>JANCRC010000007.1:19004532-21422032 GCA_024362995.1 Heteromeles arbutifolia | reverse complement strand
TTTAATCAAGTTAGTCACGATGTAGCCTTTTAGGGTTTTGTAGCCGTTCTGGCATTCTTGTCTATTAATAATATTCTTATTGTTTTGTAGTCTTGTTCCGCACTCTGATATTCAACTATGCTACTTACCTTTGTCATCTTAAACGAAGTTGATATGGTAGACAGTCTTATACATCTTCATCATTTCTTCTTCCTGGGCACAAATGGATATGAGCTCATCCAAGGTCCACTTTTCCTTTTGAGTGTTATAAGAGATCTTCAACTAATTAAAACTGCTTGGTAGTGAAGTAAGTGCCATATGAACTACAAAAGCATCATCCACAAGCACCTCCAAGTCTTTGAGTTTTGCAACAGTCTCAACCAGTTTGAAAATGTGCTCTCTGACACTCTTGTTTCCATCAAACTTGAGAGATGTGAGTGTAGTCATCAAGTTCCCCATCTCAGCCTTTTCTGACTCCCTGAACTTTGCCCTAACAGCCTCCATGAAGTCCTTTGCTTTGTCACACACAGTGATTCCTCTTCTTCATGACCATCAATGACATTCTATTGGCCTTCTCCCACTTGTCATGTTTCAGTCTTTGCTCAGTAATTGAATTAAGAGGTTCTGGTTCATCCTCCCTTAGAGCCAAAGAGAGGTCCATCAGCCCAAGAACGATCTCGATGTCTTGCCTCCACCTCTTGTAGTTCCCTCCATTAAGTGGCTCAATGGAAGACAAGCCCATCACAAAAGTATTCACTGCAGTATGAACCACCATTGCTAGAGATATCTTTTCATGCATTAATTTCAAGTCTTTGGACAAGAATATTTACTGAACAAAGACACTACTTGTGTGACTCATAACTCTCTGCCAATTCATATATTATTTCCTTTGAGAAAAATATGGACATTGCATGAGTTTTAACATCACTGCACCTTCATTAGGTTTCAACTACACATGGAAATCTAATAACTATAATACATACTGCATATATATGTTGGATCCAGGGCCTGTTAGATGGCTCTGATACCAAATTTTGGAAATATATATGAAACTAACATTAAACCCTAGAACACAATATGGTTAGATCAAAACTCTAACTTGCAGTAGTCATGATCTCAGTTTGAAAATAGGATTCTTCTACTCACTCGAGACTTGTATACTATTATGGTGATAGTCCCAAACGAAGAAGTGATTCTCCGTGGGTAGGGAATCCAACTTATATATCAAGGTTTATTCAACTTCTATCTATTGTGGGAGTTGGTTATTGACCTCATTGCCTACAGTTTCAGTCGTGGATGAGTGGAAGCACTTAGTGGATGTAACTCCTCAATTATAGGGAATGGTTTTCCACATTTTACAAAACTCAAACTGATTTATGATGTTAGCGTGCTGACTTACCCTTATCACTATTAGTTGAGTCCAATAAGGATTCTTACATTTTAAACTTAATTTTTTGACTTTCGGGCTATGACCCACTCGTCCGACATTCTATTAGTAAAAGCATGAGTTTGAATTTCCAACCCGTGTTGAGCCGAAACCACCCTGTTCATAATATTGGTGCACTTATATTTAGACTGACACCCAAACCACCATTAACACCGCCACCATAACCACTACCATCACTTCTATTCTACCACAATTGCCACCATGTCTGTCACACCTCGGATTTAGCCTGAACAAGACCTGAGTAGGTGATACTCTTATTCACTTTTAAGAGAAAAAAGAAACTAATTCAAACTTTTGAAATTGAGCATAAACAATTACATTACAATTTCTTATAATAAACCTCAAACGATAAATTACAATGGTTCTAAATTCAAAACAAGTGTATTAAACTTCAAGTGTACACAATGTTATTTAAACAACTACAATAAAGTCTAAGGTATTCCAATTGGGAACCATCACTTTAGTCTGAAACTAGGGGGATTGTGGTACTGTAGATAAGCTACAGTAACAATTGTGAGATTTTAATTTATTTACTAAGCTGCCACTAGATTAGGAGTTTGATTTTATTTACTGAATTTCCGCTGGAAGCTGGCCCAATACATTTCTGCCATTGCCTAAAATAAGGGAGAGAGTAGAGAGGGATGGGTATGGGTGTTTGATTTTGTGAAAGAAAAGCCAGACAGAGAGAGAAGGGAGAAAGTAGGTTTATTATTGTCAGTGAGATTGAGGGATGAGTCTGAGATTTTCTAATTTTGTTTCTTTTAGCCTAGACTGACTCACTCATTCACACACACTCTCTCTCTATCTCACTTGGTTCGAAACACCTTTCTTCTTTTCCCTTTTTCTCACATATTCCTCAAAACTTCCAGCTCTCAAACATCTCACTCTTCGACCTATCAATCTTTTCCAACTTAGGGCTCCCAAATACCCTTTAAATGAGACAAGTCAATAGGACGGTTTTTTATTACTTGATATATAAGGGGATTTGAATTCTAACACTCGACTAGGGAGTCGATTGATGAGGTATACTGCAGTTAGCACACTTGAGACCAAAATTGTTTTTGGAATGTTCATGTGAATCATAAGTGCACAAGTTTTCTCGAGTGGATCCCTATTTTTCCTCTCGGCCACCCCACTTTGTTGAGGTGTGCCAACACAACTAGTTTGATGAAGAATGTCATTTGTGCTCAAGTATTGTGATCCAGTAATCAAGGCTCCCATGCATGTATTGAACTTTACTAAGAGTCTTATGGGTATTGGAACCATCAAATATATTTAATTAAGTTTAAGAGCCAATTTAGTGAATTAAAGTTAATCTAAGAAGAGAATGATTTTCTCCTTCATTAAATCAAGTGTTAGGCTTGGTCGTGTTGAGAGAATCCACAATTAGCAACGTCGAGCGAATCCGTTGCCCTTGGTTGAGTGATTCCCAAGTTCTATCCCCGTAGAGACATGAGCGAATCCGTCCCCGTGGTTGAGTGATTCCTAGGTTATCTATCCCCCAGACTTCCTTACTTTTACTGCGTCAAGTGGCATCATAGCAGGTTTTCTGCTGCGTTAGAAGATCATGGGTAACATTTTCTATCCGTTTGAATATCAAATAGTTGAATAGATTAGTTTGGTAAATTGGAATTCTCCGCAAATTTACGATGAGTATGTTGATGATGATTCGTCAAGCTCCAGTGCACGTTCTTTGGTGGTGACTATGGAATGTCTTGCAAGGGCATTAGAAGATGCATAATTCGTATTGAACTCTGATCATGAGGGACTTCGTTTTCTTAATGCTTAGAAAAAGCTTAACCCACGCCATACTGAATGGGCGTCTTACAAAAATTTCGGTGGAAGAGAAGAAAGGTTTTCATCTCAAGAATCTTTGAAGGAAGATACTATTTATGAATACATTGATTTTATTGGTTTTGATATTTTTAATTGGAAGACTTCTCAAGTTTTGGTTGATTTAGTCAATCAAATGAAGATTGATATCAGTTAGATTGCAAGATTTGTCATGGAGAATGAATTTACCAATTCAAGAATAAGGAAATATTTCAAGTATTTATTCGTGTGGAAAGGCAAAAATCAATTTCAAGATTACAACGGAGTAAACGAAGATTTAAACTCAAGGACGAGTTTCTTCGGAGAAGATGAGAATGATGCAGTAATCAAGGCTCTCATGCATGTATTGAAATTTACTAAGAGTCTTATAGGTATTGGAACCATCAAATATATTTAATTAAGTTTTTTTTGTAGAAAAAGTACGATATTCATTGAAGATTGAAATACGTACAAATCGAGAATAGGGTGCTTACATTGGGCCTCAATAAAAACCTTGCCAATGCTTTCAACCTGATTGAAGGGAAAAAGAGTGTCTCGCACCAAATTAACTAATAGCACTATCCTCCAATAATAATTCAAAAATTACATCAAGAGGCTCTTCGAACCAAGAGACTACATGATCAATAGTTAGACTAAACCTTGCAAGGCGATGAGCTACCTTATTCGTCTCTTTTCGACCAAAAGTAACTTTCCATTGCCTGAACTCCTGCAGAAGCTTCCTTGTATCCTCAAATAGATACCCGTAATGACCACTACACGATATACCTGCATTCTGAATTGCTAAAGTCACGAACAACGCATCCTCTTCCACCTGGACCTGTTCCATGACCCATCTGCGCAAGAACAAAGTTGCACCCCATGCAACAGCAGCTTCAGCGTGTAGTGCAAATCGCACGCCTTCACCCCTGCCCACCTGAGCCGCCATAAAACCTCCATCTGAGTCTCTAACTACCAGTCCAAAACCTCCAATTAACCCATTTTCATCCCATGCTGCATCAAAATTGCACTTCATCCACCCAGAAGCCGGAGTCTACCAATGAAGTATTCGTACTGAGAAGTGTTGTGGTACAACATCATTCCATTTTTTAAATTTGGCCAACCACGTTTGTGCTTTGATTTGGGTATCCAACGGAGAAACATCAACATCATTCCAAATAAAGTCATTACGTACCTGCCAAACCCGCCCTTACTTCCAATAAATGACCGAAGTCCCAACGGACTTCCAAACCACACAGCTGCCGCTCTAAGACACGTTAATAATGCATGTTCTATTGTCTCATCTTCTTGATCACAAAATCCACAAGTAGCCTCCGTAAGTACTCGTCTATTCTTCTGATTCACTTTGGAAGGCAACACATTCATATACCCACGCCATACACAAATTTTCACTTTCCTCGGAACTTTGGCCCACCATAAGGCTTTCCAAAGAAACTTTGTGTTCTCATTAACCATCGATCCCATGGGCTCATCACCACTCATTCCTTGGCACGATCTTGCCACAAAATACGCACTCTTAGTTGTGAACAACCCCTTTTGTTCTTTTGCCCAAATCAAAGAATCAGCGGGATGGAATAAGCTCAAAGGAATGCTCAAAATCAAATCCACTTCCTCCTTCAAAAACCATCTATGCACTAAATTCGAGTTCCACCGGACTCCATCATCCTCCACCATTAAAGATCTCACCGTAAAAAATGGGTGCACCCCTATCGGTAGGGGGCTGAGGACTTGATAGAAATGTTTTCGTGGCAGTCAACTATCCCCCCAAATACGAATTCGTAGACCGTCACCCACTCTCTATCCCGCACTTCGAAAAATAATTATCCGAGATGCCGCCACACTAGTCAACAATAGAAAGAATTAGGTTTGATAGGAGCCTGCAAGAACTCTGTGGTAGGATAATACCAGGCTTAGAAAATTCGTGCAACAAGAGAATTAGGCTGCTGTAATAGTCGCCACCCTTGCTTCGCAAGCAAAGCAAGATTGAACGCATATAAATCCTTAAATCTCAATCCACCTTCACTTTTTGGTTTACACAACCGCTGCCATTTCACCCAATGTATTCTACGCTTACCTGCCTCCCTTCCCCACCAAAACTGTGCCACCATTTGGTTTAGCTCATCACAAAAAGATTTTGGTAGCAAGAATGTCTGCATCGTATACAACAGTATTGCTTATGCCACCGTCTTTATCAAAATTTCCTTACCCGCACTGCTAAGCAACGATCCCCGCCAACCATTCAACTTTTTCCACAACCGATCCTTAATATAAGCAAATGTATCTTTCTTAGACCTACCGATAAACACTGGTAGCCCGAGATATCGGTCATGGTACTTCACGCGCTCCATCCCTAGGCAATCAGCTAATAATTGGGCATCCATCTTCGTGAGATTCTGACTAAACGCAACACTACTTTTGGACAGGTTAACCGATTGCCCATAGGCCCGTTCATAAGTACATAATAATTCCTTCAACTGCAAACACTCCTGAATAGAACTCTTGGCAAATATAAAACTATCATCCGCAAATAGTAAATGATGAACACTTGGTGCCCCTTTACAAACCTGAACCCCCTGAATTCAGCCTTGTGCTTCCCACGAATCAAATAAAGCTGATAAGCCTTCCACACATAAAACAAATAAGAATGGTGATAATGGATCGCCTTGGCGAATTCCCCGCTTCGGATATACTAGCCCCACAGGCTCCCCATTCAGCTTGAACGAATAAGACACCGTCAAAACACACATCATTATCCAATGTATCCATTCATCCGCAAAACCCAATTTTTTTCATAATTTGCTCCAAGAAACTCCATTCAATGCGATCATAGGCCTTACTGATATCCAATTTCAACGCCATCACCCCGCTTCACCCATTATTTTTCGAGTATTTATCAAATATAGCCAAATATTAGCCCCTAATTTCAAAAATGTCAATTTTTATAAAAACTTTCAAATATATCCAAAATATAACTTAAATTTACACAAATACCCTTAATTCATACAAATAACTAGTTCTTGATAAAAAGATTCTTGTGCGATAATCAAGTGGTGCTTTCATTAATTTTTCTAATATGCACACGAAGAATTTCTATTCCGTAAACCTTAAAATATGTTTTTTGTACTTTCTAAGAACACAACAAATCTCTCGATTCACTACCACAGTCAATGACAACCTTCAAAACAGAATCCGAACACGAACAACACCCTTAATAATGCAAAAGTGGAAAATTAAATATGAAGCACATATAATCCAAAGGAAAATTGAGATAAATAATGTTACAAAAATTGACAGTTCATTCTTCCATAAATATTCAATCGAAGGAAGAAACTACAAAAGCAAAGAGAAAACGTAGATGAGGAAAAGTGCAAAAAATTAACCATCTACACTCATCTTCGCTTAGGGGTGCACAATTCTTCACCAACAGTCGATGCCTTCACTAGGTCTCCTCCAATTTTAAGGTTTAGCTGTGAGAACTCTTCATCTAATAGGGTTTTGGTTTTTTAATTTATTAGGCTTAAAGCTCATGGGTATTTGTGTCTATTTAAGTGATATTTTGGATATATTTAAAAGTTTTTATAAAAACTGACATTTTTTAAATTAGGGGCCAATATTTGGCTATATTTGATAAATATTCTTATTTTTCCTATGCATGTAGTGTGCAATTTCCAAAGCTACCATACAATTATCGAAAATTAACCTTCCCGGTACAAAGGCACTTTGCGAGGGTGAAATAATTTCCGGAAGAATGACTTTCAATCTGTTAGTAAGAACCTTGGAGCAAATCTTATAAATCACTTTACAAAGACTAATCGGCCGAAGTTGAGTCATTTCTATGGGATCGATTTTCTTTGGAATCAAAGTGACATTGGTATAATTGATCTTCCTAAGCATATGACCTGATGAAAGAACATGTCTTACTCCATCACACACATCTTGGCCGACAGTCTCCCAATGTTTCTGATAGAAACCCGGTGATATACCTCAGGTCTTGGAGCTTTAGTCGAATGCATTTGAAACAACGCATCTTTAACTTCCTCATTTGAAACCTTCTGTATAAGCTCTTGATTCATTTCTGCCGACACTCTGGGAGTCACAACCCTCAATATGTCCGACACATCCACCGCACCATGGGAGTCAAAGAGCTTCCAAAAATAATCCACGATCACCACTTGCATACCCTTCTTGTCTTCATGCCACAACCCTGCGTCATCAAATAACCCCGGCAAAGCATTCCTTCGTTGTCTTCAAGTAGCCTTCTGGTGAAAAAAATTTGTGTTTTGATCCCCAAGTTTTAACCAATTTTCTTTTGACCTCTGCCTCCAAAATGCTTCTTCATGTGCCAACAAGGATTGCAACCGGGTATTTAAGTCATGTCGTTGGGCTATGGTTGTTTCAGTAAAGGGTATTTCGAATAATGCATTCAACTTATCCTTCGTTTCAAAAATTTCCCCCGTAATTGAACGGGTCGTTGATTTGGCCTAATTAGCCAACTGTATTCGTGTCGCCTTAATCTTCTTCGTGACTCGAAACATTGGGGAGCCATGAAACTTTGTCGCCCACCCTTGTTGTACCACAGCTCCACAACCTTCTTCCACTGACCACATTTCCTGGTAACCGAAAGGTCTTCTTGAATCTAACTTGGTTTTTTGGCATCCATTCCTACTGTATAGGTATATGGTCTGACGAATTTGGCTTCAAATGAGAAACTCGAAACCCAGAGAACACATCCATCTAATTCTGCATCCCTACAACCCTGTCTAATCTTACTTTAATTCCCCTACACCGTGTAGTGACCCAAGTAAATTTATTTCTGACATACCCCAAATGTTGTAACTAGCAGCTAGTAAGGGCATTCCGAAAACCTTCCATTTGACGTTCACTACAGATATTACCACCTTCCTACTCATGTGCACACAAAATCTCATTGAAATCCCCCATACAACACCACGATAACTCCTAATTGTCATGCAACCTTTGAAGCAAACTCCAAGATTTGTGCCTTTTCATTTCTGCCGAAAAGCCATAAAAGAAAGTAAGTCTCCAATGATTAACATCACTTATTCCTTCTACCTCCAAATCAATATGATTAGGTGAATACGACATTAGCAGAAGGTTAGCCTCCGCTCGCCACATAGCACACAGCCCCCCGGACCTTCCTGAACTCGGAACAATAAACATAAAATCAAATTTCAACTGTGATTTTAACATCTCTATATGCTCATTCGAGCTTTTTGTTTGGCACAGAAAAATCACCATGGGATCTTTAAAGAGAACAAGTCTCTTGAGCACCCGAATTGCCTGGAGGTTCCAAAGCCCCCGACAATTCCAGCTAATAAAACTCATTGGACTCGGCATGGCTGATCTCTGTTAGCCTCCGCCACTGTAAAATTCAGTGAAACAGAATCTGCATGCCTCTTTGTGGCCGGGAACAACCCCCTCTCATCTTTCTCACGATGTCCCATTTTTCCTAACTCCGGAAGGATAACACGTTTGGTTTTTTACTGCTTATATTTGCTCCTGCGAGATGCCCTTCCTCCTGATTGATAACCATATTCAGATCCCATGCCAAAGATGAATGGTGCCAAATTGAACGAGTCGGAGTTCATGGACCGGGGAGAATCCCCTCGTTCCCTTGCCAGTTCTCCAAAGTCTCCACTCGTCAATGATAACACGATATTCTCTTCACCACCCCCTTATGGCTCATGGCTTACCCCCTCATCTCCCACACTCGGTTCAATCTCGGACCCAAACAACCGTAATGGCTGCCTCATACCTGGCACTATCATCTCCCTCCTAACATCCATATACCCCGTGTGTTGTCTACCCTGCTCCCTCGGTAAAAAAGGTATCAATGCCAAATTATTGACCTCGTTGTCCTGAATGTAGACTGCCTCGTTCAAGTTATGTTTTGAGTCATTTCCTATCCCCCGTGTCCTTGTCTCCACCAGTTCGCTCACATCCTCATCCATGGGTTCATCCATCTCTTCCGCCGGCAGAGCCCTCATTACCTAGCCACCTTCCGCGTCTAAACCGAAGCATTTCCCAGCAGGACGTCTATAATCCTTATCAAGCACATCCATCTAGAACCATCTACCATACGGTTTTGCCTTATCATCCAATTTTTGTCCTTCATAGCACTCGCATTGGTCTTCAACATAGTTCATCATTCCACAAAGAAAGCAGGTGAGTGGTAATTTCTTATACCTAGCATCAATTTGCATCGTCATGCCTTCCAACTGTATATTCACGAACCTTCTCAACGGCTTCCTCACATCCAGTTGCACCCACACTCGAAGAATACTACCATATTGTTCCTCCTTGCGACTTTGGTCCGTCAGGATATATTCTCCCAGCAAGTTCCCCCAAAAACTTCCCCATAGGCTGAGCCATGTAACACAAGGGTAAACCCTTAAACTGCACCCAAAATTCCTGAAAATGGAGCGGGATCCGACCTGGGTAAGCCAGATTATCTGCCTCTCCAAGGACCAACAGATATTGCTTATTATTCAACCAATTCCTTCCTCGAAGAACGGTGTTACGTTCCTGTATGGAATTAAATCCAAATGCAAAATGATCATCCTCCAAATCCGTCACCACTACGTTTGATTTAGGATGCCAAAGGTTTCGCATTTGACGTTTAAACCCTTCCTTGTTCACCGGTTTGGGTGATAACACCCTTCCCACGAGTAAGACTCTCGATGACTTCAACGTAGCGGCCTCGATCTTATCCACGACAATCACCTTCTACTCTTCCTCCGTGATCGCAAAACGGCCTGCAAACTTTGCCATTAGATCTTCCATTACCATGATATTGTTCCTAACCCAACCCTACGTTCGTGCGCCGAACAGGAAGCACCGCACGATACCCTTACGGAGTTTCCCAACACCATGAATTAATCAAAAACCCTAAGAAGGCCTAAACCTCCCTGCACCGCCGCACTGAATAACGGCAGTCGGAAACTCAAACGAAATCCCAGGATTTCCGTTCGTCGCCGGCCGCTCTCCTAGGGTTCGGGAGAAAACCTAGAGAGCCTGTTTTGTTTATTTTTCCGGTAAGTTGTCTCTTTTGTTCTCATATTTAATTAAGTTTTAGAGCAACACGTAGTCATTTAACAATGTTTTATATGGTTTTGTGGAGTCTAAAAGTCCAATTCGGACTTGGGTTTAATTTGTATTTGTACTCTTTATAAATATCATGTATTAGAAGCCATTGATAGACTTGAATGAATTAAAATATTATTTGCTTTGTGCTATTGAAGTGAGTTGTTTCTCTATCTAAAATCAAGCGTTTGGCTTGGTCGTGTGAGCGAAGCCATTATTCGCAACGTCGAGCGAGTTCCGCTGCCCCTGGTTGAGTGATTCCCAAGCTATCTCCCCCGGTCATTTGGTTCGTCCTGCATCATATTGTGACATGGTGCTAGACATGTATTCGGTGCCATTATCCGATCTTAGAGTTTGAATTTTGGAACCAAATTGGGTGATGACAAGATTATAAAAGTCTTTGAACATATTGACAACTTCACGTTTAGACTTCAAAAGATACAACCAAGTCATTCTTGTAAGATCATCAACAAATGTTACAAAGTATTTATAACCATCAAAGGACTCAAAAATGGGACCCCAAACATCTGAATGCACAAGTTCAAAAGGCTTACTAGCTATAGACAAAGAGGAATTAAAAGGTAACCTAGTAAATTTGGAGAAATTACGTGTCACACATGATATGTGATTGACACAAACTAGGAAACAACTTAAGCAAAATTGCTCGGATGGGTGGGATAGACGTTGATGCCACAAGTACGGGTCTTGGGGTTGCTTTGAACTAACATGTAGTCCGCTTGATGGTTGGAAATTCTTTGACACATAGTAAAGAACATTTTGAAAAGAAAAAAAACTTCACCAATCTTCTTCTTGGTAGCTATGTCCTGAAATATCACATTATAAGGTGAGCAAATTGCAAGACAATTTAAAGTTTGAGTGATTTTTCCTACGGACATGAGTTGTAATGGAAATGAAGGAACATAAAGAGCTATGGTTTTAACTTGTTTTGAGACTAAATGGATCTTCCCACTACTCATGACATAGACTCCTTTCCCATTGGCATTGGAAATTTTGGATGACATATTTTTAAAAGCACTCAACCTTTGAATTTTATTTGTCATGTGATCGGTGGCACCAGAATCAATGATCCAGCAATCATGTATAAGACTTGTACTTAGAGTAGTTGAGAAGGCATTAAGTATACATGTAGTATCTCCATGGTTCACTTCTTCAGCCAGAAATCCAGCAAATTTGCCAAGGCAATGTGTTTCTTAGCTCCAACTTTTGTTGCTTCCGCACATTCAATATTCCCTTTCTTTTTAAAGGTAAGCAACAAAATCATTCAACAACATAACTGGATTAGAAGTGAAATCGAACAGGCTATTGTTTGATGAAGATGCTGCACTTGCTGCATGGTTTGCTCTATATGATGAGCCTTGAAAAAACTTGGGATTTCCCTTGCTATCATTGTTGAACTTTGGTTTCAGTTCTAGATGGACTGTCTAGCATCTATCCTTGGTGTGGCCAATCCCAAGGTGACCAATCCCAATGCAATGCTCACATTTCAAACCTAGCCATTTTCCTTTGTAAACCCTTGGCTCACCAAACCTGTTGCTTGACGAGTAGGTTTGAGACTCTTGCATGGTTGCCCTTGTATCCATGTTCATGATACGCCTTCTGACCTCTTCATGTTGGATGGAAGCACATACGTTGGAGAAGGAGGGAAGCTCAAAGCTCCTCAAAACATGAGGTCTTCATATTCTGGACTCAAGTTAGCAAGAAGTTGGAAGATTTTATCTTCCTCAGCCCTTTTTAATAGCACAGCAGCATCTGTAGTATGTGGACGATAGACATCTAGCTCGTTCCACATAGCAGTGAGATCACCAAGGTGTTGCATGAAGGACTTGAATTATTGTTGAACAGCTGCAACATCTCTTTTGAGCTGGAATATTCTAGCTGTGTTGTTTTGATTTCCATACATCTCCTTCACTTTTTCCCATAGGTGTTCAGATGAGTCTGAATAACTAAATATTTCTGCAATTTTTTCCTCCATCGAGTTAAGTAGCCATGACATGAGCAATTGGTCTTTGTATAGCCATGTGCCATAGTTTGGAGAAGTGGCTTCTGGAACTTGAACAACCCCATTGATGAAGCCAAGTTTGGCCCTTCCACCGAGAGCCAAAGTGATTGCTCTTGACCAAGGGAGATAGTTGGACTCATTTAGTACAACTGAACACAACCTTTGATTAGGGTTGACCTCACCATCTGAGATGTTTGAAGGAGGAGAAGCAAGTGAGCTTTCTGCCCCTTGGTTTACTGAACCTTCTTCTGCCATTTGTGTTGGCTGAAAAACGCACAAGGATATGCAGAGACAGGCCTAACAAAGACGCTGCTCTAATACCATGTTTCAAATTGAAGGGTTTCTTTTGTATTTTATGCGTTCAATTAAGAAATGCAAAGCACCATTACATATAGCAACACAAGGGAGCATACAACGCGCGCACACGCCACCCTTGGTCCTTAATTGAAGGGATGGAAAGTCAAGAGGAGGATAAAGTAAGATACACCATAATTAAGGAAAAGAGACCCTACTAAGTCCTGCTCATTTCACCATAAGGGAACAACTAGGGAACAGCTAGGGCAGAGAAGATTTACACACTGATTTCCTCCTTTGCTGCTAACTGGAATCGATCCATGCATGCATCCATGCAAACACAACACCTTCAATACGAACGGATCGTAGAGTTTGTTGAGGAACAATGGGGTACTTCCCCCGGAGAGGATTCGAAATCATGATGCTTAGTCCAAGATAATTGTGCACCAGGCGTCGTTTCCATCACCCAAAGTACACATGAACAATATCCATGTACCATCAGTGCATCATAGTTCAAAGCAACAGAAACAAAAGATTACACAGCAGAAGAAGGTTCAACGCATCGATTTTCAGCACAAAAGGTGGTCTCAGTCTCAGAAGTAAAGCTGGGAGAATAATAAAGTTACTGAGCCTCCAAAAGAACCTGAATTCATAAAATAAAATAACCAAATATCAGGTCACCAAATGCCTAATACTAGTTACACCTCAGCTAATGTTACATTTATATACAGAGCACAAAGCAGCCTCCGCTTCTACAACAATGCAGTTTCTCGAATTGTACAGATGGATTCAGCCTTAAAACGGCAGCAGACATAACGACATGGCCAAATAAATGAGAATCAGCAACTAGGATGCAGAAGGGAATCATACCCCTGAATCACAAACCAAATTCACCGGAAGAATACATCCACTGCAACATCTTTTTCTCCCCCCAAGAAGCCATATTCAAGCATTGCTTGATCTTAGAACACGATGTGATGGTCGCGCCAACCCATTCACTGCTTCATTTATCCTACTGAACAGTACTTTAAGGGGGATACAGGCTATTACAGGACCCTTCGGCTTCGGAACCAGTGGTTTTCTCTCTTCAGATTGCTTGTGACCAGTCAGTGAAGATAGTTTCCTGATCTTTTTTGGCTGGAGCCCAGATTTCTTTGTTTTGGGAGACCTACTTGGTGAATTTCGCTGTTGCACTGCCAATCCCTTGGCTGGGATTCTTCCAATTTCTTTTTTTGGCTTTACTGCATAGCCTGTTTTACCAACTGCCCAATCAGAACCGCCATCACCCAAAACCTCAACTGTTAGTGGGTGACCAACAATGGCTTTGCCATTCAATTTACTCATCAGGGAAACCAGCGGAACATGTTGTGGCCGGTAATTGGATTTCACTTCAAGGTTGACATCATACAATGAACCATCGGAGCACGAATTGCGGGCGATAGAATCTGCCGTCTGATATCTTGCAGGCACTGTGAATCGAGACTGCCGATAGGGAAGTGATCTCTGAGTTGGACCATCAGGCAATTCAGTAACATGTTTGGACTTTGGTCGTAATGTGCCATTATATGCACCGGAACCACTAATGCCATTGCAATTGACTTTCTGATAAGAACCTTGAGACAATCCATTGGAATGCTTGATGCCTGCCGAATAAGTATTGGATCCATCATCCATGTCCATATATGTTCTGGAGTCATGCGTTCTATCTTTACTTGTTTGTCTTGAATTCCTCTTTCCTTTTAACTGCCACTTTGAACTACCTTTATCTATACTTATGCCGATATCATGCAAGGCAGCTGAACTCGTACAACCAGATTCATTAATTCTCTCATTTTTCAAAGATACAGATTCAGCTTGACGACTTTGACTAGATTGCCTTCCCATTGCACCAATTTGATGCTTACCAGATGAACAAGCTGTATGTATAGGAGAAGAACCTGGTAGAAAAATGATGATGAAACAGCACAAAAGAAAGACTAAGCTAATTTATTTTCTGCAATTAGCAAAAAATAAGATGAAGAGAAAGGAAAGAACGTTACAAGATCCAAAAGGTTTATAGATCCCGGGGGTGCAGAGGATCCATAACAGACAGTTGCAGGAGTGCCCAAATGTAAATAATGCAGGCATATTTGAGTAATACTAAATATAATTAAGATCGAGAAAGAGCTAAAGACAATGGAGAGAGTGACGGAGTTGCAGGGTACCTAAATGCAAACAATGCAGGCATAATCAAGTAATAAAATACATAACTAATAGCAAGAAAAAGGCTAAACAGAAAGGAGAGAGTAACAGAGTTGCAGGGGAACCTCAATGCAGGCATAATTAAATACAAGAAGAAACAAATGGTGCAGAGATACCCCATAGGACTATAAGAGATAAGTTAATAACTACAGACTGATAAAGATACAGACTAAAAGTGCTGTATAACTTTGAAAAGTTTGAATGACCATTACCTGAAGGGTCTTTTTCCTCTCCAACAAATGGCACATCAAATAGCTTATCATCAGAAGAATCATTCTCCGCTATCCCAGATATGCTGGGAATCTCGCTGTCTTTCAATTTTTCATTGATAAAGGAAGCACCAGAAGCTAGTTCAGGAGCATTTCCATTCTCACACGAAATTCCAGTGTGGTCCGCAGATAAACTCCCTTTTGACTCATTGGATTCTAATTCGGAAACCCTGCAATTAGATAACCCTTGAAGAGGTGAATCACATGAACTTGGAAGTTGGTCAGGCATAGCTGGAATAGACACCATTGCAGTACTCTCCAACACCTTTGTCAATGGTCGACTGCGGTTCTTTCTTTTCGAGAGTTCATTAACATTTGCCACTTGAGATCTCTTTCTTTTCAGCGATGAAGTACCTTTGCTTCCATTTACAGGACTTCCATTAGGCATTCCATTTTGAGCGTTAGAATCTAAGAGTGAAGCACCATCCCGTTGAACTTGTTCAAGAAGCCCTCCAGTCTGGACTGACCTTTTTGACAATACACCCATTCCGAGGTCCTCAAGTCCTCTCATGCGCTTAACTCCTTCTGTTCCATCATCCTCTGAATCATTTGGTGTTCTTCTTCTCCTTCCCTGCAGAGTTTGCAACTTAGAAGAACTGATATGATTTGGCTCTTCAAAAGATATACCAGATTGAGATAATTCTGGCCCTGAGTCTGGATTGTTTTCAGAATCACTCACATCGTCAACCATATCTTCATTCTCCTCGCTGGAATGAGACATGGCAGGTAATTCTCTGGCTGAGCAACCATGGTCACCACCTGAATTACTCATTCGAGCGCTGAAGTTCAAATCATCATTGCCTAGGCGAGCGTTCTCAATCTCAAGAGCATGGATAATAGCATCTTCCCTCCGTGCATATTTAACTTTTTTCTTATTCCCGCTGGCTGCATGGGCCTTTGCTTTTTCAATGCATTCATCATACTCCCCGCAACGAAAAGCTTTCACCCTTTTGGATCTTTCAAGGTTATACCAGTCCCTAAACCAACAGGATCAAGATCAGACAATGTTCATATATCAATAGAAAGCTAAACACCTACACAAGGAGTTTTTAATCTGTATTAAAAAGAATCTTAAAGAGAATGCCACAATCCTGAACCACAACAACACAATATGCTGAAAATGAAAACAAAAAATTCTCAGACACTATGATGAGCCCTGGAAATTAAATGGTAAAGTAAAGCATGGATCAATGACTAACACGTACAGGAAGGTACTATTTTTCATGTAAAATAATCAGAGATAACAAGGGTTCTTTCCTAGGTCTCTAATGTAGCACCCATCTAAACTGTTTAAAAAGCATCCAGCATAAGCAATGTGCCTCATGAATACCTCAAAACCTAATGCTCTACTCTTCAAGGCCAATCTCTATACATAGCTGCGGTACCACATAAAGAAAATAATCATCCAGTCTAGCAGTTCTCACTGTTTGAATTCCCCGACGTAACAAAGCATTCATGTAAGTCTACCTCACATATAATGCCATTAAATGATTGAATTTTTACAAACAGGGTGGCAATTAACTTCAACCTAAGTTTCATCATTTATATGAGTAGAATCAGATTTGAGAAGCCATAACAAGACATTTTTATGATGCATCTGTTCCTGCAAACCACAATTCATTTACTTAATATGTATCTTTCTATGCATTAGGACTGCACAACAACTATTCCTCAATTATATTGATGAAAATGAACCATCCCTCAAGTATGAGCATTTTCTTCTTTCTCCCATACAACACAAGCAGTAGGTATTCATACATCAGAAATTTGTATACACAAATGTATTTTCAAGCTTCAAGCTTATCATTCTTTCATTTTTATAAAACAACATACCATCTAAGAATTTTTTTTGTTTGCAGAGAATGCATCTCCAATCAGTGCGTAGTTTATAATACCCAAGGGCCACATAGTAAGTGGCAGAGAAAACTAATGTCCCAAGTAACAAGTTCACATTTAAGTGCAAGCTAACCAAATCATTGAGATAATACTTTCAAGCTATAGAACAAGAAAAACCATGATTAAGTGAAATGATGATCCAGTTGAGCTCAACCGCCGGGAAACACCAAAGTAAACAACAATCAATCAACCAAATGTTAAAAAAGAGAATAAAGACAATGTGAAACAAGGTAATAAGAAAGCAACACTAAATCCACCAACCCGAAAAACCAAAATTTTCCCCCAACACTACCTATGAAAATCTCAAGCCAAATGCATCTTTTAATTCCGATTCTACTCAAAGGTCAATGTACATAACCTAGAAGCTGAAAAACAAAGATTGTTAAGACAATTGCAAATCAGTAAGCCAACGGACACAAAGTTCATCCAAGCTAATCAATTAGATAGAAATTATGGTAAGCTTAAAGGGGGAAAGAAATGTACTCACACGCTTGCGTCATCACGGCCGAGAAGCTTCACCGGAGTGCCCGATTTCGGCGAAACCACACAACTGTCTGGCAACTCGTCCAGACCCATTATCCGACCCGGCCACCAGGACCCGTTTCTGCGGCGGACCCAAACCAAACTACCCACCGACGCGTCAATGCTCTTCTCACTGGTCTCACCAGAACTCCCCATCTCAACCAAACCCCACCAGAGAGCGGTAGAGAGAGAGAGAACAGAAAACAATTGAAACCCAATAAATCTCTGATCTCGAAATATCAAAATTTCAATCTCCGCCCTCCATTCTCAACCAAATTCGAGCTTTCAAAATCGCCCGGAGGCTCAGTTTCCCGGAAAAATGCATAAACTCCTCAACCTAAATCAATAAAAACAACAAAACCCAGAAAATATCAGATAAATTTAACTCAGCATGCGACACAAAACCCAGAAAATAAGAAGAAAAACCCAGAAATTTAAAAAAAAAATGTTAAATAAAAACCAGGAGATAGAGAAGGACCAGATGTAAAGGGTTTATGGAGAAAAGAACGCACAGAAGGATCTGAAAAATGGGGTTTTTTAAAAAAAATATTTATAAATTTATTTTCCTAATTTGTATGTTTTCTGGGTTTTGATTTTCTGATCTTGCACTACTGGATTTAGCTCTGAAATTTTTTCTTCGAGCTCGCTCGTGTGCGGCTCACAGTGTACGGAGGCACAGAGGAGGGTGGGGGAGGGAGGAGAGTGAAATACCAAAAAAGCTTTGTGCTTGGATCAAAACCGTACCTTTTTGTATCTCTTTTGCCAGCAGACAGATAGAGAGAGAGAGAATGAGAGTGAGCTAGAAGGAAATACACAGAAAGAAAATAAAAATGAAAACCGGAGGTAGTATTGGGTTATATACGGTTTCCTGTATACGGTTTGTAGGGTTTCACTTTCAATATCACATATGTTCATATGCTATCTACATAGAATGTGATTTGGATCGTGCTTTTTTTTTTTAAACAAACGATATTATCTACATTAGGATGGAATAATGTGGATTTAACCTCACAATGGGCTAGTAATTATGTGGTTTAAATTTGTTTTTTGCGAGAATCGAACATTTAACCTCTCACTTATAAGCATAAAGATTGTAGTACTAAGTGACGGATTGTGCATTTAAATTAGAGAATCCATATGATATATCGCCTAGATCTGCAAGAGTGACAACATAATATGTTTATGACAAGAGCTTGCTTAGATCAGATATTTGATGGTTCTTTTATTATTTTTGTTTCAATATAGAAACATAAAATTTATTATATGAAATCTCACAAGCGATCTTTTCATGTTATTAATTTGAGTCGTTGATAATGTAAGTCGATATTTTACGAATAAAGATGTTAGATTGTATCTGTTTGTTATAAGAGCAAGTCCAGCGTTGGACAATGCTCGGGGGACAGGGGAGAGGAAAGGGCCCGAGGCCCGATGGACAACCCTCCAGCCTTGGAGAGCCCGAGTGAGGGTGGGGGCCCGAGCACAAGGGGGGTGGGGAGTTGACAGGCCTGCAGCCCGAGGGCCAAGCATTTTTTTATTTTTTTTGTGTCAGCCCGAGGGCCTGCAGCCCCATTTCCATGTTTTTTTTGTTTTTTATTATTTAAGCAAACAAAAAGAACTAATATTTTATTAACTATTGCCAGGGGAGAGGGTTCCAAGGGTGAAGATGCAAAAGATAATTACTGTTCATTAATGGTAGTTACTATTCATTAAAGGCAGTTACTGTTCAATAGGGTGGATTGAATAGTGGATTGCCAGGGGGGAGGGCTCCAAGGGTGGAGTTGCTCTAATAGCAAAACACGTGTAGCAAAAGCTTTTATTTTTGATGTGAAAATTAACTTGACACTTAAATTAAACCCTATTAACGACAATTGTAGTAGAAATGCAAGTAGGGATCGTTGTAAACCGAGGATTAACTAGGGATGCTAATCAACACAAATAAGACTCAAAGACACTAAACTAGACTCTATAGACTCAAAACTGACTTAAAACAATAAAAACAGCAAGAAACAATAAAAAAGACTCAAATCTAGACCTAACAATTGGTTTTGACGAAAATAGAACTTAAAAGACTCAAATAACTAAAAGAAAACAGGTTCTGACTCTAAAAACAAGACTTAAGAAAAAGGGATTTTGTTTTGACGAAATTGAAACTTTAAAACAAAAACTTATAAAGTAGACTTAAGTATGAACGAAATTGGGTGAATTAAGATGGTGAAAGGCTAGTTAGAGGGTTCTTCTCCACACATGAACGTATGCATATGAATTGATTTCCAGTTATTCTTTCGACAAACCATGAATGACAATGCCCCGAATTAATTGTATTGAACTAATTAATTCTCAGATTTCCCTAAATTCATTGAATTGAATGGATAACGCATCACAACCAAATTATTCTTATCAAGTCCCCTAACTATGGAATACGCATGATAGAGACACATATCAAAGATCATTAAGTTCCATGGAAATCATAAACATTGACAAGGCATTCATAACTATGAACTACATGATAATTCTGCCTTGGATTTACTTAACACAATCGCGACTAACGACTTTTACTACTTACGAATATAAGTTCATAACGATTAGGTGAAATTCCCTTATATCCTAGCATCAAATCCATGCATGCAAACTAAGTATGCATCCTTAATCAACACACAAGAACAAGTTCTCACTAACGCAGAAAAGTAAATCACATTCATGTTTTACGTAACAATAACTGAAGGTAATCAATTCATATTAAACATATGTCCATGGCTTTGAATTCACCTTTAACTAAAACGAAATTAGTTCCACATGTCTAACATAATTGAAAAGCAATCTAAATTAAACATTGAACTAAAACTAAGGATAGAAAGAACCCAGAAACGCTCCAGCCCTCCAATGGCCTTGGATGGCATGTCACGGCACCAAGACTCATTCCTCTCCAAACGATGCAGCAAGGGTGATTTGGTGTATGGATGATGGTAGTACAAAATTGGATGAATATATGGGGTGTCTGGTGGTTTAATTTATGCTGCAATATGATGTATTTATAGGGCTGAGAAGAGGCACGACCCCAAGTTGTTTTGGAGAAGAATTTAGGACTCCAAATCCTCAAGGAACAAGGCTAATTACAAGTCACAAACCAGGGAGGACAAGGAAACCTTTGTGCGACAGAAAACCTAGCTTCTAGAAGCCAAAATCCAAAGGGAACAAGGATAAATAGGTGTGGCATCTAGAAGGACATCCTATAGGGACCAGATTTAGGGGTTCTAGAAGGTCTAAAGTCAGATTTCTAGAACAAAAGGCCTAAAACATGCGACACCTTTATAGGAAAGGATAAGGTGTTCTAGAAATCAAGTTTTAAGTCTCCTAAACTGAAATTAAATCCCTTTTGTAGCTGGAAACAAGGTAGGATAAGATTAGGATAAGATAAGATAAGGTTTGGATAAGATAAGGTAGTTTGGATAATGTTTTGGATAATTCTCCTTCTTTGTAGCTGATTCCTTATCTTCTTTGACTTGAATTTATTTCTCCAACTCTTTTGCACATTCCTAGCCTCTCTTGAACTTCAATTTCGTCCATCCATTTTGATCCATGCATGTGACATCCATTCTTGGCCTAAAACTGCTCTAAAATGCTCCAAATTGCCTCTTTTTGCATACTTTGTCAATTGGACCTACAAACACACGAAAATAGCTTAAATTACTATAATAAACAATAACTAACTATGTAAACGCAAGAAAACAAGCTAACTAAGTCACATAAATATGCTCCTATCAATTTTATGAATCCAATATCATAATGTTTTTTTTTTGTCATAATGTATTTAGATAGTCTGAGTGTGACAGCCCGTTCCGAATTATTTTTATCGACGGTGTGAAATGACCAAATTGCCCTCGGAAGTTATGTTGTATTGTGTGTGATATGTTGGTGTTGGCCCAATTAGAACTAAACAAAATTTTTGTTTTGATTGGTGACCCAATCTGGACCACACACATACTCTCTCTCTCCTTCTCCCGTGCTCTCTCTCAGACTCTCTCTCTCTGTTCTTCTATTTCGTACAGACGAACTCCAAAACCGTGCAAAGCTTCACAGATCAAACTTGTGGTTGATGTCTTTGGATTCCTCGCGAGCTTAGGAGGCGAATCATACCATTTTCAGGTAAGAAATCCTTCGAAAACCCGAGATCCCATGACACGCCCCAATCCTGGATATTCCCCGAATACCAGGATAGACATGTACTGGCCGACACCCGAGGGTAACGAAAGCCATTAATTGATACAAAAGCTAAGAATAAGAAATAAATAAGGGTTATGAATTTAAATACAATGAATTAACAATTTAGGAATGTGTTCAGAGCATACAACTAAACCTAATCACTAAAAAGAATTAAGATAAAATTGAATGAATAAAGAAGTGGGTCCTACATCGAGAGGATTCGAAGATGCTGTTGCGGAAATGTCTTGACGCCGGGATTATGTGCCTTGATCCTAAGTCCTGAATAGGGGCACAAAACAAGGGTGAGTGGACCAAGTTCATATACACAATAATAATAAAACAGTTATCAACATACTAAACCCACAATTTATATAATGAAAACTACTAGCATAATAAGTGATAGGTTTTCTGAAAACCCTAGCATGCCAAAAATATCTCAAAAGACATCGCGGAAATCAAAACATCAATCGTCTCACAGATCGTCTCGTAAGTGCGATGTACTGCTAGTAAGATCACTGAATAATAATACTCCCGGCCTAATGCCTGCACCTAAGTCTCTGTGCCCGTAGCTAGAGATAACTACCTCCCGGCCCAATGCCTATCTCCATGTCCCTTAGCCTTTCGCTAGGGATTATTTCTCCCGGCCTAAATGCCAACACCAGATCCTCGCCCCAGGCGGCATAGTGTCCACTAGGTACGCACAAATTGTTACGTATCTCACAGAATACCACTTTGTGGGATAGAGTCATCCATTATCTATACCATGAAGCGGGGTTTTTTGAAAACCTGTTCTAGCATCCTATCGTCATCTATCAGATAGTCTACCAAATCATGGTTTTAATAGAAAATACGATATATCAAAATATTGCTCAAAATAGGCTAACAATTATTCCCTCACGAAAATGAGACGATAAATCAACATTTTTAATAAACATGCTCATCATAAAAATCAATTCATAAACTCGTAGGTATGCTATTCAATTATGCAATTTAACTATAAAATCATGCATTTTGGAAGGGGTCCACTCACAGTACTTAGCCGCCGAAAGCTGGGCCACTAGCAAAGATGGAAATATCACAACAATTGCCCTTAAGCACATAAAGGGTCCAATTAATAAAACTATACTATAACAATTGAATTTGGGAAAACGAACATCGGAAACGGATTCAGAACGTCGAATTACCCTAAGAAGGGTCTCGGATAAATTTCGTAAACATCAATAGAATATTCCAAAGAATATTCCTTGACGGAATATTCTCTAATGGGATATTCTCTAACGGAATGTTCCACTTAAAAGGTTTGGGCCGGCTAGGGTTTAGGGTTTGAAAGGTTAAAGGGTTTAGGCTTAGACTTTTAGGAAGGTTGGGCTTTGAGGGTTTCAAGGGATTAAAGGGTTTAGGGCTGGGCTTGAAGCCTGGCCCAATTGTTTTTGGGTTTTTAAAAGAAAACCAAATAAATAAAATAAAAAAGGATTGGGTTGGTGCTTAAAGGGCCTAAGGCCCGTGGTGTTTTGAGAAAAGGCCCGAGGGCCTGATTTCTTGGCATGGAGGTTGCAGGACCTCAAGGAAGAAGCAGGCCGGAATTCGGCCATAAGCTACACCAACTTTAAACGGCCATAACTTTGTCAATACTTGACGACATCAAGTGATTCAAAAATGAAAGTTGTAGTTCTCAAAGAGACGGAGAGAATGGTACCTCGCATGACATCTAACTCATCGTGGTTTGGCCGAAAAATGCCTCGAAAGCGTTGGAGGTCGCCAAAAACTGGGTAAGATTGATATAACCTCTTCAATACACAATGAAATTGGGTGAAACAAAAAGGAAAGTTGTAGTACTCAGTGAGACAAAGAGATTGATACCTTGCACACTGGCCAACTCACCATGGTTTGGCCGGAAATTGCCTCGAAAGTGACGGGTTCCTTGCCGAAAATCTGGGGAAGTCTCCCCCGGGTTATTTCTGTGCTATATCCTTGATCCACAACCATATCTCAAGTTAGATTTAGGCCACAAGGATGAAAATGAGAAGTGTTGAAGTGTCCCGAGGCTTACCCAAATCGGAGGGACGGGAAACCTCGCTGGAGTTCCTCATTCGAACCAACGCTCGATGATTCTTACGTCTTCGTCGATTTTTAAGGATGCAGGAAGGGAAACAGAGGATGGTGGTTCAACAGCGTGTGTATGTATGTTTGTGTGTGTGTGTGTGTGTGTGGAGCTCGGGCAGAAGGAGAGAGTGCAAAGAAAGAGAGAGAGAGAGCACAGAAAATGGAAGAAAGAGAGGACTGAGAGGGAAGAGAGAAGAGAGACTCGGGGGATAAAACATTAGGGGTGGGCCCCCTTGGGCATACCATTTAAGACCCAAAAACCATTTTTAAAAGGAAAATATCCCCAAATTTAGTGAAAATACAAAAATACCCTTTTGTACCGTAAATCCCGGGACGGGTTGTTACATCCCATAATCCCCGATTTATGCCATTATTCATGCAATCATAAAATCGTGTGTTTTTTGGGATTTTAAGCTTGTATGAAGCTTTGGGAGGTCCTCAAGAGTCTCGGAGTAGTTCGTTGGGTGAATTTGGACATCAGGAAGCTCGAGTTGCAGAGTTGGCCGGTTATCATGAATTTTTCTGGTGAGATCCCGTGAGTTTTAAGTCCTAAAATTGGTAAGGATTTGTTCTACTCATCCTAAGCTTCATTTTGGTATAAATTTCATGGATTTTGGTTAAGAAATGAAGAAGTTATGAAGATTTGAACATTTTCCCAGTTTTCCGGCGAGTTGCAGATGGCGGCAGACGACGGTCGCCAGCGAGGACCATCGGAGAAGAAGGAAGAATATTCTGTCAGAGTTGACGAAATATTCCTAAGGGCGTCAAGTAACGCCGTTAACTTCTGCTAGTATATAACGGAATATTTCATGGAATATTCCTAACGGCAGTTAGGATTCCGTCAGGGTTACCCGCGCGTGGTCGGCGCGTCTGACCGTGTCTTGGTTGAAAAATTATTTTTAAAATATGGGGATGTTTCTGAGGTTGAGTAGGTCTTAGTGGTATAAATATGGGGATTTTTAAAATTGAGCAATATATGTGAAGTTATTAGCTTGTGTTGTTTATGTGCATTAAGTGACGTTTATATAGTTGTTTCGCATATAGGTGAGACCTATCTCGAGGACGAGCGTAATCATTCAAGGCAAGGGGGCTACGACCCTTCGACATACCAATGAGTGGGCTTTTGTTTTCAATATATATATATATATATATATATATATATATAGACACACACACATACATACTTGATGTTTTACCCAGAAACGTATTTAAATGAATTGTGATTTAAATGCCATGTCATACTTGCATTATAATTAGCTTCTGCATTAATATAAATATACATAATGTTGCATGTTGCTGCAGAGGCCCAAGTAAACCACATGTGAGTATATTATGATCGTAGTGGTTATGAATTATATGGTGATGATGATGATGTTGTGGTGGTATATTAGAGCTCATAACCTGCACCCAGTGTTAGTGCTACCGCTCGAGGCCAGGGCACAGTCCTTCACGTGATGTTCACCTTCCGCACCATACGCTCAGCTTGGATCCAAGTTAGGTGCATAGTCCTGTCGTACAGACCACTATAGGTGGTTCCCGACTCGTAGGTGACCCGTGATTATTCGCACAGCCTTCATGTGATCGTAGCACTAGAGCGTACTTATTTACACTTATGCAGGCATATTGGTTAATGAGTTGTATAATGTTGAGATTGAGCCGTACAGGTCACAAGAGGTGACTCTCGGCTAGATAGATGAGCTCTAGATACTTGTTGAGATCTATGATTAAGCCGTACAGGTCACAAGAGGTGACTCCCGGCTAGATGGGTTATTAACATTGAATTATATTACCTGGCTTACGTATGTGATATTGTGACAATAGACATGGTGTAAGTACTGGACATGGCATATGCATGGCATTTTTATATGCGGATTTAGATATTTTTGAGCATGATTTAAGATATGTATTTACATATACTATTTTCTAGGAAAACTATACAGGTTTTACGGTGAAGGGTTAGAACTTTTTAGAAAGAAATGAATTTGAAAAGCTTTGTTTTTGCCCACTCACGCTTTCTGTTTTTCGCCCCTCCAGGTACTAAGTAGGATTTATCGTTGGTGGCATTGCGAGGGCTTCAGGGCAGTTCTGACAGTTTTACCAAATGTAGGATCACTTTTGGGTGTTGTTTAATTAGTACTTTGTTCTCCTAGACTGCAATTAGATTATTCGTATTCCTTTTCATTAATCTTTGCTTCCGCGGTGTGCACATGGCTACGTACCCTCACGTGACGGCCAGCATGCCCTGATTTAGGTCGGGGTGTGTCAGTTTGGTATTAGAGCATAGGTTTTGCAGTCCTACATATTTTGTGAATTCCCTAATTTATTCTGGTGTCTTCTGTCAAAACTATGCCGCTTCGTAGAGAGCCATGTCATTCAGCTGAGCCTAGTTTCCCGGATATCGCCCAATTAGGGGAAGCTATAGCTAATGCTATACAGTCTGCGTTTCGACCTCCCTAGAGGACTCCTCTTGAGACCGTATATAATTTAAAGTTGAATCATTTTATGGGAAATGAAGGACCTGAAGGAGCAGAGAAATGGTTCAATCATGTGGAGGAGACTTTTCGTGTAATGCAAAGTCCAGGGAATCTTCTTCCTGATAAATGGGTCGAGACAACTACCTGGTTCTTAGGTAAGGAACCTGCATCCTGGTGGGAACATGAGGCTCATGAGTTAACTCGAGAGGAAGTTGCTGATTGGAACGTTTTCAAGCAATTATTTTTGAAAAGATTTATTCCTTCAGCTTATATTGATAGTAAGAAACAAGAGTTTACTCATTTAAGGCAGGGGAAGATGTCAGCAAATGATTATTACAGGAAATTTACTGACTTGTCTCGTTATCATCCGGAGGTTGCTGCTACTCCGCTTGAGATGCTACGTTGCTTTGTTCTGAGTACTAAAAAGAAATTGCGTACTATAGGGACCACTACTCACTGTGCTACTTACCAGGAGTTTTATGAGATTTTGTTGAGGATTGAGGATTCTAAGAATATGCCCAGTGAGAATGAGGAAGAAGAAAAAGATGAAATCAGAGGAATGATGATAAGGGTAAAGGTCAGTTTTCTCAATGACCTCACAAGACTCAGAGTTTTAAGTGAAGTGGAGCTAGTTCCAACTCTTCCAGCGGAGGTTTTAGTTCCACTGGTTAGAGAAGAGGTGGTAGATTTTCTGGGGGTCCTAAATTCCAGAGGCATAGAGATTTTGGTAGAAGAAGTGTTCCTTTGTGCCGCAGATGTAATAATAGGCATTTTGGAGAGTGTAGGCAGGGCAGCAGTGGATGTTTTACTTATGGGCAGATGGGACATATAGCTATAAATTGTCCCCAGAATCAGCAGAAGCCCCAACAGTCTTCTATGCCACCACCAGCACCGATCCAGCAAGTTTCAGGGTCTGGTACTTATGGTCAGATGGGTCAAGGTGGTGCTTACCATTATCAGGGTGATGCAGCTCCTTATGCTTCAGGACCATATCAGTATTCCCAGGATCTTTATTACCAGAATGGGTATCCTCAGTATTCTGGAGGTTATACGCCATATCCTTCCATTCCAGCTGGTGGATCTTAGTGGTACCAGGGAGGACAGCCCCAGCAAGTAGAGATTGCTTCCAATAATGCAGGATCTTCGAGGTAACCTGGTCAGCCAAGTCAGAGCCGTGGTGTGCAGGGGCGAAATAATCAAGCTAGTAAAGGTCGTTTTGGACGACAGCAGAATCAGGGACGTATCCACAACATAACACCGCAGGATGCTCAGAACAATCTTGATTTAATTATGAGTACGTTAAATATTCTTGGTCACTTTGCTAGAGTTTTAATTGATTGTGGCACTACGCATTCTGTGATTTCTCATACATTTGCTCAAGTAACACAACCTCATCCTACGCCTCTAGGGTATGATTTAGAGTTTGCTATGCCTAGAGGGGAGAAATGTTTTGTTGACTGTGTATATCCAGGATGTCCCATGATGATGGAGGATATAGTTTTGCCAGCTAACCTTATCCCATTAGATATTGTTGATTTTGATGTGATTTTGGGCACATATTGGTTGCATTATAATCGTGCCAATATACATTGCTACGGGAAATTAGTTACGTACCATCGTCCTGGATTACTTGAGGTTACTTTTATGGGCGAACGTAGTGGGGTGAGGCATGGCGTTATTTTTGCTGTGAGAGCAAAAAGGTTGTTAATGAAAGGTTGCCAGGGATATTTAGCTCATGTGGTGCTGAATGATGTTTCTCCTAGTAGTGTGGAGGATGTGCGAGTAGTCAGGCATTTTCCTGATGTATTCCTTAAGGATTTACCTGGATTGCCGCCAGACCGAGATGTGGAGTTCACTATTGATTTGCTTACAGGTACGGATCCTATATCTTTGACTCCTTATAGAATGGCTTCTGCTAAATTGAGGGAATTGAAAACCCAATTGCAGGAATTGGTCGATAAAGGTTTTATTCAGCCTAGTACTTCACCATTGGGAGCTCCAGTTTTATTTGTGAAAAAGAAAGATGGGACTTTGAGGCTATGCATTGATTATAGGCAATTGAATCGGGTAACAATTAAAAATCGTTATCCGTTGCCGCGTATAGATGATTTATTTGATCAGCTTCGAGGTGCTTGTGTGTTTTCTAAAATTGACTTGAGGTCAGGCTATTATCAGTTAAAGATTAGGAGTGATGATGTCCATAAAACGGCTTTTAGAACTCGTTATGGTCATTATGAGTTTCTTGTGATGCCGTTTGGATTGACAAATGCACCAGCAGCTTTCATAGGTTTGATTAATAAGGTATTTCAACAATACTTGGATAGATTTGTCATTGTTTTTATTGGTGACATTCTGGTGTATTCTAAGTCGAAATCAGATCATGTTCGACATCTCACTCTAGTGTTGAAGAAATTGAGGGAACACCGATTGTCTGCTAAGTTTAGCAAGTGCCAATTTTGGCTTGATAAAGTAGCATTTTTAGGACATGTCATATCTGCTCAAGGTATTCAAATGGATTCTCATTCTCAAAAAGTAACAGTTGTTGAGAATTAGGAACAACCACGAACCGTCACTAATGTACGGAGTTTTCTTGGCCTAGCTGCCGACGGTTTGTTAAAGATTTTTCACTTGTTGCATTACCGCTGACAAGATTGACCAGGAAGGATGTCAAGTTTGAGTGGGATGATAATTGTGAGCAGAGTTTTCAGCAGTTAAAGTATTGTCTCACCCATGCACCTGTTTTGGCGCTTCCAGATGATAATGGTAATTTTGAGATCTATAATGATGCTTCTTTGAATGGTCTGGGTTGTGTATTGATGCAGCATGGTAGGGTGATTACTTATGTTTCACGACTATTGAAACCTTATGAGATGAATTACCCTACTCATGATCTGGAGTTAGCGGCTATCATCTTTGCTTTGAAGATTTGGAGACATTATCTTTATGGTGAGAAATGTAAGATCTTCACAGATCATAAAAGTCTTCAGTATCTTTTTACTCAGAGGGATCTTAATCTTCGGCAACGAAGATGGATTGAATTGCTAAGTGATTATGATTGCACGATTGAGTATCACCCAGGTCGTGCAAATGTAGTGGCTGATGCACTAAGTAGAAAGACTCCAATTAGACTTAATGCCATTTATGCTTGCCATGTTTCTCTTCTTGCTGATTTAAGGTCTACTGGAGTGAAGTTAGGAGTGGAAGATCATGAGGAAGCTTTACTTGCTAATTTTCAAGTCAGACCAATTTTGATTGATTGTGTACTCGAGGCACATATGGGTGATGAAGAAATTCAGGAATTAATTCTGGCAAGAAATCAAGGGAAAAAAAAGGATCTCAGAATTAGAGAATCAGACGGTATGCTTATGCAGGATAAGAGAATGTATGTGCCGAGTAATGTAGGGTTGAAGAAAGAAATTTTGGATGAAGCGCACTATTCAGCTTATGCAATGCATCCTTGAGGTACTAAAATGTATCATACCATTCGACCATTTTATTATTGGCCAGGTATGAAAAGAGAAATTGCTGAGTATGTAAGCAGGTGTGCTATTTGTCAACAAGTTAAAGTTGAAAGGAAGAAACCTTTTGGGTTGATGCAACCACTTCCCGTTCCACAATGAAAATGGGAAAATATTATTATGGATTTTGTGTACAAGCTTCCTCGTACACATAATGGTTATGATGGAATTTGGGTGATAGTTGATCGGCTTACTAAGTCAGCACATTTTATTCCTATGAGGGAGAAGTACTCTTTAAGCCGATTAGCTGAATTATTCATATCGAAGATTGTGAAGTACCATGGAGTTCCAGTTAGTATTATCTTGAATCGAGATCCTAAATTTACTTCTAAGTTTTAGGTAGCATTTCAGGAGGCTCTTGGCTCGAGATTACTATATAGTACGGCATATCATCCTCGAATAGATGGGCAGTCAGAGAGAACTATTCAGATGTTGGAGGATATGCTGAGATCTTCGGTATTGCAGTTTGGTGACGCTTGGCATAGGCGGCTGGATTTAATGGAATTTGCCTACAACAATAGTTTTCATTCAAGTATTGGTATCGCACCATTTGAGGCACTTTATGGCAAATCTTGTCGTACACCTTTGTGTTGGTTAGAAGTTGGCGAAAGAGTTTTGGTGGGCTCTGAGTTAGTGGAGGAGACTACTCAAAATATTCAGGTGATAAATCTAACCTGAAAGCTGCCCAGGATCGACAGAAGAGCTTAGCAGATAGACATGCCACTGATCGGGTGTATAAAATAGGTGATTGGGTATTTCTGAAGCTATCACCGTGGAGAGGTGTTGTGCGGTTTGGTAAGAAAGGTAAGCTGAGTCCAATATCATAATGTTTTTTTTTGTCATAATGTATTTAGATAGTCTGAGTGTGACAGCCCGTTCCGAATTATTTTTATCGACGGTGTGAAATAACCAAATTGCCCTCGGACGTTGTGTTGTATTGTGTGTGATATGTTGGTGTTGGCCCAATTAGAACTAAAGAAATTTTTTGTTTTGATTGGTGACCCAATCTGGACCACACACATACTCTCTATCTCCCTCTCCCGTGCTCTCTCTCAGACTCTCTCTCTCTCTCTCCTTCTATTTCGTACAGACGAACTCCAAAACCGTGTAAAGCTTCACAGATCGAACTTGTGGTTGATGTCTTTGGATTCCTTGCGAGCTTAGGAGGCGAATCATACCATTTTCAGGTAAGAAATCCTTCGAAAACTCGAGATCCCATAATCCCCGATTTCTGTCACTATTCATGCAATCGTAAAACCGTGTGTTTTTGGGGATTTTAAGCCTGTAGGAAGCTTTATGAGGTCCTCACAAGTCTCGGAGTAGTTCGTTGGGTGAATTTGGACGTCGGGAAGTTCGAGTTGCAGAGTTGGCCAGTTATCGTGAATTTTTCTGGCGAGATCCCGTGAGTTTTATGTCCTAAAATTGGTAAAGATTTGTTCTACTCATCCTAAGCTTCATTTTGGTATAAATTTCAAGGATTTTGGTTAAGAAATGAAGAAGTTATGAAGATTTGAAAATTTTCCCAGTTTTCCGACGAGTTGCAGACGGCGGCGGACGGCGGTCGCCGGCGAGGACCATCGGAGAAGAAAGAAGAATATTCCGTCAGAGTTGACGGAATATTCCTAACAGCGCCAGGTAACGCCATTAAAATCTGTTAGTATATAACGGAATATTCCTAACGGCAGTTAGGATTCCGTCAGGGTTACCCGCGCGTGGCCGGTGCGTCTGGCCGTGCCTTGGCCAGCGCGTGACGGCGCGTGGGTGGTCGGAAAATTATTTTTAAAATATGGGGATGTTTATGAGGTTGAGTAGGTCTTAGTGGTATATTCATATACCCAAATTGAGCAATATATGAGAAGTTATTAGCTTGTGTTGTTTATGTGCATTAAGTGACGTTTATATAGTTGTTTCGCATATAGGTGAGACCTATCCCGAGGACGAGCGTAATCATTCAAGGCAAGGGGGCTACAACCCTTCGACATACCAATGAGTGGGCTTTTGTTTTCAATATATATATATATATATATATATATATATATATATATATATATATATATATATATATACATACTTGATATTTTACCCAGAAACGTATTTAAATGAATTGTGATTTAAATGCCATATCATACTTGCATTATAATTAGCTTATGCATTAATATAAATATGCATAATGTTGCATGTTGCTGCGGAGGCCCAGGTAAGCCATAGATGAGTATATTATGATGGTAGTGGTGGTATATTAGAGCTCATAACCTGCACCCAGTGTTAATGCTCCCACCTAGGGCCAGGGCATAGTCCTTCACGTGATGTTCACCTTCCGCACCATACGCTCACCTTAGATCCAAGTTAGGTGCATAGACCTGTCGTACAGACCACTATAGGTGGTTCCCAACTCGTAGGTGACCCGCGATTATTCACACAGCCTTCATGTGATCGTAGCACTAGAGTGTACTTATTTACACTTGTGCAGGCATATTGGTTAATGGGTTGTATATTGTTGAGATTGAGCTTACAGGTCACAAGAGGTGACTCCCGGCTAGATAGATGAGCTCTAGATACTTGTTGAGATATATGATTGAGCCGTACAGATCACAAGAGGTGACTCCCGGCTAGATGGGTTATTAACATTGAATTATATTACCTGGCTTACTTATATGATATTGTGATAGTAAACATGGCGTAAGTACTGGACATGGCATATGCATGGCATTTTTATATGCGGATTTTGATATTTTTGAGCATGATTTGAGATATGTATTTACATATACTATTTTCTGGGAAAACTATACAGGTTTTACGGTGAGGGGTTATAACTTTTTAGAAAGAAATGAATTTGAAAAGCTTTGTTTTTGCCCACTCACGCTTTCTGTTTTCCCCCCCTCCAGGTACTAAGTCGGATTTATCGTTGGTGGCATTGCGAGGGCTTCAGGGCAGTTCTGACAGATTTCACCAAATGTAGGTTCACCTTTGGGTGTTGTTTAATTAGTACTTTGTTCTCTTAGACTGCAATTAGATTATTCATATTCCTCTTCATTAATCTTTGCTTCTGCACTGTGCCCATGGCTACGTCACCCTCACGTGACGGCCAACATGCCCTGATTTAGGTCGGGGTGTGTCACTGAGAATGTAGCACGTGAGATGCTATTTAAATCTAAATGATGTTAGAAGCGTTAAAGCTTAAAACTGTCAGTAATTAATAGGCACTACCGACTCTTGTGATCTCATTATACACCTTAATTTCCAAGTTCCCGTTCAAGATTCATTTATAGTGATGAATCATATTAGAAGCGTTAAAGTTCTAAGTTGCTAGTAATTAATGGCCCACTACCAACTCTTGCGATCTCATGATATGAAACCTTAATTTTCAACTTCATTTTTAATTTCTCATTCAAAATTCATCTATAATGATGGAAGATATCAGAAGCGTTAAAATCCAAAGTTGTAAATAATTAATAGGGCATTGCTGGCTCTTCCGACGCATGTTACTCATTCAAGTTTCATCCACTTATTCCTATACATGCATATTTGTCGATCCATTTACCCCCTGAACTTGTATGAAACTACCAATTTCCCCCTCTGAACTTTAATTTTAGCCGATTACCACCTTGAAAATTTTAAATTAGCCAATTTCTCCCTTGAACTTTAATTTTAGCCGATTAACCCTCTAAACTTTTATAAATAGCCAATTTCACCCTTGTGCTAGATTTTAAAAAATTTCATCCAATTTTCATCCATCTTGATCACGAAAACAACACATGACAATTGTCACATCCCGGCCTAGAGCGGATCACTTCCCGGGCCCGCTCCACCACCGTAGCACGATATTGTCCGCTTTGGGCTTACCATTCCCTCACGGTTTTGTTTCTGGGAGTGCTCTGGCCCCCTTCTCGCTTAACTTCGGAGTTCCTACGGAACCCGAAGCCAGTGAGCTCCCAAAAGGCCTCGTGCTAGGTAGGGATGAGAATATAGATTTAAGATCACTCCCCTGGGCGATGGCCGGCGAGTCGCCGGAGAAGAAGACAGAATATTCCGTCAGTTTGGACGAAATATGCTGACGCCATTAGTTAAGTTTAACGGTTTCTGTTAGGAGTTGACGGAATATTCTGAGGAATATTCCTGACGTCGTTTGAGAATCTGTCAGTGTGCCTGGCACGTGACCGCGCGTGGGGGCGCGTAGGTCCTTGCCATTTCTGGCGCGTAGGGGCGCGTGACAAGTCCAAAAATAATTCTAAAAATATGGGGATGTTTGTGAGATTGTGTAGATCACGTTGGTATATTCAAACACCCCATTTGAGCATCGTATGAGAAGTTATTTCGTATTGTTGGTTATGTGCTCTAAATAATGTTATTATAGTTGTTTCGCATATAGGTGAGATCTATCCCGAGGACGAGTGCAATCAAGGGCGACACGGGGGTTACGATCCTTCGACATACCCTTTGACCTTCCAACCCGCCCAAGTTGCATCCTACCGCCAACTCTCTTCTTATTAGCGTGTGGATAATATCGTTTGCTAAAAAAATAAATAAATACATAAATGAATAATAAATTGTATAAATCGAAATAATAGATAACGAAATGAGAAGAACAAAACGCATCGTTTCAGGGGGCTTAGCTTTTCTTCTGCTCGTAGGGTGTAGCGGATTTGGTACGGAGACACCTCGGCTCTGAGTAGCGAGAAGAGTCGAAAATTTCGAAATCATGACGGGTAATTGATGCTAATTACCCTATTTTTTGTTGTAAATTTTGTTTCTTTATCGATTTGATGAACTAAAAGGTCGCGATTTAAGTTAATTGTATAACTTTTAGCCGCCCAATGAAGCTGTATATTCATAATTTTTTTTTAATGTTGGGTTTGTGGCATTGAATTTCTATTGAAGAATGTATTTTAATTAGAATTTTGAAGTTTTCGATTTTTTTATGTTGGTTTTGTAGTTTGTCACTGATTTTGGTATTTTAGATTGCTTTTTGTGGAATTTAAAGTTACCCAGAAACTCCAATTGCATAATTTGTTGTTGATAATAAATGGGATTTTGTTGATATAATTTTTTTTTGTTGAGGTTTTCAGGATATGGGATTTGATCGAAATGTGTGATTTTTATCAGAAGGCTATGAAATTTTACTAAATTATGTTTCAAGCAATGGAATTTACTTAACTGTGTGTTTTACTACTATGCTTAACTGTGTGTTTTACTACTATGTTTACAGACTATATACAAGAGCAGGAGATGGAAATTGAAGCGTTGGAAGCAATACTTGCGGATGACTTCAAAGGTATCTGCTATGTGGTGCTTCGGCAGACCAACATTTGTTATAAAATTTGTTATCTGTTTTCATTTTTTATTATCACAAGTAGTGAAATTAATAGGAATGTTCTTTTCTGTTGTTTTCGATATGCCAGAAATACATTCGGGTGAGAGTGGGTTAAATACTTCGAAGAGGTGTTTTCAAATAAAAGTATCTCCAGTGGTAGGTATCTCCTTCTCTTGCTGTTTGCATTCTACTGGCATAATTGTTATAACAGCCTCATGTCAAGCCGAGAATGTTTACGTCTTCACTAGACATATGTTCAGGTTTTCCTTATGTGTATTTCTTTGCTTTCTTTTCAACAGGATGATGAAGCAGATGAATTTACAACCAATCCAGGTATTTTCTTTTTGCATTATACGATGTCTTGAATGATGCCTTTGTGTTACTTCTTAGTTGGATAACCAACTTGATTTTTTTATTTTTTATTTTTTTTGTATCTAGAAATGTTCAGGAGTTCTGCTTTTTCGACTTTTTGTATTTTGTATCTTTTACATTTCATTTGGACATAAGCTGTTTTGGAAACTTCTGCTTCAGTTCAGCTGGCTTTGATTTTCTCACACACAGAAAGATACCCAGATGAACCTCCACTTTTGAATTTGAATAGGTATGGTGCAAAATCGTGCTATTCTCCACTCTTCATTGTTCGTAATGATGGAAAGAACTTGATCATTTTCATTGCCCTTTTTCTTCGGGACAAAGCAAATACAAGTTCTACTTAGTACCTTCTTGTAACTGCATATATAAATACTACTAAAAAGAAAAGAAAGAAGTTCGAGAAAAAATATTATTGTTCAGATATAACAGTTCCGTTGGTATTGTGTTATTAAGTAAGGCTGTGGGAAAGTCAGAAGTGCGGATGCATGATGCTTTATGAGGAACTATTCTAATGGTTGATTTTTTTCCCTCTAGTTTACGTGGTATACAAGGAGAACATCTAAGAATTTTGAAAGAAAAGCTTCTGCAAGAGGTAATTTTGGGTACTCTTTACTTCTCTATGCAGCTTTTTGTTGTGTCGTTTTTTATCTGTCCTAATACATCTAAAGATTAGTGAGCATATTTTTTATCTGTCCTATAGATGATGTGAAGTTATCTAATTTGCGGACTTTGATTCAATATCTATATTTTTACAGGCATCTGAAAACCTTGGTATGGCTATGATCTACACACTAGTTACATCAGCCAAGGAATGGCTTTCTGAACAATATTGTCAAGACACTAGTCTTGAGGATGCTGAAGCAGAAGAAGCAGCAAAGGATGATGTATGCCTTTTGTCCTACGTCTTCGTATCTAATCATCTTGTGGCTATTTGCTTTCTTAGTCTCTAAGAATAAATGGAGTTTACATCCTACTATTCCTTGAAAACTATACATTCAAGATCCCAAAACCTTGCAAACCTGTTTGACTCAATGTCCTTGGAGATAGTTGAATGTCCAATGTGCTAGTTAGTTATTCACACTCCGGTGTCACTTGTATGTATTTAAGTCTTGCTGAGGCTTTTACATGTCTAAAGATAGCTGCAAGAAGTTAAGTCATGAAATCATTGGGGTTGTCAATAGAACTGCTAGCTATTCTCTCTAAGAGACCCTCTTTCTTTCTCCTTGGTCTGGATGAGTTGTGTATCTGGAAAGGTGAAGCTTCTAGAAGATTAATCATACTTTTTCAAAGGGTGTCCATCTTTTCTCTTCTGCGTCTTGCAATTTTTGGCGTGAGTTTGATGCAATCGGTTGTGAATATTAGTGAAAAAATGCATAACCAGCTTCACACTTTCCGATGGGATTTACTTTTTTCATTCAAAGTTGTATGTTTGCATCTCTGGTAAGGATTGTTCACCTGAAAAAGATAGTCTCCAGGAGCTGCTTCTTACTTTCCTGCTCCTTCCTCTTTTAGGTAATCATACCACATGGAGAACCAGTTACAGTTGAAACATTTCTGGCATGGAGAGAGATGTTTGAAGCAGAGTTGGCCCTGGAACGAGCCAAGTAAGTATTATCGTTGTATAATTTCAATAGGTTTTCTTCATTAACTCTCAGTAATTTTGTCATTATAAAGCATGTGAAAGTGGGGATCAGTAATATTGATTCGTACAGATGTTTTTGTTTCTGATATCTTTTCACCAAAAGGTTCTACATTTTGGGAAGAAAGATCTAATTATGCTGGAGAGGCATGAGATGTGGAATTCATTTCTACGTATACTTTAGGACATTATGTTGCACACGATAGACATGACATTAGAGAGAGAAGAGACATGTACAAGAGCCAGGTCTTTGTTTAGCAGGTTATGCGGTGGGATGGTTAGGATTAGTTGTAGGTTCAAATCATACTAAAAAAGCTTGTTATGAGAAAAGAAGTAAAAAAGAAGCCGCGACGGTTCAGTAGCCCCTTAACCAAGATTTCCCGGTCAAAAAGAAATATATAAATTCCAAGGAATCCTTCTTGAAAGTTAACAATTTCCCAATAGTAGATCATCATATATTTCTGCTTGAAGTCTTTATTTTCATTTCTGACGGATGGTGATCAATGTCCAAGGTTAATGCCTGACGCTGCACTTTCAGCACCCAAGGAAAAGAGGCTCACAGGTAGACAGTGGTTTGAAACCGGAAGACATGCTGCAGTAATTTATTCTACCCTAAACTTTACCTTCATCTTACATTGTTCAGTTTTCCCAAAAACAAGTAAATACAGCGAAAACTAAACTAATGCGTTACTGGTCTGATTTGATGGTTGAGTTAGTTTCATGGTATATTATTGAGGGGTAATACGAAGGGAAGTTTTGGGTTATTACATGTGAGGATCTTATTGTTGGAACATATAATGGCTTAGTTTCAAAGAATAAACAGTAATACGAGTGCCTTTTTCTCCCCCCATAGAAAGGTGCAGCTCCAGCCTCTGAAGGGTCCTATGAAGAGGATGAGGACGAGATTGACTTCGATTCTGATGATTTTGAAGGTGATTCTCTCTCCTTATAGCCCATGTAGTCTTATGTTGATGAGACCAAAATCAGTCGAATCACTGAATTTTGTTGTGAAGGAATCCTTTGTGTTCACAATCTGATGAAGAAACCATCTTGTCTTGTGGTTAATGGCAGATGACGAAGACGATATGCTGGAACACTATTTGGCTGAGAAGTCCGACTCATCAACCCACTCTTCGAAGAGGGTCACTAACTAGATCTAAAAACAACTGAACGAGAGCGCATCATCTGATGAACAATGTTCCTAGTTTTGGCTGTCTTCATATGTATTTCGTGCTTTACTTTAGGCGCCGAGGACAGAGAGGAGATTGTAGGTTGTATGACTATGATTTTCTTTGTAGAGAGCCGAGGGAGAAGATATGATGTTGCAAAATATAAAATAACTGCTTCACGGTTGGTAAACTTGTGGTTTTACATTTGTTCGAATACTCGTTACTCACAATTTTGATGAATTTTGATAGTGATATTTCGGTCATACTTTCTGAAGCTCAATACTTTAGACACTGGTGGCAGGAAAACCAGCCGAAAGCATCGTCGACGCAACAATCAGATATGGGAGGGGGTCTTAGGATCTTCAATTTCTCAAACATCGGGAAGGGTATTGGTATTAGACTAAGAGCTAGTCAGTAGAAAATAATAATAATAAACGCATGAAATTAACACTTCAGTCTCATCAGTCAAGACCTGAGTAATAGCAAATTCTCAAATTTTATGGGGGTACTTGTTGGTTTGCATCCTGAACTTGTATAGAGGTGCTAATTTCCCTCATGAACTTTAATTTAGCCGATTATCTTCCTGAACTTTTATAATTAGCCAATTTCTTCCTAAACTTTAACTTTAGCCGATTCTCCCTAGAATTTTATAAATAGGCAATTCCCCCTTAGCGTTAGATTTTATATTTTTCATCCATCCAATTTTTCATTCTTTTTGCCTCCATTCGTTGCCATGTGTTATTTGTGTGATCAAAATAGATACAAAATTGAATGAAATTTTTTAAAAACTCACGTTAGGGGGGAAATTGGCTATTTATAAAAGTTCAGGGTAATCACCTAAAATTAAAGTTCATGGGGGAATTGACTAATTATAAAAGTTTAGGAGGGTAATTAGCTAAATTTAAAGTTCACGGGAAATTGACAACTCTATATAAGTTTTGAAGGCAAATCGACAAATATGCCAATTTTATTTCCAACTTCAGTTCAGTATAAATACTTTATGAAATCTCAGCCGAGTCAATCCACAAGTGCTTCCTGCCATGAAACATTTGACGCCCTTCCTACCCTATGCCACTCACCTACTACACAATTTTCACTTGAACTCTGCCTATTATAATTTGTCCTCGCTCTTACCGCGGCTATTTCAACATTACACATTTTTATGTTCCAATGGAACCTTGTATATCTGAAATACCACCTTGATCTTGAAATCGGCATGGTAAAGCCAATAAAGATCTACAGCTTGCTAACAACGGCTGTATGCACACCTCTGAGAATTTTTCATTGTTCATGACACCGATCAGCTTTGAGGAACATGGGAGTAATTGTACAATATTATTCTGCTCTATACACATCCTTGATCGGTCATGGCTTGAGCAATAGTCAGAAAAGCAGAAATGATGGCTCCGTGGACCAAAGACCTGTCAAGCACGTAAGAAAATTTGATTCTTGGAGTGTTTAACGTTAACAGTACGCAACTTTTACATAGCCAGCGCAAAAGTCACAACAACAGAGGTTATCTAGTTTCTTCAAAGATTCAAGGGGAAACGAGAAGGCAAGCATCAATACGATAAAGCACTTACTCGGGACTTTCTTTCTGGTAACCAAAGTCAGCCGCAGCTTTGAGGGTTCTCTGGTAAGTCTGTTTCATTGATTCCTGAGAGTTACGATGCAAATCAGAAATCATACAGAAAAACAAAAACATACCAGGTCAAACCTCTGAGAGCAAACTTTACATTCCTCTCAGCTTCCAATGATGAACGTTTCGTATTTAAAAACTCCTACAACTAATTACTGTTAACATTTATACCAGCGAGATAAAATATACACAGCATCACCTGTAATTTGGATTCAAAGTCCTCGGGGGACCAGTTCACTGAATTACACTCATGATTCAATTCAAATTCTCCAGCAACCACCTGCTACCATTAAACAACAAAGGGAGAACATAAATTTAAGGAAAAGAAGAAGATAATCAGAAGCCATACTGACAAAAATAATTAAATTTTTTATTCCCAAATGTCACTTCCGTAGAATTTATGTTAAATCTCGAGCATGCTAATATTGAAGTATTGAGCCCAAAACCAATTGGCAATAACTGGAGGCCCATATTTTCATATATTAGAAGCAAGCTTAGAATACCCGAAGTGATATTTTTGTATTTAATGCACCCATTCACATGGCCAAAAATGTGAATAAGTTATAATGGGTGACGCTGAGCATGAATGACTAAACCTAACGCATGGATGAACAGCCCCCTCTGATGCCATGTCATAGTAAAAGGATAAATGAGAGCTTCATGATTTCATTATCGAGAAAGATGGATTAGAATACTCGATGTGAGATTCTTATATTCTTAACAGAAACTTTGATGTTGAATGATCTCATGCGCTACTGAATTCCCTTTTTCTTTGGAGTCTGGACCGAAGAATTCCATATATTTTCATAAACAGACAAGCTTGGCTTGAACTTGGCATAAATTTGGACCAAATAAAAACATTTTGGACTTAATAAAAACATGATATGTATAAAGTTTATAATAGCATTATTCAAGCACATACTCCACCAGAACCAGCGGCCACTGCAGGAGCGATTAAAACATTAGCTTTTCTCAGAATATCAACTGCATCAGGTGTACAAGGCATGTTTGAACCTAGATACAAGAAAAGAACAACAAATAATAGGTGTTACAGAGCTAACGTTAATGATTATGAAAACAAACGAAAAAAAATTAAAAAACGACTATGCCAGTTGTTACCAGTAATCACTACCTTCTACTAGTATACGACATCCTGAATTAACCAGATTAATGGCATCAGTCTGATCAATTTCGTTCTGGGTAGCACAAGGAAACACAACATCACACCTTTCAGTCCAAGGTTTAGCTTCATCGTAATACTTCGATCGAGCATAAGTCTTTGAATAGTCTCTGCAGATGAGATGTAAACCAATGAACCCCTGAAGGTAACTGTACCAAGCGATTTGATAAACAGATGCAAAACAGATGACAAGAAACACAGACCTCAAACTTCTCTGTTGAGCTTTGATCTCCCTCAAAAATGATATTTTCATGTAATCAAATCCTTCATCATCCACCAAATAACCCTTCGAGTCTATATGCAATAAATTGCAGATAAAAGGCACGTGTGTTATTAAATGTTAATAACCAGTCTTATTCCCTTTAAATGCTTACAACTTTGGAAATCCTAACTTCCTGACACAAAGCCCTAGGTAATCTAAATAAAGCATGGAACTAGAATATGAAATAGCCAAGGTCTCCACATATAATAATTGTGGGGGGAAAAAGAATTTAACACCACATTCACAGCACAAGTACTCTAGCTCTTCATATATTTTCTCTTTCTTCAGATGCAATCAGAAAACTAATTCATTTTGTTATTTCGATCCAAATACAGCCACAGATGTTAACATATCATCTTTACAACCTAAGATACAAAACCAATCAAGGCCACAGAAGATACAAGCAAACTGACTACTAGCACACACTGGTTTTAACTTACGTGCGAATTTGAGGCAGATTGGCTTGAGAGGCCTTTTGAGGAAGCCAAAGTCCAAAGAGCAGTTTTTGATTGTGGAAAGGATAAATCGCCAGGACCGGATGGCTATTCTTTGCAAATGTTTCAACATTGTTGGGATATCTTGAAGGCGGACATTATGAAGATTATGGAGGAGTTCTACGAGACAGGGATAATAAATGCGGTGACAAATGAAACTTTTATTTGTCTAATTCCAAAGAAGTCAGATTCTTTGAAAGTGACGGACTACAGGCCTATAAGTCTTGTTACTGGTTTGTATAAAATTATGGCGAAAACCCTGGCTTCAAGATTAAAGGAGGTTTTGGGCAGCACAATTTCTCCAAATCAAGGAGCGTTTGTTAAGGGTCGACAAATTTTGGATTCCGTCCTTATTGCAAATGAAGTGGTAGAAGAGGTGAGGCAGAAGAAAGAGGAGGGATTGGTGCTCAAAATAGATTTTGAAAAAGCGTATGATCATGTCGAGTGGAGATTTTTGGACGAAGTCTTACAAAGAAAAGGCTTTGGCAATAGATTGAGGAAATGGATGCAGGGATGCTTAAGTTCTGCAAATTTCTCCGTTTTGATCAACGGGAGGCCTAGGGGAAAATTTCAGGCTTCAAGAGGGTTGAGACAAGGTGACCCACTATCACCTTTTCTTTTTACCTTAGTAGTCGATGTCTTGAGTAGGTTAATGGAGAAGGCTCAAGAAAATCATCTCATCAAAGGTTTATGCATTGGGCAAGAAAAGGTGGAGATTTCTCATCTTCAATTTGCAGATGACACCATTTTTTTCTTGGCGGAAGATGAGGGAGTTTGGAACAATCTATTAGAGGTGCTCAACTTATTCTGTTCTGTTTCAGGGTTGAAAATCAACAAAGCTAAGTGTTATTTGGCTGGAATAAACTCAGATTGTGAGAAATTAAATAGTTTGGCAGATTCTTGGGGTTGTGAGGTGGGTAGCTGGCCTATAAAGTATTTGGGACTCCCTCTTGGGGGTAGGCCAAGAGCACTTAAGTTTTGGGATCCAGTGGTAGAAAAGATGGAAAAGAGACTTCAAAGCTGGAAGAAGGCCTTCTTATCCAGAGGAGGTAGATTAACTCTGATTCAATCTGTTTTGGGAAGCTTGCCGATCTACTACATGTCTTTGTTCCAAATTCCTTGCGGGGTGATTGGACGCCTAAAAAAACTAAGGAAAGGGTTTTTGTGGGAAGATGTGGAGGAAGGAAAGAAAAACCACCTGGTAAAATGGGAGATAGTTATTAAAAGTAAAGAGGAAGGAGGTTTAGGGGTGGGGAATTTGAGGAATCGGAACGAAGCATTACTTGCTAAGTGGTTGTGGAGATTCCCAAAGGAACCTCATTCTCTCTGGCACAAGGTGATAAGAAGCAAGTATGGGCTACAGAATAATGGATGGAACGCATTTCCTCCGATGAGGGGTTCAAGCTGTAGCCCATGGAAAGATATTTTGAGTAGTTCCCATTTGTTTTTTCATTGCTGTAAGTTTGAGGTGGGCAACGGGGAGAGGGTGAGGTTTTGGGAGGATGGGTGGTTAGAAGGAGGACCTTTGAAAGAGCAATTTCCTAGATTATTCTTGCTATCGAGGATGCACAATCAGAACATTTCAAGTTTTGCGGATCTTTCTACCAATTCTTTGAGTTGGAATTTTGATTTCAGGAGAAATTTGAATGAGGCGGAGAAAGAAGAGGCGGCTAGATTATTACAGAAAGTGGAAGAGGTTTGCTTGTCTCAATCAAGAACGGATAACAGAAGGTGGAAACTGGAAGCATCAGGATTGTTCACATGCAAATCCTATCGTTCCTTCTTGAGTAACAATGGGATTGTGCAATATTTTCCACCCTATTCACAGATTTGGAAATCAAAAGTTCCTCCGAAGGTCAAAATTCTTGTTTGGCTGGTGGCCAAAGGGAAGCTCAACACTTGTGACCAAATTCAAAGGAGAAGCCCTTTTATCTGCTTATCCCCACATTGGTGCAGTTTGCGCAAAGCTAAGGAGGAGAGTGTAAACCACATTTTTCTCCATTGTTCTTACACGATTCAACTGTGGTGGAAACTGTTTCAGGAGGTTAAAGCTAGTTGGGTCATTCCAAAGGGTTGCTTCGAGCTTCTAAGCACCAAGTTTGAGGCCCTAGGAATTGGGAGGAAAGCTAAAGCTTTGTGGGGTTGTCTGGTCTTGGCAGTTTTTTGGAACATTTGGCTAGAGCGAAACAAAAGAATTTTTGAGGATTATATTGGTGTGGGGGTAGAAGTACTTTGGGGAAGAGTAAAATATTGGGCAGCCCTATGGGCTTCAGTCTCAAATGATTTTAATAATTACTCTCTTTCTCAATTACTGTGGGATTTGTTAGCAGCAGTAGAGTGAGTTTGGTCTAGCTTTTGTTGGTGTAGCCAAATCCTATTGAGAGGTTTTCTTGTTTTCTTGTAATTGGTGGATTTCTTATCCACTTCTGTGTATTTCTCTTTTCTTTTATAAAATGTTTGTTTCTTCTCAAAAAAAAAAAAATCTTTTGGATGGAGAAGTGCTAGGAACATTGTTGACAATATGATTGTTCTCCAGATCATTCATCACTATGATCACGTCAAACATATAAAATTTAAACATTCTTAGCAAGTAAATCATGTCATAGTTCAAGTAGTTACTACACATGACTGGTATGACACATGGAAATTTTTTCATGTCAAACATTCATACCAGATATGTATATTACTAAAAATTTCCATCAAAAGACATCATTCAAGTAGCTCCAAAAATACTTGTTATAAGAAAATACCGGAAACTGTAATCGGAATCGCTCCATATGCAATAAGCTTCTCCAGGACATGCAATGCAATCTTTCCAGAACCACTTACAACACACCTGGAGGGAAATTTATAAAGACATCTTCAAAATAACCTTTAAGCAATCACAAATTATACATTCTCTCTTGTGGATACATATACATGGATACATATACATGGATACATATATGTATACAAAAGTTCAAAGATATGTTGAACAGGATTGGATTCTTCAAAAGACTACATAAACAGAAAGAACTCCCATGTGTTGTTCTATGTCAATATCCTATGGTGTTTCATGAAAATTTTAAAACTTCTGAAAGTCAGGTAAAAGGTACCTTAATCCTTTGAAATCTTTATTGAGGTCTGCAAGTAGGAGCTGTGCAAAGAAAACCTGGAGAAGCATGGGAACTTTGTTCAAATCATCGGAAATGAAGATGAAAATTACATAGGGAGCTTAAATGCCCGCAAAAAATAGACACATCTAGTAAGTTCTCACCAAAAAAATAAAAAATTGAAAAAGAAAAAGAGAAAGCCCGAACACGAGCAAGGGAAAGTTGTGATATTAGTTACCAGTCCATATCCGGTAGCTTCAGTTCGAAGGCTAGAGCCAGACCAAAATATCCTTGGCCCTGTAAAACTTCCCTGCATAAGTAAGGCATACATATAAAAACATAAAGACATTACTTAAGTTTCTTCCCATGAGAAACACTTAAGCAGAAACTTTACTTTTGTACGGATAGAAAAGAACACTAAATAGATAAAGACGTATCACTTAATTATCTTCCCATGATAAAAAGATAAGCATAATCTTAACTTTCATATGGATAGAGATGAACAAAAGACTTTGTCGGGATAGAAAGAACAATAGACTTTGTTGGGATAGAAAGAACAATAGACTTTGTCAGGATAGAAAGGAGTAATAGTCTTTGTCAGGATAGAAAAGAACAATAGGATTGTTTATTTAGTTACTATTTTCCGAATTTCCATAACCCTATGGTCCTACATCAGATTTAGAAAAAGCAATGTCATCAATGGCATCTAGATACTAAATTACATAAAAAAAGGTAAGAAGACAGAAATAGTTTGTTACCGGTGTTTCTGGTACCTGAAAGTGACCAGCTAGACGTCTATATTGTCCAAAAAGGTATCCCATTTCTCGAGTACCAACACCCATCTCCTCTGAAGGAAGGTCCTAAAGTGTATACAGCATTAAATCAGACATGCATACAACACCGAAATTCCATATGGAGAAAAAAATTATTTATGGAATGTAATCTTCCTGAAGTTACCTTGTCAACACCCAAATAACGATAGATTTCATTCATAAAACTTTGGCAAAAACGCATAACCTGCCAGTTTAGAAAACAATCATTCACAACTTCTGAGAAGGCTAAAAAGGACGAACAAAAGGACGAACAACATATAACAAATTGAAAACTTTTACCTCATTATCACTTTTTCCCTTTGGATCAAAATCACTACCTCCCGCTGCCCCTCCAATTTTGTACGGTGACAAGGCATTCTTTAAAGTCTGTACAGAAGGTAAATAGCACAATGCAAAGTCGTCACAAGACTTGGTCACTTCCAATCTGAAGCGTTTAACCTCGCCACTAGTATTTAGCTTGGCGTTCTTATGAGCACCAATCACTAGAATACACAAATCAACAGAGGTATAGGAAGAAAAAGATTTGGCAAAAGTTTGACCCAACCTAAAGAAGACAAGTCAACTCAGAAGAACTCAAGAAAACAACTAATACCTGTTCAAATCCAAGAAACTTGGCAATGCTCAAGTTCATAGAAGGATGAAACCGGAAACCACCCCTACATGGACCCAAGGCCTGGTTAAATTGTACTCGAAATCCTCGGTTAACATGTGTCTCACCTCTATCATCCATCCATGGAACTCGAAAAACAAGCATGCGCTCAGGTTCTAGCAAGCGCTCCATGATGTTTACATAACTGAAAAGAGAAAAAGCCAGTTGATAAGATTTTACAGAAATCAGAAATAAGACTTTGTTTTCGTTAAACAGCTTGACTAAAATAATACACCATCCGAAGGAAACTCACTGAGAATTTTTTGCAATCACTCTTTCTAAAGCATGAACCACTTCATGCACCGATTGTATGAACTCAACCTCATGAGGATCCCTTTTCAGGGCAGCTTCAACAATTGATCCAGCCGTTTTTGACATAAGAGCTACATTTAAGAGTAATTCCAAAGAAAAATCAACCAAACGGGAAAAATTATTTACAAATCAAAGTTTAAACTCAAAATTCATTTCTTTCAGTCATATGAAGGTGTAAATAATGTGCAAATATCAACGTTAACAACTCCATTTAATGCCAGAAGAAGTATTTAGGTGTGTGCATGCTGAACTGCAGAAAATAAGTCAACCAAACCAAAGTTTTCATTCAGCAACGTGTTCAAAAATTACAAATCCCAAATGCAAACTTAACCGCAAGGGACACTTTCATAAACATGAAAATTAACAATAAAGTAACTTCACGAAAAGAATTTCCTGGGAGACACTCTGCAAATAATTAATGCAGAATTCAGATGGTGATTATTTGAAAGTTACCAAAGCAAACTAAAGAAAATTGAGCAGAACGTGCTAACCCTTGACATAAATGGGTTTGTCAGCAACGACCTTATCCTTGGAGGCCATTTGAAGGCGAAGTGCCTCTTTGTGAAGCAAACTATTGTTGTGTTCCTCGAGTGCGCTCATCTGCATATTCCGGCTGCCCTCGTTTCCATAGGGGTTTCTTCTATGCTTCCTACCATACTCTCTACACACAGAGCAAAAAATCCTAGCTGTCCCTTCCTTGACATCAACAAAAGCCCATTTGTAGGTATCAGCCCATTCCTCTCTCCATCTTTTCACAACCTTTTTCTTCCTTTTTACTGGTTGTCCCTTTGACATGTCTTGATCATCACTATGGAGTTGAGAAGCCATTACCATATTCTTACTCTCATCATGATCCTCAACAGAAGGTTCCCGTGGTGGACCACCAATAAGGGGCGTGTTAGCAAATGAAGGATCGTCATCCCCAACTCCAATTTCTAAATCAATCTCTTCCCCAAGCTCCCGAACCACTAAGTGATGCCTCTGTGCCTGCTGAATCAAGTTCATATCATCCATCATGGAGTTCATCCTTATTCCACTTCCTGGTAGCAACATTCAGCATGACAATCTTAACTGAAACCCAAAATCCTGCTGCATCCGCTTGTCATGGAGAGATTCATTAACTCCTTTTTACAATTGTCTAAATGAATAAATTAGAAAACAAAATAATTTCACAGAACAATATAACCAAATTTTTTTATAAACTCCATTCATTCAGAACCTAGAACGTAGCAAACCTTACAACACTAGTAGCCACCAAGTTGAGGTTTATATTTCATAAGGTATGAATCAACATATAGCATGAAATCTTCTATTTATATTTTTCACTTATCCTAACTATATTATAACCAATACAAGAGTGTACAAAGGCACATAAAATCCATGGCTATCAGTGCACGTAGAATTACGAAACCCTCGAGACTTCATAATTAGTTTAGCTGAACACGTGGTTGCTCATACCACTTAGGATTTGTTCCCCCTAAAGAAACGAAAAAATCTGGTCCACTGAGCCTAACAAAGCATATGCATAACTTAGATAACAGTTCTGACTTCCTAGAAGCCAAAACAACAAGAACCAAAGCACCAATTCACAACATCATCTTCTCAGTTATCCTTAAACCGAGGTAAAGTAACTAATCATTCAATTAAGCTGAAAACACATCCAAATACACCAGAAATCCAAAATTACAGACAAAAAAACATGAACTTTGAATTCTCATTCTCAGATAAGAATCAAGAAACCCCACAAACCAAATCCATTTCCAATCCTCCCACAACTCATTTCTCAAAATTCAACTACACCCACACGTCAATTCTCAATTTTAAACAAAGCCCAAAATCCAGAAACGAAAAACGTCGTGGTGTACCGTAAGAGCAGAAGACGAAAAGGATGAACTCGAAACGTATCAAGTTGCAGTTTCAAAGTTGGGTCTTTGAGCAGTTGTTCTTCTCCAAAGCTGGAACAAAGGGTTGCGGGAATTGTCGATGAGGACGACGCAAGGAGTGAGATGAACGGGTCTGGATTGTCGTTCGATCAGATTCTTGAGCGAGAAGAAGAGAGGAGAGATTGTATGGTAGTACAGTAACACAAAAGAAAAAGAGACCGTCTTGTTGTCTAAATTACCCGTTAACAAAAAAAATTTTAGAAGGTTATTCTCGTTAAAAAAGAAGTTGAGTTATATTATTATGATAAATTCATTATAAAGTTTAGTTTATTTCTTATTTTTTTAGTGTGGATATTATCATTTGTTTAAAAAAATAAAAAATTGTGTGCAGTCTCATAACATCATAGCATAGTCTCATCCTCGTATCATACTATACTATGATGACATGTGAGTAATGAAAGAAACAAAACAGAAAAATTTTATTTATGGGAAATTACATTGTTGCTTATGAGAAAGAATTGTCTTTTCACTTCTTTTTTTTGTTAAGGTTTACGCATAAGTTAATCCACGAAGATTTGTGCCCGAAAAACCCTTCATTGGGTAAAAAATCGAGAGAACTCTAGGAGCTCCATCCACTAAAAAAAACAAGTTCATACAGATAATACAACCTCAAATTCTAGACTGAACTAAAGAAGCACCTTATACCTCCGTGTAGCTTGTATTTCTTCAAATTAATCTTAGTCTTCCTAGTTGTGGCAGCTTGAACTTTAGCTCTTCTCTTGTGGCATCAGTGATGTGAATGAGACTAAGATGAGATGAAAATTATGAATTCAGCTAAATGATGAAATATCCATAATTGAACATTAACAGATTGAGAAGCTTGAAATGAATCTTTTTCTAAAGATCTATATGCAGAGCTACAAGTTCAGATCAAAGATGTTGGAATCTTTACGAATATTCCACATGTAAACTAAACTAGGTTAATATATGGGCAAAGATTACTCTTTAAAGTCATCTCGTTAAATGTTATATACTGAAACGATAAGTCCAACGACGCAATTAGGAGAATGTGATCTAAAGAAGTTAGTTTTAGGAAACCATTCCCTTGTACACATATCCTAAACATTCTTAACATAGGATTGTCAATTGGGCATTGATGATCCGGATATATCAGTACATCCTATGTCTTCTCTGCTAAGAGAGTGGTTGGTCTCGAGTTATTAATGTGATTGACACCAAGAAAAGTATGTAGGTGCTCAATGGAGAATGAGTCCATTGAACGCGATCAACAAGGAGTTCTCATTCTCATGTCACATGAGAATTTATGATTGAGATAATGCAAATCCTTTGACATGGTACATCATAGTTGTCTTGTGGTTAGGTCCTTAGTCTTTGACTGTGTTAAAGGCATTCTATTTGAGTGTTCACGACATAGTTGGGGCTAAGCCACTTAATCATGGGGCATGTGAATGTGCAACAAAAGATCTCTAACCTTCAAACCATTGAGGGAGATGAGTAAGAACAATTAAATACTTTAATTGTATATGGAAAAGATTAATTAATATGTTAATTAAATCATACGAAAGGTTTGTATAAGGCCTTAAATTAGTTTCGGGTTTCGACAAGGCCCATTAAGTTTAAGTTGTGTTACAACTAAAACACAATGGGCAATTAACCTACTAAATAAAGGGAGGCCAGCCTTGCTAAGAGAGAGAGAGTGGTTTTGAACTTATTACAAGTATGCCACTCAAATGAAGGAAGGTACAAAAGCAACTTTATAGTCTTTACTTCATTAAAGTTTCTTTGAGGAAATATGAAAGAGCACAAACTTTCTCTCTCTAGGTGACTGGCCAAACCATAGGAGTTTTAGCTAGCAATCTTTGTTCCCATGGTCACTCATCTCCTTCCTCAACCATCCTTAGTGCCGGAAGTTATAGGCCATCTCTTTTGGGGGCTTTTGGAGAACTCATTCCTCCATCCAAATCCAACAACACATGGAGCCCAGAAGTATGTTTCCTCCTTCCATATCCATGGAGCAAAGTAGTAAGGATGCAAAGGAAAGAAGGCCTTACATGGGTGTATTAGCTGAATTTGTCATGTTAGCATACAACTAGGATAAGTGTGGCGTATGCCTGAAGCCAATGTAATTGAATATATAGGTTTTCCATACTAATTGTATTTTCCTTAAGTGTGAAGTATTGTAAGAACCGCCTCTCTGTGAAATATACCAAAGCATTATCTTCTTCTTCAAACTTTGATTTCCTGCTAATTTCCTTATGCAATCTTTAATTATGCATTTCATTTCCATAGTTAAGATGGTATTCAAAGTCGGTCTCGCTCACGCGGTATGGCTGGTCTGATTGTTTTCGCTGCTTACGATCGTGTGTTTAGGTGATGTTGTTTTGAAGAATTTACATTTACTGAAGGCCGATGCCATGACAGTAGGTTTCTTGATGCTCTTCTGTTGAATTGTATGAAGGCCAATGCCAAGTTTCCTTTGATTTGTTGATAGTTTTATAGATGCAAATTTCGTCCTCCTTGATCTTGGACAAAATTGCACCTACAAAACAATTAACACCTTAGGTCAAGGCCAAGAGCCTCACGCGCCCACGATGAATTGGGGGGGGGGGGGGCTTTGGCTAAAGAACCTCTGATGCCAAAGTTGAATTTAGAGAGAAAAAGTGTTTGAGAATTCTAGAGAATTTTAGCAAGAGTTGGAAGTGCCTTTTGGGAAAGAATGGAGAGCTTTTTATAGGTGAATGGCCGGCCTCTTTGGGTGAGAGAGGACCGGCCACCTAGCTCCTTTTGTGGGCTAGGTTCTTGATTTAGGTTGATTTGGGAGTTATGAGAATAATTGGCTAATTAATTAGCAAATAGAATTATTGCCAATTTAACTAGCTAATTAATATGATAATTAGAAGGAATATTTTGGTGGTTATGGAATGAATAAAATAAATAGCTAATTGATTAGCTAAAAAAGGGAAAATGAGGTAAAAAATATATGGAATGAAATAGGTTTTGGGAGTTACCTTGTAAAAGGGATTTGATGAGATGGTTTTTGAATTGTTACCTTTTTTGGGCACTTTTGACTTGGTTGAGGGATGATTGCCTGCTACTCGCACGTAGGAATCCCGATATGCCTCAAGGGTATTTTTGTCCTCTTTTATTCAAAATCCACGTGTCGCCTTGTGATTATTTTTGGCTCCACAAATGCCCCCACACCTGTGGGGCTGCTCGTAGGAAAGGGCAGCAGGTGTAGAGATCTTCTTGCTTTAGGAAACGTAGGACTGTTTCCTATTTTGATGTAGATTCTTTCTTTAATAGGAAATTAGGTCCTTCTAGGAAAAGGAAATAAATTTCTCTCAAAGCCTATTTAAGTCCACCTTAAGTTGGTTATTAAATCAACTTTGGAGAGAGATTTATTCTACTCTACAAGAGAGAGAGAGAGCTTAGAGGATATTTGTTCCCCCTCCCCTAGCAATCTTCTACACCTTGCCAATGCAAAGGATCGTCTTTCGTTGATTTCTTCGTCTTCTTCGTGCCACACCGATGTAAGAAAAAATTAATTTTTTTCTTATCTTCTTCTTGGATAATGCTATTGCGGGGCAGTTGTCGGGGTGGTACGGCACGTCGGCTGGCAAGGGCCAGGAGTCGGCTCGGCATGGACCAAGGAGGCGTCGTGAAAGGGACCACTGCTTGGGCTGCTCGGCTTGGTTAGAGCCAAGGGCAGCTTGTGTGGCTGGGGTCGCGAATTATGGTGATGGGGCGCAGTGCTAGGCGGGCCGCATGGCTCATGTCTTTTGGACTCTTGGACCTAACTCGGGCTAGGCTAGCGACTGATTGAAATGAGGAGGTTGTGGACCTCATGGGCTACTGGAATGCTAGACATGCAGGCCTTATGCCTACTAGAATGCTGGGTTGAGCTCCTTTGCTGAGTACTGTGAATGACGTTGGTTGCTTAGTTCTCTTCGCCAGAAGAAATGAGGGCTGCTCTTGGAAGATGAGGTAAAGAGGATCAAAACAGATGCATTGGCTCGTCTGATCGCTGTCGTGGAACCTATTATGAATGAAGATGGAAAGAAGAGATCTTCCCCGCTTACTCAAGAAATGCTGGTTAAGAAAAAATTGAAGACTTCCTCCACTGCTTGTGAGGATCCGTCTGCTGCCGAGAGGCCTGTGATTGGCATGACTTTTTGCAATGGGAAAAAAGGAGGCTGCTAGATCTGAGCCTATGACGCATTCCATGTTGAGAATGGCTAGTACAATTGTTGATAGGATTGCTCAGCGTAAAGATCCTGTCATGCCCCTGGTGTCGAAGTCCGTACTAAGACGTCTGTGGGGAGTAAAGTTTGGTTCACCTTTGGAGAGGCTTGCTACTATGAAGAGCGATAAGGTGGACTTTGCTGTTAAAGTGGCGCTCAGGCCCACTCCCTCTACTGCTGAGATTGATTCGCCTGCTGGGAAGGAGGAGACTGCTCGCATAGGAAGCTGTGAGAAATCCACTAAGCCTGCTTCTAGGGAGGCTACTGAGATCTGTGTGCTCTTGAAACCAGATCTGCTTGAAGATATGGATGCTTGTGCCAAGTTTGTTGATGGCGTTAGAAAAATCTGTTTGCCCAAGTTCCTTTGCGAAGCATACGACCCAATATAGAATGACTACTATGCTTGTTATGATGAAGATATAGCAAGGCTGCCAAGGAGGTGGCGAAGACTATAGGATCTGAAGCTTATTCATCGGCCGAGGAGATCAAGAGGTTGGATTCTGAGTTCGTTGCTTTGAAGGGGTCTAATATTTCTGACCCTACTTCTCTGCAGCTTGAGATCGCTCGCCAAGAGATCGTTGACTTGAAGACTATGCCTGACGCGATCCAAGTTAAGTATGAAAGTGCAGAGAATAAGATTGGATGTTACATACCTCAGATTCAAGATCTTGAGTTTTTAGTTTCTGAGCTTCGTTTTGCTGCTTATGCAAAGGATGAAGAGTTGATTGCTGCTTATAATCAAGTGATCCACTTCAAGAGAATCGTTGATAGGCTTGAACCTTAAGCGTTGGAACTTCAAGGTGTATTGAAGATCAACGAAAGTCTGAAGAATGAAGTGGATGAGCTGCAACGCGTCCGTGTTGGTCTGCTCGAGGAGAATGAGCAGCTGAAGTGTGAGAAGAATGGGCTCGAGGTTTCGAGACCTTCTCTATTTCTCCGGAAAACATGCTTGTTTTTACTTTTGAGGCTTCCCTTGATGAAGTAGTTGGAGAAGTTGGTGTCCAAGCTGGGGCAGCCAGGGGTGAAGTGCTAGATGATACTGCTGTTAAGAGTGTCGAGGCTGCTAAAGTGTAGTCTTCTAGGTAGCCTTTAGGATTTTCTTTGTTTTTCCTTGTAGCTCTTGTTTTGCTTGAACTTCTTCGGCCTTTGCTAGTTGTTTATAAACATGCTTCCTTCGTTTTTCTTCATCTTCGCTTCTTTTGTTCATGCCCTAACTTTTAGACTTTATAGACTAGTGGCAGACGGGCTACTTTTCTATAAGCAGACAGGCCTGCGTAGCCTATGCAGCCTTAGGTGTTGGTGTAGAACTTTGCAAAATTGTTAGCCATAGGGTTGGCAGCCGGATGCCTTACTTACAGAAGCAGACAAGTCTGCGTAACCACTAGGTTATTAACCTTGGCTTTCTCCAATTATATAGGTTGCGTAGAAAGTATCACAACATTTTAAGACTTGGTGTAGGTTGTTCCGCGCTTAACAGAGACGAAGCTTTTCGACTACATAGCATGTCGGCAGCGGATAAAGCTTCGTATATGCACGCTAGCTTGTTTAACCTTTCACAAGAATGTGCGATTGTATAAGTCTAGCCTGGTTTTACTGCTCGAAGGGCAAACCGTAGGCAGTCTTCTGGAAACCGTAGGCTACCTTAGTGCACTCGGTAGCAGCTTTAGGGTTCTAGGGCAGCCGTCTGTAGGGCGTACTGCGTAATGTGCCCTCTCCGTCTCTAGGGCTCGATTCCCCACGGATTAGGCCAAGAGACCCAAAATCCTTCAGTTAGCTAAGCCTTGAAAAATACCATTATGGCTACTTCTAGGAATCCCGGCGCAAGCCATCGTGCATCTAGTTATACTAGGGCAGCCCGGCTCATCCACGTCTGGATATTCGGAGTGTAAGTTTATCCTCCCGCCTTGGAGAGCAGACCTATATGGGTGTCGAGGAATTGGTTTACCTTCTCGCACTGGAGAGTAATTAGTTTATCCTCTCGCACTGGAGAGCATGGTTGGTCCCTCGGAGGGCGCAATTCCTACGATGAGTCCCTAAGAAAGGCGCAGTCTTCTTTTAAAGTGCAGGAGTGATCAGTTATTGTAAGTATGCAGCCGAGCCAAGTTGTGATTACTTCTGAATTCCTCATTGAAAAACAAGTGAAACGAACGAGAACTTAGCTGGCTGTAAGGTAGGAATTGCATAACAACTGGATAGTCATCAACTTGTAAGGTGGTGCCCGTTGAGCTGCTTAAGTCTTCGGGCTTTGATGTAGTTGGAGGTCACACATGATACTTCCTCAGATTGTAGGTGTTCCATTACTTTTTGATCCTTTCGTCGTTTCATGGTAGCGAGGGTGTAATTACTCTTGTCGCCTACTCAACTGATCTTGTACAAACCTTCTCAGATGGGATCCATATTTTGGAGCCTTCTTTGCGGGCAATGATGAAGACTTTCCTTAGGACTAGATCTTCAGGCTGGAACTGCCGGATCTTGGCCCCTTTTTTGTAGCTGGAGAGGAGTTGCTGCTGGTAGGCTGCGATATGGGTGATGGTCTGCTCGCGTTTCTTCTCTTCCATATCTAAGATTGTGGCCATCTCCTTACTGTTATGCTCAATGCTTGGTAGTAGAATGGTGATACTTGGCTTGATGACATTAGGATGAATGATTGCTTCTTAGCAAAATGCCAAAGAGAAATTAGTCTCATCGGTTGCTCGTCTTTTGGTGGTGCGATATGCCCATAAACATTCGGGAAGTTCATCTCGCCATTTTCCCTTTTTGCTGGTTAAGGATTTCTTGAGGCAGTCAAGGATCGTCTCGTTGGATGTTTTGAAGCCTAAAGTCATCGACTGCTCGGGCATCGATTTGTCTAGGGTGACAAGGACCACGCTTGCTCACGAGCCTTTGTAGTTGGATGCGTTGTCGACATGTAAATGCAAAAACCATTGAGGGAGCAGGTGTGGCTAAGGTGTGCTCGGCTGACTTTGGGGCATCGTTGCGTTGCTCTGTTGCGTCGCCTTAGCTAGGCGTGAAGGCGTGGTAAGGAGCCATCGAGCTGAGGCCATGCTACACGCAGCAGAAGATGCTCAATTGCTGGTATTGGGCCATTCTAGAATTGAATTATGGAGCAAGGGTCGTCTGGGGCCGTGTGACGCGTAGCAGGAGGTGGTGCTCAACTGCCGGTACATGTTGCTTCTATGTAAAATCTTTTAGGCCGATGAGGACAAAACTTGTTTTTGAGTGTGTCCTTCCAGTATTTGTCTGCCCTTGGTGTGTCTTTTGGGCCGAGTTGTTACGTTCGTCATAAAACTTTGCATTCGCCAGGGTTTACGCCTTTATCATCGCGCGTCTAAATTGGGTGGAATAGTGCGCCATGAGGATGACTGCGTGCATTTGAAGGTAAAACTTGAGCTTTCGGGTTATAACAACTATTGCCAAAGTTAACTTTTCAATTTTTGGTAGCATCGAGGAGAGTTTTTGAACTGTGGAATATAGGTAATCGAGCCCCCAGCTCTTCTCGTATGATGGTAGAGCTTATTGCTGCTTCAGATACCGTCAAACATAGGAAGAAGTCATTCGCTGGTTCCGGTTTGGATAGTAGGGAGATGATGTCGGGTACTTCTTCAAGTCCTTGAATATGTATTGGTGAGCCTCGTCCCAAAGTACATGTTTGTCTGCCAGAGCGAACGAGTCTGCCAGAGTTAGATCTTCTTTCATGATAAATTTTCCAAACAGCGAATGGTTTGCTGGAAGTCCTTTTTGGAAGGCTGGTTTAACTATCGAGTCGTTGCATCCGACTATCTTTGCCTTCTCTACTTTGAACATCTTCACATAGTCGCGAAACGACTCATTTAGGTTCTTCTTGACGTTGAACAAGTTGTCGGACTTTTTCTTGATCGAGCGATATGATGAATATTCTTTGGTGAAAACCAAAGATAGTTCGTCGAAACTCCGGATGGATTGTGGCGGCAAGGTGTAAAACCAATCTTGCGCCTCACCTTGTAGAGTACTGGCGAATATCTTGCACATGATAGCATCGTTGTTTCGATAGAGGATCATTGCACTTCGATAGTGCTTCAAGTGTCTCTCCGGGTCTCCATCCCCTTTGAATGATGTGAAATGTGGCATGCTGAACTTGCATGGAGGCTCTGCCTGCTCGATATCGTTCGTGAAGGGTGACCTGCTTATGTTGGTCATGTCCCATCGTAGTGCCTTGTCGGTGACCTTGTTGCGTCAGAAATTACGCAATCGCTTGGTCAAGAGTCTCTCTACTTCTTCTTGAATTTGCCTTTGTTGGGGTAGTGGAGCTCTCAGTTATCTTCAGTCATAACTTGCTAGTATAGGCTGTTCTTCCATATGTTTGGCTCGTCTATGCCACGGATGTGGTGCATATAGTGCGTTCGTAGCAGGCAAGTGAGTTCTTCGTAGGCTGCCAATTGAACTTGAGCATGATTGAGTGACTGTTTCTCTCCGTCCGTCGTGTTGCCTACTCCGATGTGACGTGGATGATGCTCCCTACGGGATTAGCCGCGAATGAACACTTCGCTTGGAAGACTACTCATGTTGATTATCAGAGTGTGGCCCCAACCGTGAGTGTATGCTCATCCGTGGGCCTAGTAGAGAGTGCACGCTCCTCCGCGCACTAAGATGGTAGTATACGCTATCTCAGGGGCCCAATTGGGAGTATACCCTACCCGAACGCTTAATTCGTGGCTGGTTGAGTGGCTGTTTGCCGGGACGCTGCCAGAGAGGTTCCTCTTCTGCCCTTGTCCTACTTTGGGACACCTCGTCTAGGGCACGTTGGATCTCGGTGTGCTGCAGGAGCTGGTTGACCAAGGTTGTCTGTTGTGCAAAGGCGCTCGTCAACTCTATGACTTGTTAAGACAAGTGTTGTTCGCCATTTGGATTGGAAGAGTTTGGAAGAAATGTGCCTCCTAGAGCAGTGGAAGGGTGGTAGACTCCGGGCGCAGGATTTGAGTTGGGAAATGTCAAATCCGTAGAGAAATGTGGTGAGAATGCCCCCGGTTTGATCGTAGGCCCAGGAATTTGAAGCCGGGACAGTTGAACTAATCTTGGACCGACTTGAGCTGCTTGGAAGGCCACGGGAGCAGGCTGGGCCACGGGAGAGGGCTGCTCGTTGGGAGCAGGCTGGGCCACGGGAGTAGGCTGCTCAGCGGGAGCGGGCTGGGCCACGAGAGTGGGCTGCTCGGTGTGTAGAGCACGTGGGTGCAAGGCTAGGGCTCGGGCTTGTGCAAGCTTGGATGGCACGGCTTGGGCCACGGTGGTGATGCCATGGATCTCGCCGAAGGTGGTTGCCATGATGGAAGCTCGTGGTGGTGCCACTCCACCCATGACCACGTTTAGCCTCGTAGATCGCCGCGGTCCCGTTTCTTGAATTTTGGAATTTTCACTTGTGGAATTTTCTAAATTTCTAACCATTATATTTTTCTTTCACGTTTTATCAAAGAATCTTTGCAAATAAAAAATTCTAATAATAAGAACGTACGAAAAATACAAGTGAACTAGAAAATAGAGAAAAAAACCTTTTTTTTTACGCGAGAGTCTTCTACGAGTATGGATCTCAACTCTCAATGAAAGCACCAATTTGTGGATGCAAATTTCTTCCTCCTTCATCTTGGACAAAATTGCACCTACAAAACAATTAACACCTTAGATTAAGGCCAAGAGCCTCACGTGCCCACGATAAATGGGTAGGGGGGCTTTGGTCGAAGAACCTCTGATGCCAAAGTTAGAATTTAGAGAGAAATGATGTGAGAATTACTTGTCACTCAAATTAAAACCCTATCGACGTAGTATATGAAAGTAGGGATCGTTTTAGGCCGGGGATTAGAAGGGATGCTAATCTACACAAATTAGACTCTAAAACAATAAACTGGACTTTAAACAATGAAAACAAGTATTAAGAACTTGTTCTTGTGTGTTGATTAAGGATGCATACTTAGTTTACATGCATGAATTTGATGCTAGGATATAAGGGAATTTCACCTAATCGTTATGAACTTATATTCACAAGTAGTAAAGGTTGCTAGTCACAATCATGTTAAGTAAATCCAAGGCATAATTAACATGCAGTTCATAGTTATGAATGCCTTGCCAATGTTTATGATTTCCATGAAACTTAATGATCTTTGATATGTGTCTCTATCATGCGTATTCCATAGTTAGGGAACTTGATAAGAATAATTTGGTTGTGATGCGTTATCCATTCAATTCAATGAACTTAGGGAAATATGAGAATTGATTAGTGCAATACAATTAATTCGGAGCATTGTCATTCATGGTTTATCGAAAGAATAACTGGAAATCAATTCGTATGCATATGTTCATGTGTGGAGAAGAACCCTCTAACTAGTTTTTCACCCCTGAATTCACCTTCACCTCTCTTTAATTTACTTTGTTTGCTGCAATCTTTTTAGTTTTGATAAATTCGTCTAAAAACCCCCTCAGTTCTTATTTGTGTTTTAGTTTTGTTAAATTCGTCCAAATCTGTCACCTTTTAGTGTTTTGAGTCTTACTAGTCTAAAATTCATCCAATTCACTTTCTAGTACCTGTTTTGAGTCTATTTAGATTAGTTTTGCTGTTTTGAGTCAATTTGGTCAGTTTTGAGTTGTCTAGAGTCTAGTTTAGTGTTTTAGAGTTTAACTTGTGTAGATTAGCATCCCTTCTAATCCCCGGCCTAAAACGATCCCTACTTTCATATACTACGTCGATAGGGTTTTAATTTAAGTGTCAAGTAATTTTCACATCAAATTTTGGCGCCGTTGTCGGGGATTAGCAAACTTGCTAATCTTTCTATTTTCTGCCGTGTGTCTTAGTTGTTGTTTTTTGTTTTTGTTTTGCTTTGTTTTCTGAGTTGTGTTGTTTTGTTTTCTTTGTTGTAGGTACTAGTGTATGACTTGAAGTTCTCAACCTGTTCACGCACATATCTTGGATTTTAACGACGATTTTGAGCGAGATTTGAGAAGGAAGAGGAAGCACCCAGAACCTGATCTACTTAGTTCAAGTTCTAATTCTGAATCTGAAGTTGAAATTGAAGAGGATTTGGAAGAGGAGCAAGACATAGCTGCAGATAATCGAACGATCAAGGAACTTTCAGCCTTGGGATTGGACAATGCAACCCCTCTATGCATTCAATATCCTAGGGTAGCCAAGGGCAAAACTGATGAATTCGAATTGAAGTCTAGCTTGTTGCACCACATTCCCAAATTCCACGGGTTGTCCATGGAAGATCCAAACAAGCACTTGAAGGAATTTGAAGTGGTTTGTTCGAGCATGACCCCTGTCAATGTTGATGGAAGTATATTGAAGATGAAAGCCTTTCCATTCTCTCTTTTGGAAAAGGCTAAGGATTGGCTTTACGAACTAGCACCTGGAACTGTTACTTCTTGGGATAGCATGAAGCGCGCATTCTTAGAGAAATTTTTCCCAACTTCAAGAGTCATTCTCTTGAGGAAAAGGATTAGTGGCATTCAAAAAAACCAAGGAGAATCATTTCCAGCCTATTATGAGCGTTTCAAGGCGCTTGTTGCTTCTTGTCCACAACACCAAATGAAAGAAGAGCTTCTCCTTCAGTATTTCTATGAAGGACTTATCCTCATTGAGAGACAAATGCTCAATGCTTTAGCGGGAGGAGCTTTGGTTGACAAAACTCCAGTGGCTGCCAAGACTCTAATTGCAAACCGAGCCTTGAATGCGCAACAATATGAAGGAGTTGGACAGAAAGAAGGGCCATGGCAACAACAAGTGAATGAGGTAAGTGCAATTTCAGAATTGCAATCTCAAATGGCTAATCTCACTCTTCATTTGTCACAGGTTGTGGATGGAACCAAAGTGCAAAGTCCGGCCATATGTGGAGTGTGTTCTATGCAGGGACATCTTAACGATCAATGTCCTCAGTTGATTGAGAATGGGGGGTGGGAAATTGCCCATGCCGTGGGATTTCAAGGCCAAAACCAGCAAAGAAATGACCCATACTCAAACACATACAATCCGGGGTGGAGAGATCATCCAAACTTCAAGTGGATGGACTCCCAACAAGCACAGCAACAAAGCGGATTTAGACAGCCCCCTGGGATGTTTCCAAGACCATATGCAGCCACACAACCTCAACCAATTTTGGCACAAACTAATTCAGGTTCATCGTTAGATAATGATAAAATTCTTCAAGTACTAACCTCTTTGACGCAGGAAGTGAAAAGCATAAAAAATCAAGCTAAAGAGGTGGACGAATTGAAGAAACAAATGGGGCAAATGGCTGAATTCATGGGCCAATTCAGAGAACAAGGCAGATTGCCTAGTTCAACCGTTGTTAATCCTAAAGGAGGATTTGAAACCGCCAATGCAATCACGTTGAGAAGTGGCAAACAGGTTGGATTCGACCCACAACCATCCAAATCAAGTCAAAAGGAGGGTGAAAAGTTGCTGATCGAGGAGGAAAAGCAAGTGAAACCCACGGCAAGGGTAGAACCACCCTTGCCGCAGCCTCCGAAGCACCCTATGTCATCCGCTTTAACTAAGGTAGGTCGAAATTGGATTCCTTCTAATGTTATTCCATCAACTGTGCCTTTCCCTAGCAAATTCATGCAATCAAAGAAGAAAGAGGATGAAAAAGACATTCTGGAGACGTTTAGGAAGGTGCATGTTAATATCCCGCTCCTTGATGCTATAAAGCAAATTCCGAAGTATGCTAAGTTGTTGAAGAAGCTTTGCACAGCCAAGAAACGAATTCGGGAGAAAGAGGTGGTACATGTAAGTGAGAATGTCTCTGCCATCTTGCAACTAAACTGCCCCCTAAGTGCAAAGATCCGGGTAGTTTTACAATTCCTTGTGTTATTGGCAATACTCGGTTTGAAAATGCCATGTTAGACTTAGGTGCATCAATAAATGTCATGCCATATTCTGTTTATGCATCTATGAATCTAGGAGAGCTTAAAAAGGATGGTGTTATTATCCAATTAGCCGATGATCTAATGCATACCCAAAAGGAGTTTTGGAAGATGTTTTGGTGCAGGTAGACCACTTGATTTTTCCTGCAGATTTCTATGTGCTTGACATGGAGGATTTAGCCCACTCTTCAACATTGCCAATCTTACTTGGACGACCTTTCATGAAAACAGCTCGAACCAAGATTGACGTGGCCAAATGAGCAGTAACTATGGAGTTTGGTGGTGATATGATTAGTTTTAATGTTTCTGAATCTGTTGAGAATACTAATGGTGTTCGCTCTTGCTTTGTCATTGATAAAATAAAAAATAAAGGGCAGGAACATTCAGTATCATTCAAGAAGGATGTATTTCGCACCACCAACGAAGAGGGAATTGGAGTAAATCACAAGGATTGCACGGCCACAACCCTCAAACCCCCAAATCTGGTCGAGAGCACCCCACATGCATTTGTCGATAGTGCTGCCACTTCATTGCAGTACATTGGTAAGCCACCTATTCCAGATTCGATTCCTATTTCAACTAATAAGTTGTTACCTTGTATGGTGTAGAATCCCAATCGAATCCAAGCTGGTGGGCATGATTACATGGACTTTAGAATGCTCAACACCCCAATCAGGAAGGATTACTATCCCCTTCCATTCATAGATCCAATGCACGAGCTGTTTGAGGAGCATGTGGTGGAAGAACTACCTCTGCATGCCGTGGGTACCATGGGAACTTAAATGGAAGTACCGTCCGGCTGGAAGACGTTAAAGCAAGCGCTTCTTGGGAGGCAACCCATGTGTTCAAACCAGAGAACGATGGAATTCTAGCTCCACAACCAGATTTGCGTTCCTCTACTCTCTCTTTTTATTGCTTTTGTTTTGCCATATCTGTTATGTGTGTTCGTTGTGTTCTTTGCTTGCTTTTGTGTGTGTTTATGTTTGTAACATTGAGGACAATGTTTGATTTAAGTGTAGGGGGGTAAACAAGTTGTTTTTGCATGATTTTCGTGGGTTTTTATCACCTATCACTTCTAATATTGTTTCTCACTGTTTTAAGTGTTTGTAGTGTGTTTTGAGGTAGTTTTGTGTGTTTTGAATTAAAAATACGAAAATTTAAAAAAAAAATCAGTTTTTGAAGTGTTTTTAGAGTCGTTTTGGTGTGTTTGTGTCTTAGGTACCTTCCAACACAATGATGAGGATTCGGTTTTTAATTGCATGACTATTGAGGAAAGTCATAAACATGGATGAAAGTTTGAATTGCTCTCTGGTTTATGCTTGATTATGGTTATAATTCATGAATTCATGTTCAATCCAAAAAGAAGAAAAAAAAATCAGTTTTTGTAACATGCTTGAAGGAAGAATCTCAAACTAACGTTACATCCCTGAGAGACTTGAGCTTAAAACGTTCTTTAGAGAGTTAAAAATCTGTGCATTTATTGTTTTCTAAAGTCGTTGCATGATCTCATCATTCTTTGCTTGGTTGCTACTTAGAAGGCGTTTCATCATTTAGTTCCAAATACTAGAACTCATACCCGTTTCATTCAAAGCATGAAATTGATTAGCATAACACATAATCAAGATGAAGTTGTGTAGTGAACCAGTGCCAAAAAGCCTTAACCCTATGTCATTTGTTTTGTAGGATTAAGCCCCGTTGAGCCTTGTTTAGCCATTTTCTTTGTTTAACCACATGTTCCCTACCTAGCCTAGATTAGGACCATCCTTACCCTTGTTCTTAAGGCGTAGTGAAGCATGACCTAGAGTGAGTTCCCTTTGTTCGTTATGTGGCAGCAAACAAGTGTGGGGGAAGTTGTACGTTCATGTGTGCCAAAATAACAAAAAGAGGCACGGGTAGAAAAGAAAAAAAAAATTCGTAGAAAAAGAAGAAGAAGAGGAAAAAGTTGCGAAAAGTGTGAAAAGAGTTGAAAAATAAGTGAGAATAAGCTCACAAGTGTTGGTTGTTGAAGAAAGGGTCCAAAAAGTTGAATTCGGCCCTAAGTATGTGTGATCTTCCCTTTATGTATCAAAGTTTGTGGCTGCGTTTCAAAAGGGAGTTCTAAGTGTCATATTCATTACTTTGCTCGCTATTGCTTTAAGAACGTTTGTTTATCCTTATCCTTTCTTTGATTAGCCAATACCCCTAGCCCCGTTACAACCCTATACTTCAATCTTGAGTGTTGTGTGTTTCAATATGTGGAGTTTGGGATTGGTAAGAGCATATGGTGTCCCTGGTTCTCGCATCTAAGTAGTAGCATTCCGTTCATGAGATCATATCTAAACATGCTTATTAACTCCAGAAATTGCTTTCTTTGTTATAAACATATGTGAGTGTTTGTTTTCATGTTTACATCAATCTTCTCACATATACTTAGTGTAGGGTGTGTAGTTAGAAAATCTGTGTGAAAATAGAGTGTATATCTTGTGAGGAATTGAGTGAATTCTCTAAGGCATGTTACTACATTCAAAACATTGTTTTAATTGGTTAAATGCGAGCTAATGAATGGTGACTATGGTTAAGTATGTACTAAAGGGTGGGGATGACTAAAATCTATGGTTATGATGATCTTGAATATGTCATGTGTGTTGGAAATCCCTGAGGCGAACGTTGGAAGGTTTAGTTTGTTTGGTGTTTGGTTTGTTTGTTTTGTTTCGTTTTGCTTGAGGACTATCAAAAGCTAAGTGTGGGGGAATTTGATACGAGCATATTTATGCGACTTAGTTAGCTTGTTTTCATGCATTTACGTTGTTAGTTCTCAGTTAATTTTGTATTTTAAGCTATTTTCGTGTGTTTGTAGGTTCTAAGTGTCAAGATGGCAAAAAGAAGCAATTTGGAGCATTCTAGAGCAATTTTGGGCCAAGATTGGGTAGTGCAAGCATGGAGGCAAGTTGATGGACGAAATTGAAGATACAAAGGCTTGAAATCAGCTAAAAAAAGGGAAGAAAGAAGTCAAAGATAAAGAAGATAAGGAATCAGCTATAAAGAAGGGGAATTATCCAAAACATTATCCAAACAACCTTATCTTATCCAAACCTTATCTTATCTTATCCTAATCTTATCCTACCTTGTTTTCAGCTACAAAAGAGATTTAATTTCAGTTTAGGATACTTAAAACCTGATTTCTAGAAGTCCTATCCCTTGTCCTACAAAAGTGGCGCCCCAAACCTTCTAGAAACCCCAAAATTTGCCACAAAACACATTCTTTCTAGAACCCTAAAAATCTGGCGTCTCCCTCCTTTCTAGAAGGTTTTTTCCTTGCCTTGCAAGGCATTCCCTGCCTTATCCAAGCCTTACCGTGCATTCCCTATCCCTTTCCCTCTCAGATTCTGATTTGTTAGCCTTTTTCCTTGTGGATTTGGGTTCTACAAATCCTTTTCAGAAATCAAGTGGGCCATAATCCTTTTTCCTAAGGGATTCACACATTCTGCCGTACCTAGGGTCCTAATCCCTTGCTTATGCTGAGTCCAAGTCTTAATCTGATTACCCTAGGGTTTGTGGTGCCTATATATACAGAATTTGAGGGTTGCCGCAGGTTACACCACTCCCTATACACTCCATAATTCGTTCTACACCACCACACCTTCAGAAATTCATACTTTGCCGCAGAGGAGAGAAGGCAAGGCCTTGCCGTGGCTACTATTGGAGAGGAAGGGTTGTGCCGCAGCCTACCTGCAACCATTGGAGTTCTTGGAGTTCTTTCTTCTCTTGTTTCTGTTTCCATGTTTAATTTAATTTGCTTTTCAATTATGTTGAACATGTGGAACTAATTTCGTTTTAGTTAGAGGTGGATTCAAAGCCATGGACATATGTTTAGTATGAGTTGATTACCTCCAGTTATTGTTTCATAAATTGTGAATGTGGTTTACTTATCTGTTTTATTAAGAACTTGTTCTTGTGTGTTGATTAAGGATGCATACTTAGTTTACATGCATGAATTTGATGCTAGGATATAAGGGAATTTCACCTAATCGTTATGAACTTATATTCACAAGTAGTAAAGGTTGCTAGTCACAATCATGTTAAGTAAATCCAAGGCAGAATTAACATGTAGTTCATAGTTATGAATGCCTTGTCAATGTTTATGATTTCCATGGAACTTAATGATCTTTGATATGTGTCTCTATCATGCGTATTCCATAGTTAGGGAACTTGATAAGAATAATTTGGTTGTGATGCGTTATCCATTCAATTTAATGAACTTAGGGAAATCTGAGAATTGATTAGTGCAATACACTTAATTCGGAGCATTGTCATTCATGGTTTATCGAAAGAATAACTGGAAATCAATTCGTATGCATATGTTCATGTGTGGAGAAGAACCCTCTAACTAGTTTTTCACCCTGAATTCACCTTCACCTCTCTTTAATTTACTTTGTTTGCTGCAATCTTCTTAGTTTTGATAAATTCGTCTAAAAATCCCCTCAGTTCTTATTTATGTTTTAGTTTTGTTAAATTCGTCCAAATCTGTCTCCTTTTAGTGTTTTGAGTCTTACTAGTCTAAAATTCATCCAATTCATTTTCTAGTACCTGTTTTGAGTCTATTTAGATAAGTTTTGCTGTTTTGAGTCAATTTGGTCAGTTTTGAGTTGTCTAGAGTCTAGTTTAGTGTTTTAGAGTTTAACTTGTGTAGATTAGCATCCCTTCTAATCCCCGGCCTAAAACGATCCCTACTTTCATATACTACGTCGATAGGGTTTTAATTTGAGTGTCAAGTAATTTTCACATCAACGTGGTGTTTGTGAACTGCTTGCACACTTTGGGTAGAGCCGCGAAACGTCTTAAAGAGAGCGACTTAGTCCGCGACTCATACCAAGAATTATTCACCACTCAAGGCTTCTACATTTTTCGGGTAACTTTGTTCCTTTCTATTTCAGTTTCTCAATACAAGTAAATGAAGGATCATCATCCCCAACTCCAATTTCAAAATCACTCTCTTCTCCAAGCTTTCAAACCACCAAGTGATGCTTCTATGCCTGATGGATCAAGTTCATATATCCATCGTGGAGTTCATCCCTGTTCCAACTCATGGTAGCAACCTTCGCCATGACAGTCTTAACCGAAACCCAAAATCCTACAGCATCCATTTGTAGATTAATTAATCTGTTTTTTAACATTATCTAAAATGAACAAAATGGAAAGAAAAATAATTTTTCATAAGAACATAACCATAAAATCAGAAAAATCTAATGAACTCCATTCATTCTTGAGGTTTACGTATCATAAGGTAGGAAAATCTTCTGTTTATAACCAATACAAGAGTGTACAACAACCCAAAAAAAAATAAAAAATCCATGGCTATAAGTGCAGGCGGAATTACGAAACCCTTGAGACTTCATTGTTAGGGCTAGTTTGGTATTGTTCTGCTTTGAAAAAAAACTGCTTCTGCTGTGCTATGGAAATAAGCATCTATGAAATAAAGCAGTAATGTGTTTGGTAAACTACAGTTATAAAAGTAGTTTTGGCAAAAAAAGTAATGTTATAGTATTTGGTAAATTTTTATGTAAAACAGCTGTGACTGTGTAAAATGATCAAAAGGGCATAGTACTAGATGTGCTATTAATTTAATTGCTTGATAGTTTTTTGGGTCAACACAAACAAAGATCAATTATTAAACATACTTTGCTGTTTTTAAAATGGGTATATATCAGTTTACTACCATCATGTTTCGTGGTTTTCAACATTTAGTACATCAAGATTTTTTCGTTCCAGAGTCATACCTAGAGTGTTAATTTTGGGACAGTCTCATACATTCGTTAATTAAACTGTTAAGTCTGTCGTTAACTGATGACGTGGCGCCTATGTGGACAATGAATGGGCGCCACATGTCATTAAGGGTCCACATGAAATTTTTTTTTTTGGGAGAAGGAGTTAAAAAAAAATTTCAAAAAAAACAAAAAGCCCCGTCTTCTCCCTCCCTCATCTCCCCACACCCCCTCCTTCCCTCATCCCCCCACACCCCCTCCCTTGTCTCTTCCCAAATCAACCTTCACCCACCCTAACCCAAACTACGTCGCCCCCGTCACCTTCCTCACCACCTCATTGGAATCGAGCCCTCAACTTTTCCCCTTTCTCTTTCCTTAACGACTCTGCTCCTTTTCGGACCAGCGACAAAGATCTGCGATCACTTGAACGCGCAATTTCACATCCCTAACCCTAATTTCTGATTTCCCTTCTCGATCTCTCTTATTCGATTTGATTCGATTCGATTCGAGAGCAGCTAAAATGACGCCACCGCGATGGCTGATTTCAACCTCGCGCTCGTCATCGTCGCCATTGTTCTCTGCATCATCGTCTTCGTCTTCAATGTTTACCTGCTCGTCAATTACCAGCACCCTGATAGTCGGGTCGGACCTACAAGTGGACTTCCCTCACAATCCGCCTGCATCTTATACTTGGGCTCCCTTGGTGATGCCCATTGTAACTCCACTCCCGGTTCAGGCCACCAATCATTGGGCAAACCCGGATCCAAGTGCACGAAACTCTTGTACGCGTTGCAACCTTTCAGAACCCAACAACTACAATCAAAAGCTTGTTCTGCAGCAATGGAACAACATGAAAAATAGAAGTTGTGTACCGTAAAGAATCACTGACTGGTCGATGAAAGTTTTGGGATTATTATGCTTGCTAACTGACAGATGCTTGTATTTTGTTAATCAGCCGATAGATTTGATGAAATTTTATAAAACTAGGGTTTGGTGGGTTGGTGCAGAGGAGAGAATTGAGGGATAAGGGAGGAAGGAGGAGAGAAGTGAGGGTGGTGCAGGTTGTAGAAGAGAGAAGGGAGGGAAAAGGTGCGGGTTGCAGAAGAGAGAAGGGAGGGAGAGGGTGCGGGGGGGGATGAGGGAGGGAGAAGATAGGGTTTTTTTTTTGAATTTTTTTTTTAACTCCTCCAAAAAAAAATAAAATTTTCCATGTGGACCCCTTAATGACACGTGGCGCCCAGTCATTGTCCACATAGGCACCACATCATCAGTTAACGACAGATTTAACAGTTTGACTAACGGATGTATGAGACTGTCCCAAAAATAACACTTTAGATATGACTCTGGGATGAAAAAAACTTGATGTACTAAATGTTGAAAACCACGAAACATGAGGGTAGTAAACTGATATTTACCCTTTTAAAATATTCATATCTTAATTTAAATCTATTCTAAATACTAATTAGTACCACAAATTACTTAAAAATATCAAAATCTTTTAAACTGAATATGATAAGATCTTCACTACTAATTTTTTGCTATTTCAGCTAGCCAAATGACAAAAACTCCAATAACTAATCAATTTATCATAAGCATCTTCAACAGTAATGGTTATTTTAACATAACAATTTGAACTAGTTTATTATTTAAAATCCCCATCTTTTTATGTTTTATTATCATAATTAAAAGGGAACCAGCCCACTATATTTGCAGAAGCACCTCTCAAACTCTATTTCTCTCACGTGTCTCTCTTTCCTTTCCCTTTCTCGTTGTTTCCGCCTTCTTCCCATTTCACATTTTCTTTCTCAATCTTCCTCTCTCCATGTGATCTATTTCTTTCTCAATTGAAATCCTAAAAATTTTTCCTCCGTGCTAGATGGTTCATTGGCGAGTCAGATTGCAAGCTCGAAATTAGGTCGACAATGGAGGAGGAGGGGCCTGGGATAGCTCTTCTTGGTCTGAAAGCTCAAGGTCTGCCGCTCCAAGGTCTTGAAGTACGGCCTCACGATCTTGAACGACCTCAAAAAAATATCCAGTCTCAGCATGGAAGGTGAGTGTTCGAGCTTCAGATTGTTGGTAATTCCATCTGGTTTTTTTGTTAGTTCAATTGGGTTGTGGTGATATTACCATCGGAGGGAGACGGGATATCACCATCGAGAAAGGCATCTGGCGTTGCCGTGGACAGAGAGGGTTGGTGTAATCTTGCCTGTTGCATCACCGCCTCGACTCCGATTGATTCCGAAACAGCTCATAAAAAATAATGGAAGATGATAAAAGCATGTTGTACGAGTGTAAATTATTTAATTGCTTAAGGTCATGTTGGGTACGTGAAAGTTTCATTAAAGGCTCATCGCCTCTTGGAAAAGAGGTTTGCGCAGAAATTGAAAAACTGGTTCTTCAAAGCTGGCTTTTGTTGCTTTGAATTTTTAGCTTTTTTTCATTCAAAACTGTGAAAAAAAGCTGGTTATAAGACGTTACCAAATGCTGGAAAGATCCTAGCTTTTTTTATAGCCATTTTTTTTTTGAAATTTAAGTAGTACCAAACTGGTACTTAGTCTAAAGAAACGAAAGACTCTGGTCCATAGAGCCTAACTAAACATAATTTAAAGGAAGTTTTAACGAAACATTCCCGGTACTGTTCACTTTTAACGAAAAATCACATTTTTGCTTTTTCCTTGTACTATTCACTACACCTTCATTTGTCATTTTTCATTGAAATTAAAGTTTTTTTGAACTTTTCGTTAGTTTTTCTTATTTTAAAAGCCAAAACACCAAAATATACCAGAAATCCAAAATTACTTAATAAAAAACATGAAGTCTGAATTCTCAGATAAGAATCAAGAAACCCATAAACCAAAAATGCTACAAAATTTTAATTCCAATCATCCCCAACTCATTTTTCAAAATTCAACAACACCCACACGTTAATTCTCAATTTGAACGGAACCCAGAATTCAGAAACAAAAAGAGTATTGAGTATGAGAGGGTTGTATTTGTATAGGTGGGGGTTGTGGCTGATGGGATGAAGAGTGAAGTAGTATAAGAGGGTGTGGAAGGGACAAGCTCCGTCGGAAAAGATGATGGGTAGTTTAGGGGATAATAGTTGCAATCGGAGGTGGTAAAAGGAAGATTCGATGCTTCAGGAAACTCAAACACTGGAGTGAATTCCTACTTGTGCTCCGCCACCAATGTCCTCGGAACTGGGGAGTGAGTGAACCTCTACTTCCCACGACGGAGGAAGTGCGAGGTCGGCACCATACCGCTGACCCATGTGGACCGTGGCTCTAATGCCAAATGATACAACCCTAATTCGTAAAAGGAAGAAGGTGGAGAAAAACGAAATAAAAGCGCAAAGAGAGTAAAATTCGTTCATCTCATTCATCTCATTCATCTCATTCATCATGCCTTTCCAATGAAAGTTCCATGCGTTATATCACCTTCACTAGAGGCCTAAGACGCATCTCCAACTAGTAGTAACCCGAATACCCACTCATACTATGACCCGAATTTATTCACCCATTAAGACCAACCGCAGCCACCCAACCTCAAATATTTAAGTGCATTAAAAGAAAGAATTTCTTCTATAAACAAAGACCAAATTTTAATTTGTGAACAGTGATGTCACTCAACTCTCTAGACCTAAATTTCAGGATTTAAAATATGTTAATTGTTGTGGAATGGCTTTAACACTGATTTTTATTGGATGCATTTTTGCTCACCCACACTAATTATAGGGTATGCTCACCACACATTCCAATGCTTGCCATGTGTAATCCATACTAACTCTAGTTAAGCCTTTTTTTTTTTTTGCTTTAATTAATAGAAAATATAATCCTACTTTTACTCATTTACTTCCATATATATAATTTCTTTTTAAATATTTTATTAAAACTTAAAACTTACCTTTTTGAATACAAACAGTGGGTTCGGCTCTAAGTGATGAACCGACATAACCGGAGCTGCTAAAGCTTAAAGCTTTATCTCCTTCGCGATCTCTCCCTATTACGAAAACCCTAATTCTAGCCCTAACCCAAACCCTACCCCACAATTGCTAACCGTGTAATTCTAATAAAGACGTCGGATAGGAAAAAAATACAAACAGACTTAACCCTGCGCACGCATCTTCCGGGTTTTCCATATGCTATTTTTGTCCGACTAGAAAAAGGTATGCAACTCCCACATTTATTTGCTTTTTAGGATTATTATAGGATGTCAATATATATGCTTTTCTTAGGATTATTATAGGGTGTTAAAATATATGCTTTGTATGATTATTATAGGGTGTCAATATATATGCTTTTTAGGATTATTATAGGGTGTCAATTAATCCAATATTAAGTAATTTGATATTTATACAGATGGAACACCAAGATGAAGAGTTTCATACTCCATCTTCCAATGATGCCAAAGAATCAGATGATTGTATACACTTAGATTCAGATTCCGAAACCACTGTTTGTATTCAAAAAGGTAAGTTTTAAGTTTCAATAACATACTTAAAAAGAAATTATATATATGGAAGTAAATGAGTAAAAGTAGAATTCTCTTTTCTATTAATTAAAGCAAAAAAAAAGATAAAAAGAAAAGAGGCTTAACTAGAGTTATTGTGGATTACACATGGCAAATATTGAAAGGGATGGTGAGCATACCCTATAATTAGTGTGGGTGAGCAAAAATACACCCATTTTTATTTTTAGTTTTTGGTAAGAATTTTTTTACTTTGAATTATTTAATTTTATAAATGTTTTCACCTAAAAAAATTTAAATTTCGACAAAATTTCCAAAACCGAACAAATTACACTAACCAATCACTCAACCAACAAAACTTCAACATATACACCAACCAACCAAACTTCAATACACATACCAACCAAACTTCAATATACAAACCAACCAACTGATGCGATGTAAAACAGCACACAAATTAAACCCTCTTGTTGACAGATTATAGTAAAGATGCAAGTAGGGATCGTTCTAGATCGGGGATTAGGAGGGCTTGCTAAAACCTCAAAACTGACTCAAAAACATTAAAACAAAGTTAAAAACGTTTGAAAAGACTCAAAAGACTCAAGACAAGTCACAAGACTCAAAATAAGCTAAAAACACTCAAAACTGCCTAAAAACACTAACTAGGCAGTTTCTGACACTAAACACAATTTTGGACGAAAATAAGGTTATGGTTTGACTCAAAACACTTAAAAACACAAACAAAACAGATTTTAAACACTTTGAAACAAGAAAGTAAAAGGGGGTTTTGTTTTGGACGAATTTAAATTAGCAAAACAGATTGTAAAACTAAACAACTTTTAAAACGAATTTGGGGAATAAGATGGATGATGGGCTAGCTAGAGGCTCTTTCTCCACACATGACATGTATGCAAATGACTCAATTTCCAGTTACTCCTTCATTGAATTATGAATGACAATGCCCCAAATTAACCGTGACATCACTAGTTAACCCTCAGATTTTCCTTGTATTATTGGATTGGATGACATCACTCGACAACCCAAAGCATTCTTCAAAAGTCCCCTACATGACATCATAATAAAGATACAATCAAAGATCATTACGTTCAATGAAAATCATAAGCATTGACAAAGCATTTGCAACTATGACATCATGTCACTCATGCTAGGAATTGAACTTAACGCGATCCTGACTAGCAACTTTCACTACTTGTGAATATAAGTTTGTAACAATTATGTGAAACTCCCTTATACTCTAGCATCAGATTTATGCATGCCAATTAAGTGTTGACCCTCAATTAACAAACACAAATAAGTTATCAATCAAACAGTTAAGCCAATTGCATTTACGATTCAAGAATTCATAACTGGAATTTATCAACTCATATTGCACACATAATCATGGCTTTGAAATCACCCCTACCCAAGAGGGGTTTAGCCACTCATGTTCACAGCAAAACGAAAGGAAAAGAAATTAAAAATTGTAAACATAGAACGAATTACACCTAGAATGCTCCAACAATCAAGCTTGAACATCCAAGAGTCCTTCCTTCTTTCTCCTTGCTGTGGCAAAAAGGTGGGTGAAGTGTATGGGATGTGTTTTGGGGTCAGGAATGTGTTTTGGGTGAATGGAAATTGCGGCAAAGGTGTAGGGGTGAATTCTGGCGTGAATGGATGAATGGGTCAGTGAATGCTCCCCCCTTTTGTGCGGCTAAGGAAGTTTTATTTTAAAGACTTTAGGGTAATAAAGCTAAGAAACAATTTAGGTAACAGAAATTAAACCAAAACTTTAAGGGAAATAGGAATTAAAGTCAGAATCCTACGGAAATTGAGTAAGTGGGTGCGGCAAGGATGGAAAGGGTAAGGGAATGCCTTGCAAGGCAAGGAAAAAGGATTTTCTTGCTGATTTAGGTCCAGAAATTAGGCAAGTATAGGATTCCTTGCACGGCAAGGATGGGAAATAAGGGAATGGTGCGGCAAGGGTTGATTTGGTGCAAGGAAGGTTCAATTTGTGTCCTAAAATGCATAGGAGGCCTTCAATGTTGCTGGAACTTAGGAATATTTAGGATTAGGAAAGGTGAAACCAAAATAGGAAACCTTTGCTTAACTTTCCTATTTCAAGTAGGAATCCTTGTTTGAGTAGGAATTCATCTCCAATTAGGAATCCTAACATCTTCAAATCTTCAATTTCGTCCATTCCTTTTGCTCCAAGCATGTGATATCCATTCTAAGCCCTCCAAAAGGCTCTAAAATGCACCTTCTTGCATACTTTGTCCTTAGAACCTGAAAACACACAAAAATGGCTTAAAAGACTAAAATAACTAAAGAATAACAACATAAATGCACAAGAACAAGCCAACTAAGTCGCATAAATATGCTCCTATCAAATTCCCCCACACTTAGCTTTTGCTAGTCCTCGAGCAAAACGAAACAACAAAAGAAAACAAAACGAAACAAAACAAACAAAACACAACCTAAACCTTCCAACATTTGCCTCAGGGATTTCCAACGCACATGACATGTCAAAAATCATCATTCCCACAGATTTTAGTCAACTTAACACTTGAGCACATACTTAATCACAGTCACCACTTACTAGTTCACATTTAACCAATTAAAACGATGTTTTGAATGTAGTAACATGCCTTAGAGAATTCCCTCAATTCCTTACTAGATATGCACTCAATTTTCACTTAGATTTTCTGACTACACACCCTACACTAGGTATATGTGAGAAGATTGATGTAAACATGAAAACTAGTACTCACATATGTTATAGCAAAGAAAGCAATTTCTAGAGTTAATAAGCATGTTTAGATATGATCTCATGAATGGAATGCTACGACTTAGATGCGAGAACCAGTGACACCATATGCTCATACCAATTTCAAACTCCACAAATTGAAACACACAACACTTCAAGATTGAAGTCAAGGGTTGTAACGGGGCTTGGGGGTAATGGCTAACAAAGAAAGGATAGGAAAAACAAAGGTTCTTAAAGAAATAGTAAGCAAAGTAATGAAATTGACACTTAGAATTCATTTCTGAATGCAGAAATCAACTTTAAATACAAAGGGAATGATTCACACATTCTAGGGCCATAATTGATGTTTTGGACCCTCCCTTCAACAATCAACACTTTAGAACTCTTTTTCTCATAATTTTCAACTCTTTTTCACTCTTTTCACAACTTTTCTTTTTTTCTTTCTATTTTCCACGAATTTTTCTTTTCTTTTCTACCCGTGCCTTATTTCTTTTTCTTGGCGCACACACACACAAATCCCTTCCCCCACACTTGTTTTTCTGCAAAAGGACAATCAAAAGGAATTCATTTTAAGTCATGCTTCACTATGCCTTAAGAACAAGGGTATGGATGGTCCTAATCTAGGCTAGGTAGGAATGATGTGGTTAACAAAGAAAATAGGCTAAACAAGGCTCAACGGGTTTTAAACCTACAAAACAAATGAAGTAGGGGGTTCGGCTTTTTGGCTCTGGTGGTTCACTAAACAACTTTATCTTGAATATGTGTTATGCAAATCAATAGCATGCTTTGAATGAAATGGGTATGAGTTCTAGTATTTGGAACTAAATGATGAAACGCCCTCTAAGTAGCAACCAAGCAAAGAATAATGAGATCATGCAACGACTTTAGAAAACAAGAATGCACAGATTATCAACTCTCCAAATAAACGTTTTAGGCTCAAGTCTCTCAAGGTTGTAGCGTTAATTTGAGTTCCTTCCTTCAAGCATGTTACAAAAACTGATTTTTCCTTTATGATTGCATGTGAATTCATAAATTATAACCACAACCAAGCATAAACCAAAGAGTAAATCAAACTTTCATCCATGTTTATAACTCTCTTTAACAGTCATGTAATCAAAAACCAAATCCTCATCATTGTGTTGGAAGGTACCCTAGACACAAACACACCAAAACAACTCTTTTTGGGTTTTTCAAAACAATTTTTCAAATTTTTATGAGATTTTCGGAATTTTATGTCAAAACACACTAAAATACACCAAAACAGCTTAAAAACACTTAAAAACAGCAAGGAACAACTTTTGAAGTAATGGGTGATAAAATCCCACGAATTTCATGCAAAAACACTTGTTTACCTCCCCACACTTAAATCAAACATTGTCCTCAATGTTTCAAGCATAAACTCAGAAAACAAACAAACAATGAATAAACACACTCAACATGGCAGAAAAGAAACAACAACAAAGAGAAGGGTTTAGGAACGCAAATCTGGAAGTGGAGTGATTCCTAGGTCTTCCTTTGTTGAATGCATGGGTTGCCTCCCAAGTAGTGCTTGCTTTAACGTCTTGCAGCCAGACGAAGAACTTATTCACTCCCCATTGGAGCCCACGGTTTGGAGATGGATTTTCTCCACAACCTGCCCCACGGCACTCTCATAGTATGGCTTCAATCAATGTCCGTTTACCTTGAATTCTTGTCCATTCCTTAAACTTTGGACTTGAACTGCACCATATGGAAAAACATTAGTAACAACAAAAGGTCCAATCCACTTAGAACGTAACTTACCAGGGAATAAACGTAAACGGGAGTTGAAAAGCAACATTTTCTGCCCAATGGAGAATGTTTTGCCCCAAATCATCTTGTCATGAAACGCCTTGGTTTTCTCCTTGTAAATTCGGGCATTCTCATATGCTTCGTTCCTTAGCTCCTCAAGTTCATTCAATTGGAGCTTTCTATGCATTCCAGCAGCATCTAAGTCTAAATTGAATGTTTTCACAGCCCAATGCACCTTGTGCTCTAGTTCCACAGGTAAGTGACACGGCTTGCCATAGATGAGCCGAAATGGAGACATCCCTAGGGGTGTTTTGTAGGCAGTTTAATACGCCCACAGTGCATCGTCTAAACACAAGCTCCAATCTTTCCGGGTTGGCCCAACGGTCTTCTCCAAGATTTGCTTGATTTCTCTATTCGAAACTTCAGCTTGGCCACTTGTTTGAGGATGGTAAGGTGTCGAAACCTTATGCTTGACGTTGTATTTCTTAAACAACGCCTCAATGGTCCGATTGCAAAAATGGGAGCTGATAGGAGCATATTTATGCGACTGAGTTAGCTTGTTTCCTTGCATTTACTTAGTTAGTTTATGTTTATTATAGTGTTTTAAGCTATTTTTGTGTGTTTGTAGGTCCAATTGGCAAAGTTGGCAAGAAAGTGCATTTTACAGCATTTTGGAGCAATTCTAGGCTGAAATGGATTGCATGCATATGGAGCACAAGGAATGGACGAATTTGAAGTTCAAATGAGGCTAGGAATGTGTTTAAAAGTTGGAGACACAAATTCAAGTCAAAGAAGATAAGGAATCAGCTACAAACATGGAACATTATCCAAACCAACCTTATCTTATCTTATCCTTATCTTATCTTATCCTTATCTAATCTTATCCTATCTTAATTCTAGCTACAAGGGGGACTCATTTTCATAATAGGATGCCTAAAACCTGTTTTTAGGAGGTCTTTTCCATCTAGAAACATGCCACAACACTCCTTTCTAGAAGTCCTAAAAATCTGGCACCCCAAACCTTTCTAGAAGGCCTTTGCCTTGCCTTGCACTCCATCCCCTTCCCTCCAATTGCTGCCGCACCTTCCCTACCCTTATTCCTCTTGGATTCTAATTTAATTAGCCTATTCCCTTGTGGATTTAGATTGTGCAAAGCCTTTTCAGAAATTAATTGGGCTAAACCCCTTTCTTGATGGATTTAAGCCTTATGCCGCACCCTAGGGCCCTAATCCTTTATTTCTGTTAAGTCCAAGTCGTAACCTGATTTCCCTAGGGTTTGCCATGCCTATATATACATATTTTGAGGCTTTGCTGCAGGTTACCACCCCCTATACCACACCATAATTCATAGCCATCACCATCCATACACAGAAACACCCTTTGCCGCAAGAAGGAGAGGAGGAGAGCTTTGCCGTGGCTTCCATTGGAGGAGGACCTTGTGCCGCAACAACCTGCAACCATTGGAGACTTCCTGAGTTCTTTCTTCCCTTGTTTTAGTTTCAATGTTTATTTCAGATTGCTTTTCAATTGTCATGAACATGTGTAACTAAGTTTTTCTTAGTTAGAGGTGAATTCGAAGCCATAGACATATGTTTAATATGAATTGATTACCTCCAGTTATTGTTTCGTAAAACATGAATGCGATTCACTTATCTGTTTGATTAAAACTTATTCTTGTATGTGGGTTAAGGGTGCACACTTAGTTTGCATGCATGAATATGATGCTAAAATATAAGGGAATTTCACCTAATTGTTATGAATTATATTTATGAGTAGTAAAGGTTGCTAGTCACAATCGTGTTAAGTGAATCCATGGCAGGAGTATCATCATGCTTTTCATAGTTACGAATGCCTTGTCAATGCTTATGATTTTCATAGAACTTAATGATCTTTGAATGTATCTCTATTATGCGTATTCCATGTAGGGAACTTGATAAGAATAATTTGATTGTCGATGCGTTATCCATCTAATTCAACGAATTAAGGAAAATTTGAAAGTTAATTTGTGCATTCATGATTAATTTGGGGCATTGTCATTCATGGTTTAAAGAAACAATACTGGAAATCAATTTGTATGCATATGTTTCATGTGTGGAGAAGGATCCTCTAACTAGCTTTTCACCCTTGAATTCACCTTAATTTCGTTTTAACTTACTTTGTTTGCTGCAAGTTACTTAGTTTTGTCAAATTCGTCCAAAAACCCCCTCAGTTCTTATTTGTGTTTTAGTTTTGTCAAATTCGTCCAAATCTGTCCCGTTTCTGTGTTTTGAGTCTTACTAGTCTAGAATTTGTCCAATTCACTCTCTAGTATCTGTTTTGAGTCTATTTAGCTTAGTTTGTGTGTTTTGAGTCAATTTGATCAGTTTTGAGTCATAAGAGTCTAGTTTAATGTTTTAGAGTTTAAATTGTGTAGATTAGCATCCCTTCTAATCCCCGGCCTAAAACGATCCCTACTTTCATATACTATGTCGATAGGGTTTTAATTTGAGTGTCAAGTAATTTTCACATCATGAGCCTCCATCATTGATGAACACCCATGGCATCCCAAATCTAGAGAAAATGTTAGTTTTGATGAAATCTGCAACCACTATAGAATCGTTAGTACGGGTAGCCTTTGCTTCTACCCATTTGGAAACATAATCAACTGCAAGCAAGATATAAGTGAAACCATATGAAGATGGAAAGGGACCCATGAAATCAATACCCCAAACATCAAAAATTTCAACATTGAAGATAGGGTTTTGCGGCATTTGATCCTTGGCACCTATGCTACCTATTCTTTGACATCTATCACATGTTAAACAAAACATTCGAGCATCTTTAAACAATGTAGGCCAATAAAAACCACATTCTAACACCTTGAGGGCTGTTCTTTGGGTGCCGAAATGACCCCTACATGCATAAGAGTGGCAAAAAGCCAGAATGGAATTAAACTCAGAATTGTGCACACATCGTATCATCCCACACATAAAATCGTGCATCATTCTTAAGTTTGTCACGTTGAGGTTTAGTGAAAGTGGTTGGAAAATGTTTAGTTACCAAGTAGTTCACCAAATCTGCGTACCACGGTTCACTTACCTCGAAGGACAACAATTACTCATCCGGGAATGTCTCTGAAATAGGGAGAGAGTCCTCTTCATGCACCATACGGCTCAGGTGGTCAGCCACCATGTTTTCACTCCCTTTCTTGTCCCGAATTTCAATGTTGAATTCTTGTAGTAGGAGCATCCAATGAATCAGCCTTGGTTTGGCCTCCTTCTTGGTGAGAAGATACTTCAAGGCTGCATGGTCAGAATATACAATCACTTTAGTGTCAATTAAGTAGGAACGAAATTTATCTAAAGCAAAGACAACAGCTAGAAGTTCTTTTTCCGTTGTGGAGTAGTTCAATTGGGCATCATTAAGCGTCCGAGAGGCGTAGTATATGACATGGGGCTGTTTGTCTTTTCTTTGCCCCAAAACAGCTCCTAATGCATAATCGGATGCATCGCACATAAGCTCGAAAGGAAGGCTCCAATCTGGTAGAGTGATGATGGGAGCCGAGGTGAGTGATTCCTTGAGACTTTTGAATGTCATTTCACACTCCTTGTTGAACTCAAAGGTCACTTCCTTTTGAAGCAATCGGCATAGGGGTTGTGCAATCTTTGAAAAGTCTTCGATGAATTGCCTATAAAATCCTGTAACGCACAAGATCTACTTTAGACTTATCAACCGCAATGCCTTTTTTAGAAATTATGTGACCCAAAACAATACCTTGTTTAACCATAAAATGACATTTCTCTCAATTTAACACAAGGTTTGTTTTAATGCAACGTTTCAAGATTAAAGTGAGATTATGCAAGCAACCATCAAATGAATCACCAAACACACTAAAATCATCCATGAATATCTCAATGATCTTTTCAACATAATCAGAAAATATACTAACCATGCACCTTTGAAACGTGGCAGGAGCATTGCATAGACCAAAAGGCATGCGTCGATAGGCAAATGTACCAAAAGGGCACGTGAATGTGGTTTTTTCTTGGTCATCCGGTGCTATAATAATCTGATTATACCCAGAATATCCATCAAGAAAACAATAAAATACATGACCGGCTAACCTTTCTAACATTTGGTCCATAAACGGCAAAGGGAAGTGGTCCTTCCTTGTTGTGGCGTTGATCTTCCTATAGTCGATGCGCACTCGCAAACCGATTTGGATTCGGGTGGGCACAAGCTCATTCTCTTCATTCTTCACAACCGTCACTCCGGACTTCTTAGGGACCACTTGGACCGGAGAAACCCAACGACTATCAGAAATTGGGTAAATCACTCCACAATCTAAGAGCTTGATGATTTCCTTCTTCACAACGTCCATCATGGGGGGATTGAGTCTGCGTTTTGCTTCTCTAGATGGTTTGGCGCCTTCTTCCAAGAGTATTCGATGCATGCAAGTGGTTTGGCTAATTCCCTTTATATTGGCCAATGTCCACCCAATGGCAGTTTTGTATTCCCGAAGCACTCTTACCAACTTGTCCTCCTCTTGTTCCGTGAGTGAAGAAGAGATGATGATGTGCAGCGTCTCTTGTTCTCCCAAAAACACATACTTCAAATGGCTAGGCAATGGTTTAAGCTCTAAGAAAGGTGGTTGGATTATGGACGGAAGCAACTTGTTAGTCGAAACGGGAAGTGAAATTTGGTTAGGAAACTTACCAATATGTTCTGGATTTGACTCGAGGGCAGCAACCATTTCCACCAATTCCTCTTGAATAGGCATGGCAAGGTTATCCTTGTTGTTGCCGTGGGTATGCCTAAGTGCCAACCCTTCATTTTTTAGTCCAATGCCTTGTGTGAGGGTCTGTTCAAGTGCATCCTCACTCAAATTATCAAGGAATTCCTGCGCAAATGAGTCAATGACATCAATAGAGAAACAAGAGTGATTATCATGAGGATATCTCATAGCATCATAAATATTGAAATCAATCACTTCCCCATCAAATTCCATGGTTAATGTTCCTTTGAATACGTCTATCTTTGTTCGGGCAGTCTTCATGAATGGTCAGCCAAGTAAGAGTGGTAATGGAGGAGAATGGTCCGAATCTTCCATTTCAAGCACATAGAAGTCCGCCAGAAAGACGAGGTGATTCACCTGCACTAAAACATCCTTCAAAACACCTTTTGGATACGCATTAGATCTATCGGCCAATTGAATAATCACTCCATCATTTTTCAATTCTCCTAAGTTCATAGATGCATAAATTGAATATGGCATGACATTTATGGATGCACCTAAGTCTAACATGGCAGATTCAAAACGAGTATTGCCTATAACACAAGGAATTGTAAAACTTCCAGGATCTTTGCATTTAGGAGGTAATTTGTGTTGCAAAACGGCTGAGACATTCTCACTTACTCTTACCACCTCTTTGTTCGAAGCCCTCTTCCTTGTAGTGCACAACTCATTCAGAAACTTAGCATACTTACGGACTTGTTTAATTGCATCTAGAAGTGGAATGTTGACTTGCACTTTCCTAAATGTGTCCAAAATGTCCTTTTCGCTTTCATCCTTCTTTGTTTGCATGAATCTGCGAGGAAAGGGTGCATCAGATGGAATGAGGTTAGAATTAACACAATTTGAACCCAACTTACCTGTGGTAGACGATTTAGGGTTGCAAGGAGTGCACGGCAAGGTTGTTTTCTTCCTTGTCGTGGGTGTGTGTTGGGCATCCTCTTCTTGTTGCAGCTTCTCGTCCTCCGTTTGGGCAGATTTTGATGCTTGGGGGTCCGTTCCAACTTTTTTTCCCCTTCTCAACAAAATGGCCTTGGCGGATTCAAATCTTCCCTTTGGATTCACAATGGTTGAGCTAGGAAGTTTGCCTTGTTCTCGGAATTGCCCCTTGAACTCCGCCATTTGGCCCATTTGTTTCTTCAACTCATCCACCTCCTTAGCTTGATTGAGCATTGTTTTGGTTTGATTTTGCTGCCCCTGCACCAAAGAGGTCAGTAATTGAACAACTTGATCATTATCTATGGATGTACCTGAATTAGTTTGAGCAGGTTGGTTGAGGTTGTGTTGGCGTGTAAGGCTTTGGGTATATCCCAGGGGGTGTTGGCCGAATTCCTTGAGGTTGTTGAGACTCCTTCCATTTGAAATTTGGGTGATCACGCCAACCCGGATTGTAAGTGTTGGCATATGGATCATATCGGGGCTGATTTGGGCCTTGATAGCCAATGGCGTTTGCACTTTCCCATCCACCATTCTCAATCAATTGAGGACACTTCTCAGATTGGTGGCCTTGAATGGAGCATACACCACACACACTGGAGCACACTCCTTGTGTTTTGCATCCTTCCATAAACTGCGAAAACATAGAAGTAAGGTTAGTTATTTGAGATTGCAAATCAGAAACGGCACTTACCTCATTTACTTCCTGCCGTGGGAGGGCTCTTTGCCCAACACCTTCATATTGTTGTGCATTATGGGCTCGGTTTGCAATTAGAGTTTTTGCAGCCACCAGAGTCTTGTCAATCAACGCACCACCCACTGAGGCATCTAGCATTTGGCATTCAATGGGGAGGAGTCCTTCGTAGAAATATTGAATGAGCAACTCCTCCTTCATTTGATGCTGTGGACATGAAGCAACAAGAGTTTTAAGACGTTCATAATAAGCTGGAAACGATTCACCTTGATTTTGTTGGATGCCACTAATCCATTTCCTCAAGAGAATGACTCTTGAAGTTGGGAAAAATTTCTCCAAGAATGCGCATTTCATGCTCTCCCATGAAGTAACTGTTCCGGGTGCCAATTCATACAACCAATCCTTAGCCTTGTCCATAAGTGAGAATGGAAAGGCTTTCATTATTAATATGCTGCCATCGACATTGACCAGGGTCATGCTTGAACAAACCACTTCAAATTCCTTCACGTGCTTGTTTGGATCCTCCATGGATAGCCCATGGAACTTTGGAATGTGGTGCAGCAAGCTTGACTTCAACTTGAACTCCTCGGTCTTGCCTTGAGCAGCCGTGGGGTATTGGATGCATAGGGGTGCGGCATTGTCCAATCCCGAAGCAGAAAGCTCCTTGATTGTTCGATTGTCTGCTGCCATGACTTGTATCTCCTCTAAAATCTGAGCCGTGGCCTCCTCTTCCACTTGTACTTCGTCTTCTTCAAGATTTGGTGTAGGTTGAGGTGGTTGGGGCTCTTGTTGATTCTTATTCTTTCTCAAAATCCTCTCAAAATCGTCGTCAAAGTCCAAAATATTCTTACGAACAGGTTGAGAGCTTCGAGTCATAAACTAGTACCTAAAAACAAGAAAACAAAACAATGTCAGAAACTTAAACAAATTAAAAATAAACAGAAAGAAAAATCCAAGGGATTAGCAAAGTTGCTAATCCCCAGCAACGGCGCCAAAAATTTGATGCGATGTAAAACAACACACAAATTAAACCATCTTGTTGACAGATTGTAGTAAAGATGCAAGTAGGGATCGTTCTAGACCGGGGATTAGGAGGGCTTGCTAAAACCTCAAAACTGACTCAAAAACATTAAAACAAAGTTAAAAACGTTTGAAAAGACTCAAAAGACTCAAGACAAGTCACAAGACTCAAAATAAGCTAAAAACACTCAAAACTGCCTAAAAACACTAACTAGGTAGTTTCTGACACTAAACACAATTTTGGACGAAAATAAGGTTATGGTTTGACTCAAAACACTTAAAAACACAAAAAAAAAGAAAGAAAAAAAAACAGATTTTAAACACTTTGAAACAAGAAAGTAAAAGGGGGTTTTGTTTTGGACGAATTTAAATTAGCAAAACAGATTGTAAAACTAAACAACTTTTAAAACGAATTTGGGGAATAAGATGGATGATGGGCTAGCTAGAGTCTTTTTTTCCACACATGACATGTATGCAAAGGACTCGATTTCCAGTTACTCCTTCATTGAATTATGAATGACAATGCCCCAAATTAACCGTGACATCACTAGTTAACCTTCAGATTTTCTTTGTATTATTGGATTGGATGACATCATTCGACAACCCAAAGCATTCTTCAAAAGTCCCCTACATGACATCATAATAGAGATACAATCGAAGATCATTATGTTCAATGAAAATCATAAGCATTGACAAAGCACTTGCAACTATGACATCATGTCACTCATGCTAGGAATTGAACTTAACGCGATCGTGACTAGCAACCTTCACTACTTGTGAATATAAGTTTGTAACGATTATGTGAAACTCCCTTATACTCTAGCATCAGATTTATGCATGCCAATTAAGTGTCGACAACATAAATGCACAAGAACAAGCCAACTAAGTCGCATAAATATGCTCCTATCACCAACAAACCAACTTCAACATACACCAACCAAACTTCAATATTTACCAGTGAAAACTGCCTAAACAATGACCAACTCAACAAACCAAACTTCAATATACATCAACCAATTCACCAGTGAAAACTACCTAAACAATGACTAACTCAACCAACCAAATTTCAATACACACACCAACAAACCAAACTTCAACACACACACCAACCAAACTTTAATATATAGAAACTAACCAACCAAACTTCAATATTTATTATTCAAAACTACAAAAACAATCACCAAAGAACAATAAATTTTTATTTGAGAAATCGCAACACCAAACCTCACTCACATATAGCTTGATCCTTTTTTTTTCTCCCATTTTGACCTCTTGCATTTTGTCCTAAAGACAACTAAAAAAGACGAAGAAAAGAAGGATATGAAAATTATGTGAGGAAGAAATTGATTTTGTATAGATAAACGACAAATAAATGAGTATTTATAGAGTTTATGATAATTTTGTTTTTAAATGAATCTGTTTTAAAATAATTACTTCAAATTTCAGTGTTGAGTTTTCATTTTATCGTTATATAAAAAAGAAGTGTAAGTAGACAATCTCAAAGAATAACAGAATTTGAATATTACCCTCCACAAAGGGCGAGTTTCGTAGTAAGCGATTATCTGCACGAATGGAATCAATGATTTAGTCCCATTTGATTAACTCTTTGAGTTCTTCCTACCCACCATATCAATAATAGAATTTTACGGGATAATTTTCATTGTATTACTTCCTTGAAATATATACAAATACAATCATTGTTCTATATGGAAACAATAATCAATAAATGACACAACAATTAATCCTTCCTAATAAGGGACTCCTAATATTTACAATATATTTACATACTTATTTTTAATGACTCACGTTTACACTCCCCCTCAAGTTGGTGCATAGATATCACACATGCCCAACTTGACTAGTGAGTCACCAAACTTTCGACTACACACCGCATGGGTAAGAACATCTGCAAGTTGTTCCTCTGAATTCACAAACGGTATTGACACAACCTTCTTTTCAAGCTTCTCTTTAATAAAATGCCAATCAACCTCCACATGCTTCGTTCTATCATGCTGCACTGGATTATCAGCTATATCTCTTGCTGACTTGTTGTCTCAATACAGCTTCATGGTATCCTTCGGTTTAAACCCAAGTCCCCAAAGAAGTTTTCGTAGCCAAAGGATTTCACAAATTCCTTGAGCCATACCTTTATATTCGGCCTCAGCTGAAGACTATGACACCACCTTCTGTTTCTTACTTCGCCATGTTACCAAATTCCCTCCAACAAAGGTAAAGTACCCAGAAGTAGACCGTCTATCAGTTACATCACATGCCCAATCTGCATCAGTAAACCCTTCAATTCTCAAATGCAAGTGTTTCCCATATAATACTCCTTTTCTAGGTGCCGACTTCAAATATGCCAAGATACGCATAATAGCAGCTATATGATCCACACTCGGTGAATGCATGAACTGACTCACAACACTCACAACATAGGCAATATTAGGACGAGTATGAGCTAAATAAATCAGTCTCCCTACAAACCTCTAATATCTACCTTTATCAACCGGTTTCTGACTTGGATACACACACAAATGATGCTTCTCAACAATAGGAGTCTCTACCGGCTTACATCCCAACATACCAGTCCCTTTTAATAAATCCAGTACATACGTACGTTGAGATAAGAAGATACGTTTAGAAGAGTGAACAACTTCAACTCCCAGAAAATACTTCAAATCTCCTAAATCCTTCATTTCGAATTCGGCCGCAAGGTTTCCTTGCAACTTGGACATCTCGTCAACATCATCTCCTGTTATAATCATGTCATCTACATAGATAATCAAAGCTGTTACTTTATTCTGTTTACACTTCACAAATAAAGTATGATCAGAATGACTCTGACAATATCCATTCCTTTTCATGACTTGAGTAAATCTATCAAACCATGCACGAGGCAATTGCTTAAGCCCATAGAGTGACTTACGCAACCGACATACTCTGGTATTCCCACCATTGCTATATCCAGGAGGAAAATCCATATATACTTCTTCCTCCAAATTCCCATAGAGAAACGCATTTTTCACATCAAACTGTTTTAATGGCCAATCCATGTTTGTAGCTAAAGAGATAAGAACACGTACCGTATTCATCATGGCAACCGGGGAGAAAGTCTCTTGATAATCCACCATATATGTTTGGGTATACCCTTTAGCCACCAACCTTGCTTTGTACCTATCTACCGTTCCATTAACCTTATATTTAACTGTAAATACCCATTGGCATCCCATTGTCTTCTTTCTTACGGGTAGCATCATCACCTCCCAAGTATTATTTTTTTGTAATGCCAACATTTCCTCATCCATTGCTTTTGCCCACTTTGGATCTTTTAGAGCTTCCTCCACTCGAGTTGGTACTTAAATAGACTCCATATTACTCACCAAAGTCTGACGTTTTGCTGCAAGCTTGTTGCATGATACATAATTGGCTATCGAATACCTCACCTTCCCTTGAGGAGAAAACCTATGAGGAGGCACACCTCGATTTTGTCTTGGTGGCAATTTATAAGTACTCACATTATTACTTGGATTAGTTACACAATCATTCACGATACTTACCTCAGGCATATTCAGAGAGGATGTATTGGGCGGCACTTCGAAACTAGAGAGAGATGATGTACTGGTCTCGGCAAGGGACTGCTGAACATCATGGCATTCCTTGACAGTTACTGGCCGAGACTCTTCTATGGGTTTGGTTGAATTCAACTGCAAATTACCAATATCAGCCACAACATTTCCAGCCGAGTTGTCTGTACACTCGACACCTACTGTACATTCAGCACTAACAATTCCAGGTCCTACACACTGTTCAATAATCACATCTCCCTCTAGATCCAACCAATTCAGATTACCAACAGTACTCTCCCCCTAGTGATCTGAAGTGAAAGGTACGGAAGTGTAGAAATATTCCATTTCAAAGAAGGTCACATCCATGGTTACATACATATGTCGAGTCTCATGATGGTAACACTTATACCCTTTTTGGTGAGAAGAGAAGCCCAGAAAGATACACCGTAGTGCACATGGATCCAATTTACTACGATGTATTTTCTGAATATGAACATAAGCCACACAACCAAAGACTCGAGGGGTGAGAGTATTACTGGACACCACTGGAGCATGTTGTGTAAGGACTTGAAGAGGTGTTTAAAAACCAACCACCCGGGAAGGCATATGATTGATGACATACACGGCATAGGTAACAACTTCAGGCCAAAAACGTGGAGGAACCGAGGCCCCATGGAGCAAGGCACGGGCTGTTTCTAAAATATGGCAATTCTTACGCTCCGCAACCCTATTTTGTTGTGCAGTATGCAAACATGTGGTTTCATGGAGAATCCCTTGATCACGGAGAAACACCGACAACTCAAAATTGATGTACTCTCCTCCATTATCCGAACGAAGAACTTTGATAATAGAATAATATTGTGTCTGAATCATCTGAGCAAATGACCGAAATATGGCACTAACATCACCTTTATTTTTCAACACACAAAGCCATGTCATATGAGTGCAATCATTAACAAATGTAACAAACCACCGAATTCCTGAATAAGTAGTAACTGGAGAAGGCCCCCAAACATCGGAATGCATAAGATCAAACGAAAAAGGTCTTTTATTCATACTAGGAGGAAATGAAGCACGATGGCTTTTAGCAAGAATACATACTTCACAATGTAAGTCTGATTCATTTATTCCACTAAATAAACTAGGCAGTATATGCCTTAAATATCTAAAAGATGCATGCCCTAATCGACGATGCAATAACCATACTTCTTGTAGATTACTATCACGGAACACTCGTACTGCATGAGCTTTGCTAGGAGCGACATCATCCACGTAGTACAACCCCTCTCTCTTAGTGCCACACCCAATTATCTCATTGGTCTGAATATCCTGAAGTAGACAAAAGGACAGATACATTAAAACAACATAATCCAATTGTTTAGTAACCTGTGGTATAGAAAGTAAATGATGTGATAAAGACGGAACAAGTAAACAACGGTGTAAAGGGAGAGAGACCGTGAGATACACGGTGCCAACACCAACAACAGGGGCACGGGTACCATTGACGGTGGCAATATATTCCCTGTGAGATGTTCTCATATATTGAAACATGTTCTTTTCGTATGTCATATGATCTGTTACACCAGAGTCCAGAATCTAACATGTATGATGCTCAATATCAAAGGCCAAAAGAACATGCCCTACAGTACCTGTGGTGGAGGATGAGTCAACAAGGTTTGACTCGGGTCACTGAAAGTAGGCTCGGCCTCCTTAGCCTTTGGTGGAGCAATAGCTAGGGAGGCACGGCCTCCATTATTTCCCGTACTTCCACGCTCCTTTGCGCGCACTTTTTTCTTCAATTCTGGAAACCAATCAGGCACCCCATGCTTGGCAAAACACGTATCCTCAGTATGACAGGTTTGTCCACAGAAAGTACAGTTCAAATCATCTTTATTTTCTCGGGTAAAGGGACGAGAATTTAAAGATTGATTAGAAGGATTATTAAGATGAGAGGCACCACCTGGTCGAGAGACCATGGCCATGGACGGCAACCCTCCTTGGTTGTTAGTCCCACCCATTATAGTGGCATGTCGTTGTGCTTCACGCCGAACAACAGAAAGCGCCTCATCAACAGAAGGTAAGGGTTGAGTACGTAGAATATCACTACGTACTTTATCAAAGATATCATCCAAACCCGCCAAAAAAGCATACACACGATCAATTTGAATTTCTTCTCGAAGGGTCTTGAGATCCACAGCACACTCAATCTTGATTGGTCTCCTTTGATCTAGCTCCTGCCAAACGAACTTGAGGTCAGCGTAATACACACCAACTGGCCGGCGCTCTTGACGGAGTCTAAAAGATTTAACCTTCAACTCATAAATTTGAGAAATATCTGAACCATCAAAATAGGTCTGAGCCATCTCCTCCCAAACTTCTTTAGCAGTACGCAGGTGAATAAAAAATCCCATGACAGCAGGTTCCGGAATTGATCAACCACCCTTTCACTATTGCATTCCCTGTCTCCCACATATCATACTTAGCACTATCCTCAGCAGCTTCCTTGGTACTCCCTGTCACAAAGCCCTTTCTACCGCATCCAGCGATGTGCATCTCCAAAACCTTGGACCAAAGAGGATAATTTGATCCATTTAGCTTCACGATGTTTGGTACAGCAGACGCATCGTTCTAAATAACCACATGATTCACCACAGGATTGTTGGTTGATGGGCGGGAACCACCCTCCAACTTCAAGGCAAAGGTGTCTTTCACGGAAGTCATTTTGTTTCAAATAGAAAAATACGGCTGGAATTCTTGTTTCACAAACAAAAAACTGCACACCAAGCTTGCCCCCACACGGCAAGATCACACACTCACACGTACACGGCCTGACTGGATTTTGTAGAGGAGATCGCAGAAAGCTTGTCGCCGAGTACAACAGCAGCGGAAAAGTATCGGTTTACAAGTTCTAGGGTTACGGCAACCTTGGCTCAGATGTCAAATAGAATTTTACGGGATAATTTTCATTGTATTACTTCCTTGAAATATATACAAATACAATCCTTGTTCTATATGGAAACAATAATCAATAAAGGGCACAACAATTAATCCTTCCAAATAAGGGACTCCTAATATTTACAATATATTTAAATACTTATTTTTAATGACTCACGTTTACATCAATATGCTGTGATATACAAACATATGCACGCATATAACGCACAATGTCAAAGAAGCCCAAATAAACCGAATAGGCTAAACTGGTCAGGCAAAACAAGAACAAAAAGCCTGACCTGAATACAAAACTAATGTACATACGAGTTAAGTGTTATTTACGGGTATACTGGGTGCGCGGGCACGGAAAAACTGCGAACGCTCTCTCAACGTGACATGAGTTCAGCAAGAGGACTCTGTTTTGCTGTTTTCAACATCTAGCTTCCTAGTCACACCCTCGGGCCCGAAGGAAGGCACGGAAATATTCACAACACTCGTACAAAAAATTAAAATAAGTGCAACAAGATAATATTAGTTGTGAGAGAAATAAAAATCAAACCACTAAGCGTTAAGTTTAAAGTTATCGGTAACAAAATTACGAAAAACGATTCTCAAGCACTTTATGTATTGTAAATACTCCTGAAAAGTAAGTATCTAAATTCTTTTAAATAATAGTTACCAACACCACATCACTAGCAACACAATGTTAGCTATTTATATACAATCACAGTATTTTGCTCAAATTATTCCTTACTAGCTTTCATGCACTCGTGTAATTTTGCTCAAATTATTCCTTACTAGCTTTCATGCACGCGCTCACGCGCGTGCATAAGACATTTTTTGAATCACAATGTACTATGCGCTACTTATACGTTTTAAATGTATTTATATGCATAAATTGACAAAAGGAAAGTCAAATATTTAAAGTAAATGAATAATCTTATATTATGCTAGAAGAAACCTCTCATAAACCAATTAAAGCAGCTGAATTCACATAATAAAATCGGTCTCTATAGAATTTACATTAAGAATAGAGAAAATAATATTTAATAAACAATTGATTGAATCATATTATTGCTAGCTCATTGTGAGGCTAAGTCCACCCCCTCCCTCTTAGTGTAGATAATATTGTTTAAAAAAAATCATTTAACAACTAATTTAATCACATTATTATCCGCGTGCGAAATACCTTTTTTATAACCAGCATTACACGGCTCTTAAGATGTTTTGAACGTATTTAAAAATAGAGAAAATAATATTTAATAAACAACTAATTGAATCACATTATTGCTAGCTCATTGTGAGGCTAAGCCCACCCCCTCTCCCTCTCTTTAGTGTAGATAATATCGTTTGTTAAAAAAAACAATCATTTGATAACTAATTTAATCACATTATTATCCAAGTGCAAATGACTTTTTTTATAACCGGAATTACACACCTCTTAAGATGTTCTAAACGTATTTAAAAATAGAGAAATTGAATCACATTATTGCTAGCCTATTGTGAGGTACTAATTTAAACAAAAACAAAAACAAAAATAAAAAAACAAAAAAACAAAAAAAACCACAAAAAAATTAATCATTAAAAAATACTATTAAAATGATGAAAATGCCCTTGCCATATTTGATGCATTATTTTGGGATGCCTTTGAAGTTTTTTGTCTTGGGGGCATTTTTGTCCAATTCTTTTGTTGAAGCCCATGACACCAAAAAGCACTATTCACCTTTATTGTCGGTTTTATATATAGATTCATCAAATATAGGATTAATCCAAACATATGCACTACTGAGCTTATCTGTTGGGCTGGGTAGACCGAACTTTAAAGCTTATACAAATTCAAGAATGAATTTAAAGTTTCTCATGTTAATAAGGATTAGTTTGGTATTACTGCACTTTTTAAAAAAAAACTGTTTCTGCTGTGCTGTGGAAATAAATAGCGGTAAAATAAAGTTCTCGAGTGTTTGCTAAACCTTTTTTTGTATAAGTGCTTTTAACAAAAAAATAATCTCCGAGTGTTAGGTAAACTTTTATATAAATTGCTGTGAATATGTCAAATATCTAAAAAAAATATAGTATTTAATGTGATATAATAATGTTCAAACAAAATAATGTAAGGGCAATCATTGTAATTTTGTAAAATATATGAGGGTATACTTGCTATTTGAAAGTTTCATAAATGGCACTGATTACTATGCGTTGAAAAAAAAAACACTTTTATTAGAAGCATGATAGACCTGCTTTTGCTTTTCTACTGTCATTGACAACAATTTAAAAAAAAAAAACAATAACTTTTTTTTTTGTTTTACCAATGCAAGCATGTATTTTTAATACGATAAGACTTATTGGCTCAGCCTATCAAGAATGTTAAGCTAAGCTAAACATAGTACATTTTTGTTTTTGAGAATTCCAATTTGTTCATTGCATGTAGCCAACTTCCACGGCTTCATCGCTATTCAAAAATTTAGCGTCGCTGACAACAAAGAGGCTGCAAGCGAAGGAGACCTTGAAGAAAACTCAAGATACAGTCAATTCTGTCACCCGGGGTGCTGATGCTAGGCACAACTAGGACTATCAGCCCATGAAATGGGCCTTTTATTTAGCCCACGTGAAAAAGCCACAGGTGTGGCTAGGGTTTTTAATGGGCAGCTTCCTTCTATTGAGAGCAAGAGAGACATATGCCTCATTTCGTATAATGAATTGGATAGGATTAATTATACGGACTAGGGTGTTTGGTGCACTTTGGTATAAAATAGCCAGGGGGATTAATAACATGGTCCAGTCTCTTTTATACGGTCAACACCCGCTTACTAATACTCCCGAAAGATGAAGGATAATTAGTCTGGACGCTGAATTAAAAACACGATGCGCATTCTCTCTTCCCTCTTTCAATTAGAAACACACTGTCGTCTGGTTCCTCATCTTCTTCTTCAACCCAACAACCTCTTTCTAGGTTCTCACAACTTCGAACCATAATCTCTGTCTCTCTCCTCTCGATCTGGAAATTTTAGCAAATTTAGAGCATGTTTGGTACTCTACTTGAATCCAACTTTTTAAACTCAAAAACAATTTTCAAGTTTTAGGCCTTAAAAACTTGTTTGGTAGGATTATTTTCAAAAATTGAACTCAAGACTAACTCAAAAATATAGTCAATTCTCTAAAAACACTAAAAGTGAGTTTTTAGAGCTTTTGAACTTAAACTCACTCCTTTCTTTTCTCTCCATCCTCCCTTCTCACTCCAAATCTATCTCTCTTTTTTTCTTTATCTCCCCTTTCTCTTTTTTTTTTTTACCTTTTTCGTCTCTCCTCCAATCCGTTATCTTCATTCTCTCGGTTCTTTCTCTCACTCATCTTTCTCTTTATCTCCTATGATCCTCTCACTTCTTTCTCTTTCCTCCAATCATCTTTTACTTTCTTTCCTCATTTCTCCTCTTTCTCTCTCGACCTCCTCTTTTTGGATTTCTTTGTCCAGTTAAAGTTGTAAGATTTAAAATTTTTAAATCGCATACCAAACAAGTTTTTAAGTTTTAAAGAAAATAGTTTTCAAGAAAAATTCTTAAGAAATGTTTTGAGAAATTATAAAATTTTCAAATAGGATACCAAACAAGCTCTTAGAAATTCTCAACAGTTGTCTAACTCCTTGGAAATCCTCTCAAACCATAATCTCTCTCTCCCCACTCGATCTGGAAATTTCAATAAATTAGGAGATATTTCATCTTATTTTACGGTCTCAAAGGATTAGAAGCCATGGAGATGATGGTTTGTAGTCGGTGGTAAGAAGCACAATGGTGGCGGTGCTATGCCGTTCTTTTTTTTTTCTGATTTTTTTTTTAATTTTTCTTATGTGTAGTTGCCTTTTTTCTTCATTTTACCATCAATCATTATTAAAAAATAATAATTATAATCTAAAGTTCTGTTAATCCAACACACAATCAAACATAGTTGAAATTAGGTTTTGCTTAAATCTGGGGGATTTTTTATTTGCTTCTTGTTTTGAAGATAGGATTTGAAAGTCTCTAGGTTTCTAGATAATAACAAATACAATATAAATAATACGACTATTAGTTTGATATTGCACCAAACGCTCGACTAATTTAGTCAGTATTATCAGACAACCATTTATCATATCCGACTGAAATAGTCAATACAGTCCGACCTGCCAAATGAGGCGTAGAGAAGAGTATAGGAGCCAACAACCCCTTAGGTGAAGAGAAGAAGTCATGCTGCCCGGGTTGGCAATCATTCATCAAAGTTCTAGTTGTTGTATTAGCTTTGTGCGTTGTTGCATAGAGAGGAAATTAATTAATATATTTCTTCTCTATTTGTTTCTTTGGTATGTAAGATCTTAGAGGAAATTAATCAGCTTGGAAATGTGGCGACAAAGATTGCAAAACATCCAAAGTATAAGAGGACTAACCAGTCGCTCCAGTTTGTTCCCTGCAAAGCAACCGTGTTCATGAGTTTAGAAATGCTTCGCAATCCGATAGAGTTTTCAAGAGGATCTGCGTGACGCGCTAAAAGAAAATATGCTCTTAGAGGCCGTATATCAATTAAAAAGTGACAGAAAACAGTATAGAGAAGTAAGTTTACTTAAATTAGTTTCTTTGCTCTCGTCAATTAGTTGAATCTGCATGTTTATTTTCAGCTGATAGAAGGTGGAATGACGAATGCAGTATCTTTGATTATCGAGAATGCTAAGCTATGCTAAACAGAGTACATTTTAGTCTTTGAGAAGATTCCAATTTGTTCATTGCATGCAACCAACTTCCATGGCTTCGTCGCTATTCAAGAATTTAGCGTCACTGACAACAAAGAGGTTGCAAGCGAAGGAGACCCTAAAGAAAACTCAAGATGCAGTCGGTTCCGTCACTGAGAATGCTGCTTTACGTCACAACGAGGACTCCAAGTCCGAAGTGTTAATTTGTAGCCAAATTCTTGGGCCTTTTAGTTGGTCTTACCAACCTAATGTAATTTGGCCACGAATTCAACACCTTGGACTGATAGACCTCGTTGGGCCGAGCAACATCATTTCGAGTGGCGGAACTGACTGCATCTTGAGTTTTCTTCAGGGTCTTATTTGCTTAGAGCCTTTTTGTTGTCAGTGATGTTGAATTCTTGAATACTGACAAGGAAAAGGATCCTCGCCGGATCTTTTCCTAGGAATTCTAGGAATTCCGTGATCTTACTCGTTTATCGTATATCGTGCGGTCAGTTTTCATAGCTACTATTCATATTTAATTTTAAATTTTAAATTTTAAAATGATTTCTAACCACACGATATACGATGAATGGATGAGAGCACGGGATCCCTAGGATCCCTAGGAAAGGGATCCCTTGGGTTGTCTATTTGGTTAAAATGTTTACTTTTGACTCTAACTGACCGTCCATATTATTTCTTCTGATTCGGCTCAGGTTGATTTTTGCATCTGTGGGCTATTGCTATTGAACATCCCTTCGATGCAGATGCAGCTGTCCTTGATGTTCTTAGTGAGTTCCCTAACTTGGCTACACAGTCGTTTTCAGCTGTCAGTCCTGTGCAGGTTCAGAGTCCTGGGACTCCACCGGTACAAGCAGGTATTCTGTAGCTTCTCAAGAGAACCTTCTTTCGTTCTTGGATTTGTTCTGTTATTGATGCCACATTCTTTTTCCTCTTCCATGTCATTCCATAATTATTTATAATTACATGCAACACTAAAGTGTTCCATTTTTTCTTTTAAATTGGTATTTCATCTAAGGTATTTATTTGTATGTTGCATGCTGAACTTGCAGCTCAACAAAAGGTGAAGGGTAAACTATCAATGCACCAGCAGGTAATTAAGGAATCAGAGGTTCCAGAACCCGGACCGGCAGCTGGTGATGATCATACTGTTAGTTTGAATGAATTAACTGAATTGAAAAAAAACTAGAAAAGAGAGCTTTACAGAGAGCAAAGAATGGAGAGATTGAAATTGAATGGTCTTCTTCTCTCGCAGAGGTTGCAGAGAAAGAGAGAGTTATTTTTCTTTTTCTTGCAGAAAAAACACTCATCTGAGCATTTACATAACCTTTGGCAATAGGTGGGCCAACTCACATCACATTTGATCTCAGCCACACATCTATCTAATTACATGGATCAAACACCACATGGCACTCATGGCCTTACAAAATAAAAAGACTTCATACTTGGCATTCTTTTCACAAGTGAATACACAAATGAACTCATCTTATTTCTAAATACTAATCAGCTATAGACTTATAATTCAACACTCTCCTTTAAGTCTAAGGCTGATTTGACTCCAAGTTTGTTTCTGAGAAGAGTGAAACGATCCTTTGCAAGTGGCTTAGTAAAGATATCTGCTAGCTGCTTCTCTGTGGGACAGTAGATTAGATCAATGATGCCTTCCTGCAATGCATCCTTAATGAAATGGTACCTCCTATCAATGTGTTTGGTTTTCTGATGGAACACAGAGTTTTTAGTGATTGCAATGGTAAAAGTGTTGTCACAGTGAAGAGGAGTGGCTTCAGTCTGTAATTCTCCAAAGTCTTCCAAAACAAATCTCAGCCATATAGCTTAAGCAGTGGCCTCTGATGCACTTATATATTCTGCCTCTGCAGTCGAAAGTGCAACATAGTTTTGCTTGACTGAGGCCCAAGAAAATACACCACTGCCAAATGAAAAAGCATACCCTGATGTACTCTTGCTGTCTTCCAAAGAACCACCCCAATCACTGTCACAGAAACCGATTAGACAGGCTTTCCTTCCTTTCACATATTCCAAACCATAGTTCAGGGTTCCCTTGACATATCTTAATACCCTCTTTGCAGTCCCATAGTGTTTATTGGTAGGACAATGCATAAATCTTGCCAATAGACTTGCTGCATACATTATGTCCGGCCTTGTAGCAGTGAGGTATAGGAGACTTCCCACAATACTTCTATACAGTTCTTCATTTGCAGCACCACTTCCATCATCTTTAGTCAACTTTTCAGTAGTCACAAGAGGGGTTGAGACAGTCTTGGCTTCATTCAATCCAAACTTGCTCAGTAAAAAGCTTGCATACTTCTTCTGATGAATGAAGATGCTAGAGTCAGTTTGGATCACTCCCATTCCAAGAAAGTGATGTAGAAGTCCCAAATCTGTCATCTCATATTTCATCTTCATATCTTCCTTGAACTCTTCTAGCATTGATTTACAATTTCCAGTGTAAACTATGTCATCTACATAGATGGAAACAATCAAGACATCTTCTCCCCTTACCTTTATGTATAGTGTTGGTTCACTTAAGCTCTTCTCAAAACCACACTGTATGAAATAGTTGTCAATCTCACCATACCAAGCTCTTGGAGCTTGTTTTAGACCATAGAGAGCTTTATGAAGTTTGTACACTTTTTCCTCATTGCCTTTAACAACAAAACCTTCGGGCTATTCAACACAGACCTCTTCTTGTAAAACTTCATTCAAAAAGGCCGATTTCACATCTAACTAATACAACTTCCAGCTCTTGTGTGCAGCTAAGGCTATCAAGGTTCTAATAATATCTAACCTAGCAACTGGTGCATAGGTCTCATTGTAGTCCAAACCGGGCTTTTGTGCATAGCCCTTTGCAACTAGCCTTGCTTTATTCTTCAACACTGAACCATCAAGGTTTAATTTGGTTTTGTACACCTATTTAACCCCAATGACAGGTTTCTCAGATGGTCTATCAACAAGCATCCAGGTGTCATTCTTCTCAATCATGAACATCTCATCCTCCATGGCTTTTAACCAAGACTCATCTTGTTTGGCATCTTCATATTTCTCTGGATCCATGATACAGAGATTACATTGTGCCAACACTTCATTCAGATTTCTCCACTTCAATGGTGTATGATCAAGTGCTTGAGTATCCTTTTCACTCAAGTTTGAGTTGTTCACATATTTACCTGAGGTAAGTCCCTTAGATTGAATAGAATCTCCAATACTAAGAACTTTCCTAGGTGAACATGCTATTGATGGGATAGGAGTCTGCATCATTCCTTCATTTCTTCATGTGCTTAACTCACCATAAACAAGGTTTTCAGTAATGGAAATAGGCTGCTCAGAGTTCACTTCCCAATTCCATACAACTTCTTCATCAAAGACAATATCCCTTGACAATATCAACTTCTTTGATATAGGATCAAACACTCTATATCCCTTTTCACAGGTTGCATATCCCACAAACACCCCTTTGAAACTTTTAGGCTCAAGTTTATGTCTATGCTCACTTGGAACATGAACATAGCATGGTGAACCAAATACTCTCAGGTGTGCTATTCCTGGTTTCCTTCCAGAGTAGGCTTCAAAAGGCGTAATGTTATTCAAGGCTCTTGTGGGACATCTGTTTAGGACATACACTGATGTGTGAACTGCCTCTTCCCAAAGAGAATATGGCAAACTTTTCTCATGCAACATAGATTTAGCCATCTCAATCACTGTCCTATTTTTCCTTTCCACTACTCCATTTTGCTGTGGAGTATATGCAAGAGTAAACTGCCTTTGAATTCCAGCTTTTTCATAGAATGAATCAAATTCGGATGATTTGAACTCCCCTCCTCTATCACTTCTCAGATACTTGATCTTGAAACCACTTTGTAGTTCTACCATAGCTTTGAATTTTTTAAAACAGTTGAATGCATCAGACTTGTATCGCAGGAAATAAACCCATATCATCCTGATCATATCATCTATCAAGAGCATGAGATATTTGTTTCCAGCAATTGACTCATTCTTCATGGGTCCACACATATCAACATGTATAAGTTCAAGTGGTGTAATTGCCCTCTGCACTTGATTTCTTGGAAACTCTTCTCTGTGTTGTTTTCCAAACTGACAACCTTCACAGACTCCATTGTAGTCTTCAAGCTGAGGCAAGCCGTGCACCATATCCTTGTCTCTCAACTGTTTGAGACCACCAAGATGCAAGTGTCCAAGTCTCTTATGCCAAATCTCAGTAGAGTGAGTGACACTAGCCTTTAATACCACTTGATTCTCAGGTAATAAAACCAGTGGATAGCACCTATTCACTTTCTTCTTCACTTTCATAACTAAGCATTCCAGTGATGGACTATCATACACACTACACACTCCACCACCAAACACAAGGAAGTATCCGTGTTCATCCATTTGACCTACACTTAGCAGATTCTCTTTTAAACCAGGCAAATACCCTCACATACTTTCTGCCTTTATTTGTATCTATCACCAGTGATCCCATTCCAGCTACATTTACAAGATCTCCAGTTGGCATTTGAACTTTGCCAGCTATGTTGGTTCTCACATCAACTAGCAATTCCACATTTCCTGTCATGTGGTTGCTACAACCACTATCAATGTACCAATCTCCATTCATTCTTGGTTCTGTAACTGTGCTGTTTGCATAAAATAGATTCCCCGTCATCTCCAATTGATTTGTACTGTTTGCCTTTTGGACTGTTTTTTGCTACAGTACATTCTCTAGCCCAATGTCCAAATTTATCACAGTTAAAACATTTTGGTTTCCCTTTATATCTACACTCACCAAAATGATATTTAGAACACACTTTGCACTGAGGCTTTGTTCCCTCTTGACCTGTTGATTGAGCTCCATTAAACTATTGATAAGTGTTCAGAGAAGATTTCTGCTGAAACTTGGGTTTGGATTCCCATTTCTTGCCTTTAGAATTCCAGTTTCTCTGAAATCGAGATGAACCATAATGAGCACCACCTTTGTTCTGTTCCTTTGAATGCACAGATAGTGTAGAAAATGCTCTCTCAGTTACATCAACAATATGCAGGTCAAAACGTTGCTCTTGACTCTTCAAAATGGCAACTACTTCCTGTAAATCTACAGTCTCCAAGCATTTTGTATTTTCAATGACCAAACATATGGGATCATAGGGTTTACTAAGGCTAATTAGAACTTTCTGCACAAGTCTTTCATTTGACAGAATTTCACCAAACGTTTTCATCTAATTAATCAACTCATTTAGCCTAGTGAGATACCCAGATAGAGTTTCATCATCTCTCATTCTAGCATACTCGAATTCACGTCTCAGATTTTGTAATTTTACAGATCGTACCTGATCACCACCATGGTACTCTCCATACAGTAAATCCCATGCCGTCTTTGCTGATTCGGCATTAGCGATTCGAGGGAAGATTTGATCCGAGACTGCATTCTGAATGATGCCCAGCGCCTTCGCATCTTGCATCAGCACACTAGCCATTTCTTCATCTCCATCCTCTTCCGATGCTCCTTCGGTTTTCTTCTTCTTCTTCGTGTCAAGGATTTTAACTCCCTTCTCAACCAGATTCCACAGCCCGTGTGATTTGAAAATTGTCGTCATCTTAATTCTCCAGAATTCGTAGTTCTCACCGGAGAAGATTGGAGTTCTCACTTCCGAGCCCCCAGATCTAGACATCTTGAGTCCGAAAGCTTCGATTTCTTCTTCTTTGAGACGATAATGATTTCCAGCAAACCTTCACTGAGCTTCGAACGAACTTCGATTCAGCTCAGGAAACCCACAGATTTACGCCCAAGCTCAATTGATCGAACCTGGCTCTGAGGCCATGTTAGTCTGAATGAATTAACTGAATTGAAAAAAACTAGAAAAGAGAGCTGAACAGAGAGCAAAGAATGGAGAGATTGAAACTGAATGGTCTTCTTCTTCTCTCGCAGAGGTTGCAGAGAGAGATATTTTTCTTTTTCTTGCAGAAAAAACACTCATCTGAGCATTTACATAACCTTTGGCAATAGGTGGGCCAACTCACATCACATTTGATCTCAGCCACACATCTATCTAATTGCATGGATCAAACACCACATGGCACTCATAGCCTTACAAAATAAAAAGACTTCACACTTGGCATTCTTTTCACAAGTGAATACACAAATGAACTCATCTTATTTCTAAATACTAATCAGCTATAGACTTATAATTCAACACATACAAGTGGTGCCTCTCATGACAACCCCATGCTGGTGAAGCAAGTGGACTCATTGCAGAATGGTCGTGTTCCATCAGATGCTGATACAGGTACTGGAAGTGAAGCAGTGATTTCTGATGTAAAGGGTATGAATTTTGATGTCCAAGTTGGGCTGCAGCGGTCTGCATCTGGCATGACGAGTCTTTTAATGCCTGAAAAAGATGCAGTAAACGGCACCTTGGTTGATGTGCTTCCAAAGTGGAAAAGTTTTGGTATCAAGCAGGTTTTCATTCTTTTGTGATATCAGGCTTATAGTTTTCTTTGTTTATAGGGATCGCTTATGTAGAAGTCACTATTGCTTATAAGTGCTTTTAGTAAAACCACTTTGAAATTTTTATAAAAGTCCAAATGCTTAATTGAAAGCACATTACAGGTGCTCAGAAGCACTTCTATATATTGTGTCAATCACAGTCAAAAGTGGTTTTGGTTGTGAGAAATGAAAATGCTTCTCTCTCTTCCGTAAGTAGTACCAAAACTATTATGTTCGACTAGGAAGGTATGATTGTATGGTTTTACCCTTATATCGATATGTATTGGAAGTTAATTTGTTTGTGTTTGGGATTAGGTATGATTGTTTGGAACTTACCTTTTGTTTTTTCATTTATCATTCAAGGTTTGGGCGATTGCTGACACGAAACGACAGGGATTTTTGGGGTTTTCGGAGTTGGTTACTGCAATGCAGGTTGTGCCAAGGAAATCATCTACCAAATTCAACCACAAATGAGGGTAAGATTCTATTACAATTCTCAATAGCTAATAAAACATACACTAATCAAGAAATATATCCCAAAAATGTCAATTGAGTCACATCACCTAATCATTGGAGACTTCTTTTCCTTTGGTCAGAAAAATCATTGGAGAGTAGTATTTTGTATAGAAATTAAATTTGGAATATACAGGTTCTCAAATTGGTTTGACGGCATGATTTTTTGATCCTTTACTGAATGGTTGTTAAGAAATGTTAGATTTTTTAGTTGTTTTGATTTCTTTTTTATTTTATTTTCAAGCCTTGAATTATAAGGACCGTTTCATTATTTAGAGATGTAGTTTCATCTGGGAAGGGAATTTTTCTTCCTTTCCTAATTGGGTTAAAGAATTTTTTCTGGTTTAAACATTTAGCTATTGGATTGCATGAAATCTTTAAAGAATATTTTGCAAGAGAATGCGTTGACGGAAATTTTTTGCCCAACAAATTTACTCACAGAGCTTCATGTGAATTAAGTCTTGAACTAGTAATTGAAACTTTTAAGAGTTTTTAACATTTTTGTTATTACTGCTTTTGTTTTAGATTTTTCTTTTGTATGATTTTATGGGATGTTTATTTGTGTAGGCACTTGGGTGATCACAACATTCCCACTCGGATGAGCACAGGAGACTTCAAAAAGATCTTTCAAGTACTACTCAGAAGGTAAAGTAGAATATGCATTCATTTTTCCTTATTTCTTCCATGTTGGCAGGTATGGAGTTTCCTTACAAATATTTTAATCTGAACTATTGTATACTGCTGTCAATATCTTTATTATTATCCCAAGGGTTTTTATCACAAATGATCCCTGACATTGATCAAACACATCATTTTGGTCCCTGACATTGAAAATCAATGGAAATGGTCCCTGAGATTGATCAAACACATCACAAATGGTCATTCCGTTAAAAACTCTTTGGGCAATTTTCAAAGCTTCGTAACTCAATCGTTTCTTAACCAAATTTGACCCATAATATATCAAAATGAAGATAGGAAAGTATAGAACACGATTATACCATTTGGAAGACCAATATTTTCCAGAGATGGCTGGAAAATAGCCTCAAATGTGACTGGTCCACGGAAAAACTGGAAAACTTGCCGGAAACTGGGTAAACTTTAAACGTTCATAACTTCTTCAATAATCAACGAAATTGAGTGATTCAAAAACGAAAATCATACTTCTCGACGAGATGAAAAGAATGGTATCTTTCTTGATGGCTAACTAGCCGTAGTTTGGCCGGAAAACGGCTCGAAATTGGATAACCATTTTCGAGTTAGCCAATTTCGAGCCGTTTTCCGGCCAAATGAAGGCGAGTTAGCCATCAAGAAAGATACCATTCTCTTCATCTCGTCGAGAAGTATGATTTTCGTTTTTGACTCAATTTCGTTGATTATTGAAGAAGTTATGAACGTTTAAAGTTTACCCAGTTTCCGGCGAGTTTTTCAGTTTTTCTGCAGACCAGTCACATTTGAGGCTATTTTCTGGCCATCTCCGGAAACCATTGATCTTCCAAATAGTATAATCTTGTTCTACACTTTCCTATCTTCATTTTGATATATTATGGGTCGAATTTGGTTAAGAAACGATTAAGTTACGAAGCTTTGAAAATTATCCAAGGAATTTTTAACGGAATGACCATTTGCGATGTGTTTGATCAATCTCAGGGACCATTTCTATTGATTTCCAATGTCAGGAACCAAAATGATGTGTTTAATCAATGTCAGGGACCATTTGTGATAAAAACCCTTATCCCAATTCTCGTCATATGATAATCAAGTTAAAAGTAATGCATGCTCAAAACATTGGTTGTGGCATGACTGGTAAAATGAGGGTTTTTTTTATGGGAAGATTGGTCCTAAGAGAACCAAAGAGGATGTTAACGTCATTATGTCATGATATTCAGGGATATATGATTATGTAACTTAATATTGAACATAAAGCATCTGGCCATGTCCAAGATTGTAATTGTTATGTGTTGTTGAGAAGGATTAGATAATGTTTTCACTTTTTGTTATAGTGGAGCTTTCTTTTTCAAGTTCTGTTTTTAATCTCATTTGATTAACATACAAAAACTATTGATGCAAGAACCTGAACCTATGGTGATTCATATGCAATTTAAGGTGATTTCATTCATGAGTAATCAAGTTCTGTTTTTAATTTTTTTTTCTTCTTTTGATATGTGAATGTCGATTGTCGAAGAACTGAAGGTTACTAGGTTGGTGAAAATCTGAAAATTGACCCAATTTTGTACAATATATTAGTTTAAGAACAATAAACATACACACACATATGCACTCCAAAAGTAAACGAGTTGGAAATGTTCGTAATATTTTGCTCTCAATCTTCTTTGGCATGCATAAGATTTACCATTCCCTTTTAAATAACTTTCCAGTCCATGTTTGCTTAACAATGTTGTATCATTATATAATTTCACAAAGTTCGTGCATAATTCTTGCTGAACTTGGTTTGCTTTTCTTTAATATAGGTATGGAGTGAGCGAATCACAGTTCGACCAAGTCTTCAACGATGAATTGAGCCAGGTCATTGAGGTCTCTCTACGTTTGTTATATTTGTTTGGTTCTTTGTTTCTATAGTTATAGATATTGTTAGTATGCATTTGGTTTTGCTTGGTTGGGGTATAGGATGAATTGAAATAATACTGATTTTTATTATTTTTTCCCCCGCCAGCTACCAGTTTGTTGTTTGGCACTGTAAATGTACAATCGGAAAAAACCTAGGGTCAACAACGTGCTTCAACTGTGCTTGCTTTGGCATTTGTAATCCTCAATTCTTGACTCAAGCGTAGATCATGAAGATAATGAAGTTGCATAATTTTTTATTCAGTTGCAATCCCGCAACAACGTGTGGGCACAAGTTTAATCTGTTTAGCGTAGCTTAGCATTCTCGGTTATCAAACATAGTAACTACATTCGTCGTTCCACCTTCTATCACCAAAAAAATAAACACACAGATTCAATCAACTGACAAGAACAAAAAAACTAATTCAAGTAAATTTCTCTGTACTGTTTTCTGCTTGTTTGTAATTGATATAAGGCCTTTAAGAGCACATAAACCGCTGGATTTTCTAACAGTGCTTTAGGTCTTTGCAGCAATAAAAAGTAGAGAAAAATTATTACCTTTATCACAAGCATGAGCAAATGAGTAGAATCATAAAATTTTCCCTAGCTCTTGAAATCTGTTTAGTGTAGCTTAGCATTCCCGGTAGCATCCATATAACATCATTGTAAATTGCAAACTTGTGATCATATAGCTTCAATCAACTCATAAGAACATCAAGGTAACAAAAAAAATGACTAGTTCAAGTAAAACCTTCTCTTTAAAAGCACTTCATGTCTCAACCCGCTCCGCACCAATCGGTACAACAGAAAATCGTAAAAATTAACAAACGAAAAAAAGGGAAAATCACAATCAGTGCCCCAAGTTCTTGGAGTAGTCAGTGCCGCAGGGATTTCCCTCCCTTGTTTCTTCTGAATCCGTTCACACGAGTTGGTTTGCGCGTGATCAGATTCTGTTGAGAAATTCAACAACTCTCTCGCACACTCTCTCTATAAAACCGTTTCACACTCACAGGCTCTGATCTCTCAAGAGGAACCGTACATCGAGATCTTTGAGTTGAAGCTTCAATAGCAGAGCAAGCAAGAAATCCATGTAATTTCTCTTACCTAAAGCTTCGTAAGAAAAGTGCTTACTAATGTGTATATATGTTACACACACATACACATTTCATATTTTCGTTGTGAGATTTGGAAGATAATGAGCTATGATTGAATTGCATGATTAAGTAGGTTTTGTCGTCCGTTTGGCTGCAAGAAAATGAAGCGAAAGAAAATGAATGACCCGAATTACATTGGGCCTTTATTTAGCCCATATGAAAAGCCCCGGGTGTGGCTAGGATTTTTAATGGGCAGCAGCTGCTGCCTTTTGTTGAGAGAGGAGGGAAGTAGATTTGGCATTCGTGTCTTGTTTTCCGTGTTTGTGTCATTTTCGTGTCATACCCGATATCTTAACGGGTCGTGTTGTGTAACACCCGTTAAAATAAATGGGTAAAATGATCCGACCCGAAATCGACCCGATAATATTAACAAGTAATATGACCCGACCTGTTACCCGTTAAGGAAAATATATTTTAAACCAATAAATAATCAAATGAAAAACATAATACTAAATAAGTATATACATATCATACTGTCACATCCAACACATAAAAACGCAATTTTCTTTTAAGTATATTTTTGCTTACCTAAATTGATTGCTCTAGCCTTTTTCTTTGCAAGACTCGTATTTGTATTGTCTATACTTTCGCTTCCAAGATCTCATTCTGTTCACATTATAATCTCCACGGACTTCTCATCACTAAGGTTTACTGAATCTGAATCTCTAGTATCCATTGCTTCTGAAACAAAATGGGTATAAATTAATTAATAGCTTAATTAATTAAGTAATTTTTTAATTAATGTAGAAGTGTAAAAAATATAGAAAAAATATATATAAATGCTCGTAATGACAAGCTTTACAACTTTTATGAAGAGCTTAACTTCGAAATTCGCCACTATAATCATATAAATCATAGATCAAAATTTAACCGTTGATTGTTGTTTACATTTACGTTTCATTGGTCTCATCAAATTTTCTTTTTTTTCAGATTTTCTTTTTTGAAAACATGATCTATTAGAGGATGCAGGAAGATGAACGGTTTGGATCGTTGATATTATATTCAGAGTTTTACGGTTAGTGAAAATATTGCTTGATGTTTATAAAGTTTCTACAACCTATATGACATCGACTCATATTTCAGTTAACTGTAAATATCGAAACGTGATATCAAAGATCTGAACCATTCATCTTCTTACATCCGCCAAATGATCATGTTTTCAAAAAAGAAAATTTTAAAAATGAAATTCAATAAGAAGAATAAAGCGTAAATGACAATCAACGGTTAAATATAAATTTAAGTTTTATGGATTATAGTGTTGGATTTCGAAGCTGACCCCTTCATGAAAGTTGTAAAGCTTGTCACTATGAGTGATTGTATATATTTTTTTACACTTCTACAATAATTATTATTAATTTTATTAATTTTGCCTTCAAATAAAAAACATTATTCACGAGGGTTTGGAGGATTTTAAAAATCTAAACGATAATGTAAGTGTAACCATTATCTACTCGTGGAGGAATAATGATGAATCATGAGTGTTTATATATTCTTTCACATTTTGCATACTTGGATATATGTCTTCTTAGTTCTTGCCTATACAAATACTATACTAGTTTATTTTAATTTTGGACAACAACATGTTAAGTAAAATTTATCTTAGTAATGATAATAAGGAACTCTCATAATAACAATAAATAATGACAAAAACTTTTTTTTTTTTAACTTATATAGAATAATAATACAAAACTATATATTTAATATAGAATATATTGTATATATTAATATGGCTATTGTATTTTATAATAAATCTTTTGGTAATTAAACTTTAAAATTATCAAAATAATTTTTTTCTTAAAGGGTTACCCACGTGTTACCCATGTGTATACCCGTTATCAACGGGCTCTTAACGGGTCATCCGATAATTACCCGACTAGTTATCGTGTTAACCCGAAACCTGTTATTTTCGTGTTGTGTCAGAAACTATCGGGTCTAGAGGGAAGTGAGAGAAAAATATAGGAGCCTACAGCCCCTTAGGCGAAGAGAAGAAGTGCTGATGTCCCCCTTACGTGTTAGCAATCATTCATCAAAGTTGTAGTATTAGCTTTGCGCTTTGTATACAGAGGAAATTAATAACTATATTTCTTCTCTATTTGTTTCTTTGGTGTGAGATCTTGGAGGAAATTAATCACCCATTTCGGAGTTGAACACAAGGATGAACTCGAAACTATTGCAGATTTGACCCAGATAATAAACAAACACAGGAGAAGGCAGTGGCGACAGAGATTGCAAAGCATCCAAGGTATAGGAGGCTTGATCAATCGCTCCAGTTTGTTCCGTACAAAGTAACCGTGTTCATGAGTCTAGAAATGCTTCGCAATCCGGTATAGTTTCCAATGGATCTGTCTGATGTGCTAAAGGAGTTAGTATCAAATGTGTTCCGATCAACTCTTCAGAGAATGATAAAAAGAAAAGAGGAGGAATTATGACTACTCTGAGATTGCAGACGAAAGTCTTGAAGGAATAAAGAGAAGCGGATTTACCTAGACCGCATTTTTATAGCGCTTCGCTACTACTAGCGTAAAAAATTTATATGACTGCCACAATGTAACGACACTTAGCAGTAGGTTGATGGTAAACATCATTCTTCATTATGTGTTCGCAACTGCAAAAACATGGAAAGTTGGTAATCTAGTGACATGGAAAGCTTGCTTCTTTAATGTCTTCTTCTTGTTCCTTAGGCTTTGTTTGTTATTTTGGCATTCCTTTGCCACTGTTTTTCTGTGTTCACTATAGCTGCCACATCGATCTGATCTTTTATTTTTCTGTCAAGGTTTTTTTTAGCCATTACGATGTTTTGCTATAAAAAGGAGCCTTCCTTCTTCAACAAGCGATTATATGTGAACAGACTGGAAACAAAAATTTGTAAAATTGTTTCAGTGATCCCTTGATAGTTTATCAATTTTCTCCAATTTTGTTAGTTTCATATGCTAGATAGGTTTTCAGATGCCCACAAAAGAAGAGATACTCTTGTCACCAATTCACCATATGTTAGTTTTTTGAGACTAGTAAAAGACGATGTAATAGCGAAAATTCTTTTATTCATAACTAATTAATTCATTGTTCTTTCAAAATCAAATCAAGTTTTGCTTTCTTTTTTATTAACTGCATCGATGATCATCATACAAATCTAGCAAATATATGCAAATGAACTTTACCTTTGTAGAAAATGTGCGATTCAACGCATGTATTGTGAAAAACTAGTGAGTTTTGTTGCTCATAAACCGGTGATATATATATATATATATATATATATATATATATATATAACCCGGGGATCTTTGATCCTCCACCCAATCTTGACTACTGAACTATTTTCATCGAGGTGTATTTTTTGTTTTAAGTTCGCCAAGGCGAATTCACCCTCTTTCCCACTGTTGCAGAAAATGAGGATGCTCTGACTGAGAATTCAAGGAAGACTTGTTCCAACGCCCATTTCTTGCTAATGTAGGATTCCACTCAGGGCACACTTGTTAGCTATAGTTCCCATCTGTCTTGTAAAGAACTAGAACTCGAACTGTCCACAGTTACGGCCCGCAACTACAGTTACTCTTGCTCCTGAGCTTCAAAATCCGTACTTCAGGGGATTAAGGTAGCATTAGCTACTTACTTGTATTAGAGTGTGTGTGTGTGTGTATATATATATATGCTTCTTGAACAAGGAGTCATCTTTTGATTACCAAAACATCCTAATGGCTACGAAAATTTTTTGACAGCGGCAACTTGAACAGAGGAAAATAGCTGCAAAGGGAGACCAAACCCGCAAACAGACAACCAATCCAAGTGGACAGCAAGAAGCAGGCGAAATAGAAGCACAACATCTGAATAGCAAGACGAAATCAAAATCATAAGGCCATCTTGAAGGCGGCTAGGCATCACTCGAGACTTCTTCCAATTACTGGAAGAGAAATGACTCTAAAGTAAGAGCTAGTTGATTTCTTTTTAACCAAGTTATATGTCACATTTGACCACGAATTCAAATAACTAGGTCAGGAAGCAGGCGAAATAAAAGCACAACATCTAAGTAGGAAGAAGAAATTAAAATCATAAGGGCATCCTAAAGGCGAGTAGGCATCACTCGAGACTTCTTCCGACTATCGGAAGAGAAACGACTCTAAATTAAGAGCTAGTTGATATCTTTTTAACCAAGTTATATGTAACATTTGACCACGTATTCAAGTAACTAGGTCAGGGGAAGAGAAATTGTCCCTAGACTAAGGGCTAGTTGATTCTTATTAAGCATAATGTCACATTGGATCACGTATTAAGCAATTAGGTCATTTGTTCATCAGTTCGAGTCATTTGAACAATTTATAAATTGAATTTTATTATTTTTTGGATTGGTGTGTACCAAAGAAAGAGCAAGCATATTGGTAGGATTTTCATTTCATTTATCGTTTACCAAATAACCAATTTGACGAATTTCCAAATTTGGCCCTTAAAGCGGACTGTCTTCTTCAAGTAAATTATACGTCCAAATAAAGTTATGAAACCAGTGTCACGTCACGTCAAGCAAAACCGATAACGTATAATAGAGACATTTTCATGTTGCGTTGTTGCTCTCTTGGTGTGCTCGGTTTGCATTGAAACAATGAACGCCAAAGTTCTTAAATATCCGCCCATAGATCACAACCAGGCGTTTCGTTGCAGGGGTGGGTGGGTTGGGGTTCATGTTGCATGCCTCCACCATCCAACTCTTATAACAAGGGTTGTGAGAGGAAGAACAGGTGGATGGTCTTAAAAATGACCGAAATAAAGAAGAATGAGGAGATCATAAATCGGTCGGGTTGTGGTTCATGTTGCATGCCTCCACCATCCAACTCTTATAACAAGGGTTGTTAGAGGAAGAACAGGTGGATGGTCTTAAAAACAACCGAAAGAAAGAAGAATGAGGTAATCATAAATTTGAAGTTACGAAGAAATTTTTACAAAACTACGAACGTGAAGGGTGATTTGGTAATTTCACGTTTACGAGAGATATTTTTTCTGTTTTGTCCCTTGTGGCTTTGGGCTGTGTCAAGTGGAGCCCACATGCCACTCTACCTCTCCCTCTTGTCTCTCCCTTATCTCTCCATCTCTCGGGCCCCCTCTCTCTTGCTGCCACCTCACTCATCTCTCATTCATTTCACTTTCTCATCCTTCTCACTTTTCTATCTCTGTCTCAAACTCTCTCTTTCCTCTCCACCCTCATCCTTGCAACTCTCTCCTCCTCTGTAAAACCACCACCGAGCCATACATCACCATCGCCACTCCTGTGAGTCATCTGACCACCATTAGCCTCGCGGTGTGTCACCACCATGAACATGGACCTATGACAAAGACCTCAAACCCTGTAGTGGCTTATGCCACTGTTCATTATTGTCCCCAAATGGAACCCGGCTAGTTCTTGATTTTTCCGACTAGGGTAAGCCTTGGGACTTTCTAAATCCTTCTATTTTTATCCCTATGATTTGATCCCAACCTTATGTATGTGTTTTGAACGTTGAGGTATCACTTAATTGACGAGGGAAAGATTCTCCAGTTTTTCCAGCAAGAAACCGTGGTCGTCAGGCCACTTTCACCCCATTCTTCTGGTCAACACCGACCATAACTTGACCCCACTTTGAGCTGCCTATGCAACCACCTTGTGGCGGCGCGTGGAGAAACCCGAGGTCCCTTCTTAAGTTCCTCGACGTGCCGAATCCGAATCCGCCCTCCGTTTTTCAAAATTCAATCGTTTTAAAATAGTTCCTTTATTAGCTGAACTTTGTACGAAAATGTGTATTTACGTTAGTACGTTATATATTTACGTAAATGGTTTCGTTTCTAGGTGAGTGGGTCTTTGCTTTTAATATGATATATTTAATTAGTTTCCATATATACTTTATAAAGAATTTTCTACGTTATACCTTGATTAGACTAATGTTTTTAAGAATTAGCATATTGACGGAATTTATGAAATTCTCATAAATTCTACGAGAGGCATGTTTATGTATATTTTGATATGATGCCATAAATATATTTATGGTCACGAATATTATATTTTATTGTTGTGAATTACAAAATTTTCGTAGCATGATCATATTTATATTACTGCTCATCATGCATGCTACACTTGTGTTTGTACTTGCCCAGGCCAGGGCTAGTCTTCACGTGTATGTTCACATCGCACCGCTGCGCTCACTTTGGATCCATTGTAGGTGCCAGTCTTGTCCTAGATTGCTATAGGCAATTAGGACTTGTATGTGACGTGCATATCGCCAGTCTTCGTTTGATTGTAGTACTACAGTGTAAATCATTATTACACCCAGTCTTGTTCATGCCAAAGTACCTCTGCATGAACTCATGTGTTAGCATACGTCGATGAGAACTTGATAGTATATGTTCGTTTATTTGAGATATTGTGATTAGATATTATGTGTTTATTTACGAAATATTGTGAAGTTTTGCATTCTCAAGATATTGCCATTTACGGTAAGTATTTTCATACTATGTGTAGTATGCTATTTTTGGAAACTGCAATTGTTTTACGGCGAGGGGTTATTACGTTTTCGAAAAGGTTTTACAAATCTTTATTTTTAGGCCCACTCACCCTTGTTTTTCGCCCCTCCAGGTTTTAGTGACAGAGCTTTCACGTCAACGAGGATTCTTGACAAATGTTGGTATAGGAGATTACCTTCGATGGTATAATTCTCATTCTACTTTTACTATACTTTACTTATGCTCTGATATTACGTGTGAAATAGGTTCAATCTCGCTCACATGCGCACTCTTGTATTTAGGCACTTTTAGGTTTAAATTTATTCACATTTTTCCACATCACTACACTATTAGGCTTCGTCACCTTTCTGGTGTTGACCAGCACAACAGCTTGATTTGGAGTCCAGGTGGACATTCTGTGTCAGGGTGTGTCAATTTGGTATCAGAGCATAAGTTTAGGCAATAATTATATTTACCAAAGGAGAGTGGGCATCATGCAACAATAAGAATTTTTTTTACTTGCCACTTAGTATTACAGTCTAGGGGGTATTCGTACTGGTTTGGTACTTATGTACTTTTATAAAAAGTGGGTACAAAAAAAAACTGAGCTCAAAAAGGTGTTTGGTAAACACTTAAAAACAGCTTATTTTCACAGTTTTGGATGAAAAAAAGCTGAAAACGTGAAGCAGCAAAAATGAGCTTTGAAAAAAAGCTGAAAACGTGAAGCAGCATAAATGTTGGATTATATGTTGAATGTTGGATTATGATTTATTGTTAAACGTTGGATTATAATTTCTTGTTAAACGTTGGATTATATGTTTAAGATAAAGTTTATAAATATTTTTCTTTTAAAAATAAAGTATATTTAGTAATTCACCTTTATTTATTAAGAAAATTAAATTAATGGCACATTTAGTATTATATCTTTTTTTATCATTTCACACAGTCACAACTATTTTACATAAAAGTTTACCAAACACTATAATACTGCTTTTTTTTTTCTTCCAAAAGCACTTTTACAAAAAGGTTTACCAAACACTCTGCTGCTTTATTTCCAACTGCTTATGCTCACAGCATAGCAGAAACATTTTTTTTTTCAAAGCACAGCAATACCAAAACAGCCTCCTCTCCACTTGTAAGTAAAGGTTTTAGGTTTGATTCTCACCAAAGCCAACTTTGAACCACATCATTGCTAGCCCATCGTGAGACTAAGTCTGACACACCTCGACCTAAATCAGGGAGTGCTGGCCGTCACGTGGAAGTGACGTAACCATATGCATAGTGCGGAAGCAAAGATTAATGAAGAGGAATACGAATAATTAAGAACCAAGCTACTAGCAGTACTAACTAAGATAATGTGCTAGAGTGAGATTAGGTGTGAAATACACAACTAGAGCATAAATAGTCTAAGTGCAGTCAAGGAGAACAAAGTACTAATTAAACAACACCCAAAGGTGATCCTACATTTGGTGAAATCTGTCAGAACTGCTCTGAAGCCCTCGCAATGCCACCAACGATAATTCCTACTTAGTACCTGGAGGGGCGAAGAATAGAAAGCGTGAGTGGGCAAAGACAAAGATTTTCAAATTCATTTCTCCCTAAAAAGTTCTAACCCCTCGTCGTAAAACCTGTATAGTTTTCCCAGAAAATAGTATATGTAAATACATATCTCAAATCATGCTCAAAAATATCAAAATCCGCATATAAAAATGCCATGCATATGCCATGTCCAGTACTTACGCCATGTCTACTATCACAATATCACATAAGTAAGCTAGGTAATATAATTCAATGCTAATAACCAATCTAGCTGGGAGTCACCTAACGTGACCTGTACGGAAGAATCTAGAGCTCATCCGTCTAGCCGAGAGTCACCTCTTGTGACCTGTACGGCTCAATCTATAACTCAATCATATATCTCAACAAGTATACATCCCATTAACCATATACCTGCACACGAGTCGGGAACCACCTCTAGTGGTCTGTACGACAAGACTGGGTGTAATAAATACGCTCTAGTGCTACGATCACATGAAAACTGTGCGAATAATTGCGGGTCACCTACGAGTCCAGAACCACCTATAGTGGTATGTACGACAGGACTGTGCACTTAACTTGGATCCAAGGTGCACGTATGGTGCGGGAGGTGAACATCACGTGAAGGACTGTGCCCTACTCTGGGCAGGAGCACTAACACCGAGGTGTAGGTTGATGAGCTCAATATATCTCAACATCATCATTCTATTTACAACCACTAACATCATAATGTACTCATATGTGGCTTACCTGGGCCTCTGCAGCATCATGCGACAATATGCATATTTGTACTAATGCATATGCTCAAATATCATGCATGTATGACATGGCATTTCAATCACATTTCATTTAAATATGGTTCTGGGAAAAACATCAAGTGTATATATATATATACATATATATATATGTATATGTATATGTATATGTATATGTATATATATATATATACATATATATATATATATATACACTGAAAACCAAAAGCCCACTCACCGGTATGTTGAAGGGTCGTAGCTCCCTTGCCTTGAATGATTACGCTCGTCCTCAGGATAGGTCTCACCTATATGCGAAACAACTATATAAACATCACTTAATGCACATAAACAACACTAGCTAATAATTTCTCATATATTGCTCAATTTGGGTATATGAATACACCACTGAGACCTACTCATCCTTAGAAACATCCCCATATTTTTAGAATAATTTTCTGAGGTCTCACGCGCCGGCCAAGGCACGGCCACACGCACCGGCCACGCTCAGGCACGTGCCTGGCACACTGACGGTAACAGTTAACGGCGAATATTCGGTCCAAAAGCAAGCACATTCCGTTCAAACTAACCTGACGCCGTTAGAATATTACCTCAACTTTGACGGAATATTCTGTCGTCTTCAACCTTCGACTCCGGTGACCGTCGTCGGAAAACTGGAAATTCAAAAAAACCTTATATCTCAGCCATTTCTCAACCAAATCTCATGAAACTTTGACCAAATTAAAGTTTACAACTATAAGAACACGGTCTTACCAATTTCAAGCCTTGAAAATTACGAAATCTCGCCGTAAAACTTTCGATATTCCGGCCAAATTCTGCAACTTTGCTATCTCGAGATTCTGATGTCTAAATTCACCCAACGAACCACTCTGAGACTCGTGAGGACCTCCCAAAGCTCCCTATGAGCTTGAAATCCCCAAAAACACATGGTTTTACGATTGCATGAATAGTGACATAAATCGGGTTAGGGTTTTCATAGGATTTCGAAGGATTTCTTACCTGAAAATGGTATGATTCGCCTCCTAAGCTCACAAGGAATCCAAAGACATCAACCACAAGCTCGATCTGTGAAGCTTTGCACGGTTTTGGAGTTCGTCCGTACGAAATAGGAGGAGAGAGAGAGAGAGAGAAAGAGTCTGAGAGAGAGATCACGAGAGAGGGAGAAAGAGAGTATGTGTGTGGTCCAGATTGGGTCACCAATCAAAACAAAAATTTTCTTTAGTTCTAATTGGGCCAACACCAACATATCACACACAATACAACACAACGTCCGAGGGCAATTTGGTCATTTCACACCGTCGATAAAAATAATTCGGGACGGGCTGTCACAAAGTCCACCGTCTCCTCTTTAGTGTAAATAATATCGTTTGTTAAAAAACAAAAAACAAAAATTCTTTTTTTTTTTTACCAATTTATCCTCATATGAAGTTGAAAAACAAAAATAAAATGAGAAGGAAAAAAAGAGAGAAAATAAAAAATTGTTGGGTCTCAACATCAAACTGTTGGCCTAATTGAATTGCCCATACTTGGAAATATTCTCTAGAGGATATCCAATTTCCAAGAGCAAAAAGGTGACGTGATAAGTCGAAGTCTCTATATATCATACCACCACAAAATTCTGGAAAAATAAGTATATTGTAGTTACGATTCATATGTGGAACGTCACTTGGAAAAATTGGTAAGGCATTGAAATCTTCGTTTTCCTCTAGCTGCGCAGTTCTAACGAGAATATAGCTTCACTGTCTTCGTACGTAAAACTGTAAAGATCGATTTTGTAAAATTTTTTGAAACTTTGACACAGCGATCTTGGGCGACTTAGCTTTCATCTCCAACTGACTTTGTATCAAAATTCATCTGGGACGTTGATTTTTCATTTGAAAATCATTCAAGTGCACATAAACGGTTTTAGCACGATTTCATTGCCCCCAAAACTTTGTGCAAGCAGTTGTCTCAGTCGACATGTTGATGGACTTGAACTGAGATGTATGTAGACTTTAGATGAGAGGACTGCGAATCGAATTTGTGATGAGGTGTTGGTCCACACGGAGCCAAAACATGCCTTCGCTTCTTGTCTTGGAAGCTCTTGCGAATTAGGTCCATTCTTGGCGAATTCACTTGGATGCGTTTTTTCCTGAGTCCTAGGATTGTCATCTCCTGTTTGTAATTCTTTGTGTTATAGCACGATTTCCACGCTGCATTGTAGCATCGTCATGGTTTGTCGTTTAGTTTGAAGCTCAGATAGAATTCGAGACGGAACTCTGAAGTTGAACTTTATGCCTTTTTCTTGGGGTACCTTGCCCCCAGAGATTTCTTCCTGTGTTGAGATTCCGCCATGCTCATAGGAGTAGTTGTGTCGTTGCCGACCAGTATGGTTGGCAGAAGCATGTAAATTGGTTATGTTGTTTATCGATCGGAGATTGAATAGAAGAAACCACTTTTGGATTTGACCTTCGTGAAAGGAGGGGCAAATTCAAATCTTTATTTTTGTGACCCAATATCTGATTAGTAGGCTTGTTACCCATAACCAAAAACCATCATATATTATTATTTACCCAAAAGTACTTTATATTTAATCATAAGGACACAACTAATCTATATGAGGTCCCACAAACATTAAAACTACATGGGCTAAATTAAAAGCCCAAAACAGAATATTTTTCTCTCCAGCCCTTGCCCCTAATAGAAACCCCATTCCGTCAGCCGACCTCGTTAAAAAAACTGTACAACATTTCAAGCGAACAACAAAAAGCAAATATTCCAGTTACTTAATTAAATCCCACCCCACTCTAAACACCTCACTCGCCGTCGCGGTCTCCCACCTCGCTCAATTTGCCGTGATTTGGCGAGAGAAACAATCCCCTGAATCTCACAGTCGATCTCGTCTGCTTGTTCCAGGTTCGATCAGATCTTTGTCTCTTTGCTACAAACTTTATTATTTATTTAATTAAATCCCGTGTCATTCTATTTGTTAGATGGTAGTTTCCTAAAAGTTTTTGAAAATTTTATGGTTTTATTTGTTTGTTCATTTACGGATGAATTGATGGACTGGGTTGTCGTTTATATTTATATTTGTGATTAGATATGGGTTTCTTTATGAACTGCATATGGGTTTATTCTGTTGATTTGAGCTTCGAAAGACTGAAAATCCCAGAAAGATTCATGAGACACATGGAAGGCAGAACATCTAGGTTAGTTTCATTGTTCGACCTTAGCGGCAGTGCGTGGAGTGTTGAATTGATTCAATAGAATGTTGGTTTGTTCTTGCATTATGGGTGGTCAACATTTGTGAGATACCATTATGTGAAATGCGGGGACTTCTTGATTTTTTAATACGATGGTGATTTGCGTTTTCATTGTGCTAATTTTTTAATCAAAGTGCGTGTGAGAAAAAGACTGCATTTCATTTTGGATACAACCAAAGCCTCTAGCAACTTTGAAAAAAATATGTATATGGAACGAAAAAGAGGAAGGGATGAGAAATGGCTTGTTCAATTCCAGTCAGAATGCATTGATGAGGGCCAAGAAGAAAAGGCCTGGTTCGGATGTTGTTTTATTTAAGGTAAAGGCATCGATCCAAAATATGTGTGGAAAAAGAGATGGATTAAATGTTAACGGTAGAACTTGTTTACATATGTCATCAGCACATGAAGTAGTTCCATCGTTTAGTCATTTAAGTTCTATTCCACTTGCTGCTCGTCCAGCCTTTCTCTTTGATTGTACTCAAACGGATTGCCCTAGGGGTTTTTCTTTTTAATATAGTTTAGCCTAAATTTTAATGAAAATGAACACTGACTATCACTATTTCTTAAAGTGGGCACTGACTATTTCTTAAACTGAACACTGGTATTATTAATATTTTGTAAACTAAGCACTGGTACTATCATTATTTCTTAAAATGAACACAAATTATTTCTAGAATTGAACATTGACTATTTCTTAAATTGAACAATGGTACTATCACTATTTTGTAAACTGACCACTAACTATTTCTAGAACTAAACACGATACTATCACTATTTCTTAAAGTGAGCACTAACTATTTCTTAAATCGAACACTGGTACTATCACTATTTCGTAAACTGACCACTAACTATTTCTAGAACTAAACACGATAATATCGCTATTTCTTAAAGTGAGCAGACCACTAACTATTTCTAGAACTAAACAAGATACTATCACTATTTCTTAAAGTGAGCACTGACTATTTCTTAAATCGAACACTGGTACTATCACTATTTCGTAAACTGACCACTAACTATTTCTAGAACTAAACACGATAATATCGCTATTTCTTAAAGTGAGCACTGACTATAAACTGAATACTGGTACTATCAGTATTTCTTAAACTAAACACTGACTACTTCTTAAACTGAACAAAGTGCAAAGTGAGCATCTTTTGTAATTGGTTGGGTCCCTTCTCCCTCACCATCCTATTATAGGAAATGATTGTAGAGTGCAAAGTGACATAAATAATTATGATTCAATTTTAGAGGAGCTACAAAGCCACACCAAACAACTTTTCTTACAACAAAATAGTATGACTGATAACTCAAAATTTTTTACCTTCATTCAACAACAACCTGCAAGTTTAGGAAAACCAAAAGTATATTGAAAGATAAAAATCTTCATATGTGCAAATAAATCAAGTGAATAATCATTAATCACAAATGCTGAGAAATGAAAATATATATACCTGCAACATGATTTCTAGCTCTCTCTAATTTATCAAAAGCAACATTTCTTGGCTTTTCATGCTCATCTTGGCTCTCGGTGCCGTCTTGGCTTTTCCTTTTCAATATCCCGTTCCTCATCCTTAGAAGATTCTTCTTAGTCCTCAGCAGCCTGCATGTTGACCGTTGGAAATGTGCCCTAAAACCAATCATATGATGATAGTTTACAGACATTTCACATGTTAAACTAATCTAGTTTGATATAAAGAGCAAAGATTATTGTTTTAAGCCGTCTCATATAAATGTTATATGCTTAAACGATAAGTCCAAGGCATATGTAATAGGGAGAGTGTGATCTAAAGAAGTTAGATTCATGAGACCATTCTCTTCCGTATACATATCCTAAATGTTCCTGATCATAGGATTGCCAATTGGGCATTGACAGTCCGTCAAGATCAGTACGTGTTATGTCTTCTTTTAGGGAGAGTGACTGGTCTCGAGTCATTGGTTTGACTAACACCAAGACAAACATGTAGGTGCTCAATAGAGAATGAGTCCACTGAACACGATCAACAAAGAGTTCTCATACTCATGTCACATGAGAACTCATGGTTGGGATAATGCAAAGTAGTCCTTTGACCTGAGGCATCATAGTTGTCTTGTGGTTAGGTCCTTGATCTTTGACTATGTCAAAGTCACTCCGTCAGAGGGTGTCCACGGCATAGTTGGGCCATGGAGGCAAGTGAATGCGCAACAAGGGATCTCTAACGTTCAAACGTTGAGGGAGAATACTCTATGATATGATTAATAATCTCTGGCCAGAGTATGAATGAGATTTATGAAGTCGTTCAAAATCACATTCAAGGTAATCATATAAGTAAATGAATCACATTGGATAGTAGACATGAATAAACTATCAAACCAAACAATGTGGTCAAGAGTATTGTATTAGAGAAAGACCGTATTGCATTGTAATCCTAAACTTAATAGGTTCTCCACCTCTTATGATTAGCTTGGGTAGCCATGACATACTGCTAGGTGTCACTCATGGTTTGTGGAAGCCCTAAGGGTGAGTAATCACTAAAGGGAGAATTGAAAGTATGTTTTAATTCACAATCGATCGTTAAGAGTAACAATCGCCCACTGCCTCGCTAAAAGGAACCTAATGGATCGTACACCGTGTAAGGTAGAGATAGAAGAAACAACGAAGTTGAGTAAGGATAATTAAATGGTTTAATTATTCATGGCTAGGATTAATTAATACGTTAATTAATCAAACGAATATGTTCGTTATAGACCTCGGGTTAGTTTTGGGCCGCAAGACCCAATGGGATTTGAATGTCAAGCCCATGAACTCAAGTTGTATGACAACTTGAAAACACAAAGGGCTTGAAAGCCCAATGAACCCTTAATGGCTGGCCATATAGAGAAGGGGTAGTGAACTTGGCTTAATTGCAAGTTTGCCACTCCATTGTGAGGTGGTATAAAGGCAACTTTATAGCCATTTCATCCTTAGGGTTTCTTTTGGAGAAAAGATGAGAACACAAATCTCTCTTTGCTCTCTAAGAGGCCGGCCACCCTAGAGGAAATTAGCTAGCAATCTTACTTCCTCTAGGACACTCCTCTCCTCATCAATGCTCTCCTTGGTGTGGAAAAATTAGAGGTTCTCTATTTTGGGAACTTGGAGAATCCCTTCTACCATCCTCATCCAAGAAATCCATGGAGCTAAGAAGCAAGGAATGAAGGCCCTATCTCCTTGGGTGATTAGCCTTTGCTTATGCAAAGAGGAATCAACAAAGGTATAAATTTCTCAACTCACTTTGTTCTTGAGTTGAGTCTTGGTTCACCTTAACTACTAGGCTTTGAATTTCATGGGTAATGTTTTGTTTTGAGTGCATACAAGCATGATTCCGCCTTTAATTGTTAATTGCATGCCATAGATGTTGCTCAAATGAACATGTTTTTCACAAATTTTCCTTCAAGTGGTATCAAGAGCCTAGGTCTAGTAGTTGGTGATTCCTTTTGGGTTTTGTAGTTCATAGTTTGTGATTTGAATGTTGTAATTGTTACAAGCTTTATTCTTGCTTCTTTGAATGTAAATTTTGTTAGAAAATTTGCCATCTCAAATGTTATAGATGTAGTTCATATGAGCATGAATTTTGGAGCTAAAATTTGGTGCCATGTTTTTGGGGAAATTCGGTCAAATCCAAAGGGTGGATTTTTGGGTTCTTGTTTGTCTTGTTAAAATTGTTTTAAAGTGACTTTTGGAACCGCCTAAGTACTCTAGGATGTTAACCCTCTTTTATGTAGTGAAAATTTGAGTTTTATTGAGTGAAAACATTCATGGAGCTCTTATGAGTTTTCATGTGTGTTCTTCAATGTTCTTATTGATCTTATCAAGAACAAAAAGGTTTGGAGTTTTGATTCAAAGTGTTTGGTGTTTTTCATAAAGTTTTGGTTTATTTTTTATTGGTGATGGATGATTGGTGATGGATGATTTATGTCTTTATTGTTTGACAAAACATTTTCTTACAACCCATACCAATCAACTTTTCCACACCTACCTATCAACTTTTTCAAAACACTTTCAAATTTTGAATTTTTTCACCAAAACCTTTTCCCCCTCCTTTTTCACTACCAAAACCGGCCACCCTATTAAGTAGGGTATTTTTGGGGCTTTTATGCAATTACATAAAGTTTTGATACTTTTGTGTATTTGTACTTTGGCCCAAAAGTTTACGTTTTTACGTAAAGGCCCAAATCACTAAAGGACAAATTGTTTTGCTCCTTTAATGAAGTTTTTGTATTTGTTGAAATTTTTGGGTTCTAGTTGTAATTACATGAAGTAGTGGACTTTTGTGTTTTTACAAAGTGACCCCAAAAGTTTGTGTTTTGCAATATAGCCCAATAGTTGAGGTTATTGCTTTTCGGCCCAAATTAGTAGAGAACAAAATAGTTTTGTATCTTTAAATGAGAATTGGATTTTCATTTTATTTAGCTCTATTTAAATCAATTCTATGGATACAAAAACCAAATGAAAATGTTGCATTCAAGTTTAATTAGTTAAAGTGTTAATTAATTAAAGAAAGGGTGATTATGAACCTAAGCCTACGATAATTGAGTTATGTGAAAGGCCGTCTCAAATTTGTTTGAACCATGGGAATGTGTAGATTAATTTTGGTTGTAATTTGATATGATCAAATGTTGTAAAAGAGCATAAGCTCTTCTTTACTTTAAAGTAATTTGTTTTGATCAAATGTTGTAAAAGGGCATAAGCTCTTCTTTACTTTGAAGTACTCCTTTCTTGTTTATTTGATATGCATGAAATTGGAGTAGTTGGGTCCAACGCCAATAGGAAAAACACGCCTTAATATGATTAAACGCGTAACTAAAATCAATCACCATCCCTAGACCAAGATCCAACACTAGGCTCGTGTTGGATCGAATCAAAGGTTCATAGTCATCCTAAGGCCCTAAGGTAACTATATAATCCATCTATGAATGCAAAGCTTATGTTAGTAGTACCATATACTCTTGCTTTAAAAATCGTTTTACAAGCTTAGTGGGAGTATCATATACTACTAAATCAATCACATGGACCAATAGTTGTAATAGGACCAAATTGTTTTAATAAGATTAAAATGTATTCTTAAATGTGATGAGACCTAAAACCCTCAACCAAACCATTATTAAGTTGACAAGCGTGAAAGTGCTTTGAACACTCTTTCGTGGCCTTCCACCGTGGTAGGCTCCAATCGTTTGTGACTCGTACACCGACTTCACCCTATCATGGGGGAGTACAAAGTGCGTGCTTACACTAAGGAGGAGTTCTATATACATACATGATGAAGTGAGGTAGGCAACGAGTTTAGCCAATATGATTTCATTCTGAGGCTATGCTTGAACCCCTACACGAACTAGGCACGGTGGGAATGACTTAACTAAGCGCAATGACGCCAATATGATATCATTCTGAGGCATCATTCTCTAGAGGCCAAATAAGATGGGTACTTACAAGAGATGCAAATGAGTAAGCGTACTCTCTCATTATTATTGATGCTAGCCAAGATCATATCATTGTGAGGTGGGCTTGGTAATAGTGAGCCTCCCATACCCTACTAAGAGTTTTCTCCAAAACTCTCGAATTCCAATGAGGGATATGGAATTTGCCGAAAATAGTGGGTGGTGCTATTTGATTTAAAGACCCGGATCAAATGGCTTAAAATCAATCAATTTATATTCGTTATGTATTTATTTACCGATATATTTGCAAACGCTATCCAAAACTTGACAAAGAAAAGCCAAAGGCTTTAGTTTCCGGACTTGGTACCACAATCCCATAGATTGTCTTGAATGGATTGTATATGTGTCTAGGTAGTCTCATCCTCACAATTTTCTATTGATAATGTATCATTGGAAGAACATGTTAGATAAGTCTGTCATAAAGAGGACAACACAAACAACCAATGATTATTCCTTTGTTGTATGAACAAAGGAACTTATGAAGATTAGCACAAAGACATGAACACTTTTAGTGTCATAGTTCTTCACTTACAAATCGTTGTATAAAGAAATAAGAGTTGCTTAGAACCATGGACTAAAATATCGAAAATATCGCCGATATTATCGTTTTTTTGGTCCGACGATATTTCGTGACTTATCTTCTTATTATCGTTAATATATCGCGATATGAAACCCAAAAATACTTGAAAATTTCTGAAAAGTCTCAATTTTGGGCATAGAGGGATTCGAACCCCTCCCATTTGACTTCTTCAAGTCCTTAACCACCATATCACTTATGTTTTTGTGAAAATATGCTAAAATATTTATATATATGGTTTTGTTTTGAATTCTTTTTGCAAGAAACAAATTTGCACATATTCCAAATTTTTTGTGGTATTATATTTTAAATTGTGTCAATTAATTACTTAGTCAATGACATGTGGTTTTTAATTTTTCTATTTTTTATTTGGTCACTTACATGTAGGGCTAGAAAAAATTCCCGAAAATCCCAAACCAAACCGAAAAAGTCCTAAACCCAAACCGAAAAATCCCAAACCAAAACCATCCTGAAGTTCGGGAATCTCATCCCAAAAAATACCGAAATTTTCGATATGGGATTGGTTTCCAAATCCCATTTGTTTGGTAATCCCGAACCCTTCATATCTCATTCCTGTTGGGATGGAATCGAGTGACTCATAGAAAGAATTCGAGACTCAATCTTCAAATGATTTTGCTTATGGACAACGTTAACCAATCTCGAATCCATATGGGTGGCATGTTAACAATTACATGCAAAACTATTTTGGGGATTTAACATTTGATGACTACTCTTCACAATACACTTACTCTACACATAGAGATTATGAAGATAGTGAAAATTTTGAACCTCATAGGAACTATATGTGGTACTAAGTCACTCATGTATCTTACCACGCAACGTATACAGTGTAAAATATTGTACTAATTCATTATATATAAATGATTATGGTGTGTTTAAACTTCTTTCATTAATTACTACATATTTTCTACACTCACAATGTTTGCCAGCTCGCTATATAATCAACTTAAATCAGTTAAATCCATCATGCAATGCATTTCCTTCCAATTTTTTGTAACTAATAGATAATTGACTAAATAAACATCCTGCAAAGTTTCAATAAAAATTTCCAAGTTTTTCTTACAATTTCCGTGGTTTTTATTCAATTTTTATCGATATCGATAATATCCCGATATTTCCATCGAAATTTCCGTGTTTTTGGACTACCGATATTTCCGATATCATCGATATTTAATACCTTGCTTAGAACAACCCTTAGTTTATGCAAACATTAGTGCTTGTTTCTTTGTTAAATGAACAAGGAACTTGAGAAGTAAGCACAAGGGCATGGACACTTAATGTGCCATGATTCTTCACTTACAAATTGTTGTATGAAGAAATAAGAGTTGCCTTGAACAACTCTTGAAAGTTTGTAATTATGTTTAGAACATAATGGTTGGTTGACAAAAATAGTCCATCAACATGGACTTATGATGATTTTGAATCATTGAGTGTTGAAGTGTTAAACCACTTCACGAGAGGGAAACTAGGCTAGGACTTCACCTTTGTGTCCCTATCTATATGGTTCACTAAGTTTATTGTAAACTATATAATGAACAATAACTGCACGCTTTCCAAATCGTTTGATGTGTATAACACAATTGAAATAAGTTTCAAGAGAGATAGTGGGAGTTTGGGGACCATGACTATTGTAGTCAAGGGAGAAGTCATATGAAGAAGGCAAAATAACTCCAAGGGAACAAACTTTCTTTATGAAATGATGGACATTGGAAGGGGTATATATGCAAGAAATGTGTTGCAAGTGTCATGAACACACCTTTTGAAGGTGTTGTAAATTGTTCTTGAAAGGTTCAAAACAGTTGGTTCTTCTACTTGAATGCTTGATTCCGTATTAGTAACTATGTTTTACAATCGTTGTAAAAGTATGGCTAATAAGAAGTAGAAGATTAATGAGAGAAGAGAAAGTACTTCACATCCGGAACGTGAATCAAATATAGATCTCTGCGAAAGCAGATAGTGCTTACTTCCTCATATGAACTACCAAAGAAATTGGAAAACCAAAGATTGTCTTTACATTCCAATTTGAATAAGGAACTTAATTCCATCACCATAAGAAATGGATGAATGTTTTGTTTGACAAAAACATTGTTCTTTATTAATGAATGATTGGATTATTGTAATCTAATTGATTATCTCTATAGTAGAGATGATGTGGTAGTGTTAACTGTTTAGAATATGACGATGCTTAAAACCCAAAAGGTTGCAAGGTAGTGACTAATCCCAACTTAGTTGTGACACCTTTAAAAACATAAATTACGAGTTGGTCATAGATGGATACTTTGGATCGTTAGGTCCGGATCCAATGCCTTCTTGTTAAAATTGTATAGAGGCGAAATGTTCGAATCTTTATTCTTTTGGAAATAAGAAAGAATCACAAAGTTGTTGAGGTTAATTCACTTAGATGTTAGTGGCACTTGTCCACAACATAATACTACTCATGTTGTATGACATTCACCGAAGATCGCTCTCGGTTAGACTATCGTTTATTTTGAATAAACAAAAGTCCGAATACTTTGCAAAAGGTTTCAAAGAATTCAAGAATGTAAATTGATGAGTAAGACGTCTAAAATATTTACCACCTTAGATTTGATCCAAGGAAATATAACACTTTAGAAGAGTTTCCTTGATAGAAATCAAGGAAAGTAGCATCATAAGATAATGGATTTCTCCATTAGGAGAAGAACGAACTAGAAGAAGATTTAGTTCGTTGGATGTTATCAATTACCCATATATAGGATATATACTTCTAAGACAATATGATTGTCAATTAGAAGATATTCCAAAATTTTCATGACTCCATAGGATGTAGTTGGAAAGAAAGACAAGTCTTAATCGTGTTAAGATTTGGGGTTGTGTGCTAATAAGCAATATTTGTTTGAGAGACAAGATGATTATCAACAAATATAACAACCTAGTTCCTACACCACTAGCTCCAAGGTAGTCGAGAAGGATTAATAAACCGTCTCAGTTGAATGGTTTGAACTTTATGACTATGTCATAGAGTTACACCTCTTAATTCGAAAGAAATAAGAATGAGAATCCTTATGACTACATTGAGTGTATATACGACATATACTCAAGGAAATGGTATAGTACCATTTGACCCAAAATATTGAAACCTTTAAAGCTAATTGGTAGCTTAAGGTGACTACAATCAAAGAGATTGGTTAACTTGGAAGAAACCATCTTTGACGTAGTCTTGGTTTCTATTAATTCGATGATTGCTAACTACAACTAAACGGTGATTCAATGTTTGGACCTAATATGGGTTTCCGAAACCATTATTAAGATAGTCTTGATAAGATATGTCTAAAACTATGAATCACAAGACATGCAAGCTGTAGAGATCCATCCATCATGAATCTTAGCAAGCTAGTGGGAGCTACAAGCGTTTTATGAGAGAAAGATCAAATCGTTTGATTTCTCATAAAGATGTAAGTGAATCTTTTGTTTACTAGATTTACAAAAGATTAGTGGGAGTTAATCATGTTCCGAAAAATTTAACATATATATGATATATTAATTTTGGAAATGAAAGAAATTCTTCTTCGTTAAAGTTATGACTTTAAACATTCTATAATGATAGAATGTATATGGGAGACATAGTCTATATACATGGGATGGAAATCTATAATGATAGATTTCAGGATATAATTGGATTATATCAATCCCTAATAATAGACAAAATATGCTGGGAAGTTTCTCATATGATGAAAAACTTCAATCAGAAGGACAACTCTAGTGAGACTAGGAGGTTGCTCTTCTCAAAGGAACATACCCTTTGACTCCCAAAGAAATAATGCGTAAATAGAATCCTTTATGTACAAGCAGAAAGGTGATTTATGTATTTCATATTGTATGAAAAACATTGATATGAGTTGTACCAAGAACGGTACAAGACGATATCAATGCAAGCCCAGGATCAGAACCATGGCAACTGTCAAGTGAGTCCTTATGTATTTAAGAAATACTAAAGGATAGATTCCTCAAGAATGAGGAAGAATTAGAGTAACGCAATGGAAGCGTAAAAGTATTAGATTATGAATCTAATATTGTATCCATCATTGGATGTCTCTTCATTTTGAATGAAGAGATAATTGGATATCTCTTTATTATAACTAAAGAGATATTTGGGTAGAAACATTAAAAGTAATGACTTTAGTGTCTTTCATCATGAATGCAAAATATATCGCCATATAGAAGCTTACAACAATGTTGTTTGGATGGGAAATTTCATTTATGAACTCTCCATTCGGTTCCAACCAGAAAGTGTCTCTAGTGTGCCGACACTACGACACTAATGGGGCGATAGCTCAAGCCAGGGAATCAAGTTCTCATCAAGATCCGAACTCAAATGAGAGACTGAACCACATGATTGAGAATCATGTATAATGGCGACGTTGTTATTCTCAAGGTTGCTTCTATGGATAACATATAGATATCCATTGTCTAGGCCTACTACTCAGCCATTTTTGAAATGACTATAGAAGAGGTATCATCACTGATGACCAAGCTGATTGGCTCTAGTGCAAGTGGGAGATTGTTGGAAATGTGCCTTAAAACCAATCATATGATGATACTTTACAGACATTTCACATGTTAAACTAATCTAGTTTGATATAAAGGGCAAAGATTATTGTTTTAAGCCGTCTCATATAAATGTTAAATGCTTAAACGATAAGTCCAAGGAATATGTAATAAGGAGAGTGTGATCTAAAGAAGTTAGATTCATGAGACCATTCTCTTCCGTATACGTATCCTAAATGTTCCTGATCATAGGATTTCCAATTGGGCATTGACAGTCCGTCAAGATCAGTACGTGTTATGTCTTCTCTTAGGGAGAGTGACTGGTCTCGAGTCATTGGTTTGACTGACACCAAGACAAACATGTAGGTGCTCAATAGAGAATGAGTCCACTGAACACGATCAACAAAGAGTTCTCATACTCATGTCACATGAGAACTCATGGTTGGGATAATGCAAAGTAGTCCTTTGACCTGAGGCATCATAGTTGTCTTGTGGTTAGGTCCTTGATCTTTGACTATGTCAAAGTCACTCCGTCAGAGGGTGTCCACGGCATAGTTGGGCCATGGAGGCAAGTGAATGCGCAACAAGGGATCTCTAACGTTCAAACGTTGAGGGAGAATACTCTATGATATGATTAATAATCTCTGGCCAGAGTATGAATGAGATTTATGAAGTCGTTCAAAATCACATTCAAGGTAATCATATAAGTAAATGAATCACATTGGATAGTAGACATGAATAAACTATCAAACCAAACAATGTGGTCAAGAGTATTATATTAGAGAAAGACCGTATTGCATTGTAATCCTAAACTTAATAGGTTCTCCACCTCTTATGATTAGCTTGGGTAGCCATGACATACTGCTAGGTGTCACTCATGGTTTGTGGAAGCCCTAAGGGTGAGTAATCACTAAATGGAGAATTGAAAGTATGTTTTAATTCACAATCGATCGTTAAGAGTAACAATCGCCCACTGCCTCGCTAAAAGGAACCTAATGGATCGTACACCGTGTAAGGTAGAGATAGAAGAAACAACGAAGTTGAGTAAGGATAATTAAATGGTTTAATTATTTATGGCTAGGATTAATTAATACGTTAATTAATCAAACGAATATGTTCGTTATAGACCTCGGGTTAGTTTTGGGCCGCAAGACCCAATGGGATTTGAATGTCAAGCCCATGAACTCAAGTTGTATGACAACTTGAAAACACAAAGGGCTTGAAAGCCCAATGAACCCTTAATGGCTGGCCATATAGAGAAGGGGTAGTGAACTTGGCTTAATTGCAAGTTTGCCACTCCATTGTGAGGTGGTATAAAGGCAACTTTATAGCCATTTCATCCTTAAGGTTTCTTTTGGAGAAAAGATGAGAACACAAATCTCTCTTTGCTCTCTAAGAGGCTGGCCACCCTAGAGGAAATTAGCTAGCAATCTTACTTCCTCTAGGTCACTCATCTCCTCATCAATGCTCTTCTTGGTGTGGAAAAATTAGAGGTTCTCTATTTTGGGAACTTGGAGAATCCCTTTTACCATCCTCATCCAAGAAATCCATGGAGCTAAGAAGCAAAGAATGAAGGCCCTATCTCCTTGGGTGATTAGCCTTTGCTTATGCAAAGAGGAATCAACAAAGGTATAAATTTCTCAACTCACTTTGTTCTTAAGTTGAGTCTTGGTTCACCTTAACTACTAGGCTTTGAATTTCATGGGTAATGTTTTGTTTTGAGTGCATACAAGCATGATTCCGCCTTTAATTGTTAATTACATGCCATAGATGTTGCTCAAATGAACATGTTTTTCACAAATTTTCCTTCATTGACAAGGCTTTTCGCTACCGTCTGAGCAACCACAGCTGCCTACATCCAAAAACCGCCACTTCACAAACTGAACCACAAAATGCAGCAAACCTACACTCTTCCATTTGGACTAAAAACATAAATCTTTGCATAGTTTATAATTCGCAATCTAAAACAGTTAATTAACTCTGCCATTATCAAACACCACCAAAAATTACATCCACTAATCAACACATCCCAAACTTATAAACTCTAATTTCCAAAATACACGAAATCAAGTTGCATATTCAAATACATTTATCAAACGCTGGAAACACTTACATTGCAAGCGATCTCTTCAGCGGCTTTCCGGATATTTGAGGAGATGGAATTAAAGCCCCAACCTCCCCATCCTTCGCTTCTTTCCGAAGCGAGATCTGCATCTATTGTTCACATGCATCAGGATTTCGACTGCATTTTCCAGAGTTGTTGGGGTTGTTGATACGTGTGTTGGAATTGTGATGAAATTAACGAAAAGATCTAAATCTATAAACCTTCTATCTCTCCATCTAAAGCGAAACAGACCAACGGACAAGACTTAATGTCAAAGGTAAAATCAGAAGCTCGATATGTTATATTTTTTGGGCTAGTCTTATTGGGCTGGCTCGATATTGGATTTTGTACTAACCATTAAATAAAGTTCTTACATGGTTTTTGGTTAAAATTCAAAGTATTAAAGCCCTTTTCATTAGTTTTCCTTAAGTTATTTTGGTTCACTTTCAGAAATAGTGTTGGTTATTTTGTTGTGGTTTTAGAAATAATGTTTATTTTGTTACCTTTTAGAAATAGTGTGGGTTATTTTGGTCCAATTTTAGAAATAATGTGAGTTATTTTGTTGTAGTTCCAGAAATAGTGTGAGTTATTTTCGTTCAGTTTGAGAAATAGTACGAGTTATTTGCTGTAGTTTCAGCAATAATGTGGATTATTTTGGGTCAGTTTCAGAAATAATGTGATTATTTTGGTGTGGTTCCAAAAAAAGTGTGAATTATTTTGGTTCAGTATTAGAAATAGTGTGATTATTTTACTGTAGTTTCAGAAATAGTGTGGTTATTTTGTTGTAGTTCCAGAAATAGTATGAGTTATTTTGGTTTACTTCCAGAAATAGTGTTAGTTATTTTACTGTAGTTTCAAAAATAGTGGTTTTTTTGTTCCCTTCCAAAAATAATGTGCATTATTTTGGTTCAGTTTCAGAAAGAGTATGAGTTATTTTGCTGTAATTCAAGAAACAGTGTGGGTACTACACTATTTATGAAACTGAACACGGTATTATACTATTTATGAAACTGAACACGGTATTATACTATTTATGAAACTGAACAGGGATACTACATTATTTATGAAACTAAACATTGGTAATATCACTATTTCTTAAATCGAACGCTGACTATTTCGGAAATTGAACATGGGCACCACACTATTTCTGAAACTGAACATTGGTGTTACACTATTTAAGAAAATGAACACTGGTACTATCACTATTTCTTAAACTGAACGCTAACTTCTAAAACTAAATACGAATACTATACTATTTCCAAAACTGACACAGACATGATCAAACACCTAGCTAGCGATTCGAATACAAATTTCCACATACTTCCAAGATGGCTTGGGTAGACTCAATATATAATTAATTACTAATTATAATAGCATCAGCAAAACCTTGTTTATAAGTTGTCATAGCACTCACCAAAATAAACTCATACTTTTCAACTTGTTTTTCTCAAAAACTCAATGATAATTTGTTTCAAGTGTCGACCATCTCCATATGGGTTTTGGTTAAAAAGATGTGCTTTATGATAAGTAGAAAGCTAGCTTCCTCTGTTGGCAGCCTCTTTACAATTTCATATTTGTATTTTATAATAATAAAAAGATGTGCTTTCCCTCTTGATAACTGGGCTCATCTTTAACTTCAAGATCAACCAAGTTTGCTTCCATATCGTAGACCTCCTTGCGAATGATGGTGTCGTTCTTGTAGTTGGAATTGTTGGCGTAGCGGAGCTACGCCGTCGGGTCGAAACTTGAACTCTAGGAACTCGTGGCCGAACTTGCCCTTGTGGCCGACGTAATACCTCAGGTAGAACTCGTTGGTCTCTTCCTCTCAGGCTATCTCCGTCTCTCTCGCTTGCTTTTTTCTCTCTTCCTTCATCCTCAAAGGCTCCCAATATGGTGATTTGAAAAAATGGTGGAATTCGAATGGAATGGAAAATGAAAACAGAGATGTGGGGAGATCGAGAGAGAGGTAAAGAGATCAATCCGATTACAAAATTGGAGGAATTGTTTATGTGCTGAGGAGAGATCAAGATTAGGCAGAAAGATTGAGATAGGGATTACATGCAGGGACGAAGCTAGAAATTTAACTAAGAGGGGGCACCTTAAAAAATTTGAGCTCCTTTTACAAATGCAGAAAAAATTAATTTCAAAATGCCTAATTTTATTACTCTATTGTCTAATTTTGTCTTTAATTGTTGACAATCTAATGCTCATTTGTACTAATTAACCAAATACATGCAACTCAACAAGGTTTAGACATTAGTGTGTGAGAAAAATATACAGGACGGAGGCGCATTTAAAAACTAAAAGAGAATTTTCACTATTTTAATATGATTAATTGAATAATTTGCAAAGTCAAAAAAATTGGAATGATTAATTGAATCATTTGTAATGCAAAAAATAATGGGATGAGAGGGGGCATGTGCCCCCACTGGGCCTTACCTCCCTCAGCCCATGATTACATGGAAAGACTGAGAAACGGAGAGAGGATCAAACGGGAAAGGATTTGCTATTAGGGGTAAAACTGAAAACTCATCCCATGGGCTAATCTTATTGGGCTGGTTTGATGTTGAGCTTTGTCCTAACCATTAAATAAACTTATTAATTGATTTTTTTGTTAAGATTCAAAGTTTTGAAACTATTTTCATTAGTTTTCGTTTTTATTTAAGTCTCGTGGCACTTAATTTGAAGACTTCTTGAAAATCTTTCTCAAGTAAGAGGACAGAAGAAGGCAGCCGCCTCGTGTCCCATTCTTCCACTCCCACTGTAATTAATGAACAACATCTTCAAAGGACTGAACGCTCTATGAAGCGCATGACTACACATCGGAGTCCTAAACTCTAACCACTCGGATCTTCATTCCAAGCTACGGAGCTGCTATAGATCAGTTCAGATTAGAAAGGGTATGCCAGTCTAATCGGAGCTATCAAGGTGTACGCGGATCAAATGTTCTGCAAAAATTCTTCCCGTTGGTGCCATGCACCGCAAATCGGAGTATGACTGCTATTCGGGGTAACCCAATCAAGATGTTGCAGTTGTGGTATCCCGCTTCAGATTGGATGATTTTAGATGGTAAAGTTAATGAATGACTTTAGACTCAAGCAATGGGTAAGAGAATTCAAGTGTTTAGATTACGTTACCAAAGATGAACTCTAGATGTGTGTATTTATAGGAGAAATACCTTTTTAGAATAGAATCCTTGTTCTAAGCTGCAAGAATCCTAGACGATATCTAGGTATAGATATTGCACCCTCTAAGGAGTTATGATTACTTGTTGCGCACGTCAATTCTTAGATTGTAGGAACTCCAAGACTTAAAGGATCTAATCGTGTCTATATTCGGATCGGATCAGCATGTCTTGCGGAACAAGCATAGGCATCTAGCATAATCACTAGGACTCCGCCTTTTGCCGCGGATTGGGCTTCTGACGTAACTATATTGGAATCAGCCTTACTCCAGCCCTAGAAAATCATGGTCCCACATTTATTATGAATTTTCATTGATTTTGATAGTTTGGAGGGTTTTAAAATACAAACACTATTCATGATAGTGTGGAGGGTTTTAAATACCAAAACGACGATGTAACCATCTTCTAAGTGTTGATGAAACAATCTTGAGCGTTTGTATACTTTTTTCACAATATTCACACTTGCACATTAATTATTATGAATTTTTATATATTTTGAACTCCCCTAAAAACATTGTTCACAAGGGTTTGGAAGGTTTTAAAAATCTAAACAACGATGTACTCATCGTCAAAGCGTAGAGGATGCGAATCATGCGATTACAAATGCATATTTTTTTCACATTGTTTCACACTTGTAAATTAATTATTATGAATTTTAATGTACTTTGGTATTTCGTAGGAAAAATCAAATTACATTAAACATTCATGTAATTAATTAACAAGTATGAAATATGTGAAACAAATATTCAAACGCACTTGATCGCATCTCTACGATTTGACAATGGGTACATCGTCGTTTGGATTTTTAAAACCCTCTAAACCTCATGAACAATTTTTTAGGGGAGTTGAAAATCTGTAATAATTCATAATAATTAATTTACAAGTGCAAAAAATGTGAAAAAAATTATGCGAACACTCATGATCTCATTCCCTACGTTTTGACTATGGTTGCATTGTCATTTGGATTTTTAGGGTTTAGGGAATGAGGATACTAATTTAGTGACAACGTGTATGTAGATACTAATTTAGTATGACATTTTTCATTTGATTAGTCACTAGAGTAAAATTTAATTTTACTTTAATGGGTAAGAGGTCGGGTCATATTATCCGTTAATTTAATGGGTCGAGCTCGATTCGAGTCATATGACTCATTCATTTTAACATGTATGACACGATAAGATCTGTTAAGAAATCGCATATATCACAAAAAGGATATGAATACACTAAATACAACACGATCGTTGGGTTTACGATACCTTAATTTTTAAATACAGCACCATAGAATCTTTCTTATTTTTAAATATGTTTCTCAAATAGCAACGTTTATATATGTTTCTCAAATAGCAATGTTTATGTATATTTCTCAATTATTTTATATATTTTTATCGTGGAACAAGCTCCACTAAATAATTTCTTCTTCTTTTTTTCCTATTCTTTTTTAGGACAACCAAAACAACTTAATAAATCAAAGAAAATAAAACATGAGTGGGTTTGTGTACACCCAAATTTTATCTTTGGACACCCTTGTTTCTCTAGACAGACACCCAATTTACTCCCACACATTCTTTAGACACTCAAAATAATTTACTAAACTTCCAAGTATACCCTTCTTTTACTTTTTATGAATTTATTTTTCTCTCAACACCTATTTTTCATTTTCTTTAGACACTCATTTTCCTTGTATAGAATTTTCGCCGATGGCATAATTCTTTGTTCTACATGTGACTACATGGTTGTTTCATTTCATGAACCAAAATTTGCACTGTAATCATACACTATAAGTAACACTCACGAAATTTAGATAAACACGGTAAAGTGAAATTCAACAATCACATAGATGGCGAGTTCCGTACTTAATTATTATAAATGATCCATTATAAGACTTGTACACATTGTCAATTATGTGCATGAATCGTGTCAATGATTTAGTCTTATTTGATTAACTCTTTGAGTTCCACTGTATGTTATGATATGATATACAAATATACAGCCTCTTTATATAAAGGGATCTCCATTTTTTTTTAAAAATGGGGATTAGGTGTAGAACCCACACCACATTGAACTTTAACAATCCGAACCGTCTATTTTATTAGTCTCGATTCATAGATCATCCTTGACACACCCCGACCTGGAAATCAGGACGTGCTGGCCATCACAAACGTGACGTAACCATAACGCAATGCGGAAGCAATAAGATAATAGAGTTATGAAAGACTAAAAGCCGAATACTAGCAGTACTATCCAAATCACATGCTAGCGAGAGTTTAAGTGTGAAATACACATAATCAGAGCATAAGATTCTAAATGCAGTCAAGTAGGACAATTACTAAATTACAACACCCGAAGGTGAGTCCTACATGTGTGAAGTCTGTCAGAACAGCCGTGGGAATCCTCGTGAGCCACCAAGCACTCTTAACCATAACCTATAGGGGCGTAAAACAAGGTTGAGTGGGTCAGTAAAACAAAGCTTTCAAAACATTTCCTTTATCAACATATATAACCCCTCACTGTAAAACCTGTATACTTTCCCAGAAAATAGCATATAGCATATATATCTCAACATTTTCTCAAATCATCGTTCAAAATCCATAATATGAAAGTATGCCATGCCATTTGCATCAAAACATAGTGAGGATATGCAAATATATATCAGTTAGAATAATAAATCAGCCGGAGACCCTGCAATGGTCCTGTACGGCTAATCATATAGCTCAATACCTATGCCTGCACACGAGTCGGAACTACAAAAGTGGTCTGTACGACAGGACTTGGTGTAATAATACGCTCTAGTGCAACTCTTATCAAACAGCTGTGCGACGTATCGCAGGTCACCTACGAGTCGGAACCACAGAAGTGGTCTGTACGATAGGACTTACACCTACTTGGATCCAAGGGAACGTGCGGTGCGGGAGATGAATATCAACATAAGCACTAACACCGGTGGTGCAGGTTATGAGCTCTCATCACAAATCACATCATCAACACAATATAGCTCACCTGATACTTACCTGTGCGTCCACCGCACCATTTCATACATATGCATCATATATCAATTCGTATAATTCATATCAATTCTATGCATGGCATTTTAAAACATACTTTCAATTAAATTCGATTTTTGGGAAAATCAGTAAGTATATAGGTATATAAAGAAAGCAACTGCCCACTCACTGGTATGTCGAAGGGTCGTAACCCCCGTGACGCCTTTGATTGCGCTCGTCCTCGGGATAAGTCTCACCTATATGCGAAACAACTATAATAACATTATTTAGAGCACATAACCAACAATACGAAAAAACTTCTCATACGATGCTCAATTGGGGTGTTTGAATATACCAACGTGATCTACACAACCTCACGAACATCCCCATATTTTTAAAATAATTTTTGGACTAGCCACGCGCCGGGAATGGCACGGACCCATGCGCCCCCACGCGCGGTCACGTGCCAGGCACACGGACGGAAAACCAAACGGCGTCAAGAATATTCCGTGGAATATTCCGTTAACTGCTAACGGCATTCATTAGATTTAACTGACGGCGTCAGGAATATTCCGTCCAAACTGACGGAATATTCCGTCATCTTCTCCGGCGACTCGCCGGCCGTCGGTGAGTTCACCAGTTTCTGGGTAATTTTTCCAACTATGGTTTCTCACTCATTTTTCATCCATTTTTCATGAAATTGGTACCAAAATGAAGCTCTAAACATGTAGAACACATCTAAACAAGTTTCAAGGCTTGAAAATCACTAGATTTTACCTGAGAAAGCTCGATAGCTCGACAAACTTTAAAAACCTCGGTCCTCCGACGTCCAAACTCTACCAACGAAGTACCCCGAGACTCGTGAGGACCTCCTTAAGCTCACTGTGAGCTTGAAATTCCCTGAAATGCAAGGTTTTACGTGTGCATGAACAGTGCACATTTTTGGGGTCAGGGTTTCTCGCCTAATCCGATTGTTACAAGTTCCAAATTTGGTACCAAAATGCTTAGAAGGTTGCAAGGATCAAGAATCTTACCTTTTTGACGTCGATCTGTGAAGAAATGGACGAGTTCCAACTTCGTCCGTACATGAACAGTACACGGGGAGGGGTAAACAGGGAGAGGAGTGTTCACGGGAGAGAGAGGGAGAGTGAGGGTAGGTATGTGTGGTCCACTACAACCCTAACCACACAAAATAATAAAACACAATAAATTCCAATTATTTTTCCAAAAAAACTTAGGGTTATAACTTATTAATCAAATATAAATGTCACACACCTTAGCAACCTTTAGGGCAATCCCGTCATTTCACGTCCTCGATAAAATAATTCCGGGACGGGCTGTGACAATCCTTGCAAAAATTCAATTCAATACGAACCCCTTGGCCTATATAATTATCAAAATAAAATTTCATTGTTTCTTATATAACAAAGTATTCGTTAATTTATTTTAACTCAATTAGATGTCTTCAACATTTCCGATTTGGCTAATATTTTACAAGAATGATCTATGAGGTGCAACTTGAAAAATAGACGGTTCGAATCGTTAAAGTTCGATGTGGTGTGGACCCTACAACTAATCCCCATTTTTATGAAAACAACGGGGATCCCTTCCCTTAAAGGTTCAATACAAATATATGCACATGAAGCACAATGTCAAGAAGCCCGAATAAACCGAATAGGCTGAACTGATCAGGCAAAGCAAGAACAAAAAGCCTGACCTGAATACAAAACTAATGTACATACGAGTTAAGTGCTATTTACGGGTAACTGGGTTCGCGGGCACGGCAAAACTGCAAACGCTCTCTCAACGTGACATGAGTTCAGCAAGAGGACTCTGTTGTGCTGTTTTCAACATCTAGCTTCCTAGTCACACCCTCGGGCCCGAAAGACAGGTTTCAGTCCTCCATGTATGAGACTGCAAAGTCCTTAATCCGTTGCTTAATGTGCTGCAGGAAGACGCAAAAATATTCACAACACTCGCACAAAAAGTTTAAAACTTCAATGATAAAGTCTAAAACTTAAATGATAAGTGCAACGTAGATTATTTCTATCACAAACTCCAACTACGACGAGGAAAGAACGAATCACCTTCAATTCTTCATGAAGTACCACAAATATTCTTTTCAGCCTCTTATGTTTCTGCAAGCGACAATATTATTTGAGTCAAACCGAAAAGCTCAACAAGATAATATTAGTTATTAGAGAAATAAAAATTAAACAAAATCAAGAAAAAAAATTCTGAAACATTTATGTATTGTTAATACTCCTGAAAAACAAAACACAATGAAAAATAATGTATCTAAATTCTTTTTTCAAATAATAGTTACCACATCACTAGCAACACAATTTTAGCTATTTATATATGATTATAGTATTCGTCCCAAAATTTTCCTTATTCATCAAATACAGATTAATCCAAACACATGCACTACTGAGCTTATCGGGTGGGCTGGGTAGACGGAACTTCAAAGCTTAAAAGGTGCATTCATCCATAAAATTTTCACTTGTATATTTATTCAAGCCAAATTGGAAGGCATGCAAACAACACTGGGCAAGGGGAATCATGAAAACAAAAGTAAGTACAACTGAAATTGCATAATCAAAAGATTACATCTGACCAAGAAAACAGTGAAGACAATGTCTCGCTGAATTACTTCACAGTTCAATCATCTACAGACTTCATAGAGAATCAAGAACAGAGCATACCTTTTCACACCGACGATATGATTCCTTCACCTGCCCCAAGATGCTATAATATTTCTCTGTGCCTTGAGTAGCATAATCAAGGTCCTTTCCTAGCTTTTCAAACTCATTCCTACATTAGAAGGAATAAATTGTTTTGAGACACAATTTTGGATAAAATCAACACAAAGCAATTAATCAAACAAGTATTAAAAAGAGAAACAGCATTGCCTTAAAAGAAGTGAAAGGAATCTTCAAATTACCTGTAACTCTCTAGGGTTTTGTTCAACAAGCAATAGCTATCATACTTATCACGATATTCTTGCACATACTCTTCGTACCTAAGATAAGAAAAGGAAAAAGTATAATGTGATTCAGATGTCAAAAACCAGGATTAAATACAACACGGCCAAAGCCTGGTCAGATGGTTTTCACTATTGTAAAAGCTTGAATATGTTAACTTACTGAGAGAAATTATTTATTGGTCCCTTGAGCTCGGGCTCATTCTTCTCATACTTAGAATAGGAACAACTATTCTCATCTGAAGAAGAATCCCTCTTTTTTCTATCAGTGTCATTGCCGTCTGCCACCATTGATTTCTTTTGTACATCAGTCGAATCCACCATTATATTGGATGCATGTCTTTTACTTTCTTGTATGGGGTGGGAAACTAGCCCTCGTTTTGAGTCATGCTGCTGAGGAGCACTTGGGGTTGCTTTCTTATTGCTTTCTCCATGTCCAGCCGCACCAAATGCTTGTCTGCCTCCAGCTTCATTCTGTCTAGATTTACTACTAAGACCCACTGTTTTGCTAAACGGATGCCCCAAATCAGGATGATCTACTCGTGACGGGTGTTGCGACTCAGACTGCACAGCTCTCTGTTGAGACCTTGTTAAATCCTCAATGCGATCTTCGTAGTTCCTCTTTTTATTCAAGCCTTCCTGATTACTTGGAAACTTAGAGTATAAATCTGGAGAGGATGGCCTTCCCGAATCAAAATTTGCCTTTCCTGCACGTTTCACTTTACTGAATTCAGAAACCCGGTTCTCTGAAGTGCTCTTTTTGTTATCTGACTGCTTAAAAGAACTTTTTCTCTCAAATTGCTTATTAACTGTCGTTTGCTCAGGCAAGGGCTCACGAAGTTCGCCCAACTCCAAGTCTGAAAACTCTATTTGGAGTTTACTGCCTTTGCCATTAATGACAGGGGATGTGGCTGCACCATTTCTGCTGTTATCCTTTGGTGAAGAACCCAATAACAGGCTGGAGACTTGTGCACTTCCCTTGATCTTTCCAGCCATATCACCATCTTTCTGGTAGTGGGGATCCAAGGGCACTGACTGTTTGCCTCGGGCACCACCTTCGTTAGAATTTCTTGGAACCTTTCTCTCATTAGCATAACCATCCCCATTTTGAGTATCTCTATGAAATTTATCTTTTTGCAAGAGGAAACCATCATGCATTTGAGAGCTCTTTTCAGAGTACTTCCCGCCGTGCCCTAAGCTCTCCGCATATCTATCTGGTCTTTCTGCTGAATCAGGAACCCTTGTCTGTAAATTATGATCAAAAGACTGCCGACTTGATTGTTTAAACTCTGAAGTATATCTGCCAGAAAATGCTTGGTTGCACGCCTTTAGTGATCCAGATTCAATATTCACATCCCTATCATCTCTATCCACCATTTGAGAGACAGGGTCCTTATGAGAGCCTTCCACAAGTCTATCAGGAGACAAATTGTGAGAAGCCTCTGAAAAATGGACACCTTTACCCGCAGAAATAGAAGGTTGCTGTGATATTTCTGGTTTTAATCTTTTATTGTGTTCAGATTTCTCATCAGTGTGCTTTACCTCAGAACCTCGTTTGGATGTACCTTTAGATATCCTCTCAGAACTGTCAGACTGCTCATACCTGAAGTCATCCTTGGCTAAACTCTCCCCTCCATACACAGGGTCTACCAAACTTTGGCAGCCTTGCAGCTCACCATGCTCAGGTGAAAAGGGTTTTGTTTCTTCTAGAGGTTCACTTTTATTACGATTAGAGTTAATAACTACAGCCAATTCAGCAACCTGATCAGCATCAAGCAACTGTTTTTCAATCTCAACTGCGTCAACTTCAAGATCATCTTGCTTCTCATCAATCCCACTCTGCACATGCTTGCCATCAGGAGTTCTCCATGGGACGGGCAAAGTAGAAAACCCTCGTTCAGAGCCTTGCAATTTATGCTTCAGTTCTTTGTCATCGTCACTTGCCATAATATCCACATCCTCATCAAAACCTTCCTTGCTATTAGAAGATGCATCACTTTCACTATCACTACTACTTCCACTCCCATTTCGTGCTGGACTTTTGCTTCTGCTATGACTTCCACTGTCACTTCCGGTATCGCTGCTGTCACTATCACTGTCACTGGCACTTCCAGTATCACTAGAGCTTCCTCCTCGCGCTTCATTATCGTCGGAGCCCCTTTTTTCACCAAAAAAATCAGGGGAATGCTGTTGGTTATCAATTTTAATCAATGCACTTGAATCCTGAAAAACTGTAGCATCCAATCGTTTGTGAACCTGCTCCTCCAACTCATTAGGAGAAACTTTCTCCTCAAGGTGTGGTGCCTGAACAGGCAATTCACGGTTACCATCAGGAGCAGGTTTCTGGCGAAGTTTCTCCTCGGGAGAACTGAAAATAAACAAATGCACATTATGACAGACAGAGACCAACAAGACTGATCAAAATATAATACGTCGTGATATAACTTGCATCAATATATATAGTAGAAAACCCTTGCTCGATCCACTGTTAATCAGTTTTTATAAAAGCAGATACAAGTACAACTACAACAGACTATAATCAAAAACCATAGTCCGTGGATCTTTATTGGTAAAGGTTAAGCCATCAAAGTAAATAAAAAACATGTACTTTTGAGATATTCTAAATGATCCTAGGTAAAGTAGTTTGGGATCAGAATATGTCGAACAAATTGTACAAAATTTGAAGGCACTAAAATCCTTGAATAGAAAAAAAAAAAAAAAAAAAAAAAAAGAGATGGCATAAGGATATAAAATTCAAAACCCTCAACTACAACTTCAGATTAAGAATTGAAAACCATTCAGACAGAAAAACCAAAGATTCATAAAACTTAGATATACAGATCAGAATGATTGGAGTTAGCATGCAACAGAATATAAATAAATTATGTGTGACAAACCAAGGAGATAACTCATAAAGCATCTCTAATGATATTACGCATGCTCAAAGAGAATTTGAACAGCGTAAAGGATGCCAATTTTCCTTCTATATTTCTACAAATTAACTTTAATACTATTGTGCATCAGGAATATATTTATTCCTTCTATATTCTTAGATATTTTGGCTTATTATTGTGTCAAGTCATCTATTTCCTGAGGACCAAGATTCCGTACGAGCTAAAAGACAGAGTAACCGGACAACATGTTTGCCACCAATTGACTTGATCATGTAGAGTAAGCCTTTAGTTAAAAGACAGTGAGTAACAGGAAAACATGTTTGCCACTATTTGACTTGATCATACAGAGTACGCCTTTGGACAAAAAGTAGATTACCTTCCACTTTCAGACACAGGTTTCTTTAAGCTTTCTAACTCCACTCCTGATTTCAAGACATATCTCCCTGGAGCTTGATAATTAGCAATCTGATGTCAAAATTGAATGAGAAGATATAATATCACTTAATGTTATTAGAATAATAGCATCAAGGATTTCCGTCACTTACCTTCTTAATAATGGGCTCAATTTTCTTTATAGAGTTGGGATATGAATCTGCAATAGCTTTCTCTAAATCCTATTAAAAAAGCAAGATCCAGAGAGATAAGTAGCAGAAGTAGAAACCAAGACATTGTATGAATTTATAACAGAGTTGGATTTTTTAGAATTCCAGATGCACTATCACAATATCCAAAGTTATTTGATTGTTTTTCTCACCATTTCTATTTAACATAATTTAGCGTGGAGAAAAAAGTTTTAAATTCCGTCTCTCCTAGCTGCACTCTTACACCCTCCCAACAACTGGCATTCATTCTTATGCTCCACTCAAAGGATTCCTTTAAACTCAATACTTAGTCTATCATTTGCCTTTTATAATGTCTGTAACACAATCAGACCTATAGAACTTTAATCACACCAAACCTTATAAGCAAGGGATGAATATAAAATAATGTATCAGCTTTTAGTACGCCCTGTTAAAACAGTAACAAATGCAGTAGGAAACTAACTTGCTGCACAGTTGGCAATAGGAGAATAAGCTTTGATGAAAATGCTTTTCGAATAAAAGTAGGGGAACTCACACTCGCTCTTAGATATTAGTTTCATCATATGATTGCCTATTATTATGCATGAAAAACAATAGTTCATGTATGACACTGTTTGAAGATGTATGGTTTTTTCTCTTGAAAAAGATTTTAAAGTGGTTTTCTAATGTTCAAACAGATTGAGAAATAACTTGTTTGTCATAAGAATAAAACTATTTTAGTTATAGTTTGGAATGAAATAAGCATGCAGAGCACAGTCAAATTTATGAAAAGGATATCTGATGGTTTCACAACTGTTTAGGCGAAACTGATTTCCCATATATTGAGATAAATTTGGGTTTTAGGGTACTTAAAAACAGCAACTACATAAAACAATAATGATATATGATGCAGCTTTTATGGCAAAGCCCAGGGGTTCCCTTAGATATCCTGCATCAGGTTAACTAGAACTCTCTTCCACTCATCTTGTGTGAAGTGGTGGAATGAGTTATATGTCCTGTTTGGGAATATATCATTTACAGAGTGGAATTTGTCCACTTGGAATAATGTCATGTCTAAAATATATCAACATAATACGACCTTATAAGATTGGACGATTTAACAGTAGACATAAGGCTATTATCAAATATATTAAATGTCATTTTTTTTGTGCATACCTTTATTCTCATGCCTTTGGGATTCTCCGTAAGCAAAGCAATCAACATACTCTGCAAATCTGTAGCGTTAGCTCCACTATTGCCTTTGCCCACTGTTTCTCGTGGGGCAATACTGGTCCTGATTTGGATTTCTTTATCAGAGCTTGGAGCAGGTTTGTCTTTTTTAATCACTTGAAAGGGTATAATATCTTCCGCACTTGCATGACTCTTCAAATTATTTCTAGTTCTTAACGGAGATGATAGAGCACCGGATTGCTCAGGTAGAGTTTTAAGAGGTGATGATGAGTACCTACCCTTTGCAGTAGTTGTTGATGACACTCCAGTTTTAAATGTAGATTTAGGGGGAGCTGAAAATTCAAATAAATAGATGATTCAATAAAAATTTTAAACTCAAATAAAACAACTTTAAAGCTGTAAGCCTGGAAGAAGAAAAAATTTAAAATAGTGAAAAGGATGGAAGAGGGATAGTGACGAGGTTTACTTTGGCTGGGGATAGTCACAAGGTTAAATAGATGGGACAATTGTAAGAGAAATTTTAAGTAAAAGTTTATTGTAATGAGCTTGGGGAAGTATAAGAGGAAACCTAGAAGCTTGATATTAGGGTGTTCCAACGAAATAGTTTTTCTTGTATGGACAGTGGCACAAGATAAGTGTCTAATTGTGGATCACTTAGGTAGTAGAGGTATGGGTCTAGAGAATCACAGCATCATGTGCAAAAAGGCACAAGAAACAGCCGACCACCACCCCAAAAGAAAAAAAGGTTAGAAAATAAAAGCTTCTACAAGGCTCCACTCTAGACCCAGCTGTTTCTAACACGACACGAAAACGATACGAAAATAACGGGTTTCGGGTCAACACGATAACTAATCTGGTCATTATTGGGTGACCCGTTAAGAACCCGTTAATAACGGGTTCTTTACACGCATGTAACACGTGGGTAACCCGTTTCGACCTGTTAAGAAAAAAATTATTTTGATAATTTTAAAGTTTAATTACTAAAAGATTTATTATAAAATACAATAGCCATATTAATATATACAATATATTCTATATTAAATATATAGTTTTGTATTATTATTCTATATAAGTTTAAAAAAAAAAAGTTTTAGTCATTATTTATTTTTATTATGAGAGTTGCTTATTATCATTACTAAGATAAATTTTACTTAACATGTTGTCCAAAATTAAAATAAACTAGTATAGTATTTGTATAGGCAAGAACTAAGAAGACATACATACAAATATGAAAAATGTGAAAGAATATATAAACACTCGTGATTCATCATTATTCCTCCACGAGGAGATAATGGTTACACTTACATTATCGTTTAGATTTTTAAAATCCTCCAAACCCTCATGAATAATGTTTTTTATTTGAGGGCAAAATTAATAAAACTAATAATAATTATTGTAGAAGTGTAAAAAATGTAAAAAAAATATACAATCACTCATAGTGACAAGCTTTACAACTTTCATGAAGGGGTCAACTTCGAAATCCAACACTATCCATAAACCTTACATTTATATTTAACCGTCGATTGTCATTTACGCTTTATTCTTCTTACTAAATTTCATTTTTAAAATTTTCTTTTTTGAAAACATGATCATCTGGCGGATGTAAGAAGATGAACGGTTCAGATCTTTCATATCACGTTTCGATATTTACGATTAACTGAAATATGAGTCGATGTCATATAGTTTGTAGAAACTTTATAAACATCAAGCAATATTTTCACTAACCATAAAACTCTGAATATAATATAAACGATCCAAACTGTTCATCTTCCTGCATCCTCTAATAGATCATGTTTTCAAAAAACAAAATCTAAAAAAACAAAATTTGATGAGAACAATGAAGCGTAAATGTAAACAACAATCAACAGATAAATTTTGATCTATGATTTATATGATTATAGTGGCGAATTTCGAAGTTAAACTCTTCATGAAAGTCGTAAAGTTTGTCATTACAAGCGTTTATATATTTTTTCTATATTTTTTACACTTCTACATTAATTAAAAAACTATTAAAGACTTTACTTAAATAATAGCCGTAAGATAAATGAGAGTAAATCTGTACCTTTGGAGATTATAATGGGAATATAACGAGATCTTGTAAGCGAAAGTATAGACAATACAAATACGAGTCTTGCAAAGAAAAAGGCTAGAGCAATCAATTTAGGTAAGCGAAAATATACTTAAAAGAAAAATGCAATTTTATGTTTTGGATGTGACAATATGGTATGTATATATTTATTTAGTATTATGTTTTTTATTTGATTATTTATTGGTTTAAAATATATTTTTCTTAACGGGTAACGGGTCGGGTCATATTACCTGTTAATATTATCGGGTCGATTTCGGGTCGGGTCATTTTACCCGTTTGTTTTAACGGGTGTTACACGACACGACCCATTAAGATATCGGGTATAACACGAACACGGAAAACACGACACGAATGCCAAGTCTACTCCACTCACCTTGAGGCAGTTCAACTTTCTGCTTCTTAAAGGGAGGCTCTTTCTTTTGTTTGAAATTCCTCCAAGGTTGATTAGCTGGAAACAAGCGAGGTATCAGATACGTTAGTTATGTAGTTCATGTTGTGAATATCACGTTTAAGAATGGGAAAAACAAAAAAAACTCGGAAATGGAAAACAAAAAAAAAACAAAGATAAATAACACCAAGAATTTACGTGGTTCAGCTATGCGCCTACGTCCTTGGAGCAGCAACAACAAACTTTCACTATATCAATAATGAGTACAACGAATAATCTTGCCGACCCTCTAGTATTAAGACTTGGAAGAGAACCTGAAAGAACAAGAACAAGAACAAAAAATACACTCTTATCTTTTTTTCTTTTCTCTCGCACACATTTTGCCCTTACATTATTCTCTCACTCTAACTCCTTGAGTGGTATACAACTTATTGTTTTGCATAATAAAGGTGTTCTTCAATAAGGATTACTAATCCTAATTGGAACCTAGTTATGAATCCTTCTCCAATTGAGAAACCAACTCCAATTGGGAAAACAACTCCAACTGGGTAAACAATTTAATCCTCTAAGACTATAATTCGTACTAGACTTAGGACAACTCATCATAGGGTGGAAAAACCCAACAGTTCAGTGGTTTCAGTTGTAATCTTTCAAGAAAAATAAAAAAGTAACAAACAGTAGTTAACTGAACATATATGATCAGCAGCCGCTTAAACAAAACCAGAAGAAAAAAACAATTAAAATTTTTCATTGACATATAACACATTAATGTTTTTCAATTTAGACTGCGCGCTAAAATTTATCAATCCTCATGTGCATTTCTAGCTGGTTCAATCTGATTTCCTTATAAGGCAATGTAGACTATAGTGGAAAATTTTACATAAATTACACATCTCAAGTTCAGTGTTTTCCTACTTCGCACTAAACTACTAGCTTCTATGCAAGTCAGAAAATGACTGTACTATACTAAAGATACGTAAATATATGAAACTCAGATTGAAAACGTTACCTGGTGTAGTATCATATTGCTTTAACTGATTCTTCGTCTCTGTACATTGTTCTAACACAATGGCTCTGTTTTCAGAAACAAAAAACAAATTAAAGGGATAAGACAACAGTCGGAACAACTCAAGGGCATAACACAGTTGACAGTTACAACACAACAGACTTCAACCTTCTGATAATTGTGCTAAAAAAAAGTCCTGAAACTAGTCATGAAATAAAAAACATCAAATTAATTTTAGTAAAAATAATGCAACTAATGGGCAACCAGAACTACACAAGAATGATGGCAATTGAAGATAGTATTAGCACCTAAGTACCACCAAAAATAGTGTTCTATATTGCAACCTCCCTGAAGCAGCCAATGCAAATGCAGTTAAAAATATTTAATTGTGCCAAAGCAAAAGAAACTGAAGAAAGAATATGCTTATAACTATTGAATAATGAAAAAGCGAGGGAACTCCACAGTGACAATCAGACTACATACTTGCGGGATTTATTCTTGCGCTCAGCTTCCTCTGACCGCTGTTTAACACGGTTCTTAGTTGACTCATCTAAGATCCGATGCACATTAACTTTGCGCCATGCAAATCCTGATTCAACTAGCAAACCATTTCCACCTTCACCACTTTCACGCTCTTCATAAATGTCACAGAGGTCACCAACTTCCTGGTCCCATGTAAATGTAAACTCCTTCCCACCCAGATCAATAACCTGAAGCAATATTGGACCATTCAAAGCAATGATAACATTAAGATTAATCTCTGCATCTAGATTAACTAGTATTAACAAAATTTCCAAATATTCCAATGGCGAGACTTAAAAGAACAAAAACTCCGAAAACATCAACCTTGCCAAAAGAATAACTTCAAAGAAACCAAATTAGTGGACAAAGTAATAATTCTGCATAAGAGTAACAAATTGCCCCAAAAAGGAACAAAATTTCAACTATACAAGCAACACCAAACCGAAAGTTGAAAAAATATAAGAACAACTGCAAATTAAAAACAAACCACAATACTCCCAAGTGAAAAAATACCTCTGAAAATTAAGAGAAATAAAAAGAACCTAGTGAAAAGTTGAAGAAAATAAGCAAAGTCCAAAATTTCTTCTCCATGAAACTTCATAAAGCAACAAGAATTAAGCAACGACACCATACCGAAAAACTTGAGCAATGCACAATTGAAACACAACCAGAGCCGCACACAAGCAAACCACAAACACTACGAAATCCAAAACCCAACGAAATTAGCAAAATTTAAGCAATCCCCAGTTCAAATACCCCCAAGAAACTCACATTGCCGAGGGAGTTATTAGGCGATGGACCGAACTTGATGCGGGGCGCACCACCTTGGTCTTCGACGCGCTTGATCTCTTCCACCAAGTCCGGCGCCATACGAATGATCACAGAGAAAGCAAGTGGGTTACGCCCGGCGACTAAACTGAACTGCTCTTCCACGGCCGGCGGGGCGGCGGCTGCTGACGTATTGGAGCCTGAGTTGCGGCCTCTGGGATTGGAGCCTCCGAGGGAGAGGCGGCTGGTTTGGGCGGAGGAGCGGAGGGGCGGAGGGAAGGAGGCCCGGCCAAGCTTGGCGGCTCCGGCTCCGCGTCCTGAGCCGCCGCCTCCAACTCGGCCGGACTTGGATGAGTACATTGGCGAGAGTTTTAGGGGCGTGACGGAATTGGCGTGGAATTGGAATTGGCCTTGAATTGGGGTTCTTGTGAATTTGCTTGAGTCACAAACAGAGCTCACCAAGGGAAAAGAAATTAAAGTTAAATTGGAAATATGTTCCTTTGGTCTCGTGTTTATGTGCCTACGTCGTCTTTTTCTTTTTGAATCAGAGCAATTTACATAAAGTGAGTTAGTTTTATTATAACATTTCGATTTGATAATATATTTGCTATATAGAGGAAAACTTGCACGTAATGATACGTTATTGGTCAAAAATGGCCACGTATTGATGACCTCGTTCCAAAAAAACCATAATAAGTCGACGATATCTTTTCAAATAAATATGCATTAATCACATATAAAATAAGGTTTTTATCACAAATGATTTTTGAAATTAACCGATCTCATCAAGATGGTGTCTAAAATTAAAAATCAATCAATGTAATCTCTGAAAATGGCTCTTGCAAGTCAATGTTGTCTACAATTCCGTTAAAAATTCTGTTAACTGCTTACGTAGCACATAAATAGGTCCCACAAATTTAATTAAATATTATTATGTGAATAAAAAATAATTTTTATTTTTTATAATTAAAAACTTTAAAAATAAAAAATAAAAAAGAGTAAATTATGGCAATGGTCCCCTAATTTTCACTCAATTTGAGCAAGGATCCCTCAACTAAAAATCTATTACCATTGGTCTCTCAATTCATCAAAACGTGCAGTTATGGTCCCTCAACTAAAAATTTATTACCATTGATCCATCAATTTTAATTCAACTAGAGAAATGATCCATCAGCTTTAACCCAATTATAGCAATGGTCCCTCAACTTTAACCCAATTGTAGCAATGGTCCTTCCAACATAACTCATTTTGACAAAATTTTGACGAAGTTGACGAAAATGACCATAGCTACACTTTTTGATGAGTTGAGGGACTCCAATTGCAGCAATGATCCTTCCAACATAACTCATTTTGACAAAATTTTGACGAAGCATAGCTACACATTTTGATGAGTTGAGGGACCAATGGTAATAGAATTTTAGTTAAGAGATTATTGCTCCAATTTGATTAAAGTTGAGGAACCATTATTACAATTTACTCAATAAAAAGAAAGTAAGAAGATGATTGAACATTCTTCGTCATCTTCTTCCCTTCCCTTCCCACACTCCCACTACAAGTCTACAACCACTACCCCGCGAAGTTGTGGGTATCTTTAGAGTGACGCCGTTGTAAGGGAAGGCGATAGCTGATTGTTTAAGCTCTCCAAGATTCGCAAAACGTGTTTGGTTCTGGTCACTATTGTCTCCCCTGTTTTTTCACACCGCTGAAAAAAACAGAGCAACTAGCTTATTTTTTACAAAGTAGAATCCTCTCCCTTCCTATTCTCATTTCCTTCCGTGCCTTCCCTCCTCTCCCTTCCCACTTTACTTTTTGTCTTATTGTCTATATATATATATATATATAAATTAAAATTAAAAAAAAAAACCTAATATGAGATGTTAACATGGCTTATTCATAACCGTTCAAGTAGGAGGAGAGGGAAGATGAGAGAGATTAAGAGGGAGGAGAATCATTTTCCATTTTTTACTGCTAAAAATCTGTACACTTCCATAAATTTCAGGACTTTATGTTTTTTTTCCCACGTCCATTTCTCATACGCCCTTAAACCAAAAACCCAGAAGAAGAAAAAACATAAACAGTAAGCAGAGGAGAGAAAGAGAGAGAGAGACCTGAAATAGAAGGACGACTGGGTTTGTTGAAGCTGCCTTGAAGCTCTCCATTTTTTCACTGATTGGGTGGTGATTCTTTTCTTTTCTTTTTTTAGTTTTTAATTATAAAAATAAAAATTGTATTATTTAAATATTCTTAATTCACATAATAATATTTAATTAAATTTGTAGAACCCATGTATGTATCATATCAGCACATAATATAATCTTGTACGGAATTGTGACGGAATGACCATATTGATTTGTGACACCCAATTTCAAGAATTACATTTATCGATTTTCAATTTTAAAAACTATTTTGATAGAATGAGTTAATTTTAGAAACCATGTATGATAAAAAAAAAAAAAAGCTTAAAATAATGTCTGATACAACAAATGGTGCGACAGAATTATTGCAAGTGTAAGAGTATACGTAACAAGCTCTCTAAATGAAAAATTAATCTTCAATCACTCTTTAGCCACCTCTTAAGGATTTTCATAAGAGACCTAAATCTGGAGAGTGAAAAAAGAGATCATAGCATTAATTGTTAATATTTTAATACCCATATTTAAATAAATTCTCTATTCGTATTGGTAATAGTAACTCTACATTGTTGTATCCCTATATATAACTGATTTATTGAAATAAATGAGTATTTATGGTGTAAACCCCAAATATAACTGATTCATTGTTTATAAGCACAGTGTGCTTCCTATTTTGTCCCAACTAAGTTTGCTTTATTATGTTTCTGCCATTGTCTGAGAAAACATATAGGCCGTGTTTGGTACACCGAATATGACATCTGATAGGATTAATAATACGGAATACGGTATTTGGTGTCCGTTCGTATTAGATAGCCACCGATTAAACAATCCGGGCCCACCTACTTAATACACTAGTTGCCCGACTACTTATACCGTCCTATCAGGGCAGTTAGAGACTTTGGAGGGGATTGGTGGGCAGAGTTTTGGTGCGCCCAAGTTGTTTGATAGAATGCCTCAACGAAATCAAGTTTGTAGAATTGGGTCTTTGGAGGTAGAAGGTGAGGCTTTGTGTAGTAGTCAATCAAATAAACTGGTTAATAACTTGCAGATGCAGGATAATGGTATTGACTGCACCTGGAGATGTAGACCCTCCACTTCGCGCATACCGGCAATTCAACTCAGTGTCATAAAGCTTTCGAGCAAGGGGAAGGGAAAAGAGTTGCCATAGTAGATAGTGTGAGAAAGGTCTTATTGAAAGCAAAGCAGCAGCATGCATATATTTTGGCTATCTGGACAAACTGTTTCTTACTGAAACCAACTTGTATTTGTATATTTTATGAACTTATATATGTGATTGGATTAATCTATATAACGTAACGAGTGTAGTTATTTTTTGTAAACCCTCTTTTTATGTTCTTGGAAAATATTTTGAATTTGATGGATGGAATTTACTATTTTTCTTTGTTATTTGAAAATTTGTGTGGTTTTCAATAAGTATAAATATGAGAAAAGTTCAACAAACAAACAATGATTTGTCAATTATTTTTTCCCTTATTCTATCCGGTTCAATACCAAACATAGTATAAATAATACGGTCATTAGTCCGATACTGCATCAAACGCTCGGCTAATTTAGTATTCGATGACTATTTATCCTATCCAACAGAAATAGTCAATACAGTCCGAGCTGTCAAACGAGACCATATATAGTTTTTTTTTTTTGGTAAATCACCAAAATGGTCCCTGAGATTTGCATATCTCATCACTTTAGTCTTTGAGATTCCAAATCGATAAAAGTGGTTCCTGAGATTATCCACCGTCCATCATTTTGGTCATTTCCGTTAAAATCTCTGTTAAGTATACCGGAGCTCTTGAGCGCAAGTTTGGACAATTTGACTCAATCGTTTGTTGGCGGAAGTTTGGGCAATTCTCTCTTCCCTCTTTCCTCTCTAGCTGCGGTGTTGCGAGATCGTTCCAATTTCACGAGCCACTTCGCTCGAGATCGTTCCAATTTTTGAATGAGAAACCCAATACTCACTCACTCGATAGCCTTTTCAACTCGATCTCAATCTTCAAATCCATTGGTTTTGGTTTGCATGCAACATTAGATCCCGAACCCTCGAACCCAGTTTGGGTTCGACATTCCCGGCGGCTTTCATGTGACATCTGGATCGCCCTCATGCGCCGCCCCTCTCCATGCCCGCTGCTTCCTTTTCACTCTGGCCTCTACTGCAATGAAGCCGATTTCCCCTGCTTCCGACATCGTCCTTTTTATTGGGTAAGCTCTGAAACCTTTGTAGAACTCATGCATGTTGTGTTGATTTAAAATTTTCGCTATCGACCACTCTCAATATTCCACAAAACAACTTTTTCGCTTCACATATATGAGTAACAAATTTGATTAGGTTTCTGGTACGAGTTGCATTTATATTTGCATTTTCTTGAAGAATTTAGTGTCTAATTTGAAAAATCCTGGAAGAGTATTTGATTTTGTGCAGAACCCATCTACTAATATGTCTAGATTTCTTAATGGATTGAAGGAAAAATATGGCAATTTGGTTTATCCATCCGTCCAAATATTGATATTATTTATTGTATTGAGATTTTTAGTGTCCAATCTAAAAAAACCCAGCAAAAATCTTTGCTTTTCAGTAAAGTTTGGTGGTTCGCTAGAAAAGAATCAAGGGTGCTGGAAAATTTTGGTGGTGATGTTATAAGAATATACATATTGTTAAACGTTTAAAAAAATTCATTTTTTGTTTGGAATTTTGAGCAAATGTGTGTTCAATTACTTCATGAAATTCAGAAATGCAATTCGGAATTTCAATTGAGAATTGGTATGAAATGAAATTGCATTCAATTATAATACTTTTAGTGAATGAAAACTTTATATAATTTTTAGAGAATGAAAACGAGAAAGTGGTTATGAACACGAATTAGTTGCCGATGAATTATGCTTCAACCTTAGAATGTGGGTTACAAACATTATGAAAGTCTCATAAGAGAAACAACAAAAACCAAACTCAACTTCCGGCGACTTCAAAAGACAAGAAAGGCTCGAGCTTTGGGAGACACATTTTACGTGTCTCTGATAGTTGTTGAGATAGGTGTGAGATTTAAGCACCCCGTTCTATGAATGCATCACAGTCATAGAGTAGAGTAGGAATCGACCAATCGCAAATATTGCTCAAAATTTGTTTCAACTATAAATCACATGCATGCGATCCTAACATGCAAATGAAACTGAATGTTTAAGGGATTTTTGGAAAATTTTTCTTTTTGGGTATGGCAGAACCCAAATTTGATTGGCCACTATAATTTAAATCAGTTTATTTGTTGGAACATAAGCATGCTTAATTGCTAGATGTTTATTTTCACTTAACTGCTTTCACTATTTACATCAATTTTAATTTTCTTCATCTCCTACAACCTATTGATTTGTCCATTTTACTATTCAGGTTTGTCCAAAACTTGCCCAAAGAGAAAATTTCAGTGTAGTCATATTTGGCATATAACTTGGTCGTATTGGTTCTACATATGCGAGAATAATGGTATTTTCCTGGTTCCATTCATTCAATCTTAAGCTTGGTTCATCTGATTATAGTTGCATGATGATGGCTTAGTGCAGTCATATATTTGGCATATAACTGAAGTGAGGAATTTTTTTTTGTTTGAATGCATTCATTTAGTGTAGTCATTGCATCCGATAGAGCAGATGAAAAAGTGGGAAATAAGAATTTTATATGCACCTTCAGGTTCAGGATGACAAATCAACGGTCTTAGCTTTACTTATATGTCTCCCTTTTATTTTCTCATATGTTCTACTGTTTTGAGTTAAATTTAACAAATCATCCACACTAACAACTCCATTTTTCAAACATTGTAGCAACCAATTGGAAACTCTTGCAGAGGAATACTCAGAAGAGAAAACCCCTCTACATAAAGTAGATAAAGATGAGCTCGAGAACAATGAAGTAGGAAAATCTACATCCCAGTAACATGCTCATAATTTTTTCACAATATTTTGAGCAATGAGCAGTTGAATAATTCTAACCTTTTGATCTCTGTAATATGGTGCTAATTAGCCTTCTCAAACAATATATATGTATGCATGTAAATGGCACAAGATTTACAAAATAACATGACAAATATCTAAATCATGTTATAAATGTAAATAAGACCGTAAATAGTATAATCTCTTTGTATATAACCCTGTAAATAATTATAATATCATCTATCTCAGTGTAAACGTATTATATATAAAATAATACCACCTTAAACGGTCTTAAAACCTGCGGCATCGTGCGGGGGCTTCATTGCTAGTAGGAACTAAACCAAAAATCTATAATTTTGACAAAATGGAACAATATGTAAACAAAGATTCTGCTAAGATCAGTTGCACGAACCATCTACAGTTGATAACACCGATATGCACTGACCCTTGAAACACAAACACGCTTGAATGACTGATCGTAACATTCTAATGCAAAACAAAACAATGGTATCAAAACTTGAATATGCATCTGATGCAGGCAGGGAACAAAATGCCGATAATATTGGTGATATTTCGCCGATATTATCGGTTTTTCACGGTACCGATATTTTAATTACTATCCAAATGGTTTTCGTCAAAATATCGCGATATTATCCATAATATCAATAATATCGCAATATTTCCGAAACTATCGTGATATTTTCGAAATTTGCTAATCGGAGAAGAACGCCGGAGCTTCTACAGCTCCGGCCAACTGTAAAAGGGCACCCTAGACTCCGATCTAAGTATAAAACTGAAATACAAGACGAGAGGAATGTTTTTATAATTTCTATTCGCCGTGAAACGGTCGGAGGTGGTCGGAAAGCTCCTCTACACTGACGGCTCTCGCCGGATCTGGGTGTGCATTCCCCCGGGTCGATCTCCTTCTAAAACCTTGTTAAAAAACCAGATAATAAAACTTAGTAAATCTTGAGAATCTCAACCACATCAGACAACATCGAAGATGAATTGAGGGCTTACCTAACCGGAGAACTCGCCAGAGAGTTCCTGGGTTCCACGAAAGGCGTAAAGGGCGCCGATGGGGGTAGAGGTCACGGAGGGCGCCGATAAGGGTAGAGGTCATGGGAGATTGAGACGGCGCCGACGAGTCTGAAGACGCGGACGAGGAGGAAGGCAAGGGAGGAGCAGAAGGCCATGTGGGAGAAGGATCGAGAGACCTCTGTGTGTGTCTGTGGGAGAAGGGAGAGGAAGAATAGAGAAGGATTCTGTGGAAGAAGCGAGAAGGATCCTGTGGGAGAAGGGATCGGAAGAAGAAAGAAGGATCGGAAGAAGAGAGAAGGATCATGTGGGAGAAGGGAGAGGAAGAAGAGACCTCAGTCTCTGTGTACGTGTGCGATCTGTGTTGTGCGTGTGTGATCTGTGTGTGCGTGTGTTGTGCGTGTGTGATCTGTGTGTGCGTCTGTGGTGGCATGTGAGTGGCTGTGCGTGCGTGTGTGTGTGTGTGTGTGTGTGTGTGTGTGTGTGTGGTGGCGGCATGTGAGTGGCTGTGCGTGTGTGTGTGCGCGCGCGCGCGTGTGGTGGCATGTGAGTGGCTATGCGTGTGTGTGTGTGTGTGTGGGTGGCGTGAGAAAAAGTTTTTCATCCAAATAATTCAACTTTTACAGCCTTTATAGCCTAATAGCTTGTACAACCTTTATAGCCTTTACAGCTTTTACATTATAGCTTGTACAATTTTTTACAAGAAAAAAATAATGGTCTGTATCTGGCAAGTTTTATAACTTGTACAGTTTTTGACAAGACAAAAATAATGGTGGTTTCATGCATCAAGATTCAAAACCGTGTGCCACGCGTGATATTCTTTCACATTCTCAAGGGTTCAACTTTTACAGCCTTTACATTATAGCTTGTACCATTTTTGACAAGACAAAAATAATAGTCTGTATCTGGCAAGTTTTATAACTTGTACAGTTTTTGACAAGACAAAAATAATAAAGTGCTTTCATAATGAAACCATGTGCCACTGTGAGTCTGTGATATTCTTTCACATTCAAAACAGTGTGCCACTGTTTGTTATATTCTTTCACATTCTCAGAGGTGGAGTATCAAAGCCATTCAGAGCATTTTCGTTTCTTCTTCTTCCCTTACCCCTTTCAAAGCCATTCCAGATCCATTCCAGAGCTTGAACACAAAGGGTTCCATATTTAAGTAAGTTTAAAAACTTATATTTATATTATTGTAATTTATACAACAACAAAAAAAATTTTGTATGTTAATTTTTGTTAATACTTGCATGTTAATTTTTGTAATTAATTAAGTAATGTTAATTTTTGTATGTTAATTTTTGTTAATACTTGCATGTTAATTTTTGTAACTAATTAAGTAATGTTAATTTTTGTATGTTAATTTATACAACAACAAAAATATTATTGCAAGTATTAAGTAATTAATACTTGCATGTTAATTTTTGTAACTAATTAAGTAATGTTAACAATTACATGTTAATTTTTGTAAGTAATTAAGTAATGTTGTATAATTATTCCCTAGGATAATTTTAATATGTTTAATGTTATTTATTATTTTATTAATATTAGGTTTTATTACCAAATTAGATTATTATTCATTAATATTAGGTTTTTTTTTATTATCAAATTGGATTATTATTCATTGAATTGGATTATTATCAAATTGGATTATTCATTAAATTGGATTATTATTAAATTGGATTATTATCAAATTGGATTATTATCAAATTGGATTATTATTCATCACTATGTTTTATATTAGGATTTTTTTTTTATCAAATTGGATTATTATTCATTAATATTAGGTTTTATTATTCCATATTATTTTTATAATTACTTAAATTTTTACAATCATTTTCTTTACTTCGTATTTAATTCTTCTGTAGAATAACTTTATTATTTAGGTTCTCTTATATAACCGTCATCACTACTATATTTTTTGGCCAAATAAAAATTGTCTAATTTTCATGAAAAATAAATATAGGTACATTTAAGATGTCCAGTGGAGTTACTAAACGTGATCCAGGTTGGGAACATGGAGACCCAATAGACGGAAACAAACATGGCACAATTTGCAAATATTGTCATCGGGTAATGAAGAGTGGCGGAGTGACACGACTTAAGTACCATCTTAATGGATTAGATCCAGCAAAAAATGTCCAACGATGCGATAATGTCCCCCAGAAGTGAAGGCATTCATCAGCACATTATTAAAAAATAAAAAACAGCAGAAGGAAAAGATAACACATGGAATGGAAAATATTCGAGCTGGGCTACGAGGAGAAGTCATTGGCGAAGCGGTTGACAGTGATGATGATGGCGATGAGGACGAATGTGATGATGACATGGGACCTGAAGAACGACGCAGTTTGAAACAAGCATTACGTGCCTCCAAATAGTCAGCATGGGAAAGAGAACACCTTCATAAAATTCCTAATAGAGCACAAGATTCCGGGACAATTGGTGGTGCACAAATGAGATGGGGAGGCAGTCTTAGAGAATCACAACCAACACCACCAATAGCCCTAAGTTTATATAAGTCATCCAAAGCACGTCAAAAGAGTGTTTGGAGTTATTTCACTGGAGGTAATGTGAAGGAGGGAATGGGGCGTCTAATTAGCAAGTTCTTTATCTATGAAAATGTCCCTGCTGAGAAAGCATCATCACATCATTTCAAAAATATGATAGTGGGATGTCAACAAGCCGGTGTTGGAGTACAACTTCCCACTCCCTATGAGATAAGAAACAAATATTTGGATATGGAGTATAAAGACATTGGCGAGTATGTTAACAAGTTGAGGTCAAAGTGGGAAACTAATGGTTGCACAATCATGTGTGACGGATGGACTGGCCCGACCAGATTGTCTATCATAAACTTCATGGTATACTCCAAGGGAAAGACAATTTTTTTGAAGTCTGTTGATGCTTCAGACCATATAAAGAACTACAAGTATATTTACAAATTATTGAGGGATGTAATCATGGAGGTTGGAGAGCATAATGTTGTCCAAGTCGTGACCGACAACGGTTCTGCATTTGTCAAAGCTGGAAAAAAGTTAATGAAGCATCATAATGTGTTTTGGACATCATGTGCAGCACATTGTATTGATCTCATGTTTGAGGCAATGGGGAAGAGAGAGAATGTTGCTACTGTAGTAAAAAGAGCTAGAACGATCACAAATTATATTTACAATCACGGTTGGTTGTTGGCAAAGATGCGTGAATTTTGCAAAGGAGAAATTATTCGTCCAGCTACCACTCGATTCGCCACCAACTATATTGCATTAGACAGCCTACTTAAGAAGAAAGCAGGGTTGAAGCATCTATTCACTAGTGACGATTGGGCCAACCACAATTTGAGCCGCTCAAATGCAGGTCGTATGGTGGAAAGTATAGTGCTTGATCATGCTTTTTGGACTCAATCAGAATATGTGTGCCAAGTGTTTGAACCTCTTTACAAAGTTTTACGGATTGTTGACACAGAAGTGTATCCTACTATGGGGGCAATATATGAGTTGATGCGTGTAGTGAAGGATGAATTGGAAAGAAAACATGGTGCAAGGTGGGTCATAAAGATAATTGAAGATCGATGGTATAAAACATTATACCACGATTTGCATGCAGCAGGTATAAATTATGTCATAATTTGCAATTCATTTCTTTAGTTGCATAAGTATTATTTCTCTTATTAGAGTATGTGTTTCTTTGAACAGCATATTATTTGAATCCTCAATACCAATATAGACCCGGTGTTGGAGATGATGGTACCCTTATACGTGCTGTACATAATGTATACTCTAAATTAGACCCTGCATCACCAATAATTGGCCAATTTGGAAATGAGGTACACAATTACTTAAATTATAATAATTACTTTGTTGGATTAAACTAACACGATTTATTGAATTCAGCTAACATGGTTTAAAGATGCAAAAAGAACTTTTGGAGAACCAACATCAGTTGCTGCTCGAACAAAAATGTCTCATAGTGAGTGTAAACATATTTCACTATAAGTTTATAATAGAATTTGTTGGAGTTATTAGGCTTATCAACATTGTTTTTCATTGTAGCTGAATGGTGGATCATGTATGGGACCGATGCACCAACTGTGAGAAAGTTAGCAATCAAAGTATTATCACAAACAGCTTCCTCATCTGCTTGTGAAAGAAATTAGAGCACATTTGCACTCATACACACAAAGCAAAGAAATAGGTTGGCTCATAGTAGGTTGGAAAAATTAGTTTATTACTACTACAACATGAAGCTTCAAGTTCGAGATAAGGAAGCAGAAATAGATCATGTCGACCGTGGTGACCCATTAGATGTGTTTGATATTGTTGCTGAAGATGATGATACAGAGGGTACCAACTTTATCAGTGGATTAGACCTCTTCATTTAGATGATGATGAAGGCAACCCAGCTCCTAGAGTTGCTGAAGAAGCACGTAATGAAGGGATAAATGTAGAAAGAGTATTAGAGGAGGAGGTGGGATCTAGCAGCGCTGACTCTTTGGAAGAACTTTTGCGCCTAAGACCAAGAAACACTGGAATTCCACCTTCTTCCAATCCTACACAACCACAACATCGTGCTGATACTAATGATAGCTCTAGTACAAGATCAGGAGACTCACCTACCACCGGAGGTGGGAATGATGAAGGATATAGTGGAGCTAAGGTAGTGGTGGTGGATATGGAAAATATTATGGACCATCTCCCGGATTTATGAGCCCTTCACTGGTGAGGCATACTTCACGCATGCAACACAGAATGATGACCATGGCAGTAGGCGGGCATGACCAGGAATTGGTGCCATAGGGAATGACTATACTCGTAGAGAAAGAGGCAAGGGGATTTTGTCAAGTCAAGAAGATGACTCGTTATCTAGAACTTCGGACTCTGTTAGAGTGGCAAGTAGTAACTATGGTTATACTCATAACCAACCATTTCCCTACCCTTCATATCCCATTCCTGTTGGGATGGAATCGAGCGACTCATGGACACAATCCGAGACTTAATCTTCAAATGATTTTGCTTATGGACAACGTCAACCAATCTCGGATCCATATGGGTGGCATGTTAACAATTACATGCAAAACTATTTTGGGGATTTATCATTTGATAACTACTCTTCACAATACACTTACTCTACACATAGAGATGATGAAGATAGTGAAAAATTTGAACCTCATAGGAACTCTATGTGGTACTAAGTCACTCATGTATCTTACCATGCAATGTATAAAGTGTAAAATATTGTACTAATTCATTATATATAAATGATTATGGTGTGTTTAAACTTCTTTCATTAATTACTACATATTTTCTACACTCACAATGTTTGTCAGCTCGCTATATAATCAACTTGATAATGTTAAATCCATCATGCAATGCATTTCCTTCCAATTTTTTGTGATAAACTAATAGATAATTGACTAAATAAACATCTTGCAAAGTTTCAATAAAAATTTCCAAGTTTTTCTTACAATTTCCGTGGTTTCCATATAATTTTTATCGATATCGATATTATCTCGATATTTCCATCGATATTTCTGTGTTTTTGGACTACCGATATTTCCGATATCATCGATATTTAATACCTTGGATGCAGGACAAAAAATAAAAGATGCATTTGGCAGGGAGCACAATAAATTATTGGAAGACGAATTTTGTCACATCCCGGCCCGGGGTCCCACCACATCCCGGGCACGCCTCCATCGTAACACAATATTGTCCGTTTTGGGCCCCGACCACGCCCTCACGATTTTGTTTCTAGGAACTCATACGAGAACTTCTTAGTGGGTCACCCATCATGAGAGTGCTCTCGCGCGCTACTCGCTTAACTTCGGAGTTCTGATGGAACCCGAAGCCAGTGAGCTCCCAAAAGGCCTCGCGCTAAGTAGAGATGGGAATATACATATAAGACTCACATGATCCACTCTCCTGGGCGATGTGGGATCTCACAATCCACCCTCCCTTAGGGGCCCGACGTCCTCGTTGGCACACAAGCGGCCAGGGTTAGGCTCTGATACCAAATTGTCACATCCGGGATGTGGTGGAGGCCCGGGCCGGGATGTGACAAATTTAATATGTTGGAATAAAGAGGGTGTTTTAATACGAATGGGTGATTTTGGTTCCAAAAACAAAAAAATACAAATGGGTGATCAGATTAATTTCAAGGCATTTTTTGGCAAATCATAATAGCTAGGACGTTTTATGGCTGATAATAGACTTCCTTGATGTAATTTTCAAGTTTTAGTGTTTCTAAGTTTATTGCCCTTTTAAAATGTAAGTTACAAAATGGTTATAAAACCCACTTCTTGCTGGAAGGAGAGGAGTTGGACGTTTTTTGTTGATGAATGAAATATTCAAAGAGACTTCTATCTCATAATTGTGTCTTTCTCTTGTTTAAGATTCTGCTGCTTTGTTGTTATAGTTGTCTACATCGTAGGTTGGTACTAGAACCAAAGTTTACAAGGTTTTCAGGTCTCTCCTTGCACATGGAGATAGTGAACCTTGCCTATCATTTCTTTTTACACCTATCCATCCTTTTTATCTTAAATTTCTTTTCTCAATTCATTTTATTTCGTTTCTATCCACTGCGCTCTGCATCAGCATCATCCAAAATAACGGACGCTTGCCACAACTTGTTGTATACTCACAAGATTTTAACATGATGAGAAAGGTTGTGAGGGGCAGCTGCGGGTGTAGAAGGTCCACAAGGGTGGGTCCAACCCGAACTGTAATACCCTGAAAATTTAAATATGTAAATTATATATTCATAATTATGAATATGTGGAGAAAATCGAATTCAAATCGATTTATGGTTATGGAAATAAATTGGAAAATTGTAAAGTTTTGTTTCTGAAATTTTTTATAATTTACGTATTTGGATTATTGAGATTTTATGTTATTTTCGAGAAATTATATTAATTTACTTGAGTTTAGTTTTAAACTAAACTAGTTACGAAGTTCGAAGTTTGGAAATAAATTATTTAAAAACCTTAGACCTTTTGAGGTCACAATTTATATTTTTGAATAGAGCTCGATCTCACGAGCGCATAGCCACAAACCGTTCGTGAAACGGAGTTATAACGAAAGAATTATTAACGTTTAAAGTTAGGGACATTTTTGTAATTTAGCCCTTATTTAGAAGAATCCAGATTTTCTGGAACAAAAGCTTTGCCACGTGTGTGGCTGAGATGAAAATGAATAAAGAAATGGATGGCTGTGATGGAAAAGAAAGGGGAGAAAAGGGAGGGACACGGACGAATAAGGGGGAAGAAAAATGAGGGAAATGAGGGAAGAAAGGAGGGAAAAACGGATGCCCTTCGACCCGTGACCCGACTCGGCCACACTTTGGGTTTCCGGCCACCTTTGACGACAGCAAAGGTGTCAAAATGACCCTCCTTTCAAGGCCAACTGATCCATGTTCCACTTTCACCCCAAAACATTAAAATAAGGTTCGAATGTTAGAGGTTTGTACCGCGTGGGTGCGGCAGGTTTGGGTGGCGATCCACCAAACCGGAAATGATACCATGAAATTACCACCCCCAGCACCCTTTCATCAACCTCAGGAACAAAGCCCAACCATTTTTTGGGGCGTCGGAGCAACGGAAGTGGAAGATCGAGATCACCCAAATTCTTGGGTTCCGGCTGGTTCGAGGCAAATTAGAGCATTTTTCGGGCCAAATAGGACTTGGCCGCAGGTATAAAGTTTGTTCTACTCTTCGAGATCTTCATTTCTATAATTTTTGAGAATTTTTAGAAATAGTTGAATTTTCCGGCGAATCGGGACAGTCGACCGCCACTCGCGGCGGCGCACGGCGAGGAAGCCGAAATTGTGCTTTCTGCGTAATTCGTTATTTTAATTATGCTTTTGAGATCTAATTGTCGTGTTTTGAATCTTAATCCGATTGTGGTATTTGTGGATTAAAGAAATATATTTGAATTTGGTTTGATTTTCGGAATTGTGAACTACGAATGGCTTGATCCCTGTCAGGGTACGTAGGCAGTCTAACAAGACGTTAGATGCATCCATAAAAATAAGTGAGATCAAATAAGCAAGAATTAATATTTAGATGGAACTTTGGTCTAAGAGAAGAACAAGGGTAGTAAATTGAGTTTGATATTGTGTTTTGGGAATTAGATATTGGTTATAAATTTATAAAATGTGAGGGATTAGGAATTTGAGTAGTGAATTTGGATAAATGGTAGCTAACTAAACAGGAGCTTAGTTTGGGCCTATCACTAATATTATTATTTTCCCGAAATAAAGTAAATATTTCGGGACCGAGGCGTTACCAATGGTATCAGAGCAAATGATCCTACTCTGTAATATGCAATGTTCTCGAGTTCTTGTTGGTGTGAATGATGACATGCATTATGGTTGCATGATTTCAAATTTTTTGTGAATAAAGTGGCATGCATGTGACAAATATATATGTGTGAGATAGATATATGATTGGCCTTGTGTTTGTGGTGCAATTTTCATGGTGCTTACGAAATTCCGTTAGTGTGAATTATGAATTGCATTAATATTGCATTATTTGATAAGATCTATGAGTATGAAGGAATTTATGTGGAATGCATATATTGTGAATTATGATGCTTTGAATTGAATTGAATGGGAGTACGGAAATTTTAACATATCGTATTCATGTTATAGCTTCGAAGATGAGCATTTGATTAAAGTTTTGGATTAATCTTGAATCGAATCGATATTAGGCTATGCATTATGAAAATGTTGAATGTGAAGGTGATTGTGAGGTGGTGATAAGTAGATTGTGACATCCCGTCCCGAAATCATTTTATCAAGGACGTGAAAAGACAGAATTGTCCCTAAAGGTTACTAAGGTGTGTGTGACATATGCATTTGGTTAATATTTATCTTCCTAAGTTTTTGGAACACTTAGGACTCAAGTGTTCTTTGGTTGGTTAGTGACCACGTGGACCACTCCCACACACACAAAATCCTACTCTCCTCTCTCTCCCGTGCCTCACTCTCACTCAAACTCTCAGTCACTCTCTCTCCTCTATTTCGTATGGACGAACCTCAAACCAACCCATTTATGCACAGATCGAGCTCGTGATTAGTACCATCTCCTTCATCTCGTCATAGCGAACTTAACCATACCAATTGTTGGACTGGAAACCTTTGAAAAACCGAGGACCCATGCACCCCGAAGAAGGCACTGTTCATGCTCTTGTGATCGTGAGGGTTTCAGTTGATTCTAAGCTTATAGGAAGCTTTAGATCACCCTCATGATGCTCGGAGTACCATTTTCATGAAGTTTGGACGTCGGGATTGTGAAGAACCAGAGAACCCGATTTTGGGTACTGTTCATGTGCTCGTGGAATTAAAGGTTTCGAGGTATTTGGAGCTTATAGGGAGCTTAAGGACCTCTCCACGAAACTCCGAGAGGAAGAATGAGGTGATTTTGATGCTTAGAGGCCGAGATCGAAGCATCACAGTTTGGCCGGAATTATCGAAGGATCTCCGGAAAATTCTCGAAGGTTTTAGGTCCAAATCTTGGTAAGGTTTTTTTTCTTATGTTGTAAGCCTCATTTTGGTGAAAATTTCATGAAAAATGGATAAGAATTGACTGAGATACGAAGCTTGGAAAATTCCCAGAAACCGGCGAGTTGCAGCAGCATCGGCGACGGTCTCCGGCGAACCAAGGAAGAATGAGGAGAATATTCCGTCAAGTGTGACGGAATATGCTAACGGCGTCAGGTATATTAAACGGTATATGCTGATTTGTAACAGAATATTCCCTAACTGTCGTTACTGTTACCGTTAGGGTTCCTTGCGCGTGGCCGCGAGTCTTGCCGTGCACTCGCCGGCGCGTGGCGGCGCGTGGGTGGTCGGAAAAATATTCTAAAAATATGGGGATGTTCATGAGGTTGAGTAGGTCTCGGTGGTATATTCATATACCCAATTTGAGCAATATATGAGAAGTTATTAGGGAAAGTTGGTTATGTGCTTAATTAACGTTATTTCGGTTACTTCTCATATAAGCGAGGCTTATGCGGAAGACGAACACAGTCAAGGAAGGCTAAGGGGTTATGACCCTTAGATATAATTGTGAGTGGGCAGTTGCTTTCTTTATATACCTATATACTTACTGATTTTCCCAGAAATCGAATTTAATTGAAAGTATGTTTTAAAATGCCATGCATAGAATTGATATGAAATATGTGAATTGATATATGATGCATATATGTGAATTGGTGCTGTGGACGCACAGGTGAGTATTAGGTGAGTTATTTATTTTGATGTGGTTTGTGTTGAGAGCTCATAACCTGCACCCCCGGTGTTAGTGCTTATGTTATTCACCCGCATCACACGCTCACCTTGGATCCAAGTAGATGCTAGTCGTACAGACCACTAGAGGTGGTTCCGACATGCTAGTTGCACAGACCACTAAAGTTGGTTCCGACTAGTAGGTGACCCTAGATTATGTGCACAGATGATTGATGAGAGAAGCACTAGAGCGTATTATTACACCATCATAGTCGTACAGACTACTACAGGTAGTTCCGACTTATGTGCAGTGTAGTGCCGTACAAGTCACAGTTGGTGACTCCGGCTGGATTGGATATTGAGCCCTAGAATCAGCCGTACAGGACCACTGCAGGGTCTCCGGTTAATTCACTTTTCACCTGTTATATATTGATGCATCCATATTCTGTTTTGAAGCGTATAACATGGCATTTTTTTCTTCTGAAAAGTGATAAAGAATGGTGTTTTGAGATTTTTGAAGGTATATATATATATATATATATATATATTTATATATGCTATTTTCTGGGAAAGTATACAGGTTTTACAGCGAGGGGTTAGAGCTTTGATATTGAGATGATTTTCGAGAAAAAAGTTTGTTTTACTAACCCAAGGTTCGAGATAGCAGAGCTTTGGTGGCCTCGAGGATTCCAACGGTGTTCTGACAGAATTCACAATTGTATTTTTAAGCTTCCGAACTATGTAAATGGTTACGTCACTCTCACGTGACGGCCAGCACGCCCTCCTTCGGGACGGGGTGTGTCAGTTGGTATCAGAGCCTAGGTTGCAGTCCTGTGTATCTTGAGAATTTCTTAGTGTCTTCTGTCAGAACTATACCACCTCGTAGAGAGCCACGTCGTTCAGTTGAGTCTAGTTTTCCCGATTTAGCTTAGTTATTGGAAGCTAGTACTAATGTGATTCAGTCTATTACCCGAAGGATTTTTCTCTTAGAACTGGTTATAAGTTGATGCTGAATCACTTTATGGAAATGAAAGACCTGAGGGAGCAAGTTGATGGCTTAATCATTTGGAAAAGACGTTTCGGATTATGCAAAGTCAAGAGAATCTTTCTTTTGCAAGGTAGGTCAAGATGACTACCTGGTTTCTGAGTATTGAATTTGCATCCTGGTGGAGACATGAGTTTTATAGGACGTCACCGGAGGAAACAGCTGTTTGAGAGTTGTTTAAAGAATTGTTTAAGGAAAGGTTTAGTCCTCCGACATAAATGGATGGTAAGAAGCGAGAGTTTACAAATTTGAGACAAGGAAAGATGACGGCAAATGAGTATTATAGAAAGTTTACGGATAAGTATTGTTACCATTTGGATGTTGTTGTTAATCCAGTCGAGGTGTTATGTCGTTTTAAGCTGGATAATAAGAGGAAGTGGTGTTCTTTGACGACCACTATCTATTATGCTTCTTACCAGGAGTTTTATGAGATGTTGTTGAGAATTGAGGACTCTGAGATTATGCTCAGCGAGAGTAAAGAGGAATAAGAAAAGAATGGGAATAAGAGGAAAGACGATAAAGGTAAAGATCCGTCATCTCAAGGACCTCGAAAGACTCAGAGCTTCAAGAGAAGTGAAGCTAGTTCTAGTTCTCCCAGCAGAGGTTTTAGTGCCACTGGTCAGAGGTGAGGTGGTAGACTTACTAGTGATCCCAGATTTCAGAGACAAGGTGATTCGGATAGAGGGAATGTACCTTTGTGCCGTAGGTATAATAGCAGACACTTTAGAGAGTATAGACAAGAAAGCAGTGGATGCTTTACTTGTGGATAAATGGGACATAGAGCTGCAAATTGTCCCCATAATCAGTAAATGCCCCATCAGTCTTCTTTGCCACCACTAGCGCTGATCCAGCAGGTACCTGGATCTAGTAATTATGGTTAGATGAGCCGTGGTGTGCAGGATTAGAGTCGTACAGGTCACAAGAGGTGACTCCAACTTATATACTAGCATTGATCGATGAGTTATGAGTACAGCCGCACAGGTCACATTAGATGACTCTGGCTGGGTGGACGAGCAATAGATTCAGCCGTACAGGTCATACTAGCTGACTCCGGTTGATATATTTCTTGTTATTGATGATGTTACCAAAGAGAGTAATGATGAAGCACGATTGAGGCGTGCATATGTATTTCTAATGAAGGGCAAGATGGTAATGTTGCACCCTTGAGGATTGTTGCTTACTTATCGAGACAACAGTGAGTTATCGTTATTGCGGGCTGCAGACCATAATATCCATAACTTATTGTTGGATTCGTTAAGCGAGTAAACAGGTAGGTCATCCTACATTGGTATGGTGTTATTCAGGGTATCCAGTGATGGTGAAAGAGGTAGTTATGCCAGTGAATCTTATCTCGTTGAATTTTATGGATTTCGATGAGATTTTAGGCACAGACTGGTTGCATTATAATCGTGCCAAGATAGATTGCTATGGGAAATCAGTTACCTTCCATCGACCTGGATGACCAGAGGTTACTTTTGGGGGTCTGCAAAGTGGAGTGAGGTATGCCGTTATTTCTGCTGTGAGAGCAAAGAGATCGTTATCGAAAGGCTGCCAAGGATATTTAGTTCATGCGGTACTAAGAGATATTGCTTTGAGTAGTGTGGAAGAGGTCAAGGTGGTTAGACATTTTCCTGACGTTTTCCTTGAGAATTTACCTGGATTGCCGCCAGGCAAAGATGTGGAGTTCTCTATTAATTTGTTTCTAGGTACGGACCTTATATTAGAGATTGGTTCATGATGAGTTAAGGGAATTGAAAAGTCAGTTGCAAGAATTGATTGATAAAGGTTCCATTCAACCTAGTATGTCGTCGTGGAGAGCCCAGTTTAATTATGAGGAAGAATGTGGACATTAAGGCCATACATTGACTATGGACAATTGAATCGGGTAACGATTGAGAATCGTTATCCATTACCGCGTATTAATGATTGTTTGATCAGTTTAGAGGTGCCTATGTATTTTCAAGGATTGATTTGAAGTTTGGTTATTACCAATTGAAGATTAAGAGTGATGATGTCCCTAAGACGGTTTTCAGAACTCGTTATGGTATTTATGAGTTTTTGGTGATGCCATTCGGATTGACGAATTTTATGAGTTTGACGAATGAAGTATTCCAGGAATATCTCGACAGGTTTGTTATCGTTTTCATTGACGATATTCTGGTATACTCAAGACTAGAGCAGAGCATGCTAGACATCTTAAAGTGGTATTACAAAGATTGAGGGATCGTCGATGTATTCTAAGTTTAGCAAATGCCAATGTTGGATGAATCAAGTGGCATTTCTGGGACATGTTATATCTACTTAAAGTATTCAAGTGGATTCTTAAAAGGTAGCAGAAGTTGAGAATTTGGAACAATCGCGAACCGTGACTAAGATTCGGAGTTTTCTTAGCTTAGCAGACTATTATGGACGGTTTGTGAAAGATTTTTCAGTCATTGCCTTGCCATTGACGAGATAGACGAGAAAAGAGGTTAAGTTTGAGTGGGATGAAAATGGTGAGCAAAGTTTTCAACAGTTGAAGTATTTCCTCACTCATGCACTTGTGTTAGCACTCTCAGATGATAACGGGAATTATGAGGTTTATAAGGATGCTTCTTTGAATGGTTTGGGATGTGTATTGATACAAAGGGTAGGGTAATTGCTTATTCTTCACGGCAATTGAACTTCATGAGGTGAATTACCCTAATTATGATTTGGAATTAATAGCTGTCATATTGGCTTTGAAGAATTGGAGAAATTATCTTTATGAAGAAAAGTGTAAGATTTGTATGGATCATAAGAGTCCCCAATATCTGTTTACTCAGAGAGATCTTAATCTTAGGCAACAAAGGTGGATTGAGTTGCTTAGTGATTATGATTGCACGACCAGGGTGATCCTGTCGTGCAAATGTTTGGGCTGATGTACTTAATATGAAGACTCTCGTGAGAATAAATGCTTTGTATGCTTGTTATGTTCCTCTTCTTGCGGATTTGAGATCTACTGGAGTAAAGTTGGAAATAGAAGAACGAGAAGAAGCCTTGCTTGCTAGTATCCAAGTTAGGCTTATTTTAATTAATCGTATACTCGATGCCCAGAGGATTGATGAAGAAACTAGGAATTAATTGAGGCAAAGAATATCGAGAAAAAGAAAGACCTCATAGTTAGAGAATCAGATGGCATGCTTATGCAAGAGAACAAGATGTATGTGCTTAATGATATGGAACTAAAGAAAGCAATTTTTGGACGAAGTACACTGTTCAGCTTCTATAATGCATCTTGGAAGTACTAAAATATGTCATACCATTCGATCATGTACTATTGTCCGGGTATGAAAAGGGAAATTTTGAGTATGTAAGTAAATGTATCATATGTCAGCAAGTTAAAACGGAAGAAAGAAGCCTTTTGGATTGATGCAGTTACTTCCCGTTTCACAGTGGAAATGGAAAAATATTACTATGGATTATGTGTACAAACTTCCTCGTACACGAGACGGTTATGATGGAATTTGAGGTGGTAGATGATCGGCTTACTAAGTCAGAGTATTTTACTCCAGTGAAGAGCAGCAACCTTTCCAGACCAGTGTAACGGTTAATTATTTGTTTTATGGAAAAGAGATTTGGACTTACGGATCTATTGAGCTTTTTGGGTATGTTGGTCACTTCTAAGTTCTGGGTAACTTTTCAAGAAACTTCGGATACAAGATTACTTTATAGTGCAGCATATCATCCTCAGACAGACAGACAACAGAGAGGACCATTCGGACTTTGGATGATATACTGAGATCTTCGGTATAGCAGTTGGTGACGCTTGGATTAAAAAGTTGGATTTAATGGAATTTGCCTACAACGACAACTTTCATTCGAGTAGTGGTAGGACACCATTTGAGGCACCTTATGAGAAAGCTTGTCGTACATCTTTGTGCTAGTAAGAGATTAGCGAAAGAGTTTTAGTGGGTCCTGAGATTGTGGATGTGACTACTTAGAATGTTCAAGTGATTAAGTCTAACCTGAAAGTGGCACAAGATTGACAAAAGAGCTTAGCAGTCAGACATGACACTGATAGAATGTATTATGTAAGTGATTAGATGTGTTTGAAAATTATCAACTTGGAAAAGTGTGATTCGGTTTGGAAAGAAGGGCAAGTTAAGTCCTAAGTGCATCGGACCTTATGTGATCACCGAGAGAGTTGGTGAAGTTACTTATGGGCTTGAGTTGCCTCCGGAGTTGTCGAAAGTGCACGACGTGAGCTTGGTGAAGGTATTGTGGAGAAACCATTCAGAGAAAGAACCTTCTTGGGAGACTGATGATCGGATGAGAGAGATATATCCGAGGTTGTTTTATGGTAATTAATGGATTGTAATGATTATGTGAATTTCGAGGATGAAATTCTATAAGGAGGGTAGATTGTCACAGCCTGTACCGAAATCATTTTATCAATGACGTGAAAAGATGGAATTGTCCCTAAAGGTTACTAAGGTGTGTGTGACATATACATTTGGTTAATATTTATCTTCCTAAGTTTTTGGAACACTTAGGACTCAAGTGTTCTTTGGTTGGTTAGTGACCACGTGGACCACTCCCACACACACAAAATCCTACTCTCATCTCTCTCCCGTGCCTCACTCTCACTCAAACTCTCAGTCACTCTCTCTCCTCCATTTCGTACGGACGAACCTCAAACCAACCCATTTATGCACAGATCGAGCTCGTGATTAGTACCATCTCCTTCATCTCGTCATAGCGAACTCAACCATACCAATTGTTGGACTGGAAACCTTTGAAAAACCAAGGACCCAGGCACCCCGAAGCAGGCACTGTTCATGCTCTTGTGATCGTGAGGGTTTCAGTTGATTTTAAGCTTATAGGAAGCTTTAGATCACCCTCATGATGCTCGGAGTACCATTTTCATGAAGTTTAGACGTTGGGATTGTCAAGAACCAGAGAACCAGATATTGGGTACTGTTCATGTGCTAGTGGAATTAAAGGTTTCAAGGTATTTGGAGCTCATAGGGAACTTAAGGACCTCTCCACGAAACTCTGAGAGGAAGAATGAGGTGATTTGGATGCTTAGAGGCCGAGATCGAAGCATCACAGTTTGGCCGGAATTATCGAATGATCTCCGGCAAATTCTCGAAGGTTTTAGGTCCAAATCTTGGTAAGGTTTTGTTTCTTATGTTGTAAGCCTCATTTTGGTGAAAATTTCATGAAAAATGGATAAGAATTGACTGACATACGAAGCTTGGAAAATTCCCAGAAACCGGCGAGTTGGAGTGGCACCGGCGACGGTCTCCGGCGAACCAAGGAAGAAGGAGAAGAATATTCCATCAAGTGTGACGGAATATGCTAACGGCGTTAGGTACATTAAACGGTATATGCTGATTTGTAACAGAATATTCCCTAACTGCCGTTACTGTTGCCGTTAGGGTTCCCTGCGCGTGGCCGCCTGTCTTGCCGTGCACTCGCCGGCACGTGGCGGGGCGTGGGTGGTCGGAAAAATATTCTAAAAATATGGGGATGTTCGTGAGGTTGAGTAGGTCTCGGTGGTATATTCATATACCCAATTTGAGCAATATATGAGAAGTTATTAGCGAAAGTTGGTTATGTGCTTAATTAACGTTATTTCGGTTACTTCTCATATAGGCGAGGCTTATGCGGAAGACGAACACAATCAAGGAAGGCTAAGGGGTTATGACCCTTCGATATAACTGTGAGTGGGCAGTTGCTTTCTTTATATACCTATAAACTTACTGATTTTCCCAGAAATCGAATTTAATTGAAAGTATGTTTTAAAATGCCATGCATAGAATTGATATGAAATATGTGAATTGATATATGATGCATATATGTGAATTGGTGCTGTGGACGCACAGGTGAGTATTAGGTGAGTTATTTATTTTGATGTGGTTTGTGTTGAGAGCTCATAACCTGCACCCCCGGTGTTAGTGCTTATGTTATTCACCCGCATCACACGCTCACCTTGGATCCAAGTAGATGATAGTCGTACAGACCACTAGAGGTGGTTCTGAAATGCTAGTCGCACAGACCACTAGAGGTGGTTCCGACTAGTAGGTGACCCTAGATTATGTGTACAGATGAGTGATGAGAGAAGCACTATAGCGTATTATTACACCATCATAGTCGTACAGACTACTATAGGTAGTTCCGACTTATGTGCAGTGTAGTGCCGTACAGGTCACAGTTGGTGACTCCGGCTGGATTGGATATTAAGCCCTAGAATCAGCCGTACAGGACCACTGCAGGGTCTCCGGTTAATTCACTTTTCACCTGTTATATATTGATGCATCCATATTCTGTTTTGAAGCGTATAACATGGCATATTTTCTGAAAAGTGATAAAGAATGGTGTTTTGAGATTTTTGAAGCTATATATATTTATATATGCTATTTTCTAGGAAAGTATATAGGTTTTACAGCGAGGGGTTAGAGCTTTGATATTGAGATGATTTTCGAGAAAAAACTTTGTTTTACTGACCCACTCAATTTTGTTTTGCGCCCCTCCTGGTTCGAGATAGCAGAGCTTTGGTGGCCACGAGGAATCCAACGGTGTTCTGACAGAATTCACAATTGTATTTTTAAGCTTCCGAACTATGTAAATGGTTACGTCACTCTCACGTGACGGCCAGCACGCCCTCCTTCGGGACGGGGTGTGTCATAGATGGAGAATTTGTATTATACCTGACACTTGAGAAATTGAATTGGGCAAAAAGGCCCGTGGATATAAGGGTGGATATGTGAATGGGCACAAAGATCCAGTGAATGAGAGTGGGCACAAAGATCCAGTGAATGTGAAATGGGGAGAAAAAGGCTCGTGAATGTGAAATTGGGCAAGAAAGGCCCGTGGATGTGGAATTGAAAAAAAAAAAGAGAAGAAGAAAAGAAAAAGAAAGTGTGATGTGTATTGGCCAGGTATATTATAATCTTTTCCAGTCTACTGACAATGGTTTGGGGCAAAAAGGGGGAAAATGATGACATCATTGTTTTGTCGATGATAAGTGTGCCCAGAAAGAAAAAAAAAATCATTTGGCCAACGATAATTGCGATTGGAAATTTTAATATTTATGGAAGTTATGCTGATTATCGAATGGAAATGAGATAGTAAACTGTGGTTATGGTTTGCCCATTATAATTAAAATGGTGGGTAGACATGAATGAAATTGGGGAAGGAAATTTGAGTTCATTTAATATAAATGATTTTTCAGCTGAGTTTTTCCCTTTGATGAAAAACATTGACAGGAGAAGTTTATAATTACAAATTTGTTTGGTTTGGTTTGCCATTAACGAATTATGGCGTGAAAATTATGATATATTGTTAGCCACGATAGTCATGGCTTGAAACTTGACGTTTGATTTTGCCAAAAGTAATGGTAAGTGACATTTTAAATAAGTATGATGTAGACTTCCAAATAATGTGACTAGGATTTCGTATGAGGATTCATCGAATAAGAGTGAAATCCTAAACTGAGGTTATGCTTTGGTTATTATAATTTGAAATGGTGAAAAAAAAAAATCAGTGGATATGAATAAAATTATGGGATGAGACTTTGAGTTCGTTTAATATAAACGATTTCTCAATTGTGATTTTCGTTTGATGAAACGAATTGAGGGACAAAGTTGTAATTACAAAATTGATTGGTTGGTTGCCATAGTCATGAGTTAGCATTGTTGGATTTGATATTGAGAACCAAACTGTTGAAGCGTATATATTCTCATGGCTATGTGATTACTAAAATTTATTATGGTTGGCCGTGAGAGACGTGGTATATAAATTTCTCTCTTTTGGTTTATGAAATGCGAATGGTACTATAGCAGTGTGAGTCACTAATTTATTCGATATGTGGCTACGTTTTGAAGCAATTTAAAAGACAACAAGAAAGAAAAATATAAAAGGTTTTTAAATTTTACTCTGAGTAATTTCGTTTAATTGTGGATACGAATGAATTCATAGAATGAGATTTGATCTCGTTCAATATTGATGGTATGGCGGACTTGGTTTAAACTTCTTTCCATTACTAGTGGGTGTGATTAAGAATTCTAATCATTTTGGTTGGAATTTTGGTAATTTATTTGTCAATTCTAATGGGTCGGTTTGAAATTCTTATATTTACTTAGCCATTAATGATCATGGTCTAAAATTCTGATATTTAAACTGCCGAAGATAGTTATGGCTGGAATTTATTATATTGTGGTTATTATGCTAGTACTTATCTAGTTGATGGTTGATGTGGTTTGAGAGTCTAGTATTTATTTGGCCAACAAGAATTATGGCTTGATGTTTGATATATTGTTACCAATGTGTATGTCTAGAAATTTTGATATTTATTCTGCCCACGAATGTGGTTGGAAATCGGTGAAGGTGGGTGGAAATCACGATGATTTATTCATTGATTTCTTTATCTTGAGTTTGAATAAACTTGTAGACTGATGTTATAATTTTATTCATTATAAAAGGAATGGTGGGAATACATCAAATCCTTTTCCATTAATTGAGGGCAGAAATCTTTGTTTTGCCAAAGATGATTATGGCTAGAAATTTTAAAATCTTATGCCCAATGATGAGTATGGTTGGAAATTTTAATATTCATAATATCATGATGATTTTACGAAAGGGAGTGAAATCACAACCGAAGCTAAGTTTGGTTTAATAATTAGTGATGGAAGAATAAAGGGAATAAAGGTGACCTAGCTATGGTGTCACTCTGATAACGATTTCCTAATTGTGAGTGTGATAAGTGTGACATCATTTTTACGTTGGTTGTTGTTGGATTAGTTATTGGGTCAGAACAGATGACGCAACCATATTATATGACTATATGATTAATATGGTTAGTTGGGTTCACGTGAGAATATGAATAAAATCCTAGAATGAGATTTAATTTCGTTTAAGATAAATGGTACTGCGGATTTGTTTAAAATGTATTATCCTTATACAGTGACTGAAAATCTCGGGGACGAGATTTATTTTAACGGGGGTGAATGTAATACCCTGAAAATTTAAATATGTGAATTATATATTCATAATTATGAATATGTGGAGAAAATCGAAAACAAATCGATTTATGGTTATGGAAATAAATTGGAAAATTGTAAAGTTTTGTTTCTGAAATTTTTTATAATTTACATATTTGGATTATTGAGATTTTATGTTATTTTCGAGAAATTATAGTAATTTACTTGAGTTTAGTTTTAAACTAAACTAGTTACGAAGTTCGAAGTTTGGAAATAAATTATTTAAAAACCTTAGACCTTTTGAGGTCACAATTTATATTTTTGAATAGAGCTCGATCTCACGAGCGCGTAGCCACAAACCGTTCGTGAAACGGAGTTATAACGAAAGAATTATTAACGTTTAAAGGTAGGGACATTTTTGTAATTTAGCCCTAATTTAGAAGAATCCAGATTTTCTGGAACAAAAGCTTTGCCATGTGTGTGGCTGAGATGAAAATGAATAAAGAAATTGATGGCTGTGATGGAAAAGAAAAGGGAGAAAAGGGAGGGACATGGACGAATAAGGAGGAAGAAAAATGAGGGAAGAAATGAGGGAAAAACGGATGTCCTTCGACCCGTGACCCGACCCAGCCACACTTTGGGTTTCTGGCCACCTTTGACGACGGCAAAGGTGTCAAAATGACCCTCCTTTCGAGGCCAACTGATCCATGTTCCACTTTCACCCCAAAACATTAAAATAATGTTCGAATGTTAGAGGTTTGTACCGCGTGGGTGCGGCGGGTTTGGGGGGCGATCCACCAAACCGGAAATGATACCATGAAATTACCACCCCCACTACCCTTCCCTCAACCTCAGGAACAGAGCCCAACCATTTTTTGGGGCGTCGGAGCAACGGAAGTGGAGGATCGTGATCACCCAAATTCTTGGGTTCCGGCTGGTTCGAGGCAAATTAGAGCATTTTTCAGGTCAAATAGGACTTGGCCGTTGGTATAAAGTTTGCTCTACTCTTTGAGATCTTCATTTCTGTAATTTTTGAGAATTTTTAGAAATAGTTGAATTTTCCGGCGAATCGGGGCGGCCAACCGCCAGGTGCGGCGGCGTAGGGCCAGGAAGCCGAAATTGTGCTTTCTGCGTATTTCGTTATTTTAATTATGCTTTTGAGATCTAATTGCCGTGGTTTGAATCTTAATCCGATTGTGGTATTTGTGGATTAAAGAAATATATTCGAATTTGGTTTAATTTTCGGAATTGTGAACTACGAATGCCTTGATCCCTGTCCGGGTACGTAGGCAGTCGAACAAGACGTTAGATGTAGCCATAAAAATAAGTGAGATCAAATAAACAAGAATTAATATTTAGATGGAACTTTGGTCTAAGAGAAGAACAAGGGTAGTAAATTGAGTTTGATATTGTGTTTTGGGAATTAGATATTGGTTATAAATTTATAAAATGTGAGAGATTAGGAATTCGAGTAGTGAATTTGGATAAATGGTAGCTAACTAAACAGGAGCTTAGTTTGGGCCTATCACTAATATTATTATTTTCCTGAAATAAAGTAAATATTTCGGGACCAGGACGTTACAAATGGTATCAGAGCAAATGATCCTACTCTGTAATATGCAATGTTCTCGAGTTCTTGTTGGTGTGAACGATGACATGCATTATGGTTGCATGATTTCAAATTTTTTGTGAATAAAGTGGCATGCATGTGGCAAATATATATGTGTGAGATAAATATATGATTGGCCTTGTGTTTGTGGTGCAATTTCCATGGTGCTTATGAAATTCCGTTAGTGTGAATTATGAATTGCATTAATATTGCATTATTTGATAAGATCTATGAGTATGAAGGAATTTATGTGGAATGCATATATTGTGAATTATGATCTTTGAATTGAATTGAATGGGAGTAGGGAAATTTTAAAATATCGTATTCATGTTATAGCTTCGAAGATGAGCATTTGATTAAAGTTTTGGAATAATCTTGAATCGAATCGATATTAGGCTATGCATTATGAAAATGTTGAATGTGAAGGTGATTGTGAGGTAGTGATAAGTAGATGGAGAATTTGTATTATACCTGGCACTTGAGAAATTGAATTGGGCAAAAAGGCCCGTGGATATACGGGTGGACATGTGAATGGGCACAAAGACCTAGTGAATGTGAATGGGCACAAAGACCCAGTGAATGTGAAATGGGGCGAAAAAGGCCCGTGAATGTGAAATTGGGCAAGAAAGGCCCGTGGATGCAGAATTGAAAAAAAAAAAAAAAGAGAAGAAGAAAGAAAAAAGAAAGTGTGATGTGTATTGGCCAGGTATATTACAATCTTTTCCAGTCTACTAGCCACTGTTTGGGGCAAAAAGGGGAAAATGATGAAATCATTGTTTTGTCGATGATAAGTGTGGCCATAAAGAAAGAAAAAAAAATCATTTGGCCAACGATAATTGTGATTGGAAATTTTAATATTTATGGAAGTTGTGGTGATTATCGAATGGAAATGAGATAGTAAACTGTGGTTATGGTTTGCCCATTATAATTAAAATGGTGGGTGGACATGAATGAAATTGGGGAAGGAAATTTGAGTTCATTTAATATAAATGATTTTTCAGCTGAGTTTTTCCCTTTGATGAAAAACATTGACGGGAGAAGTTTATAATTACAAATTTGTTTGGTTTGGTTTGCCATTAACGAATTATGGCGTGAAAATTATGATATTTTGTTAGCCACAATAGTCATGGCTTGAAACTTGACGTTTGATTTTGCCAAAAGTAATGGTAAGTGACATTTTAAATAAGTATGATGTAGACTTCCAAATAATGTGGCTAGGATTTCGTATGAGGATTCATCGAATAAGAATGAAATCTTAAACTGAGGTTATGCTTTGGTTATTATAATTTGAAATGGTGAAAAAAAAAAAAATCAATGGATATGAATAAAATTATGGGATGAGACTTTGAGTTCGTTTAATATAAACGATTTCTCAATTGTGATTTTCGTTTGATGAAACGAATTGAGGGACAAAGTTGTAATTACAAAATTGATTGGTTGGTTGCCATAGTCATGAGTTAGCATTGTTGGATTTGATATTGAGAACCAAACTGTTGAAGCGTATATATTCTCATGGCTATGTGATTACTAAAATTTGTTATGGTTGGCCGTGAGAGACGTGGTATATAAATTTCTCTCTTTTGGTTTATGAAATGCGAATGGTACTCTAGCAGTGTGAGTCACTAATTTATTCGATATGTGGTTACGTTTTGAAGCAATTTAAAAGACAACAAGAAAGAAAAATATAAAAGGTTTTTAAATTTTACTCTAGGTCATTTCGTTTAATTGTGGATACGAATGAAATCATAGAATGAGATTTGATTTCGTTCAATATTGATGGTATGGCGAACTTGGTTTAAACTTCTTTCCATTACTAGTGGGTGTGATTAAGAATTCTAATCATTTTGGTTGGAATTTTGGTAATTTATTTGTCAATTCTAATGGGTCGGTTTGAAATTCTTATATTTACTTAGCCATTAATGATCATGGTCTAAAATTCTGATATTTAAACTGCCGAAGATAGTTATGGCTAGAATTTATTATATTGTGGTTATTATGCTAGTACTTATCTAGCCGATGGTTGATGTGGTTTGAGAGTCTAGTATTTATTTGGCCAACAAGAATTATGGCTTGATGTTTGATATATTGTTACCAATGTGTATGTCTAGAAATTTTGATATTTATTTTGCCCACGAATGTGGTTGGAAATCGGTGAAGGTGGGTGGAAATCACGATGATTTATTCATTGATTTCTTTATCTTGAGTTTGAATAAACTTGTAGACTGAGGTTATAATTTTATTCATTATAAAAGGAATGGTGGGAATAGATCAAATCCTTTTCCATTAATTGAGGGCAGAAATCTTTGTTTTGCCAAAGATGATTATGGCTAGAAATTTTAAAATCTTATGCCCAATGATGAGTATGGTTGGAAATTTTAATATTCATAATATCATGATGATTTTACGAAAGGGAGTGAAATCACAACCGAAGCTAAGTTTGGTTTAATAATTAGTGATGGAAGAATAAAGGGAATAAAGGTGACCTAGCTATGGTGTCACTCTGATAACGACTTCCTAATTGTGAGTGTGATAAGTGTGACATCATTTTTACGTTGGTTGTTGTTGGATTAGTTATTGGGTCAGAACAGATGACGCAACCATATTATATGACTATATGATTAACATGGTTAGTTGGGTTCACATGAGAATATGAATAAAATCTTAGAATGAGATTTAATTTCGTTTAAGATAAATGGTACTGCGGATTTGTTTAAAATGTATTATCCTTATACAGTGATTGAAAATCTCGGGGACGAGATTTATTTTAACAGGGGGTGAATGTAATACCCTGAAAATTTAAATATGTGAATTATATATTCATAATTATGAATATGTGGAGAAAATCGAAAACAAATCGATTTATGGTTATGAAAATAAATTGGAAAGTTGTAAAGTTTTGTGTCTGAAATTTTTTATAATTTACGTATTTGGATTATTGAGATTTTATGTTATTTTCGAGAAATTATATTAATTTACTTGGATTTAGTTTTAAACTAAACTAGTTACGAAGTTCGAAGTTTGGAAATAAATTATTTAAAAACCTTAGACCTTTTGAGGTCACAATTTATATTTTTGAATAGAGCTCGATCTCACGAGCGCGTAGCCACAAACCGTTCGTGAAACGGAGTTATAACGAAAGAATTATTAACGTTTAAAGTTAGAGACATTTTTGTAATTTAGCCCTAATTTAGAAGAATCCAGATTTTCCGGAACAAAAGCTTTGACACGTGTGTGTGACACACCCCGACCTGAGAATCCGGGCGTTCTGGCCATCACAAGCGTGACGTAACCATAAATGCAATGCGGAAGCGATAAGGTAAGAGAGCTATGAATGACTAGAAACCCGAATAATAGCAGTACTATCCAAACGACATACTAGAGAGAATTTAAGTGCAAAATACACACAATCAGAGCATAAGATTCTAAGTGCAGTCAAGTAGGACAGTTACTAAATTACAACACCCGAAGGTGAGTCCTACATTTGTGAAGTCTGTCAGAACAACCGTTGGAATCCTTGTGAGCCACCAAGCACTTCTAACTATAACCTGGAGGGGCGTAAAACAAAGTTGAGTGGGTCAGTAAAACAAAGCTTTTCGAAAATATCTCATTTATCAACATTTATAACCCCTCACTGTAAAACTTGTATACTTTCCCAGAAAATAGCATATATACATATGTATATCATCATATTCTCAAATCATAGTTCAAAATCAGTATTATGAAAGTATGCCATGCTATATGCATCGATAACATAATAAAGATACGTAAATATATAACAGGTGAAATAATAAATCAACCGAAGACCCTGCAGTGGTCCTGTACGGTTAATCATATAGCTCAATACCTATGCCTGCACAGGAGTTGGAACCATTAAAATGGTCTGTATGACAGGACTTGGTGTAATAATACACTCTAGTGTAATTCTCATCAAACAGTTGTGCGAATAATCGCAGGTCACCTACGAGTCGGAACCACAGAAGTGGTCTGTACGACAAGACTTACACCTACTTGGATCTAAGGGAGTGTGCGGTGCGGGAGGTGAATATCAACATAAGCACTAACACCAGGGGTGCAGGTTATGAGCTCTCAACACAATTCACATCATCAACACAATATAACTCACATGATACTTACCTGTACGTCCACCGCACGATTTCATACATATGCATCATATACCAATTCATACATTTCATATCAATTCTATGCATGGCATTTTAAAACATACTTTCATTCAAATTCGATTTCTGAGAAAATCAGTAAGTATATAGGTATATAACGAAAACAACTGCCCATTCACTGGTATGTCGAAGGGTCGTAACCCCCGCGCCGCCCTTGATTGCGCTCGTCCTCGGGATAGATCTCACCTATATGCGAAACAACTATAATAACATTATTTAGAGCACATAACCAACAATATAAAATAACTTCTCATATGATGCTCAATTGGGGTGTTTGAATATACCAACGTGATCTGCACAACCTCACGAACATCCCCATATTTTTAGAATTATTTTTGGACCTGTCACGCGCCCCCACGCTCGGTCACGTGCCAGTCACACTGACAGTTTTTTAAACGACGTCAGGAATATTCCATCAACTCTTAACGGAAACCGTTAAACTTTACTAACGGCGTCAGCATATTCCGTCCAAACTGACGGAATATACTCATTTCTTCTCCGGCAAGTCGCCGGTCGCCGGAAAACTGGGGAAATTTTCCAACTTCGATATCTCGGCCATTTTTGCACCATTTTTCACGATCTTTACATCAAAATGAATCTCCTAACTTTTAGAATCACGCTATATCAATTTAAAGCTCTAAAAGTCATGAAATCTTACCGGGTAATTTCCACAAAATCCAGCCAAGCTTCAAACCCACGATTCCTACGTCCAATTCTTTTAAACGAAGCACTCCGAGCTTCCTTGGGACCTTGCTAAGCTTCTTATAAGCTTAGAATTCCCTGAAAACCAACATTTCACGTGCACATGAATAGTGACATCAAACGGGGTTATGGTTCCGACGTGATTTCGAGGGTTATAAGTTCCAAATCTTGTACCAATGGACTCAGGGGAAGATAGGGAACAAGAATATTACCTTAAAACCTTCAATCTGTGAAGTTTGAGGTGACTGTGGTGCTCGTTTGTACGTGCACAGTGCACGGTGTAGAAAAACCAAGAGAGAAGAGAGAAGAAGTCCACAGGAGAGAAAGATAGCATGTTGTGTGTGTGTGTGTGGTCCACTAAGGCCCTAACCACACAAACAAATAAACTACAACTAAGTTCCAATAAATTTTCCAAAAACTTAGGAAGAGGGATATTAACCAAATGTATAAATTACACACACCTTAGTAGTCTTTAGGGATAATTCCGTCCTTTCATGTCCTCGATAGAAAGATTTCGGGACGGGCTGTGACAGTGTGGCTGAGATGAAAATGAATAAAGAAATGGATGGCTGTGATGGAAAAGAAAGGGGGGAAAAGGGAGGGACACGGACGAATAAGGGGGAAGAAAAATGAGGGAAATGAGGGAAAAACGGATGCCCTTCGACCCGTGACCCGACCCGGCCACACTTTGGGTTTCCGGCCACCTTTGACGATGGCAAAGGTGTCAAAATGACCCTCCTTTCGAGGCCAACTGATCCATGTTCCACTTTCACCCTAAAACATTAAAATAAGGTTCGAATGTTAGAGGTTTATATCGCGTGGGTGCGGCGGGTTTGGGTGGTGATCCACCAAACCGGAAATGATACCATGAAATTACCACCCCCACTACCCTTCCCTCAACCTCAGGAACAAAGCCCAACCATTTTTTGGGGTGTCAGAGCAACGGAAGTGGAGGATCGAGATCACCCAAATTCTTGGGTTCCGGCTGGTTCGAGGCAAATTAGAGCCTTTTCAGGCCAAATAGGACTTGGCCTTAGGTATAAAGTTTGCTCTACTCTTCGAGATCTTCATTTCTGTAATTTTTGAGAATTTTTAGAAATAGTTGAATTTTCCGGCGAATCGGGGCGGCTGACCGCCACTCGCGGCGGCGGGTGCGGCGGCGCACGGCCAGGAAGCCGAAATTGTGCTTTCTGCGTATTTCGTTATTTTAATTATGCTTTTGAGATCTAATTGCCGTGGTTTGAATCTTAATCCGATTGTGGTATTTGTGGATTAAAGAAATATATTTGAATTTGGTTTGATTTTCGGAATTGTGAACTACGAATGGCTTGATCCCTGTCAGGGTACGTAGGCAGTCTAACAAGACGTTAGATGCATCCATAAAAATAAGTGAGATCAAATAAGCAAGAATTAATATTTAGATGGAACTTTGGTCTAAGAGAAGAACAAGGGTAGTAAATTGAGTTTGATATTGTGTTTTGGGAATTAGATATTGGTTATAAATTTATAAAATGTGAGGGATTAGGAATTTGAGTAGTGAATTTGGATAAATGGTAGCTAACTAAACAGGAGCTTAGTTTGGGCCTATCACTAATATTATTATTTTCCCGAAATAAAGTAAATATTTCGGGACCGGGGCGTTACACGAACATCCGGAGAAGCGTCTGTGAGAACCTCTAAGGACCATCCAATGGTGTGGGCATGTGGTGAAAGTGAGAAGACCATTGTGAATGTTGTTCTTGGACCTTAGTTACAACGAAGAAGAAAGACTTCTTCTCTCCATTTCCCACATGAACAACTCTCATTTTTTTATTTGTTGTCTAATCAGGTTATGCAACCCTAGCATTTTAATTAGCAAACAGATGGTGTATTACTTAACCAATATTTTTATACCATATGTTTGACATCGTTACTTTTGAAAAATTCCCTATAAATTCATACGACCTCTAAAAACTATTTTGTAATGTACTATGAACTCGTAATTACTTACACTTTCATCTCATACCATCAAATTCACTAAAATACTAAAGCAAAATTTTTTGATATTGTTGTATGTTATATGTTTAATAATAAACCTAATTAAAATAATAAACCACAAATTCTCAATACAACTATATTTTTGTAAGTGTAAATAAGCACTTACTTGTATGATATATAGTAAGTTTACTTAAATCTGCCTAGTCTACCTAAGTCTTTGCCTAAAGGCGTATAGGTGCCCCAGTAATTTTATTCGGCGCGGTCAACTACACACACGCAAATCTAAACCAAACCATATTGCTTCACGTGGCTCGAACAAGTCAATTTCCCAATAGCCAGAAAGGAGCACAATTTCTTGAAAATAGTCAGCGCTGCAGGGAATCCACCCTCATAGCCAGAAAGGAACACGAGTTGGCTCGCACGTGCGATCAGATTTTGTTAGAAAGTAAACTGTCTCCCGCTCTCTCTCTCTCAAACCATTTCACACTCACATACAACTTCTGCTTCTCTCTTTAGAAGAAACGTCAGATGTTGGAGTCGAAGCTTCATCAACAGAGCATGCAACAAATCCATGTAATTTCTCTCAACCTTGACAGCTCGTAATTGCTAACTAATGAAATTGATTACTGCTTTGTGAAATCGTTCTTTATATAGGTATATATACACACATTTGATATTTTGGTTGTGAGATTTGATAGAGACAGAGCTTCATTGGACATCTATATGCGTTTGCAAATGGCAATCAATCAGGCATGACCTGGGCTCAGGACGAAAATGAATTTCTTTTGGACATATCACAAATTTTGATCAATGAGTTTGAAGAGACTTTCAGGGCTCATATTACATGTTGAGAACAAACTCGCTAGACGGGTGTACTTGAGAATAATCACTACATGCACATGAATCATTTCTCCTTGAGACAATGAACAAGAGTTGTTTAATCATATTGTTCGAGACTCTTCCCCACCTCCTTCCCCTCGGCTAAAACACTAGCTCTCGAGGTTGCCCCTCCAGCAGTTGCACCGCCCATTGTGACTGCACCTCAGGCTGACGCACCAAATTTCATGGCTACCCCTCCAGCACCACCGCACACTGCTCCTCCTGTAGTTGCCACTCGAGCACCACTTCTCCTTATTAGAGCAGCTCCAGCGGGAGCTTCTGCTCGAGGGACAGGTTGCGGAACAGGGCCGAATAGGCCGGGGGATGAGGTCCAGCGTATGCGAGCCCTAGGGACAGGCCAGGCCCGAACGACAGGCCTGGCAGCGATTGCCAGCTCGAGAGCCCGAAGGCATCTTGACGCAAGACTGACGTCTGGGCGACGTCAGCCATCATCTCCTCTGCATTTCTGGGCCTCAGCCTTACAGTTACTCGACCTCCGTCGTCCTTGGAAGCTTCGTCGTCTTTAAAGGCTAAGTCGACATCGTGGGCTTTCCCGAAGTCGGCGTCGTGCTTTCCCGAAGCCGACGTCGTGACTTCCTAGGAGATTGTTGTCGGAGAAGATGCAGAAGATGCATAATTGAAGAAGTTTTCCGATAAACAAACAAAGAAGAAAGAAGGGAGTGAAGAAGAAGATGAATAATTGAAGAAGAAGAATTGAAGAAGAAGCATAACCAAATCTGCAGAGAAGAAGAAGGAAATCTGTAGAGAAGAAGGAAGAAAGAGAAAGATATAATATTAATATAATTAATAATATAATATTAATTTATACAAAGTAAATAATATAATGTTAATTATAAATAAAAAAATACTAATATTTTATTACCTATTGCCAGGGCTATTGAAGTGCAACGGTGGAGATGCAAAAAGCGATTACTGTTTATTAAAGGTAGTTACTGTTCACTAGGTGGATAACATAGTGTATTGCCTGGGGGGAGGGTTCCTACGCTGGAACTGCTCTTACTAAAAACAAAGTTTTAGTTTCCTCCAATATTTTATTCTAAAATTGACTTTACTCTTGTGCATTTGTGGTTCAAGATCACGTTAAAAGTGTACACTTGCAAGATAAAATTCATGCTAAAATCAATAAATTAAATTCATACCCATAACAAACTAGTTCATTTTCACACATTTACCATGAATATTGATAGCGCGTTTACTAATCGTAATCAGAATGAGAATAAGGAATCCGATTTCGATTACGAATTATACTTGTGTTTGCTAAAATTAGGAGGAATCAAAAGTGCGTGGGGCCCACACAAAAAATGGAATCCAATTCTTGAAATTGGAGGATTTGGATTCTCAACATATACAAGGTATTTGGATTCTGGATTGCCCAAGCAATCGCAATGATAATTTTTTTCCCTTTATGCCCTCATTGACTTTTATTATTTCCAAGATTATCCTTTTAACCCTAGACTTATTTTTCTTTTCACCCAGCTCATTTCTATCTTCTCTTAGCCGCAGGCCTCTATCTTCTCTCAACCGCAGCTCTCGTCACAATTACGGATAGGTAAATTCCTACTTCTTTTGCGTTTTTATCTTTGTGCTCATAAAGCTCGATGAATATCAGCGTTTCACTGCTCGTTTCTTTCGCGTTTCGTTCTTCTCCACAATGGATTTTCTTTCCAGGATTTCGTTCAATTTTTTTCCAGATTTTCTTCTCTGTTTTTTTTTTTTTTTTGGTGTGCGAAAAACTTGAGAGTGAAATAGGGAGAGAGAGAGAGGGAGAGAGAGAGTGAAACATTGAGAGTGAAAGAGGAGTTTTTGTTTGTTTTCTTTTGAGCTTACCGTCTGAGGAATCAAAGAATCATTTTTTATTTTTTTTTTTCAAGAAGAGGGGAGTGGAGGAGGAGGACTGGAGGAAGCAGAGCTCAGACTGTGAGTGGGGTTTTGCTCAGATTTCTTGCTTGTGCATCATGTATGCTTCTTTTAGCTGCTCCATTCTCTCTCTCTCTGTCTGTACTTTTGGAATGGTTTTTTAGTGTTTTGCGCTTGAATCTCAGATTTGCATTGCTTGTTCTGTAGTGGGTTGTATTTTGTTTTCCCATTAAATTTGAAATGGGAGGAATAATTAGCTGGTTTGCTCAATTGTAGAAGACAAAGTTTGCCAAAGTAATGTTCTTGCAGAAAGATTTTTTTAATAGTTTTGAGTTTCTGGCGTTTATGGGAAATTGCTTGTCTGCTTTTAGGGATTTGGTTAGCTGAATGCGATGATATTTGCAAAGATTGGGAGAAAAATGATGGATCCCTTAAATGGGGTTCTTTTGGATTTTGATTTGGGTGTGCTCAAAAGTGTGAGATTTTGTAGCTATTCACATTGCTTCTATTAGGGGCTCATTGCGTATTCAGGTCAACTTCCATTCCCTGGTATATGTGACAACAAAATTGATATTAAACACCTGAAGCTATTGCAAAGGAACTTTAAAGGAACTACAATTTGTGTTGTGTAAATTATGTTATCACTCTATCAACAACGGGAGAAAAGTTAGAGGATTGTTTTAGTTTTCCAATCTGATGTGTAGGCAGGTTATGAATATTAGTTTGCTTAGGTTGGTTATGATGGTTAGATAGAAGTACTTTAATGTAAAATATTAACTTTAATGAAGTTATTTCCTACTCTTTGTTTGTTTCTAATGTTTTTTCTTCATTTATTTACTATTATACAAAATCCACCTCATGAAGATCTCCTAACAATTTCTTTCCATGTCCTTCTAGCTCATTAAGAATAATTTTATGCTTATTCACATTATGCACAACTCCATACATATGCCGAAGAGAAAAAACTACAACTTGAGCAAGAAAATTTAGATATTAAAGTCAATACTTAAATTTATAAAAAAATAAACAAAATCATTTTAGTATGTCTATGAAATAAAAAAGAAATTTAATTTTTTCTTACTATTATATACTATATCAAATTTTATTAAAAAAAGTATATAAATATTTGATTTGAGACAAGGACATTTTAGTAATCATACTGGTTTATATTCCGATTCTGCTGAATTAGTAAACATTTTTATGGAATTGTATTCCGATTCTGGACAGTTTTAGTAAACAACTTCAACAGGATTCTGATTCTGATTTCACCTCATTTCAATTCCTCCTCAATCCAATTCCTTCTCAATTCAATTCCTCTCAATTTGATTACAGATTAGTAAACGCGCTATAAATTCATTACTTTATACTAATTCAACTTTATATTCAGAGCTTCACCATATTAACATATCTAAGATGTGTTACGTTAGTTGTTTTCTTTCTATCAATTAATTAGTTCGATTCCAAATGATATAAAAATAATAAAGCATGAAATCTTAATTGTCGAACTAAGAAGGCACACAACACACCACTTCATTACAAAATTGGAAGGAAAAAAAAGTGAGAAATATAGAGTGACCATGCATGCCAAGTAATATCCACATGAACTAAAGGATGAGAAACTCTTAATACGAGGACTCATTTGATCAAAATACAGAGTCTGATGCTCCTCTCATCTCGATGAACAAGAGGTGGGTTTACTGGGCCCCTCATTGGGTCGGAGCTTCCTATCTCTCATTTGTTCCCCTAGGAGTAAAGTAATCGGAATCAGGGTTTTTGGTTCCGGATTATTTCAACTCCATAACACATTACTGCAGCTAAGCAAAACGAAACATATCAAAATGAATCCGAATACAAAATGAAAAATTATGTTCATTTAGAAATATAACAGTGTAAATTGAACAAAATAACAATCAGGTTTGTATGCTAGCATGGATAGGTTACATTTTCACATCGAATTGGTATTTAATATTAGTAGCTATTTTCTCAAGTCTCAACATTCAGCAAACTGAATAAAACAAAAGGCCAACAGCAAAAAGCCACCTCTTCCGCTGTTCTCACCTTCCATTATTTTCTTCAAGGCTCACTGCCAACATGAAATCTATGGCAAGAATACATTTTCCCCACCTTTCCTTTTCTTTGAGCCTTGAAGGATGGGTCTGCAACCAATGAGTGTGTAAAACCATAAAAAATCATCAAAAATTTTGTCAGTAACATGAATTGTATGTGTTTTAAAAACTTTAATTGGATTTACGAAAATTGAAAGTGAACAAAAAAAAATAAAAACATAAATTACTAAAACAAGTACTCAAAATTATTCATCACTCCGGCAAAATTAATCAAAATCTCAAAACACCAATTTTGTTTTATTTGTTCATGTTGCTTCCAACTAAATAGCCTCTGAACATATTTGCTATTGTTTTATAAAATAGATTTTGTTTTGTACGTCATCTACTACTTGCATATATATGCTTTTTAAATGATTTTTCATATCAATTAGTATAAGCCTAAATGAAAAGCCAAACAATTCTTACACAATTCATAAATACGACAATAGAATTGTTAATTGTGACATGAAAACAGAAAAAAAAAGAAAAGCATTAGCATAATATGCAAAAACTTTAACCATTGGAGTTGAGGATTCTACAAATGAAAGAATGAACCTAGAAATGCATATGAACTTGGAAACGGAACTGAATGCATGTATGAAAGAGCACATGTTCATATTACAATTCTGAGTCATCAAAGAAACCAAGTGACAGCAAACAATTCATACACCATTAAAAAGATGGTATAAAAGGGGAAGAGAATGAAAAATGTAAACATGAATTACTAACCCAATGAGGTTTTCAATTTGTATGGAAGAATTTGTTTTGAAAGATCGGATCCTCACTAATTTATGTCACTGGCTCTCCCCATCATTTCATTACTCCTTTTCTTCAAGGCTCACTGCCAACAGGACTTCTACGGCAAGAATAGACTTTCCCCACCTTCCCTTTTCTTCGAGCCTCGACGAACGAGCCTGCAACCTATGAGTCTATAAAACCATCACAAACCATGAAAATTTTCGTTAAAAACTTTAATTGGATTTAGGAAAATTGAAAGAGAGCGAAAGATGAAAACATGAATTACTAAAAACAGTACTTAAAATTATTCATTACTTCAGCAAAATTAATCAAAATCTCAAAACACCCATTTTGTTTTCTCTTCGTGTTTCTTGGTGGTGCGTCCATGGTTGCCATATCATTCCCACCCCACATTCAAAGACTTCTGATACTACATTCAAAGACTTCCCAAACAACAGCAACCAAAAAATAAAAATTCTATTGAAATCAAAATTTCTATACCTCATATTGAAAAGCCCTCCTTGCATGCACCAAAAAGGGGATCTGTCACTGATTTCCTCAATCGCTTTCTTTTCGGAATGAATGGAAACCACACACTAAACTGCTGAAAACGAAAATTAGTACATGCACTGAAAAGGGGGAAAAAGACTGTAAACTAAAGCATAACTTGAATTCGTCATAGTGGGCAAAGAAACAATAAATTTACAAAGTAATTGTTACTTGAATTCCTCGTTGTTGAGCCTAAAATAATCCCAAAAATCTTAGAGCTAATATGTGAACTTTTGCTCAAAAAAAACAAGATTGCCCTTATTAAATGGGCATGCTTCTCACGCGCAGCTCATCACCATTGAAGGTCCAAGCAGCTGAATACGACTGCTCACACTTGCCTATGACAAGGAAAAGTCAAATCATTAAAAATAAGGATTAATTATCTAAATTCTATCTTTAATACATTCCCAATTAAACAATTGACTTCATTTTAGTAAGTAATCCCTATTTAAATCAATTAGGGATATTTACATCATTATATCAATATATTATTTCCTATTTAATAGCTTGAGAATATTCTCTCTATAAACCTTGGCCAATAAGATGCCGTCATGTGTAAGGTAAAACTCTAACACCATGGTTGGCCTCCCTCCTATAAATACCTCAATCTTTACCAAATTTCGGTAAGCTTTAGCTACCCCTAAAAGTCCTAAACACTTACTCTTTTTCAGAGAACCTAACTTAGACATCGGAGATTTATTGACCTAACCCCTACCTCGTGGATGCGTAAAACTTAGGTCTTTGATCAAAGATGTTGATTCTTTTGCAGGTGCATTTTCGTTAAAGCTAGAGATGGTGGAAAATTGCATTGACACTCATAGTGGGCAAAGAAAAGATTAATTTACAAAGTAATTGTTACTTGAATTCGTCATACTAAGCGAAGAAAAAATAAATTTACAAAGTAATTGTTGTGGGATCAAAATTTCATTGAAATCAATGGCACAAACAAAATTAATACATATTTCAGAAAGTGCTATACCTGATTTTGAAAAGCCCCTCTTGCCAGCAGAGCACATAACCCAGAACGCCAACAACCAAAAATGGGATATGTCACTGATTTTGTCGATCCCTTTATGTTTGGAATGAATGTAAACCACACAATAAACGGCTAAAAACGAAAAATAGTTGCCTTTCGATTATTCATCTTTAAATATTGGGGGTACATGGGTAGTTACTATTGAATCTCAATCTCCCACTAAAGTGAGATCAGATCGTGGGAATCCTCGAGAGAGAACTGCTAATGGTTGGTTTGGAATTATGGTGCTTTAAAAAAAAGCAACTTATTAAAAATGTGTTTGGTAAAATATTTTTTTTTTTTTGAAACTGCTGTCAATGAAAGTAGAAAAGCAGAAGCAGGGCCTACGATGCTTTTAAAAGAAGTGTTTTTTTTTCAAAGCATAGTAATCAATGCTCATTTAATGAACTTTTTAAATGGTAAGTATACCTCCACATGTTTTACAAAATTACAATCTTTGCCTCTACATTATTGTCTTTAACAATTATTATAGAGTGCTACTAGACCCATCCTATTGTCTTATTTCTCCATCCCATTATAATCTCACACAGTATAAAAATTAAAAAAATTAAAATCTTATTTTCCCACCCTTAGCGAACCCAAAATCCTTGAATCCAATACAATTTTCTCAATCTTGTCCACAAGCTATGTATCTCTAGATTTTGTACTACTGCAACAAGTCACTTGCACTTGTAACAACTATCAAGCAATGAAGTTCGGGGTAATAAAAAAAACAAATGAAAAAGTTAATTATATACCGTTGTGATGACGCTCTCAATCTCCACAACCATTCAAATTCAATGGAAATTGAAATTTAAGCCCCAAACGAGAAGTGACTTGCCCCAGAGGAGAGGAGCACTGCTCTTGCCCTTCCTCCACCACCACAACTTTGCCGTGCTCCTCCTAATCCTTCGTGCTTCTGGCCGTGGTGGTCGGTGCAGAAGCAGAGAAGAGAGAGATGAAACAGAATAGAGAAACGGGGACACAAAGAGACCATGGGGAAGAAATGGGGTAAGGGTTTAAAAGTCTTTTTATAAAATTATAAACATGTTATTAATACTTTTGAGATTTTTATTAAAATATGGGTGGGAAAATAGGACAATGGGGTGGGATTATCAGCACTCTTATTATATCACATTAAATACTATATTCTTTTAGTCATTTAACATATTCAAAGCAATTTATATAAAAGTTTACCAAACACTCAGACATTGTTTTTTTTTTTAAATTTATTAAAAGTACTTTTACAAAAAAAGATTTACTAAACACTTAACAACTTTAATTTATAACTGTTTATTCTCCAAGCACAACATAAGCTGCTTTTTTTTTTCTTTTCAAAAGCACAGCAATACCAAAGTAGCCCTAACTCGTTGTGCTTTTTCTTTGAAGGTTGGACACGTAACCTTTTTTTTTCTTTTTTTACTTTTTCCTTTTCTTTTCCATTTTTTAAACTTTTTTAATTGATTTTTCACTACAGAAACAGCATGTACCTACTTCTTAGTTAGATTTTTTTTTAAATTTTTTTAATAGTCTTTTTGTAGTTATGATTTTTTACCAATTTGTCCTCATTTTTTATTTTTCTGAATTTTAATTGTGAAGGAAATTAAGGGGGTTTCTTGGCATTTCGAAATGCTTCACCTATATGGCCTTCTGGCTTTATATACACTAGCCTTCATGCACGCGCTTACGCGTGCGTAGAAGACATTTTTTGAATCACGACGTGCTATGCGCGACTTACACGTTTTAAATGTATTTATATGCATGAATTGACAAAAGGAAAGTCAAATATTTGAAGTAAATGAATAATCTTAGATGCTAGAAAAAACCCCTCACAAACCAATTAAAGCAACATAATTCACATAATAAAATCGGTTTTTTAATTTCCATCTATATTCTATTGAATTTACATTAAGAATAGAGAAAATAATATTTAATAAACAACTGATTGAATCACATTATTGCTAGCCCATTGTGAGGCTAAGCCCATCTCCTCCCCCTTAGTGTAGATAATCGTTTGTTCAAAACATAAAAAATCATTTGATAACTAATTTAATCACATTATTATGCACGTGCGAAAATCCCTTTTTTATAACTGGCATTACACGCCACTTAAGATGTTTTGAACGTGCTTAAAAATAGAGAAAATAATATTTAATGAACAACTGATTGAATCATATTATTGCTACCCTATTGTGAGTACTAATTAAAAAAAAACTGTAGAAAAAGAATTAATTATTAAAAAAATACTGTTAAAATGACAAAAATACCCTGCATTATTTTGGATTGCTTTTGAAATTTTTTGTTCTGGGGGCATTTTTGTCCAAATCTTTTTGGTGAAACTTGTGACTCCAAAAGGGGTTGCTGGCTTTATATATGATGATGATAGAAGATAAAATTCTAAGTTGGATTAAAACTCCAACCGATATGCCAATCCTATGAAGATTGACAAATCTATTGTGTGATGCCAATTTTCACATATGAAAAGAATCAGACGTTAAATTATTTTTAAATATTTTGTTGTAGAATCTTAATGCACCAATCATAGATCTTTGAAACAGTGGGCTCCACAAATATTTATTAAATAAAGAAAACATATGAATTTGAGCAAAAGGAAAATTCGAGATTACCACATAAGCTTTTAAATTTACATTTACCTATTTTTTTGACATCTCCAATGATCTGAGCTGTTTTTTACGGATACGAACTCGAAAACTCGGGTCCGGACTCGCTCTCTATAAAACGAAAGCCAGAAAGCGTAGAACATTAAAGCACATTTGTCTTTGCCTGTTGTACAAGCTAAACTCTGATAAAACCCCAAGCTCCGTCGCTCACCGATCTTCGAAGCTCCAAACCATTTCCGCGATGCTTAACGGTAAGAGCGCCTCTCGAGCTTAATTTCTCATCCAAGTTATACTGTTTATTGATTTTATTTGTATTCCAAATTGGTGTTCGTACTAAATTCTTTCTAATTTCGAGCATTTCTGGCGCTTAATGTTTCACTTTTGGGGCGCATTTAGGGGTTTTCTTTCAGTTTTTCAATCTGGGTTACCGGAGTTTGTGGTATTTGACGCGACTATGCAGTTTGTTCGTCCCTTTTTTTTTTTGAGTAATTTGAGCTGGATTTGTGGGTTGTAATTCGAAATTAGGATCTGGGTCTTTGCAATTTCGGGATTTCTGTTGTGGGTTTTCGTATTTAAGTGGAGTGGTTCGGTTACGTATCATTTTGGTTTCTTTTTGCTGTATCTTATGCAACAATGTTGCATAGCATACTATCGAAGAATCTAAGGTGTTACTGAAATCTCAGTTTTACAAGACTTCAGACTTTTATTAGAAATGAATTAACTAAGTTTACTTTTAGAGGAATTTCGGATTTTTGATGTGGGTTTTTCGTATTAAGTTCCACATATAATTTCTCAGTCAATTTGGTTTCTTTTTGCTGTATTCATCTTATGCAACAATTTTGCATAGTGTAATATCGAAGAATCTAAGGCGTTGCTGAAAACTCAGTTTTACAAGACTCCAGACTCTTATTAAATGAATGAACTAGTTTTACTTTTAGCCGAATTTGGGATTTCTAATGTGGGTTTTCATATTTAAAGTGGAGCGGTTCTGTTGCACGTATAAAGTTCTCAGTCAATTTAGGTTTCTTTTTGCTGTATTCATCTTATGCAACAATGTTTCATAGCATACCATCGAACAATCTAAGGCGTTGCTGAAAACTCAGTTTTACAAGACTCCAGACACTTGTTGGATTTGATTGCATTAGTTTTAGCTTGGTATCAAATTTTTCTCTTTCCAGACGCTATTATTACCTTAATCTGAGGACAGTATAAATGGGTTCTTCATAAGTTCATATGTTGTTCTGTAGATTTGAAACTTTTAACTTGGTTTGTAGATTACATTATTGACAATAGTGATTTATTACTCATTTGCAGTGAGTGTAAAATGGCAAAAGGAGCTGTTGAAAGCTGTGGAAATTGATACTACTCAGCCACCTTATGTATTCAAATGCCAACTATACGACTTAACAGGGGTACCTCCTGAAAGACAGAAGATAATGGTTAAAGGTGGTTTATTGAAGGTAAATAGATTGCTCAGGCTTAGTGAAAGTGTTGATATATACATTATATATGTCTTGTTTAATTGTCAAGTAAATCCTTCCTTTGTGTTTGTATGTTTTTAAATGTAGGATGATGCAGACTGGTCGACTCTAGGAGTAAAAGAGGTGGGTTTTTTTTTTTGAAGCGAATCACAATTAGTATTATATTTATCTGCTTCTTATTTATTGTTGCTTTAATCACAAATCTATAACCTTTCCTACAAGAAAACGAAATGATCGATAATTTATACTTTTTGTAGGGTCAAAAATTGATGATGATGGGGACAGCAGATGAGGTTGTCAAGGCTCCAGAGAAGGCTGTTGTATTTGCAGAAGATCTCCCAGAAGAAGAACAAGCGCTTAACTTGGTAAGTACTTTGTACTTGTGTTCTGCAGATTTAAATAGCTAAACAAGCTTTTAAAGTGTTATGTACTAAGTACTTGTTCTGCAGATTTTAAAAGCTGTTATTTCTTCTTAGTGGACCTCGTGCTGTTATTATGACGCACTTGTGATATTTATCCGCAAACTTCTCCCATCTCTTTCATTTAGAGTTTTGCAAACTTCTCTTATATTTTTAATTCGACCTCGTGATGTTATTACGATATGCTAGTGGCTCTGTAACATTTTGAGTTTTTCTTACTTTTTCTGTAAATATGACATTAGGATTTTGTGCTGTACTGTTCTGGTACCTTCCTTGTTGACTAGTAGTACCAATACATTATTTTATTCTCATTTGCATGTGAATCATTATCAGAAATAATGGCTTCAGAGCATTCTCTATTATGCCACCATTACATATTTGAAGGTTCAGTCGTATACATATTTGAAGGTTCAGTCGTAAAATGAACTTTTGCGTCTTTTTCTCTTTTGTTTTTTGAGTAATTTTAACTTGTTAGACTTTTATGCGTTTCTAAATTCCATGATTTTGTTTCGGGTTTCAATATTTTTTCCTTTTCTTTTTGCTTTGTGTAATTTTTCAACCTATGTTACTTTTATTTCCAGGGTTATGGTGCTGGTCTATTTAACCTGGGAAACACCTGTTATATGAACTCCACCATACAGTGTCTGCATTCTGTTCCAGAGTTGAAATCAGCTTTGATCAAGTAAGATAGCTTCTTCAGTTAAAGAATGTATTTCAATTGACCTAAAAATTTGTTCCTATCAGACTAGTGCTGACAGTGTATTATTTCTTCAGGTATTCACATTCTGGAAGAGGCAATGATGTGGATCAGACTTCTCATATGTTGACTATTGCAACTCGTGATTTATTTAGTGAACTGGATAAAAGTGTCAAGGCTGTGGCACCCATGCAATTTTGGATGGTTTGTTATCTTTATTCACTGTTTTAATTAATTTCTTGAACACGTTTCATCTGTCAATGAAGCTTACGAAACTTGTACAGTATATTCTTAATTCTTGCATTCTACTTTTACATAGAAACTTTGTCATGGAGCCTGATATCATTAGTGTATTGGTAGTTTCTTACTAGTACAGGCGGAAAGATAAACAAGTTGGTTTGTTGTTATATCTGCAGGTATTACGCAAAAAGTATCCTCAATTCGGTCAGCAGCATAATAGTACTTTCATGCAGCAGGTTTTCAATTTGGTTTTTATCCTAGTGTAATGCTGCACTTTTTCAGTCTAGTTACTTTGGTAGTTTATTGAATTTTTTGTTCTTAATGTGTGACAGGATGCTGAAGAATGTTGGTCACAGCTTTTATACACCCTTTCTCAATCTCTAAGATCGTCAGGTTCTAGGTGGGTTATTTTATTTTATTTTATTTTTCTGCGTTTAGATGTGTCTAGGAACTGAAAGTGGTTTAATGACCTTAAACTAATGATCTATGGAAACTTTCTTTTAAGTTCAGTAACAATTTTTGTGTTCTCCTAGTTTTGGTTTCCAGTCTGCTTTCTGCCATATATATTGGAAATTATACTGAATAATGTCCTCTTGCAGTGAAAGTCCAGACTCTGTTAAAGCCCTTTTCGGCATTGAACTTGTTAGCAGGTTAGACATCTGCAACTTATCAACTTACTGTATACTAATTAGATATTGACTAACACTCAATAGCAGTCTGAGATTACGTAACAGTTTTCTTTGTTGTGATTATGAAATTAACATATATACTTTAGTTTTCTGGTTGACTGGTTTAAAGAAAATTTAACAGTTGACGTTTGAATAATTTGTTCAGTTCCCTCTTGCTGGCACAATAAATGACTGGCTTGTTGAAGTTCATATTTCATTTATGAGTTATAAGTTAAAGAGTTATTAAATGAAGCTGAAATGTTTCTACCACTTCTTGTATTTATTGATGTGGTGGAATGCTAGGGTGCACTGCGTAGAAAGTGGGGAAGAAAGCTCAGAAACAGAGTCAGTTTATTCTCTGAAGTGCCACATATCACATGAGGTGAACCATTTGCATGAAGGGTTAAAACATGTAAGTATAATCTTCTTTATTTCATTTTGTGCGTGCGTGCTAGAATATGTGATGATATAATCAAGATACTCGATAGTAATTACAGGGTCCTCATATATTACACTGCTTCATGCAGGGTTTAAAATCAGAATTGGAAAAAAATTCACCTTCCTTAGGGCGTAGTGCGATCTACATCAAGGAGTCTCTTATCAATGGCCTTCCGAGGTACAAAATGACTATATGTATACTATTCTTAATGCATTATTCTTGATTCTAACCTTTTAGTCACCAACATGTAATAAGTTACACTATCATGTAGGCAGTTTAGTATCTTGTGCCCTTATTTAAGGGTCTCATTAATAAATCATTTTCTTTTTAATTTTTTGTGCTATGGAGAGAGGAAAAGTATGCAGGAGAAAGGTGGAATAAAGAGAGGTAAAGGAAGGATGGTGGAAGAAATGCAAAAGGAATGTGTATGGAATGACAGACAAAATGAAAACTAAAAAACAAAACTGGAAACAATATTGTTTTCACTTTCATAATTTTGTTTTCATATAATTTTCTTCATTTCTCTATCCTCCTTCCCACCACCTCCGTTCATCCCTTTCCGTTCCTCACTTCTCCCATATACTTTCCCTCTATTCTAGCACAAAAATTTAAACTATAAACTAAAAACGAAATGGTTATCAAACGGCCCCAAGTTTGTGGATGGGTGGCTAAATTGTGTGTGGTCTGCCCTTTGACTTTAACCCAAAAAAATATTACAAAAGTGGAATCTTACAGTTAAATTTTTTTTCCTCAAGGTACTTGACCATTCAGTTTGTACGTTTTTTCTGGAAAAGGGAATCAAATCAGAAGGCCAAGATTTTGCGGGTAATGCCTATTTTCTTCTTCTGATATACAAATTGTCATTTGTCTCTTTCCATATCGTTTTAGGTGGAAAAAGAAAGTATTCCTAAGAGAATTTTTGCGTATGTGTTGAGTACGGTTGACAGTTTTTTTTTGCAACTTTAGTGCACTGATATCTTATTGTGAAAGTGTTATTAGAAACACTGCCTATTAAATTTAAACTGTTTTCACTTATCTCAGAAAGTCGATTACCCTTTGCAATTGGATATTTTTGATCTGTGTTCAGATGATCTTCGCAAAACATTGGAAGCTCCTCGTCAGGTATATAATTCTCTTTGATTTTGACGAACTTATGTTAACATTTGGTAAAAAATATTGACTTATTTTTTTTTTGTACTGGTCCTATTTATTTCCAACCTCAACTTTCAGAGACTAAGGGATGAGGAAGGTAAAAAACTTGGTTTGAAACCCAGTGAAAAGAGCTCTGATTCAAAAGACAAAGATATCAAGATGTCTGATGCGGAGGTGATTATACAACCTAGCTATACACTTTCACACAGATACCTCATGAACTGCCTATTTGATTACGTATAAAGCATCACCCTCTTTTCTGCATGCAGGGATCTTCAAATGGAAGTGGAGAATCATCTAATCCTACACCAGATGAAGGTTAAAGTCAATCAACCTTGTGATTTTTTTCTTCTTCTGTGTTTCACTCTGGTTCTTCGAGTCCTTAGTTTGCACTTATTTCACCATCCCATTGCTGCAGGTGCTATGACTGGAATTTATGATTTGGTTGCTGTGCTGACACACAAGGGTCGTAGTGCAGACTCTGGCCATTATGTTGCCTGGGTCAAGCAAGAAAGCGGTCAGTTTTCTGGAATAACTGCTAGTTTGTTTGCATGTGATTAATACAAACCTTTCAACTCATGGAATTCTTTTGTTGGTTCAAGGGAAATGGATCCAATATGACGATGACAATCCCTACCCACAGGAGGAGGAAGACATCACCAAACTCTCCGGAGGAGGTAAGATTGCTGGAATTTCTTTTCTTGCTAACCTGTATAGTAGCATGAATTTCACTAAGGGCTACTATGTGGTTCTCTGGCGCATATATAACAGCAGAGCGGCTCACTCGTTAACTTGTCAATTAACAATGCCTAAACCTACTTACCCATGTTTTGGGCAGCGCTCGTGTCCCGCTTTGGCTTTTATCTTGGTCACCTTAAAATTGTCCGTCACTCTAATAGTTTTTGCTTGTTTTCAGGTGACTGGCATATGGCCTATATCTGCATGTACAAGGCCCGTACGATCCGCATGTGATATTTCCTTTACCTCAATTGAAATTGAAATACCCTTCCAGTTTATATTTCTCAGGATTAGATTCTACACAACTGTATCGTGTGCAATTGAAATTTGTCCCAAATGTGTGTTGGAACGAAAAATTCTGATATTTTAGATGCGTTTTAATTATGTGAGCAAATTTTTTGGTTTACATTGAAGTTTGTCCTAATTGTGTGCTAGAACGAAGACTCTGTTGCCATTTAGATGTATCTTTAATTTGCAGAGTATTACATATTCGCCGTAATGCTTGATTTACGCTAACAGTTAGCGCGCTGATGACAGTCGAGTCGATGACTTTAGTGAAGTTGAAGGAGAAAATCTCCACTATAAACATGTTGGTGTAACTTTCCACATCCTCGACACCAGGAGGAAGAATTCTAACAACCTTGCACATATACTGAGCATTAAGCTGCACGACATGTTTTCTTTCCTTATCGCAGACGAATCCCAAGCTTATCAGAGCGCGTATGATTGGACGCCTAGATAAGGATCCGAGATGAGAGTATGCCAATGCTTGGACACACTTGCATTTAAAAAACGAATCTACTGCTTGGAAGCCGAGAAAGTATTTCTGCCAACAAAGCGTTTGGGATTGAATGCTTGTTGGCACTTGCATCTGTTAACTAAAGAGAAATTGATTTCGCACACTATTTTTATCCTTGTTCATAACAAACAACTAGTGTCTTCTCTGTTGTCTTCCACGACAGACGACTGATGTTGCTGAATTGTAATTATGTTATCACTTGTACATTAGTTTTAACCTATACAATTTACTATTAGCTTTCTACAACGAACATTGAGCTGAGATCATGAACTTTGTTCTATTACCCTTCATGATATCCAGACGACAAAGGAGGAGGATTCTCTCCCCTTCTAATCTCTCTCCCCTTCCCTCCCCTCCTATTTGAACGGTTACGGTTAAGCCACGTCAACATCTTATATTGATTTTTTTTTATAGAGACAATAAGACAAAAAACAATATATGAGAACTCTACTCCGACGACAAGGGTTCAAAAAAATTTCTTCTCGTCTTCTTCTCGCCTTCTGTTTCTTTTCTTTTTGTTTGTTTTCAACCTGACAATAAGTGCCATGGTTCCTTCCTTCTTGATGACAAAGGCAACAAAACGAGGTTCTCTCCAGGATCACTAGTTCGCTACCCCTAAAGTTCTTTCTACCATCGTCAACAAAACGGATCCTGCTTCTGCATGGTCTTGTTTCTACCTCTCAAAATCGAATTATCTAGATGCATACTGAATTAATGAATACTGCTCGTGGTGACCTTTCTATTGCTGATTACCTAGACAAAATCAACGTTCTTGATGACAACCTTGCTCTTTCTGGAGCTCCCGTAGTCGCGGTTATTATGAGCAAAGTCGGTCCTCAATATGAGAACGCTGTTGCTTCTGCCGAAGCACGTGACACCCCAATCACCTACAACGCCTTGGAAGTGCTATTGTTGAGTGCTGAGCAGCGTCATAATGCATTCTCTCTTCCTTCTGATGTCGACACATTTGCTTTTGTTGCTGTATGCGGTGGTTCCATAGGTCGTCATGGTGGTTCCTCACGTGGCTCCAATTTCTCAGATTCTGCTTCTGTCGGGGTTGCTACCTTTTCTTCCTCAGGAAGCTCGCGTGGTAATTCTTCAGCTAATTTCACAGGCTTAATTGGCCCTGCTTCTGGCCCAACTCAAGGCTTTTCTAATGGTTTTCTTCTTCTGGGCGTTTTGAATGCCAAGTTTGTCAACGGTTTGGTCACTCGGGTATTGTTTCAATCGTCTCGACGTGTTATATGTATTGCCGTGAGTCTTTAGAAAATAGGAATGTAAATATTGTGTAAATATTGTGTAAATATTAGACTTCTTTATTAGGAAGCATATCTCTGTGTCCTTTTTGTTTCCTTGGAGAACAAGGATTGTATGTACTTATATACCAAATTATGCAATACATGAAAATTAAGCCGTAAAATTCTATTTGGCATCAGAGCCTGGTGTATTCTGCTGCTAAGGAAAAGAAGGAAACAAATGAAAAATCTGCAAGGGTTGTATTTCCTGCTCTTGCCGTACCAGTGCTGGTGTGTTTTTCCTGCACTTGCCGTGTGTCTGTACTGCAGCAATTCTGTTTGCTGTTTTGTGCTGTGCAATCAGCGTGGAACGCTGTGTGTCGTGCAATTGTGGTGCACAATTGCCAGTGTGCTTTTCTTGCTGCTTCCTAAATTGCTGCGTGGAAAAAAGGGGTTGTCCCTTCTGTTTATGACGTGTGCTGTTGATCATAACAAAGGGAAAATAGGGGATTGGAAGTGTAATTTGGTTTTCAAGTGCTGCTCCCTGTGTTTCTTGCAGGCGTGTGGTTCCGTAATTTGTTTGGTACTATAAACGCTGAGAATTATTATCGCGTGTGTGATTACAATGACCAATACAGGTTGGATTTTAGATTCCTGTGCAACGGATCATATGACGTATGATAGAACTTTGTTTCAGTCCATGAAAGATCCTCATAGAAAGTGTGTGGCAACTGCCAATGGTACTACTATTGCTGTTGTTGGAGCCTGAACGGTGTCTCTTACACCCTCTCTTCCCTTACATAATTGTTTATTGGTTCCGTCATTGTCCCATCACTTATTGTCGGTACCTCAAGTCACTAAACAATTGGATTGTGTTGTATTAATGTATCCTTCATTTTGCTTGCTTTAGGATATTCAGACAAAGGAGATCATTGGGTGTGGCACTAAGAGAGAGGGGCTATATTATGTGGATGACGTGGTTCCTGGAAGAGCTAATTTGGTTCATACGTCACGTAATAGTAATCTACAGAAGGTATTGTTATTGCATCGTCGTTTGGGGCATGCATCGTTTGGTTATTTGAAACATATATTACCTGATTTGTTCAGTGGTATTGAAGACTCAGAATTGAAATGTGAAGTATGTATTTTAGCCAGAAGTCATCGTGCTTCATTCCCTCCAAGTATGAATAGAAGACCTTCTCCATTTGCGCTAGTACACTCTGATGTGTGGGAGGTGGTTTGTTATTTTCGTGGATGATTGTACTTGTATGATGTGGTTGTATGTGTTGAAAAATAAAAGTGAGGTTTGTGATGTGTTTCGTCTAATTCAACATATGATTAAAACTCAGTATTCCTCTGATATGAAAGTTTTGCATTCTGACAATGGTGGAGAGTATATAAATTCAGAGTTATCCCGGTTTCTACAAGATTGTGGAATTATTCATCACACTACCTGTCCGCATACTCCTCAACAAAATGGGATTGCTGAGAGAAAGAATCGTCATATCTTGGAAACTGCTCGTGCCTTGCTTATTGGTGCGTCTGTGCTTAAACGTTTTTGGCTTGAAGCCGTTACCTATGCCGTGTATGTGATTAATTGTATGCCATCTCGGGTTGTGGACTTTCGTACACCTCTTCAAGTATTGACAGAATATGTTCCCGTAGTATCCACCAATATCCTAACTCCTCGTGTCATATTCACAAGATTCATCGTAGTAAATTGGATCCATGTGCTCTTCAGTGTGTCTTCGTTGGATTTGCATCCCAACAAAAAGGTTATAAATGCTACCACCCTGAAAGTCGACACATGTATGTAACCATGGATGTGACTTTTTCTGAATCGGAATATTTTTATACTCCGGTATCATCACCTTCCGATCACAAGGGGGAGAATGCTAGTATTTGTGATCTTGATGGTGATGTTGGGTGGTTGGATGTACAAGATGTAATTACTTCAGGGGGAGTGCACCGTGACAGTGACAATGTCGTGCCTGATGCTGCAAAACCTCGGTCTCTTCTTGCCGAGACTGTTGCAGGTGCTCAGCCAGTGACTACCGAAGAGGAATGTGTCAAGAGTCCTTGTGTTGTTTGGCCAGCTACTACCGAACTTGAGGTAACTTCACCGCAGGTTGCTACCGAAGCTAGCAACCCCGAGACTTGTGCCGAAGATGCTTCCCCCTCTCTTTCTAGCTCAATAGTGTCGTCGTCCAATACGTCTTCTTTGAATATCCATGAGGTAATTACTACTGATGCTCATGTAACTAATGATGTTATAAGTACATATAAGTTGCCACCAAGGCAAAATCGTGGTGTACCTCCTAATAGGTTTTCTCCGGAAGAAAAAGTGAAGTATCCAATAGCCAATTATGTGTCATGTAAAAATCTTTCACCCGAACATCAAGCTTGGGTGAATAATGTGGAGTCAATCCAAGTACTAACTCGAGTAGAGGATGCCTGGAAGATTTAAGAATGGGCTGAAGCAATGGGTGAAGAGATGAGAGCACTACAAAAAAATAATACATGGGAAGTAGTGGAGTTGCTGAAAGGGCAAAAACCAGTTGGGTGCCGATGGATTTTCTCAGTTAAATACAAGGCTGACAGATCACTCGACAGGTACAAGGCAAGGTTGGTAGCAAAAGGATATACTCAGACAATATCGGTGTTGTTGGAAGTAGGCCGTATGGTCCGTCTCTTTGATAATTCTACAATATGAAGGTCAGCTTCCTTCTTCAAGCCTGTCCTGATGCTGCTCCTTTTTCTCGAGCTTCTGCATCTGCTCCTTCCGTTTAGAATTGGTTGTTTGATTCTTGTGCTAATTCTCACATAACCAATGATGTGGGACAATTTCACAATCCTCGTGAGTATCATGGAATCGATCAAATTCATGGTGTGCATGGTGGTTCAGGTTTGAAAATTTCAAAAAATTGACCCTAGATTGTCCTAAGCATCTACTAATGTGATTTCCATGAACCGTTTTTCGGATGATAACCATTGCTTCTTTACCTTACATCTCAAATTTTATTGTGTGTAGAATTTGCGGATGGGGATGATCCTTTTACAAGGCCGGAGCAGTCTTTCTGCTAATCAAACTCATGGTGTCTTTGCTTTCTTAGGTGAACTAGAACTGACACTATGTGGCATTCTAGGTTAGGCCGTCCTTCTTTTTCAATTTTAAAACATTTATTTTTTCTAAATAAACTGCCAATTTAAGGCTCAATTTCTCATAAATGTATGTGGGCTGCCTGCCCGTCCCGAAGAGACGAACAGGAACAAATTGTCAATTTTGTCCTCTTGGTAAAAGTCATAAGTTACCATTTTCTTTATCTTCATCTATGTCATCTTCTCCTTTAGAATTAATTCATTATGATGTTTTAACTTCTCCGTCTCTTTTTGCTTCTGAATTTAAACATTGCGGTGTTTGTGGATGATTTTTCTCGCTATACTGGTTTTATCCATTATGATTGAAATTTGATGTTTTCTCTACGTTTGTTACCTTTAAATATTTGGCTGAAAATGTGTTTAATGTCAAGATTAAAGGTTTACAAACGGAAGGTGGTAAGGAATTTGTTAATCATAATTTTCACAACTTTTTGGATGCAAATGAGATTTTTCATCATCCAACGTGTCCTTACCACCCTAAATAAAATAGTTTAGCCGAACGCAAACATCGCCACTTGGTTGAAATTGGGCTTACTTTCTAGCCCAATCATCTTTGCCCACATCTTATTTTGTTGAAGCTTTTCACACTGCTAATTATATTATTAACCATTTGCCAATTCGTATTTTGCACCATATTTCTCCATATGAGAAATTATTTCATAAACCTCCTCAATATAGCTTTTTCAAATTTTTTGGTTGCGCATGTTATCCTTGCGTCCGTATAATAATAGTAGTAATAATAATAACAACAACAATAACAACTGTCACATCCCAGCCTAGGCTCAACCACTTTCCGGGCCCCACCTCCACCGTAGCACGATATTGTCCGCTTTGGGCCCCGACCACGCTCTCACGGTTTTGTTTCTGGGAACTTACACGAGAACTTCCTAGTAGGTCACCCATCATGGGAGTGCTCTCGCTCGCTACTCACTTAACTTCGGAGTTCCAATGGAATCCGAAGCCAGTGAGCTCTGAAAAGGCATCGCGCTAGGTAAAGATGAGAATATACATATAAGGCTCACATGATCCACTCACCTGGACGATGTGGGATCTCACAACAACAATTGGGCCATTTCAATTCCCTCTCAAGCTCTCTCTCCAACAAACCAAAGATGCCATCTCACCACAAGATCAAGTCCAGTCCCATTCTCCACCACATCAACCTAATACATCTTCCCAGCAGCTCACATCCCAGCGTCCCTTCAGTTTTTACACGCAAAACCACTCACACAAACCACACTGAGCCCTTTTCCTAATAAATGGGTTACAAAATAAAGCGCCGCTCTAACAGTTCAATTAAGCGCTGGTTAATGGTTTCCATAAAAAAGAGGGTTGGATTATGGTGAGACGTTTAGTCCAGTTGTTAATTATGCTACTATGAGGCTAATCCTATCTATTGCAATTCATTTTAATTGGTCTCTTCGTCAACTTGATGTTCAAAATGTGTTCGACATGGCTCTTTGAGTGAGCAAGTTTATATGTGACAACCCCCAAGTTTTATAAATCCGCAATGGCTTTCGGATGTCTGCAAATTAAGCCAGTGGGCTCAAACAAGCTCTTTGTGCTTGGTTTCAGTGTTTTTCGCAACATTGAGAAAATTTGGGCTTTGTGTCTTCTCATGCCGATTCATCATTGTTCACTTTTTTATATTTTTTATGGTTACGTGGTTGTTTACTTTATTGATTTGTGAATGATGTTCTTATCATTGGAAATAGTGATTCTCATTTTACTCGGCTTATTCGTCAGTTGGGACAAATATTTTTAATGAAGGATCTTGGGCCATTAAATTATTTGCACTGCCATCGGTCTTCATTTTACTCAGATACAGTACATTATGGATCTTCTAAAGCGCACAACTATGTTGGAATGTAAACCTATTTCTACTCCTGCCATTAGTGGTCGTTGTCTCACTCTGCATGATGGTAAACTTGACACAGCGAAAGTTATAACAAAAAGAGATCACGAACTGTCACCTTTGGATAGAAGTCTGGAATACCAAAGGTTGTGAGAGAAACTTGTTTTCAAAAATTTTATTGAATGAAAGATGCTCAATACAAGGCCTAAGAACAGATTATAAAGGATTGCTCAAGAGAACTAAAAGACAAGCAATAAAACCCATGAAACCTCAAAAGACAAATAATAAAGAACATAAAACCCTTGAAACTCCAAAAGACAAACAATAAAGAACACCATTATTAGCAGGCTGCAATTTTGACGGATTTTTGCGAAAGATGGCTCAAGCCACTTTTGTGGGAGAAAGGAACACCTCTTCTACAACTTGAAAAGTCCAAAACATCTACTTTCGAGATATGGCAGCAACAAATAATATTTTAACCACTCCAATCACTTTTCTTAGTTAAATGATGCTTTCTTCTTTTAACTCTCCTGCGTCTAAAATAACACCAACTCCATCCTCGACTTTGAGTTCTCTTCGAATAGAAGTTCATCTTGAACAAACATTTTATCTTGTGTGCTACGGGCATAAACTTTACCATAGCTAGAAAGAAAATAACTTGACCTTGAATTCTCTGTGAACAAAAATTGATCACCCATGAAAATCAAATCTTGTACCTTTGTGTCACGGAACCAATTATACTTGCATTTTGGCGGTATGATCTTGAACGCAACTCCATAAATAAGTTTGATATTAGCATCTTGGTACCCATTTTCTAACTTGGTTGAAATTTCATGGCTTTGGAACTCGCTTTCTTGAGCTACCATATGATATTGGTCCATTTGATCTGAAATTGGCTCCATAAAATTTATTTTGTTCCTCACAATGATGTCAACTTCTTCTTTTTGAGCAGACATATTTTGAACTTCGTAGAGGACAACTTGTATGTCATCAACCTTCTCGTCAACAAGAAGACCAACAGGCAACTCGTCCTCCATATGAGATTCTAATAACAATTCTTCTCCCTCAATATCTTTAGGGTGCACTATGACATCTACAAGCCGTTGAGGTTCTTCATCTAGAGCTCGCACTTCAGATTCTTTTAAATTTGTGCTTGGAGCTTGATTCTTTATAGTTGAACAATTGTCAACTCTCTGTACCGGGGTTGTCAACACCTTTTCTCTTTTTGCACTATTATCATGTTATTGTTTGAATAAATACCATTCATGGTCGGAACTATAAAATTTCGTCATGAGAAAATGATTCATCTTTCACCAAGATCTATTTCGATCTTTGCCTTGCCACCTTCGACTTTCTTGTAATTCATCCCACCAGATGGCTGCACTGGCCTTCAATTTCCAAGCCACTACTTGAAGGAAAATATTTGTGAAAAACTAAGTTCATTAAAGCAACATAATGCATGCAATTAATGATTAAATGGTGGAAGCATGCTTCTATGCACTTTAAAACAAAACTTAAACCATGAAATCCAAAACCTAGTAGTGGTGGTGAACTAAGACTCAACTCTAATCACAAAGAGAGTTAAGAAATTTTATGTCTTTGGAGTTCCTCTTTGCATGAGCAAAGGCTAATCACCCATGAGAGGGCCTTCATTCCTCTCCTTGAGATGAACTCCATAGCCTTCACCTTCATCTTGTAGCCTCCTAGGATGCTTGAATGATTCTCCAAAGGTCCCCAAAGTCGGAGACCTCTAAGTTCTGACACCAAGGATAGTGAAGGAAGAAGGTGAGTGACCTAGGAGAAGAAGATTGCTAGCTAAAATCTCCGAGGGCGGCCCGCCTCCTTGAGGAAGGAGAGAGTTCATGTTTCTCACTTTGCCTCTTAGAGAACTCTAATAAGAGATGGAGCTATAAAGTTGCTTTTAGTCCTTCCAAATGAGTGGCAAACCTCTAATAAGTCCGCCAACACTGTCCCTCTCCTTATGGCCGGTTTTACTAAGTATGTTTGGGTTAATTCCCATTTTGTTTTAGTTGTGTTGTCATACAACTTAATGAGCCTTGTGGACCAAAACTCGTTTTGGGCATCGAAACCCGAAACTAACTTAATGCTCAATAAAAACCTTTGGTATGATTAATTAATCCTTGCCTTATACAATTAAACCATTTAATTGTCTTTACTCATCTTCGTTACATCCTTCAATCATTACCTTACACGGTGTGCGATCCATTATGTTCCTTTTAGCGAGGCAGTGGGCTATTAGAACTCTTTACTAATCCGATTGTGAATTGAAACTTACTTTCAAATCCCCCTTTAATTTTTATTCATCTTTAAGGCTTCTACAAGTCATGAGTGGTACCTAGCAGTATGTCATGACTACCAAGTTAATCAGAAGAGGTTGGAGAACCCATACAGTTTTGGATTACAAATGCAATATGGTTTTTCTCTAATCCAGTACTTTTGGTCACATTCTTTGGTTTGATAGTTTTTTCATGTCTACTATCCAATGGGATTCTCTTTTCTATATGATTACCTTGAATGTGATTTGGAACGACTTCGTAACTCTCATCCATACTCTGACCAGAGATTCTTAATCATATCATAGAGTGTTCTCCCTTAACGGTTTGAAAGTTAGAGAACCCTTGTTACACATTCACATGTCCCCATGATTTAGTGGCTTAGCCCCAACTATGTCATGGACACTGTCTAATAGAATGTCTTTAACACAGTCAAAGACTAAGGACCTAACCATAAGACAAACTTGTGATGTCTCAGGTCAGTGGACTACTTTGCACTATCCCAACTATGAGTTCTCATGTGACATGCATATGAGAACTCCTCGTTGATCATGTTCAATGGGCTCATTCTTTATTGAGCAACTGCATACTTGTCTTGGTGTCAATCACACTAATGATTCGATATTAGTCACTCTCCTAGAGAGAAGACATAGCATGTACCGATCTTAATGGATTGTCAATGCCCAAATGGCAATCCTATGATCAGGAACCTTTAGGATATGTGTACCAAAGAGAATGGTCTCATGAATTTAATTTCTTTAGATCACATTCTCCTAATTACATATTCTTTGGACTTATTGTTTAAGTGTATAACACTTAGTGAGATGGCTTTAAACAATAATCTTTGCCTTTACATTAAACTAGTTTATTTTAAAGTTTAACATGTGAAACGTCCGTAAAGTATCATCATATGATTGGGTTGAGGGCACATTTCCAACAATCACCCACTTGCACTAGAGCCCATGCCATCAGTGATAATACCTCTTCTGAATTCATTTGAAAAATAGTTGAGAAGTAGGCATAGGCAGTTGATATCACATTTAGATTTTTACGGTTAATGAAATATTGCTGGGAGTTTATAAAGTTTCTAGAAACTATATAATGTCGACTCATATTTCAGTTAACCTTAAACATCGGAACGTGATATCAACAATCCATACCGTTCATGTTTTGCATCTGCTAAACGATCATGATTTCAAAAAAGAAAATTTGAAAAAGGATATCCGATGAGAAGAATAGAGTGCAAATGACATTCGACTGTTAAATATATAAATCTAGGGTTTATGGATTATGATGTTAGATTTCGGAGTTGAGCCTGTCACGAAAGTTGTAAGCTTGTCACTACGAGCGATTATTTTTGCACTCAAACAAAAAAAATATTCATGAGGGTTTGAAAAATATAAACAATGATGTAACCATTGTTTAAGTGTAGAGGATGCAATCTCGAGCGCTCATATATTCTTTCATATTTTTCAACTTGTACATTAATTATTATGAATTTTTATTTAGGGTAAATTACACTTTACCCCCTCAAGTTTGGGGTCAATTGCAACCTGACATGACATCTTTAAAACATTTCAATCACAGACATTTACTTATATTTCATTTAAATTTCATACATCCATTAGAGTTTCCATCAGTTTCTCCGTTAAATATCTTTGTGGCCGTCGTGGACCCCACTTCAGGGCCCAATATTCCAAAAAAAAAAAAATGGACATATAAAACTTTAGAGGCCACATGAACTGCCTAGTGATCGTCGATTTCGACAGGTAATGACGCAATATAAAGATGAAGCAGTGAGATTTGAACCAGGAGTGGGACGAGAAGCTTCTCGTCCATGACAATGAATCCATGCCCGCAGGTCTTCGAGATCAACATCTAAACGAGAAGAAGGTCGCCAAGCGCAACATTTTTCTTGGCATAGTCAAGATTCTAGGAAACACTTTCGCCAAATCAGATGCGGCGGCGCTTGTTTACTTCTTGCTTGAGAACCGGAGCGTGTCTTCTCAAATCTGGGTTTTCTCTTTTCTAGGTGTTCAAATTCTTCAAAGCCCTTCCACCTTCTTCAATGTCTCCAAAATCTCCTGAGCCCTCCCACCTCTTATGGAGTTTGATTTCTGCTAATCAAATTCATCTTTTTCCACGTTATGAGAATCCAAGACCCTTGGTATTTTTTTTATTTTTTATTAATTTATAATTTTTTGGCAAAATCAAGTACCAAAAAAAATCTTTCCATTCCCCTTGAGATTTGATTCTACAACATTCTTGAAATTCCAACATCAAAAATCGAAATTAAATTATGGGATTCTTTAGAAATTATTCAATCTCAAAAACCCAGATCAGAATTCTCTCTATTTTCCTTCTTCGATTTCCCCATTTTTTTGAAATTTGAACTATGTTAGTATTGATAACCTTATCGCAACAGCTGTTTCTCCGGTGGAGCAACGGTCGGGGTGATGGTCAGCAATCGAGTCTCCTTGCTCGACCCTGTCTCCATGCTCTCTAATCTTTTTCTTCAACATCTCCTTCTCCTCTTGGGTGATTAGGTTGATTGAGATGTCGCGGTGGCGGCGGCGATTGGGTCGGTTGCATCCATTCTCCTTCCTCACCTCTATTTCTCATTCTTCAGCATTTTAGATATTCTTTTTCTATTTCATTTTTTTTGTTTCTATTTCTTTACCCACGTGGCACAAATTTGAACTCCAAATCAACAAAATTTGGACTTCACACTTGCCGCATCATTACTTAACAATTAATCCTTGGCTGCCTCAGATAATCTCTCCGACTCAAAATGCTTATGTTGAGGGGCGCCAGATTTAAGATAACATATTGGTTGCTCATGAGATTTTTCACTTCCTCAAACTTAGAAAGGTTAAATCTCGCTTTGAGCTTGCAATGAAAATTGACATGAATAAGGCTTATGATAGGATTGAGTGGGATTTTTTGGAGGTAGTTATGGTTCGAATGGGCTTTCACTGGTGGTGGATATAGGTTGTGATGGGATGCATCATTACGGTGGATTTTTCGGTTCTCATCAATGGACAACCCGGGAAGCGGTTTAAACCCTCCTGAGGACTCCGGCAAAGGGACCCCCTTTCCTCTTATCTTTTCCTCATTGTCACGGACGTCCTTTCAAGACTCATCTAAGGTGCGGTTGATGAGGGTTTTTTTGGAAGGAATTGGGTTGAGTATGAACGGGCCTATCTCTCTCATTTGTTGTTTGCCGACGATACTCTAATCTTCATTCAGGCTACTCGTCTCAATTGCCAGAACATTACCTATCTCTTGGATGCCTTATGCATGGCTTCGGGACATGAGATAAGCATGCAGAAATCCTCCATCTATTTCGGGGCCAATACTCCACCGGGGCTCCGGAATGAGTTGTCTTATATTCTTGGTATGCTGCAAGTTGTTGACCCCGGACGTTTTCTGGGTATCCCAACTGTGTGGGGGAGATCTAAACGGAAGGCCCTGGCTTTCGTGAAAGATAGGGTTATCGCAAAGATTCAAGGATGGAAACAAGGTTTCCTTTCTCAGGCTAGAATGAAGGTTCTAATCAAGGCGGTAACTCAGGTAATACCGGCCTATCCAATGAACATCTTCTGTTTTCCTGACAATATATGCAATGACATTGATGCAGAGGTTGCTAAATTCTGGTGGGGTTAGAGAACGGAGGAAAGAAAGATACATTGGGTGAACCAGGAAAGATTGGGGTTACCAAAGCAGGAATGGGGCGTAGGTTTTAGTAATCTTAAAGAATTCAACCTGGCACTATTGGCCAAACAGGGTTGGCACCTCATACATTCCCCCGACTCTCTTTGGGCTCAGGTCATCAAAACATCGATATTTTCCTGATTGCTTTTTCCTCGAGGCTAAAAAGAGGGGAGGGTCTTCTTGGGCCTGGGCGAGTCTTCTAGCAGGTAGGGATATTATTGTTAGAGGGGCTCATTGGCAGATTATGAGTGGGGAACATACGCGGATGTGGGTGGATCGTTGGATCCCGACCCTTGCAAATGAACATCCTGTCCCAGCCCCGGGGATCGCGGTGGATCCAGATCAAATGGTCTCTTCTCTCATTGGTAACCAGACAGTGGAGGGATGAGGTAATTGGCAGAGGTGTTCAGGAAGATGCTCAACAGGTAATCATTGACTTTCTTCATGGGGTGATGGATACTAAGGACATGTTGGTTTGGCCTTTCGACATGAGAGGACGTTTCACTGTTAAATCAGGATATCATTGGGTCTATGCTGTTAATCGCCGAACATGGGTCCTCCACCCTTCTTCTTTGACCTCCATTCAATCTTGGGTGTGGAAGTGTATATGGATGCTTAAGGTCCCTCCTAAAATGTGGCGGGCGCTTAGGGGGGCTACGGCTACTAAACAGAATCTATTTCAGAAGAGGTGTGTGACCTCACCTCTGTGTCCTTTTTGCTCTGAACATGAGGAATCGATCGAGCATGCTTTATTGCTGTGCCCATGGGTGCACCGAGTTTGGATTGGAGGTCAGTTGAGGTTGAGAATTGGGAAATCTGAGGTTACTTCCTTCCATACCTGGTTGGAAGACGTGGGGAGAGGGCTTCCTGGTTCGGTGATGGAAAAGAGGAAATCCTTGTCGTACATCGCCTTCTCTTGTTGGTCAATTTGGAAATCTAGATGTGACGGTGTTTTTAATTGCAGGTTCCCTTCCTTGCCAGAACATTACTGGCCATCACATCTACTTCTGCCAATTTTTTAGAGATGCACTCGGAGGTCAAACACATTGGAACCCACCGAGGGCACGTTCTCAAGGTTGAGATCCTCCACCGCACGGGGTTATAAAGGTTAATGTTGATGCGACATGGAAACAGGTTGCTGAACATTGCCATGTCAGAGTGGTAATTCAGGATTTTTCCTCCTACTGCTTGGCGGTGCGAAGAAGGAGGGTGTGTGCTTCCAGTGTTCAAATGGTGGATGCGCGGGGGGTGCTGGAAGGTTGTATCATGGCTCGGCAACGGGGTTTCTCTTGCATTATGGTTGAGTTAGACTCAAAGGAAATTATTTCTTGGCTAAATGGGTGTATTGATCAGGGGGCTTGGGAAGTCTTTCCAACTCTTTGGGAGATTTGAAAGGAGGGCAGGCTTTCAGTTTGTGTGACTAGTATTGGGTACCAAGATCAACCAATGGAGCGGCAGATTTTGTGGCGTCGCATACTGGTGCAGAGATGTGCGACTTTGTCTAGGTCCGGAGACCCCCATCTTCGTTTATTCGGGTCTTAAAAAAGGATGGTCTTCCTTGCCCTCCAAGCTAGAATTATTTTGTAAATGTATGGGTGGCATGGTGTTTGTTGCATGTCGTTATTTTCCCTGTATTTTTACTTTATGGTCATATGGTGTTAGCCGTAGCTTGGCTTTCTATACTCATTTTGGCTGTAGCCCTGGTTATGAATCTATCCAGTTCTTTTTTTTTTTTTAAAAAGCAATTAATTTAACGGATTGACTAACAGTTGTATGTAATTGAAAAGGGTAGAAATATAATTGTCTTATTTCAATTGATACAAAAGATGCAAATATATATACAAGTCAAGTGACTTAGTGTACAAGTAAAGCTAACCCCACAGGGATTTACAAAACTTAGCCCATAAGAATCCTAATCAGATTCTGCTACAGTATCAGCCCACTGCAAACTTGGCGGTCTCGAAGTGACAAGTTTGGACTATAAAAGTTCAAAACGCAGCTTCATAAGTCCCTCAGTGAGAATATTAGCAGGTTGATCAATAGAAGGGATGACTGCACCTTATGAGTACCCAACTTCACCTGATCACGAACAAAGTGGTAATCAAGCTCAATATGCTTCGTTAGAGCATGAAAGACCGGATTGACGACCATGTCAGTGGTACTTAAATTATCACAAAATAAGTAGGTGGGTGAAGTTATCGGAAAACGGAGCTCGCGAAGAACAAGGGAAGCCAGATAGATTCAATATAAGCATAAGCTAAAGCCCTATATTCGGATTCCGTACTAGACCGAGATATAGTTAGTTGCTTGGTGGAGCTCCAAAAGATCAAATTGAGCCCATGAAAAAGAAGAAAACCCGAAGTGGAGCTGCGAGTGTTCGGACACCCAGCCCAGTTGGCATCCGAATATCCACGAAGCAAAGGAGGTCCAGAAGAGCGACGAAAAGAAATGCCATGTTCAAGATAGCATTTGACATACCGAAGGATGCGTTTAGCAGCAATATGATGGGTGTGGTAAGACGAGACATAAACTGTGAGAGATGACTAACTGCATAGGCAATGTTTGGACGAGTTAAAGTGAGATATTAGAGAGAACCCCAAAGATGCCGAAACTCCAAAGAATCAGGGAGTAGAGTACCACCCTGATTAGATAACAGAGTGCGAGAAGCAATAAGAGTACTGCTTGGTTTACAATCAGTCATAATCTTCCACTCAAGTAAATCAAGAGCATACTTGGTTTGAGATAAATGAAGACCAATTGAAGTAGGACGGACCTCAAGACCCAAGAAATAGTAAAGTGGACCAAGATCTTTAATTTCAAATTTATGTCCCAAGAGGGACATAATTATTTCCAATTAGCATAATGTCATCCACATAAAGTAAAAGAATAAGATGAGTCGTACCATGATGGAAGGTGAAGAGAGAAGGGTCAGCATTGCTTCGAACAAACCCATGGCAAAGAATAAATGACTGAAGCCCTGAAACCAAGCACATAGAGCCTGCTTGAGGCCATGAAGTGCCTTACGTAACTTACATACATGATTTAAGGATGCTGAGGATCCACAAAACCCGGCTGTTGGACCATAAAAACATCCTCCTGCAAGTAAACAAGCAAAAATGCATTTTTGATATCCAACCGACGAATAGACCACCCATAAGTAACTGTTAAGCTGAGAACGAGAGGAATAATAGTAGGCTTGACAACCAGACTGAAGGTCTCATCATAATCAAACCCATGTTGTTCATGAAACCCTTTAGCAACCAAACAAGCCTTATATCTTTCAATGGAACCATTTGCATTATGCTTAATTCGAAACCTAGCCCACAAGAATCCTAATTAGATTCTCTTACACTAACAAAATGAAATAAAAGTAACCTTATGGAATTGAAATGTTTTAAAGATGTTGTATGAGGTTGCAATTAAGCCCAAACTTGAAGGGGAAAAATGTAATTTACCCTTTTATTTATTTTGAAATCTCCTTAAAAACACTATTCATGAGGGTTTGCAAGGTTTTAAAAGTTCAAATGATGATTTACCCATCGTCAAGGCATAGAGGATGTGATAATGAGTGTTTGCATATTTTCTCACACTTGTAAATGAATTATTAATTTTTTAACGTGCTTTGGTATTTTTATATTGCTTTGTATTTTTAATGTGCTTTGGAAATTTTAATTTCACTTCTGTGAGATTAAGTACTATGGCTATTGTAGTAACTAGTAAAGTTTTTTTAGTAGTTTAAAATTATCAAGCTAACTTTTTTCTTGACGGGTTTAAATGGGTTACTCGCGTGTAAATCCGTTATGATGTAGAACAAATGGCATAATGGATCGAAGAGGAGATGGACTGTCGGAAGACAAAGGGACCCAATCATAAAAGAGGTGTTATTTTCCATAAAAATGGCTGGAGCCATTTTTCGCAGAAACTCGTTAAAACAAACCTCCCACAAAAGTGGCTTGAGCCATGTTTTGCAAAAAGTCATCAAAATGGCAGTCTACTAATAAATGGAGTCTTTTGGGGTTTTAAGGGCTTTATTATATGTCAATTATTTTCATTTAAATTTCCTAAGTCTTTTGAGTTTTCCAAGAGGTTGTATAAGGCTTATTTAAGCCATGGTTTTGTAATCATCTTTTCACTTTTCAATCAATTAATCAAATTATCCTTTGGGATTTCTATCAAACTGGTGGACTCCAGTAACTTTGTTCTACAAGGGATTACGCTGGTAACCCTTTCATTGCTTCGTGCTGCGTCAATTGGTACCAGAGCGGGTTTCTCCCGTCTTGGCATCGTTGATTATCCTATCTATCCATGGGTGATCGTGATTGTGAACCTGCCCCTATCACTCGAGCGGACTTGGACGCTTAAGCTGAACAGATTACAAATCTGACTACGCAATTTGGAGAACTTTATGAGATGTTGATCCAAGCCATCGGTCCAAATAATCATGGAGCTGCTGAAGTCAATAATATGAGAGTTCCTAGGCTCCGTGTTCAAGACAACGAATCAGAGTCCGAAGAAGAAGATGTGGAACCACACCCGGCTAACAATCCAAATCATCAAAACTGCAACAACTTTGATGACTTTTGGATTAAGGCCGACATTCCAACTTTTGCAGGAAACCTTCAAATCAAAGACTTCTTGGATTGGCTAGTTGAAGTAGAAAGATTCTTTGATGTTATAGGTTCCCGAGACAAAGATGGTGAAGATGGTTGCCTTCCGTCTTAAAGCAACTGCCGCTGTTTGGTGGGATTAATTACAAAATACCCGGTAGAGGCAAGGAAAGAATTGAATCCACACTTGGAGAAAAATGAAGCAACTCTTGATGGATCGTTTCTTACCTGCAGATTATGAACAACTTTTGTACCGTATGTACATCAGCTGCGTTCAAGGAAACAGAAACGTGACTGATTATACAGATGATTTCATGAGACTTGTGGAGCGAAACAATTCGACGGAGACAGAAAATCAAAGGTTTGCGAGGTTCATGAATGGATTGAAACCCTCCATCCAAGAAAAGATTGGGCTTGAAAATCTGTGGAGTCTGCAAGAGGCCATTAACATGGCCTTGAAGGCGGAGATAATAGAGAAAGAAAGGTGACAAACCTCTTTCCGGAGGAACATGACGGAGCATTTTGAAAACCCTATTATCTCGTCCACCGACAAAGGGAAATCTGTGCCACAAAGTTCAGGAGGGTTGAAACCTTCAAATTTTCCTTCTCGAGCATCAAATGAAGGGAGTAGCAGAACTTTTAACAAGAGGCAGAATAGAAACCAACCTCCAAGGGAGAATCCGTACGCCAAACCTATGGGAGACATTTGTTATCATTTCAACAAAATTGGGCATCGATCTAACGTTTGTCCTGAACGGAGACAAGCCAACTTGCTGAAGGCTGAAGGAAACCAAGAAGAAGATGATGGGGAAGAAGAAGTTGGTGATGATGACTATGAAGGCATTGAATTCGCAACTGAAGAAGGAATGGATCGCCTCACTTTGGTGTTGCAGCAAGTTCTTTTCGCACCAAAAGATGATGGGCAACAACACTGCATTTTTCGTTCTCTTTGCTCTATCAACAACAAAGTTTGCGAAGTGATAGTAGACAATGGAAGTTGTGAAAACTTCGTGGCCAAGAAAGTGGTGGAGCGTTTACAGCTACCAATAGAGACTCATGCCACCCCATGCTCACTTGGATGGGTGAAGAAATGACATTCCGTCTGTGTCACAGAAACTTGCCGTGTCCCACTTTCCATTGGTGAGCATTACCGAGATGAAGTACTTTGCGATGTTATTGATATGGATGCTTGTCATATACCGTTAGGGAGGCCATGGCAGTTTGATGTGGATTCGGCATTGAAGTGTCGAGATAATGTGGTGTTATTTACTTGGAAGAGTCGGAAGATTATGATGTCTCCTGTTTCGCCCTCTGAAGTACCAAAAGCAAAGAATACTAGTTTCCTCACTCTAACTAGTGATAAGCAGGAGATTGAAGAGGCCATAAAAGAAGCAGATTCTTTCTTTCCGATCGTGATGAAGGTACTATTGACAGAAAACAAAGAAGAGGAACACTATCTCATTCAGAAATAATTTGTGCTATTCACGGATCATCAAGCCTTGAAGTTTATTAACAATCAGAAGCATGTTAATAAAATGTATATTAGATGGGTAACGTTCTTGCAAAAATTTCCATTTGTTATCAAGCACAAATCTTAAGTATAAGGAAGCAGCAGACAAACATCGATGGGTTAAAGTATTTGAGGAAGGAGATTCTGTCATGGTGTTCTTAAGAAGAGAACGCTTCCCTGCTCGAACTTACAGCAAGTTAAAGCCACGAAAGTATGGTCCATTCAAAGTTATCAAGCGAATTAATGACAATGCTTATGTTATTGATTTGCCGGATTCTATGGGAATTTCCCATACTTTCAATGTTGCTGATTTGTATGACTTCAATGATGAAGAAGTTCTTTATCCTGATCGTAACTCGGGATAGAGTTCTTCTGAAGTGGAGGGGACTGATGTAGAACAAATGGCAGAATGGATCAAGGAGGAGATGGACCGTCAGAAGACAAAGGGACCCAATCATAAAAGAGGTGTTATTTTCCCATAAAAATGGCTTGAGCCATTTTTAGCAGAAACTCGTTAAAACAAATCTCCCACAAAAATGGCTTGAGCCATGTTTTGTAGAAAGTCATCAAAATGGCAGTCTACTAATAAATGGAGTCTTTTGGGGTTTCAAGGGCTTTATTATATGTCAGTTATTTTCATTTAAATTTCCTAAGTCTTTTGAATTTTCCAAGAGGTTGTATAAGGCTTATTTAAGCCATGGCTCTGTAATCATCTTTTCACTTTTCAATCAATTAATAAATTATCCTTTGGGATTTCTATCAAACTGGTGGACTCTAGTAACTTTGTTCTACAAGGGATTATGCTGGTAACCCTTTCATTGCTTAGTGCTGTGTCACGTTAAGAACCTGCTATTAATAGGTTCTTAACGAGTGACTCGATTAGTTATCGTGTTGACCCGAAACTAGTTATTTTCGTGTTGTTTTAGTGTCGTGTTAACGCATCGTGTAAGAAATTGGCAGAGGTTGTGAGAGAACTGATGAGTAAATATTATACTATACATTTTAGCCTAATCTTGGTATTAATTTGTTGATTATTTTGGTAAGATTTTGATACTTTGATTTATATTCTTAATGTAGGACTTTAGACTTTTTCTAGAGAAAAACGTGATCAAATGGATGAATTTTGGAGTAATTCTAATTGGAGGACGTTCGTGAGTTTTGTAGCTTGATTGTATCATAATATCAATTTTTTCCAACAAGCGGTTATTTTTCCAACACGTGTTCCGTCAATTGCCCCTATGCAACCTTTAAAATATGGCCAATACCGATTGTCATCCTTAACAACACGAAAGTAATAATGCAAGATTTGTAACTAGTATTTATTATATATAATAAAAATAATGCGGTACACCGTTGCTTCCATCACTGCAGTGCGCCACTGCTTACACCATTGCTAACACCACTTCATATGTATCTAGTATTTGTATAGATAATGCAGGATATGTAACCATTAACAATAAATTCATTAGTGTTGCTTTCTGTTGTCATTGGAAGTTAATTTGCTATTATACTACAATTGTTAATGCGGCATCAAATCTCAACAGCAATGCAAGCCTTCAAACATGAAGGCCTTTGAGTAACCTGACTAGAAATCTTTGACTTGCTCAAATGCATGTAGTATTTACAAATTAATTTTCGAAGCAAACTAAGTTGTAAATATATGTTCACAATGATACCTACCAACAAACTAGAAGACCCGCCCGTACCTAGAGTGACTGAAGAATGCAGAAAAAAAATGCAGAAAATACCATTGGAATGTCAACGAGCGATCGCTAAACCCTAAAATTATTTTCGCATGGTTCAAAATTCACAACAATTTTGATAAAAATAACATATCAACAATCAAATTCACACACTTCTTATAAATTTTAAGATAAGAAATAACAAACATACCTCCACAAGAATTTCAGGCGATGGAGATGCAGAGAGATTTGGGGAAGATGGAGAGGAAGAGATGGAGACCAAGATGACTTCTCCAGCCACCAAAATAATATGAAAATAAAAATATTTTTGGGTTCTTAACGTGCAAACCTAGAAAAAATTGGTGATGGCAATTTTGATGTTTTTTTCAAGTGTAATGGCATTTTAGACTTTGCAAATAAAAAAATAGAGATAATTTGGGAATTGAAAAAAATTCATTAAAGGGAGCAAAGTGCTCCCCTTGTTTTCTCTGCGTAGCACTTTTAGGAGGAAGCACCTCCTAGGTGCTTCTTAGAAAATGCTTCTTAGTGCTTCTACTTCGAACTAAAAGCACTTTTAAAATATTTGCCAAACGACCATTTTTTAAAACTAAAGCGCTTTTACTCATTAGGAAGCGTTTTGGCTCTTTCAAAAACACAACCAAACGAGCCCTAAAGGAGTAGTGCACAGTGCTGGAAAAGTGACGTTTTGGAGCCCAAGATGGTTTATTTTGGATTCGACCCCTTCTGGAGATGTGTTCAGATTGTTTCTAATCTTTAAAAGAAGTTATCATGGGTTGAATTTGGAGGAGATTTAGGTCTAAAACGTGGTTGGACAGATTCATGGCAGATTTTCCTAGTTAATTTGGGATTTTGTTTCCTAGTTTATCTTATTTTATTATGTTTCCTATTTTTATTCTAAGACCTTTTTCTAGGTAGGATTTTATTTTGTAGTAGTATAAATAAGGTTATTTAGCCATTAGGGTTCTCTATGCACTACTTTGGAGAATTGGGCTTAGAGAGCTTTTGACAATTCAAGTTTACTTACGATGTGTTTTCTATCCATGTTCTTAATTATATTTTGTTTTATGATTGTTTGTAACTAATTTCTTTTGCTAGGGCGAGGCCCCATGAGCCTTAGTAAGAATATGTAGTTTCTTTTCAATTTACTTATGATATTATGCATGCATGTTTTAAATTATTAATCACCTTTGAAACTATCTAATTGTCTTGATGATTGCCATCATTAGGATATTTTAAAAAGTAATTTGATGCAATCTTGGTCGGAAGGTTCCCTGAAATTGGCGATGGCTTCTTGTGGTTAATAATTGTAATTTCACTTAGGATGAACACCACGTCTTAAGGGTTGCATTGTTTTTTAAAGGGTTTTCATAAATCTTAATGAGTCTTTCTTGTTCATATTTGATCCGAACGTCTGGACGGGTTGCATGTTAGATCTACTTTCTATGTTGGAGGTTCCAAGTAGGACATACTTTAGGAAAACTTAACCTTCAAAATATGCATGCATAATTCATAAGTAATTGAGAGAACTATGTAGGATTGTTAAGGTGATGTCGGAACCCTAGTGTCTTTTTAAATTTATTCTCTAAACCGTTTTATTTTAGTTTATGTCACCTTTGCCGATTTCTTTAATTGTTTTTATTGTTTAAAATTCCAAAAGCAAATTTTTTTTTGAACTTTGTTTCAAGTGCTTAATTAAGATTTGATTTTACACAAGTTATTTATTCAATCCCTATGGAAAACGACTTTGCTTGAGCCGTTTATGCTACAATTACCTTGTTCTCTTGCAAGTATTTTTAAGTGTGTTTATCCCTACTTTTTTTTTTTGGTGAACTATTTTTATCCCTATTTTTGCAGGTGGTAAAAATCATATCAAGAACTTTGGAACACTAGAGGTTGTGAGAGAAATTCTCGTTTTCTGAATTTTTATTGAACAAAAGATGCTCAATATAAGACCTAATAACAGTTATAAAGGCTTGCTCAAGAAAACTAAAAGACAAGCAATAAAACCCTTAAAACCTCCATTGTACAAAAGGATCTTGCCTAATTCACTAATTCATAGGAAGCTACTGAACTTTTAATATTTGAAAATACTTCAAGAGGGATCTCTGAAGTAGACGGTGGTTGATAGATTCATAGGAAGCTATTGAACTTTTAATATTTGAAAATATTTCAATAGGGATCTCTGAAGTAGACGGTGGTTGATAGAGTAATCTTTGATCATAATTTCCGGTATGAGTACTGTGTCCAACATGAAACTTATGGCTGGTAGTAAAACATCAATTTTCCTATTGAGATCTAATTCGATCTTCATAGATTTCTCACGGAATGGTGTATTTATTCCTTGAATGTTACCACGCTCTTTGACACAAGGCCTATTAGTGAACTCTCTCTTCGGAAAGATAGAAAGATTCTTGTTATTGTGCTAAATGAAATGCATGCATTAAGATACCTAGGCTTCCATAGATTCAATTCTGAGTATGAATAATGAAGTGTGACGAGAATTCTCAAATCGGGATGTTTGAGCGAGAGACGACTACTCCTCGTTCGTTGGAGCCCCGCTTCGTTTAGAACCCAATAGTTGAGCAAGTTACCTAACTTGTGATCAACAAACCCGAAGGCTTTCTTTTTTCCTAACATGCTTCGTGTGTAAGTGTCAAAGACAAATAATAAAGAGCATAAAACCCTTGAAAGACAAACAATAAAGAACCCCACTTATTAGTATGCTGCAGTTTTGATGGATTTTTGCGAAATATGGCTAAACCACTTCTGTGGGAGAGTTATTTTAACGGATTTCTGAGAAGGATGGCTTAAGCCTCCTTTGTGGGAGAAAGAAACAACTCTTCTATGACTGCGTCAGAAGTTAAAGTAGTGTTCATCCGAACAGCTTGAAAAGTCCAAAACATCCACTTTCGAGATATGGTAGCAGCAAACAATCTTTTAATTCCCGCATTACCAATTCTACAATCACTTTTCTTAATTAAATGGTGCTTCCTTCTTTAAACTCTCTTGTGTCTAAAATAATACCAACTCCATCCTCTGTTAGAGCCCTTATATAATATCACTGGGTTTCGTAGTATTGTGGGAGCCTTACAGTATCTTCTTTTCACTAAGGCCTGATATTGCCTTTGTTGTTAATTAAATTTGCAGTTTATGCATAATCTACTTTGAATTGTAACCATGTTATCACTTGTACTTTAGTTTTGTCCCACACGGATTTCTATTAGCTTTGTACTATTCTAAATATCAATGAACAGTAGCCTCGCTCATTCATTAACTTGAGATCACAAACTTTGTTTATTACCTTTCACTAAACGCCTCTGTTTATTTCTGTCTATCAAATCTCTATTGATCTAATTAATCCAAAGGCTAGAAACAAACATTATAAACAAGTCTTACATATTGAGGCCCCGATCAACATCGACGTGAGGTCTGATGAGTGTATTTTAAATTATATAATTCACCCTATTCTTAGAATATTTTGGTTAATATTTTGGAAGAATTTTAGTACTTTGAATTGTATTTCTAATATAGGACTTTCGACTTCCACTGGAGCAAAACATGGTCAAATAGATGAATTTTGGAGTAATGCCAGTTGGAGGACGTTCGTGAGTCACTTAGCTTGATCGTATCAAAATATAATATTTTTCCACTGAGCGGTTATGTTCTGGCAATAAAATAAAGGAGCGATGCGCAGTGTTGGAAGAGTAACATTTTGGGCTTGAATTACGTTTTTGGAGCCCAAGAGGACCTTGGATGGGTTTGTGCCCTTCTGGAGATGTGTTCGGAACGTCTTGATCTTCAAAACAAGCTATCTTGGGCCGGGTTTGGAGGATATTTGAGGCTAAAACGTGGCTGGACAGTTTCTGTACAGATTCTCCTAGCTTAATTAAGACTTTATTTTCTTAGTTGTTTTATTATTGTTAGTTTCCTAATTAGAAAAAAAGACCACAATCTAGGGTTGGCGTTGGTTTCTTAGGTGGGTATTTAAGGTTTAGCCGGCCCTAGGCCAAGGGAGGATTATTATTATTCAACTTTGGAGACAGAGAACTTTGCTAGGCTTCTTGGAGATTAATTAAAATTCGTTTTAAATATTTCTCAATTTCAAAATCATCTTTCTCAACTTTTAATTATAAGTAGTTAATTAGGAATTGTTTTTACATAAATTATTAAATAGTCATTGAGGAGAACGACCTTGCATAAGCATCTATACTACAACATCCTTGTATTCTTGCAAGTATTTCATGTGTTTTTGCCCCTATTTGCATAGATGGTAAAAATCCTATCAAGGTCCATTGCAAATCTATTTCGTATCACAAGTAAGCCAACTCTAAAAATGGAAATCTCAAAGAAAGGACATAAATACACTAACAATCGAGGGCATGGCCATTCCTGAGTAAGGACAGAAGGGTCGACCACCTGAGACCCCAAACCAAGTGACCCACACTACCAGAAATTAGGGCTGGCCTTACAAAATTTTCCCTGACGAATGAAATTTCATCTGGTCAAGGTATTTTATCAAACAAAATTTTTTCGTTGGCAAAGCAAAGTTGGTAAACATTTAGGATTTACTCAAAACCTTACGCGACGGAAGAGAGTTGTAGGGCAAGGTAATATTCGTTGGGCAATGTTTGTCCTCCTCACATAACAAAACATCCAACAAACGTGCATGGCTTTGCGGGTTTTTGTTTGGTTGTGATTCATTGCCATTATCTTCTGAGAAGAAGAGGTTTACTCCTCTGCTCTCATTAGTAAAAAGATTCGTAAGTGCATGGTAAATTGTCTACGTATAGCCCGGAAGTTCATCAAGACATGTCAACCGTGAACCTCCTGCACCAAGACACGTATTCCACTCAACTTATTCCTACACCAAAACATGTTTTCCCGTCAGGCTACATATTCAAGCATCACTGTTTACCTATAAGATATAAGAAAATTCCAATCCCTGTTTTATGCGTTGGAAATAAGCTATTTCTGACGCCTCCTTTTATCCATAGGGTATTACAGGAAACCACGACCCCTTTTTAACGGAAAAGGATCGTCACCGGATCTCTTTCCTAGGAATTCCGTGATCTCACTCATTCATCGTATATTGTGCGGTCAGTTTTCATTAGGTACTATTCATATTTAATTTAAAATTTAAAATTTTGAAATGATTTCTGACCGCACGATATACGATGAAATGGTGAGATCACGGGATCCGACGAGGATCTTTTCCCCTTTTTAACTACTTGGAACAACCAAATTTTCTTTGGACGAATGCAAACAATAATATCCATCCCCCCATTTTGACTATTGGAAATAATAGAAAGTTTTATCCCTCTATAAAAGCAACTTAAGTGCACAGCAATGCTCCACTGGAAGCAAGGGAGAAAAAAACATTTTTTCTCTCAGCTGGAAAACTCTATCTTGACTAGTGTTCTGAAAAGCGGTCTAGGCAGCTTCCTAGGCTCTAGACGGCGGTGCTCCGCCATGATTAACCCGATATCCTTTATGAAATCGGCAAGGGTAATAGACGGTGTAAGACACACTGGGCGGCCCAGGCAGCCTGGGAAAAACAGTTTATCACGAGACTCACGACTCACAAAGAAATAAGGCTGCGCCTTGCTGATTCCGTTATCCCCCTCTTGATGTGATAGAAGAGGAGTTGATGATAGTCTACGAGAAGAGACAGTTGTAGAAGAGAAGTTATGGCTCTGCACTTACAGAGATGGCTGACGACGACATTAGCTTAGCAGCTTTAACTAGTTTGGTTATGGCTCTTTATTTTAAGCAGGTGAAATTCTATTTTAATGCAGGCACTTTATGCAAAACCATGGGAATTAGGTGTGGGGCTCACTCCACATCGAACTTCAACGATCCGAAACGTTTATTTTTTAAGACTTGATTCATTGATCATCTTTGCAAAAAATTTAATTCAATCGGAAACTATTTGCCTATTTAATGATCAAGATAAAATTTCATTGTTTCTTATTTAACAAAGTATTTGTTAATTTCTTTGAACTTAATTAGATGTCTTAAACATTTCCGATTAGACTAATATTTTATAAGGATGATCTATGAGGTGCAACTTGAAAAAATAGATGGTTCAGATCGTTAAAGTTTGATGTGGTTTGTACCCCACAACTAATTCCTGTTTTTATAAAAATATGGGAATCCCTTCCCTTAAAAGTTTCATATTTAATGAGAATAAAAGGTCCAACAAAAGTTATGGGCATAGAAAATGATACAAAATCAACAAAAAGAGTTTTAAGTTTTACACATATACTTATATTTTATAATCCATAACAAATTAAATTAAGATAAAAAATACACTTAGGACACCGCCTAGGGCACGCTTTCAAAACCTTGCTAAAATTGTAAAAGCTTCCCACTCCCTTGAGTCTTTTCCTCCCAACCACTTTAAAAGCTTCCCAACAATCCAATAACCTCACCCTTTTCTAGACTTCAAAGCATAATTGCTTGGGCGACGAAGCGACAACCGTCGTGCAAAGGCAAATATGGTCGCCAGAAACATTGGGTGGTGAAGAGGATGTTGCGCAAATTCTGTTGTGGAAAATTCGTGACGTCAGACATTGCGCGACGGAGGAAAGTTCTTCGTCACGCGAAATGAATGTTGCAGGACGGAATTGGTGGTTGTTGCGTGAAACAAAGAGCGACGAATGAGTGTTCGTTGTGTGTGATACTCTAAGCAACGAAACTGGGGTTCGACGCGGTGACCCTTGCGTGACGGACATAGATGCCGTCGCGTAAGATTTTAAAATTAATTTTTTTAAATAATTTTTTTATTTATTTTTTCCTTTTAAACGTTGATAATATTATTTTATGTAATTTAAATTAATTTAATGAAATTAAAAACAGAAAATGTAAGAAAGAATATTGAATTAAAAAAATTATTGAAAGTGTACATACAACGGAAAGAAAAATTTTAAAATTTGAAAATAATTAAAAAAAAAACTACAATATGTAGTCGTCCACGTCACAATCGCCTGCTGGTGGTGTTGTTGCTGTGTTAGGGGGCTGGGAGGTCGTTGCTGGAGTTGGTTCAACATCGGGGAACCAAATGCCAGAGATTTGAAGGGTGCGGATTTGGTTCATCAAACTACTTTGGACTGCAAGGTGAGACTGCTGGGCAGCAATCTGCTCCTTTAGGTCCGCCACTTCAGATGTCAGCGATTTGACCTCTTCTGTTCTCTGCCTAGAGGAGGAGGCAAACGGGTTTCGAAGGCAGGCTTTCCCAAGCCCCCGGTGAACATTCCTCTGCCTACGACCGAGGGTCTGATCGAGTGTGTCCGTCATGATTTGAAAACTCGCATCCTCAGAGGGAAACACCTCCTCGATCGGGGTCTATGGGGGAAGCTGGGAAGCCACCTTCTCTAGAACGGTTTGGCCCTTCTCCGCCAACTCATCCCCTAGTCAAATGAACATGTCAATCTCAGGAAACTTTGACCCTTCTAAATAAAAAAAAAAATATTAACACATAGATTACTGATTGTGTAATAGAGCGTAAAAAGAGTCAAAACTTAAAATAAATATACAGTTACCTTACGTCGATCCTCCAACCTATAAGAGAAGCGTCGTGAGCTAGAGCGGTGAAGAAGTTTCTTCTTTGACTGATTGATCGAGTTTGCCTTCAATTTTTTCTGTTATTAAAAAAAAAATATTAGTTTAGATATTTACAACAAATTAATGAAAAAAATTAAATATTATTTAAAAATATAAAAATTTTGATAAAATATTATTGAAATATATATTATACTTACGAGGTATTTCTAGTCTTGAAAATGGCCCCAGAGCCACTCCCATTCATCCCGGCGGTCCACCAATTCTTTAGGGCACTAAACTACTAGAGCGACCTCCGGACCGTCATATTTCTCATAAGGCTTGTGGAGGTTGCTCTTCCACTGAGTGAACATACCGGCACAAAGCTCGTTGATGTACTGGTTTTGATTCGCATTAAGGTTCGTGAGCTCATAGTGATGCTGTAAAACTCAACAAATAAATAGTAGTTAAAATTTATAATATTTGTATACTTTAATAAAAATTTAGTATTTGAGGTTGAAAATACTTACCGATAATTCATGAAGAACGACTTCATTGACTTCATGTGAGACAGCTTTCCATGACTCCCACAGGAGTGGGCAATGATTTCTGATAACCGAGCCAATGTTGCTGGCCAACGCACTGTGATGCTCCTTTGTTGCAACCGCATGAGGTCGAGGATCCCGCATAATGGTGATCTTCTCGATCGTGGTGCGAGTGGTTTATAACGCCTTCAGAAGTCTGCATGGGCCTCTGGTTTTTTTTTAACTACAAAATAAACAAAGTTAACATCAGACGAATTCTATTTTCTACCGAAAATTCGGCATAACCACCACTAAAACTATAAAATTTATTAAAACCTCCAGACAATATAACAACAAAAACAACATATCCACCCAACAATTCAAACACTCTATACCAATTGAGCACTTTAAAACAATTACAATCTAAATTCCAAATTGTTAAATTGAAAATACTATGAGAAAGATGCATTACTTGTTTGGGACCCCTCTCCATGGATAAATGAAGCCTCACCAGACTGCTCAGCCTCCTCAGAACTCCGGGTCGTCGATGAGTCCATCGGGCGCTTAATAGAGGATGTGTCACTGAGGAAGTTGATGATGCAGGAGCCGAATACACCATTGGACTGAAAGGTGTGACCGGAGGCACACCCGTCGTGCCCATATCAGGTGGGGAGGTGGCAGCAGCACTACCTGCTGGAGAAAGTGTCTGACTGACCCTACTAGCTGGTCGGCGGTTTTAAATTAAGTTCGACATCTACAAAAATAATAAATAAAAAAGTTACATTCCACTACTTTTAGTCAATTTATTAGAGTATATTACATGGCACATAATATACATAATCCACCAACACCAACATGTTTTTGTTTATGTTTTGCATATAAAAGCTATCAAATGTTTATAAAAAAACATAAGCAATGAATCCTAAGTAGCTGATCTGCCAATAGATCAGTAATAGACAAGGAATAGTCAAATATATAACATTTTCCTTGATATATATGTATGTATCTACATATATATATATATATACACGTGCAGAGAGAGAGAGAGAGAGAGATTAAGTTTATCTATTTTTGGGAAAAAGATCCAAAACCAAACTAAAACACCAAATCTAGTGAACTTATTTGAATATACAGCTACGACAAAGCATTCGAGACAATAGCATATATGGAGGGACAGGGTGTGAAGGGAAAGGGTTTGTTGTTGTGCGGAAACAAATAGCAAAATAGCAAAATAGCAAAATAGCATATAAATCAATTCAAAGCAATATTATCTACCCACGTATATACACACACACACCCCCTCACACACACAAACATATATAGTACTAATTCCTAAACGAAAAATAGCGTTGAAATTATCTTCTCTGATTGTTTCACCGGTCATAACTATCATCTGGCTACTTAGTTTCCTTTGTCTCTTTCTTTCCCCTTTATTTTTCTAATTAAAAATAAGGGAGACTTTGGATGCCGTCCTTAGCTATGATTATTCTTTGATTGAAACCTTGTTGGTTTTCAATTTTTGGTCGAGGTCCCTAAAATTAATGTGATAATTTATTTCTATGTACGTTACTATATTTTTTAAATTAAAAATTAGAAATTTTAGTTGTTTATATAAATGAGATTTTAAATAAAAAACCATAATTTGTGGGATTAAAAATATTAAAATATAAATATGCTATAGTGTGTGTGTATATATATAAACATGGGTACATTCATCAAAATTAACCAAAAAAATTATTGTATCAATGTAACATCCCACATCGCCCAGGGGAGTGATCCTTATATGTATATTCCCACCTCTTCCTAGCACGAGGCCTTTTGGGAGCTCACTGGCTTCGGGTTCCATTGGAACTCCAAAGTTAAGCGAGTAGCGCGCGAGAGCACTCCCATGATGGGTGACCTACTGGGAAGTTCTCGTGTGAGTTCCCAGAAACAAAACTGTGAGGGCGTGTGGAAGGTCCAAAGCGGACAATATCGTGCTACGGTGGAGTCGAGCCCGGGAGGTGGCTGCGCCCGGGCCGGGATGTGACAATCAAAACATGGGTACATTGTAACAGCCCGTCCTGGAAATTTCGTACGACGGACATGAAAAGACTAAAATGCCCTTGGACCTTAACTAAGGTATGTGTGTGTTTAAGTTTGGAAGTGGGTCCAATTATTTTGGTTGGTTGTACTTGGACCACACACACACACAGACATTCACCTCACTTCTCTTTTTCTCTCTCACTCCCGTACTCATTCTCTCTCCCTACCTCACAGACTCTCTCTCTCTTCCGTACTCACTCATTCTCTATTCCTCCTTCATACGGACGCACCCAGAAACCCTTCCAAAACTTACAGATTGAAGGAACCAAGGACACCATCGTGTTCCTCGTGGTGTGGTGAGTTCAAAGGTACCATTTTCAGGTTCAAATACATTCGTTTTCACGTAGAAACCTCACCCTCCGATTTGTGCACTGTTCATGCACACATGAAATATTGTTTTTCAGGGAATTTGAAGTTCATAGGAAACTTTATGACGTCCTAAGGAAGCTTGGAGTAGTTCGTTTGAAGATTTTGGACGTCGGAAGAGCGAGATCGGGGAGTTTTCGTTTTGGCCGGAATTATCGAGGCTTTTTCCGGTGAGTTAGGGGTCGAGTCAGGTATGGTTGTGTTCATCTTTGTGAGATCTTCATTTTGGTATAAGGTATGTAGAAAATGGTGCAAAAATGAAGAAGTTACGAAGATTTGAAATTTTTCCAGAAACCGGCGAAAATCAGAGTTTCAGACGGCGGCGACCGGCGAGGTTCGCCAAAGAAGAAGAGTGAATATTCTGTCAAGTTTGACGGAATATTCTGACGCCGTCAGGTATCTTTAACGTTTTCTGTTACGTTTTAACGGAATATTCCACAGAATATTCCTAACGCTATGACGGTTCCGTTGCACGTGCCAGGCACGTGGCCGCGCATGGCCGGCGCATCTAGCCGTTCCTTGGCCAGCGTGTGGCGGCGCGTGGGTGGTCAGAAATTTTTTCTAAAAATACGGGGATGCTCCTGAGATTGTGTAGATCACAGTGGTATATTCATATACCCAATTTGAGCAATGTATGAGAAATTATTTCTAAGGTTTTGATTATGTGCGTTAATTAACGTTATTTCAGTTACTTCTCATATAGGCGAGACCTATCCGGAGGATGAGCGTAGCTAGGCTAGGCACGGGGGTTACGACCCGTCTACTTATCAGTGAGTGGGCATTTGTTTTCCGTATATACCTATATAAATGAGTTTTTCCCAGAAAATCAGTTTAAAAGAAATGTGATATGAAATGCCATGCAAAGTATTATGTGTTATTGATTGCTTATATTAATGTTGGTGCTAAGGATGCATAGGTAAGTGGCAGGTAAATTTTATATACTAGTTTGATGTGAAGAATGATGTGATGTGATGTGACATGATTAGAGCTCATAAACCTGCACACTGATATTAGTGCTCCCACCCAGAGAGGGGCTCAGTCCTTCATGTGATGTTTACCTCCCGCACCGTATGCTTGCCTTGGATCCAAGTTAGGTGCTCAGTCCTGTCGAATAGGCCACTATAGGTGGGTTCGACTCGTAGGTGACCCGCGATTTATCGCTCAGTCTTCACGTGATCGTAGGACTAGAGCATATTAGTTTATATTCAGTGATGTTGTGCAGACCACTAGAGGTGGTATTGATGTGTATGCAGGGTATATATATATATGATATGATTGAGATGAGTATGAGCTATATGATGTGATGATTGTTATGAGTTATATACAGCCGAGGGCTGAGTTGATTATTTAGTATTCAATCACATTCACAGAGTTATGCTTTGGCATTCAGTTATGATACTTTGGCATGGCATACATACTTTCGTACATACATATTTTTAGCGGAATTTTGAGAATTATATATATAAGTATATACTTTATTTCTGGGAAATTATACAGGTTTTACGGCGAGGGGTTATAATCTTTAAGAAAAGAAAGGTTTTGAAAAGATTTGTTTTTGACCCACTCAATTTTGTTTTTCGCCCCTCCAGGTATTAAGTAGTGTTCATTGGTGGCATACGAGGAGCTCATCGGACGTTTTGACAGAATTCACTTATGTAGGACCACCTTCGGGTGTTATTTTTGTTTAGTACTTCTGCTTGACTGCACGTAGACTTTTATGCTCTGTATTAGTGGAATTCACACTTCTTTTACACTAGTATTGCTAGTGTTTCGGTTTTAATTGATTCGTAAATTCTATTCTCTATTGCTTCCGCATTGTGCACATGGCTTACGTCACACTCACATGACGGCCAGCACGCCCTACCATTGGGTCGGGGTATGTCAGATTGGTATCAGAGCATAGGTTTGGCAGTCCTGCATGTCTTGTGAATATTCTAATTGTCTTGGTATTTCTGTCAGAATTATGCCGCCTCGTAGAGAGCCACGTCGTTCAGATGAACCTAGTTTCCTTGATATAGCTCAGTTAGGGGAAGCTATAGCGAATGTTATTCAGTCAGTTATTCGGCTGCCTCAACGGACCCCTCTAGAGTCGGTTCATAATTCGAAGATAACCACTTTTGTGGGGAATGAAGGCCTCGAGGGTTCAGAGAAATGGTTGATGGATATTGAGAAGACTTTCAGGCTGATGCAGAGTCAGGAGAGTCTATCTCCGGACAGATGGATCGAGACGACTTCAAGGTTTTTGGGTAAGGAACCAGCTTTATGGTGGGGACAGTTGGCTGATGAGTTACCCCAGGAAGAATCTAGAGATTGTAAGGTATTTAAGCAGTTGTTCTATAAGAGTTTCATTCCTCCTGCATACATTGATCATAAGAAACAAGAGTTTACTAGTTTGAGGCAGAAGAAGCTGTTAGCTAATGAGTACTACAGGAAATTTACTGATCTATCTCGTTACCATCCGGAAGTTGCTGCTAATCTAGTTGAGATGCTGCGTCGTTTTAAGTTGGGCACTAAGAAGAAATGACGTACCATTGCGACTGCGATTCCTTGTACTACTTATCATGAGTTTTATGAGGCTTTACTTCAGATTGAGGATTCTGAGAATTTACCCTATGACAGTGAAAGGGAAGAGAAAAATGGGAATCAGAATAAGGATAAGGGTAAAGGTCATTTCTTACAAGGGCCTCGCCAGACTTAGAACTTTAAGTGTAGTGGGACTAGTTCTAGTTCTTCTAGTGGAGGTTTCAGTTCCACAGGTCATAGAAGAGGTGGTAGGTTCTTCAGAGATTCTAGATCCCAGAGACAAGGGAATTTTGGTAGAGGAAATGCACCCTAGTGCCGTAGGTGCGATAGTCGACATTTAGGGGAATGTCGAAGAGGTAGCAGTGGTTGTTTTACTTGTGGTTAGGAGGGACATCAAGCTAAGTTTTGTCTTCAAGGCCAGCAGAGACCTCAGTAGCCTCCTTTACCACTGCCAGCTCCAGCTCAGCAGTTTTCAGGACAGGTGGTTATACCTAGAAGGGTCGTGGTGGTGCATACCACTATCAGGGGGATTCCGTTCCTTATTTTTCGGGACAGTACCAGTACCCCCAGGATCCCTATCAGCAGGGCAGTCATGGTCAGTATTCTGGAGGATATATGCTTCCACAGCAATACTCTGGAGGATATATGCCTCAGCAGTAGTTTTTAGCTGGTGGATCCCAGTGGCATTCTGTAGAACAGTCAAAGTAGGTTGATCCTACTACCAGTGGAGTTGGGTCTTCCAGACAGTATAGTCAGTCAGGACATGGGCGTAATCCTCAGGGGCGAGAAGTTCATGCCAGCAGAGGCAGAGGAAGGCAGCAGAACCAGGGACGTATCAACAACCTTTTGCTGTAGGATGCTCAAAACAATCCAGATTTGATCATGGGTACGTTAAATATTCTTCGTCATTATGCTAAAGTGTTGATTGACTGTGGTGCTACTCATTCTGTGGTTTCTCATACGTTTGCTCAATTGACACAACCTCAATCTTCACCTCTTGGGTATGAGTTGGAGTTTGCTATGCCTAGAGAGGAGAAGTGTTATGTAGATTATGTTTGCCCGAGTTGTCCCGTAGTAGTGGAGAATGTGGTTCTGCCTGCTAACCTCACTCCGCTAGACATTGTGGATTTTGACGTTATCTTAGGCACAGATTGGTTGCATTGCAATTATGCTAATATTGACTGTTACGGGAAATCAGTGACCTTTCATCGTCTTGGATTACCTGAGGTTACATCCTTTGGTGAACCTAGTGGATTGAGGCATGGAATCATTTCAGCCATGAGAGCCAAAAAGTTACTAAAGAAAGGTTGTCAAGGGTACTTGGCTCACGTGGTACTAAATGATGATGCTCCGGTTAGCGTGGAGAATGTCAAGGTGGTGAGACACTTTTCTGACGTTTTCCCTGATGTTTTACCTGGATTGCCGCCAGACAGAGATGTGGAGTTCGCTATTGACTTACTACCAGGTACTGATCCTATTTCTTTAACTCCTTATCGTATGGCTCATCCGGAGTTAAGAGAATTGAAAATTCAATTACAAGAGTTAGTTGATAAAGGTTTCATTCAACCTAGTACTTCACCTTGGGGAGCTCCAGTTTTGTTTGTAAGGAAGAAAGACGGTACCCTGAGACTATGCATTGATTACAGGCAATTGAATCGGATGACGATTAAAAACCGTTATCCTTTGCCTTGTATTGATGATCTTTTTGATCAACTCAGAGGTCTGGTTATTATCAGTTGAAGATCAGGAGCAACGATGTTCCTAAAACTGCTTTTAGGACTTGTTATGGTCATTATGAGTTTCTTGTGATGCCATTCGGATTGACGAATGCACCAGCAGCTTTCATGGGTTTGATGAATAAGGTGTTTTAGTAGTATTTGGATAGATTCGTCATTGTCTTCATTGATGACATTCTGGTGTATTCTAAGTCAAAAGCAGACCATGTCCGACATCTTACTTTGGTGTTAAAGAAGCTGAGGGAACATCAATTATATGCTAAGTTCAGTAAGTGCCAATTCTGGTTAGATCAAGTTGCTTTCGTGGGGCATGTTGTTTCAGCTCAGGGTATTCAGGTAGACCCTCAGAAGATAACCGTTGTGGAGAATTGGGAACAGCCACGAACTGTCACCGAGGTACGGAGTTTCCTTGGTTTGGCGGGTTATTATCGGCGATTTGTTCAGGATTTCTCAGTTATGGCTTTACCACTAACGAGGTTGACCAGGAAGGAAGTTAAATTTGAGTGGGATGATACTTGTGAGCAAAGTTTCCAACAGTTGAAGTATTATCTCACTCATGCGCCTATTTTGACTCTTCCTGATGATAGTGGTAATTTTGAGGTTTACAACGATGCTTCTTTGAATGGCTTCGGATGCGTGTTGATGCAGCATGGTAGGGTAATTGCTTATGCTTCACGTCAGTTAAAGCCTCACGAGATAAATTACCCTACACATGATTTGGAATTGGCAGCCATTATTTTCGCTTTGAAGATTTGGAGACACTATCTCTATGGTGAGAAGTGTAGGATTTTCTTAGATCACAAGAGTCTCCAGTATCTGTTCACACAGAAAGATTTGAATCTTCGTCAGTGGAGATGGATTGAGTTGCTAAGTGACTACGATTGAACGATTGAGTATCATCCTGGACGTGCTAATATGGTGGTTGATGCTTTGAGTAGGAAATCTCAAGGTTAGGTTAATGCTTTGTATGCTTCTCGTGTTCCTCTTCTTGTAAATTTGAGGTCTACTGGAGTGAAATTGGAATTGGAAGAACGAGAAGAAAGAGCTGTGGCAGAGCAAGAAAGAGCCTTACTTGCTAGTTTCCAAGTTAGGCCTATTCTGATTGATCGTATACTCGAGACTCAAATGAATAATGAAGAGATTCAAGAGTTAATTCATTTGAGGAATCAAGGGAAAAAGAAAGATCTCAGAGTTAGATAAATGGATGGCATGCTTATGCAAGAGAATATGATGTATGTGCCAAATAATGAGGAATTAAAGAAGGCAATTCTTGATGAGGCACATATTTCAGCTTATGCGATACATCCAGGAGGAACAAAAATGTATCATACCATTAGGCCATTTTATTATTGGCCAGGTATGAAAAGGGAAATTGCTGAGTATGTAAGTAGGTGTATCGTGTGCCAGTAGGTTAAAGCTGAAAGAAAGAAGCCATTTGGGTTGTCACAGCCACTTCCCGTTCCACAGTGGAAATGGGAAAATATTACTATGGATTTTGTGTACAAGCTACCTCGTACACAAAACGGCTATGATGGAATTTTGGTGATTGTAGATCGGCTTACCAAGTCATCACATTTTATTCCTGTGAGGGAAAAGTATTCTTTAAACAAATTAGTCGAGTTGTTCATCACAAAGATTGTGAAGTATCATGGAGTTCCTGTGAGTATTATTTCTGATCGAGATCCAAGATTTACTTCTAAGTTTCAGATAGCATTCCAGGAAGCTTTGGGTTCGAGATTACTGTATAGCACGACATATCATCCTCAGACAGACGGACAATCCGAGAGGACGATTCAGACTTTGGAGGACATGCTAAGATCTTCGGTGTTGCAGTTTGGTGACGCTTGGCATAAGCGGTTGGATTTGATGGAATTCGCCTACAACAACAACTTTCACTCAAGTATTGGTATGGCGCCATTCGAGGCATTATATAGCAAGCCTTATCGTACACCTTTATGTTGGTCAGAGATTGTCAAATGAGTTTAGTGGGCCTTGAGTTAGTGGAGGAGACTACTCAGAACATTCAGGTTATTAAGTCTAATATGGAAGCGGCCCAAGATCGGCAAAAGAGTTTAGCTGATAGACACGCCACTGATCGAGTGTAAAGGTTGGTGATTGGGTATTTCTGAAGTTATCGCCGTGGTGAGGTGTAGTACGATTCGGGAAGAAGGGCAAGCTAAGTCCTAGATTCATCGGACCTTATCAGATCACCGAGCAAGTTGGTGAAGTTACTTGCAGACTTGAGTTGCCGTCAGAGCTGTCTAAGGTACATAATGTGTTTTATGTATCGATGCTTCGTCATTATGTGGCAGATCCTTCACATGTGATACCTCATCAACCCTTAGAGATCAGTTCAGATTTGACTTATGATGAGGAGCCGGTGACGATACTTGATTGGAAAGAAAATGTTCTAAGGAACAAGACAATACATTTGGTTAAAGTCTTGTGGAAGAACCATTCAGTGGAAGAAGCGACATGGGAGACAGAGGATCAGATGAGGGAGATGTACCCGAGGTTGTTTTATGAGAACTAGTGGATGGTTTTGGTTATGTAAATTTCGGGGACGAAATTTTTATAAGGTGTGTAGATTGTAACAGTCTGTCCCGAAAATTTCGTACGACAGACATGAAACGACTAAAATGCCCTTGGACGTTAACTAAGGTACGTGTGTGTTTAAGTTTGGAAGTGGGTCCAATTATTTTGGTTAGTTGTACTTGGACCACACACACACACACATTCACCTAACTTCTCTTTTTCTCTCTCACTCCCATACTCACATTCTCTCTCTTCCTTCTTCGTACGGACGCACCCAGAAACCCTTCCAAAACTTACAGATCGAAGGAACCAAGGACACCATCGTGTTCCTCGTGGTGTGGTGAGTTCAAAGGTACCATTTTCAGGTTCAAATACGTTCGTTTTCACGTAGAAACCTCACCCTCCGATTTGTGCACTGTTCATGCACACTTGAAATATTGTTTTTCGGGGAATTTGAAGTTCATAGGAAGCTTTATGAGGTCCTAAGGAAGCTCAGAGTAGTTCGTTTGAAGATTTTGGACGTCGAAATAGCGAGATCGGGGAGTTTTTGTTTTGGCCGGAATTATCGAGGCTTTTTCCGGCAAATCCCCGGGTAGTTGGGGGTCGAGTCAGGTATGGTTGTGTTCATCTTTGTGAGATCTTCATTTTGGTATAAAGTACGTAGAAAATGGTGCAAAAATGAAGAAGTTATGAAGATTTGAAATTTTTCCAAAAACCGGCGAAAATCGGAGTTTCAGATGGCGGCGGACGGCGGAGATCGACGAGGTTCGCCGGAGAAGAAGAGCGAATATTCTGTCAAGTCTGACGGAATATTCTGACGCCGTCAGGTATCTTTAACGGTTTCTGTTACGTTTTAACGGAATATTCCCCGGAATATTCCTAATGTTGTTACGATTCCGTTAGACGTGGCCGGCACGTGGCCGGCGCGTGGCCGGCGTGTGGGTGGTCGGAAAATTTTTCTAAAAATATGGGGATGATCCTGAGATTATGTAGATCACAGTGGTATATTCATATACCCAATTTGAGCAATGTATGAGAAGTTATTTCTAAGGTTTCGATTATGTGCGTTAATTAACGTTATTTCACTTACTTCTCATATAGGCGAGACCTATCCGGAGGTCGAGCATAGCCAGGCTAGGCACGGGGGTTACGACTCGTCTACTTATCAGTGAGTGGGCATTTTTTTTTCATATATACCTATATAAATGAGTTTTTCCCATAAAATCAGTTTAAGAGAAATGTGATATGAAATGCCATGCAAAGTATCTATTTATTTATTATGCGTTATTGATTGCTTATATTAATGTTGGTGCTGAGGACGCACAGGTAAGTGGCAGGTAAATTTTATATACTAGTTTGATGTGAACGAATGATGTGATGTGATGTGATATGATTAGAGCTCATAAACCTGCACACTGATATTAGTGCTTCCGCCCAGAGAGGGGCTCAGTCCTTCATGTGAAGTTCACCTCCCGCACCGTATGCTTGCCTTGGATCCAAGTTAGGTGCTCAGTCCTGTCGAGTAGGCCACTATAGGTGGGTTCGACTCATAGGTGACCCGCAATTTATCGTTTAGTCTTCACGTGATCGTAGCACTAGAGCATATTAGTTTATATTCAGTGATGTTGTGCAGACCACTAGAGGTGGTACTGATGTGTGTGCAGGGTATATATATATATATATATATAGATATATATATATATATATATATATATATATATGATATGATATGATTGAGATGAGTATGAGCTATATGATATAATGATTGTTATGAGCTATATACAGCCGAGGGCTGAGTTGATTATTTAGTATTCAATCACATTCACAGAGTTATGCTTTGGCATTCAGTTATGATACTTTGGCATGGCATACATACTTTCATACATACATATTTTCAGCGGGATTTTGAGAATTATATATATGCATATATACTTTATTTCTGGGAAATTATACAGGTTTTACGGCGAGGTGTTATAATCTTTGAGAAAATAAAGGTTTTGAAAAGATTTGTTTCTGACCCACTCAACTTTGTTTTTTGCCCCTCCAGGTATTAAGTAGTGTTCATTGGTGGCATATGAGGAGCTCATCGGATGTTTTGACGGAATTCACTTATGTAGGACCACCTTCGGGTGTTATTTCTATTTAGTACTTCTGCTTGACTGCACGTAGACTTTTATGCTCTGTATTAGTGGAATTCACACTTCTTTTACACTAGTATTGCTAGTGTTTCGGTTTTAATTGATTCGTAATTTCTATTCTCTATTGCTTCCGCACTGTGCACATGGCTTACGTCACACTCACGTGACGGCCAGCACGCCCCACCATTGGGTCGAGGTGTGTCATACATTCTTCAAAATCACAAAAAAAAGAAAAAGAAAGAAAGATATTAGGCTTAATAACATTAGTAAGTTTCTTCGATTAAACTTGACTTGGATACATTTTAAAATCAAAGAAAAAAGAATGTACCCATATAAGTTTAAAAATGGATTAGAAAAACATTGAATAGATTTTATATAAAAAAAAAGGGTACATTTTACATATAACAACTTGGTATATTTAAAAATGAGTACATTTTAAAATTAAAAAGTTTTAGACGAATGGGTACATATAATTAGCATGGGTACATTTAGCAAAAATAAAAAGTACAGATAAAAAAATATATATGGGGACAAATACAAATAAACTTTAAAAACTATAGGCACAAAAAGAAATTAGTATATGGCTACAAATTAAAACTGAAAAGAAAATTGGTACAAATTAAAAAAAAAAATTACAAATTAAAAACTAAAACTAAAAATATATGATAAAAAATTTAGTCATAAATATAAATATACTAATTGTAACATTTTTAACATTAAATGAATATATTTAGAAATAAAAAAATATTTTATTATTGAAATAATTAATGATTTTATTAATACTTAAGGACCTTGATCAAAAATTGAAAAGGAATATGATTTTAAACAATGGAGTAGCAAAAGTAAGGATGAGAACCTAATTTCTCCAAAAAAACCAAAATAGTTATCAAGCAAACCCTATTTCTGATTCTTTACTACCTATTCCACGAATCTTTAATGAGACATTTTAATAAAGGCTTTCTGAACATCCAAACTGCTTAAAAAGCTCTCTTGCATAGACTACCGATTAAACATATTAATTAGACTCTCTGTGTTTTCAGTGCATGTAAGAAATAATTATCTGAATTCTGGAATTCATAGTTTGTGACATAGAGGGCCTTACTTGCATCATATTTCTCCACGCAGTATATATGTTGTCAAAGCTGATCACCGTAAAGAAAATGCAGAGATGAACTGATAAGTGCAGAAATTGTAAGATTGATGAACTACCTTCAACAATTTCTTCCAACACTTATCGAAACCCCTATTTGATTCCCAATTCGATACCTAGTTTTGTTTATAACAAAAAAAATGGAAAGAAAGAAAAAATACAAACCCTGGATTCCCAATTCGAAAACCATAACCCAATATTCTCAACTCGAAAACCCTAACCCAAGATTCCCAAATCGAAAACCCTAACCCAATATTCTTGGGTCGAAAACCTTAACCCAGGATTCCCAATTTGAACCCTAAATCCCTAATTATTCGAATTAAAAATTTAAAACAATTCAACAGAAAAAATGAAAAATTGCACTAATAAATAATTGAATTAAGGGAGAGTGAATTAAGGGATACTGGGTGCATACCTAGTAATGTTGCGGCGGTGGTGATGACACACCCCGTCCCAAGGAGGGCGTGCTGGTTGTCATGTGAGAGTGACGTAACCATGTGCACAGTGCAGAAGCTAATAAGATAAATATAAATACGAATAAATAAAAACCAACTACTAGCCGTACTATCCAAATAACTTGCTAGTGAGAGTCCAAGTGTATAAATACACATTCAGAGCAATAAGAACGTCTAGTTGCAGTCAAGGACAATTACTAAGATATAACACCCGAAGGTAAATCCTACTTTTGTGAATTCTGTCAGAACACCGTTGGATCCCTCATGGCCACCAAAGCACTGCCACCTAGAACTTGGAGGGGCGAAAAACAAAACGCGTGAGTGAGCAAAAACAAATCTTTTCAAAACCTTTTCTCTTTTCAAAGGTTTTAACCCCTCGCCGTAAAACCTGTATAATTTCCTAGAAAAATAGCATATATACATATATACTCATCTCAACTCATAACTCAAAATCATGCCAAAAGTAGTGATATGCAAGGTATATGCCATGCCAAATATATCTCATCAAATCACATAAATATATCACGTGAAATAAACTTATCATAGCTGATAACATGTCAACCGAGTGATCAGCTCGGTTGAAACTATATCTCATAATCAATCTCATCGTCACATATGTATCTTGCACATGAGTTGAACCCACTTAAGGTGGTCTATTCGACAGGACTGGGTGTAAATAGTACGCTCTAGTGCTACAATCACGTGAAGACTATGCACTAATCGCGGGTCACCTACGAGTCGAACCCACTTAAAGTGGTCTATACGACAGGACTGTGCACCTAACTTGGATCCAAGATGAGTGTGTGGTGCGGGATGTGAACATCCACGTGAAAGACTGTGCCCCTAACTCTGGGCGGGAGCACTAACACTGGGGTGCAGGTTTATGAGCTTTCAATACATCTCACATAATCATCATTTCATATTAATCATTCTATAGCTCACCTGATACTTACCTGTACGTCCACAACACCAATTACCATTATATGCAACTACTAATGCATGAATAAAATAGATATATACTTTGCATGGCATATCATATCACATTTCATATCACATTTTACTTAAATTGATTTTCTGGGAAAAATCTCATTTATATAGGTATATACGGAAAACAAAAGCCCACTCATAGATAAGTCGAAGGGTCATAACCCCTGAGCCTCGATTGATGGCGCTCGTCCTCAGGATAGGCCTCACCTATACGTGTAATAACTGAAAAAACGTTATTTAATGCACATAACCAACAATAGGTAATAACTTCTCATACATTGCTCAAATGGGATGTTTGAATATACCAACGTGATCTACACAACCTCAAGAACATCCCCATATTTTAAAAATAATTTTCTGACCACCCACGCGTAGCTACGTGCCGGCCAAGGCACGGCCAGACGCGCAGGCCATGCGCGACCACGTGACAGGCACACTGACGGTAATAGTAACGGCGTCAGGGAATATTCTGTTAAAAGCTACCAGATTCCGTTAAAACTAACTTGACGCCGTTAGAATATTCCGTCTTCTTCTTCGATGGACCTCGCCGGCGACCACCGTCCGCCGCCGTCTGAAACTTAAATTCTTGCCGGTTTCTGGAAAATTTTCAAATCTTCATATCTCAGCCATTTCTCAACCAAAATCCATGAAATTTATACCAAAATGAAGCCCTTGACTAGTAGAACAAGATCTTACCACTTTGAATCTCCAAAAATCACGGAATCTTCTCAGAAAATTCCTCAATATTTTGGTCAAATTTCAAACTTGTCGATCTCCATTTCCCGACGTCCAAATTGCTTGGTTTTTCTTCTCTGAGCTTCGTGAGGACGATCTAAAGCTTTGTATTACTTTAGAATCTTCTAAAAACCTCGCATTTACGTTTGCATGAAAAGTGCCTCAATTTCTGGGTTTCGAGTTCTAGGGTTTTCGAGGCTTTCACGTCCAAAAACTGGTATAGATGAATTTGTAAGGAGGAGATGAAGACAATGATGCTAAGCACAAGCTCGATCCGTGATGGAATGGGTTGGTTTGAGGTTCGTTCGTACGTTTGTACGGACGTTGTAGAAAATCGAGAAGGATAGGAGAGGGAGAAGGTCAACGTGTGGGTGTGTGGGTGTGTGGTCTGTGTGTGGTCCAGCCAACCAAAGCAAAACAACAAAAGTAACTCAAGTCTAAGTCCCTAATTGGTTCCAAATATTAGGGACTTAACCTATTTGTCCACATCCAAAACTTAAACCACACAACACCACAACAAAACTCAACATCCCAGGGGCATTTTAGTCTTTTCACATCCACGATAATTATTTCTTGGGACGGGCTGTTACAATCTACCCTCCTTATGAAATTTTGTCCCCGAAATTTATACAACAATCACAATCCTCAAATAATCATAAAACAACCGAGGATACATCTCTCTCATTCGATCCTCTATCTCCCCAAGTAGTCTTTTCCACTAATGGGTTTCTCCACAAAACTTCACCAATTTCACTGTCTTATTTCTCAGAACCTTCTCTTTCCAATCCAATATCGTCACTGGCTTCTCATCATAAGTCAAATCCGGGTTAATTTCCAAAGGTTGAGGAGGTATCATATGCGAAGGATCTGAGACATAGTGTCGAAGCATCGAAACATGAAACACATTATTTACAGAAGGCAACTCAAGCCTACAAGCAACTTCACCACTCGTTCGATGATCTTGTAAGGTCTAATGTATCTAGGGCTTAGCATACATTTCTTCCCAAAATGTACAACACCTCTCTACGGTGACCACTTCGAAAATACCAAATCACCAATCTCATACACTCGATCAGTGGCACGCCTATCCGTTAGGCACTTTTGACGATCTTGGGCCGCTTTCATGTTAAACTTAGTCACTTGAACATTCTGAGTAGTCTCCTCTACTATCTCAGTACCTTAAATTTCATCATGCCCACAAATCCAAAATCAACACACATGACACCGCTTTCATAGGCTCTATGGTGTTACTTCCGGAAAACTGAAGTGACCAATATACTCAACAAGCTCAACAGATCCGTAAACCCAAATCTCTTTTCCATAAAACAAATAAATAACTGTTGCACTTGTCTGGAAAGGTTGTTGCTCCCTTGCTGAAATAACATGCTTGCCTTAATAAGTCGATCAACATTCACCCAAATTCCATCATAACCATAGTAATATTTTCCCATTTCCACTGTGGAATGGGAAGTGGTTGCATCAACCCAAAAGGCTTATTTCCTTCAGCTTTAACTTGTTGACAAATAGCACACCTACTTACATACTCAGTAATTTCTCTTTTCAAACCCGGCCAATAATAAAATGGTCAAACGATATGATACATTTTAGTTATTCCAAGATGCATTGCATAAGCTGAACAATATGCTTCATCCAAAATTTCTTTCCTTAATTCTTCATTATTAGGCACATACGTCTTGTTCCCTTGCATAAGCATGCCATCTGATTCTCTAATTCTGAGGTCTTTCTTTTTCCCGTCGTTCCTTGCCTCAATTAATTTCTGGGTTTCTTCATCAATCCTCTAAGCATGGAGTATTCGATCAACTAATATTGGCCTGACCTGGAAATTATCCAATAAAGCTTCTTTTCGATCTTTCACCTTAAGCTTCACTTCAGTATATCTCAAATCCGCAAGAAGAGGAACATGGCAAGCACACAAAGCATTAATTCTCACTAGAGTCTTCCTGCTAAGTGCATCAATCACAACATTTGCACGGTCACCCAGGTCGTGCAATCATAATCACTAAGCAGCTCAATCCACTTTCGTTACCTAAGATTAAAATCCCTCTGAATAAACAGATATTGGAGACTCATATGATCTGTAAAAATCTTGCATTTCTCACCATAAAGATAATGTCTCCATAACTTCAAAGCAAAGATGATAGCCGCTAATTCCAAATCATGAGTAGGGTAATTCTGAAGGAAAATTTGTGAAAAACATGTTCATTTGAACAACATCTATGGCATGCAATTAACAATTAAATGCGGAAACATGCTTGTATGCATTCAAAACGAAACATTACCCATGAAATTCAAAGCCAAGTAGTTATGGTGAACCAAGACTCAACTCAAGAACAAAGTGAGTTGAGAAATCTTATACCTTTGTTGATTCCTCTTTGCATAAGCAAAGGCTAATCACCCAAGGAGAGAGCCTTCATTCCTTGCTTCTTAGCTCCATGGATTTATTGGAGAATGATGGTTGAAAGGATTCTCCAAGTTCCCAAAATAGAGAACCTTTAATTTTTCCACACCAAGGAGAGCATTGATGAGGAGATGAGTGACCTAGAGGAAGGAAGATTGCTAGCTATATTCCTCTAGGGTGGCTGGCCTCCTAGAGAAAAGAGAGCTTTTTGTGTTCTCATCTTTTCTCCAAAAGAAACCCTGATGATGAAATGGCTATAAAGTTGCCTTTATACCACCTCACAATGGAGTGGCAAACTTGCAATTAAGCCAAGTTAACTACCCCTCTCTATATGGCTGGCCATTAAGGGTTCATTGGGCTTTCAAGCCCTTTGTGTGTTCAAGTTGTCATACAACTTGAGTTAATGGGCTTGACATTCAAAGCCCATTGGGCCTTGCGGCCCAAAACTAACCCGAGGTCTATAACGAACATATTCGTTTGATTAATTAACATATTAATTAATCCTAGCCATAAATAATTAACCATTTAATTATCCTTACTCTTCTCCGTTGTTTCTTCAGTCTCTACCTTACTCGGTGTACGATCCATTAGGTTCCTTTTAGCGAGGTAGTGGGCGATTAGAACTCTTCAAATCGATTGTGAATTGAAACTTACTTTCAATTCTCCCTTTAGTGATTATACATGTTTAGGGCTTCCACAAACCATGAGTGACACCTAGCAGTATGTCATGGTTACCTAAGCTAATCAGAAGAGGTGGAGAACCTATTCAGTTTAGGATTACAATGTAATACGGTCTTTCTCTAATGCAATACTCTTGACCACATTGTTTGGCTTGATAGTTTATTCATGTCTACTATCCAATGTGATTCATTTACTTATATGATTACCTTGAATATGATTTGGAACAACTTCCTAAATCTTATTCATACTCTGGCCAGAGATTCTTAATCATATCATAGAGTATTCTCCCTAAAACAATTTGAAGGTTGGAGATCCCTTGTTTCGCATTCACTTGCCACCATGGCTAAGTGGCTTAACCCCAACTATGTCGTGGACACCCTCTGACAGAATGACTTTGACATAGTCAAAGATCAAGGACCTAACCACAAGACAACTATGATGCCTTAGGTCAAAGGACTACTTTGCATTATCCCAACCATGAGTTCTCATGTGACATGATTATGAGAACTCCTTGTTGATCGTGTTCAGTGGACTCATTCTTTATTGAGCACCTACATGCTTGTCTTGGTGTCAGTCACACCAATGATTCGAGACCAGTCACTCTCCCTAAGAGAAAACATAGCACGTACTGATGTTGACGGACTGTCAATGCCCATTTGGCAATCCTATGATCAGGAACATTTAGGATATGTATACGAAAGGGAATGGTCTCATGAATCTAACTTCTTTAGATCACATTCTCCCTATTACATATTCCTTGGACTTATCGTTTAAGCATATAACATTTATATGGGACGGCTTACAACAATAATCTTTGCCTTTTATATTAAACTAGATTAGTTTAACATGTGAAATGTCCATAAAGTATCATTAGATGATTGGTTTTAGGGCACATTTCCAACAATCTCCTACTTGCACTAGAGCCAATCAGCTTGGTCATCAGTGATGATACCTCTTCTGTAGTCATTTCAAAAATGGCTGAGTAGTAGGCCTAGACAATGGATATCTATATGTTATCCATAGAAGCAACCTTGAGAATAACGACGTCACCATTATACATGATTCTCAATCCTGTGGTTTAGTCTCTCATTTGAGTTTGGATCTGGATGAGACCATGATTCCCTAGCTTAAGCTATCACCCCATTAGTGTCGTAGTGTCGGCACATTAGAGACACTTTCTGGTTGGAACCGAATGGAGAGTTCATAAATGAACTTTCCCATCCAAACAACATTGTTGTAAACTTCTATATGGCGATACATTTTGCATTCATGATGGAAGACACTAAAGTCATTACTTTTAATGTTTCCACCCAAATATCTCTTTAGTCATAATAAGGAGATATCCAATTATCTCTTCATTCAAAATGAAGAGACATCCAATGATGGATACGATATTAGATTCATAATCTAATACTTTTACGCTTCCATTGCGTTACTCTAATTCTTCCTCATTCTTGAGGAATCTATCCTTTAGTATTTCTTAAATACTTAAAGACTCACTTGACATTGCCATGGTTCTGATCATGGGCTTGCACCGATATCGTCTTGTACCGATCTTGGTACAACTCATATCAATGTTTTTCATACAATATGACATACATAAATCACCTTTCTGCTTGTACATAAAGGATTCTATTTACACATTATTTCTTTGGGAGTCAAAGGGTACGTTCCCTTTGAGAAGAGCAACTTCCTAGTCTCACTAGAATTGTCATTCTGATTAGAGTTTGTCATCACATAAGAAACTTCCTAACATCTTTTGTCTCTCATTAGGGATTGATATAATCAAATTATATACTAAAATCTATCATTATAGATTTCCATCCCATGTATATAGACTATGTCTCTCATATACATTCTATCGTTATAGAATGTTTAAAGTCATAACTTTAACGAAGAAGAATTCCTAAACTTAATATATCATATATATGTTCAAATTTAGGAATATTATTAACTCCCACTAATCTTTTGTAAACATAGTAAACAAAAGATTTATATACATCTTTATGAAAAATCAAACGATTTGATCTTTCTCTCATAAGACGCTTACAGCTCCCACTAGCTTGCTAAGATTCATGATGGATGGATGTTTACAACTTACACGTCTTGTGATTCCTAGATTTAGACATATATTATCAAGACTATCTTGGTAATGGTTTCGGAAACCCATATTATGTCCAAACATTGAATCACCGTTTAGTTGTAGCTAGCTAACTTCGAATTAATAGAAATCAAGACTACGTCAAATATTGTTTCTTCCAAGTCAACCAATCTCTTTGATTGTAGTCACCTTAAGCTTCCAATTAGCTTTAAAGGTTTCATTATTTCGGGTCAAATGGTACTATACCATTTCCTTGAGTATATGTCGTATATACACTCATTGTAGTCATAAGGATTTTCATTCTTATTTCTTTCGAATTAAGATGTGTAACTCTATGACATAGTCATAAAGTTCAAACCATTCAACTAAGATGGTTTATAGATCCTTCTTGACTACCTTGGAGCTAGTGGTGTAGGAACTAGGTTGTTATATTTGTTGATTATCATCTTGTCTCTCAAAGAACCCATTCTTTGAGTTCTATCTATCGTTCATTTGCTCTATCTTAGGCAAATCCTAGTGTAGGATTACAATGAACTACCCAACAAACAACATTTGTTAGTTGGTTTATAGAAGTGATATCCAAAGGTTAATGTAAGGATATCCCACAAGATTGTTCTCAAACAAATATTGCTTATTAGCACACAACCCCAAATCTTAACACGATTAAGACATGTCTTTCTTTCCAACTACATCCTATGGAGTCATGAAAATTTGGGAAGATCTTCTAATTGACAATCATATTGTCTTAGAAGTATATATCCTATATATGGGTAATTGATAACATCCAACAAACTAAATCTTCTTGGAGTTCGTTCTTCTCCTAATGGAGAAATCCATTATCTTATGATGCTACTTTCCTTGATTGCTATCAAGGAAACTCTTCTAAAGTGTTATATTTCCTTGGATCAAATCTAAGGAGGTAAATACTTCAAATGTCTTACTCATTAACTTACATTCTTGAATTCTTTGAAACCTTTTGCAAAGTATTCGGACTTTTGTTTATTCAAAATAAACGATAGTCCAACTGAGAGCGATCTTCGGTGAATGTCATACAACATGAGTAGTATTATGTTGTGGACAAGTGCCACTAACATCTAAGTGAACTAACCTCAACAACTTTGTGATTCTTTCTTCTTTCCAAAAGAATAAAGATTCAAACATTTCGTCTCTATACAATTTTAACAAGAAGGCATTGGATCCGGATCTAACGATCCAAAGTATCCATCTATGACCAACTCGTAATTTATGTTTTAGAGGTGTCACAACTAAGTTGGGATTAGTCACTACCTTGCAATCTTTTGGGTTTTAAGCATCGTCATATTCTAAACAATTAACACTACCACATTATCTCTACTTTAGAGACAATCAATTAGATTACAATAATCCAATCATTCATTAATAAAGAATAATGTTTTGTTAAACAAAACATTCGTCCATCTCTTATAGTGACGGAATTAAGTTCCTTATTCTAATTGGGATGTAAAGACAATCTTTGTTTTTCCAATTTCTTTGGTAGTTCATATGAGGAAGCAATTACTATTTGCTTTCGCAAAGATCTATATCTTATTCACCTTCCGAATGTGAAGTACTTTCTCTTCTCTCATTAATCTTCTACTTCTTATTAGCGACACTTTTACAACGATTGTAAAACATAGTTACTAATACGGAATCAAGCAGTTAAGTAGAAGAACCAACTATTTTGAATTCTTCAAGAACAATTTACAACACCTTAAAAATGTGTATTCTTGACTCTTGCAAGACATTTCTTGCATATACCCCTTCCAATGTCCATCATTTCATAAAGAAAGTTTGTTCCCTTGGAGTTATTTTGCCTTCTTCATTTAACTTTTCCCTTGACTACAATAGTTATTGTCCCCAAACTCCCACTATCTCTCTTGAAACTTATTTCAATTGTGTTATACACATCAAACGATTTGGAGAGCGTGCGGTTATTGGTCACTATATAGTTTACAATAAACTTAGCGAACCATTTGGATAGGGACACAAAGGTGAAGTCCTAGCTTAGTTTCCATCTCGTGAAGTGGTTTAACACTTCAACACTCAATTATTCAAAATCGTCATAAGTCCATGTTGATGGACTATTTTTGTCAACCAACCATTATGTTCTAAACATAATTACAAACTTTCAAGAGTTGTTCAAGGCAACTCTTATTTCTTCATACAACAATTTGTAAGTGAAGAACTATGACACTAAAAGTGTTCATGTCTTTGTGCTAATCTTCATAAGTTCCTTTGTTCATACAACAAAGGAATAAGCATTGGTTGTTTGTGTTGTCTTCTTTATGACAAACTTATCTAACATGTTCTTCCAATGATACATTATCAATAGGAAAATTGTGAGGATGAGACTACTTAGGTACATATACAATCCATTCAAGACAATTTATGGGATTGTGGCACCAAGTCTGGAAACTGAAGCCTTTGGCTTTCCTTTGTCAAGTTTTGGATAACGTTTGCAAATATATCGGTAAATAAATACATAACGAATATAAATTGATTGATTTTAAGCCATTTGATCCTGGTCTTTAAATCAAATAGCACCACCCACTATTTTCGGCAAATTCCATATCCCTCATCGGAATTCGAGAGTTTTGGAGAAAACTCTTAGTAGGGTATGGGAGGCTCACTATTACCAAGCCCACCTCACAATGATATGATGTTGGCTAGCAACAATAATAATGAGAGAGTACGCTTATTCATTTACATCTAATGTAAGTATCCATCTTATTTGGCCTCTAGAGAATGAAGCCTCACAATGATATGATGTTGGCTCAATTCCACTTAGTTAAGTCATTCCCACCATGCAAGTTCGAGTAGGGGTTCAAGAACAACCTCACAATGATATGATGTTGATCATTCTCGTTGCTTACCTTCACAACATCATGTATGCATATAGAACTTCTCCTGAGTGTAAGCACGCACTTTGTACTCCCCCATGATAGGGTGAAGTCGGTGTATAAGTCACAAACGATCGGAGCCTACCACGGTGGATGGCCATGAAAGAGTGTTCAAAGCACTCTCACGCTTGTCAACTTAATAATGGTTTGGTTGAGGGTTTTAGGTCTCGTCACATTTAAGCATACATGTGATTGATTTAGTAGTATATTATACTCCCACTAAGCTTGAAAAACGGTTTTTAAAGCAAGAGTATATGGTACTACTAACATAAGCTTTGCATTCATAGATGGACTATATAGTTATGTTAGGGCCTTAGGATGACTATGAACCTTTGATTCGATCCAACACGAGCCTAGTGTTGGATCTCGGTCTAGGGATGGAGATTGATTTTAGTTAAGCGTTTAATCATATTAAGGCGTGTTTGCTTATTGGGCATTGGACCCAACTACTCCAATTTCATGCATATCAAATAAAACAAGAAAATGAGTACTTCAAAGTAAAGAAGAGCTTATGCTCTTTTACAACATTTGATCAAAACAAATTACTTTAAAGTAAAGAAGAGCTTATGCTCTTTTACAACATTTGATCATATCAAATTACAGCCAAAATCTAATCTACACATTCCCATGGTTCAAACAAATTTGAGACGGCCTTTCACATAGCTCAATTATCGTAGGCTTAGGTTCATAATCACCCTTTCTTTAATTAATTAACGCTTTAACTAATTAAACTAGAATGCAACATTGTCATTTGGTTTTTGTATCCATAGAATTGATTTAAATAGAGCTAAATAAAATGAAAATCCAATTCTCATTTAAAGATACAAAACTATTTTGTTCTCTACTAATTTGGGCCAAAAAGCAATAACCTCAACCACTGGGCTATATTGCAAAACACAAACTTTTGGGGTCACTTTGTAAAAACACAAAAGTCCACTACTTCATGTAATTACAACTAAAACCCAAAAATTTCAACAAATGCAAAAACTTCATTAAAGGAGCAAAACAATTTGTCCTTTAGTGATTTTGGGCCTTTACGTAAAAACATAAACTTTTGGGTCAAAGCACAAATATACAAAAGTATCAAAACTTTATGTAATTGCATAAAAGCCCCAAAAGTACCCTACTTGTAGCGTTGGCCGGTTTTGGAGAGAGTGTGAGTGATGTGTGTGAATTGATTTTTAGGTTTGAAAGGTGATGGAAAGATGTAAGTGATTGGTATGGTGTGAATAGTAAAAGAAGTATGGGTGTGTAAGAGAAGTACCAATCATGTGCAAAAAATTCAAACACTCTGTCAACATTTCAATCACCTTTTCAAATAAATGTCTTGTTGATCGAAAAGTCACACCAACCAACACAACACAAAGACTTTATGTAAACAACCAAAACTTTGAATCAAAACACCAAACTTTTTGTTCTTGGTAAGAACATCAAGAACATTGAAGAACACACATGAAAACTCATGAGAGCTCCATGAATATTTTCACTCAATAAAATTCAAAATTTCACTACTCAAAAGGGGGTTAACATCCTAGGGTACTTAGAGGTTCCAAAAGTCACTTTAAAACACTTTTAACAAGACAAACATGAACCCAAAAATCCACCCTTTGGATTTGGCCGAATTTCCCCATAAACATGGCACCAAATTTTAGCTCCAAAATTCATGCTCATATGAACTACATCTACAACATTTGAGATGGCAAATTTTCTAACAAAATTTACATTCAAAGAAGCAAGAATAAAGCTTGTAACAATTACAACATTCAAATCACAAACTATGAACTACAAAACCCAAAAGGATTCACCAACTACTAGACCTAGGCTCTGATACCACTTGAAGGAAAATTTGTGAAAAACATGTTCATTTGAGCAACATCTATGGCATGCAATTAACAATTAAAGGCGGAAACATGCTTGTATTCACTCAAAACAAAACATTACCCATGAAATTCAAAGCCTAGTAGTTATGGTGAACCAAGACTCAACTCAAGAACAAAGTGAGTTGAGAAATCTTATACCTTTGTTGATTCCTCTTTGCTTAAGCAAAGGCTAATCACCCAAGGAGAGGGCCTTCATTCCTTGCTTCTTAGCTCCATGGATTTATTGGAGAATGATGGTTGAAAGGATTCTCCAAGTTCCCAAAATAGAGAACCTCTAATTTTTCCACACCAAGGAGAGCATTGATGAGGAGATGAGTGACCTAGAGGAAGGAAGATTGCTAGCTATATTCCTCTAGGGTGGCCGGCCTCCTAGAGAGAAAAAAGAGTTTTTTGTGTTCTCATCTTTTCTCCAAAAGAAACCCTGAGGATGAAATGGCTATAAAGTTGCCTTTATACCACCTCACAATGGAGTGGCAAACTTGCAATTAAGCCAAGTTCACTACCCCTCTCTATATAGCCGGCTATTAGGGGTTCATTGGGCTTTCAAGCCCTTTGTGTGTTCAAGTTGTCATACAACTTGAGTTAATGGGCTTGACATTCAAATCCCATTGGGCCTTGCAGCCCAAAACTAACCCGAGGTCTATAATGAACATATTCGTTTGATTAATTAACATATTAATTAATCCTAGCCATAAATAATTAAACCATTTAATTATCCTTACTCATCTCCGTTGTTTCTTCAATCTCTACCTTACTCGGTGTATGATCCATTAGGTTCCTTTTTACGAGCCAGTGGACGATTAGAACTCTTCAAATCGATTGTGAATTGAAACTTACTTTCAATTCTCCCTTTAGTGATTATACACGTTTAGGGCTTCCACAAACCATGAGTGACACCTAGCAGTATGTCATGGTTCCCTAAGCTAATCAGAAGAGGTGGATAACCTATTCAGTTTAGGATTACAATGCAATACGGTCTTTCTCTAATACAATACTCTTGACCACATTGTTTGGCTTGATAGTTTATTCATGTCTACTATCCAATGTGATTAATTTACTTATATGATTACCTTAAATGTGATTTGGAACAACTTCCTAAATCTTGTTCATACTCTGGCTAGAGATTCTTAATCATATCATAGAGTATTCTCCCTCAAACAATTTGAAGGTTAAAGATTCACTTGCCTCCATGGCTAAGTGGCTTAACCCAACTATGCCGTGGACACCCTCTGACGGAGTGACTTTGACATAGTCAAAGATCAAGGACCTAACCACAAGACAACTATGATGCCTCAGGTCAAAGGACTACTTTGCATTATTCCAACCTTGAGTTCTCATGTGACATGAGTATAAGAACTCCTTGTTGATTGTGTTCAGTGGACTCATTCTTTATTGAGCACCTACATGCTTGTCTTGGTGTCGGTCACACCAATGACTCGAGACTAGTCACTATCCCTAAGAGAAGACATATCACGTACTGATCTTGACGGGCTGTCAATGCCTAATTGGCAATCCTATGTGGTGCGAAATATATAAGCACACAAATTAAACCCTCTTTTTATCGATTGTAGCAAAGTATGTAAGTAGGGATCGTTCTAGGCCGGGGATTAGGAGGGATTGCTAAACCACTTGAAAACTGACTCAAAAACTTAAAACAAAGTTAAAACACTAAATTAGACTCAAAGAATGCAAAACTATACTTTAAAACACTAAGACAAACCAAAAGACTCAAAACAGCAAACAAACACTCAAAACTGCCTTAAAAACACAAACTGGCTGTTTTGGACTCTAAACATAATTTTGGACGAAAATAAGTTTTAACTTGACTCAAAACACTCAAAAACACAAACTAAAATAGTTTCTAACTAATATGACTCAACAAAGTAAAGGGGGAATTGGTTTTGACGAAATTGAAAACAAAACATAAAGTTTGAAGTACAAATGAAATCTGCACGAAATTGGGTGAAAACTCTGGATGATGGGATAACTAGGAGGTTCTTCTCCACACATGACATACTTGCATACAAAACGATTTCTAATTGCAATTCAATAAACCACGAATTCTCAACACTCCAAGTTAATTAGGTCCGCTTAAATTAACTTTCAGATTTCCCTTATGTCAATGAATTGGACTGAAATTGCGCATCACAATCAAATTATTCTTCAAGAGTTCTCTATATGAAAGCGCATACTAGAGATACAATCAAAGATCATTACGTTCAATGGAAATCATAAGTATTGACGAGGCACTTGTAACTATGAAAGCGCATGATACTTATGCCAAGAATTTACTTAACACAATTGAGATCATCAACCTTTACTACTTGTGAATATAATTCTGTAACGATTAGGTGAAACTTCCTTATATCCTAGCATTAGATTTATGCATGACAATTAAGCGTGCACTCTCAACCAACACACACAAATCAGTTTAATTCAAATAGATAAGTAAATTGAAATCACAATTTATGAATCACAACTAGAGGTAATCAAGTCATATAGCAAGCATAAACATGGTTTCGAATCCCCCCCTAGCCAGAGGGGGTTTAGTTCCTCATACTCACAGAACAAAGAGTATTAAATTTAAACATTGAAATCAAAGGAAAGGAAACACCTAAAACTTCCAGCAATTCAAACTTGAATGGCATGCACGTCCCAGGCTCCTTCTCCTCCTCTTTGCTGCGGCACAAGGTCTTGGGACAGGTTTAGGGGGTTATGAATGGTGTAGAAGGCTGGGTTAATGGCTAGGATGGATGTATGGTGCGGCAGGGAGTGAATTAGGTCAGAAACTATGGAGAACGGTGAAGGAAGGGTGCGGCAGAGAGTGGGGAAGGGTTTCTGGCGAGAATGGTTGTGTGGATGGATGAATGGATGTATATGGAGGGTGGTGTACACGGCAAAGGGTGGAGAAATATATATATAGGCACCAAAAACCCTAGGTGAATCAGATTAGGACTTCTAGAAAGCCAAATCCATCCAGAAATAGGTTTAAAACAATCAGATTTCTCATGGGAAAGGGCCTAAGGTGCGGCACAATAGGATAAGGGCAGGGAATGCCTTGCAAGGCAAGGAAAAAGGATTCTAGAAGGGAAGGAGACGCCAGATTTATAGGGTTCTAGAAAGAATGTGTTTTGTGGCAGATTTTGGGGCTTCTAGAGGGATTTGGGGCGCCACTTTTGTAGGGGAATGGATAGGACTTCTAGAAATCAGGTTTTAAGTCCCCTAAACTGAAGAAAACAGGTTAGGATAAGAGTAGGATAAGATTGGATAAGATAAGATAAGATAAGGTTGTTTTGGATAATGTTTTGGATAATTCTCCTTCTTTTGAGCTGATTCCTTATCTTCTTTATCTTTGACTTCTTTCTTCCATCTTCTTAGCTGATTTCAAGCCTTTATATCTTCAATTTCGTCCATCAACTTGCCTCCATGCTTGCACTACCCAATCTTGGCCCAAAAATGCTCTAGAATGCTCCAAATTGCTTCTTTTTGCATACTCGTCCTTAGAACCTGAAAATACCTCAAACTAGCTTAAAAGACTACTTTAACTAAGGAAAAACAACATAAATACACAAAAACAAGCTAACTAAGGTGCATGAATATGCTCATATCACTATGATCAGGAACATTGAGGATATGTATACGAAAGGGAATGGTCTCATGAATCTGATATGTTTACGAAAGAGAATGGTCTCATGAATCTAACTTCTTTAAATCACATTCTCCCTATAACATATTCCTTGGACTTATTGTTTAAGCATATAACATTTATATGAGACGGCTTAAAACAATAATCTTTGCCCTTTATATTAAACTAGATTAGTTTAACATGTGAAATGTCCATAAAGTATCATCATATGATTGGTTTTAGGGCACATTTCCAACAAATTCATTTCATGAGGTTTAAATTTCTGTGAAGCATAGGCAATCATCCTACCATGTTGCATCAACACACATCCCAAACCATTCAATGAGGCATCACTGTAGACCACAAAATTACCACTATCATCTGGGAGTGTTAAAACAGGTGTATGAGTGAGATAATACTTCAACTGCTGAAAACTTTGCTCACAATTTTCATCCCGTTAATGGTAAAGCAATGACCGAAAAATCCTTAATAAACTGTCTATAATAGCCTGCTAAGCCAAGAAAACTCCGAACCTCAGTCACTGTTCGTGGTTTTTCCAAATTCTCCACTGTTGCTACCTTTTAAGGATCCACTTGAATACCTTGAGCAGATATCACATGTCCCATAAATGCCACTTGATTCATCCAACATTGGTATTTACTGAACTTGGCATACTACCGATGTTCCCTCAATTTCTTTAATACCAATTTAAGATGTCTAGCATGGTCTGCTTTCGACTTAGAGTACACCAGAATACCATTAATGAAAACAATAACAAACTTGTCGGGATATTCCTGGAATACTTCATTCATCAAACCCATGAAAGCAGCAGGTGTATTCGTCAATCCGAATGGCATCACCAAAAACTCCTAATGATCATAACGAGTCCTGAAAGTTATCTTAGGGACATCCTCACTGATGATCTTCAATAGTTAATAACCAGACCTTCAATCAATCTTTGAAAACACACAGGCACCTCTAAGCTGATCAAACAATCATCAATGCGCGGCAATGGATAACGATTCTCAATCGTTACCCGATTCAATTGCCTATAATCAATGCATAGCCTTAAGGTCCCGTCTTTCTTCCTCACAAACAAAACTGGGGCTCCACAAGGTAACGTACTAGGTTGAATGAAACCTTTATCAACTAATTCCTGCAACTGAACCTTCCTGATTACTTGCTTAATGAATCCAACGAATAAGTTATTAATATTATGGTCCGCAGCCTGCAATACCGATAACTCACTGTTGTCTCGATAAGTAAGTAACAATTCCCGAGGGTGCAATATTACCATCTTGCCCTCATTGGGAAATACATATATATGCCTCGATCGTGCTCATTCAATACTTTCTTTGCAACATCGTCAAGAACATAAAATTTCTGCATCACAATCAATAAACTCTAGCAAAGTGACAAAAAATGTTTAACGTACCCTTAATTAAGTCTAAAACATTCTGAGCATATTGCAGCGATATGTTAACACGTCTCTGGCCTGTTGTCGTCCCCCACGACCTTTATTAGTTTAAATACCTCGTCCTTGCTCACCACGACCTATCTGACCATAACTATTAGATCCAGGAACCTGCTAAATCGGCGCTAGTGGTGGCAAAGAAGGCTACTGGGGCATCCACTGATTTTGGGGACAATTTGCAGCTCTATGTCCCATTTGTCTACATGTAAAGCATCATCTGCTTTTTCCCCTACACTTTCCAAAGTGTCCATTATTGCACCTACGGCACAAAAGTACATTTCCTCTACCAGCATCTCCATGCCTCTGGAATTTGGAACCTCCAGTAAATCTACTACATCGCTTCTGACCAATGGCACTAAAACCTCCGCTGGAAAGACTAGAACTAGCTTCACTTCTTTTGAAGCTTTGAGTTTTTCGAGGTCCTTTAGATGACTGACCTTTACCTTGGTCATCTTTCCTCTGATTCACATTCTTTTCCTTCTTCTTCTTTACTCTTGCTGGGCATATTCTCTTAAATGCTCAACAAAATCTCGTAAAACTCCTGGTAAGAAGTACTATAAATAGTGGTCACCACAAAACGCCACTTCTTAGTACCCAGTTTAAAACGACATAATATTTCCCCCGGATTAGCAGCAACATCCGGATGATAACGAGACAAGTCCGTAAACTTTCTGTAATACTCATTCGCTGTCCTCTTTGCTTGTCTTAAATTTGTAAACTCTTGCTTTTTACCACCAATATATGCCGGAGGAATAACCCTTTTCTTAAACAATTCTTTTAACAATTCTTAATCAGCTGTTTCCTCCGGTGTCATTGTATAAGACTACTGTTTCCATTAGGATGTAGATTCAATACTCATAAACCAGCTAGTCATCTCGACCCTCATTTCAAAAATAAGATTGCCTTAACTTGCATCACATGAAAGGTCATTTCAACATGATTGAGCCATCGCTCTGCTCCCTCAGGTTCTTCATTTCCCATAAAATGATTTAGCTTCAACTTATAAACAGTCTCAAGAGAAAGTCCTTTGAATAATAGACTGGATCACAATAGCAATAGCTTTCCTTGACTAAGCTATATCGGGAAACTAGGCTCATCTAAACGATGTGGCTCTTTACGAGGCGGTATAGTTCTAACAGAAGGCACTAAGAAATTCTCAAGATATACAAGACTGCAACCTAGGCTCTGATACCAACTGACACACCCCGTCCCAAGGAGGGCGTGCTGGCCGTCACGTGAGAGTGACGTAACCATGTGCACAGTGCGGAAGCTAATAAGATAAATATAAATATGAATAAATAAAAACCAACTACTAGCCGTACTATCCAAATAACATGCTAGTGAGAGTCTAAGTGTATAAATACACATTCAAAGTAATAAGAACGTCTAGTTGCGGTCAAGGACAATTACTGAGATATAACACCAGAAGGTAAATCCTACTTTTGAGAATTCTGTCACAACACCGTTGGATCCCTCGTGGCCACCAAAGCACGGCTACCTAGAACCTGGAGAGGCGAAAAACAAAACGCATGAGTGGGCAAAAACAAATCTTTTCAAAACCTTTTCTCCTTTCAAAGGTTCTAACCCCTCGCCGTAAAACCTGTATAATTTCCCAGAAAAATAGCATATATACATATATACTCATCTCAACTCATAACTCAAAATCATGCCAAAAGTAGTGATATGCAAGGTATATGCCATGACAAATATATCTCATCAAATCACATAAATATATCAGGTGAAATAAACTCATCATAGCTGATAACATGTCAACTGAGTGATCAGCTCGGCTGAAACTATAGCTCATAATCAATCTCATCATCACATATGTATCCTGCACACGAGTCGAACCCACTCAAGGTGGTCTATTTGACAGGACTGGGTGTAAATAGTACGCTCTAGTGCTACAATCACGTGAAGACTGTGCGCTAATTGCGGGTCACCTAAGAGTTGAACCCACTAAAGTGGTCTGTACGACAGGACTGTGCACCTAACTTGGATCCAAGATGAGCGTGTGGTGCGAGAGGTGAACATCCACGTGAAAGACTGTGCCCCTAACTCTGGGCGGGAGCACTAACACCGGGGTGCAGGTTTATGAGCTTTCAATACATCTCACATAATCATCATTTCATATTAATCATTCTATAACTCACCTGATACTCACCGGCGACCACCGTCCCCCGACGTTTGAAACTCAAATTCTCGCCGGTTTCTGGAAAATTTTCAAATCTTCATATTTGAGCCATTTCTCAACCAAAATCCATGAAATTTGTACCAAAATGAAGCCCTCGACTAGTAGAACAAGATCTTACCACTTTGAAGCTCCAAAAATCACGGAATCTCGTAGGAAAATTCCTCGATATTCCGGCCAAATTTCAAACGTGTCGATCTCCACTTCCCGACGTCCAAATGGCTTGGTTTTTCTTCTCCGAGCTTCGTGAGGACGATCTAAAGCTTTCTATGGCTTTAGAATCTTCTAAAAACCTTGCATTTACGTGTGCATGAACAGTGCCTCAATTTCTGGGTTACGGGTTCTAGGGTTTTCGAGGCTTTCACGTCTAAAAACTTGTATAGATTAACTCGTAAGGGGGAGATGAAGACAATGATGCTAAGCACAAGCTCGATCCGTGACGGAATGGGTTGGTTTGAGGTTCGTCCGTACGTTTGTATGGACGTTTAGAAAATCGAAAGGGAGATGAGAGAAAGAAGGTCAGCGTGTGGATGTGTGCGTGTGTGGTCCAGCCAACCAAAGCAAAACAACAAAAATAACTCAAGTCCAAGTCCCTAATTGATTCCAAAATATTAGGGACTTAACCTATTTGTCCACATCCAAAACTTAAACCACACAACACCACAACAAAACTCAACGCCCTAGGGGCATTTTAGTCTTTTCACATCCACGATAATTATTTCCCGGGACGGGCTGTAACAGGTGAGATGGTGTGGCGTCGGAATGTGGCGATGAATGTCAAGTGCGGAGGAGAGAGTGACAGAGAGACAATGAAACAGAGAGAGAGAGATAGGGAGAGAATGAAAGATTGAGATAGTGAGTGATGAGAACGAGAGATGGAGAGAATCGAGAATGAGAGAGAGGAGAGTGAGATTCAGAGAAAATCGAGAGAGAGAGAGAGAAGAGTGAGCTTCGCAGAGAATGAGAGAGAGATAAAGTCTGTGAATTTCAACAAAATAAAAATGCACCCAATTTTCAAGAAAAAATTCAATTTTTTTTATGTTTGCGCGATGAGGGTGTTCTAATTTTCGTCGCCCGTCCAGTGTTTAAATAAAATATTTTTTTTTAAATATTTACGCAACAAACATTTCCAAAAACGTCGTTGCGCATATTTGTAAATTTTATTTATTTTTTTGTTTAAATAAATAAACAATTTTTTTTTTGTTGAATTAATTTTTTACAAATTTTAAAGGAAACTTTTGCTTGTAGACAAAATAAATACCATTCAATAAATATCATTACATTTACATCGCAAGTTTTCATTAGTCCTCATCTGAACTAGAATAAATATCATCACTTTCATCAGTTTCAGATTCTCATTCCTCCTCATTTGTAGGCACGTCAACATTGTATCGCGGTAGATCCCCGAGGTCAATCATAATGGAGTCGATCGGTATTTCAATTTTAGGACCTCTGACTACCTGATACGGTTCTTGTACAATAGTCATATCCCGCAGTGCATATGCACCAAGTTCCATAGAAGTCTCTAATTGTTGGTCAGCAACGTCACCATAATTGTTATCGTTAGCAGGATCTCGGTTCGGAATGTCGTACAACCCTTTGTGCTCAATCTTCTGAACTACTTTCCATCCCCTCCTGCCCTTAAGGTCATCTATATAGAAAATTTGTTTGGCCATCGCTGTCAAAATTTAGGGGTCTTCGTTATACCAACATCTGTTAGTGTTGACCGATAGCAAACCATCATCTCGCTTAACACCTCCAACCCTATGTGGGTTTGTATCAAACTAGCGACACTTATATAGGATAACTAGACAACGGTTTTTGTAAAGCAATTGCACAACACTTGTAAGTTTTCCATAGAAATCAATGTTTGCAATGTCGCCTTCACCTGGGACATGTACCCCATTATTTTGCATACACAGCTTATCATCGCGATCAGCTACCAAAAACTTGATGCTGTTTACATGACAACTGGAGTACAATTCTGCGCTTAGGGGCCCAATAGCCAAGTTGTACAATTCTTCAATGTAAGCAGGCGATTTCATATCCTTTAATTTCTTCATCTAAATTAATGATAAAAAGTTGACGTGTTAGTTTACCATTTACAATTATGCAAATAATCCAAAACACGAACAACTTACATTGTCACGAAACGAACGAGGAAACAATTCGTGGTGCTTCTTGGCATATAAATGTGAAGGATGTTCCCGCTTCATCAACTCTTCATGCTCATCTAGGTAGGTAATTGTCTCGTCACAATTGTTAAGTACAAACCAATGTGCTACCTCCATGTCCATTTTGTTATACGACTGCCTTCTGAATGGTTCGCTAAAAGGTCGTGCAACTTGGGCAAAAACAGAAAGTTTTTCACTTCTCACACTACCGTCATTATTGTGTTGTTGTCGATTGAACGTCTTGTAGGTACATTGCACAAAATGTAAGCGACTCAAATGAGAACCCATGCCTCCATGATTGATCATTCGAACTTTACCATGTTCCGTACACTCTTTTTTAATTCACCTAGTAGTCTGCATCAATAAACAAAATAATGCGTAAAATTAGTCAAATCGTACATACATCACGAACTAAAGTATTTATGGCGATTAAATACGTTTCTATCAAATACATCTAACGATAGTTGACGGTCTGGCAAGAAATGCCTCATCCGGCAAGTGAATCATGATGTGGATCATGCTTGTGAAGAAAGCTAGAGGAAATATTTGTTCAAACTTGCATAGCACTTCAATAATATCGTTGCGCAACTATTTAACATCGGACTTGCGCAAAGATCTTGCAGTTAATTGAGAAAAATATCTCGCCAACAACATAATCGGCTTTACCACATCTTCGGGCAAGAGGTGTCGAATTCCTACTGGGAGAATGCGTTGAAGTATCACATGACAATCATGACTCTTGAGGCTTGAAAATTTACCTCCATCCACATTTGCACAATAGCCGATGTTTGAAGAATACCCATCTGGAAATTGTACAGAAGATAGAAATTGCAAAAACTCTTTCCTCTTATCCAGTTTCACCACAAACGATGCAAGCTTCTTTCTGGTTATGTCTTCATCCCTCGTCATCTATAAACCTGGCCTAATGGCCATTTTTTTCCAGATTGATCTGAGCTTTTATTGTGTCCTCTGTTTTTTCCTCGATGTCTAGTATAGTTCCTACCAGTGTATCAAACACATTTTTTCTTAACATGCATTACATCAATGTTATGTCTCAATTTTAATTTCAACCAGTACGGGAGCTCGAACAACCTCATCTTATGTGTCCAGTTCAGATGTGTGTCTGGTCTTGTCCTATTTACGAATTTGCCTAACAGAGCAAAATCCAAACAATTCACTTGAGCCAAAATTTCGACTCTAGACCATTCTCTGGGTCTTGGCTGAATCTTTATGCCATTGAAGAAGGTTGTCTTGTCCTGACGCCACTTGTGGTCCCACGGTAACCATCTACGATGCCCTAGGTAACAAACTTTTCCTGCGTGCCAACCAGACGTTATGTTCTCTTTGCAAACTGAGCATGCGTAATAACCCTTAGTGCTCCACCTAAACATCATAGCGTAAGCGGGAAAATCGTTTATAGTCCACATCACTGCTGCTCGCAAAGTGAACATCTTCCCTGTAGATTTATCGTACGTAGGAACACCGTTTTCCCATAATTCTTTTAGTTCATTGACCAACGGTTGTAAATAAACATTAATAGACATGCCGGATCTTCGGTTATCAACAATGTCATCATTATATATTCTTTTTTCATGCACTTCCAAGGCGGCAAATTATACGAAATTGTGACGATTGGCCAAGTGCTGTGATTTTGGTTTAGAACCCCGAACAGATTAAACCCGTATGTCGCAAGTCTCAATCTAACGTTCTGGGGCTCATGTGCAAAATCGGGGTATAGCTGATCAAACTCTCTCCATGCTTCTCCATCTGCAAGATGTCTCATAACATCGTCATCCACTCGTCTGTCCTTATGCCACCTCTTGTCGCTTGCAGTGTGCGTCGACATATACAATCGCTGCAACCTGGGCTTTAATGAGAGATAACGCATAACTTTTTGTGGTATCTTTATTGTTCTATTCTGAGAGGTCATTTTAAACCGCGACTCATTACATACAGGGCCTTTATCCAACGCTTCATTCTCTTTGTATAAGAAAATGCAATTATTTTTACACGCGTGAATTTTTTCATATCCTAATCGAAGACCATTCAGCACCTTCTTTGCACTTTTATGATCTTCCAGGCAATTGTCCTTTGGAAGCATCCTCTTGAAAACCCCCAAAAAGTAATTGAAACACTGGTTCGACATACAAAACTTCATTTTGCCATGTATCAACTCAACAATAGCCGTGAGCACCAAAAATCCTTCGCAACCGGGGTATAATTCTTGCTTGGCACTTTTTAATAGTTTTTCATATTTTTCAAATGATTCGCCTTCCATGGTGGGATAGACGTCATCTTCTACTTCCTTATTCGTATTCGAACTAGCGTTTGGAAAAGCATCATTGATAATGTCCATAATTTGTTAATTTGGATCCACAACTGATTCAACTGTCTCCACTGCTCGGGTAATGTGTGAGGATGAAGCATGTTGTGTTTGTTCTCCATAATGATTCTATGTAGTATAGGTCTCCATCATCCTATTTCTGACTAAATGGTATCGAACAGTTTCAAAATATTTAATCATTGAGTTGTTGCACTTTCTATAAGGACAACAAATTTGAGTTGAACCCCGGTTGTTTACAATTGCAAAATCAATGAACTGATTCATTCCATCCAAATAATCATCAGCACATCTGTTAGGATTATGTATCCACTGTTTGTCCATGTCACCTGGAAACATAAAAATTTTACAAGGGTTACAACAACTTCAATTATGACATGCCACATTATGCCTCCGGTATGGGTCATATCTCATTCGAGAATGCACAGTTATGTGCTGTAATTTATGGTTCCAACACATTAGAGTTCGATCGTAGGAAAATTTTGGCAACATCACCCTTCAGTTCTTCAAGTGCACGACGTAGATACAAAAAACTACGATGCACCCGAAGGACGCGAAGAGATGCTACCAAATTTCCCATGTTCAAACTATAATGCATGAACCGCAAAATACATGTAACTGTGCATTCTCAAATTGTCCAAAATTTTGGGGCAATTCAAGAATTAATTGGACCGCAATCATGCTTTCGCGTCCATTCACAGAGTCTAACTAATTCTCAAACGAGAAAGTAAGCTCATATGAACATTGCAAACCATTTTTTGTACATCCATACAAAAATATTTGCATACAAAAAAATTATAAACTACAAACAAACAAATTTAAATGAATGAAAATTAAAGTTGCTGGAAATTTCAGGAGGAAGACAACTGCTGCAATTGTTTTGTAGCTTCTGGCTTCCTACATTCTGGTTAAATTAAATAAAGTGAAAAGACTTTGCGCAACGAAAGCACCGTCGTGGAAAACATGGTGCTTCCACTTTTGGCACCATTTATCTACGGTTTGCTGCATTTTTATAGCACTTTGCACGACGAACCACAGTTAGTCGTGCATTTTTTTTTTAAAAAAAAAACAAAATTTCTTTTTTGAAAAAAAATTTGAATTTTTCCATTCAATCTTCAATTTTTTTCCAAGCCACATAAATACTTAATAAATCAAGAACTTATTTCATTCAACCATTCATGCATAATTTGTTTAATATAAATATTTATTAAAATGCATTAATTTTAATCAAAATAAACTTTAAGTACATATTTAATTAAACCGTTCATAATAAAAAACTTCTAATTCAGATCTCATTATTAAATAAGCAATAAAATTATATATAAAAAAACACTATTCTACTCCTCCGCTGGTAGTTCTGCCGCACGTTGATTATCAAACTTCCACTCCCGGAAACGAGACTTGAAGATGTTGTCGATAGACTTCATCAGATTTGGGTTACTTTTGTCAATTTCCCAATTAGGCCGTCATGCAAAAATTAATAAATTAAAATCTCACTATTATATTAAATTGAACATACATATATTTAACTAATAACTTAACACATACAACAAACTCATCGATCAAGTGCATCTTTAGCTCCTCGGGGATCGCTCTCCAAGACTCCCGATCCACATTGTATTTGCCACACACCAATACTCCAATGTTGGACCAAAACCTGGCGCGCATATCTGACTTCACAATCCCTATTAAATCATCAGAAGTGATTCAGTAACGGCTCTCACCATAAGTGTGTCGGACCCGTATCCCAACTCTTTTCTTCTTATCTGTCAACAAAATATATATTTGTAATACTGAAGCTAAATAAAAACTTTATACAAAATGCAAAATTTACAACACAAACCTTTTCTGGAACCTTCGCCATCCATTGTCTTTGACGAACGCGCACCACAGTCGGCCATCGTAAACAATTAAAGAACAAATTGATTATAATCCGCAAAATAGTAAAGCGTTTATGAAACAAATTGTGAAAAATAAGGAAAGCAAAAGCGCATATTTATAGGAAGGTTAGAGACTTTGCGCTACGAAACCTTTGTCGCACAAACATCTACACTAAATACGGTATTGAATATTGATTCCTCTGATTCACATGCACTGAATGCTCTGACTAAAAAACTGAATGGACTTTGCGCGACGAAGCTTGTGTCACGCAAGGTTTCTGTAGAAAAAACTTCGTCATTCCACAGATTCGCATGCATTGAATGCTCTGACCCAAAAACTGAATGAACTTTGTGCGACGAAGCCTTTGTCACGCAAGGTTTCGGCGGGAAAAACTTCGTCACACAATTTCTTCACGCCAAAAAAATGACCTACAGTTTTCTTACTGACTTTGCGCGACGAGTGTTTTTTTCGTTGTGCATACAGTATTGCGCGACAAAGGTGTGCGTTGCTTAAAGTAGCATCATTTTTTAGCGATGAAGCTATCGTTTTGTTGTGCAAAACACACTTGCGTGACAAATTTTATAGTGTTTTTGCACCACGAAATATTGTCCCACGAAGGTTTTAATGACAAATATTTTGTCGTGTAAATCCTTACGCGATGATCATAAATATTTATTGTATTCCGTCTCAAAAACAGTTTCTGAAAATACTAATGTCAATATTATAGTTGTAACAGCCCGTCCCAGAATGATTTTATCGATGATGTGAAATGACGGGATTGCCCTTAAATTTGTTAAGGTATGTGACATTATCTTTGGTTTTATTGTCCTATCCTAAGTTTTGGAAAAATTTATTTGGAAAATAATTGTTATGGTTTTGTGTGGCTAGGGTTGTTGACTACACACCTAAACTACCCCTTCTCTCTCTCTCTCGGAACACTCTCCCCGTGCACTGTGCACGTACGGACGGAGTTGGAACTCGTCCATTTCTTCACAGATCGAAGCCCAAAAGGTAAGATTCTTGATCCTTGTTAACCCTTGAGTAGTTTGGTACCAAATTTGGAGCTTGTAACCCTCGAATTAGACGTGAAATCCTAACCCCGAAAATGTGCACTGTTCATGCACACGTAAAATCTTGCATTTCAGGGAATTTCAAGCTCACAGTGAGCTTAAGGAGGTTCTCAGGAGTCTCGGGGTACTTTGTTGGTAGAGTTTGGACATCGGAGGACCGAGATTGAAGGTTTTTAAAGTGTGCCGAGCTATCGAGCTTTCTCAGGTAAAATCCCGTGATTTTCAAGCCTTGAAACTTGTTTAGATGTGTTCTACATGCTTAGAGCTTCATTTTGGTACCAATTTCATGAAAAATGGATGAAAAATGAGTGAGAAACCATAGTTGGAAAAATACCCAGAATCCGGCGAACCCACCGGTGGCCGGCGAGTCACCGGAGAAGACGACGGAATATTCCTGACGCCGTCATTCAAAATTAACGGAAACTGTTAGGAGTTAATGGACTATTCCTGGAATATTCCTGACGGCGTTAACTGACACCGTCAGTGTGCCTGGCACATGGCCGGCGCGTCTGGCCGTGCCTTCGCCGGCGCTTGGCTGCGCGTGGGTGGTCGGAAAATTTTTCTAAAAATATGGGGATGTTCCTGAGATTGTGTAGGTCACGGTGGTATATTCATATACCCAATTTGAGCAATATATGAGAAGTTACTAGCGAAAGTTGGTTATGTGCTTAATTAACGTTATTTCGGTTACTTCTCATATAGGCGAGGCTTATGCGGAAGATGAGCACAGTCGAGAAAGGCTAAGGGGTTATGACCCTTCAATATAACTATGAGTGGGCAATTTATTTCAGTATATATATATATATATATATATATATATATATATATATACTTAACGTTTTCCCAGAAATCGATTTTTGAATGAAAGTATATTTTGAAATGCCATGCATAGATTTATATGAATATGTGATTTGAAATGCCATGCATGGAAATTACATGAATTATGTGAATTGTTATATGATGCATATATGTGAATTGGTGCTGCAGACGCACAGGTGAGTATCAGGTGAGTTAGATATGGTGCATTGAATTGTTTGATGAGATTTATGTTGATAGCTCATAACCTGCACCCCTGGTGTTAGTGCTTATGTTATTCACCCGCATCACACGCTCACCTTGGATCCAAGTAGATGCTAGTCGTACAGACCACTGGAGGTGGTTCCGACATGCTAGTCGTACAGACCATTAGAGATGGTTCCGACTAGTAGGTGACCCTAGATTATGTGCACAGATGATTGATGAGAGAAGCACTAGAGCGTATTATTACACCATCCGAGTCGTACAGACTATTACAGGTAGTTCCGACTCATGTGCAGCGTAGTGCCGTACAGGTCGCAGTTGGCGACTCCGGCAGTGCCGTACAGGTCACAGTTGGTGACTCCGGCTAGATTGGATATTGAGCTCTAGAATCAGTCGTACAGGACCACTGCAGGGTCTCCGGTTGATTTATTATTTCACCTGATTTATGTTGATGCATCCATATTATGTTTTTGGCACATGGCATGGCATATTTCTCTGAAAAATGATGAAGAATGGTGTTTTGAGATTTCTGAGGCTATATATATTTATATATGCTATTTTCTGAGAAAGTATACAGGTTTTACAGTGACGGGATATATATGTTGATAAAGGAAAGAATTTGAAAGACTTGTTTTACTGACCCACTCACCTTGTTTTGCGCCCCTCCAGGTTCGAGTTAGAAGTGAGCTTTGGTGGCCACGAGGAATCCAACGGTATTCTGACAGAATTCACAATGGTATTTTAAAGCTTCCGAACTGTGTAAATGGTTACGTCACTCTCACGTGACGGCCAGCACGCCCTCCTTCGGGACGGGGTGTGTCAGTTGGTATCAGAGCTTAGTTTGCAGTCCTGTACATCTTGAGAATTTTCTAGTGTTTTCTGTCAAAACTATACCGCCTTGTAGAGAGCCACGTCGTTTAGTTGAGTCTAGTTTTCCCTATTTAGCTCAGTTATGGGAAGCTAGTACCAATGTGACTCAGTCTATTATCCAAAGGATTTTTCTCTTAGGACTGGATATAAGTTGATGCTGAATCACTTTATGGAAAATGAAGACCTGAGGGAGCAGGTCGATGGCTTAATCATTGGAAAAGGTGTTTTAGATTATGCAAAGTCAAGGGAATCTTTCTTTTGACTGTAGGTCAAGACGACTACCTGATTTCTGAGTATTGAATTTGCATCCTGGTGGAGACAGGAGTCTTATATGATGTCACCGGAGGAAATAGTTGTTTGAGAGTTGTTTAAAGAATTGTTTAAGGAAAGGTTTAGTCCTCCGATATAAATGGATGGTAAGAAGTGAGAGTTTGCAATTTGAGACAAGGAAAGATGACGACAAATGAGTATTATGGAAAGTAACAAAGTTTTCTCGTTATCATACGGATGTTGTTGTTAATCCGGTCGAGGTGTTATTTTGTTTTAAGCTGGATAATAAGAGGAAGTGGCGTTCTTTGACGACCACTATCCATTGTGCTTCTTACCAGGAGTTTTACGAGATGTTGTTGAGAATTGAGGACTCTCAGATTATGCTCAGCGAGAGTAAAGCGGAATAAGAAAAGAATGGGAATTAGAGGAAATACGATAAAGGTATAGATCCGTCATCTCAAGGACCTCGAAAGACTCAGAGCTTCAAGAGAAGTGAAGCTAGTTTTAGTTCTTCCAGCTGAGGTTTTTGTGCCACTGGTCAGAGGTATGGTGGTAGATTCACTGGTGATTCCAGATTTCAGAGACATGGTGATTCAGATAGAAGGAATGTACCTTTGTGCTGTAGGTACAATAGTATACACTCTGGAGAGTATAGACAAGAAAGCAGTGGATGCTTTACTTGTGTATAAATGGAACCTAGAGCTGCAAATTGTCTCCAGAATCAGTAAATGCCTCCGTAGTCTTCTTTGCCGTCACTAGCGCTGATTCCGCAGGTACCTGGATCTAGAAAATTTGGTTAGATGAGCCGTGGTGTGCAGGATTAGAGTCGTACAGGTCACTAGAGGTGACTCCGACTTATATACTAGCATTGATCGGTGGGTTATGAGTACAGCCGCACAGGTCATATTAGATGACTCCGGCTGGGTGGACGAGTTATAGATTCAGTCGTACAGGTCGTACTAGCTGACTCCGGCTGATATATTCCTTGTTATTGATGATGTTGCCAAAGAGAGTAATGATGGAGCACGATCGAGGCATGCATACGTAATTCTAATGAAGGGCAAGATGGTAATGTTGTATTCTTGAGGATTGTTGCTTAGTTATCGAGACAACAGTGAGTTATCGTTATTGCGGGCTGCAGACCGTAATATCCATAACTTATTGTTGGATTCGTTAAGCGAGTAAACAAGTAGGTCATCCTATGTTAGTATGGTGTTATTCAGAATGTCCAGTGATGGTGAAAGATGTTGTTATGCTTATGAATCTTATCCAATTGGATATTGTGGATTTGATGTGATTTTTGGCACAGATTGGTTGCATTATGATTATGCCAAATAGATTGCTACGGGAAATCAGTTACTTTCCATCGACTTGGGTGACTAGAGGTTACTTTTGGGGGATGCAAAGTGGAGTGAGGTATGCCGTTAGTTCTGCTGTGAAAGCAAACAGATTGTTATCGAATGGCTACCTAAGATATTTAGTTCATGCGGTACTAAGAGATATTGCTCTGAGTAGTGTGGAAGAGGTCAAGGTGATTAGACATTTTCCTGACGTTTTCCTTGAGAATTTACCTGGATTGCCGCCAGGCAAAGATGTGGAGTTCTCTATTGATTTGTTTCCAGGTACGGACCTAATATTAGAGATTGGTTCATGATGAGTTAAGGGAATCGAAAAGTCAGTTGCAAGAATTGGTTGATAAAGGTTCCATTCAACCTAGTATGTCGTCGTGGTGAGCCCAGTTTATTTATGAGGAAAAACGTGGACATTAAGGCTATACATTGACTATGGAAAATTGAATCGGGTAACGATTGAGAATCGCTGTCCATTATCGCGTATTAATGATTGTTTGATCAGCCTAGAGGTGCCTGTGTATTTTCAAAGATTGATTTAAGGTTTGGTTATTAATCAATTGAAGATTTTAGTGAGGATGTCCCTAAGATAACTTCCAGGACTCGTTATGGTCTAATGAGTTTTTGGTAATGCCATTCGGATTGACGGATGCGTTTGCTGCTTTCCTGAGTTTGGTGAATGAAATATTCCGAGAATATCTCGTCAGGTTTGTGTTTGTTTTCATTGACGATATTCTGGTATACTCTAAGACTAGAGCAGGACGTGCTAGACATTTTAAAGTGGTATTACAAAGTTTGAGGGGTCGTCGATATATTCTAAGTTTAGCGAATGCCAATGTTGGATGAATCAGTTGGCATTTCTGGGACATGTTATATCTACTTAAAGTATTCAAGTGAATTCTTTAAAGGTAGCAGAAGTTGAGAATTTGGAACAATCGCGAACCGTGACTAAGATTCGGAGTTTTCTTAGCTTAACAGGCTATTATGGACGGTTTGTGAAAGATTTTTCAGTCATTGCCTTGCCATTAACGAGATAGACGAGAAAAGAGGTTAAGTTTGAGTGGGATGAAAATGGTGAATAAAGTTTTCAACAGTGGAAGTATTTCCTTACCCATGCACTTGTGTTATTACTCCCAGATGATAACGGAAGTTATGAGGTCTATAAGGATGCTTCTTTGAGTGGTTTAAGATGTATATTAATACAAAGATAGGGTAATTGCTTATTCTTCACGGCAATTGAACTTCATGAGATGAATTACCCTAATTACGATTTGGAATTAATCGCTATCATCTTGGCTTGAAGATTTGGAGAAATTATCTTTATGAAGAAAAGTGTAAGTTTTGTATGGATCGTAAGAGTTTCCAATATCTGTCTACTCAGAGGGATCTTGATTTTAGATAACGAAGGTGGATTGAGTTATTTAGTGATTATGATTGCACGACCAGGGTGATCGTGCAAATGTTTGGGCTGATGTACTTAGTATGAAGACTCTCGTAAGAATAAATGCTTTGTATGCTTGTTATGTTCCTCTTCTTGCGGATTTGAGATCAAGTTGGAAATAGAAGAACGAGATGAAGCCTTGCTTGCTAGTATCCAAGTTAAGCTTATTTTAATTAATCGTATACTCGATGCCCAGAGGATTGATTAAGAAACCAGGAATTAATTGAGGCAAAGAATATCGAGAAAAAGAAAGATCTCAGAGTTAGAAAATCAGATGGCATGTTTATGCAAGAGAACAAGATGTATGTGCTTAATGATGTGGAATTAAAGAAAGCAATTTTTGGACGAAGTACACTGTTCAGCTTCTACAATGCATCCCGGAAGTATTGAGATGTATCATACCATTTAACCATTTTCCTATTAGCCGGGTATGAAAAAAGAAATTTTGGGTATGTAAGTAAATGTATCATATGTCAGTAAGTTAAAACGGAAAGAAAGAAGCCTTTGGATTATGTGTACAAACTTCCTCGTTCACGAGATGGGTATGATGGAAATTGAGGTGATAGTTGATCGGCGTACTTAGTAACGTATTTTACTCCAGTGAAGAGCAGCAACCTTTCCAAACAAGTGCAACGGTTATTTATTTGTTTTAATTAATTGTTTTATGGAAAAGAGATTTGGACTTAAGAATCGGTTGAGTTTTTTTTGGGTATGTTGGTCTCTTCTAAGTTCTGGTAATTTTTCAAGAAACTTCGGATACAAGATTACTTTATAGTGCAGCATATCATCTTCAGACAGAGACAGGACCATTTAGAATTTGGATGATATACTAAAATCTTCGGTATGGCAGTTTGGTGACGCTTGGATTAAAAGTTGGATTTAATGGAATTTGCCTACAACGATAACCTTCATTCGAGTAGTGGTAGGACACCACTTGAGGCACCTTATGAGAAAGCTTGTCGTACATCTTTATGTTTGTCAGAGGTTGGTGAACAAGTTTTAGTGGGCCCTGAGTTAGTGGAGGAGATTACTCAGAACATTCAGGTGATTAAGTCTAACCTGAAAGCGGCACAAGATCGACAAAAGAGCTTAGCAGTCAGGTATGCTACCGATAGAGTGTACAAGGTCGGTGATTGGGTATTCTTGAAGTTATCGCCTTGGAAGGTGTTGTTCGATTTGGGAAGAAAGGAAAGTTGAGTCCTAGGTACATCGGGCCATACCAGATCATCGAGCGGGTCGGCGAAGTTGCTTGCAGACTTGAGTTACCGCCAGAGCTGTCTAAAGTACATAATGTGTTTCATGTGTCGATGCTTCGACATTATGTCTCAGATCCTTCACATGTGATACCTCATCAACCTTTGGAGATTAGTTCGGATTTGACTTATGATGAGGAGCCAGTGACTATATTGGATTGGAAAGAAAAGGCTCTGAGGAATAAGACGGTGCAGCTGGTTAAAGTTTTGTGGAGGAACCATTCAGGAGAAGAAGCTACGTGGGAGACGGAGGATCGGATGAGAGAGATGTACCCGAGGTTGTTTTATGGGTATTAGTGGATGATTTTGATTATGTAAATTTCGGGGACGAAATTTTTATAAGGTGGGTAGATTGTAACAGCCCGTCCCAGAATGATTTTATCGATGATGTGAAATGACGGGATTGCACTTAAATTTGTTAAGGTATGTGACATTATCTTTGGTTTTATTGTCCTATCCTAAGTTTTGGAAAAATTTATTTGGAAAATAATTGTTATGGTTTTGTGTGGCTAGGGTTGTTGACCACACACCTAAACTACCCCTTATCTCTCTCTCTCTCTCTCTCTCTCGGAACACTCTCCCCGTGCACTGTGCACGTACGGACAGAGTTGGAACTCGTCCATTTCTTCACAGATCGAAGCCCAAAAGGTAAGATTCTTGATCCTTGTTAACCCCTGAGTTGTTTGGTACCAAATTTGGAGCTTGTAACCCTCGGATTAGACGTGAAATCCTAACCCCGAAAATGTGCACTGTCCATGCACACGTAAAATCTTGCATTTCAGGGAATTTCAAGCTCACAGTGAGCTTAAGGAGGTCCTCAGGAGTCTCGGGGTACATCGTTGGTAGAGTTTGGACGTCGGAGGACCGAGATCGAAGGTTTTTAAAGTGTACCGAACTATCGAGCTTTCTCAGGTAAAATCTCATGATTTTCAAGCCTTGAAACTTGTTTAGATGTGTTCTACATGCTTAGAGCTTCATTTTGGTACCAATTTCATGAAAAATGGATGAAAAATGAGTGGGAAACCATAGTTGGAAAAATACCCAGAATCCGGCGAACCCACCGGCGGCCGGCGAGTCGCCGGAGAAGACGACGGAATATTCCGTCAGTTGGATGGAATATTCCTGACGCCGTCAGTCAAAATTAACGGAAACTGTTAGGAGTTAACGGAATATTCCTGGAATATTCCTGACGGCGTTAACTGATGCCGTCAGTGTGCCTGGCACGTGCCCGTGCGTGGCCGGCGCGTCTGGCCGTGCCTTCGCCGGCGCGTGGCGGCGCGTGGGTGGTCGGAAAATTTTTCTAAAAATATGGGGATGTTCCTGAGATTGTGTAGGTCACGGTGGTATATTCATATACCCAATTTGAGCAATATATGAGAAGTTATTAGCGAAAGTTGGTTATGTGCTTAATTAACGTTATTTCGGTTACTTCTCATATAGGCGAGGCTTATGCGGAAGACGAGCACAGTCGAGAAAGACTAAGGGGTTATGACCCTTCGATATGACTGTGAGTGGGCAATTTATTTCAGTATATATATATATACTTAACGATTTCCCCCAGAAATCGATTTTTGAATGAAAGTATATTTTGAAATGCCATGCATAGATTTATATGAATATGTGATTTGAAATGCCATGCATGGAAATTACATGAATTATGTGAATTGTTATATGATGCATATATGTGAATTGGTGCTGCGGACGCACAGGTGAGTATCAGGTGAGTTAGATATGGTGCATTGAATTGTTTGATGAGATTTATGTTGATAGCTTATAACCTGCACCCCTGGTGTTAGTGCTTATGTTATTCACCCGTATCACACGCTCACCTAGGATCCAAGTAGATGCTAGTCGTACAGACCACTGGAGGTGGTTCCGACATGCTAGTCGTACAGACCATTAGAGATGGTTCCGACTAGTAGGTGACCCTAGATTATGTGCACAGATGATTGATGAGAGAAGCACTAGAGCGTATTATTACACCATCCGAGTCGTACAGACTATTACAGGTAGTTCCGACTTATGTGCAGCGTAGTGCCGTACAGGTCGCAGTTGGCGACTCCGGCAGTGCCGTACAGGTCACAGTTGGTGACTTCGGCTGGATTGGATATTGAGCTCTAGAATCAGCCGTACAGGACCACTGCAGGGTCTCCGGTTGATTTATTATTTCACCTGATTTATGTTGATGCATCCATATTATGTTTTTGGCACATGGCATGGCATATTTCTCTGAAAAATGATGAAGAATGGTGTTTTGAGATTTCTGTGGCTATATATATTTATATATGCTATTTTCTGAGAAAGTATACAGTTTTTACATTGAGGGGATATATATGTTGAGAAAGGAAAGATTTTGAAAGACTTGTTTTACTGACCCACTCACCTTGTTTTGCGCCCCTCCAGGTTCGAGTTAGAGCAGAGCTATGGTGGCCACGAGGAATCCAACGGTATTCTGACAGAATTCACAATGGTATTTTAAAGCTTCCGAACTGTGTAAATGGTTACGTCACTCTCACGTGACGGCCAGCAAGCCCTCTTTTGGGACGGGGTGTGTTAATAGTATTTTGGAAATCTGTTCTCGAGACGAAACAAAATAAATACAGTCCATATAAATTTATTCTTCCAAATTAATAATAATTAAGTGTCATTATTTAACAAGCCATAAATAGACTAACAAAAAAAAAACTATTCTAATCATCCGCTGGTCCAGCCACTCCGTGTCGCTCTGCGTCATGTTCAACATCAAACTTCAACTCCCGAAAACGATACTTGAACACAATGTCGATGCACTTCATTCGATTTGCGTCACTTTTGTCAATGTCCCAATCAGGCTAATATGCAAAAAAAAAAAAATTGTACATATTACTATTATATTTTATCTAAAGAACTAAATTATTATTTAACTAATTAATAATTTACTCGTACTACTAACGCATCGATCATGACCGTCTTTATCTCCTCGGGGACGTCTCTCCAAGACTCCCAATTCACTCCGCATTTGTCACATTCCAATACCCCGACGTCGCCCCTAAACTTGTTCACCATATCCGACTTCTCATATCCTACTAATTTTGAGTAAGTGATTCGGTAACGACTCTTAGCAGAAGAAGTGTATCGAACGCATGTCGTAGCTCTCTTCTTTTTCTTGTCTACCAACAAAATAAAAACTTATATTAGTATACTTCAATATTTAATTAATTTACACAACCAACAAAATTTAGTACGTATTACCTTTCTCAAAACCTTCGCCTTGAACTCTCTTTGACGAAGGACCACAAAAGTCTGCCATTGCGTACGGAAAAAATAAATTGAAATAATAATTCGGTGAAAGTAAAGAGTTTCCAGATTGAATTGTGTTGAGACGAAGCGAAACTGTCAAATTAAAGGAATTCTAGCTTCTTTGCGTTTCCGAAACGAATTGTGAAGAATAAGGAGAGCAGAAGCACATATTTATAGGAAGGTTAGGGACTTTGCGCGACGAAACCTTTGTTGCGCAAACATCTGCACTAAATACGGTATTGATTCCTTTGATTCACATGCATTGAATGCTCGAACTCAAAAACTGAATGGACTTTGCGCGAGACGTAGCCTGTGTCGCGCAAGGTTTCCGCGAGAAAAACTTCGTCATTCCGCAGATTCACATGCACTGAATGCTCTGACCCCTGAATGAACTTTGCGTGACAAAGCCTTTGTCGGGCAAGGTTTCCGCGGGAAAATCTTCGTCGTGCTTTTTTTTTTTGCTCCAAAAAAAATAACCAGCGGTTTTCTTACTGACTTTGCGCGACGAGTATTTTTTTTTCGTTTTGCATACAGTATTGCGCAACGAAGGTGTGCATTGTGCAAAGTAGCACCATTCTTGCGCGACGAAACTATTGTTTCGTTGAGCAAAACACACTCGCGCGATGAATTTTACTTTATCGCCTAAACATCTATTGCACAAATGGTTTTTCCTATTAGTGTCTCCACATTCTTATTCTTGAAACCTTAATCACTACCACCATATGTCCCTTCAAACATTTCTTCTAAAATGAAATCATTCACTCTCATTTGCTAAGATTCTAGGTCTTTAACTCCCTACACCTCAAGCTCTCACGCCAAGCCTAATTATTCTAATATAGAGTAATTATTTTCATATAGCTAAGTTCTATCAGCCTCCCCTTCTTTTGGTCACCATTTAGAGTGCTAAAAGCTTTCCAGGTAGACTTTCATGTTTCCTAATTTGTATCGGTCTCACTGTTCATTGTAGATTATGCTTTCTATTTGGGCTTTTATTGGCCTTCCTTGTTCGTGTTGTGCTTGTTTTAGGTTTTACGAAATTGATCTTTCGTTCAAAATTAAAAAGAAATACAACGGTCATCTTATCCAATGTGACATCATAAAATTCTAACAACAACGAAACCAACTCATAGTGGCAATGGATCGATACAGATTGAAGCAACACTATCTCTCGTTACCTTTCCCACACGTGTGAATCCATCTTCCCCTTTGTAAAGAAGATCAGCTACTCTTGTTAAATTGAGGACACCCATAAGAACTGGCATTGGCATAGAAGTTGGTCTAAGGAACTCCTCGTTTATGTCCATCCACAAATCCATAATTTGCTTCTGAAAAACATCAACTGTCTCTTGCTCTGACACCCCATATTACTTTATGCAGCAATCAACACTAGAAGCAGCATGCCCTCTCTCTTTCCAAACTGCAAAAATTAAATCCAAAATTAATGTCTTAGGATCTTACTGCATACAAATAATCACACAGCAAGTTAATAAAATTATACGTACGTCTGTGGAAACAATGTCATCCATGAGCCTAAAAATGGTATTTGCAGCTTTAACAATTTTGGGGTCAGTGAGCAACCACTCAAATGCTTCCTTTGTTACAACATCTCCCATGCCAAGTAAACATATGGTTGTAAGAAAGGTGTAACTAATCGGAACTGTTGCAACACGCATATACTCCTCCACGCTTGGAACTCGTCCCTCGTGCAACCATCGAGCCTCATAAAATAGGATCGAGCTTGAACGTTCATCTGACAAGCCAAGGGTATGTTAATTTACCAGGGATAAAAAAAATTTAAAAGGAAAGTTCTGCATATGTTTATGTAGTACATACAGCTTGTATAGCATACGGAACTCGGTATGATCTTCCTTCCTTCACCATCTCTTCCTCAATTTCAATGTAGAGATTTAAAAGTGCATGTTGAAATGTTTGCAAATATTATGGGAGTTCATCAACACAATTAACATCCCACCTGAAGCGCTAGCATAATCATCATCATAAGCATTTGGAATAAAGTAGCCGCTTGATTATTTTCAACAAATAGTTATTATTTAAATACATCTCAAACCTGTCAATTGCTTCAGTAAAGACTACGAGCTCTTCAAATGTACCAAATGCGTCGTAGATATCATCCATTATTGTCAGCAAGACACTCACTTTTGTCATAATTTTTCTCCCAAGAGAGCACTGGGGTTCAAAATACACTCCAACGATCCAAAATTACAACTCTACAATCCTATCTCTTGCAAATGGCAGCATCCTTTCAAAGTCTAGTTCTCTCCACTGTTGGAAGTATGCCCACAAAGCCACTCATTTGATGTAATAGCTTTTGGAATACTTATTGTGTTAAACTAATATATGTTTAATGAAGGGCAAAGCTTATTGTTATTCACTATTTATTGTATTATGTGTTTAAGCAATAAGGGAATCCAAGGAATGTATTTAATCTAAGAGAGAAGTGATCTAAGTAAGTTAGATTAACGGGACCTTTCTCTTATGCTCATTACTAAGTATATGTGAGAAGATTGATGTAAACATGTAGACTAACACTCACATATGTTATAACAAAGAAGGCATTTTCTGGAATTATTAATGCACATATGTATATGATCTCATGAATGGAATACTACTACTTACAAGCGAGAACCAGGGATACCATATGCTCATACCAATTCCAACCTCCACATATTGAAACACATAACACTCAAGATTGAAGTGTAAGGGTTGTAACGGGGCTAGGGTATTGGCTAACAAAGAAAGGTAAGGACAAACAAGAGTTCTTAAAGTGATAGTAAGCAAAGTAATGAATTTTGACACTTAGAATTCACTTTTGAATGCAGCAAATAACTTTAAACACAAAAGGGATGACTCACACATCACTTAGGGCCGGATTCAAACTTTTGGACCCTTTCTTCAACAACCAACACATGTGAGCTCATTCTCACTTAGTTCTCAACTCTTTGTCTTTCTTTTTCTTTTCTCTTTTTCTTTTTTCTTTTTCTTTTCCCGTGCCCTTTTCTTTCTTTGGCACACTAAACAAACAACCTTACAGATTTTCAAACGAAAACCGTTCCCCCACACTTGTTTTTCTGCATATTGTAAATCAAAAGGAATTCCCAACAAGTCATGCTTAACTATCCTTTAAGAACAAGGGTATGGATAGTCCTATGCTAGGCTAGGTATGGATAATGCAAGCTAACAAAGAAAATAGGCTAAATAAGGCCTAAAGGTGTTAAACCTACAATACAAATGCAAAGGGTAAGGGCTTTTGGCTCTGGTTTTAACTAAACAACTTCATCTTGTTATTTGTTATGCTAATCAATTTTATGCTTTGAATAAAACCGGTATGAGTTCTAGTATTTGGATCTATAATGATGAAAATGCAATCTAAGTAGCAACCAAGCAAAGAATTAATGAGATCATGCAACGACTTTAGAAAACAAAAACTTCACAGATTAATAGCTTTCCAAACAAAGTTTAGGCTCAAGTCTCTCAGGGTTATAGCGTTAGTTTGAGTTCCTTCCTTCAAGCATGTTACAAAAACTGATTTTTTTCTTGTTGTGATTACATATGAATTTGTAAATGACAACTACAACTAAGCATAAACCAAAGAGCATATCAAACTTCCACCCATGTTTGTAACTTTCTTTAACAGTCATGCAATTAAAAACCAAATCCTCATCATTGTGTTGGAAGGTACCCTAAGACACAAACGCACAAAAAACGACTCTTTTTGGGTTTTTCAAAACTTTTTCGAATTTTCTTTCAAATTTTCGTATTTTTCTTTCAAAACACATAAAAACACTTCAAAACACAATAAAGAGACTTAAAAATAGTGAGTAACAACTTTAGAAGTGATAGGTGATAGAATTCAACAAAAAATCCATGAAAAGCACTTTGTTTACCCCCCCTCCCCCCCACACTTAAACCAAACATTGTCCTCAATGTTTCAAACATAGACTCACACGTAAACAATCAAACGACACAACTAACAAACATGACAATTATGGCAAAGTAAAAGAAATAAAAAGTAGGGTTAAGGAACGCAAATCTGGTTTTGGAGCCGGAGATTCCTAGGTCTTCTTTATTTGAACGCATGGGTTGCCTCCCAAGAATCGCTTGCTTTAACGTATTCTAGCCAACCGATACCTCCTCTTAAGCTTCATTGGAGCCCACGACATGGAGGGGTACATCGTCCATGACATGCTCCTCAAAACTTCCATGCATTGGATCTATGAATGGAAAGGGATAATGATCCTTCCTGATTATGACGTTGAACTTTCTAAAGTCAATGTAAACTCTCCCACCACCTTGGATTCAATTAGGTACCTGCACCAAAGAAGGTAACAACCTATTAATTGAAATGGGAATTGGAATTGGAATAGGTTGCTCACCGATGTACTGCGATGAATGCTCAAAAGTAGCAACACTATCAACAAATTCACTAGGGGTGCTCTCGGTAAGATTGGGTATTTTGATGGTAATGGCCTGTTCCTTGTGCTCCTTTCCAATTCCCTTTTCAATGGTGGTTCTAGATACATCCTTCTTGATTAGTGTTGAACGTTCTTGCCCTATATTTTTAATTACATCAATGGCAAAACAAGAACATCATTAAGATTCTCAATAGATTCAGAAATATTAAATTTAATCATATCGCCACCAAACTCCATAGTTAATGCTCCCTTGGCCACATCAATCTTGGTTTGAGTTGTTTTCACGAAATGTCTTTGAAGTAAGATTGGCAATGGTGGAGAGTGGGCTGAATCCTCCATCTCAAGCACATAAAAATCTGCTGGAAAAATCAAATGGTCTACCTGCACCAAAACATCTTCCAAAACTCATCTCGAATATGCATTAGATCGATAAGCCAATTGAATAATGACACCATCGTTTTTAAGCTCTCCTAGATCCATAGATGCATAAACAGAATATGGCATGACATTAATGGAAGCACCTAAATCTAGCATAGCATGCTCAAACCTTGTATTACCAATTACACAAGGGATAATGAAACTACCTGGATCTTTGCATTTAGGTGGCAGCTTTCTTTGCAACATTGCAGAGACATTTTCACTTACATGTACCACCTCTTTCTCCTGAATCCGTTTCTTTGTTGTACAAAGCTTCTTCAAAAACTTGGCATACTTCGGAATTTGCTTTATCGCATCAAGGAGTGGGATATTGACTTGCACCTTCCTGAAGGTCTCTAGAATGTCTTTTTCTTTCTCTTCGTTTCTAGATTGCATAAACCTGCTAGGGAAAGGCGCATTCGGAGGAATAAGGTTATAATTAATTGAACTTGGACCTAACTTACCTGCGTTGGAAGATGTAGAAGCTTTAGGGGGCTGCGGCAAAGGTTGCTCTACCCTTGTCGTGGCATTGTCTTGTTCTTCTTCCTGGAGTTGTAGCTTCTCGTCCTCCTGCTGGCTTGATTTGGACGTTTGTCGGTTAGTTCCAACTTATTCGCCACTTCTCAGCATGATGGCCTTGGCGGAGTCAAACCCTCCCCTTGGATTCACAATGGTTGAACTAGGCAGTTTGCCTTGTCTACCTCTTTAGCTTGATTTTGCATTTCTTTGGTTTGATTATGTATTCCCTGCGTCAAAAAGGTGAGTAATTGAATAACTTTGTCATTATCCAAAGACATACCTGAATTGGGTTGGGCCGAATGTGGTTGAGGTTGCATTGGTGTGAATGGCCTTTGAAACATCACAGGGGGTGGCTGTCGAAATCCTTCTTGTTGTTGAGGTTGTTGAGGCTCCTTCCACTTCATGTTTGGGTGATCTCTTTAGCCCGGATTGTAAGTGTTGGCATATAGATCATATTTTGGCTGATTTTGGCCTTGAAACCCAATGGCGTTGGCACTTTCCCATCCCCCATTTTCTATCAATTGAGGGGCTAGCTAGAGGGTCATTCTACATACATGACACATATGCATATGAATCGATTTCCAGTCATTATTCCTATAAACCATGAATGACAATGCCCCAGATTAACCGTAAACAACACTAATTGACCCTCAAATTTTCCTAAGTTCATTGAATTGGTGATGTGTTATAAAACAGCACACAAAATTAAACCATCTTGTTGACAATTGTAGTAGATATGTAAGTAGGGATCGTTCTAGGCCAGGGATTAGGAGGGATTGCTAATCTACTCAAATTTGACTGTAAAATACTAAACTAGACTCAAAAGCAGAAAACTAGACTCTAATAACTTAAAACAAACTAGACTAACTCAAAACAGCACGAAACAAGCAAATTGACTCAAAACAGACACAAAAGAATGATTTGGACGAAAATTGAAGTAAATAGACTTAAAAGACTAACTAGGAACAACTTTGAATGAATTCTAACTAAACTAACACAACTTAACGGTGGGGGGTTTGTTTTGGACGAAATTTAAAAGTTAAACTAAGTAACTTGCAGAATTAATTAAAGGGTACGAAATTAGGGTGATTCAAGGGGTGATTGGCTAGCTAGAGGGTTCTTCTCCACACATGACACATATGCAACATAAATTGATTTCCAGTTATTATTCCTATAAACCATGAATGACAATGCCCCAAGTTAACCGTGAACAGCACTAATTAACCCTCAGATTTTCCTAAGTTCATTGAATTGGACATCGCATCGCAAGATCATTAAGTTCTATGAAAATCATAAGCATTGGCAAGGCATTCGTAACTATGAACAACATGATACTCTTGCCAGGAATTTACTTAACGTGATCGTGACTAGCAACCTCCACTACTTGTAAATATAAGTTCGTAACTATTCGGTGAAACTCCCTTATATTTTAGCATCAAATTCATGCATGCAAACTAAGTAGGCCTCCTTAATCAACATACAAGAATAAGTTCTCAATCAAACACTTAAGTAAATTGCATTCACGATTTATGAAACCATAACGAGAAGTAATCAACTCATATCACATATATATTCATGGTTTTGAATTCTCCTCTTGCTAAAACGAGTTTAGCTCCTCATGTTCGCAATTAAACAAAGATAATTAAATTTAAACATTGAAAACAAAAGATGAAAAACACCTAAAATTGTTCCAGCAATCCAACGTCTTGAATGGCAGGGCACGGCTCAAGGATCTCCTCTCTTTTCTCCTTGTAAAGCTGCAGCACTATGAGGGATGTGGTGGTGGTTTTTGGTTGTGAGTGGTAGTGTCGAATTATGGTGATGGATCCCCTTTAATTATGCAGTAGATGCTAGAATTAATAGGGTAAGAGAATCATAGCCCTAATTAATTTTGGAGACAGATTTGTACACCAAATTCTCAAAGAAAAAGGGTAAATAAATGTCAGAATCCAAGAGGGAAAGGGAAAGAAAGGTGCAGCACAAGGGAAGGAAAGAAGAAGGGAGATGTAGCAAGGGAAGGAAAGGGTAAGTGGGTGCGGCCAGGAATAGGAAAGGATTTAGGACTTCTAGAACAAGTTTTTAAGTGCCCTAATATAATTAGAGATCCTCCTTGCAGCTGGAACCTAGGTAGAGTAAAATTAGGATAAGGTTAGGACAAAATAAGGTAACTTGGCTAACATTCCTTCTTTCTTGCTGGGCTCCTTAACTTCTTTTTCTTGAATTAATTCCTTCATCTCTTTAGCACATTCCAAGCCTCTTTTGGTCTTCAAATTCGTCCATCTGCCTTGCTCCATGCATGTGCTATCCATTCCAAGCCCAAAACTGCTCTAAAATGCTTCAAATTGCACTTTCTTGCCAACTTTGTCATTTGAACATACAAACACACGAAAATAGCTTAAAACACTCTAATAAACGGAAACTAACTATTTAAATGCAAAGAAACAAGCTAACTATGTCGCATAAATATGCTCCTATCAAATTCCCCCACACTTAGCTTTTTCTAGTCCTCAAGCAAAACAAAACACAACCTAGACCTTCCAACAATTGCCTCACGGAGTTCCAATGGAACATGACATATTAAAAATCATTACTTACACAAATTTTGGCCATCCCTACCCTCGAGCTCATACTTAGTCGCAATAGCCACTCACTAGCTCGCATTGAATCAATTAAAACAATGTTTTGAATGTAGTAACATGCCTTAGAGAATTCACTCAATTCCTCATTGGATATACTCTCTATTTTCACACAGATTTTCTGACTCCTCCCTACACTAGGTATATGTGAGAAGAAGATTGATGTAAACATGTAGACTAACACTCACATATGTTCTAACAAAGAAGGCACTTTCTGGAATTATTAATGCAACATGTATATGATCTCATGAATGGAATGCTACCACGTAGAAGCGAGAACCAGGGATACCATATGCTCATACCAATTCCAACCTCCACATATGGAAACACACAACACTCTGAAGGAAAATTTGTGTCCTAGCTAAGAACATGTGAGAACATTTGAACACATATGCAAACTAATAACACTTTAAAGTAGGCATGCATTCAAAAACAATTCTAAAACCCATGACTTTCAAAGCCTAGTGAATGATGAACCACAAGACTCTTTAACAACATTAAAGAGAATGAAGGATTTTGAGATGCATTACCCTTGAAGCTCATCCTTGTTTACACAAGGGATTCACCCAAGTGGAGGGCCTTCAAGTCACCTCTTAGCTCCTTGGATCTTCCTTGTGATTTTCTTCCTTTTGATACTCCTTTGTTCCTTGAGGATGTGAGGAAAAGATCTCCAAAAAACACCAAGGATGAGGTGTGAAGATGAAATGGATGACTTAGAGAAGAAAAGATTGCTAGCTATCTCTTCCCTAAGTGGCCGGCCTCTTTTAGAGAAAATGAGAGAAAATGTTTCTCTTCTTTGCCTCAAGAAAACCCTAATGAGGTAAAAGCTATAAAGATGCTTTTATATCTCTTTCTTTGGTGAGTGGAAAACTTGCAATTAAGCAAAACTCACCACTTCCCTCACTATGGCCGGCCATCTTATGTGATTGGGCTATTTGCCCATTTTTGTTTTAGTTGTCATACAACTTAAACATAATGGGCCTAGTGGACCCTGAAGCCCAAAACTAACTTGAAAGCCTAATACGAACCTTTCGTATAATTAATTAACTAATTAATTAATCTTGACCAATTTTTCAATTAAACTATTTAATTGCTTATCCATCTCATTTATATTTCTTCACTTTCATCCTTACTCGGTGTACGATCCATTAGGTTCCAATTAGCGAGGCAGTGGGCGATTGTTACTCTTAACGATCGATTGTGAATTGAAACTACATTTCAATTCTCCCTTTGATGAAGATTAGTGTTTGCTAATCCTCAGGGCTTCCACAAACCATGAGTGACACCTAGCAGTATGTCATAGCTACCCAAGCTAAGTAGAAGTGGTTGGAGAACCTATCTATTTACAATTACAATGCAATACGATCCTTCTCTAATACAATACTCTTAATCACATTGTTTAAGTGATAGTTTGTTTCATGTCTACTATCCAATGTGACACTTCTTTATATGATTCAATTGAATAATGATTTGGAACATTCTTCCTAAGTCATATTCGTATGCTTTGGCCAAAGACTCTCGAATCATATCTCAGAGTATTCTCCTTCCATCATGGATGGTTAGAGATCCCTTGTTGTGCATTCACATGCCTACATGACGAGACAACTTGACCCCAACAATGTCGTGGACACTCTCAATGGAATGCCTTTGACATAATCAAAGATGAATGACCTAACCATTAGACATCAATGATGCCTCAGGTCAAAGGACTACTTTGCATATTGCAACTTATGAGTTCTTACATGACATGGATGTTCGAACTCTATTTTGATCGTTGTTCAGTGTATCACCTTTTGAGCACCTATGTGTTTGTCTCAGTGTCCAACACTAAATGACTTGAGACTAGTCATACTCACGCTTGAGTTAACATAACACATACTAACCTTAGCGGATTGTCAATGCCCAATTAGCAGTCCTATGGCTAGGAACGTTTTAGGAATGCTCATAAGAGAAAGGTCTTGTTAATCTAACTTACTTAGATCACTTCTCTCTTAGATTAGATACATTCCTTGGATTCCCTTATTGCTTAAACACATGATACAATAAATAGTGATTAACAATAAGCTTTGCCCTTCATTAAACATATAATAGTTTAACACAATAAGTATTCCGAAAGCTATTACATCAAATAAGTGGCTTTGTGGGCATACTTCCAACACACTCAAGATTGAAGTCTAAGGGTTGTAACGGGGCTAAGGTATTGGCTAACAAAGAAAGGTAAAAGATAAACAAAGGTTCTTAAAGAAATAGTAAGCAAAGCAATAAAATCAGCACTTAGAATTCACTTTTGAATGCAGCAACCAACTTTGAACACAAAGGGGATGATTCATACAACTTTTAGGGCCAGATTCAAACTTTTGGACCTTTCCTTCGAGAACCAATACTTATGAGCTCATTCTCACTTATTTCTCAACTCTTTTTCTTTCTTTTTCTTTTCTTTTCAATTTTTTTTTTCTTTTGAAACACAAAACATACAACCATCCATATTCTTAACAAAACCTTCCCCCACACTTGTTTTTCTGCATAATGTCAAACAAAAGGAATTCCCTCTAAGTCATGCTTCACTATCCTCTAAGAATAAGGGTATGGATAGTCCTAGACTAGGCTAGGTAAGAATAATGCAAGCTAACAAAGAAAATAGGCTAAATAAGGCTCAAAAGGGTTAAACCTACAATACAAATGCAAAGGGTAAAGCTTTTTGGCTCTGGTGGTAACTAAACAACTTCATCTTGTTATGTGTTTTGCACTCAATGTTATGCTTTGAATGAAATAGGCATGAGTTCTAGTATTTGGATCTATACTGATGAAAAACGCATTCTAAGTAGCAACCGAGCAAAGAAATAATGAGATCATGCAACAACTTTAAAAAACAAAACATCACATATTAATAACTCTCCAAACAACGAATAGGCTCAAGTCTCTCAGGGTTGTAGCGTTAGTTTGAGTTCCTTCCTTCAAGCATGTTACAAAAACTGATTTTTTTCTTTTGTGATTACATGTGAATTCGTAAACGACAACTACAACCAAGCATAAACCAAAGAGCATGTCAAACTTCCATCCATGTTTGTAACTTTCTTTAACAGTCATGCAATTAAAAACCAAATCCTCATCATTGTTTTGGAAGGTTGATGTGAAATTAAATTGCACTCAAACTTAAACCCTATCAATGTAGTATGTGTAAGTAGGGATCGTTCTAGCCGGGGATTAGAAGGGATGCTAATCTACGCAAATTTGACTTACAAACACAAAATTAAACTTAAAAACACTTAACTAGACTCTAATGACTCAAAACTAACTTAAAACACTCAAAACAGCAAGAAACAATAAAAAAGACTCAATTCTAGACCTAACAAGTGATTTTGACGAAAATAGAACTTAAAGACTCAAACAACTAAAAGAAAACAGGTTTTGACTCTAAAAACAAGATTAAATGAAAGGGGGTTTGTTTTTGACGAATTTAAAACTTAAAACAGAAACTTTGCATAAAATACTTTATAGAAAACGAATTTGATGAATTAAGAAGGGTGAAAGGCTAGTTAGAGGGTCTTTCTCCACACATGAACATATGCATATGAACCAATTTCAAGTTAATATTCCTTTAGACATGAATGACAACACCCCAAGTTAACCGTGACAGCACAAATTAACCATCAGATTTTCCTTAGTTCATTGAATTGAATGGAAGACGCATTACAACCAAATTATCCTTATCAAGTCTCCTAACTATGACAGCATGATAGAAAACATATCAAAGGTCATTACGTTCTTTGAAAATCATAAGTGTTGACGAGGCATTCGTAACTATGACAGCATGATACTCTTGCCTAGGACTTACTTAACATGATTGTGACTAGCAACCTTTACTACTTGTGAATATAAGTTCATAACGATTAGGTGAAACTCGCTTATACTCTAGCATCAAATTCATGCATGCAAATTAAGTGTCGACCCCCAATTAACACACACAAACAAGTTTTAATAACTCAGTTAAGCAAATCACATTCTAGTCTTAAGAAACAATAACTGGACGTAATCAATTCATATATAACATATAATCATGGCTTCAAATTCACCTCTAAATATAAGAAATTAGTTCCTCATGTTCACAAGCAAACAAAGAAAACTTAAATTAAACATTAAAAACAAAGGATAGAATACACCTAGAAACGCTCCAGATTTCTTCCTTCCTTCCTTTGCAAAGCTGCGGCACAAGAGTGTGTGGTGGATGGATGTAGGTGAGTTATGGTAGAGGGTGGTGGTCTGAATGGTGCAGCATAAACTTGTATTTATAGGCCTAGGAATTACTTGGCCTAGGTTGTAAAGGAAAAGGAATTAGGACTCCAAACCAACAAGGAAAAGGCCATCTAGAAAGGTTGGGGCGTCAGATTTTTAGGACTTCTAGAAAGGAGTGTTGTGGCATGTTTCTAGAACAAAAAGGCCTCCTAAAAACAGGTTTTAGGCATCCTAATATGAAAAGGAGTCCCCCTTGTAGATGGAATTAAGGTAGGATAAGATTAGGATAGGATAAGATAAGATAAGGTAAGATAAGGTTAGTTTGGATAAGATAAGGTTGGATAAGATAAGGTTTTGGATAATTCTCCTTCTTTGTAGCTGATTCCTTATCTTCTTTGACTTGGATTTATTTCTTCAACTCTTTTGCACATTCCTAGCCTCTCTTGACCTTCAAATTCTTCCATCCATCTTGCTCCAATCTTGTGATATCCATTCCAAGCCCAAAACTGCTCTAAAATGCTCCAAATTGCATCTTTTTGCCAACTTTGCCAATTGGACTTGAAAACACACGAAAATAGCTTAAATCACTATAATAAGCAACAAATAACTAAGTAAATGCAAGAAAACACACTAACTAAGTCGCATAAATATGCTCCTATCAAATTCCCCCACACTTAGCTTTTGCTAGTCCTCGAGCAAAACAAACAAAACATAACCTAAACCCTCCAACGTTCGCCTCTTTTTTTCCAATGGTACATAACATGTTAAAAATCATTACTTACATAGATTTTAGTTATCCTTACTCTCGAGCACATACTTAATCGCAGTTACTACTCACTAGCTCGCATTTAATCAATTAAAACAACATTTTGAATGTAGTAACATGCCTTAGAGAATCCCTCAATTCCTTTCTAGATATGCACTCTATTTTCACTCAGATTTTCTGACTACACTCCCTACACTAGGTATATGTGAGAAGATTGATGTAAACATGAAAAACTAAACACTCACATATGTATTAACAAAGAAGGCATTTTTTGGAATTAGTAATGCATGTATATATATGATCTCATGAATGGAATGCTACTACTTAGACGCGAGAATCAGGGATTCCATATGCTCATACCAATCCCAAACTCCACGTATTGAAACACATAACAATCAAGATAGAAGTCTAAGGGTTGTAACGGGGCTAAGGGTATTGGCTAACAAAGAAAGGTAAGGAAAACAAACGTTCTTAAAGAAATAGCAAGCAAAGTAATGAATATGGCACTTAGAACTCCCTTCTGAAATGCAGCCACAAACTTCGATACATAAAGGGAAGATCACACATATTTAGGGCCGAGTTCAACTTTTTTGGACCCTTTTCTTCAACAACCAACACTTGTGAGCACATACTTTTCTCACTTATTTTGAACACTTTTCACACTTTTTCACATACTTTTCTTTTTCTTTTCTTTCTCTCACGAATTTTCTTTTTTTAGTGCCCTTTCTCTTTGGCATACAAAACCTTCCCCCACACTTGTTTTTCTGCATAATATTGATCAAAAGGAATTCCCTCTAGGTCATGCTTCACTACGCCTTAAGAACAAGGGTAAGGATGGTCCTAATCTAGGCTAGGTAAGGATAATGTGGTTAACAAAGAAAATAGGCTAACTAAGGCTCAAAGGGGTTAAACCAACAGTACATATGCAAAGGGTTAGGCTTTTTGGCTCTGGTTTTAACTAAACAACTTCATCTTGTTTTATGTTATGCTAATCAATTTTAGTTTTGAATGAAATGGGTATAAGTTCTAGTATTTGGAACTATAATGATGAAACGCATTCTAAGTAGCAACCAAGCAAAGAATGATGAGATCATGCAACGACTTTAGAAAACAAAGAATCACGGATTAATAACTCTCCAAACAAAGTATAAGCTCAAGTCTCTCAAGGTTGTAGCGTTAGTTTGAGTTACTTCCTTCAAGCATGTTACAAAAACTGATTTTTTTTTCTTTACAATTACATGTGAATTCATGAATGTCAACCATAACCAAGCATAAACCAAAGAGCATATCAAACTTCAATCCATGTTTGTAACTTTCTTTAACAGTCATGCAATTAAAAACCAAATCCTCATCTTTGTGTTGGAAGGTACCCTAAGACACAAACACACAAAAACGACTCTAAAAACGACTCTTTTTGGTATTTTTCAAAACGTTTTCAAATTTTTTTGTAAATTTTCGTATTTTTCTTTCAAGACACATAAAAACACTTCAAAACACCCTAAAAACACTCAAAAACAATGAAAAACAACTTTAGAAGTGATGGGTGATAAAAACCTACGAATTTTTCAATGAAAACACTTGTTGACCCCCCACACTTAAACCAAACATTGTCCTCAATGTTTCAAACATAGACACACACACAAGCAAGCAAACAACACAACTAACAAACATGACAAAGATGGTAAAATAAAAGCAATAAAGAGTAGGGTTTAGAAACACAAATCTGGTTGTGGAGCTGGTGAGTTCCTAGGTCTTCTTTATTTGCATGGGTTGCCTCCCAAGAAGCGCTTGGTTTAACATCGTCCAGCCGGACGAATCCTTCAATTATGCTTCATTGAAGGCCACGACATGTAATTGATCTTTGAATGGAAGGTGATACTTGAAATGATTCGGCAATGGTTTAAATTCTAGTGTGGGTACCTGAATCATTAACAACATATTAGTATAAAACAAAATTGAAATTAGGGGAGGTGGCTTACCTGTGTGCTCCGACAAGAACTCAATGACAAACACCACATCTTTGAAAGTTTCAGGAACTTTGCACTTGGCCAGATTGAATGTGATGGTTGTTACTTGTCCCGTGTCATAAAATTCAACTTCATTGGGCTTTATTGTCTCATGAACAGCCTCTTTGATGCATTCAACATATTCTCCAGCCACTTCTTTCTCTTGAATCATTCTTCTTGAGGTACAATTCTCTTAAAAAATTTCAACACATTCTGGAACTGGATTTGTTGTACCAAGAATCGGGATATCACTTTGCACCTTGGGAAGGGCTTCCGCGATGTCCTTTTCACTTTCTTGATTGGATGGCCTAGAAACACTAAGTGTCTGCGGCAAGGGTATTTCTTCTTCCTCCTCCTCAGTTAGCAGCTCTTTGTCCACTTCTAAGGTATGTTTGGACGTTTTTAGGTCATCTCCAACCTCCATAGCACTTCCCAAAGTGATAGCATCATGGATTTCTAAATCTCCCATCGAATTGACAATAGTTGAGTTGGAGAGTTCACTTTGCTCTAGAATATGTCCTATGAATTCCGCTATCTGTCCAATTTGCTTTTCCAAATGGTTCACCCTTTTGTCTTGATTTTCTTGTCCCTAAGATAAAGAAGTGAGTAACTCAAGAATTTTATCATTATCCATTGACGAACCTGATCTTGGTGGGGCCGAATATGGTTGAGGCTGTGGTGGTTCGTATGGCATTGTATAGAACTCCTCAGATGGCTGCCAATACGCTTCTTGGTGTGAGCCATGAGTGAAAGAAGTTAGTATATCATAAGTCGTGGACATACTTGAATTCGATTGGAATAGTTGTGGGGGAGGCTGTGGTGGCTGCATAGGCCTTGAATGAAACTCCTCATATGGCTGCCAATATCCTTCTTGTTGAACCTCCTTTGCTTGATTTTGTGAACCCTGCGCCAAAGAATTTAATTCATCAAGAATTTGATCATAATCTATTGACAAACCTGAGTTGGGTTGGGCATATTGTATATGAGGTTGTGGTGGCTGCACAGATCTTGAATAGAACTCATCCTCTTGCTGCCAATATCCACCTTGTTGAATTTGTTGAGGTTCCTCCCACATATAATCTGAATAATCTCTCCAATCGGATTTGTAAGCGTTGGAAAATGTGTTGTCCCTTGATTGGTTATGGCTTTGATAACCCCAAGCACCTCCATTCGTAGTGAATTGAGGACGTTGATGAGTTTGATATCCTTGCCCATAGGGCAACCCAAATGTAGGGACAGTGTGCATTGTGGTTCTTTTGGCAATCTGGGACAGTTGAGAAGTAAGATTCGCCAATTGAGCTTGAATGTTGGCAATTGCCATGTCTAGTACCTGAAACAAAGAAAACGAACAAAACTAAATAAAAAACTAAAACATAAAAACAAAAAACACAAACAGAAACACTGGGGATTAGCAAATTTGCTAATCCCTGGTAACGGCGCCAAAATTTGATGTGAAAATTAACTTGACACACAAATTAAACCCTCTTTTTGACAGTTGTAGTATATGTATAAGTAGGGATCGTTCTAGCCGGGGATTAGAAGGGATGCTAATCTACGCAAATCTGACTTAAAAATACAAAATTAAACTTAAAAACACTTAACTAGACTCTAATGACTCAAAACTAACTTAAAACACTCAAAACAGCAAGAAACAATAAAAAAGACTCAATTCTAGACCTAACAAGTGATTTTGACGAAAATAGAACTTAAAAGACTCAAACAACTAAAAGAAAACAGGTTTTGACTCTAAAAACAAGATTAAATGAAAGGGGGTTTGTTTTTGACGAATTTAAAACTTAAAACAGAAACTTTGCATAAAATACTTTATAGAAAACGAATTTGATGAATTAAGAAGGGTGAAAGGCTAGTTAGAGGGTCATTCTCCACACATGAACATATGCATACGAACCAATTTCCAGTTATTATTCCTTTAGACATGAATGACAACACCCCAAGTGAACCGTGACAGTACAAATTAACCATCAGATTTTCCTTAGTTCATTGAATTGAATGGAAGACGCATTACAACCAAATTATCCTTATCAAGTCTCCTAACCAGCATGATAGAAAACATATCAAAGGTCATTACGTTCTTTGAAAATCATAAGTGTTGACGAGGCATTCGTAACTATGACAGCATGACACTCTTGCCTAGGACTTACTTAACATGATTGTGACTAGCAACCTTTACTACTTGTGAATATAAGTTCATAACGATTAGGTGAAACTCCCTTATACTTTAGCATCAAATTCATGCATGCAAATTAAGTGTCGACCCCCAATTAACACACACAAACAAGTTTTAATAACTCAGTTAAGCAAATCACATTCTAGTCTTAAGGAACAATAACTGGACGTAATCAATTCATATATAACATATAATCATGGCTTCTAATTCACCTCTAACTATAAAGAAATTAGTTCCTCATGTTCACAAGCAAACAAAGAAAACTTAAATTAAACATTAAAAACAAAGTATAGAATACACCTTGAAATGCTCCAGATTTCTTCCTTCTTTCCTTTGCAAAGCTGCGGCACATGAGTGTGTGGTGGATGGATGTAGGTGAGTTATGGTAGAGGGTGGTGGTCTGAATGGTGCAGCATAAACTTGTATTTATAGGCCTAGGAATTACTTGGCCTAGGTTGTAAAGGAAAAGGATTTAGGACTCCAAACCAACAAGGAAAAGGCCATCTAGAAAGGTTGGGGCGTCAGATTTTTAGGGCTTCTAGAAAGGAGTGTTGTGGCATGTTTCTAGAACTAAAAGGCCTCCTAAAAACAGGTTTTAGGCATCCTAATATGAAAAGGAGTCCCCCTTGTAGCTGGAATTAAGGTAGGAGAAGATTAGGATAGGATAAGATAAGATAAGGTAAGATAAGGTTAGTTTGGATAAGATAAGGTTTTGGATAATTCTCCTTCTTTGTAGCTGATTCCTTATCTTCTTTGACTTGGATTTATTTCTTCAACTCTTTTGCACATTCCTAGCCTCTCTTGAACTTCAAATTAGTCCATCCATCTTGCTCCAATCTTGTGATATCCATTCCAAGCCCAAAACTACTCTAAAATGCTCCAAATTGCATCTTTTTGCCAACTTTGCCAATTGGACCTGAAAACACACGAAAATAGCTTAAATCACTATAATAAGCAACAAATAACTAAGTAAATGCAAGAAAACACACTAACTAAGTCGCATAAATATGCTCCTATCAAAGGTACCCTAAGACACAAACAGAAACACAAAACAACTCTTTTTGGTTGTTTTTCAAAACTTTTTCAAATTTTTTTTCAAATTTTCGTATTTTTCTTTCAAAACACGTTAGAACACTTCAAAACACACTAAAACCATTTAAAAATAGTGAGAAACAACTTTAGAGGTGATAGGTGATAAAATCCCATGAAAATCAATGAAAAACACATTGTTTACCCCCCCCACACTTAAACCAAACATTTTCCTCATTGTTTCAAACATAGACTCACACGCAAGCAGTAAAACAACACAACTAACAAACATGACAATTATGGCAAAGTAAAAGCAATAAAGAGTAGGGTTAAGGAATGCAAATCTAGGTGTTTGAAGCTGGAGATTCCTAGATCTTCTTTATTTGAATGCATGGGTTGCCTCCCAAGAAGCGCTTGCTTTAACGTCTTCTAGCCGGACGATACCTCATTTGAAGCTTCATTGGAGCCCACGGCATGGAGGGGTATTTCCTCCACAACATGCTACTCAAAACTTCCATGCATTGGATCTATGAACGGAAGGGGATATTGATCCTTCCTGATTGTGGCGTTGAGGTTCCTAAAGTCAATGTAAACTCTCCCACCACCTTGGATTCGATTAGGTACTTGCACCAAAGAAGGTAACAACCTATTAATTGAAATGGGAATTAGATTTGGAATAGGTGGCTCACCGATGTACTGTGATGAAGACTCAAAAGTAGCAGCACTGTCAACAGTTTCAAAGGTGGTGCTCTCGGCCAGATTTGGGGTTTTGAGGGCAGTGGCCGTGTGATCCACTCCAATTCCCTTGTCGATGGTGGTTTGAAATACATCATTCTTGACAGGTGCTGAACGTTCCTGCTCTATATTTTTAATCGCATCAATGGCAAAACAAGAACAAACATCATTAGGATTCTTAATAGATTCAGAAACATTAAATTTAATCACATCGCCACCAAACTTTATAGTTAATGCTCCCTTGGCCACATCAATCTTGGTTTGGGTTGTTTTCATGAAAGGTGGTCCAAGTAAGATTGGCAATGGTGGAGAGTGGGCTGAATCCTCCTTTTCAAGAACATAAAAATCTGTCGGAAAAATCAAATGGTCTACCTGCACCAAAACATCTTCCTAAACACCTTTTGGATATGCATCATAACGATCGACTAATTGAATAATAAGTCTATCATTTTTCAACTCTCCTAAGTTCATAGATACATAAACAGAATATGGCATGACATTAATGGAAGCACCTAAATCTAGAATAACATGCTCAAACCTTGTATTACCAATTACACAAGGGATATTGAAACTACTTAGATCTTTGCATTTAGGTGGTAGCTTTATTTGCAACACTGTAGAGACATTTTCACTTACATGTACCACCTCTTTCTCCCGAATTCGTTTCTTTGTTGTACAAAGCTTCTTCAAAAACTTGGCATACTTTGGAATTTGCTTTATCACATCAAGGAGTGGTATATTGACTTGCACCTTCCTGAAGGTCTCTAGAATGTCTTTTCCATTCTCTTCGTTCCTAGATTGCATAAACCAGTCAGGAAAAGGCACATTTGCTGAAATAGGGTTAGAATTAACAGAAATTGAACCCATCTTACCTGTGTTGGATGGATGAGGGGGTGTAGGGGGCTGCGGCAAGGATTGCTCAGTCCTTGCCGTGGCCTTGTCTTGTTCCTCCTCCTTGAATTGCAATTTCTTGTCCTTATTTTGGCTTGATTTGGATGGTTTTGGGTCAGTTTCAACTTCTCTTCCACTTCTCAACGTGATGGCCTTTGTAGATTCAAATCTTCCCTTCGGGTTGACAATGGTTGAACTAGGTAATCTGCCTTATTCTCTAAATCGGCCCATGAATTCTACCATCTGCCCCATTTGCTTCTTCAATTCATCCACCTATTTAGCTTGATTTTGCATTTCTTTGGTTTGATTTTGTACTCCCTGCGTCAAAGAGGTGAGTAATTGAATAACTTTATCATTATCCAATGACATACTTGAATTGGGTTGGGCCAAATGTGGTTCAGGTTGCATTGGTGCGAATGGCCTTTGAAACATCCCAGGGGGTGGCTGTCGAAATCCTCCTTGTTGTTGAGGTTGTTAAGGCTCCCTCCACTTTATGTTTGGGTGGTCTCTCCAGCTCAGATTGTAAGTGTTGGCGTATGGATTATATTTTGGCTGATTTTGGCCTTGAAACCTAATGGCGTTGGCATTTTCCCATCCTCCATTCTCTATCAATTGAGGGCATTTCTCATAGGGGTGTCTTTGTATATAGCACACGCCACAAGTTGTATTTCCTTGCACTTTCGATCCTTCAACAAACTGCGATAACATAATAGTGAGATTAGCCATTTGAGATTGCAATTCTGAAATTGAACTTACCTCATTCACTTGTAGTTGTTGCCGTGGGGGATCCCTTTGTCCAACTCCTTCATATTGTTGTGCATTCAAGGCTCGATTTGCAATTAAGGTCTTGGCATCCACGGGTGTTTTGTCAACCAAAGCTCCTCCTGCGGAGGCATATAACATTTGTCTCTCAATTGGAAGAAGTCCTTCATAAAAATATTGAATGAGAAGCTCTTGTTTCATTTGATGTTGAGGACATGATGCAACTAGAGTCTTGAAATGCTTATAATACGCTGGGAAGGATTCTCCTTGGTTTTGTTGAATTCCACTAATCCTCTTCCTCAAAAGAATGACTCTTGAAGTTGGGAATAATTTCTTTAAGAACGCTATCTTCATGCTTTCCCAAGAAGTATCAGTTCCTGGTGCCAATTCGTACATCCAATCCTTAGCCTTTTCCAAAAGAGAGAATGGAAAAGCTTTCATCTTCAAAATGTTCCTATCGACGTTGATTGGGGTCATGCTTGAACATACCACTTCGAATTCCTTCAAGTGCTTGTTTGGATCTTCCATGGACAACCTATGGTATTTGGGAAAATGATGCAACAAACTAGACTTCAATTCAAACTCATCGGTCTTGTCTTGAGCCTTCCTAGGACATTGAATGCATAAGGGCATGACATTGTCTAATCCCGAGGCTGAAAGTTCCTTGATTGTTCGATTATCCATAGCCATGACTTGTTCTTCCACTTCCTCTTGTTCAATTTCGGATTCAGAGCAAAAACTAGAGGGATTAGATTCTGGTTGCTTCCTTTTCCTTCTCAACGTTCGTTCAAAATTGTCGTCAAACTCCAAGATATGTGCACGAACAGGTTGAGAACTTCGAGTCATAAACTAGTACCTAAAACAAAACAAAACAAAATTAGAAACCAAAAACAAAAGATACGAAAAGAAACAAAGGGGATTAGCAAAATTTGCTAATCCCTGACAACGGCGCCAAAAATTTGATGTGGTATAAAACAGCACACAAAATTAAACCCTCTTGTTGACAATTGTAGTAGATATGTAAGTAAGGATCGTTCTAGGCCAGGGATTATGAGGGATTGCTAATCTACTCAAATTAGACTGTAAAATACTAAACTAGACTCAAAAACAGAAAACTAGACTCTAATAACTTAAAATAAACTAGACTGACTCAAGACAGCACAAAACATGCAAATTGACTCAAAACAGACACTAAAGAATGATTTGGACGAAAATTGAAGTAAATAGACTTAAAAGACTAACTAGGAACAAGTTTGAATGAATTCTAACTAAACTAACATAACTTAACGGTGGCGGCCGCGGGGGGAGGGGGTTTGTTTTGGACGAAATTTAAAAGTTAAACTAAGTAACTTGCAGAATTAAGTAAAGGGTACGAAATTAGGGTGATTCAAGGGGTGATTGGCTAGCTAGAGGGTTCTTCTCCACACATGACACATATGCAACATAAATCGATTTCTAGTTATTATTCCTACAAACCATGAATGACAATGCCCCAAGTTAACCGTGAATAGCACTAATTAACCATCAGATTTTCCTAAGTTCATTGAATTGGGCATCGCATCAGAACCAAATTATTCTTCTCAAGTTCCCTACATGAGTAGCATAATAGAGATACGTATCAAAGATCATTAAGTTCTATGAAAATCATAAGCATTGACAAGGCATTCGTAACTATGAACAGCATGATACTCCTATCACGAATTTACTTAACGTGATCGTGACTAGCAACCTCCACTACTTGTAAATATAGGTTCGTAACTATTAGGTGAAACTCCCTTATATTTTAGCACCAAATTCATGCATGCAAACTAAGTAGGCCTCCTTAATCAACATACAAGAATAAGTTCTCAATCAAACAATTAAGTAAATTACATTCACGATTTATGAAACAATAACTGGAAGTAATCAACTCATATCACATATATATTCATGGTTTTGAATTCTCCTCTAGCTAAAACAAGTTTAGCTCCTCATGTTTGCAATTAAACAAAGATAATTACATTTAAACATTGAAAACAAAAGATGGGAAACACCTAAAATCGTTCCAGCAATCCAACATCTTGAATGGCAAGGCACAACTTAAGGATCTCCTCTCCTTTCTCCTTGCAATGCTGCGGCACTATGAGGGATGTGGTGGTGGTTTTTGGTTGTCAGTGGTAGTGTCGAATTATGGTGATGAATCCCTTTTAATTGTGCGGTAGATGGTAGAATTAATAGGGTAAGAGAATCACAGCCCTAATTAATTTTGGAGACAGATTTGTACACCAAATCCTCAAAGAAAATGGGTAAATAAATGTCAGAATCCAAGAGGGAAAGGGAAAGAAAGGTGCGGCACAAGGGAAGGAAATGAAAAGGGAGATGCGGCAAGGGATATGAAAGGATTTAGGACTTCTAGAACAAGTTTTTAAGTGTCCTAATATAATTAGAGATCCTCCTTGCAGCTGGAACCTAGGTAGAGTAAAATTAGGATAAGGCTAGGACAAAATAAGGTAACTTGGCTAACATTCCTCCTTTCTTGCTAGGCTCCTTAACTTCTTTTTCTTGAATTAATTCATTCATCTCTTTAGCACATTCCTAGCCTCTTTTGGTCTTCAAATTCGTCCATCCACTGTGCTCCATGCATATCCTATCCATTCCAAGCCCAAAACTACTCTAAAATGCTCCAAATTGCACTTTCTTGCCAACTTTGTGATTTGAACCTACAAACACACAAAAATAGCTTAAAACACTTTAATAAATAGAAACTAACTAATTATATGCAAAGAAACAAGCTAAATCATTCGCATAAATATGCTCCTATCAATTGGACATCGTGTCGCAACCAAATTATTCTTCTCAAGTTCCCTATATGAACAGCCTGATAGAGATACATGTCAAAGATCATTAAGTTCTATGAAAATCATAAGCATTGACAAGGCATTCGTAACTATGAACAACATGATACTCCTGCCAGGAATTTACTTAACGTGATCGTGACTAGCAACCTCCACTACTTGTAAATATAAGTTTGTAAGTATTAGGTGGAACTCCCTTATATTCTAGCATCAAATTCATGCATGCAAACTAAGTATGCATGCTTAATCAACATACAAGAATAAGTTCTGAATCAAACAGTTAAGCAAATTGAATTCACAATTTATGAAACAATAACTGGATGTAATCAATTCATATCACGTTCATGTTCATGGCTTTGAATTCACCTCTAGCTAAAACGAGTTTAGTTCCGCATGTTCACAATTAAACAAAGACAATTAAATTTAAACATTGAAAACAAGAGATAAAATACACCTAGAAATGCTCTAGCAATCCAAAGCTTTGAATGACAGGGCACAGCTCCAAATGACTCATCTCATTTCTCGTTGCAGGGTTGCAGCACTACGAAGGATGTGGTGGTGATTTGTGGTTGTGAGTGGTAGTGTCGAATTGTGATGAGAGATGGGTCAGATATAATTGATACGGCACTATGTATTTATAGAGAGAAGGGAAGGCACGACAAGGGCTGAAAAGAAGTAAAATTGGGACTCCCAACCAATAAGGAAAATGACACTTCTAATGCAGATTTCGGGGAGGAAAAAGAATGGTTCTTTCGGCAGGATTCCCTAGCTTCTAGAAAGGGTTGATGCGGCACAAACTTAGGAACAGATTAGGGCTTCTAGAACCATGTATTTAGGTGTTGACATATAGTTAGGGGTCTTCCTTGCAGCTTGATTTGAGGTAGAATAGGATTAGGATAAGATAAGATCAGATAAGGTTAGTTTGGATAATGTTTGGATAATATAAGGTTTTGGATAATGTTCCTTCCTTTTAGCTGATTCCTTATCTTCCAAGTCTTGAATTAATCTATCCAGATCTTTAGCACATTCCTAGCCTCTCTTGAACTTCAAAAACATCCATCCACCCTGCTCCATGCATGTGCTATCCATTCCAAGTACAAAACTGCTCTAAAATGCTCCAAATTGCACTTTCTTGCCAACTTTGTCATTTGAACCTACAAACACACGAAAATGGCTTAAAACACTCTAATAAGCAGAAACTAACTAAGTAAATGCAAAGAAACAAGCTAACTAAGTTGCATAAATATGTTCCTATCACACATCCTCAAGGAGCAAAGGAGTATCAAAAGGAAGAAAATCACAAGGAAGATATAAGGAGCTAGGAGGTGACTTGAAGGCCCTCCACTTGGGTGAATCCCTTATGTAAACAAAGATGAGCTTCAAGGGTAATGAATCTCAAAATCCTTTCTTCTCTTTAATGTTGTTAAAGCGTCTTATGGTTCACCATTCACTAGGCTTTGAAAGTCATGGGTTTTAGAATTGTTTTTGAATGCAAGCCTACTTTAAAGTGTTATTAGTTTGCATATGTGGTCAAATGTTCTCACATGTTCTTAGCTAGGACAAATTTTTTCCTTCAAGTGGTATTAGAGCCTAGTTCTAGTGTATGGTGAATCCTTTTGGGTTTTGTGTTTTTCATGGTTTGTGATTTAAATGTTGTAAATGTTACAAGCTTTGTTCTTGTTTTTTGAATATAAATTTTGCTTGAAAATTTAGCATCTCAAATGTTGTAGATGTAGTTCATTTAAGCATGAATATTGGAACTAAAATTTGGTGCCATGTATGTGGGGAAATTCGGCCAAATCCAAAGGGTGGATTTTTGGGTTCATGTTTGTCTTGTTAAAAGTGTTTTAAAGTGACATTAGGAACCCCTAAGTACCCTAGGATGTTAACCCTCTTTTTGAGTAGTGTAAATTTGAGTTTTATTGAGTGAAAACATTGATGGGAGTTTTATTGAGTGAAAACATTGATGGAGCTCTTATGAGTTTTCATGTGTGTTCTTCAATGTTCTTGATGTTCTTACCAAGAACAAAAAGGCTTGGTGTTTCGATTCAATGTGTTTGTTGTTTTTCATAATGTTTTGGTTTGTTATTGATTGGTGATGGATGATTTGTGTCTTTATTGTTTGAAAAACCTATATCTTACAACCCATACCAATCAAACTTTTCAACCATGCCAATCAACTATTCAACCCATACCTTTCACTTTTTCAACACACTTTATGAAATTTTGAATTTTCAACAAAACCAACCCATCACTCAACTACCAAAACCGGCCACCCCATAATGGGGGGTACTTTTGGGGCTTTTATGTAATTACATAAAGTTTTGATACTTTTGTGTGTTTACACATTGACCCAAAAGTTTACATTTTTACGTAAAGGCCCAAAATCACTAAAGGACAAATTGTTTTGCTCCTTTAATGAAGTTTTTATAATTGTTGAAATTTTTGGGTTCTAGTTGTAATTACATGAAGTTGTGGACTCTTGTGCTTTTACAAAGTGACCCCAAAAGTTTATGTTTTTGCATTGTGGCCCAATAGTTGTGGTCATTGCATTTTCGGCCCAAATTATGATGAGAACAAAATGGTTTTGTTTCTTTAATGATAATTGGATTTTCATTTTATTTAGTTCCATTTAAATCAATTCTATGAATCCGAAAACCAATTGTTTAAGTTGCTTTCTTAGTTAATGTGATTGATTAAGAAAAGGGTGATTATGAACCAAAGGCCTCGATAATTAAGCTATGTGATTGGCCGCTTTGCATTATGAATGTTTGGGTTAAGTAGTTTAGTTTTGAATGTAATTTGATTGGTTCAAATGTGTTGTAAAAAAGCATAAGTCCTTCAAATGTGTTGTAAAAGGGCATAAGCCCTTCTCTTTATTTCAAGTATTCCTTTTTGTTTATTTGCATGCAAATTGGAATAGTTGGGTCCAACGCCCAATAGGAAATAACGGTTTAATTAGATTAAACGTGTAACTAAAATCAACAACTACCTACCTTAGACCCAAGGTCCAACACAAGGCTCGTGTTGGATCAAATCAAACGGTTCATAATCATCCTAAGGCCTAAGATGACTATATAGTCCATATGAGGATGCTATGCATTCGTTAGTAGTTCCATATAGTCTCGCTTGTTTCATCGAAACAGTGGGAGCATTACACACTACTAATTCGTATAAACTTGGACCAATGGTTGTGATAGGCCCAAGTTCTTTTAATAAGATTAAAATGAAATTGATGTAGCCCAACACTACTCCCTCAATAAAACGAATATTAAGTTGATAAGCGAGAGATGCTTTGAACATCTCTTCGTAGGCCTTCCACCGTGGTGGGCTCCAATCGTTTGTGACTCATACATCGGCTTCACCCTATCATGGGGAAGTTCAAACTATGTGCTTACATTCAGGAGGAATCCATATGTACATACATGATGTGGTGAGGTATGCAACGAGGATGGCCAACATCATACCATTGTGAGGCTATTCTTGAACCCCTACACGAACTAACATGGTGGGAATAACTTAACTAACTGCAATGGTGCTGACATCGTATCATTGTGAGGCATCATTCTCTAGAGGCCAAACTAGATGGGTAATTACAAGAGTTGTAAATGACTAAAGCGTTATTCTCTCATCATTATTGTTGCTAATCAACATCATATCATTGTGAGGTGGGGTTGGTAATGGTGAGCCTCCCATATCGAATTCCATTAAGGGATGTGGAATGTGCCAAAAATAGTGGGTGGTACTATTTGATTTAAGACCCAATCAAGTTGTTTTAAAATCAACAATATAATACAATTTTTGTTATGTTATGTAGTTAACGACATGCCTAAAATTACACCTACCATTATACTTGACAAAAGGGGCCTTAGGGGCCAACGTTTCCTTGCTTGGTATCATCACATTGAGAATGTCTCAAAGATGAATGACATAATGTATGTGCTTAAGCAATCCCCTCCTCATGTACCTCGTACGAAACTAGCGTCAAATAAGGAGTGTCAAAATTATGCTAGACACTTTGAGGATGACTTACAAGCCAAATGCTTAATCCTCACTTCAATTAGTGAGGAGCTTAAGAAGCTTCATGAGCACATGGACACTGTGCAATGGTTGATAGTTTACATAAGATGCATGAAATTGAGACGAGTAACGTATGATTCTCAAATGTTTGTAGTCTATTGAATGCCAAAATGGCAAAAGGGACATTAGTCCAAAAACATGGACAAAAGATGGAAAGGATCTTTCAAGATCTTGAGAGTTTAGGAACTTCCATCGATGGGAAAATGGCCCAAGACTTTTTCCTTGCATCTCTCTCGGATGATTTCACTAAGTTTATAGTAAACTATAAAGTGAATAGATTCGATCATACTCTTTCTAAGATGATTGACATGTGCTGTAAGTTTGAACAAGGTTTCAAAAAGGACAGTGGGAGTGAGAATCCAATCACAAGGAAAAGGTTGCATAAGAAGAAGGCAAGAAAATCCAAAGGAACATGCTTTCATTGTGAAAAGGATGAACGTTGGAAGAAGAAATACAGGGTGCGCATTGCGAGCCTTATGACACGAACTTTTGAAGGGACTATTTCTGTCATAGAGAGTGCTTTTACAATAAGCTACAATTCCTGGATATTTGATTCAGGCGCTAGTCAACATATCTACAATTCGTTGCAGGGACTAACATGGAGCAGGACATTGCGCAATGGGGATATGATAGTGCGAGTTGGGAACATCACTAAACTACCCTTCGGGGAAGTCTTGGAACTTAAAAATTGTTTATATTTTCCTTCATGTATAAAGAATTTGATTTCCATCTCTATGCTTTTACGAGATGGGCACTTAATATTGTTTGACAAAATGAGTTGTACTTTATACTTGAATGATTGTATTATCTTTCATGGTAATATGATAGAGGGACTTTTTCACCTAGAGACAAGTAGTGAGATGCATTGTATTAAAAGCGGGAATACCTCAAAACCCAAAAAGGCTAGAGAATAAGTTAACCAGGAAAAGATGTGGCATCATAAACTTGGACATGTGAACCTTGATAAGATTCGCAAGATATCGAAAAACAGATATTTTTGCCCATTAGGTAATGACCAAATGGGTACTTGTGAATGTTACTTGAAAGGGAAAATGACCAAATCTCCATTCACTGGGAAGGGAGAGCGTGCCACTGAAATTCTAGGGTCAATCCACATTGACATATATGGACCTATGTCCACTACATCAAGCGGAGGCTTGTCCTACTATATCACATTCACCGACGATAACTCTTGGTTAGGCTATGTGTATCTTATGAAGTACAAGTCAAAATCCTTTGAAAAGTTCAAAGAATTCAAGAATAAAGTTGAGAAGCAAACTGGGAAGCAGATAAAGATCCTAAGATCAGATCGAGGGGGAGAATATCTAAGTAATGATTTCCTAGATTATCTCAAAGAGTGTGGAATAAAATCATAGTGGACTCCACCAAGAACTCCACAACTTAATAGAGTTTCTGAAATGACAAATCAAATTCATTCTATGATGAGTTCTGTTGATCTACCAGTAACATTCTGGGGATATGCTCTATATACATTAGCTTACTTACTTAATAGAGTACCTTCCAAGTCAGTTTCACAGACGCCCTATGAGATATGGCATGAGAGAAAGCCAAGTCTTAATCATATTAAGATTTGGGGTCGTGAAGCATATGTCAATAAGCTTGAAGCTACTAAGCTTGAAGCGAGATCAGTTAGGTGCTATTTTGTGGGATATCCTAGAGAAACTATGGGATATGAGTTCTACCATCCTGACGACCAGAAAGTCTTTGTCACCATAACTGCTAAGTTTCTAGAGGATGAATTTGTTCTCAAAGGAACTAAAAGTAAAATGATGGAAATTAATGAGATTAATGATGAACCATAAACAAGCACTTGACAAGTTGACAATCCCGTTCCTGAACCCCTAGCTCCACATAGATCTGAACGGGTCAGTAAGCCACCTAAGAGGTATGGCTTGGAGAATGACTTTGGGGAATTGCACCTTCTAGGTGACAATGAAACAAAGAAGGACCCTAGAGACTACATTGAAGCAATGTCTGATATTGATTCAAAGAGATGGCAAGAGGCCATGAAATCCAAGATGGATTCCATGTATCAAAATCAGGTCTGGACTCTTGTAGACCCTCCAGAAGGTATAGTACATGTTGGAAACATATAGGTATTCAAGATGAAGATAGGCGATGATGAGAACGTGGAGACTTATAAGGCTAGACTAGTAGCCAATGGTTACAGGCAACGAGAAGGGATTGACTATAAAGAAACCTTCTTTCCTGTAGCCATGATTAAGTCCATTTGGATTCTGCTTGCTATAGCTGCATACCATGATTATGAGATATGGTAAATGGACGTGAAGACTGCCTTTCTGAACGGCTACCTAGTGGAAGAGCTCTATATGACTCAACCCGAAGGTTTCGTGTCCAATTATGAAAAGACTAAGGTATGCAAGCTTCAGAGGTCCATTTATGGACTTAAGCTAGCATCCGAGAGCTGGAACATTCGTTTTGATATTGAAATCAAATCGTTTGGTTTTACTCAAAACAAAGATGACAATTGTGTTTATCAAAAAGCCGTTGGGGATGCAATTATATTCCTAGTGTTATATGTAGATGACATATTACTATTCGGGAATGACACTGCAGTACTTTCTTTTGTAAAAGTGTGGTTGTCCAAAACCTTCCACATGAAAGATTTGGGATATGCATCTTATGTGCTTGGGATAAAGCTCTATCGTGATAGATCTAGAAAATTAATTGGATTATCCCAATCTATGTACATAGATAAGGTGCTAAGTGGGTTCCAGATGGAACAATCTAAGAAAGGTTTTCTTCCTATGAGATATGGAATTCACCTTTCTAAATCCATGAGACTTAAGACTCCTGAAGAAATACGGCAGATGAATGCTATTCCTTATGCTTCCACCATAGAAAGTCTCATGTATGCCATGATATGCACAAGGCCTAATATGGCATATGCTGTCAGCATTACTAGTCGATATCAATCTAACCCAGGATCAGAACACTAGGCAGTTCTCAAGACAGTCCTTAAGTACTTAAGAAGAACTAAGGACATGTTCCTCGTTTATAGAGGAACGACAGAGTTGCGAGTGGAAGCCTATAAAGACGCAGATTTCCAATCTGACATCGATGATAGAAGTTCCATTTGCAGATATGTGTTCACTATGAATGATGGGGCTGTCAGCTGGAAAAGTAAGAAACAAGATGTAATTGCTGATTCCACGACGGAGGCTGAATATGTCACTGCAGTTGAAGCCGGCAAATAAGCGTTCTGGATGAAGAAGTTCATTACTGAACTTGGAGTGGTTCTAACCATTACATCACCAGTAACCTTGTATTGTAATAATAGTGAGGCGATAACTCAAGCCAAGGAACCCAGGGTTCATCAAAAGAACAAGCATTTTGACAAACGCTTTAATATCATTAGAAGATATGCTGCCAAAGGGAAAGTCAATATCCTCAAGGTTGCCTCAGCCACAACGTAGCAGATCCACTGATGAAGCCAATGTCTCAAATCCAACTTGAGCGCCATATGGAAAAGATGGGTATTGTTAGAAGTATGCCCATAAATCCACTCATTTGATGTAATAGATTTTGGAATACTTATTGTTTTAAACTATTATATGTTGAATGATAGGCAAAGCTTATTGTTATTCACTATTTATTGTATTATGTGTTTAAGCAATAAGGTAATCCAAAGAATGTATTTAATCTAAGAGAGAAGTGATCTAAGTACGTTAGATTAATGAGACCTTTCTCTTATGCTCATTCCTAAAACGTTCCTAGCCATAGGATTGCCAATTGGGCATTGACAATCCGCTATGGTTAGTATGTGTTATGTTAACTCAAGCGTGAGTATGACTAGTCTCAAGTCATTTAGTACTGGACACTGAGACAAACACATAGGTGCTCAAAAGGTAATTGAGTACACTAAACTATGATAAAAAAAGGAGTTCAAACATACATGACATGTAAGAACTCGTAAGTTGCAATATGCAAAGTAGTCATTTGACCTGAGGCATCATAGATGTCTAATGGTTAGGTCATTGATCGTTGAATATGTCAAAGGCATTCCATCGAGAGTGTCCACAGCATTATTAGGGTCAAGCTATCTAGTCATGTAGGTATATGAATGCACAACAAGGGATCTCTAACCTTCCATGGTGGAGGGAGAATACTCTGAGATATGATTCAAGAGTCTTTGGCCAAAGCATATGAATATAGCTTAGGAAGTTTGTTCCAAATCATATTCAATTGAATCATATAAAGAAGTATCACATTGGATAGTAGACATGAAACAAACTATCACTCAAACAATGTGATTAAGAGTATTGTATTAGAGAATGATCGTATTGCATTGTAATTGCAACTGAATAGGTTCTCCAACCACTTCTACTTAGCTTGGGTAACCATAACATGCTGCTAGGTGTCATTCATGGTTTGTGGGAGCCCTGAAGATTAGCAAACACTAATCTTCATCAAAGGGAGAATTGAAATGTAGTTTCAATTCACAATCGATCGTTAAAAGTAACAATTGCCCACTGCCTCGCTAATTGGAACCTAATGGATCGTACACCGAGTACGGATGAAAGTGAAGAAATATAAATGAGATGGATAAGCAATTAAATGGTTTAATTGAGAATGGTCAAGATTAATTAATTAGTTAATTAATTATACAAAAGGTTCATATTGGGCTTTTAAGTTAGTTTCGGGTTTTGGGGCCCAAAAGGGTTTTTGGTCCGTAAGGCCCATTGAGTTTATGTTGTGTGACAACTAAAACTAAATGGAAAAATAGCCCAAAAACATAGCTAAAACCGGCCACTTAGGGAGAATGAGTTGACTGACTCATTACAAGTTTGCCACTCACTTGTGATGTGGTATAATGGCAACTTTATAGCCATTCCCTCATTAGGGTTTTCTTGAGGCAAAGAAGAGAAACCTTTTTCTCTCTTTTTCTCTAAAGAGGCCGGCCACGTAGGGCAAAAATAGCTAGCAATCTTTTCTTCCTTTGAGTCATCCATTTCATTTTCACACCTCATCCTTGGTGTGGAGACTTAGAGACACTAAACCTTTGGTGTTCTTATAGATCCTTTCCTCACATCCTCAAGGAGCAAAGGAGTATCAAAAGGAAGAAAATCACAAGGAAGATCTAAGGAGCTAGGATGTGACTTGAAGGCCCTTCACTTGGGTGAATCCCTTGTGTAAACAAGGATGAGCTTCAAGGGTAATGAATCTCAAAATCCTTTCTTCTCTTCAATGTTGTTAAAGAGTCTTATGGTTCACCATTCACTAGGCTTTGAAAGTCATGGGTTTTAGAATTGTTTTTGAATGCATGCCTACTTTAAAGTGTTGTTAGTTTGCATATGTGTTCAAATGTTCTCACATGTTCTTAGCTAGGACAAAATTTTTCCTTCATCCACCACCTAAACTTACTACTTAAATAGTAATTACTTTGAATTCGAAAAAGGTATGTAAATTTGGTTTGAATTCAAAAAATGTATGTCATTTGGTTAATCTTGCAAACTAATAAGATCAGCTTAATTATCTTGTAATCTCTTGGAGCTCCTTTTTTGTGCAAAGGCTGAACAAGATTGAAGTCTAACTTTGTAAGTTTCAGTAAAGCTTCATTATGTAAAACTTCATCTTGGTAGATTGAAATGTAACGCTGCTTAGATAATCTTTCAAGACTTTTTCACAAAGGTCTCTCTAGGGGTTGAGTTATTTGTGTAACTAGTGGATTGCTTACATGGGTAGTTGCGGACTCAAGGTGAGTGATGGTGAATACAAGAGCCTCTCCCAATATGTCTTTTCCATGCACCCTCAGAGTAGTGACCTTAACCTGTCTGTCTCTGTATATTTTCTTGAGAGATTTGTGAGCTTCTTCTTGTTCTTCAAACATGGCTAAAGAGAGCTTAGTGAATCTAAAAGGAGATAGCTCCCATGCTGCTCCATCATCACCTCACTCAGATGTTGATATCAACCCAAATCAACGCCTTAGTGTGTCTTACTAAATGAGTTCAACTACCTTCCCTGGGCGAGAGCTGTTACTCTTGCTTTGGGAGGACGATCAAAGCTCGGTTATGTCAATAGTGTTATCCCAATGCATGAGATTACCTTACCATATTATGATGCTTGGCTATGCAAAGACTAGTTGGTCATGTCGTGGTTACTCAATTCCATGGATGGCAAGATTGCAGAGATTTTCAACTATGCTGAATCCTCCATGAGTCTATAACTCTTTGGAAAAATCTCAAGGAAATGTATGGAAATCAAAATAATGTAGCTCATATGTTTCAATTTAAGAAGGATATTGCTAGCTTGCAACAGGAAAGAAAGCCATTTGTGTAACACCTTGAAAGGTTGACCACCATGTGGAACAAGTTGAATGTGTATCGGCCACTCACCATCAATGCTGCTGTGCTAACTAAGAGAGCCGAAGAAGACAAAATATTCCAACTTCTAGCAAGCCTGAGTCCTGAATTCGAAGATCTTCGAAGCCATATCCTCATGAATCCCGACCTACCTTCTTTCTCAAGTGTGTGTGCCAAGATTCAACGAGAAGAAATTAGCAAGAAGGTCATGACCTTGGAAGTAAAGGTAAAGGGAAAACACAAACTTGGTGAGGAGAGAGGCTACAAAGGAAGAAAATCTGGCTTTAAATGTAGCCATTGTGTTACTGGAGGGCATTCAAGAAATCGATGCTGGATTCTTCATCCAGAGCTAAAGCCAAAGTTTCCTAGGGACAATAAAGGTTTCTCTAAGGGCTCATACAACCCTTCTTACAAGGAAAATCATGTTGCCACAATTTTCCCGATGGAGCACTAAGTTCACCACTAACCTAGTTGCATTGATCAACGAATTTGCTGCCTTTCTTCACAAGAAACAAAGTCATAAAGATAATGAAGGACAAACCAATCAGTGTGATAACAACCAAACTGCCTACTAGAACAGTTCGCTGGCTTCCTGGCTGAAAATGAAGGTGTGGTACAATTAGACATCACAGGTATCTTGCACTATTTCTCAACTGCTCTCAAAGTTGGTAATGTGCATGATTATTGGATTATAGATTCTGGAGCCATTGATCATATGACTAACAAGTTTACAAACTTGCATAATTTTGAAAAACCAAATTGTTTACTAGGACAGTTTGCTGGCTTCCTGGCTGAAAATGAAGGTGTGGTACAACGAGACATCCCAGGTATCTTGCACTCTTTTTCAACTACTCTCAAAGTTGGTAATGTGCATGCCTGGAGCCACTGATCATATGACTAACAATTCTACAAACATTCATAAACTCCATCTCAAGTGTTAGTTGCCAATGGCAAAGGTGCTATGGTTGTAGGAAAAGGGAAAACACATTTGATCTCAAGTGACGTCGAGTCTGAGGCTCTTTATGTTCCATCATTTCCCTTTCAACTTTTATATGTTGACAAGATCACGAACTCATCAAATTGTCTTGCTATTTTCTCTTCAAAAAATGTGATTTTTTCGGATTTAGTCACCAAGAAGACGATTGGTGAAGGATTTTTCTTAAATGGTCTCTATTATCTTTCCAAACATATTCAAGTTCCCAAGGTTTTTCAAGTCACTTCAAGCTTAGCTCAAGAACAACAACTTTGGCACCAACAACTAGCACATCCTTCTGAAAAAGTCCTATCCACTTTGTTCCCAAACCTATGCAAAATTACAAGTCCTTGTAATGTTTGTCACTTCTCTAAGTTTACAAGATTACCATTTACTTCCTCTTTGTCTAGGGTTAGTAATCATTTTGAAATCGTGCATTCCGATGTATGGGGACCAATTCTAGAGTCTTTTGATGGATACAAATATTTTGTAACTTTTGTGGATGATTTCACAACGATCACTTGGTTGTACATTTTGAAGTTTAAAAGTGACCACACAATTTTCTTCAAACATTCATGTTTTACGATCAGATAATGGCACTGAATATATGTCCCATAACATCTAATAATATATAAGTATGCATGGTATATTACATCAAACAAACTCAGTTGGAACACCCCAACAAAATGGGGTAGCTGAGAGGAAGAATAGAGATCTCCTTGAGAAGACTAGAGCTCTTATGTTTCACATGAATGTGCCAACAAAATTTTGGTCCCAATGAGTCCTCACTATGAGATATCTCATCAATAGATTGCGTAATAAAGTGTTGAATTTTAAATCACCTTATGAGGTCCTGAAAGACAAAAAGATCAACTTATCTCATTTGAGAGTTTTTGGGTGTACATGCTTTGTTCACATCCAAGCACACAATTGTGACAAGCTAGACCCAAGAGCTACCAAATGTGTCTTTCTAGGTTATTCATCCACCCAAAAAGGTTACAAATGTTACAATCCAATAACTAGAAAAATGGTTGTTTTAAGGGACGTAAAATTTGACGAATATGTTCCTTACTTCTCATGACTATTGGGTTACTCTAGACAAGGGGAGCATTTGCTGGATTTATTCCTAATTCCATATCCAAATGGAGAAGATACAACGTGTATTCCTAGTGATCATGTACAGGATGCTACCAATCCTCACTTAGTGACACATCTTGAAGAGGAAACTTCTCTTCCATTGGAGACTCAACTTGCACCCTCCAATGCTCCTTCCAACCATGATATTCTTCAATTGCCTGTAGCTCAATCTCCTTTAGTTCTTTGCAATCCTACTCTTAAGAGGAAACTTCAATCCAAGTTACATAATTATGTGACCTACACCGCCATGTATCCATTGACTGATGTTATTTATTATAGCAAAGTCTCACCATCATCTGTAGTCGAAGTCGTTCTCACCGCCACACATCGGCAACCACAATCTGCTGCATCGCACCCATAATCTGCTACACCCGCGCGACTCATGATCTTCTTCCTGGATCGTACTCGCAACCCGCGAACCTATCGCCTGCAACCCATATGCACTGACTCCTGGATCCATCTCCGCCTCACTGACCTTCTGCACCATCCCAGCGGTTTGTATTCGTCCCTAATAAAGCCCTGATCCGAACCACTCGGATCGAGTTCATCTCCCCTTGAAGTCCTGTAAACCTGCATCCTTTTCTGTTCCGCACCACACCTGAAAAAAAGAAAGACTGATGTTGTTGGTTTGCACAGAAAAAAAAAAAAAGGAAAACAGAAGGTTCTGTTGATTGTTCGCAAGAAAGAAAAATGGGAAAGAAGGAAAGGATAGGAAGGAAAAAAAAAAGGGGGGGGGGGGAAGGAGAAGGAAAAAGAGAAAAAAAAAAAAAATTGCCGTTAGTTTAAGGCCCATGCGGGCAAAAGAAAAAAAAAATTTGGTTGGATTTTTTGTTTGTTTGTTTGGAATTTGGCATCTGCATCGGCATCAGCATTGGCACTGAAATTTGGAGTTTTGCATCCACATCTACTTTGGCAAACCCATGTCGTGTACCGCCATAAGTTTGACGGGGAGTGTTGAAAAATATTAGTATTTTGGTTTATTTTTGGTATTTGGGTTTTGCTTGTTAGGTTAGGATTTGGGCCTAGCCCATCTGAGTTAGGGTTTCTTAGGTTTAGTTCTCTATAAATATTGCTTGTAATTTAGTTTGAAAGTAAGTCATTCACAATGTAGTCTCTTGGAGTTTTGTAGCCGTTTCGGCTTTCTCATTTGTTTAATAAAATTCTTATTATTTTGTAATCTTGCTCGTAGCGCACTTTGATATTCAACTGTTATCCATGATCTAGTCTTCCCTCATGTGAAAATAGGCATAACAAGTTTGAAATTTTTGTGTGCGTTTGATTGCACTGCATTGGAAACAATGCCCAACTTTTCGGAAATGTCAAATATGAGAAAACTGGAAGTAAGTGATTCACCCAAACTCACTGAGGTTCCGGGCTTGGAAAACTCATTAAACTCCATGACATTGATTATTATGCAATGGTGCACCAATCTCACAACTGATTTTAGGAAGAACATCCTACAGGTATCTCTCTCTCTCTCCCCTAAGTTATCGATACCTTCCTGATCGGTATTTTCACCACCTGAAAAAGTAGGGATAAAAACACTTAAAAATACTTGCAAGAGTGCAAGGTTGTCGTAATATAACAGCTCAAGCAAGGTCGTTTTCCGCAGGGATTGAATGAATAATTTTATGTTAACCAAATCTTAATTAATTATTTGAAAACAAAGTTTGGAAAATGGTGATTTAATGACTTAAAATATTCAAAACGAATTGAACTAAAAACAATTAAATAAATTGACAAAATAAAGGAAACAAAAGAAAATAGTTTTGAAAATAAATTTGAGCACTAGGGTTCCGCCGTCACCTTAACAATCCTATATAGTTCTTCCAATTACTTATGACTTACACATGTATATTTTGGAGGTTAGGTTTTCCTAAAGTATGCCCTACTTGGAACCTCCAACATAGAACGTATATCTAACATGCAACCCGTCCGTGGCATCCAGATCGAATGTGAACATGCAAGACTCATTAAGTTTTGTGAAATCCTTTTGAAAAACCATATAACCCTTAAGACGTGTCGTCCATCATAAGAAGTTACACATATTAATCACAAGAAGCCAATGCCAATTCCAGGAACAGCCCTCCGCCAAAATTGCATCAAATCACTTTTCTAAGCATCCTAATGGTGGCCAATTACTAAGACAAATAGATAGTTTAAAGCACAATGATTAATAATTCAAAACTTGCATGCATAATATCATAAGCAAATTGAAAAGAAACTACATATTCTTGCTAAGGCTCGTGGCCTCGCCCTAGCAAATGAAACTAGTTACTAACAATCATAAAATAAAATAATATTAAGAACATGGATAGAAAACACCTTGAAAATAAACTTGAATCGTCAAAAGCTCCAAAGTAGTGATTCTCTCCAAATTGATACGTCCCCCCACTAATCTAATGGCTAAATAGCCTTATTTATACTACTACAAAATAAAATTCTACCTAGAAAAGGTCTTAGAATAAGACTAGGAAACCTAATAGAATAAGATAACTAATAAATAAAAAGTTTCCTATTCTAACTGGAATTCGGACTTCTCGGAAAATCAGTATTTTGACTGATTTGGTCCCAAAATATCTATTTTTAAAGCTTCTGACGTCCCCAACAAATCCTCAGAAGGAATCCTCCGCAAAATATACCATCTTGACCTTCAAAATACGCAAAACGTCCAGAAACGTCAATCTGGGAAAGCTGCGCGCTGGGTCTTTATTTTATCACCACGGTCAAACGGCTTTGTAGAAAAATATGGAATTTTGATACAATCATCTTGAAAGACTCACGAACATCCTCCAATTGGAATCACTCCAAAATTCATCCGTTTGATCACTTTTTACTCCAGAGGAAGTCGAATGTCCTACATTAAAAATACATAACAATGTATCAAAATCTCACAAATTAACCAATAAATTAATATTAAGATTAGGGTAAAATATATGGTATAATATCGACTCATCAAATACCCCCAAACTTAACTTTTTGCTTGTCCTCAAGCAAAACAAAACTCAAAACAAATATAAAAACTAACAAACTAAAGACTTAACTCGAGACAAAATTTTCACCTTTAAGTTACAATCCATAGCAAACGTTAAAAATCATAACATCTCTCCAAAAGTTCCAACTAATCCCACCACAGAGTCTAAGCCATTTAGAATCAATTAGAAAAGAATTCATGAACTTCCTTTGGTGTAAAGTGAACCAACATGGTTCAAAAGACTCGATTAAAACCCCTAACCCTCGTCCTTTTATTTCACATATTCCACACATAACTTCTTCTTTTTCTTCCTTTTTCGATATATATATTTTTTTCAACAGTAATAGTAGTGGTCATGTAATGCTAGTTCACTCGAAACAAACTAACCACCCTGCCCCATGCCGAAACAAACTAACCACCCTGCCCCATGCCAAAACTCTACAATTTGACGCGAGAATCACTGCTGATTAGGCAGGACTGGCCCGGTTACTAAGCAAAGCCTCGGGTGGAACAATTCTTACTTTATTCATAACAAGAACTACACTTTACTTTACTAAGAAAAAAATTAAAAATAAACATGGACTAAAAGTAAGTGTTCCAATCTCACTCCCCACAAACCATGTTGATGTGAATGCAAATTTTTCAAAGTGTAACCCATGAATTAGTGTCTAATCAACGATAAATAGAAAAGACTCTATTATGGAATTAACCTTCACCATGTCCATTTGTTCTAACATTTAAAATAATCTATGGATATTAACTTAAAAAGAATGAAAATTTTATTAGACTCAAAAATTAAAAATCTAAAAATTCTTATTTCCCACCCGCAAACTTAAATCACACATTGTCCTCAAGGTGGGGAAAGAAAGAAAACAAAAATATTAAAGCCTTAAACTTAAAATAGCTAACAAAGACAAAGAAAATAAAAGAAGAAAATATATATAGAAAATAAAATAAAGAAAACAATAAAAGAAAGTATAAAATAAGAAAGAAAACAGACAACAAAAGACAAAGAAACTGACACACCTGGGATTCGAAGACAGGACCTGAAGTTGGGGAAAGGCGCTGGAAACAACACGTGACCAGGGGCTTTGTGAAGATGCGCGGACCAACACGTGCGAGTCTACACTGTGTCAATCTTGAGCAACAGCTGCCATACAAGCTAATTTAGCTCATGTTTCAATTGAAAAACCCTAGCATCTGCGACACACTCTCTCTTTCCTCGAGCCCAAAGCCCAAACGGCTCTCCATCCCTCTCATTTATCTCAGTCCTGGCTCTAACCAAAGACCCAAACAATTCCTACCTAGCTCTCGAGTCATTCCAAATCTTCCAATGGTCCTGGATTTGTCGAACCCAAACACAGATACCCAGCCGTGCCTCCATAGCTGGATTTCTGTCATTTATTCCCAAATCTCCATGTCGTTGCAAATCGAAGCTCCAATCCATCGAATCAATGTCCCAGTGCACACCAAGGTAAACATCTTTTTTTTTCTTACGGATTTCATGACCAGAAGTTGCATGAACTCCATTCTGAACTTGATGCATGGGCCTATTGATGTGACGAAATTCTCTGAGCTGATACTTGTGTTTGCTGTGCATGCAGGTTCAACCCAGAAGTGATGCAAAGGCCCAAAAATTCATAGATCGTCACACCCTCGAAGGTAAAATTCATCACTGCAATTATTTGAGCCTGAACTTGCCAGATCAGTCAATGTGCTGCTTGTGCATGCCTAAAATAAGAATTAGGTTATGTCGCATAAATCAATGGTTTTAGTCTACTATCTGCAAGCTCATGAATGTTTTCTGTATACTTCATGTCTCCATTGATGAACGCGTGAGCCCAAATATATGCATATGGATTGTCCTGATTGATGTGAGAATTACTTGACACTCAAATTAAAACCCTATCGACGTAGTATATGAAAGTAGGGATCGTTTAAGGCCGGGGATTAGAAGGGATGCTAATCTATACAAATTAAACTCTAAAACACTAAAACTGGACTCTAGACAATGAAAACAGGTACTAGGGGTCAATCTGAACGAATTTTAACTTCAAACAACTTAAAACAACCTAACTTGACTCAAATAACACAAAACAAACTTAAAACAACAAATAAAACTCAACTAGGCAGATTCTAGACACTAGAGACTCAAAACAGGCTAAATAGACTCAAAACAACCAAACTAACTTAAATAGACTCAAAACAGGTTCTAAGGGGTGAATTGGATGACTTTTGGACTAGTTAAACTCAAAACATTAAAAGGGGACAGATTTGGACGAATTTAAACAAACTAAGACTCAATTAAGAACTAGGGGGGTTTTTGGACAATTTAAGTAAAACTAAGCAGATTTAAGCAAACAAAGTAAATTGAAAGAGATAAAGGTGAATTCAGGGGTGAAAACTAGTTAGAAGGTTCCTCTCCACACATGAACATATGCATACGAATTGATTTCCAGTTATTCTTTCGATAAACCATGAATGACAATGCTTTGAATTAATTGTATTGAACTAATTAATTCCTAGATTTCCCTAAGTTCATTGAATTGAATGGATAACGCATCACAACCAAATTATTCTTATCAAGTTCCCTAACTATGGAATACGCATGATAGAGATACATATCAAAGATCATTAAGCTCCATGGACATCATAAACATTGACAAGGCATTCATAACTATGGAATACGCATGTTACTCTTGCCTAGGATTTACTTAACACAATTGTGACTAGCAATCTTTACTACTTGTGAATATAAGTTCCTAACGATTAGGTGAAATTCCCTTATATCCTAGCATCAAATTCATGCATGTAAACTAAGTAGGCCTCCTTAATCAACACACAAGACCAAGTTCTTCATAAAACAGATAAGTAAATCACAGTCATAATTTATGAAATCATAACTGGAGGAAATCAATTGATATCAAACATATGTCCATGGCTTTGAATCCACCTCTAACTAAAACGAAATTAGTTCCACATGTTCAACATAATTGAAAAACAAATTAAATTAAACATAGAAACGAAACAAGAGAAGAAAGAACTCCTCCTTCTCCAATGGAAGCCACGGCAAGGCCTTGTCTTCCCTTCTCTGCAACAAAATATGGATTTCTGAATGTATATGGGGGTGTAGAATTCGTATGGATGGGTGGTGGTCTGCGGCAAGGCTTGGAAATATGTATATATAGCATGGCAAACCCTAGGGGAATCAGTTTAGGACTTGGACTCAGCATAAGCAAGGGATTAGGACCCTAGGTGCGGCAGAATATGTAGGAAAAAGGATTATGGCCCAATTGATTTCTGAGAAGGATTTGTAGAACCCAAATCCACAAGAAAATAGGCTAACAAATCAGAATCTGAGAGGGAAAGGGATAGGGATGCACGGCATGGCTTGGATAAGGCAGGGAATTGAGTGCAAGGCAAGGCAAAGGCCTTCTAGAAAGGAGGGAGACGCCAGATTTATAGGGTTCTAGAAAGAATGCGTTTTGTGGCAGATTTTGGGGTTTCTAGAAGAGTTTGGGGCGCCACTTTTATAGGACAAGGGATAGGACTTCTAGAAATCAGGTTTTAAGTCCCCTAAACTGAAGAAAACAGGTTAGGATAAGATTAGATAAGGATTGGATAAGATAAGATAAGATAAGGTTGTTTTGGATAATGTTTTGGATAATTCTCCTTCTTTTGAGCTGATTCCTTATCTTCTTTATCTTTGACTTCTTTCTTCCATCTTCTTAGCTGATTTCAAGCCTTTATATCTTCAATTTCGTCCATCAACTTGCCTCCATGCTTGCACTACCCAATCTTGGCCCAAAAATGCTATAGAATGCTCCAAATTGCTCCTTTTTGCCATCTTGACACTTTGAACCTACAAACACACGAAAATAGCTTAAAATACAAAATTAACTAAGAACTAACAACGTAAATGCATGAAAACAAGCTAACTAAGTCGCATAAATATGCTCTTATCAAATTCCCCCACACTTAGCTTTTGCTAGTCCTCAAGCAAAACGAAACAAAACAAACGAAACAAACACCAAACAAACTAGACCTTCCAACATTCACCTCAGGGATTTCCAACATACATGACATATTTAAGATCATCATAACCATAGCTTTTAGTCTTCCCCACCCTTTAGTACATACTTAACCACAGTCACCATTCATTAGTTCTCATCTAACGATTTAAAACAATGTTTTAAACGTAGTAACACACCTTAAAGAATCCACTCAATTCCTCACTAGGTACACTCTTATTTTTACTCAGATTTTCTAACTACACTCCCTATACTAAGTATATGTGAGAAGATTGATGTAAACCTGCAAATGAACACTCACATATGTTTATAACAAAGAAAGCAATTTCTGGAGCTATTAAGCATGTATATATATGATCTCATGAATGGAATGCTACTACTTAGACGCGAGAACCAGGGACACCATATGCTCATACCAATCCCAAGCTCCACATATTGAAACACATAACAATCAAGATAGAAGTCTAAGGGTTATAATGGGGCTAAGGATATTGGCTAACAAAGAAACATAAGGAAAACAAACGTTCTTAAAGCAAAAGCAAGCAAAGTAATGAATATGACACTTAGAACTCCCTTTCTTGAATGCAGCCGCACACTTTGATACATAAGGGGAAGATCACACATATTTAGGGCCAACTTCAACTTTTTGGACAATTTCTTCAACATCCAACATTTGTGAGCTTATTCTCACTTATTTTGAACACTTTTCATACTTTTTTTTTTTTTTTGCACGAATTTGGCACATATAAACGCACAACTTTCTTTCCCCCACACTTGTTTGCTGCCTAATAACGACCAAAGGGAATTTACTCTAGGTCATGCTTCACTACACCTTAAGAACAAGGGTAAGGATGGTCCTAATCTAGGCTAGGTAAGGATAATATGGTTAACAAAGAAAATAGGCTAAATATGGCTCAAAGGGGCTAAACCTACAATACTTATGCAAAGGGTTAGGCTTTTTGGCTCTGGTTTTAACTAAACAACTTCATCTTGCTTTATGTTATGCTAATCAATTTTAGTTTTGAATGAAATGGACATGAGTTCTAGTATTTGGAACTATAATGATGAAACGCATTCTAAGTAGCAACCAAGCAAAGAATGATGAGATCATGGAACGACTTTAGAAAACAAAGAATCACAGATTAATAACTCTCCAAAGAACGTATAGGCGCAAGTCTCTCAGGGTTGTAACGTTAATTTGAGTTTCTTCCTTCAAGCATGTTACAAAAACTGATTTTTTTTTCCTCTGTGATTACATGTGAATTCATGAATGTCAACTATAACCAAGCATAAACCAAAGAGCATATGAAACTTCCATCCATGTTTGTAACTTTCTTTAACAGTCATGCAATTAAAAACCAAATCCTCATCATTGTGTTGGAAGGTACCCTAAGACACAAACACACAAAAACGACTCTTTTTGGTATTTTTCAAAACTTTTTCGATTTTTTTTTCAAAATTTCCATATTATCTTTCAAGACACATAAAAACACTTCAAAACACCCTAAAAACACTCAAAACAGTGAAAAACAACCTTAGAAGTGATAGGTGACAAAATCCCACGAATTTTTCAATGAAAACACTTGTTTACCCCCCCCACACTTAAACCAAACATTGTCCTCAATGTTTCAAACATAAACTCACACAAAAGCAAGCAAATAACACAACTAACACACATAACAGATATGACAAAACAGAAGCAATAAAGAGAGAGAGTTTAAGAACGCAAATCTGGTTTTGGAGCGAGAATTCCATCGTTCTCTCGTTTGAACACATGGGTTGCCTCCCAAGAAGCGCTTGCTTTAACGTCTTCCAGCCGGACGATACTTCCATTTAAGTTCCCATGGTACCCACGGCATGCAGATGTAGTTTTTCCACCACATGCTCCTCAAACAGCTCGTGCATTGGATCTTTGAATGGTAAGGGATAGTGATCCTTCCGGATTGTGGCATTGAACATCCTAAAATCAATGTAATCATGCCCACCAGCTTGGATTTGATTGGGGATCTGCACCATACAAGGTAACAACCTATTAGTTGAAATGGGAATCGAATCTGGAATAGATGGCTTACCAATGTACTGCAATGAAGTGGCAGCACTATGAACATTCTTCCCCATAACATTTTCGACCAATTGGGGCATTTTGAGGGCAGTGGCTGTATGGTCCTTGTGCTCCACTCTAATTCCCTCGTTTTGTATGGTTCTTGATGTATCCTTTGTGCTTGAACGGTCCGGCCCTATCTTTTTTATTTTATCCATGGCAAAACAAGAACGAACAACGTTAGGATTCTCAACAGACTTAGAAACATTAAATTTAATCTTATCACTACCAAACTTCATAGTTAACGTTCCCTTGGCCACATCAATCTTGGTTTGGGCTGTTTTCATAAATGGTCGGCCAAGTAAGAGTGGTAATGGATGGGAATGGTCTGAATCCTCCATGTCAAGCACATAGAAATCTGCAGGAAAAATCAAGTGGTCTACCTGCACCAAAACATCTTCCAAAACTCCTTTTGGGTATGCATTAGATCGATCGGCTACTTGGATAATAACACCATCATTTTTAAGCTCTCATAGATTCATAGATGCATAAACAGAATATGGCATGACATTTATAGATGCAACTATGTCTAACATGGTAGATTCAAAACGAGTATTTCCAATAACACAAGGAATTGTAAAACTACCCGGATCTTTGAATTTAGGGGGTAATTTCCTTTGTAAAATAGCAGAGACATTCTCACTTACTTGAACCACTTCTTTGTTAGAAATCCTTCTCCTTATTGTACAAAGCTCTTTCAAAAACTTAGCATACCTTGGGACCTGCTTTATTGCATCAAGGAGTGGGATATTGACTTGAACTTTTCGGAATGTCTCTAGAATGTCTTTTTCAGCATCCTCTTTCTTTGATTGCCGCAACCTGCCAGGAAAGGGCACAATTAGTTGAGTAGAGCTAGAAGAATTCATATTGGAACTTACCTTGATGGTTGGGGACGGTTTAGAAGTGGGAATTGGCTGCGACAAGGATTGTGCATTCCTTGCCGTGGGTTTGGGTGATTCATCCTCCTCCAATTGCAGCTTCGTGTCCTCTTCTTGACTTAATCTAGATGGTTGTGAATCAGTTCCAACCTGCTTACCACTTCTCAACGTGATTGCTTGGGCGGTTTCAAATCCTCCTTTGGGATTAACAACGGTTGAACTAGGCAATCTGCCTTGTTCTCTGAATTGGCCCATGAATTCAGCCATTTGCCCCATTTGTTTCTTCAATTCGGCCACCTCTTTAGCTTGATTCTTTATGCTCTGTATGTCCTGCGTCAAAGAGGTTAGTACTTGAAGAATTTTATCATTATCTAACAACGAACCTGAATTGGTTTGGGCCGAAATTGGTTGAGGTTGTGTGGCTGCATATGGCCTTGGAAACATCGCAGGGGGCTGTCTAAATTCGCCTTGTTGCTGTGCTTGTTGAGAGTCCCTCCACTTGAAGTTTGGATGATCTCTTCATCCCGGATTGTATGTGTTTGAGTATGGGTCGTGTCTTTGTTGGGTTTGGCCTTGAAAACCCACGGCTTGGGCAGTTTCCCACCCCCCATTCTCAATCAATTGTGGGCACTTATTCGTGGGATGTCCTTGCATGGAGCACACGCCACAAGAAGCCACAGTTTGCACTTTTGGTCCTTCAACAACCTGAGAAAGAAGAGTGGTAAGGTTAGCCATTTGATTTTGAAGTTCGGTTATAGCACTTACCTCATTCACTTGGTGTTGCCGTGAAATGCTCATTTGTCCAACACCTTCGTATTGTTGAGCGTTCAACGCTCGATTAGCAATCAAGGTCTTTGCAGCCGTGGGGGTCTTGTCCACCAAGGCTCCTCCCGCTGAGGCATCTAACATTTGACGTTCGATTGGTAGAAGTCCCTCGTAGAAGTATTGTAGGAGAAGTTCCTCCTTCATCTGATGCTGTGGACATAAACCAACAAGAGATTTAAAACGTTCATAATACGTAGGAAAAAACTCACCTTCTTCTTGCTGAATTCCGCTTATCCTTTTTCGTATGGTGATGACTCGAGAAGTTGGGAAAAACTTCTCCAAGAAAGCCCGTTTCATGCTCTCCCACGATGTGACAGCTCCGGGAGCCAATTCATACAACCAATCCTTCGCCTTTTCCAATAGAGAAAAGGGAAAGGCCTTCATCTTCAAAATACTCCCATCGACATTAACGGGGGTCATGCTTGAACACACCACTTCGAATTCTTTCAAGTGTTTGTTCGGATCTTCCATGGACAACCCGTGGAATTTGGGGATGTGGTGCAACAAGCTAGACTTCAATTCGAATTCGTCAGTCTTGCCCTCGGCTGCCCTAGGATATTGAATGCATAAAGGGGTTGCATTGTCCAATCCCGAGGATGAAAGTTCCTTGATCGTTCGATTATCTGCAGCCATGTCTTGCTCCTCTTCCAAATCCTATTCAGTTTCAACTTCAGATTCGGAATTAGAACTTGAACTAAGTAGATCAGGTTCTGGGTGCTTCCTTTTCCTTCTCAAATCTCGTTCAAAGTCGTCGTTAAAATCCAAGATATGTGCGTGAACGGGTTGAGAACTTCGAGTCATACACTAGTACCTAAAACAAAGAGAGCAAAACAAATCAGAAAACTAAGCAAAACAAAAACAAAAACAAGTTAAAATACACGGCAGAAACTAGGGAGATTAGCAAGTTTGCTAATCCCCGGCAACGGCGCCAAAATTTTATGTGAGAATTACTTGACACTCAAATTAAAACCCTATCGACGTAGTATATGAAAGTAGGGATCGTTTAAGGCCGGGATTAGAAGGGATGCTAATCTATACAAATTAAACTCTAAAACACTAAAACTGGACTCTAGACAATGCAAACAGGTACTAGGGGTCAATCTGAACGAATTTTAACTTCAAACAACTTAAAACAACCTAACTTGACTCAAATAACACAAAACAAACTTAAAACAACAAATAAAACTCAACTAGGCAGATTCTAGACACTAGAGACTCAAAACAGGCTAAATAGACTCAAAACAACCAAACTAACTTAAACAGACTCAAAACAGGTTCTAAGGGGTGAATTGGATGACTTTTGGACTAGTTAAACTCAAAACATTAAAAGGGGACAGATTTGGACGAATTTAAACAAACTAAGACTCAATTAAGAACTAGGGGGGTTTTTGGACAATTTAAGTAAAACTAAGCAGATTTAAGCAAACAAAGTAAATTGAAAGAGATAAAGGTGAATTCAGGGGTGAAAACTAGTTAGAGGGTTCCTCTCCACACATGAACATATGCATACGAATTGATTTCCAGTTATTCTTTCGATAAACCATGAATGACAATGCTTTGAATTAATTGTATTGAACTAATTAATTCCCAGATTTCCCTAAGTTCATTGAATTGAATGGATAACGCATCACAACCAAATTATTCTTATCAAGTTCCCTAACTATGGAATACGCATGATAGAGATACATATCAAAGATCATTAAGCTCCATGGAAATCATAAACATTGATAAGGCATTCATAACTATGGAATACGCATGTTACTTTTGCCTAGGATTTACTTAACACAATTGTGACTAGCAATCTTTACTACTTGTGAATATAAGTTCCTAACGATTAGGTGAAATTCCCTTATATCCTAGCATCAAATTCATGCATGTAAACTAAGTAGGCCTCCTTAATCAACACACAAGAAGAAGTTCTTCATAAAACAGATAAGTAAATCACATTCATAATTTATGAAATCATAACTGGAGGAAATCAATTCATATCAAACATATGTCCATGGCTTTGAATCCACCTCTAACTAAAACGAAATTAGTTCCACATGTTCAACATAATTGAAAAACAAATTAAATTAAACATAGAAACGAAACAAGAGAAGAAAGAACTCCTCCTTCTCCAATGGAAGCCACGGCAAGGCCTTGTCTTCCCTTCTCTGCAGCAAAATATGGATTGCTGAATGTATATGGGGGTGTAGAATTCGTATGGATGGGTGGTGGTCTGCGGCAAGGCTTGGAAATATGTATATATAGCATGGCAAACCCTAGGGGAATCAGTTTAGGACTTGGACTCAGCATAAGCAAGGGATTAGGACCCTAGGTGCGGCAGAATATGTAGGAAAAAGGATTATGGCCCAATTGATTTCTGAGAAGGATTTGTAGAACCCAAATCCACAAGAAAATAGGCTAACAAATCAGAATCTGATAGGGAAAGGGATAGGGATGCACGGCATGGCTTGGATAAGGCAGGGAATTGAGCGCAAGGCAAGGCAAAGGCCTTCTAGAAAGGAGGGAGACGCCAGATTTATAGGGTTCTAGAAAGAATGCGTTTTGTGGCAGATTTTGGGGTTTCTAGAAGAGTTTGGGGCGCCACTTTTATAGGACAAGGGATAGGACTTCTAGAAATCAGGTTTTAAGTCCCCTAAACTGAAGAAAACAGGTTAGGATAAGATTAGATAAGGATTGGATAAGATAAGATAAGATAAGGTTGTTTTGGATAATGTTTTGGATAATTCTCCTTCTTTTGAGCTGATTCCTTATCTTCTTTATCTTTGACTTCTTTCTTCCATCTTCTTAGCTGATTTCAAGCCTTTATATCTTCAATTTCGTCCATCAACTTGCCTCCATGCTTGCACTACCCAATCTTGGCCCAAAAATGCTCTAGAATGCTCCAAATTGCTCATTTTTGCCATCTTGACACTTTGAACCTACAAACACACGAAAATAGCTTAAAATACAAAATTAACTAAGAACTAACAACGTAAATGCATGAAAACAAGTTAACTAAATCGCATAAATATGCTCCTATCACTGATGACCGTTCTTCTCTTTGCTGCTTGGATCCCCACCCCCAAACTTCAATGTAATTATATTTTGAATGAAGTGCGAGAGAGTGAAAGAGTAAAAGGGGTCTGTTAGCATAGAGGTCTTCTCAGCATCCCCACTATGAGTATCCGTGGACCTCATCCTGTGCTCCTTCTGTATCCTGTTCTTACATTTGTGTTGAATTTGATTCCCATGAATATTCTTATGAATGTGATGATGAATTTTGTTGTGATGAATGGATGGTTGAATGCATACTGAGATGAATGTATGAATCCACGAGTAGTTGAGATTAGACCGAATCAGTTCCGAATGCAGCCTGCAATCACAAATCAAAAACCCAATTAGATAATTAGATAAGTAAAGAAAAATAACAAGAACTGCAAATTTCAATTTTTTTTTCTTTTCCATTTTCTGATTTTTTTTAATTTTTAATTTTTTTAATTTTTTTTTGTAATTGGAATAAAAGTAGGAAAATAAAACAAACAAAAAGAAAAAGAAGAGTTAGAAAAAATTGGGTTGGCTCCCAATAAGCGTTTTAGTTAATGTCCATAGCTAGACGGATTTGAAAAAAAACTGGTGATCACGTCACTTGTTCTTGTAGGGTCAACCAATCTTTGATAGCATCATACGGCAACAATATGTACGGAATGAGTTGATGTTGATCAGTGGTTGAATTCTTCATAATTGCCTTTATATGTCAATGAGTCTTTGTGATCAAATAGGGTCCCCTGCACCAAGGTTTATGTCTTCGCCGAACTGACTTAAACCTTGTATTTAACACCCACAATTTTTGTATAGGTCGAATGTCTTGACGAAAGATTGGGCTGCTGTTAAGCTTGTTCTTCTTCCCGTTGTAGAATGTAGCCTGCTGGATGGACCTGCCCAGATTTGCTTTAAATTTGATGGGTTGTGTATGTGCACTGTCATGTGATTTCCCAGATTCTGATTTGTTATGAACAATCCCTTGCAACACGTCAGTTATGATGAATTCCGGCAGCTTGGTTGGTTTCTTTGCAGCCTCTGGATAGGGTATGTGCACCGTATGGACTTCAGTTAAAACAGGTTCTGGAGAAATTTCAGGATCATCAAGGGAATTTCCTCTGGGCGTGAATAAGTGCCAGAATGCTCCTTAATTTTTGTACTAGTCTCCTCTTGATGATCAAAGCTTCTCCCACAGTTTAATGCTTGAATTTGAAACCCTTTATTAGTTATTTCAATGTACAACCAGTCGATTCCAACAATTTAGAGAATTTGTCCTCCACCGAAAGCTTTTGTGGCACATTAAACTGCTCAAAATACTACTCAAGATGCTTTTGCAAACTTGGGGTGTAGAACTCTGAATATGGATTGTTCCAACTCCTATTTGAATCATTTATCATATTGGTATGCTCTTGGACAAGCCCTGGAAAATATTCCCTTTTGGGACATTGCGAAATATCATGGGTCTTCAAGCAGCAAAGTGCACAAATTGTAGGTTTAAATCCATAAAAACCCCATTCTACAAATTTAACCCACAAAGACGGTCCTCCGGGTTGTATATTGAATCCAAGAGGAACAAATTCCATTGTTGCACAAATTGTAACCTATAAAAAATAAAAATATAAAAAAAATAAAATCAAGTAAATAAAAAGATATATACAAAAAGTAATTAACTAAGAGTTGACAAACACAAATTATTTAAAACAATCCCCGGCAGCGGCGCCAATTTCTTGATAGGTATTTTCACCACCTGCAAAAGTAGGGATAAAAACACTTAAAAATACTTGCAAGAGTACAAGGTTGTCGTAATATAGCAGCTCAAGTAAGGTCGTTTTCCGCAGAGATTGAATGAATAATTTTATGTTAACCAAATCTTAATTAATTATTTGAAAACAAAGTTTGGAAAAGGGTGATTTAATGACTTAAAATATTCAAAACGAATTTAACTAAAAACAATTAAATAAGTTGACAAAATAAAGGAAACAAAAGAAAATAGTTTTGAAAATAAATTTGAGCACTAGAGTTCCGCCGTCACCTTAACAATCCTATATAGTTCTTCCAATTACTTATGTCTTACACATGCATATTTTGAAGGTTAGGTTTTCCTAAAGTAAGCCCTACTTGGAACATAGAATGTATATCTAACATGCAACCTGTCCGTGGCGTCCAAATCGAAGGTGAACATGCAAGACTCATTAAGTTTTGTGAAATCCTTTTGAAAAACCATATAACCCTTAAGACGTGTCGTCCATCATAAGAAGTTACACATATTAATCACAAGAAGCCAGTGCCAATTCCAGGGACAACCCTTCGCCAAAATTACATCAAATCACTTTTCTAAACATCCTAATGGTGGCCAATCACTAAGACAAATAGATAGTTTAAAGCGCAGTGATTAATAATTCAAAACTTGCATGCATAATATCATAAGCAAATTGAAAAGAAACTACATATTCTTGCTAAGGCTCGTGGCCTCGCCCTAGCAAATGAAACTAGTTACTAACAATCATAAAATAAAATAATATTAAGAACATGGATAGAAAACACCTTGAAAATAAACTTGAATCGTCAAAAGCTCCAAAGTAGTGATTCTCTCCAAATTGATATGTCCCCCCACTAATCTAATGGCTAAATAGCCTTATTTATACTACTACAAAATATAATCCTACCTACAAAAGGTCTTAAAATAAGACTAGGAAACCTAATAGAATAAGATAACTAATAAATAAAAAGTTTTCTATTCTAACTGGAATTCGGACTTCTCGGAAAATCAGTATTTTTACTGACCAAATCAATTCCGATTTGGTCCCAAAATACCTCTTTTTAAAGCTTGAGACGTCGCCAACAAATCCTCAGAAGGAATCCACCTCAAAATATACCATCTTGACCTTCAAAATACCCAAAACGTCCAGAAACGTCAATGTGAGAAAGCTGCGCGCTGGGTCTTTATTTCATCACCACGGTCAAACGGCTTGGTAGAAAAATATGGAATTTTGATACAATCATGTTGAAAGACTCACAAACATCCTCCAATTGGAATCACTCCAAAATTCATCCGTTTGATCACTTTTTACTCTAGAGGAAGTCGAATGTCCTACATTGAAAATACATAACAAAGTATCAAAATCTCACAAAATAACCAATAAATTAATATTAAGATTAGGGTAAAATATATGGTATAATATCGACTCATCACTTCCTATCGTGCGCATGCACACACAAACACATATGTACATGTATATTATGATACTTGCATTGTATACGTAGGGAAGGACTTCTTGCGGATTTGGTGGCATTTTCCTCCATGGGAATTATGTTCCTGATTGGTTTGAATTTGTCAATGAGGGCACTAAAGTCAGTTTTGATATTCCCCAAGTGATGATCGTAGTTTTGAAGGGCTAAGTCTGTTCTGCTTGTACCACTCATAAAAGAAGTCTTTTTCCTCCTCATCTTGCCATTATTGTTATAAATAATACCAAGCGTACCGAGTTACATGCCAGCATAGTCATAGAAGAACGAAATAGAATATACTACAAACCTGAATCCCATCATATCTAGCAGGGTCAATTATTGAACGATAAGCTCAATTTGCAAGACGAGGATAAAGTTGATATAATTTTTGAAGACTCCTTTGCAAGTTCGCATCCTGATTATTATGTGACAATGAAGAGAACATGGGTTAATCTAATATGGGACAAACCTATGAAGGAAAATTGGACAAAGCTGGTTATGTTTTTTACTCACATCCAGCTCGGTTCTATGATGAGGGAGGACCAAGCCATGACACATCTGATAATAATCATCCCAGTAATCAAATGAGAAATACTACATATGACAGAAATGGAAAAAGGCAGAATTTTTGAAGTGAAGCATCATCTCTCTTGATTAAGTCACACCCCGATTGGTTCTATGGTGAAGCATGATCAAGGCGGTGATGCATCGTCATCATCACATATTTGAGTCAAATAGCAGTCAGTTCATCAAACACCTCTTTCATTTTTCGCTCCATAGTTCATACTTCTTTATATTCCTATGATTTTTTTTTAATAAGTAGTTGTTTTGAATTTTGAAGAAACTAGAAAATTGCCTGCGGCTGCTGCAGGTTCTGATTCCGTAATGCATTTTCAATTGCATTAAAATGCCAAGGGCATATAACTATACACCTCAAAATGCCAAGGGACCAACTTCTTCCTCCAACGATCCAAATTCCTGAAATTCCCAAACATAGTAAATCCATTAACAATCTATTCATGTTCTTTGTTTTATTCAGTCTAAAGATTGAAATCTAATTGAAGCAGAAGCCAAATAAAACACAAAACACACATACACACACACACAAAAATCACAAACACACACACGCAGACAACACAGAACACACACACACACAGAGGAGCATTCAAGCATGGCATTTTAATAGGGCAGTGTTGTTTTTTGCCTAAACTATTGAACCAAATAGACAGCTTTGTTTTTTTCCTTAACCATTGAATCAAAACAGAACAAATTTAGTGCAAAAATCCCAATTTTTTTCTACTTTTGAATGAATCAAGCATGCCATTTGAAAACCAATGTAACTTTTGTCCATATTGCTCAAACCATTGAACCAAAACAGGACAAATTCACTGCAAAAATCCCATTTTTTCCTACTTTTGAATGAATCAAACATGCCATTTTAAGACTTTGTATAAAAGATTATATAAACCAACTAAAAATCCCATTTTTTCATATTTTTGAGTGAATCAAGCATGCCATTTCAAAACCAATGTAACTTTTGTTCTAAAACACAAATTCACAGAACATATAGACACAGACACCAACTCAAATTACAATTTCAAAACAAAAGTAACTTTTGTTCTTAAAACCAAGAACCACATATGCATACCAAAATCACAAACCTTATTTTCCAAAGATAGAGGTCAAAATCTAAATGAAAGAAGTCTACCTTCTCAAGGTGTAATTCTTCACTTGGTATTGCACCCTCCCTAATCATCTGCACATGGTACACCGCAATACCTGCCAACCATTGCAGGTTCCACGGTTCCTGCACTTCAAGACTGCAGTTAAAAAATCACCCAACTTCAATACACTATGAACCTAGTAATGTCATCAAGTACACCAAGAAAAAAATTCACAGCTCAAATTTTTTTTTGCACCTAATTTGGCAGCTTAGAGAGCAACCATCAATAGTGCCATGATTTTGGAAATTTACACATAAAACATTCTAAATTGTTGTGTGCAAATTACTTCTGAATAATAGAGAATGGTGCCTAGCACAATAAAAGTAGTGTACTACAAAATAATAGAAAGGCAACACCTTTACACACTAATACATGTAATCTTCATTTTCAATATAGTTTAGCATGTTTTTTGTTAGATAATTGAGCTACACACACATACGCATATGTACATGGATATATACAACATAGAAAATAAACACAACTAAGATAAGGACCACCATCAAAATTGAACGGATAACGAAAATTACCTTTGACATATCACCTTCTTTCCCATCTCTAATGCTATGTCATAAGTCCCTAAAGAAGCAACTACCTGAAACAAGAAGAAAACCATAAACTCTTAATAGCCATAGCAGACAAACCCAGAAAAAGACAGAAACAAATAAAATCATTCAGATTTTGTATACTGTTAGTTTTTCAAGTAGTCTTTACATATTCATTCAGATTGTGCATGTATTAGAGCGCTTTAAGCAGAACAATAGTGTAGTATTTAGAATTTATATTCAAATGATCATTGAGGAATTTTTACAAATGAATGTCCCACTATTCTACTTAAAAAACCACATACTCAAAACCAAGGGAAAATTGAGTCGTTTTTATAAAACATTGAAAAACATTTGAACTGATGCCCAACTTTGATTAATCTGACATTAATAGTTGACTAATTCAACATTCAGAGTTGATATAAGAGTACATAACAACATTGGAAAAGATATGAACATGTGCCCACCTATTATCATATCCAACAATGCAGTTGATTAATTTCACATAAATTTAATAAGGGTAGTATTGCGAAAGATAAAACTTAGTTGATACTCTCAGTTATTCTAGTTAGTTGAGTAGCCATTCCAAAGAGTTTATTTCACTTGTATATATAAGCATCAAGTGTAATCTTATTGATTTTATCATGGTTTCATCGCCATCTGTCTAGATTCTATACAACCACAATTATATTTTGCTTCTCTCTCTACATTTCTCTCTCTCTCTCCCTGAATCTCTCTCTAGATTCTATCATGGTTTCATCGCCATCTGTCTAACGACTTTCCTTCCTGATCCTAACTGCTTCCGCACCGCCTCTTTTCACCAACTCTTCGCCCAAACCCTAACCGCCATTGTTTCTCCATGGCAGCTTCTTCATCTCCTTCACTTGGCATTGTTTCTCTAATCAATTCTCCATCCCCTATCCACTCAAATTAACACTTTCCTCCATTACAATTCAGAACATTGGTTCTATGGTGCCTATCAAACTCACTACCACCAATTATCTCACTTGGAGCACTCTCTTTGCTCCCATCTTTTGGCGGTATAACCTTACCGGCATAATCGATGGATCTCAGGTGGCTCCGCCTAAGTATCTCTTTGATTCCTCTGGAAATTTCACCTCCACTCTGAATCCGCCGTACATCAACTGGTATAAAAATGGAATATTCTCATTTGGATCAACTCAACTCTCTCCGATTCTCTAATTCCTTATACTATTGGTGTGACTTCTTCTCGAGAACTCTGGTCTAAACTTGAATCAGGACTCGCGACGGCGTCACAGTCTCATATCCATGTACTCTGATCTCAACTTCACTCTATAACCAAAGGTGATGCATCTATTCAATGAATCGAAGAAATTGATGACGCTTTAGCCAGCGCCGGAGCTCCGATTGATCATTTTGAACTGATCTATGTTATTCTTCACGGACTGACTCCTGAGTTCGATTCTTTTGTTGATGCGATTCAGTTCCACATTAGATCCACAACTATTGACGAGCTTCATGGACTTTTGTACAGCAAGGATATCCAGATCGAAAATCTCAAGAAATCCATGCCTGCACCAATTCAGGCCTTCAATACCTCCACTGGAATTATGCCTCTACCTTCTAATTCGCCAATCTCTCAAGCTTACACTGCTCAGAATTTCTCTAATTCCAACTCTCATCCCGGTCGTGGTTTTGATTAAAATTTCTCAAACCCTAGAATTTCTCAGAATCGAGGCAATTTCAGGAACAACAATCAGCGAAATAGCTTCAATCGGTCAAATAATCAGAAGTATAATCACAATCGTGGCTCCAGATTCAACAACTTAGGCTATATCAATTCTTGCAAGCAATTTGAGCATGAAGCTCTTGAATGCCCTCAACGTCTGAATCCTAAATTTTGGCAACTCTTTCTCAATCTGCATTATGTGCTACTACCTCTGCCCCTCAGCACACATGGTTGCCTAATTCTGATGCATAATCACACATGACTAACTCCTATGTGAAATTGCAAAATCCAGAATCCTATACTGGACCTGAGCAAGTATACATTGGAGATGGCAAAGGTTTGCCTATACTTCATCTTGGTTCTTCTAATGTCTCTACTTTTACTCATTGTTTTAATCTTAAGAATGTTTTAAATGTTCCTAAAATAAAGCAAGATTTGCTCTCTGGAAACAAATTTATTCTTGATAACCAATGCTCAATACATCTATATCATTTTCACTTTATTGTGAATGATCTTTCTACGGAGAAGGTGATTTTTAAAAGACCTGTGCAAGAAGGATTTTATCCCTTTCACACTTCCATTGCTAGCAATCAACACGCATTTGCAGCAACTTCTAAAGCATCTATGGATATATGGCATCAAAGGCTTGGTCATCCCTCTTATAGAATACCAAATAAAGTTGCGTCTAATTCTTATATTTCTTTTTCTAGTGGTATACATAAGTCTTTGTATTCAAATTGTGCTATGGGCAAATGTTCCAAATTGCCATTCAGTTCAATTTCTTATTCTATAAGTAGACCCTTAGAGCTTTTACATACAGACATATGAGGACCATCACCAACTGTGTATGTACAAGGTTTCAGATATTATATCATGTTTATTGACGATTATACAAAGTATTGTTGGTTTTTTCCACTTACATATAAATCTGAAGCTTTCTCTACTTTTACTCATTTCAAGTCTATGGTTGAGAACTTACTGTGCACTAAAATTGTTACTCTGAGATATGATTCTGGTGGAGAGTTTCTCAGCACTCAGTTTTCCAAGTTCTTAAGGGATATGGAATCATTCATCAACTCAGTTGTCCCCATACTCCAAAGCAAAACGGTTGTGCTGAAAGAAAGCATCTCTCTTTTAAAAACCACAAGACTATACATCTCTCAAGATCTTTGGTTGCAAGTGTTTCCCTTGGCTAAAACCATATGTTAATTTTGTGCTTAAATCCTAACGGAACTTCACCACAAGGGTTTAAATCTGAATTTTTTCCCCACAGGGGTTATCTTCCTACTAACCTATCACCACAGGGACCATTGTGGAGCCTAAAATAATCCCAAAAATTCTAGAGGTGACACATGGACTTTTATTCAAGAAAGACAAGATTGCCCTTAATAAATGGGTAGGCTTCTCAGATGCTCCCATGTGCAGCTCACATCCCTGGAGGTCTCAGCAGCTGAATACGACTGCCCACAACACACCTGCCCTTGGCAAGGAATTAAAGATAAGGATTAATTACCCAAATCCTATCTTTAATACATTCCCATTTGAAGATTGACTCCAATCAAGTAAGTTATCCTCATTTAAATAATTAGGGATAATTACACCATTATCTGAAGATATTGCTTCCTATTTAATATCTTGAGAATATTTAGAGAATATCTCTCCATTAAACACTATGGTCGGCCCTACCCCTACAAATACCTCATATTTTACCAAATTTTGAAAGCTTTTACAACCCTAGAAAAGCCCTAAACACTTTACTCTCTTAGAGAAACTATCTTAGGCATCGGAGATCCCACCCCCCGACCTCGTGCATGCGTGAGGCTTAGGTCTCTGATCAAAGGTGTTGACTGTTTTGCAGGTGCATTTTCGTCGAGACTGAAGACGGCGGAAATTTACATCAACAAATTGGTGCTTTCATTGAGAGCTGATTCAAAATACTCAAAGAAGCCACTCCCAATTGTTTCTTGAATCTTCTATTACGTTGAATTTTTCACACGTCATATCAATTAATTTTTTTCTAGAAAAGTTTCTTGATCAATCCCTGGAGATAAATTGAAGTCATAGAGCAGCTCAACAAAAATTTCAAGCAGGATAAGAATGAAGCAGTTCACTTACCACTGATAAAGGTAGTCGGGACACGCAGCTCAGGAGAAGAGTCAGACTCCCACTCTCCGCTCACCTCCAAGGTATCTCTTGCCCACTCATGATCTCTTTTGCTAGAATCATCGAGCAGCCTATGGCAAGACCTCAGCCGCCCCATGCCTTCGTTGTGGCCGATCTCAAACAAGTACCATAACTCATTTATGGTCAAGCCAAGATCAAAGAACCTGCTCAAGTTCGTTAATCCCACCATCGCATGAACTGCATTTGGGGAGCACTGAGTAGGCACACATTTCATGGAGCAGATCACCTACTAGAAAAGACGCGGCATGGGAAAGCTAAATCCCAACATTAAATAGTTCTGATGGAATTTGATGGCTCTCTTCTTAGCAGTGGCGCCCTCGTCGCATGGCTCATGCTCGCTGTCATCTTTCACCCGCTTGACGCGAACCCCTAACGGAATTGCATGCTTGTACACCTCGAGAAAATCCTGAAACAGCTCGTCAGAATTGATCTTGACATGTGCAGTCTTGAAGTAGCCCACCTTGCTCGAAGAACCACCTTGACGATACAAAGGTGGAGGATATTTGTCACTTTTGCGATCAGAGGAAGACATCTTAAAGTCTTTGAAAAAGCACGAAGAAAAACATTTAGAGGGTAGCTCACGAAAAATAAAATAAAATAAAATAAGAAGGACCGCGAGCCCAGCGCCCCCCACATGGCCCTCACCTCATCTCCCTCGCGCCACGACCCATGTCGCTCCAGCCCAACATGGAGCAAGGCCTGCGCCTCCTTCCTATATTTCTTCCTCGCCAAGCAGCCCAGCGAGGCCCAAGGCCTTTTGGCCCATTCTATCGGCATGAAAGACTGGCTCCCTAACCCTTATCTTGAGCGTAAGCCCAAGCAGGCCGAGGCCTCTCAGCCCAGGACATAGCTGCCAAGGAACCGGCCAGTGCCGGGCTCTCTCTCTCTTCTCCGAGCACCAACGGGCCAGAGCCCAGCGCGCCCTTTCCTCTCGACTCGAGCCGAGTAGAACTCAGCGCCCCAGCTCACTGACCCTCTTGCCGAGCCACCAAGCTGCACCATGGCATCCCTGCCATGTTTTTCTCACATCTTCAACCCCTGCCAAGCCAATTTTTTAAGTCCCAAGACTCCAAAAAAATTCAAGATGAAGAAAATTCAAATTTTTCTTACCTTGGTGTGGCACGAAGAAGAACAACAACGAGAGACGACTCTTTGCAAGGGCAAGAAAATAAGAATGCTAGGGGAGGGGGAATAAAAATTTCCTCTAGCTTTTCTTCGTTGTTGGAATAATGATTATTCTCCAAATTTATTTAATCCCCTGCTTAAGGCAGAATTAAATAGGTACTGGGGGCAATTGGTTTCCTCTTCCTATAAGAAGTCTACCACCAAATTAAGAAAGAAGATCAAGTTCAAATTGGGAAACAATTCTACAAACCCAAGTAGCTTGGATTTCTACACCTACTGCCCTTTTCATGCATGCATCACAGTAGGTGTGGGGGCATTTGTGGAGCCTAAAATAATCCCAAAGATTCTAGAGGCGACATGTGGACTTTTATTCAGGAAAGACAAGATTGCCCTCAATAAATGAGCAGGCTTCTCAGATGCTCCCACGCGTAGCTCACATCCCTGGAGGTCTCAGCAGCTAAATACGACTGCCCACAGCACACCTGCCCTTGGCAAAGAATTAAAGATAAGGATTAATAACCCAAATCCTATCTTTAATACATTCCCATTTGAAGATTGACTCTAATCAAGTAAGTAATCGTAATTTAAATAAATTAGGGATAATTACACCATTATCTGAAGATAATGCTTCCTATTTAATATCTTGGGAATATTTAGAGAATATCTCTCCATTAAACACTATGGCCGGCCCTACCCCTATAAATACCCCATATTGTACCAAATTTTCAGAGTTTTTGCAACCCTAAAAAAGGTCTAAACACTTTATTCTCTTAGAGAAACTAGCTTAGGCATCGAAGATCCGTTGACCTAACCCCCCCTCCCCCCCACCTCGTGGGCGCGTGAGGCTTAGGTATATGATCAAAGGTGTTGATTGTTTTGTAGGTGCATTTTCGTCAAGACTGAAAACGACGAAAATTTGCACCGACAACCATTAATCCAATTTAGCCTAGATAATATTGCTTGTTAAGAAAAAAAAATAATGCTCACCATACCAGAAGCTGGATATTCATAAATTACATGATGAGTCTGTTTCGTATAAACATTTTTTTTAATGAAATATGCATAATGTTAAACGTGGGAGGGACCACTTAGTAATACGGTCTAATGATATTCCACTTCACTTGTAAGTGAGAGGTCTTAGGTTCGATTCTCGCCAAGGCGAATTTGAACCACATTATTGCTAGCCCATTGTGAGGCTAAGCCAACCCCCTCCCCCTTAGTGTAGATAATATCGTTTGTTCAAAAAAAAAAAAAAACGTGGGAAGGGGGAGAAACATACTTATTATAAAGGTGGATGACCCACTTGAAGAAAAAGCCATCGACAGCCAACAAATATTGAAGTTGTGCTGCCTACTTTCACACTTTTTGACCTTAACAAAGAAGATATAGTTTCTCTATATAAAGGCCTACAATCTCACAAATAGAATAGAGAAGCATAGATATAATGTATTGTTTCCATTATTTTGTAATTTCAGTATGATAATGGAAGAGACTATTGCTATTGCCCCGAGGACGTAGGCACACTTGCCAAACCTCATAAATATTGTGTCTTATTTACTTTATGTTCCATTGCACACATACCGTCGATTTCACAACACGTTATCAGCACGAGAAGCTCTTATGTCAGTGAAAAGCACAACACCACAAATATGATGAAGCACTTCTTACCTTTCACCTCGGTCAGCTGGAATCCCACATATAAGAAAATCTTTCTCCATCACCATCTATTTCCTGAGCATGTTTCCTTGGCTTTGCCCTTCTCAACAATTAATTCCCACAGAGAGTCGCCGAGAAGTGGTCTTCATGCCGTTGTACATTTAGCGGTGGCTCATGGTAGGTGGAAGCTGATGTATATTTAAACTAACCTAAATAATAGATTAATTTAAATCAAATTAAAATCGCAAGTGCATGAATCAATCGTAGTAATATATGCAAATATGAGGTCGATCCCACAAGGATTGCTTTAACACCAATTTAATCGATTAATCATGCTTGACTTAATTAAACAAACGAAGGATAGATTGAATCGAATAATTGATTAAGACTGTAATTAACAAGAAAAAGAAAAGACAATTTGTTAAAATAAACACACAACACAAGAAAACCTAAGGTTATGAATTCACCAATAACAATCTTATTTATTTTTCCTAGAGCCAACTACTATCCAATTATCATGCCAATGTTAAAGGTTGTTCCTTCTAAGGTATGAATTAATCCGTGGTCAAGCATCAACTCTTGTATCTGTACATGATAATGATATCCTATTGGTTAGGCATACAATTAAACACATAAACACCCATTAAGCGTAGAAGAATCATGTCAACTAAGTAGGACTAGACTGATATTGGTCATCCTCACTAGTTTGTCTACCCTTCTTAATCTTAGTTCCAATAAACCTAATTGATTGGTCATCCTCATAAATTTATCTAACTATCTAGATGCAAAATTCCTGAAGGTGATCAGTCATTAGAAATCCGAATCTAGAATAAAATACCCACAAAGATTAAGAATATAACATGGCATATAATCGGATAATAATTAACAAATTACTTCGCAAATATTCATGTCATGGCTTCATCATAAACCTTAGAAAATAACTTAGTTACACATGGAAATAAAAATTAAAGAAAGATAGAACCCGAAGTACATGGCAAAGCACGTCCTTAAGCTCTTCTTCACAAATTGCGGAGATGGTGAATGGTAGTATGGAGTGGAGTGATGTCGGGATCCTCGAGAGAGAGCTTAGGGCACCTTATTTATACTAGAAAAACCCTAAAAGGTTTGGGAGAAACTCTTCTAAATAAAACAAACTCCCAAACAATTAATGACACAAACTAGGAAAGAATCCTTCTTGGCTTGGGAAACACATCATATGTCTTGCACGGCAGTTTTGGGGTCGATTTATCTTTTGGAAAATTCTGTAAAAAATATGGAAAACATAGCTTTATCTCTTATATTTCCAAGCATATATTGTACGCCACTAGAAAAAATCAGGAAAGTATTCAAATCTTCATTCTCGCACAGCTGCGCAATTGTAACGGGAAAACAACTTTCGCTGGCCTGATTTGTGAAACTAGAACGAATGGCTCCATGGAAAATTATGAAATTTGGAGACAACGATCTTCAGCCTCTGAGCTTCATTCTCCAATTGGCCTTGCATCAAAATTCATCCGGAAAGTCGAATTATCACCAAAAACGTTCTAAGTGCGCAGAATGGCTGAAACTGAGAAAAGGAAAATAATAAGGCTCTTTTATAATCTATTCTTTAACGAAACATAGGGATAATTAACATGAAAATATGATAAATAATGCACCTATGAGAAGCCATGTGTGCAAACAGTTGCAGCAGACCAGATCGATGAGAACACAAACCAGCAGAAGGAAACACGGAAGGCGTAGGGGTCTGGCTTATTGCAACCACTCGCTTAGTTCCTGTGGATTGGACTGACTGGAATTGGATGACGACAAGGAGAGGAATAGTTCGTTCAAATATGTTTGTAGGACCAGGACCCAACACGGGTTTGCAGCTTTCCCAAAGTCACACTTAGTTAAGAAAAAAAAAGGAGTGGGCAGAATTTTCCAAGGAAAGATGAGAGGTAAGGTGACAAATGAAAAAATATTTTTGAAAGTGGGAGGCAGCAGATGGACCAAAGAAAAAAAGAAGGGAGAGGTTTGGTGGTCATTCATGTGAAAAATTGACCAATATTTTGCGGCCACAAAGCCCTAAGAAAGAAAAAAAGACGCCATCATCTTTCTTTGACGGTACAGTAAGTTAATATTTACCCTTTTTTTTTTTTTTTGTTATTAATGTAATTGGTGCATTATAATCGCCCATCATATACTGTATATACAATAATATGAATGGTACGGATTGAACACCCTCACCTTTCATATATTAATATATATGTGAAGGTGCATCACTGTTGCTCTCTTATAATAACAATTATTATCTTTAAGTTTTCATACTTATGTGAATGGTGCTGAATTAAAGCTCTTGTCACAATCATTACTTATTTAACGCAATTTATTTATAGTGGCTAGAATTACCGCCCTCTGCTTTAATTTACTCATTGTACTACATTTTGTTATCATGAGTATGTACCTGAAGTTACTTGATCAAATTAGAACCTGAAGTTCCATCATATAAAAAGATTAGACCCGAAGTTCCTTGATCAAAACCAAAACCTAAAGTTTTCGAATCAACTGAGAGAGCATCAGTTTCTCAACTAAATTAAAATGACGGTCATAAGTGCCTCAGTCAACAAACTATTATATGAGGGCCAAAAGTTTCTTGATTCATGTAAATGAGGACCATAAGTTCCTTAATCCATGTGCAGATTAAGTATGGGCATGAATTCCAAAACTATGAACCTAACGGTTCCAATGATGTCGATATCAAGAATAAATTTCAAGTACATATGTATAACATTTTGGCCTAAAGTTCAAAATATGAATAATGTTAAGAACTTTAAGTTCTAACATTTTGTGTAGACATTTGTTATATGTTGTATGAATTAATTATTGCAAGTTCCGTCATACCTGAATTTCTTCCTTTTTGGAACAAGAAAATGGTGAACTTAGTGAAAATCGATTTGATTATGATCGGCATATTAATGGAACCAGAAGTTTCCATAATTTCCTATATCCAACAAGCTGAACCAGAAGTTTCATGCATGTATAAAACCAGAAGGGAGGGAACTTTTCTATATATAGACACACACACACACACACACATGAGTTACAACTACAAAAACGGAAAAAAAAAAAAAAAGGAGCCTTCACAAAGTTTGCTCATGTGAAGCCTCAGTACTTGGCAAAACCACAGAAATGGGAGGCACTAGAGATTGGTCATATGAAGCCTTAGTACTTGGCAGAACCCCAAAAGGAGGAGGCACTAGAGGTTGATAGTTGGAAGCCTTAATATTTGGTAGAACTTCAGGAGGTGGAGGCAATGGATGCCTTTGGAATAGCTCCACGAACCTTTAATGGTCACTTTGAATCTGACTTTCAGACTCCTGCATCTAGTTGAGCTTTCTTTACATGCTTGTCGAATAATTATTTGCAAGCATGTGCAACTCTCTATTTTCGTGCTTGAGCCCTCTAATCTCTTTTCTAAGGCTTGCCACCTCAGCTAGTAATGATTCAATTTGGCAGTTCATACACTGAATACTGAAAGCCAAAGAGTCTTGAACAGCCAATTCATCGGACCTTTTTGAAAGTATTCTTTTATCCTTGGGAGTGAGAAGATTACCAGCTGTTACTGTGGCGATTGTGTCATTCTTCATCACAGAGTCCCCAACTGTAAGAGGACCGTTAGAGGATAAGAATGATGGTTGCCAGATATTATCCTAAGAAGGCACATCTACATCTTCTGCAACATTCAAATCAAAACAACGATGAGATGGGCAAGCCATTTGTATAGGCAATTTCCACAGGCAACAACTTTTAGGGCGTGCTTTTTTGATACAATTGATGCCTCTATAAAAGAAGAGGCAACATGGCCACTTGTTCAAAAATAAAAGAGACATTGCTCTCTAAATTTGAAAAGCCGGATTTTTGTGAATAAAGTCATTGACACTTCTTAAACACAATCTCAGGTTTTTGGATATCAATGACAACTTTGTCAAAATATCTCCAACAAAGTTGAAACGTGTGAATTTTATTATTCCAACTACACCACTGTTGCCGACAAGCGTGAAGGAGATGGTCCTAACAGCACCACTACCTACTATTGAGAAATCTTTATATATGTTGACCTCCGTCCTCCATAGTAAGGCATAGCTCCAAAAATGTCTAACTCTTTTACCTTGCCGAGAATGCATCTTCAACAGAGCCTCTCAAAATACTCAGCTTTCATCCTCTCTAAGAATACTTCTTCAACCAAGTCCTTCAAAATGTCAAACTCATTTTCTCAGCAAGAAAATATTTTTGATCGAGAAGTTTTACATCAACATCAATGTCTTCTACTTTTTTCTTCAAGAGCAAAAGTATCTCAGATCATCAGGGTTGAGAGAAAGAGTATCTCATATCATGTTTTTTCCCTCTCTTTTCCTTTGCCCTTGTTCTTGCCTGCAAAACAAGGAGAAAGAAAGCAATCAGTCGGAACCTGAAATCAAACTTCCGATCTGGAATTGATTGCCTGGAACCTTTGCCTAATTTCTTACCTTGTATTGCTTTCAAGTAGTCATCTTCAACTGTTGTTGGAGCAGGATTTCAAACCACCAGCGCCTGAAAACAATTGATATGATGTTGGCTCTTTGCACTGAAGCTGCAAAGCATGGATGAGTCACTGAGAAGTGATGTTTGAAGGATCATTCAAAGGCAAAGGTTGCACACTATTTCTATTTTGCAGGAGGCTGTAGCTGAATGATCAATAATGAACTTGTAGAAGTTCAAATGGAGAAAATGAGTGGATGACCAAGTGAATGGAAGACCAAAATTCAATGATGAAAATCCTACTCACAATCGCAGCAAACTCTACAAGTTTATATCATTCACATGATGTACAAAAAGATTCAAATTCTGAAAATTACTAATTAATTACAAGTTACAAAGATACTGCATGAATTGAAGTCTCAATAAGACTCTCCAAAAACTTGGTACTACTGAATTGTTGCATGCCCGAAGTATGGCAGTCGCTGCATGGATTCGAGTCCCAAAAAGACAATCCATGGACATGGCAATGTTAATATATGTCATGCTTGAAGCATGATGGATGTATAGGCTCCAATGATTCAACTCTCTGTAAGTGGAGATTAAAAATCTAAGCTCTATAACGCTCTAAAGGAGGTTATGATCTAAGCTCTAGAAGAGATGACTATCCTAGAAGAGACAATGTAAAGCCTCTGAAGAGGCAAGGACATCCAAAGTAATGAAATGCTTATATATATGCATGCGTATGCACATGAGAATTATAGGATCACGAATTGATGATTACCAATGTTAATTTTGGTTTTACAGTACCTACTAAATTCATCAATGAGCTATGTTGATATTGAGCCATGTTCTTTTGTTCATCGGGGAAAATAAAAATTATTGGCCAAAAATGGAGAAAGGCAATTCCATTACCGTTTAGTAAGAACATGGAAAAATTAACCTATAGTACAAATTGCCAAATGATGTTGAACCCAGAAGATTACATATGGACATTTGTAATACAGTGAAATACACTCGCATGATATGACACATGGTTCCTAGTTGAAGACCTGAAATTGTAATACACTCTTGGTAACATGTTTTCTCATTGTGAAACTTGTTCATTTCAGTGGAGAATTATGTATATGCCTAGAGATATCATATATATGCTCGAAGCATATCTCCATAAGTAAATTCCTCAAGTATACATAGAAGCAAATTGCTCTGTACAAATTCTAAAGGAGAATGTGTCATGGAGTGTAGAAAATCCTGAAATATTCCAATTGCTTGACAAAAGCCATGGAAGGGTAAAATATATATTATGTACTCAATACCAATAGATAAATTCCCTTAGTGAGTACTATCATTATGATGTTGTTGCAACATACTAAATCTCTTGCAAGAGTTCATATTAGATTAGGACTCCTGAAGAGTCTAGAAAGAAAGTAAAATTGAAAGGAATATTGTCTCGAGCTGCAGATCGAACAATATGCCAACATGAATGTTATCCATCAATATGTTCATGGTATTAAAGAATCATATGGATTGAAGATCATGAGTTGAACACTCAACTGATTAATCGATATTTTGACACTAAGGAAGATCATTCATCCTCGTGAAGGAAAAGATGAATTGATATTTGGTCCAGAAGTACCGCATCTTAGTCAAGTATGTGCCTTATTGTATTTAGCACAATACATTGAATCAGATGAAACATTGCTTGTGAGGCACAATACCAACATAGAGGTATTGGAATGAAATGAAACTTATCTATTGATATCTCCAAGAAATTACAAACATGTGCTTGTTCTATTCCAATGAAGTCACTAAAGCCATGGTCTTATTGGGCAAGCAAAATCTGAATACCTCTCTAGCCTGCATACAGATTGCTCTCGAAAGGATTTGTATTTACATATGGAAATAGATTGATCCTGCAACAATCAAGGAAACAAGCATTCATTGCTACATCTTCATATATCTCATAAATACATATGTTTGGACCTATCGCCCATCAAAATTTGGAACGCATATGATCCACCTTTAGAAGCAAACACTCCAACTGTCGCGCATTGGCTTGATGATAAATTAGTTAATCCAAGCTTATTCTAATTAGGGGAAGATATCATCAGGGGGAGTGTTATAAAGGTGGATGACCCACTTGAAGAAAAAGCCACCGACAACCAACAAATATTGAAGTTGTACTGCCTACTTTCACACTTCTTAACCTTAACAAAGAAGATATAGTTTCTCTATATAAAGGCCTATCAGCTCACAGATAGAATAGAGAAGCATAGATACAATGTATTGTTTCCATTACTATGTAATTTCAGTATTATAATGAGATAGACTATTGCTACAGTCCCGAGGATGTAGGCACACTTCCCAAACCTCATAAATATTGTGTCTTATTTACTTTACATTCCACTGCACACATACAGTCGATTTCACAGCTAATATATTCAATAATTAACAAGATCCATGGGACTAGTTATCGATGAGCTAGTCTTCCCACACTTGAAAATGTTCAACGTGGGAGAGGACAGATAAATTTCTTTAATTAAACATTTTGCACGTCATCTCAATTGGAGTGACGTTTCCAACATTGGCCAATTCTACTCTAGAGAATTATCACCATGAAAATCATCATGGATCTGAAGAATTAACAATATAATTATGTGTTCTTTATTATCACAAGAGTAGATAAACTTCAATTTAAGGTTGCCTATGATGCAATGTGCATAAAAACGTTAAGAGTCTTCAAGATTTTATGAATTTCTTCTATTATATTGTCAATTATTTTTAGGTGTGAATGAAGAGGCTTCCCCAATATAAAGCTGCAAAATACACAAAAATGTTTAAGTTAATGGAGCTTTTGACGATTTGTACTATAAAACGAAGTGTCATTAGTGAGGTTCAAATGCCGTTGAAAAAGGCATTTTGCCGTCGCAAGTACTTATTTTCGCCCAAAAAAAGCCCTCGTTGGGCGTCGTAGATTGACCTATTGGAAATACCTTTGTTCCGACCAGCGTTGGAGTTAATTCGTTTTCGACGCACATGACTTGTCGTTAATAGTTATATTTATGTCGGAAATGAATTTTCAAAATGGCAAATTTATTTTATTTTCAACATAGAAATGTGGTCGCAAATACTTATATAGTTGTCAAAATTACTTTCCAAATAATGATATATGTTTTTTGTGATGACTTTTTTTCCGACCAAACAATTATGTCAGAAAATCTTTTTCCAACAAAATAATTTTTATTTACGAGAGTGTAGAATCATCGCAATAACAATTATCGACAATACGAGGTTGTCGAAAATACATAACATCTTGATAGAAATAGGCACAAAAATATATTTGCGATGATCAAGCGTCATAAAAAATATGTACTTCTGATGGTGAGGTTTTGTCGGTAATACATATTTGCAATGACAAGCTTTGTCGGGAATATATATTTTTTCGACAATGAAGCTTCGTCAAAAATATATATTTACAATGGTGAAGTTTCATCGATAATATATATTTGCGACGTTGAAGTTTCATTGTAATATATATTTCTGATGGTGAAGCTTCGTTGGAAATATATATTATTGACTATGTTCAATCATTGCAAATTTTTTCCGTCACCAATGTTTGGTTGAAAATGAGTATTTCTGATAGGAACATCTTTGCCAGAAATGTGCGCATTAACAAAACAAGTATATAACCATTACTACTAAATTAACCAAACCATTGTATTAAATTTTTAAATACCCAAACAAAATTATTCATAAAATTACTAAAAAAAGAACATAGACAATACTTAAACTAAAAAAATAAATAACACCAGCAAATAAAAGTAAACAAGTTCATATATTTTGTAATATAAAAAATAAAACTGATGATGAACTACTGATCTTCATGTTGAAAACATTCTCTTATCAAGTAAATAATAAAGAGAGTACTTAAGTAAACAAATAATACATTATTCAACAATAAGACAAACAATAAAAATAAAATAAAAACAGTTTATCATAAAAGCATATGGTCCTGAGCGTGCATAATTATTTGAGTTGTTTGGCATCAATCCTTCAACTAATCCTTCAATTGCTCATAGCTTTCTTCATGTTCTAAGCACATACGCTTATTACAACTTTAGTTATTTGAGGGATATGCATCTTTGGTATTAAGTCTGCCACCTTCACGAAGAAGAAGACCATGACTTGGCCCACCAATCACCTCCTTGTATATGACCCAATTATGCTAAGACAAGAAAATTATTGGGGAAACGTGAAAAATAAAATGGAAGAACGTAACCATGAAAGCTAAAAGGCAAAGGAAATATAGAAAAATGCAAAAACGTATAAAGTCCATTATCTCACGCCTCGAACCCAACATACGTCTAAGATTGATGTGCGACGGTAGAGTGTAGGCGAATGCCAGGAAATACAAACTGAAATACTGAAACTAAAATTAAAAATATTTACAACAGGGACGAAAGTCGAAAACAAATACAACGAAAGATAGGGATAACCTAACACCCCAAGCTCTCTTACCTCTAAATGCTACCATGAAGATCCACATATAAACTAAAACCTGCAAAATTGCCCTTACATCGTGGGAATGATGCATCCAGCAAATCAACAACCCAGATAAGCTTTCATGTGAGCGACAATAATCAGACGTATATGATAATATTAAAAACAATTCATCAATGACAGTTTATAAACATGAAATATAAAATCAATACTTTATGAAATCATAATCAAACCACTGAAAAGCCCAAATGAGTCACACAGACATCTATCGGCCAATCTAAAACAAACCACGATGGTTCACAATCAATGGTTCCTACAATACATTGAAAAGTAGGACTAGAGCAACACAATTCTGCCGAAGCCTATATCTCTGAAGCTTTCTCATTTTATACCAATTTCAAGGAATCCAGGAATCAACGAAGTCAAGGAATGTAATTTCGGACCATTCAACGAAATCCAATAACATCGAGTGTTGGTCTACTCAGCAGGAACTGAAATACAAAGAGGGATTCTGGACCACTCAACGGAATCCAAACCAAGATGTAATTCCGGACCACTCAACGAAATCGCAGAGTAGAAGGGATTCCAGACCACTTAATGGAATCCAAGTGGACATGACTCCAGACCATTCAACAGAATCGTGGAGTACAATGGATTTCGAACCACTCAACAAAATCTAAAACAGGTTACGATTTTGGACCACTCAACGAAATCGCAGAGTACGAAATATTCCAGACTACTCAATGAAATCCAGACAGAGCAGGGAACCAGTCCACTTAATGAAACCCCAGCAGAACTGAGTTGTAGACCACTCAACTGAACCGAGCAGATTACAAGAAACACAGCTGACAATTTACAAGATATGAAACAAAACCCAAGTTACTCAATTTACAAGGGCTCAACGAAATGAAACAAATCATAATTTACTCAATTTAGAATGGATCAACGAAGCGAGAAATGAAACAATGAAACAAGATATGTGATGCGATGTAAAACAACACACAAATTAAACCCTCTTGTTAACAATTGTAGTAAAGATGCAAGTAGGGATCGTTCTAGGCCAGGGATTAAGAGGGATTGCTAATCAACTCTAAACTGACTTAAAAACACAAAAACAAACTAAAAAACACAAAACAAGGCTCACAAGACTCAAAACAAACTTAAAAGACTCAAAACAGCTTAAAACAACTAAATAGACTCAAAACAGACTCTATGGAGAAATTGGATGAATTCTAAACTAGAAAGACTCAAAACACTAAATTGGACAGATTTAAACACACTTCTAACTAATCTAACACAAATAATTAAAGGGGGAGTGGGTTTGATTGAAATTAATTAAACTAAACAGATTGCATAAACTAAACAAAGTTTGGACGAAATTGGGTGAATTGATGGATGATGGGTTAGCTAGAGGGTTTTTCTTGAATGCACAAATTAACCATCAGATTTTCCTAAAGTCATTGAATTGGATGAACACATCTACAACCAAATTATTCTTCAATAGTCCCCTACATGAATGCATAATAGAGATACAATCAAAGATCATTAAGTTCTATGAAAATCATAAGCATTGACAAGGCATTCGTAACTATGAACGCATGATACTCCTGCCAGGAATTCACTTAACGCAATCGTTTATAAGTGACCTCCACTACACATGAATATAAGTTCATAACTATTAGGTGAAACTCCCTTATATTCTAGCATCAAATTCACGCATGCAAACTAAGCGGGCCCTCTTAATCAACATACAAGAATAAGTTATCAATTAAGCAGTTAAGCAAATTGCATTCACAATTTATGAAATCACAACTGAAGGTAATCAATTTATATTGCAAGTATGTTCATGGCTTTGAAATTCCCCCTAGCCAAAAGGGCTTAGCTCCTCATAATCGCAAAACAAAGGTAAACAGATTTATACATTGAAAACAAAAGAAAGAAAACACCTAAACGCTCCAGCGATCCAAATTGAATGCCAAAACGTCAAAAAACTCTCCTTATTCTCCTTTGCTGCGGTATAAGGGGTTGGTGGTGAGTTTTAGTGGTGATTTGTGGTGGTGGATGGATGTAGGTGAGTTATGGTGAAGGATGGAGGGTGGATTTTTGGCAGAAAGTGTGTAAAATGGTCCAGGGATATATGTAAGGGTGGTAGAGGATGGATAGGTAGATAGGTGGATGGAAGGTGGTTCTCTCTAAATTGGTGCGGCACACACTTAAATATATATCAAAGTATGTCAAAACCCTAGGGAATTAAAGCTAAGGTGTGGTAGAAAATAAAGAGAAAGGGAAAGGAAGTCAAAGCCCTAATTAATTTTGGAGACAGATTTGTAAACCAAATCCTAAGGGAAAAAGGGTAATTGAATGTCAGAATCCACAAAAGAAAGGGAAAGGGAAGGTGTGGCAGGGATTTGGAGAAAAGGAAAGGTGATTTCAGCAAGGGAAAATAAAAGGAAAGGTAATCCTTTGTGCGACAAGGAATAGGGATAGGACTAGGTGTTCTAGAACCCTATATTTAAGTGTCCTAAATTATTTAGGAAGCCCCTTGTGGCTGGAACATAGGTGAGGAAGGATTAGGAAACTTCCAAGCCAAAAATAGAAACTTTCAAGAATGGAAACCTCCAAGAATAGAAACTTCCAACTTTAGAAACTTTGGCTTCCAATTCTGAACTCTTCATTCTTCATTTGTCTTGAATCCAATTCTTCACATCTTCATCCAATCCTAAGCTCATTTGATCTTCAATTTCGTCCATCCATTTAGCTCCAAGCATGTGCAATCCATTTAGTGCCTAAAACTGCTTCAAAATGCACAAAAATGCACTTTCTTGCCACTTTAGCCCTTTGTGTAACAGCCCGTCCCGGAGATTTTGTACAACGGATGTGAAATGATGAAAATGCCCCTAGGCATTAATTAAGGTATGTGTGTATCTACATTGGGAGTTTTTTTGGTGGTATTTGGACCCCACACACACACACACAGTCACACTCTTTCTCTCTCTCTCTCACTCCTGCACTCTCTCTCTATCTCTCAGACTCTCTCTCTCTCCCTCTCGGCTTTTGTACGGACAAGCACCAAAACTCCTCGAAACCTTACAGATCGTGATCAAAGAGGACACCATTGTGTTTGTGAAGCTCAGATGAGTTGATTGGTACCTATTGTACGTAAGGATACCTTCGAAATCTCGTGAAACCGAAACCCCGATTTTTCATGCACTATTCATATGGACGTAAAACTACTTGTTTCAGGGAATTTCAAGCTCACATGGAGCTTAAGGAGGTCCTCACGAGTCTTGGGGTACTTCGTTGGAAGGAAATGGACGTCGGAGGGCCGAGATCAACGTGTTTCTAGGTAAGCCAAACTATCGAGCTTTCTCGGGGAAAATCTGGTGAACTTTAAGCCTTGAAACTTATATAACATGATTCTACATGTTATTAGCTTCATTTTGGTACCAATTTTGTGGAAAACGGTGAAGAAACGAAGGAGAATAGTGGTTTTGAAATTTTACCCAGAAACTGGTGAAGTTACCAGCGATCGGCATCTCGTCGGAGAAGACAGGAGCATATTCCGTTAAAGTTTTCAGAATATGCTAACGCCGTCAATTAAGTTTAACAGTTACCGTTAGGATTTGATGGAATATTCCTGATGGCGTTAACTGACGCTGTCAGTGTGACTGTCACGTGGCCGCGCGTGGGGGCACGTAGGTCCATGCACTCATCGCCGTGTGAGGGTGCGTGGGAAGGTGAAAAATTATTTAAAAAATATGGGGATGATCCTGAGATTGTGTAGATCACTGTGGTATATTTATATACCCAAATTGAGCAAAGTATGAGAAGTTATTAGCTAGAATTGTATATGTGCTTAAAATAACATTGTTATAGTTATTTCTCATATAGCCGAGACCTATCCGAAGGATGAGCGTAGCCAGGCTAGACGTGGGGGTTACGACCCGACTACATACCAGTGAGTGGGCAGTTATTTTCAGTATATATATGTATATACTTGACGTTTTTCCCTGAAAACGTATTTAATGGAATGTGATTTAAATGCCATGTTATGCCTGCATTTTTTTTAGCATATGCATTATCATAATTATGCATATTGTTGCATGGTGCTGTGGAGGCCCATGTAAGCCCCAGGTGAGTATATTATGATGGTAATGTGTAACATCCCACATCGCCCAGGGGAGTGATCCTTAAATGTATATTCCCATCCCTACCTAGCACAAGGCCGTTTGGAAGCTCACTAGCTTCGGGTTCCGTAGGAACTCCGAAGTTAAGCGAGAATGGGGCTAGAGCACTCCCATGATGGGTGACCCAGTGGGAAGTTGCTCGTGAGTTCCCAGAAACAAAATCGTGAGGGAGTGGTCGGGGCCCAAAGCGGACAATATCATGTTACGGTGGTGGAGCGGGCCTGGGAAGTGATCCATCCCGGGCCGGGATGTGACAATTGGTATCAGAGCCAATCCATGGGCGAAAGTGTGCCGACGAGGACGTCGGGCCCCTAAGTGGGGTGGATTGTAACATCCCACATCACCCAGGGGAGTGATCCTTAAATGTATATTCCCATCCCTACCTAGCACAAGGCTGTTTGGGAGCTCACTAGCTTCGAGTTCCGTAGGAACTCCGAAGTTAAGCGAGAAAGGGGCTAGAGCATTCCCATGATGGGTGACCTACGGGGAAGTTGCTCGTGAGTTCCCAGAAACAAAACCGTGAAGGCATGGTAGGGGCCCAAAGCAGACAATATCGTGCTACGGTGGTGGAACGGGCCCGGGAAGTGATCCGTCCCAGGCCAGGATGTGACATAATGAGTATGAGATAGTTGGTGATGTTGTGATGCATATTGAGCTCATTAATCTGCACCCCGGTGTTAGTGCTCCTGCCAAAGTCAGGGCATAGCTTCACATGGTCGTTCACCTCCTGCACCACACGCTCACCTTGGATCCAAGATAGGTGCATAGCCTATCATATAAACCACTTTCAGTGGGTTCAACTTATGGGTAACCCGCGATTAGCGCATAGCCTTCATGTGATTGTAGCACTTGAGCGTATTCATTATACAGCATTTTATAAGAGATTCATTTCTCCAACATATCTAGATCGGAAGAAGCAGGAGTTTACTAATCTGAAGCAGGGAAAGCTGTTTGCTAATGAGTACTATAGAAAGTTCACATATTTGTCCCGTTATGATCCAGAAGTTGCTGCCAATCCAATTAAGATGCTTCGTCGTTTTAAGCTTGGTACTAAGAAGAAGTGGCGATCTATGGCTACTAATGTGTGTTTTTAGACTTTTTGTTGAAACCAAAAAATGTGTGTTTTTAGACTTTTTTTTTTTTTTTTTTTTTTTTTAAAGATTCAACCACTCCCGTCTCTCTCTTTAACGTTCTCACAGAGGCCTGCACTGGTGTACAGTATACATGATTTCTTAACAACTCTCCACCCCGACTCCTCCTCAAGTTTCCAATTACTACAGATCTCTAAAGACCAAGTCTATCGTGTCCCACCACCAGACAACGCAACCTGCTACAAGAACTACACTCGCCAGAACCCTTGCCGAAGCTCCTGCCGTTGCTGCTTCTACTGGCTCTTTGGCCTCATCCCACCGTCATGCATCATCCTCTATGCCGACATCTTTTACCTCGTGATGCGCCCCAAATCCCCTAACTACTCAATCGATAACATTGCGTTCAAAGGATTCAACTTGGCGGGGGCATCTCCTTCTGTTCCATCTCGCTCGAGATCCAGGTTACTGTTCGACCCCAAATACCTAACAAGAAGATCAGGATTTATTACAGGAAAAAGAGTCTCGTCAAACTCTTTTACTTAACTTTTTTCTGTTTTGGATTAGTTTGGAAAAAGGAGGGAAGCAAAACCCTTATTTATTGGAGGAAAAAAGCCAAACGTCTTAAATTCTACAAAATGTTGTAAATTACTTTAGTCTAAAGTAAGGATTGAAATTGGCACTATTCAAATGAACAGTGTTTCAATCCGGATTTCACTTTAATTACAACCATGCCATTGCTGTTTGGGTTGGTTTTAGGTTAGCAGGCCCTAAGCCAAGCCCAAATGTGTTGGTCTTAGCTGAGAAGCCTAGCCCATAGTGAGGCCCAAATTATTTAATTGCAGTTTTGACCATCAAAGATTACAATCCGATGGTAGAGATGGTGTATTAGGAAGGGCAATTTGGTCATCTCGCTTTTGGGCTAGATAGGGGGTAACCGGGTAGGTTTCATTTGCTGTCGTTGAATCATGGTTTCGGGGATGGAGGGTGTATGAGTGAGAGAGAGAGAGAGAGAGACAAAGATACAAAGAGACAAAGAGGTAGAGAGAGAGAGAGAGATTGCGATGGAAGGAGAGCGAGGGGGAGGGGTAAGGGTCTCGGCACTGTTGCTGTAGATGGATTTCATAAGTGGGAGGGTGGGTATGGTCAAAGAAGACCATATGGGTCGTCGGGATTTCAGGGAGACGGGGTAGGTGTCTTGAACAAACCCTACTGAGAGTGGGGTGTGTCGGATCTTGCGTTGCATGCCTCAAATCCAAAGATAAGTTCCTTTTTAAAATTGTATTCCTTAATGGTATCTTAGATTTTCAAATTGTTTAGTATGTTAGGTCCAGTTTTGGGGCTTTTTCATTTTATAGAGAGAAAGAGAGAGAGAGGAGAAAGCATGGTTGTGTGCATTTTTTGGGATTAATTAATGGGTTAGTGTGGAGGGTCAGTGATGAGAAACTGATAGAGGGATGTATGGGAGGGTATAGGTTTTCAGTTTTTTCCTCTTATTCAACAAGTTATGCACTGTTTGAAAATAATTGTTTATTGTTTTGTTTTCCATTTGCTTTGTTAAAACCACCATTCGAATTTTTTTGTTTCACTGTGCTCATTTATGTGCTTCTTCATAATTTTCTGGTGTTTGCTTTTCATCCCTGTGTTGGTAGATTTTTTTCCTATTTCTTGGTTCCTTATGTATTCCTTGGTACAAATCTGTATAATTTTTGGCTGTGTGATGATCCTTGCAGGTGAACTATATGAAGGTTTTTTTTAGACGAGTTAAGAAGATCCAGCTGAAAAGAGCATAAAAAATCGAGAACGGGTATGCTGCTTTGTTTTGTGTTGGATTTTGATGTTTATGTTCTGCTACTAAGTAGATTTTATAGTGTTCTAAATATGTTTTGTAAATGTGCTTTAAGATTGGACAAGTTATTGAATATTAGCCATGTTGTTTGAATTGGATATGTGGTTGAATATTAGATATTTCGTTTGAATTGATTTGGATATGTGGTTTATTGAATTGGAATTTGGATATGTGATGATTTGAATTGGATATGTTGAATTAGAGATGTGCTACTTTTAATTGGATAGTTTGAATTGAAGTGTGCTACATTGATATATGATGAACTAATGGTTACTGAACACACACACACACACCCAGACACCCCCACAACTGATCACCCCACCTCGATTACAAGTAGATCATGCTATTATGATAACAAAAAAGATTAGTAGATTTGTGTATGCCCCCTTCTCCAACAAAATGCTTGGCAGATGCAATAGTGTTGTTGCTGAAATATAAAACCGGAAAAAGTTAATAATGTTTAAGATCATGGTAGGCATAAGAGTGACTGTCAGACTGAAGAAATGAATCTGAAGCATGTCAATGTTTTTTCCTTATTCTTTGGAACAGAGATTATTTAAAAGTCACAAGTGTGTAAGTTGTCTCGCCCACTGCACAAGATTGTTCTCCCCATTTGGTCTATTTTTGTCCATGGATCTTCTGCCGTTTAACATTTCGAGCACGACTACTCCAAAACTATAGACATGGAGAAGTTAGGACTCGACTACATTCCAGGAAAGTTGAGTTTAATAGCCTTATTGCAAACCCATCAATTAGCCTTATTACTCGAATTTATAATCTCTTTATAATCTCTACTAGCCCTCTTTTTCGATAATACCCCTAACTTAGGAAATCAAACATTGGTTCTCTAAGTCAGTCTCAACGCCTCTTGATGGCATCTCCACAGAACCACAAAGGCGAAGGCCTCTGGACGCTCTCTTGACGATGGTATCTCAACATCATATCGACTTAATCTCAACGGCATATCAACACTCTCTTAGTGGCATCTCGACAAATCGTTTGGCCTCCCATTTTTTTACCAAACGTATAGATTTTAGTAAAATGAAGCTTAAAAATTATAAGCTTTTTCAGGATATTCAAAAACTATGAAAAATGTAAAATCATAAAATAAAAAATAAAAATTGTATTCAAATTCTTTGTGGAACAAATTGTCTTTTGCTGTGCATATGACCAATCTTGATGCTTTTGACTAGTTGATAATGTTTGACTTATGCTTCTTAGTTTTTAATGGGGTTTTTGTGCACTGAGTGGAATAAATGAAAAATGGAGACATTGGAACACAATTATATATAGCATTGCTTATTTTTCTTGCAAGTCAAAGATGCGCCAATGGTGTTGAGGACAATACCTAATTTAGTTTGACTATTCTCATTTCTTTGAGTTTTGTAATTGCATTTTTAAAGCCAACATAGTTTTCTAAGTTCATTAGAATTTATGGTGTTTTTTTAACAGGTTTTAAAAGATCTTGGTCATTCCGGTTAATTAAAGTTATAAGATATCCATATTCATTTAACACATATGAAAATTAAGCATTTTCATAATTAAAGTTTTAAATTATCATCATTCTGTTCAAATACACCATTTCCTTTTTGTTTCCCTTCTCTCATCTTGCAAGCACTCATGGTGTTCATCACTCATTTAACTACGCGGTTCATCGTTTGCTTTGTTTCTCATACATAAACATTTATGTAACAATCAATGGTATGTTAAAAAAATTATAATTTCTTCCCTTCTCCATAAATGCATTCTCATCGTCTTCTTTCCTGGAAGAGGGCTGCATAACCATAAGTTCCCCTGACTCGCATGGAAACATGAGTTTTATCATCCTCATGACCATGTTTTGCAGTCCGAAATCCGAAAGCTTGGCATTGTAACTGTGACACACCCCGACTCAACATCGGGACGTGCTGGCTGTCACGTGAGCGTGACAAGGCCATGCGCGCAGTACGGAAGAATAAATATAGGTAATAAGTGCTAAGGTAACCATAATAATGCTACAGGCACATAAAAGAGTAAGACAATTAATATCATGATACACAGAGTTCGAGCATCCTAGGTGCAGTCCAAAGGACACAAACGAGAAAATAAAAATATTTACATGGGTGGTGTGCTGTCAGATATGCCTTTGATGCCTCGTTTGCCACCAAAACTACCTAGTACCTGGAGGGGCGCAAAACAAAAGTGTGAGTGGGCAAAAACAAAGCTTTATCAAAACCATTTCGATATGAAAGTTGTAACTCCTCTCTGTAAAACAAGTATACTTCCCAGAAAATATATATACGTACTAATATAGAAAACCATTAATCAATCAATCTCATCAAATAAGCAATGCCATGTCCGAATGAACCATAACCAAATAATCAACATAACCCAAATACAATCAAATAATCAGGTGATATCCCAACTCAAATCATGCCGACAATATATATATATATATATATATATATATATATATATATATATATATATATATATCAATCAGCCGGAGTCACCTCTAGTGACCTGTACGACTGAATCTATGGCTCCTCAATCAAATCCTCAATCCATCTCTCAATCAATCATCAATAATCAATAATCAGTAACCTGCACCCATGACGGAACCACCTAATGTGGTCTGTACGTCAAGCTGGGTATATACGCTCTGTGCTACGATCACGTGAAGGCTGGCGACGAATCGTAAGTCACCTACGAGTCGGAACCGCCTAATGTGGTCTGTACGATAGGCTAGCACCTGCCTTGGATCCAAGGTGAGCGTACGATGCGGGAGGTGAACGATCACGTGAAAGCTAAGCCCTACTCAGGCATGCACAACCCCGATGTGCAGGTAATGAGCCATATAACAATCTCATCGATATCACCTTAATCATCACATCACAAACACATACTTACCTGACTTACCTGGCGTCCGCGATGCATCAATGTATATTCACACAAATGTATATAAAAATATAACTATGGCATTCGACATGGCATTTATTTCATAAAACCGTTTTAAAACGCATTTCTGGGAAATCAATCAATTATATATATATATATATATATATATATATATATATAAATATACTGAAAACCAAAAGCCCATTCACTGATATGTTGACGGGTCGTAGCCCCCGAACCTCGCGTGGCTGCGCTCGTCCTCAGGATACATCTCACCTATATGCGAAACAACTATATATACGTTAATTATGCACATAATCCAAACCAAGTAATAATTTCTCATACGTTAATCAATTGGGGTGTTTGAATATACCAACATGCTCTACTCAATCCCACGAACACCCCTATATTTTTAAAATAATTTTTGGAAGCCTCACGCGCCGGCCAAGGCACGGCAACACGCGCAGCCGAAGCGCGGCCACGCGCCGTGCACACGAACGGAATCCTTAACGCCGTTAAGGAATATTCCGTCAAATCCCAGAATATTCCGTTAAAGTTAACTGACGTTGTTAACCTCCGTTAGGAATATTCCGTCAAAGTTGACGGAATATTCCGTCATCCCTAACCTCCAGTCGCCGGCGACCAGCGCCGGCGCCGCTGTGTCGCCGGAAACTGGGTAAATTTTCAAACCTACTTTTCTAGCTCATTTTTCAACCAAATTCCACGAAATTTACACCAAAATGATCCTTAGAGCAAGGAGAAGAGGTTTATACCTGTTTAGAGCCCAAAATCTAAGCAAATCTCGCCGGAGAAATTCTCCAATTTCCGGCCAACTTCCAAACCACCGATCCCGACGTCCAACTTCCTTCAATTTTGTCCTCCGAGCATCCCAAGAAGATTCTAAGCCCTCATATGATCTCCAAATGAGCTAAAAGTCCATAGATTTTGAGCACATGAACAGTGCCACTTTTGGTACCTCACGGTTTCAAGGTTTTCAGGCCGTTCCACACTACATAAATGGTATGGATGAACTCACTGGGTTATGAGGATTCCAAATAACCTATTTAAAGCCTTGATCCGTGACCAAAACCCAAGGAACAAAGATGGTCCGTACGGTTGCAGGGGAGGGAGTAGAGAATTCGAGAAGGGATGAGGGAGAAGGTGACGGGTAGGGGTGTCTGTGCACACGTGTTGTTCATGTGTGTGTATATATCATCCTCAATCAATCCCCTCCACAAAATTTAATCCAATTAAAATTAAAATAAAATAAATACCACACACACACACACACAAATATAAATTTATAGGCACCCGTATATAACCATTACTCCTTATTCACCCGTCCTCTCACATCCGTAAGGGGGGTAAAATCGTCATTTCATAATTAATATATCGTTAACTCGGAACGGACTGTTACAATCTACCCACCTTAATAAAATTTCGTCCTCGAAATTTACTTATCACATACAATCCATCAATACTCATAAAACAACCGTGGATACAATTCTTTCATCCTTTCTTCCGTCTCCCAGGTTGCTTCCTCCACCGAGTGATTCTTCCATAAAACCTTCACTAGTCGCACTGTTTTGTTCCTCAAGACCTTATCCTTCCAATCCAGTATAGTGACCGGCTCCTCCTCGTAAGACAAATCAGGATTAATTTCCAATTGCTGTGGAGGCAAAACATGTGATGGGTCTGAAATGTAATGGCGAAGCATCGACACATGAAAGACGTTATGCACTTTAGACAGCTCCTGAGGCAACTCGAGTCTATATGCTACTTCACCAATCCGCTCAGAAATCTGATAAGGACCAATATACCTGGGACTCAATTTTCCTTTCTTACCGAACCTCACAACACCTTTCCATGGTGACAACTTCAAGAAAACCCAATCGCCCACATTATAAGTCTGGTCAGTAACGTGACAATCCGCTAAACTTTTTTGACGATCTTGAGCCGCTTTCAGGTTAGATTTAATCACCTGAATATTCTCCGTAGTCTTATCCACTATCTCTGGGCCCTCTAAAACTCTTTCTCCAACCTCTAACCAACATAAAGGAGTCCGGCAAGCTTTACCATACAAAGCCTCAAATGGTGACATACCAATGCTCGAATGATAACTGTTATTATAAGCAAATTCCATCAGATCCAAACGTGTATGCCATGAATCACCAAACTGCAACACAGAATATCTCAACATATCTTCTAATGTCTGAATTGTCCTATCAGATTGTCCGTTCGTTTGAGGATGATATGCAGTGCTATATAACAACCTCGAACCCAAAGCTTCTTGAAAAGCCGTCCAAAATTTAGAAGTGAACCTCGGATCTCGATCTGATATAATGCTAACTGGCACATCATGATACTTAACAATCTTGGTAATAAAAAGTTCAGCTAGCCGATTCAAAGAAAACTTCTCTCGAACTGGGATGAAGTGTGCCGATTTAGTAAGTCTATCCACAATCACCCAAACTCCATCATAACCATTTCTCTTACGAGGAAGCTTATATACAAAATCCATGGTAATGTCTTCCCACTTCCACTGTGGAATAGGGAGAAGCTGCATCCGTCCGAATGGCTTCTTTCTCTCAGCTTTAACCTGCTGACAAACAATAGATTGACTCACGTACTCAGCAATCTCTCTTTTCATACCTGGCCAATAATAAAATGGTCGAATGGTATGATACATCTTCGTGCTTCCAGGATGCATAGCATAAGCTGAAATGTGCGCCTCATCAAGAATAGCTTTCTTTAACTCCGCATTATTCGGCACGTACATTCTGCCTTCCTGCATAAGCATGCCATCAGTCTCCCGAATCCGAAGGTCTTTCTTTTTCCCATCATTCCTTAACTGAATTAATTCCTGAACCTCATCATCCTCCCTCTGTGCCTCAAGTACCTGATCAATCAAGATCGGCCTAACCTGAAAATGAGCAAGTAAAGCGGCTTCCTGATCATTATTTTCTGATTCTTCCATAACTAGCTTAACTCCAGTTGACCTTAACTCTGCCAGAAGAGGAACACGGCTCGCGTGAATAGCATTAATTCTGTCCTGAGATTTCCTGCTAAGTGCATCAGCCACCACATTTGCGCGACCATGATGGTATTCGATCATACAATCATAATCACTTAGCAGCTCAATCCACCTCCGCTGACGAAGATTCAAATCCCTCTGAGTGAACAAATACTGAAGACTTTTATGATCAGTGAAGATCTTACACTTCTCGCCATAAAGATAATGCCTCCAAATTTTCAGAGCGAATACAATCGCTGCTAGCTCCAAATCATGAGTAGGATAATTCTTCTCATGCTGTTTTAATTGTCTAGAGGCATATGCAATCACCCTGCCATGTTGCATCAACACACAGTCCAAACCATTTAAGGAAGCATCGCTGTAAATTTCAAAATTACCACTGTCGTCAAGAAGTGCCAACACTGGTGCCTGAGTGAGACAATATTTCAACTGCTGAAAACTCCGCTCACAACTATCATCCCACTCAAATTTAACATTCTTCCTCGTTAACTTAGTAAGTGGCAAAGCAATCTCAGAAAAATCCCGAACAAACCGTCTATAATATCCTGCTAGACCCAAGAAACTACGTACCTCCGAGACGGTTCGCGGCTGCTCCCAATTCTCTATCGCTGCCACTTTCTGGGGATCCACCTGAATACCCTGAGCTGAAATGATATGCCCCAAAAATGCCACCTGATTCAACCAGAATTGGCATTTACTGAATTTGGCATAAAGTCTACACTCCCTTAACCTTTTCAACACCAAACTGAGATGTCGCACATGCTCCGCTTTAGATTTAGAATAAACCAAAATGTCATCGATAAAAATAATGACAAAGCGGTCTAAATACTGTTTAAACACCCTATTCATCATATCCATAAAAGCAGCAGGTGCGTTAGTCAACCCAAATGGCATTACCAAAAACTCATAATGGCCATAACGAGTTCGGAACGCCGTTTTAGGAACATCATCCCTCCTAATCTTCAACTGAAAATATCCAGACCTCAAGTCAATTTTCAAAAATACACAAGCTCCCCGCAGCTGATCAAACAAATCATCAATACGTGGCAATGGATAACGATTTTTAATCGTCACCCGATTCAGCTGCCGATAATCTATACACAGCCTCAAAGTACCATCATTTTTCCTCACAAATAAAACTGGAGCTCCCCAGGGTGAAGTACTAGGCTAAATAAAACCTTTATCTAATAATTCTTGCAGCTGAATTTTCAATTCCTTTAATTCTGCAGGAGCCATTTGATAAGGAGTCAGAGATATAGGGTCAGTACCTGGCAATAAATCAATGGTGAACTCAACGTCTCGATCCGGCGGCAACCCTGGCAAATCATCAAGAAAAACATCTGGAAAATGTCTGACCACTCTAACATCCTCCACTCTGCTGGCCACCTCATCATTCAACACCACATGTGCCAGATATCCCTGACAACCCTTCTGCAACAACTTCTTGGCTCTCACGGCTGAGATAATACCATGCCTAACGCCACTAGGCTCACCAACAAATGTAACCACCGGTAAACCCGATCGTAGAAACGTAACCTTCTTCTCATAACAATCGATGTTAGCTCCATTATAATGTAACCAATCAGTGCCCAGAATAACATCAAATTCAACAAGGTCTAATGGAATAAGATTAGCGGGCATAACCACATCCTTTACTAACACTGGGCACCCTGGATACATCCACCCTACCTGGCATGTCTCACCTCTAGGCATAGAAAACTCTATCTCATAACCAAGGGGTGTGGGATTAGGTTGAGTCAATTGAGCAAATGCATGAGAAATAATCGAACGGGTAGCACCACAGTCAATCAATGCTTTAGCAAAATGTCCAAGAACGTTTAACGTACCCATTATCAAATCGGGATTGTTCTGAGCGTCCTGCACTGAAACATTATGAATACGCCCCTGGGTCTGCTGACGTCCCCCTCGTCCTCTATTAGACTGGCCACTACGCCCAGATGTACCACGACTCTGCCCCAACTGACTAGGCTGCCTTGAGGTTTCCACGCTACTCGAGGTAACTTCACCTTGTTGCGGCTGCACACCTGGATACCACTGAGATCCCCCTACTGGATAAGATGGATACGGAGCATACTCTCCTGAATACTGAGGATACCCACTCTGATAGCCACCAGAATAATATGGATCCTGAGGATAAAGATACGGCGCTGCTGGATAGGGCACCACATCTCCCTGGTAATGGTATGTGCTCCCGCGGCTCGGCTGGCCATAACCACTCGACGCCGGAGCCTGTTATCTCGGCACTGGAGCTGGAAAAGAAGGCATCTGTGGCCTCTGCTGAGTCTGCGGACAATTAGCTGCTCGATGACCAAACTGTCCACAGGTAAAGCATCCTCGAATACCTTGCCTACACTCCCCAGTATGTCTGCTATTACACCTCCGATAGAACGGAACTCCCGAACTACCAGAACCACCAGCATCCCACTGCCTCTGAAAACGCGGCCCGCCAGCAAATCTACCACCTCTATGCTGGCCAGTGAAACTAAATCCTCCACTGGACGAACTCGAACTAGTACCACTCTTCTTAAAACTTTGAGTCTTTCTGGGCCCCTATGATGCAATCCCCTTGCCTTTATCATTCTTCTTAGAATTATCTTTCTCTTCCTTGTCACTATCACTTGGCAAGTTCTCAGAGTCCTCAATCTGCAGCAAAATCTCATAAAACTCATGATAAGTCGAACAAGGAATCCCGGTAGCCACAGTACGCCACTTCTTCCGAGTGCCCAACTTAAATCGACGAAGCATCTCCGCTGGATTCATCGCCACCTCAGGATGATATCTGGACAAATCTGTAAACTTCCTGTAATACTCATTAGCGGACATCTTCTTCTGCTTCAGACTAATAAACTCCTGTTTCTTACTGTCGATGTAAGCAGAAGTAATGAATCTCTTATGAAACAGCCGCTTAAATATCTCCCAGTCTACGGCTTCCTCTAGAGATAACTCCGCAGCCGACTGTTCCCACCAGGACGCCGGTTCCTTACCTAAAAACCACGAGGCCGTCTCAACCCATCTGTCTACAGGCAAACTCCCCTGACTCTGCATCAATCTGAAAGTCTTATCAACATAATTCAACCACTTCTTAGCACCCTCGTGCCCTTCATCACCCACGAAAGTGTTCAACTTCAAGTTATAAACAGTTTCCAGAGGGGTCCTCTGGGGAGGTCGCAACGTCGACCGAATAGCGTTAGCAATGGCTTCCCCTAGCTAAGCTATATCAGGGAAACTAGGCTCAGAAATCGGTCGTGGCTCATGTCAAGGCAGCATAATCCTGACAGAAGACACCCAAAATAGTTAAAATATTCACTAAGTACACAGGACTGCCAAACCTAAGCTCTGATAGCAAACTGACACACCCCGACTCAACAGCGGGACGTGCTGGCTGTCACGTGAGTGTGACAAGGCCATGCGTGCAGTACGGAAGAATAAATATAGGTAATAAGTGCTAAGGTAACCATAATAATGCTACAGGCACATAAAAGAGTAAGACAGTTAATATCATGATACACAGAGTTCGAGCATCCTAGGTCCAGTCCAACGGACACAAACGAGAAAATAAAAATATTTACATGGGTGGTGTGCTGTCAAATATCCCTTTGATGCCTCGTTTGCCACCAAAACTACCTAGTACCTGGAGGGGCGCAAAACAAAAGTGTGAGTGGGCAAAAACAAAGCTTTATCAAAACCATTTCGATAAAATCCTCAATCCTTCTCTCAATCAATCATCAATAATCAATAATCAGTAACCTGCACCCACGACGGAACCACCGAATTTGGTCTGTACGTCAAGCTGGGTATATACGCTCTATGCTACGATCACGTGAAGGCTGGCGACAAATCGCAAGTCACCTACGAGTCGGAACCACCTAATGTGGTCTGTACGGTAGGCTGGCACCTGCCTTGGATCCAAGGTGAGCGTACGGTGCGGGAGGTGAACGATCACGTGAAAGCTAAGCCCTACTCAGGCATGCACAACCCCGATGTGCAGGTAATGAGCCATATAACAATCTCATCGATATCACCTTAATCATCACATCACAAACACATACTTACCTGGCGTCCGCGATGCATCAATGTATATTCACACAAATGTATATAAAAATATAACTATGGCATTCGACATGACATTCATTTCATAAAACCATTTTAAAACGCATTTCTGGGAAATCAATCAATTTTATATATATATATATATATATATATATATATATATATATATATATATATATATATACTGAAAACCAAAAGCCCATTCACTGATATGTAGACGGGTCGTAGCCCCCGAGCCTCGCGTGGCTGCGCTCGTCCTCAGGATACGTCTCACCTGTATGCGAAACAACTATATATACGTTAATTATGCACATAATCCAAACCAAGTAATAATTTCTCATACGTTAATCAATTGGGGTGTTTGAATATACCAACATGCTCTACTCAATCCCACGAACACCCCCATATTTTTAAAATAATTTTTGGAAGCCTCACGCGCCCTCACGCGTTGGCCAAGGCACGGCAACGCGCGCCGCCCATGCGCGGCCACGCGCCGTGCACACGGACGGAATCCTTAACGCCGTTAAGGAATATTCCGTCAAATCCCAGAATATTCCGTTAAAGTTAACTGACGCCGTTAACCTCCGTTAGGAATATTCCGTCAAAGTTGACGGAATATTCCGTCATCCCTAACCTCCAGTCGCCGGCGACCGGCACCGGCGCTGCTGTGTTGCCGGAAACTGGGTAAATTTTCAAACCTACTTTTCTAGCTCATTTTTCAACCAAATTCCACGAAATTTACACCAAAATGATCCTTAGAGCAAGGAGAAGAGGTTTATACCTATTTAGAGCCCAAAATCTAAGCAAATCTCGCCGGAGAAATTCTCCAATTTCCGGCCAACTTCCAAACCACCGATCCCGACGTCCAACTTCCTTCAATTTTGTCGTCCGATCATCCCAAGAAGATTCTAAGCCCTCATATGATCTCCAAATGAGCTAAAAGTCCCTAGATTTTGAGCACATGAACAGTGCCACTTTTGGTACCTCACGGTTTCAAGGTTTTCAGGCCGTTCCACACTACACAAATGGTATGGATGAACTCACTGGGTTATGAGGATTCCAAATAACCTATTTAAAGCCTTGATCCGTGACCAAAACCCAAGGAACAAAGATGGTCCGTACGGTTGCAGTGGAGGGAGTAGAGAATTCGAGAAGAGATGAGGGAGAAGGTGACGGGTAGGGGTGTCTTTGCACACGTGTTGTGCATGTGTGTGTATATATCATCCTCAATCAATCCCCTCCAAAAAATTTAATCCAATTAAAATTAAAATAAAATAAATACCACACACACACACACACACAAATATAAATATATAGGCACCCCTATATAACCATTACTCCTTATTCACCCGTCCTCTCACATCAGTAAGGGGGGGTAAAATCGTCATTTCATAATTAATATATCATTAACTCGGAACGGACTGTTACAAACTGGGTTTAGTTTGTGTGTTTGGTATGAGAGTAAATTCAGAGAGCTAAAAGGCAGTAAAGTTTGAATATTTACGTTTAATGTTGTTTTGGGTTTCGATTAATTTTGTTTGTTTGATATTAGAAATTGAGTCATAGGGAATTCGCACACTTCTCCCTTTTGAATAGCGTTTAACTCATTTCTCATTTTCTGTTTGGTTTCCGAGAAAATAGACGGAAAAAAGGATAGAAGATTAATCAATTCACTGAATTGAGTGCTTTAAGTCCATTTATGATTGAAATTATTCCCTTTGCTTTCATTTCTTTTTTTTTTCTTTTGGGTTTCGAGCACATTGAGGATGGTAAAATCAATTATTTTGATTTTGGAAGTCTACTTTGTTTTTCAACTTTAGTTCTTGGGAGAAGCGAAAATGTGATTTCATGTATGGTGGTTGTATTTGTCTGTCATTTGAAAGGAATTTAGACAGAGAGAGAAGGTTGAAGGTAGATTTGTTGTCAGTGAGATTACTAAACTGCACGTTTATTATAGAGAGAGTGTGAGGGAGGGGTGCGGTTGCTTTCCAAAGATTTTGTTTGAAATTGTTTCTCCAGTTCTTTTATTTTTTTTGGTGAATGTTCTCAAGTTCTTTCTATTTGTTTGGAATTATTTCTTTTTTACTGAAATTCTTTTGGTCCCTGCCACTAAACTATTGTTTTTGCTATTAATTGCTGCTGAAATGTGACTTTTGCTATTAATTTTTTACCCTTCATATTTATGCTACTTTTGGATTCCATTCAAATTAAATAATGTAGTTAATCTTGATATGAATTCTCTATGTAGCAATAATTAGGGATTTTAGTTTAAATTATCACTAATTTGTTCTTGATGTGGCATTGAATCGTTCTTAATTTGGACTGCAGGTGGGCCTAACGTGGAGGAAAAGCTGTAAGAGGTTATGATCTTGCGGCATTTAAGTACGACTGTTCTTCAACTCATATAAACTTTCCGGTAAGGTTCAAACTATTAAGAGTTTTATGATTTTGTAAAAGTTTTATAGTAGCAGAAGGTTGGTCATTTTGTAGTTGCGTTATTACACTATACAACTTGAGTTAGTATGGGTTTCTTACTAACTGATATGACTTGGGAATTCTAAAAGCAGTTGCATTTTACAATATACAACTTCAGTTAGCATCAGTTTCTTAATGAGTGGCAAGTGAATTCTTAATTTAATTTCGGAAATAAATGAGTTTAAAATTGTTGCTATGTGATGAAGTTAGCTTTTTGTTTTTTATTATATACTTGTGGTGGACATTTTTAGCATATTGGTTGAAAAAGATTTATCATTTTCTACAAAATAAAGCTTCATTCTCACCATGTTGTTGATGTTTTTTGTGATTTGAGTTTATAGTGCTTCTAAATGCTATTTTAATTTAGGAATTTGAATAATTGTTTTAATTTCGGTTAATGCATGTGAAAAAGCATGTGAAAAAAGCACATTAGTCTCTAGGTATAAATTACATTAGTCTAATTATGGCTAGGATAAAAAACCATGTGATGAACTGTGGCTTGGTTGCACTGCAATTTCGATTTGGGATTTGAATTTATTTACAAAATTACAATCTTTTTTAAATTTAGAAAAGAGCATGTTAAAAGACCAATTTTCTTTACAGGAACTTGAATAAAAAGTAGGTTATGAGTGAAAACCAACCAGCAAAGATTATGGTGATTCACTAATTTAAACATAAACCAGCTTTGAGAGTGATACTCACCCATTGTCGGTTTTCATTGCGAGCATATTTCCTAGCCAAAGTTTCCTAAACTGTGTTCTCAAACCGGTAGATCGGCATATCTTTCCAACTTCTAATAGTCTTTGGTGCTAGAACATCTTCTAACTTCATTCTAAAAAAACTGATTCATAAGTAAAGACACCTAAATGTAGGTAAGTAAACAGTTTAATCAAGAGGCAATTCAGAAGTAGAACCAAATAAGCCACAATCCAACTTTCCCGTACCCTCCAGCGTAATTTTATATCAGAAACCGTCTCCTGAATTCAAGTTTGCCTAGAGCTTCTAATTGTGCGTGCCCATCGTGTCTTTGGTTGATCTACAACCAAGGACGGATTAGTGAGAGCTTAAAAAAATAGATACTTATCACAAACAAACAGTTGATCACGATGATGTTTTTTTGTAACTTGAGTTTATAGTGCTTCTAAATGCTATTTTAATTGAGTTTTCTGTGTTTGTTCGATTCGTTGTTGTGGATGGCTGATATGTTTTTTTCTTTCAGTTAGGCAACGATGCCTTTCAGAGTTTGTAATTTTTGGTTGGGCTTTTTTCAAGCTGCTGTGTTAAAGGTATATGATGTGTTAATTTTTTTTTCCTTCATTTTGTTTGATGTTGAGACTTTTTTTTTTTCTTTTTTTCGCTTTATTCTTGCTGATTTGGGATGGTTTTTACATTGTATTTTTGTTATGAGTTTGTTATCCCATTTTTGTGATGGACTTGGAATGAAATGGGATTGGAGGGTGATAAAAATTTCTACCTAGGGAAAGGTCACAGTGTTCAGATTTTGCAGGTGGGATATTAGGGTGAGGGAAAAATGGGAAAAAGAGCATAGAAGACAAATTTAGGATTAGAGATATGAAAACTACTCAAAAGGTTATGACAGAGGAATGAGTTGCGTTAATTTGGAATTTTTTATTTTTGACTGATTTTTTACCTGTGATTGCCAAGTCAGCTTGAAAGAGAGCAATAACCAAATTATTTGAAGATAGGTTCTCTATATGAACGTTTTTTTGAAACGAGTTAAGAAGATCCGGCTGAAAAGAGCATACAAGATAGAGAACTGGTATGCTGCTTTGTCTTTGTGTTGGATTTTGATGTTTATGTTCAGCTACTAAGTAGATTTTATAGGGTTCTAAATTTGTTTTGTAAATGTGCTTAAAGATTGGACATGTTATTGAATATTAGCCATGTTGTTTGAATTGGATATGTGATTCAATATTAGGTATTTAGTTTGAATTGATTTGGATATGTGGTTTATTGAATTGGAATTTGGATGTGTGTTGTGATTTGTGAAAAAAGATGAGTCAAACGACTCCAATTTGTGAAAGTTTTCTGGTTTTGGTTTGTATCAAAAACAGAGAACACTAGAAATTCATTGAAGTTGTTCGTCATGTGGATGGTGTAGTGTGTGTACGAGTAATATGCGTATGTTCTTGTTGGAGTAAATATGTTTTTCTTTAAATATTTTAAATATATTTATATTTTGGTTTATCACAAATATTAAATATAAAACGTAAATAGTAATTAATCTTATAAATTTCATTTGACCTATGATTTGACAATTGACGAGGAGCATTATCATCCACCAATAGAAACGTGAGACAGCTGCTCACTTTAAAGGTGAGATTCCTCTCTGAAGATAAAGAACAAGTCCATGTACTTAATTTTGTTCCGTTGTTGATTCGTACGTTTTGATTTCTTCTGCTTTAATTCCTTGCGGTTTTCAAGGCTCTAATTTATTCAGCACTGCAACGTCTATTTCATATATCTTTATATATTGATCCCCTGTACAAAGGAAGATTAGAAAAGAAGAAAAAAAAAACAACAGTTTATATGTTTTTCAAAACAAAAAATTGAGTTCTGAAAGCAACATATTGAAAAGGGTGTGAGTCGAAGGTTCTTCCGGTGTGCAAGGAAGAACTTTATCAGAAGAAGAAGGTTCTGGGCTGTTTTATCCTGGGGACGACGTGGTGTTTGTGAACTGCTTGAACACTTTGGGCAGAGCCGCGAAACGTCTTAAAGAGAGCAACTTAATCCGCGACTCATCCCAAGAATCATTCACCACTCAGGCTTCTACATTTTTCGGGTAACTTCGTTCCTTTCTATTTTAGTTTTCAACAATATATTCTTATGTTTATATTTAGCTTAGTTTTCGAAAAAAACATATGTGGTTAAAATATTTGGTGAAAACAGAGGATTGTTAAAACGCTTCACCGACTGATAAAATTTGATAAGTAACTATGTATTTTTTTTTACATTATTGCTATCGTTCAAGCTAAAAATGTCCATATAAAGAGTTTAGGAAGGGGGTGTTTACAATATAGAATGGCTATAAATGTTATTGTCATAGGTTGCTATTACATTTTGTGGTTAAATCAGATTGGTCGTCTAAACTGTGCTATGTGTTCCATAACTCTTTGTATTTCTTATTTGTATTAGTGGGGTTTATATTTTTGTTTTTAAAATTTGATTTCCTCTTATTCTGTTTTGATGGATATTTTGGAATTTGAGAAGGTGGGTTTGGGTATGCTCTCTGTGGTTCCACTTTTGTTTGATTCTATTTTCCTTTCTTATTTGGATCAATGGAATTTTGGGTTTTCTTTTTTATGTTTACATTTCTATAATTTTATTTGGTTCGGTTTAGGGTCGTTAAAAGAGAGACATTTATTTTCTAATCCATTACAAACCCAAATGGACCGCGGATGCACATGAGATTTAGTTCCCTTTTTTTCACTTCTAAAACTATCTTTACATTTGGTTGTATTAGACTCGCTGGGATTCTTAGGAGAAAAATGTTTAGTTTCACAATTAGCATTCTTTAAAGGAGAATCATGCTTGGCTGCTCAATGAAACATTATGGGTGCTTAATTAGCAAACCCATGTGAGAAAATGTGTGTAAATCACCCTCGAATTGCCAGATGTGTGTAACAGGAGAGGATTAAAAAATGCCAGAAATTGTACATACAGAAGAACACAAACTTTATCCTTTTCCCGAATCCCTGTTGGATCAGTAGTCCCCATCAACATGTAACTCTTAGCACTAGAAATTTTCCCTTTTTTAAGACTGGTATTTTCCTCTTTCTTCAGGAATGACAAACGATGTTGCAAATATGATTCTTCAAGAGGAATATAAGAAGACATCATCTTAAACGTGTTGTAGTCATCATCCATCCCGCCGTACCTTAAGGCAATTGCAAATACAAAACATGAAGGAACGAAACCCATCAAGGAACTAGAAATAGTGAAGGGAAAAATAAATTTGATAGGATGTTATATAATCCATGGACATGTATAAAAAAAATAATATGGCAACCATTTGAAAAGAAAGAAATAAAAGCTTACCTTTGGCTGCTGCACGCCTATTGCAGAAAACACCACGAGTATTTTCTAGATCTTTCATCAGTAACTCCATGAAATAATCTTTCATCACCCCTCCATGGCATAGAAGGGCAATTAAATTCCTATTGGACATAAAATACAGTAGGACTAAGAGAAATGCCCTACCCACCGAGGCAATCCATCACTTGAAGAATTGTTGATAAAATAACACTACTAAAAATATGAGCTTTACCTACTGACTTTGTGTTTTATTCATGCAGTTACGCCTGAAATGTGTCTTCTTTATGCAGTTAGGCCTGAAACAGTTGGTTCCCGCCGCAACGCGCGGGTTTATTTCCTAGTGTTATCTATAAAGTGGTTGTCCACATTCTGGGCTCTATGTAATATGCTAATAGTTTAGGCCTCATTGTTGTAAACGTGGAAAATCCTAAGCCTACATATAGGCTATCTAATAAGATAAGTGAAACACTCTAATTTCTCCTCCCAATTTCTCTTGTTCTTCGTATTTCTCTATACTTTATTTTTAATACGTTATCAGTACGCTCTTATTTCAATTTCTTTTTATTGAATTTTTCAATTTCATCTGAGCAAGAGTCATTGCATGGTTTATAGTTTTCTTTTGTGCTCAACCATTAGACTTCATGACGCTTTTAATTTTCTTTTCGTACAAATTAATCTCATATACATGTTTCTCCACAAAGAGTTTTATACCATGATGATATGCACAACTTGGATGGTGTAATATGACATTCGTTGATCAAGTGTGCAATGCGGTTTTTTCTACTCATATGATTTTTTTTTCTTCATATTCGTAAATTTCACATGCTTATAAATGCATATTTTTTTTTAGGATTGTCCAAGTATTTTTTAAATGAACCCCACCACCGTGAGGTTTTCTTCATACAAATGGAGTCTCATATTCCAGTTTCATATTTGATAAATTGGGTTTGAATCAAATTGGTTTGCTATTCTCACGGTTAGTGCCATTCATCCACTTAAAAGAAGTAGTTTTGATTTCTTTTGGTATCACATTTACGGGGATTCATTTCAACTTCCACTGTTACAACTATGGCATAAATGATACTCTTCATTGCTAATCAATTAAAGGAATTAATTTATCTGATTTTCTTCATTTAATTTTTTTTTTTTTTTTGTCGAAAGATAAAATTTTATTGACTTAAATACGAATCGTTACATGCGCATCTTTTGCTAGAATATTGAAAAGAAATTTAGGTCCTAACTCATCCCAGCCAAATCTCCCGCCAAGCTTAACAACGTACGCGGCTATCGAGTGGGCTGCACAATTACAATGACGAAGGGTAAAGCAAAACCTCACCGACTGAAATAAGCTTGCCATTCTCCAAATATCTTGGATATAAATCTCAAGAATCACATCAACCACAATCTCTTTATTGATCATCTGTATCAAACCCTTAGAATCTGATTCAACCACCAACCTAGAACTAGTTCCCCCCTCACTACCCACCACTGCCTCTAATCCCTTACGTATTGCCTCTGCCTCTGCCATAATTACAGCCCCAAAACCACCCCCCTCCTTCCCCTCCCGCGAGCTTTGGGATCCCAGCAAAGTCCCACAACACCCACCCCACCCCTCCCTCATTCGTGTGCTTCATCCATGCCGCATCACAATTTAATTTTAGCACACCAAACCCCAGTTTCTGCTAGCACCCCTCACTCGCCCTTCCCCCCATGCCTAACTGTTTTCCCTCACCCAATCTCGTGCCCTCCCTAATTCCCATATCCTCCCCACGGCTCTCCCCTACACACATCCCCACCCCAGATAACCCAACCCTGATATTATCCCCTCCCTCCCCCACCGTGTCCCTTATAGCATCCCTAAATTCTATCATTTGCCACTGCCATAAATCAACAGCCAAGTGAGGTAAAAGCCGCACCCCTTTAAACACCACAAATTAATACGCCAAAGACTAAACACCACTTGTTGCATCATTACCTCGGCATCCACCTCCTGCTCCATCCGTTGCCATCCTTCTAAAAAATTGTTGACCCCCATTCCCACCATATTAATTTGTAGAGATGTCCCAAACCAAAAAGCACGACTGAAGTCACAATCAAAGAAAAGATGGGCATCTTTTTCATCAATCGCTCCACATAAATCACATTTATTCACCACCTTAATCTGTCGACGCTCTAGGTTATGCCTAACCGCCAACGCCTTCCTGCAAGCCTTCCGAATAAAGAACCGGAGTTTAGGTGGCACCGTAAGAGACCAAATCTTTTTCCAAACCCCTCCCAATGTACCAAAATTGCTCGACATCCCACTTCCCTTCCTTCCAAGCTCACCATTTTTCATCATATCCATCGCAACATGGCACCCCAACCTTATAGAATACAAACCATTTTTTGTGTAATGCCAAATACGTTGATCCTCACACCGAAGCCCACTAATTGGTATAGTCTGAATCAGAGCCAAATCATCCGGAGATACCAATGCCGCAGCCTCCTCAAGCCTCCACCCCATCTTATCCGCCCTGATCAACTCAGACACCTTTATATTTGGAGTCCCATTCCTCAACACAGGTTTAAACGAATGGGGTTTGGGAAGCCAAGGATCCTCCACCCTAATCAACTCCCCATCCCCTACCCTCAACTGTAGCCCTCTGACCAAAACTTGTCTCCCCCACACAATGCCTTTCCACCCCCAGGACGACCTATTTTTCCCACTTGCCTCCAAGAAAGATGTGTTAGGAAAATATTTATCCTTTAAAACCCTACTAAGCAACGACTCTGGCTTCAATAACACCCTCAAACTAATTTTAGCAAGCATAGCTACATTAAACCCCATAAGATCTCGAAAACCCAACCCTCCAACCTTCTTACTCCTAGTCAATTTATCCCATGCTACCCATTGACACCCCCTAGTTTTCGATTGGCTCTTCCACCAAAATTGAGCAATGACTGGCTCCATTTCTTTGCACGTGGCCATCGGCATCGCCATTGCCACCGATTTAATTAAAATCTCCTTCCCCGCCGAAGACAAAAATTGCTCTGCCCACCCATCAATACGACATTCAATACCCCGACGTACAGATTCAAACACCGCTTTCTTCGAAGCCCTTAAACAGTTTGAATTCCCAAATACTTCCCAAACCTATCCCGAGCCTGGATCTTCATCCTTGATACAATCCTTTTTGTATTCTTCTTCAAACAACCCTTCTAAAAAAATATAGAGCTTTTCTCCAAATTAATAATTTAACCCGATACCTTACCATAATCCTCCAAAATTTTAACCATATTCCTTGCTTCAGTCTCATCCACTTTACAAAAAACCACTGAATTGTCCGCAAAAAACAAATGAGTGATTGCATCAGCTCTCGGCGCCACCCTCATGCCTCTAATCATCCCCTCTATTTCCTTTTTCCGAATATATGCCGAAAAGGCTTCGGCACATATAAGAAGAAAAAAAAAAGGGACAAAGGATCACCCTGCCTCAACCCTCTTTCTGGCTAAAAATAACTCAACAGGACACCATTCACCATCACACTATACGACATCGTAGAAATGCATTCACAAATCCAAGCACAAAATTTAGGATGAAAACCCAAATTTGTCATCACCTCAAGCAAAAAACCCCATTCCACTCGATCATAAGCTTTCGCCATATCCAATTTAACCACCATTCTACCATCCTCTCCCTCCACCCCTTGCTTTAAAGAATGCAAAATCTCATGAACCACCAAGATGTTGTCATGAATTTGTCTCCCAGAAACAAAAGCCGATTGATTATAGCTTATCAGCTGATCCATTACATACTTGAGTCGTCTCGTCAAAAGCTTAGCGATTACTTTATACACAACATTTCATAAAGATATAGGCCTAAGTTCAATCATCCACTGCGGAGCCTTCACCTTTGGAATTAAAACAATGTGGGTATGGTTAATCTTCTGCAACAACCTTCCCGAATGATAGAAGGCATGGACCATTCGGATAATATCATCCCCCACCACCGCCCAATGATCCTGAAAAAATGCAGCTGTGAATCCATCAGGACTAGGATATTTAGTAGCAAGAATTTGAAACACGATCTCTCGAATTTCCCCCATCGAAAAAGGCCGGATAAGCTCATCATTCTGCCTTCCCTCTAACTTCCCCCTCACACATGCCGCCACCTCCCCACCACTCTAAGATCCCCCAGAGTGAAATAAGGTGGTAAAATAATCTACTCCAAGCTCTTGCATACGTACCAGCTCCGTGTGCCAAACCCCTTGATTATCTTCCAGCCTCTGCAACCTATCACTTCTACGCCGTTGAACCGTTTGAGCATGGAAAAACTTCGTGTTTTTGTCACCTTCACGAAGCCAAGTATTCCAAGATTTCATTTTCCAATATACTTAAGGCCACCATCAACTCTTTTTCCTTCCCCCTAATATATTCCTGTCGTGCCCTCCCATCCACCATGCCTTTCCTGATGTCACCCTGTAGTTCCTCAATACGCCGCTTAGAATTTGGTTTTGTATTCTGGATCCACCTATCCAAATGGTGCCGAGTGCCCTTCAGTTTTTCACAAACTTTAAAACCCGAAGACCCTTCCATAGAAACTTTCCAAGCCTCCTTGACAATCTCTCTACACTCCGGCTTCCTCCCCCACCTAAAATCATAAATGAAACGCCTTGGGCCGTTGAGAGAAATAGAATGAGAAGCCAAAATAAGCATGGAATGATCCGAACCCTCAAACACCACATGTTTAATTTATGCATTAGGGAATAATCTCATCCATTTCGCAGTTGCGAAACCACGATCAAGCCTTTGTTGAATCAAACCATCATCCCGCTTATTTCTCCACGTAAAAGGGTAACCCTCAAAACCCAAATCAAGAAGCCCATTGTTTGCTAGGAAATCCCGAAAGTCTCTTGTACTTGCCATAGAACGATAATTACCTCCCTCATTTTCTTTGTCATCCACAATATCATTATAGTCTCCAATCACCAAACAATTCCCACATGAATTCCCAATCTGCTTACTTAGCTCGTCTCACTACTACTTCCTTCGCTTATCATCCGTACTTGCATAAACCGCTATCAACTTCCAATCCAACTTAATCGAGTCACTTCCTACACCCAATTCAATATAAAAATTATTCCACACGATACTAGAAATGTCCATCCCATCTTTCCAAAACACACACAAACCTACACCAATACCTTTCGGTTCCACCGGTTGCATAAAATCCATTCGTAACAACTTAAGTAAATACCTGTAGCGATCACTTTTATTTTTTTTCTCAAGTAAAATCACTACCTCGGGGTTGTGGAGCCTCACCTGCTCTACCAGGGCAACTGCCAAGGAACCTCAAATTCCTTGACAGTTTCAACATAATGTTTTCATGGCAACCGTGGAAACCCTTCACGGCTGGTCTCTTTCGCCTCAGAATAAACAAAAGCACGCTTGTTACCAATACTATCAACTTCCCTACTTGTCCCATCAACCTCCTTCTCCACTTCTTCAATTCGCCTTTTCCTTCTCCTACTGTCTCGACTAATGGCCTCAATAATAGGACCCAATTGAAATGAATCTGAGTCTTGGGTCCCGTGGTACCCTTCACCCTTCATCACCACCTACTGCCCTACCTCATGTACCTGCTGCACTTATTCCATACCCCTACTTTGCTGGACCATAACAGAAGTACCTCAATCCTCAATATTCACTGAAGCATTGAAATCCAACTAAAGACCCATTCGGCTCCCTTCTGCAACGGCACCCATTGGCATCTCCAATTCAACAAAGTCAACTAAAATCACGTTCTCAACTTCTGGTGCAACTATCCCTCTCTTTCCAATTAATCCCGCATCAAAAGCTCTCTCCCGCGCCTTCCTAGGCTCCTCCTCCGATGAACCCTGACCCCTCTTCCCCTCTCGACTTCCACTCCCCTCATTCTCCATATAGAACCCACCCCATCCACTCTCATGATTCACTGTCCCCCCAATCACTCCCCATGTGCATAACCATTTGCATCCCCTCATGATGTATGTCTTCCTCCCTTCACACCTTCCCTACTCTCCCACTTCCTTCCCCCAAACTCGGACTCTTCATCCTCCGTGAAGGCAGTCGTAAAACATTCCCCCATAAATCCATACTAGCCTCAAGACCTTCATATGGGATTTGAACCCAAACCCATCCTTTATCTGAAAATGTAATCACCATCCCACGCATCAATGGTTCCCATAGATTTAGACGAATATGAACCCTTAGAAACCTTCCAATACAATATCGACTCGCTGATTTGTCTACAGTAATCACCATGCCAATTTTCCCCCTATTGCCATGGCAACCGTAGCCGTCATACTCAATGGCGGCACATTATGAATCTGCACCCACATTGCACCCATGGACAACTCCTTCCACCTTGCATCACGCATGTTCATACAGTCCCCCACCATTACAAAGTCCTTTCTAAATGTCCAAGGAAATTCTGATTCCAACGCATGCTGTATATCTTGCTTAGCCACGAAGCTGATCAGAAACTGCCTATCACCTAAAACCCAAATAGAGACCCCTTCCTTACCCCGCCATAGCGACGTGAACATGTCAATGAAGGCCTCCACATTCACAGTTTTTTCAGTTAACACCTCTGCCAGAAGAACATAATGAAAACCTAGTAGTGCCTCTTCCACCTCTTTCCTTCCAATGATCACACCCTCATTCTCCTTATCCATAAGAAAGAGTTTGGTTCCCAACGCCTGCCCTAATTCCTACACGACCCCATCCGCATCCAAGTCCCCCATGTCTCATATCTCCCACGCAACAGCAGTTCAACAACTCCACTGACAAAATAAGCCTCAATCTCAGACTCCTGGTTGCGCCGTCAAAACCCTAGTTGGGCCGTCGTCCAAAACCTTAGAATAATACGCAGGCTCCTTCACTCCTACTTTCTCGGACATAACCTCCTTGCGAGGCACTAATTGCTCTTGGAAAAGATAGTCTTGATTTAAATTAAATGATGATGTATTTCTTATAATGCTTTTAGATATTAATAGTCAATTAAAAGTCTTTGCATTCAACAGGATGGTTATACTTCTAATTGCCAACTAATTACCATCCATCCAATTGCCAACCAATTGATTGTTGCATTTACTAATATGATTTCATTTACCACTTATTTATTACTTTATGTGAGTTATATGAAACCAAAGAGCCAATGAAATGTTTATCCTCAATTTATTTGAGTTATTTATGATAATGAGTTTTAATGAGATCCGGACATGTAGTTCCTCTAATTCTTATCATGTTACCAGACTTTAGTCCGTTGATATTTCATTCCCAAATGAAGTTGGATATGGCGAAGGCTTACGATCGTGTGGAATGGAGTTTTTTATTGGCAATAATGGAAGCTATGGGTTTTCCGCCTGAGTTTTCTCACCGAATTGCGGAGTGTATTACTACAGTATCTTACAGTGTGCTAATTAATGGAGCGTCCACTGGTTTCATTCAACCGCAGAGAGGGCTGAGGCAAGGAGATCCTATGTCCCCGTTTCTCGTTTTAATTTGTGCTGAGGGGTTCTCGGCATTGCTACGATGTAGGGAGGAGCGGGGATCTTTCCATAGGGTACGAGTGGCACCTGGGGCGTTGCCTCTATTTCATTTATTCTTTGCAGATGATGCGGTAATTTTCTGTAAGGCTGAGGAGGAAGAGGTACAGGAGGTTATGGAGGTGTTATAATGTTATGCGGAAGCGTCTGGGCAACTTATTAATAGGGAAAAGACCTTGTATTTTGGGGCTAATTGTTCATGGAAACGGAGGAAGAAACTTGCCACTTGTGCTAATATTCAGGGTCGAGATGACTTTGGGAAGTATTTGGGGATTAATGCCGATTTTGGCTCATCTAAGAAAGCGGTGTTTGAGGGGGTTCGTGAGGCTTTGGAAGGGAGAATCAATGGGTGGACCGAGCAATTTCTATCCCCAGCTGGTAAGGAGGTTCTTATTAAAGCGGTGGCTATTGCGTTACCAAACTATGCAATGTCGTGCTTTAAACTTCCGGTGGGCCTTTGTAAGGAGTTGGAATCGGCTATTGCTAGGGTTTAGGGATTTATTGCCTTCAACCTAGCTTATTTAGCAAAGATTGGGTGGCGAATTCTGCATAATCCAGGTACGTTGCTGGGAAAAATTCTAAAAGCTAAATATTTTCCGAATCGATCGTTTATGGAGGCTAAGCTGGGGAAAAGATCTTGCTGGGGGTGGAAGGGTATTATTCAGGGGAGGAGGGTTTTGGAGAGAGGTTTACGATGGAGGGTGGGTGATGGTAGGAGTATTTGGGTTAATCATGATCCTTGGCTTCCAACGCTTTATACTTACAAAGTAAGGTCGAAACATAGGGACATGCCGTTGATGGTGGAGGATTTGATTGACTCAAAGGTGGGGGCTTGGAAGCTTGACTTGGTTTGGAGGTGTTTTAATGAGGAAGAGGGTAATCTCATCCTTGGGTTGCCAGTAAGTGTAGCGGGGTGTAAGGATTAAATTATTTGGCATTATGCTACTAATGGAGTTTATACGGTTCGTACGGGATATGGAGTAGCTATGGAGATGCAAACCAATTGAGAGGTATGCAGGGGACCGGGGGCGCGGGGGGGGGGGGGGGGGGAGGGTTGTGGGGTTTGGGGGGTGTGGGGGAGGGGGAGGGGTGTAATCGACGGGATGAGGTTGCTGGATGGATATTTGGAGGTTAGTTGTGCCAAATAAATTGAAGTTTTTTATTTGGCGCTGCTGCATTAATTCTTTAGCCGTGAGGGTCAATTTGATTCGACGTCGGATGCATGTGGATAGTATATGTATTATGTGTGGAGAAGCGGAGAAGCGGAGGAAGACGGAGGAGAAGGACCCCAATTTGTTCCTTGAATGTGCATTTAGCCGTGTGCTATGGTATTGTTGTTCATTGCAGTTGGACATGGTGACTTTTGTGGGACAGGACTTCCGAGAGTATTGGCAGAGTCTCTGTACTCGGTTTCGTGACAATGATAGACAAGAGGAATTACTGCAGGAGTGTGTTTTTGTTATATGGAGAATCTGGAAGAGTCGAAATGAAATTATATTTAACGGAGTCCTTGTTAATCCTATGGAGGTGGTTAATTTAGTCAGTAAGCAAATCCTTGAATTCTGAGCAGGTCAATGTGTTAAGAGGGTAGCAGCTGGAGAATTTGAGTCTGGGAATGAAGTGAACTTTGCGGATCAACTCGTTAGGTGGAAAATACCAGCGTTTGGAGTGTTGAAGATCAATTGTGACGGGGCCTGGTGTGGGACGAATCACAAAGTTGGTATGGGTGGGTACTGATGTGTATTTAAAGTAAACTAAATAATAGATTAATTTAAACCAAATTAAACTCACAAGCCACGAATCAATTGTATTAATATATGCAAATACGAGGTCGATCCCACAGGGATTGCTTTAACACCAATTTAACCGATTAATCACGCTAGACTATATTAAACAAACAAAGGATAAATTAAATTGAATAATTGAGTAATTGATTACGACTAAAATTAACAAGAAAAATAAAAGACGATTAATTAAAATATACACACGACACAAGAAGAAATTGAGAAACAATGGAAGTCTAAAGTTATGAATCCACCAACAACAATCCTAATTACTTTTCCTAGAGCCAACTACTATCCAATTACCATGCCTATGTTAAAGGTTGTTCTTTCTAAGGTATGAATTAATCCGTGGTCAGGCATCAACTCTTGTATCTCTACATGATAATTATATCCTATTGGTTAGGCATACAATTAAACATATAAAAACCCATTAAGTGTAGAAGAATCATGTCAACCAAGTAGGACTAGCTTGATATTGGCCATCCTCACTAGTTTGTCTACTCTTCTTAATCTTAGTTCCAATAAACCTAATTGATTGGTCATCCTCATAGATTTATCTAAATATCTAGATGCAAAATTTGTACAGGTGATCAATCATTAGATATCCGAATCTAGAATTAAATACCCACAAAAATTAAGAATATAACATGGCATATAATTGAATAATAATTAACAAAGTACTTTGCAAATATTCATGTCATGGCTTCATCATAAACCTTAGAAAATAACTTAGTTACACATAGAAATAAAAATAAAAGAAAGATAGAACCCGGAATCCATGGCAAAGCACGTCCCTAAGCCTCTTCTTCATAAATTGCGGAGATGGTGAATGGTGTAGTGGTGTGAGGTGATGTTGGGGATGCGAGGGTTGATTCATATTTTAGAGAGAGCTTAGGGCACCTTATTTATGCTAGAAAATCCTAAAACGTCTGGTAAAAACTCTCCTAAAAGAAAACAAACTCCTAAACAATTAATGACACAAACTAGGAAATGATCCTCTTGGCTTAGGAAACACGTCATCTGTCTTTCACGCTACTTTTGGGGTCGATTTATCTTCTGTAAAATTATGTAAAAATATGAGAAACGTAGCTACTAGGAAAAATTGGGAAAGCCTCCAAATCTTCATTCTCTCACAGCTGCGAAATTTTGATGGGAAAACAATTTCTACGGGATTGATTTGTGAAACTGGAATGAATGGCTTCATGGAAAATTATGAAATCCAGATACAATGATCTTCAGCCTCTTAGCTTCCTTCTCCAATTGGCCTTGCATCAAAACTCCTTCGGAAAGTCGAATTATCACCAAAAATGTCCTAAGTGCACAGATTGGTTGAAACTGAGAAAAGGAAAGTAATAAGGCTCTTTTATAATCAATTTCTTAACAAAACTTAGGGATAATTAACATGAAAATATGATAAATAGTGCACCTATCAAATACCCCCAAACTTAGCTTTTGCTAGTCCTCGAGCAAAACAAAAATAAAAGACATCAAGAAAAACAATAGACCGTCCATAAATTATCCTCAAAGCAATCAAGAGATGGTCGCCAAACTTAAGAGAATTAAACATTTTTCAAAATAAAAATTAACCAAACCTTACACGACATTCTCAAGTGTAGTGATTGAGATAACCAACATCAATACAACTTACTCAACCTGGATAGGTATATGCAAACCAAAGCTTCCACTTCAAATCCTCTACCATGAATATCACTAAAAAAGAAATCATACATTAAAGGGTAGAGTGTTTCACTCAAATCATGATATGCAATATAAAACCCCATAAGCTTGCTCTTCATATCAACTCTCCACCAATGTAAATCAATGCAACACCAAAGATCAAAGGTCTTTACAAGGGTTGTAGCATTAGGCTAGGGTATGAGCTATCAAAGAAAGGATATGGCAGAACTAAAACTTAAGAAATACCAAGGTATCTTCATAATGTACTTCAGTTGGTCCTCTTTTGAAACTTGGATCTTCTATTTTTGGCGTCCAGGACTCATGTCGTAAGGATGGAACAATTTCGAACTCTTCTTTTCTAATTCTTTTGATTTTTGTTCTTTTCTCTATTTTTTTTTTCCAAAGAAGAATAAAATAAATAATACTACACATGGTACCTCGGTACACGCCACTTCTTTATTGTAGAACCCAACCTTTATCTTCATTGACGTCCACTTGGTATCCCTTAAGCTATAGGGAATGGCTAATATAGGCTAAATAGGTAAGGATGAATATGGGTAATGAAAGAAAAGGCCTTAGGGTAACTAGGGATAATACAACATAAAAGGTTGGTTAGAAAGCTCAAACGATCCAAACATGGCCTTAATCATCTCCCTAATGTTGCATGACTTAGGATTTTGCCTCAAGAGATATTGAAACAAGTTCTAGAGAATGATAATGCAATCATGAAACTCAGAAGAAAGAATATGCAAGAGGCTCAAAATCTCACAAGGGTTCAATAAGTTTTCACATAAAATCCACATATAATTCTCTAAGTTAAAGCTAATCATACTAACATTGGTTATTTGTATAAATAAACTTGAGACTGATCGTGTAAAAATCTGATTAACCATATAAAACAATTGAAATTTCACATAAAAATAACCAATTCAAATAAGTTTGTGACGTAGAAGAAAGCGAATTTGTATCATTGACTTATGGAAGATCAAACTAAAATAAAACGACTCAAGAAAAAGAAAAATCTTTTTGAATTTTCGACAACTTTTTAATTTTTAATGGATTTTTATGACATTAAGACTTAAATAGAACAACAAAACATAGAACAAATAAACAACAGAGGAAACGAACATATGCCAACAGAGATTGCAAACAGCACAGTGCAAATATGATAATACCACAGGCAGTTCAACCTTTAGACAAAGATTTGATCATAACTTTTGAAAGAAAAAATCCGATTTTCATGGTCCTTATATGGCTGGAAAGAAGACAAAAAAATTGAAGAAGACAACGCGGGCAAAATCTTCAAATTCCTTTCCAATTAAAACAGTTTTAAGCAAACATAGACAGCATGAACATTAAACGAAAACAGAACACATAAACGAAAATCTAAATCCTCAAATCTTCCCCCCAAACTAAAATCAAACATTGTCCTCAATGTGTAGAACAAAGAAAAAATGACAAATAACACATTTAAAGAGAGGGTGTGAGAACTTCCCCATATTTTTTGTTGGAGCATGATTGAACAACGTTGAAGCGTGATACGAATCGCCATACAACGAACTCCCCCAAACTGGAATCTTGGACAGCCCATGTTCCTGCAAAACAAGAAAGAAATTAAAAACTTACTACAAAAAATACTACTCAAACAAATGAAGAATTTAGAAAGCTTGGGTTGCCTCCCAAGAAGCGCTTCTTTATAGTCATGAGCTAGACTATGCCGAAACTAAGTGGAGGTTGGTGGATCATTGGAATGGGGAACCACTCCATGATTCTTCTTCTTATTCCTTTTCTTCCACCTTGTAGCTTTGAAATTTGGTGTCGATACAAGGTAATGAGGCACTGTGTATTTTTGCTTCTTCTTCAATTTCAAAGCTCGAGACTTCTTTCTCTTCTCCACTTTTTTCCATTGCCTCTTCCACCATATCTTGGCCACCGGACTGAAAGTGAGTTGAGCATACCACTACTAGAATTTGGCTCATAGGCCACCACTTTTTACACACCATTTGCAATTGGTGGCCATAGATGTAAAGCTGCTACTCTTCCTATTTATTGGTGGCTTTACCAGGAGATGCCGCTGATATTGGTGGCCTTCAACATTGAGCCACCAATGATTGGTGACTGTTAAATATCTTTATTTCTTAAAATTTCTTTTCTTCTACTTTTTAATTTCATTATTTATTTTGTTGGGAATGTACTGGTTAGTTTTTTTTGTTTTTAAAGCTGGGATATATATTGTTTATCAGGACCTACAGATGCAAGTCCAATACAAAAGGGAGACAGAGCCAAAACCCATAGAAGGACAGAGCCTTGGACCCTAATCGCATCTCTCGGCCATTATTGCATCAGCGATGAAGTCGGGCGGTTCTGCGAACCAGTCGCAATCGCAAGATGCGGACAGGGCGTAGCGGCCATGACTATGAGTGGCCTTGTTTAGTTGGCGACTGGCGTGGGCAGCGGAACCTCCACTCCCACGATTCATTAGTGGCTTTAACCTTTGTAACACTATTCATTGATGGCTTTAACCTTTATAACACCATTCATTGGTGGCTTTAACCTTTATCAAACCCTAAAAGTATATATCTCTTATATATAAAGCCAGCATGCCAATTTGGTGTCATTGGCTTTGACAAAAATCTTTGGACACAAATGCCCTCCGAACAAAAAAAATTCAGAAGAAGTTCAAAATAATACATCAAATAATCCAGGGACATTTTCGTCATGTAAATAGAAATTTTTAAATAATTATAATTTTTTTATTATAATTTGGGGTTAATATCTGTCAGGGTCATTGGAATACCAAACAAGTTACTTTCCTCCTTGCGTGCAGATGAGCAGCTGCACTGCTGTTCTTCTCCTCCTTCTTCATTCTTCCACTCCAAAAACTTCATTTCATCATAACTTTTTCATACGGCAACGAAATCGCGCAAGGTTGGAACCTATAGATTCATATCAGAACCCTCTTCCATCTGATATGATACCCACACCTCAAAATCAACTGTGTTAAAAGATTGCAGCCAAGAACAGTGACGATTTTTTGGCGGAGTTTTGCTGATTCCGGCCAATCTCGCCGGAATTTGGTCTCGGCCCAAGAGAGAAAGTTGATCATTTCCTAACGATCTTTCTACCTATCTCTTCAATTTTCTCTGTCAGAACCTGTGGAGAAAAAAAATTGACTTTTTTTTTAGTTTTTGGTTTGTGCGTTTTTAATTTTTTGATTTTTTGTGCGGGTAAAGGAAGAACCCATAAGAGATATGTTCACTGAAGGACTTGATAGGAGCACCCTTCATTGGGTTAGAGAGGTTTGTGAAGAAAAATCATTACCCTCTTTCTTTTTTCGAATTAAAAAAATAAAAATAAAGTAGGGTTTAATTTTTATTGTTGTTTGATTTAGTTCTCAGCATCATTCATGGTATTTTAGTGATTCACTACCCGATTAATAAAACCTATATTTTAATTCTTTTAATTTTATGGATTTTTGGCATCTGATTTTGGTTTTTGATGTTTTCTCAGTGATTGACTTCTTTGGTGTTTATTTTGTGATTGATGCCTGCAAATAGAAGTTTTGAAATCTTGGAAAAGTTGAAATGTTAGGGTTACTAGCCTCATTTCGATACATCTTTCATGGGGTTTTGAGTTCAGGGGAGTGGCAAAAGTTGGGGAACTTGTGAACTTTGAAGCAGGCATGGACATCATGGATCTTCTTTACGAAAAGGAGGAGACATCGATGCTCTACACCAATCCTCGCTCTCTCGCTGCATCAATCTTGGCACGTTTACAAAACAGAATCTTTGTACTAGTAAATGCTGCTAATTTTGGTTTGTTGTTCTCTAATTTTGTTTTTTATGTTGTTTTGCAAGTTGCTTCATATATCATCACAGTACCTAAATAGATTCTGGAATTTTCCGTTCTTCCTTGGGATAAGATTTCTAGTTTCCTTACGCTCTTTTCTTTCGTGATGTGCTTTGTGGAGGTTTTGTTTATTCACCATTTCGTGTTTTTACACCACTATTATATCATCTCAGTTATTGAATATTTATAATCAAAAGAATTAATTTTTCTGATTGCCCAATTTTGCAGGTTTTGCATCTATATTCACCAAGTCCATCTCTATTTCCAGTGCCTAGTTTCCAAAGGCGAAGTTGAGCCAGGTTGGAAACTCTCACTTTCTCTCTTTACCTTTTGTTTTATTTCTCAAGGAAGTTGATTGAGTTGAACAAAAAGGAATAAAAACAGTGAGTCTTACCTTTAGAATGTTTTTGTGATGTCATAATTGATAACCATATCCACTGATCAAAAATTTCTCTACCCACAAGTATATCACCTGTGAAATGTTGAGACTCATAAATTTATCTGTTGAAAAATTGATCTACTTGCCACATCAGTTTTTTGTGTGGAATGTTAAGAGACTCATACTTGCAAGTATATGCTTTTTATGCAGGTTGTACGAAACAATAAAACTATAAAGGCATACTTTTGTGTATATTTTAGTCATTTGATCCATGTGCTTATGTGTTTGCAGGTAGAGATAGCAATTACTAAGGCTCAAGCATTACGAGGAGCATGTCACTCTTAAAAAACATGTTTGGAGGTGTTCAAGAAAATGTGAAGTCTTGTAAAGTGGCAATTTCCTTCAAATTTGGTGACTGTTTCGTACTTTGAAGGATAGTTTCATATTTTTTAGTATAGCTCATTGGTTTTAGACCTGATTTTTTGAATATGTGATTAGTTATGGAAGACTACCGCAAACATGCAATTTTGTGTAGTCTATTAACTCTCTCTCTCTCTCTCTCTCTCTCTCTCTCTCTCTCTCTCTCTCTCTCTCTCTCTCTATATATATATATATATATATATTTGGGTGCCCAGATTAATGGGCCCTTTTTTTTTAAAAACATATTACAACATTGGCCACCAATATATAAAAATTATATAATATTTCAAAGGTGTAACTATTCATTGTGCCACCATTATCTAATTGGTAGCTATTGTTACAATAGAGTCCTCTACATAGGCCATGTTCTCTAGTTTAGTGGGTACTTGGTGGCCATAGAGGGTTGCCACCAATGTGAGTGGCAACAATTGACAATAGCCACCAATGAAAAGGGTGGCTTATAGCCAAATTTCTAGTAGTGACATAACTTCAAATTTTGGTTCAATTCCAAACTCTCTTTCATAATTCGAGTAGTGGACTTCAAACGGCTCCTTGGAAAAATTTAGAATGACAGAATCATCAGCATTTGGTTCAATGGAATCATTCATGTAGCACTCTATAACATTTGGTTGAGGTGGACTTGGTTCAAACAATCGAAAATCCAATGACTTGACACATCCCTTGTCTCTTTCTCTGTCGTCTCCCTCCTTTTGGCTTCCTAACTCTATGTTTGGCTCCTCTTTATGTGGATTCGTGAAGCCTTGCAGAAAAGGAAACTCCTCTTCATAAGTAGGAATTTTAGAAGGTGGGGTGGCATCGTCATCTTAGTCTTCTGCTTCCTCTTTAGTTAGTTCACCGAGCTGGCTGCACATCTTTTCCTCACTCTCGAATTTTTCAGTTGCATAGACTTGTACATGGCACACACTTCGCTCAATGGGATTAGCTTCAGGTTCGCTTGAAAATATTTCTTGGTCTCTTTCACTCAATATCATAGCAATTTGTCCAACTTGCTTTTCCAAATTTGCGATTGCTTGGGCATCTTGTTGGAGAGTTTGAGTGAAACTTTGTAAAAGTTCAGTGGTTGTTTGTTGATACTGCATATTAGCTTGAACCATCATTGTAAAAGCTTCTTCCCATGAAGGTTTTTTGCGTTCCACGGTGTGGCTTCTTGTATAAATTCTGAGAATTGAGAACTAGGCCAATGTTCCATTGAAAATTGTTGATAAGCCATCTCTTCCCTCCTACACGAAATAAATAATGAAATGGAATTAAAAAGTAACAATGGAAAAGGAAAATTAAAAACTTTCGTAAAACAAAAATAAGGGAAAGAACTTAAAAGAAGGCAGTGCAAGTAATCCTAATACTAATGGACAAAGAATTCACGAGCAAAGAGAATCCTACAGTGGGTTTGAAAACTAACGAACTGCCGCAAATTTGTTTTTTTCTTTTTTTTTTTTCAATGGTTTCAGAAAAAAAAAAAAGAAAAAAAAAAACTATGAAAACTAAAGTAGAAAAATTAAGTAAAGCGCAATTAACAAGCCGAATTGGGATTAAAGGGCAATCCCCGGCAACGGCGCCAAAAACTTGATGTGTATTTAAACTAACCTAAATAATAGATTAATTTAAACCAAATTAAACTCACAAGCGCACGAATCAATTGTAGTAATATATGCAAATACGAGGCCGATCCCACAAGGATTGCTTTAACACCAATTTAATCAATTAATCACGCTAGACTGTATTAAGCAAACAAAGGATAAATTAAATTGAATAATTGAGTAATTGATTACGACTAAAATTAACAAGAAAAATAAAAGACAATTAATTAAAATAAACACACAACACAAGAAGAAATTGAGAAACAATGGAAGTCTAAGGTTATGAATCCACCAATAACAATCCTATTTACTTTTCCTAGAGCCAACTACTATCCAATTACCATGCCAACGTTAAAGGTTGTTCTTTCTAAGGTATGAATTAATCTGTGGTCAGGCATCAACTCTTGTATCTCGACATGATAATTATATCCTATTGGTTAGGCATACAATTAAACATATAAAAACCCATTAAGTGTAGAAGAATCATGTCAACCAAGTAGGACTAGCTTGATATTGGTCATCCTCACTAGTTTGTCTACTCTTCTTAATCTTAGTTCCAATAAACCTAATTGATTGGTCATCCTCATAGATTTATCTAAATATCTAGATGTAAAATTCATAAAGGTGATCAGTCATTAGAAATCCGAATCTAGAATAAAATACCCACAAAAATTAAGAATATAACATGGCATATAATCGGATAATAATTAACAAAGTACTTCGCAAATATTCATGTCATGGCTTCATCATAAACCTTAGAAAATAACATAGTTACACATAGAAATAAAAATAAAAGAAAGATAGAACCCGGAATCCATGGCAAAGCACGTCCCTAAGCTCTTCTTCACAAATTGCGGAGATGGTGAATGGTGTAGTGGTGTGAGGTGATGTCGGGGATGCAGGGGTTGATGGATATCTTAGAGAGAGCATAGGGCACCTTATTTATGCTACAAAAACCCTAAAAGGTCTAGTAAAAACTCTCCTAAAAGAAAACAAACTCCTAAACAATTAATGACACAGACTAGGAAAGAATCCTTCGTGGCTTGGGAAACATGTCATCTGTCTTGCACGTCGATTTATCTTCTGGACAATTATGTAAAAATATGGGAAACGTGTATTTGTCTCTTATATTTCCAGGCATATATCCCATGCTACTAGGAAAAATCGGGAAAGCCTCCAAATCTTCATTCTCCAACAGCTGCGCAATTCTGACGGGAAAACAATTTCTGCGAGATTGATTTGTGAAACTGGAATGAATGGCTTCATGGAAAATTATGAAATTTGGATACATTGATCTTCAGCCTCTTAGCTTCCTTCTCCAATTGGCCTTGCATCAAAACTCATCCGGAAAGTCGAATTATCACCAAAAATGTCCTAAGTTCGCAGACTGGCTGAAACTGGGAAAAGGAAAGTAATAAGGCTCCTTTATAATCAATTTCTTAACAAAACTTGGGGATAATTAATATGAAAATATGATAAATAATGCACCTATCAGGTACTGTGGGATTTTTCTGGGTTGCTGCAAGCGGTTGGTGGTGTAGGAGGTTTGTTCTTCAGTACAGCGGCAATGGCAGAAGCTGCTGCAATACGGGCTGCGGTGCTGGTATGTATTGAGTTGGGCTGTTAGGATGTGGAGGTTGAATCGGATTCTCAGTTGCTTATCTGAATTCTTAATGGGGAATATGGGATTGATGCTACTTCGGAATGCTTTATTTATGATATTGGGCTGTTGGTATCTCAATTAGGAAGGGTGAGGTTTGTGTTTGTTAAGCGGAATGGAAATGCCGCTGCTCACGCTGTGGCCTCATATGTTGCTTCACACGGAGTTGCTTTCCTTTGGAATGCTTTTGGTGCCGAGTTTTTATTCAATATTCTAGCAAAAGATGTAAACGTTTCTAGTCGAATCTAATAAAGTCTACCGTTTTGGAAGAAAACAAAAAAAGAGCAGGAGGCATGTAGCCCCATATAATATGAATTTAAAGTTTATACTCAAGCAATTAGGAGCATATAGCTCATTGTATTCATACTCCCAATGAGTAAATTAATATGTCTAACTCGGTGGATGTAAACACTTCACCTTGAGTATTTTTCCCGACACTGGTAAGATAAATTGTCTTGTGACTAGAAATGAAATTGCACATCCTAGATTAGAAATTTTTAGACTAAATCGAAACCTAATGTTCTTTGATTGCAAATAATTGAGGAATTGAAGTTCCACGAGTTTTAATTGCATAACTAAACCATATGAAATTTTTTTGGTACTTATGCTATTGAAATTAGGCATTGAGCCCGACTCTGCCACAAGCCCAAACATTTGGTGTAATTAGAAGAAAAATGGTTGACACAGTTTTACAATTCTCCCATGAATTTGAACTTAGTGGATATATCCCACTGAGGTATAAGACTTCTTCATACAAATGGAAAAATCATGTCATTCCATTCTTAGTGGTTGAGTTTTATCTCCCACCTTGAGCATACAAGCAACTAACGGTTGAGTTATCTCCCAATTAGCTTGGCTCTTCATTTATTTTATTATGTTCATTTCATTTTTATTTATTTGAATTTTCTTATGTTATTATGAATTCGTTAACTGAATTTACTTTTATATTGAATTGTATTCTTATTCCGTTCATTCACTTTTTGAAAGAAGCTTCTACTTTCTTTTATGAGTTGTATCGCATAAACATATCATTAGTGTATGCTTGTCATGAAATGGAAGTTCAATGACTAAATAATGGCATGATTACCATGGCCATTCACGATCCACAATGATGCGTCAGATTCTAATAAATCCGTATGGACATTTTTGAGGCCTCAACACAGTGCATTGTGCACGTCCTTGCAAGGATTGCTCATGGAAAATTGGTCCTTAGACCATCTAAGTCACAATTGACATTGGATCCTTATTTTCTTCTCGGGAATTTAAAAGCGTCTCTGTGAAGCATAACCAACATCTAATTGAGGATTATTTGACCAATGACCTAGATGCATCTATAACATCGTCATTATATTATTTACTCGCATTTACAAGCAAAATTCCCAAATTTGGTAGGCTATTTCATGCCACATGGGATTATTTGAGCACACAACTCATGGCTAACCACAAGCTTTAAGCATTTTATTCATTGCTAATTTTTGCTTGAGAGATGTATCTTGATCACATGCATCATCATAATCATTTTGGTTGACGTTTATTTTTCCAACCAACACATAACACAAAGATGGTTCAATCCATCAAAAAATTGGAATTCAAGTTTTTCTTTATTTTCTCGTTGTGCTCATATTTTCCGTATTTTTAATGGCTTGTTACTTTTGATGAGACAATTCTTCACACTGTTAAAGGAGAAATGACAGTTTCAAGAATGTCACGAATCAGCGTTGATACATCAGCTTTTGTCTCATAAGTGACCTAGATTAATTTATTGCATGCCTAAAGCATGACAATATATAGGTTCTAAACTTTGAACTCCTAAAGAGTGGAGAAATAAGTTCAAGCCCTAACTCTCCATATGAGAGTATGATCCAATTCTCTTAGTGATTCAACTTAAGATGTTTGTCCTAGATGTGACAATAGAAGTCCCAAAGAGGTGTACCCAAGCAATGAAATACTTATAAATTAAGCATGTGCTTGATAATGAGCATTGTTAGATCACATGTTGATGATAATCGATCATTATTATTATGGTAGCTACTCACATCATCAAGGGCTATTCAGTCACGCTCTTCCATTAAATGTCAACAAAATTGGTTAAGGGTTGGCCAAATTGGAAAGAGGCAAGTTCCATTTTGGGAGCCATTAAAAAACGTGAAGTAAGAACCTATAGTTTGAACCCCAAAAGTTATTCATGGGTATATGTGACGAAGTGAAATAAAATCACTATGGCATGCTGCTTGATAGAGACATAGTCTACTATTTTAATCGCAACCACATTTCTATAAGTACAACGTTATTTTAAACGTGAGATGCATAGCATGTGGAAACTGTATACTACTTGAGATTTTTAAGTTTTCGTATATCTCTCGAAGCTATTTTCTTAATGAGTACAAATGCCATGAAATTCTTATTTGAAGATTTCAATTTAAAAGCATAAAGCTCAAAATATGTACTCAATATCTATTCTAGATAAATTTCGTATATATTGCCTCAATGAGTACTTTTGTTAGTTCGAACTGAATTATATTGTTGTAGCATACTCTTAAAAGAGTTAACATTTGTGGTATGACGCTTGAAGAACCTACAAGGCTATTAGTATATATGGCTTATACTTACGATGGAGTTTTATACTACTCTTAGTTTATGTTAAATCCTAGATTTTATTTTGTATTTGTTTTTTGCAGGAACACAAAAGACTGTTGTCAACTCTCGATAACTTTCGCACTTTCCGAAGTCAAGCCCACTCAAACTTAATACGGAAGCACATTAATTCAAACTTGATAGTGATGACTAGCCGAATCAAGGCTTACAATCATCAGGGGGAGTCACTTATTTAGCGGAGTTATTCATCAGGAGGAGTCTTCGACAACATGCTTAATGGACATACAAGCGTGTTGTGCTCTTTTCCTTTTGACTAAGTTTTTTATCCCACTAGGTTTTTCCTGTCAAGGTTTTTGGTGAGGCAACATTATGCGAGTCCAACCATATCAATATTTTCATAATCGTGGTGCCTGATTTTTCTCCTTCGCTTAGGTTTTTTCCGCTGGGTTTTTCCAAGCAAGGTTTTATCGAGGCAACTACCATTGATTCCTGGACATCCAAGGGGGAGTGTTGTAAATGTTATTTAGAAGATGGCTGTCCACATTCTGGGCTCTATGTAATATGCTAATAGTTTAGGCCTCATTGTTGTAAATATGCTAATAGTTTAGGCCACATTCCCAATTCTTGTTCTTTGTATTTTTCTATACTTTATTCTCAATACAAAACCTTTTTTTTCGTTGGAAATATTTAAAGAAAAATAATGTTCCATACAATTCATTTGGAGAAAAGAGTCAAAACCCTCAACCCTAACCATTACAAAAAATTATCATTCGCAATTTGCAAAATTAATTACAATAATCCAACCATCAAACTTGTTTATTTATACTCCGAGATTGTATACGGCAAAAATCTTGAAAAACAAACGTTTGGAGATTAAGTAACAGGACGAAATACTTCGAGGGTTACAAACGAAAAATCACGACTTAACGGTTGTTTTAGCTCCGATTTTGATGATCTTTTACAACTACTCCTCGACCTAGGATAATACAATGAGCAACCTGATCATTAATTTAATATATTTACACTAGTACATATTACAAGACTACGTTCTACTTAATGAAACTACAAAATAAATGCTAAGTGTTTGTTGAATTTATTGTTTTGATGGGATACACATACTTTGAAACTAGTTTTGCAATGCAACCGTCAAACTAGTTTGTATATACTTTGAGATTATATACACCAAAAATTACGAAAACAAACGTTCAGAGATTAAGTAACAGGACAAAATCATCGACACAGTTACAAATGAAAAATCCCGATTTAACGGTTGTTTTAGCTCTGTTTTTGATGATTTTTTACAACCACACTCCTCAACCCTAGAACATACAATGAGCAAACCCGATCATCAATTTAATATATTTACACTAGTAGATACCACAAAATCTTATGTTCTACTTAATGGAAGTATAAAATAAACTATAAGTGTTTGTTGAATCTATTGTTTTGACGGGATACACATTCTACGAAACTAGTTTCAACGATCCAACCGTCAAACTAGATTGTATATAAACCGAGATTATATATGCCAAAAATCAGATAAACAAACATTCGGAGATTAGGTAACGGGACGAAATCCGTCAATGGTTACAAATGAAAAATCACAATTTAACGGTCGTTTTAGCTCCGATTATGATGATTTTTCACAACTACACTCCTTGACCCTTAATGAATACAATGAGCGAACCCAATCATCAATTTAATGGAAGTACGATAAAATAAACTCCAAGTGTTTGTTGAATTTATTGTTTCGATAGGATACACATTCTTTGAATCTAGTTTCAATGTCCAACCGTCAAACTTGTTTGTATATACTTTGGATTTTGTACGTCAAAAATCATGAAAACCAAACATTCGGAAATTAGGTAATAGGACAAAATCCTTCGACGGTTAAAAATAAAAAATCTTGATTTAACGGATGTTTTAGCTCCGATTTTGATGATTTTTCACAACTACACTCCTCGACCTATATGAATACAATGAGCAAAATGTGATCTATTCTTTTAAAAGGTTAGGATCAAGAGATAAATATTTTGACAAATATTTTTACTGTAATTGTAAGCCTTTAGATTTCATTTTATCCAATGGTTATGAGTGCAGATGATTTGGAAGTTTTTCCTTAATAGATGACATGGCGTCAATATGAAACTATAATTAATAAGAAAATCAATAAAGAATAAAACTGAAATAAAAAAAAAACTGGAGGAATATCCAAAAAAACATTAATCCTTAGTTGCAAGGGAGGGGGAAACACAATCCATAGCCAATAAAAATCAGGGCAATGTGCCTTTCGATCTGTTACGAAATCAAAACAGGTTCAATTCCTTTCACTCTCTTAAGAACGGTCAAACCCTCGTTTTTTAATCATCTTGTCGTGATATTAGTTTTCAAGGTTTTGTTATATTGGCATACGAGGCGGCAATTGTATTGAGGAGGACAAGAACAAGGGCTAAAGTTGTTTATGATTTTAACATAATATCCTTTTCTAAAATCTTTCTTATTACTTGAAATTTATTTTTATTTCCGTATATTGCCATATCATTCAATAGAGTCAGGATGATTCATCCTGACTTCTGTTTATGCCTAATGAAGACGATGATGATGAGCCATACCAAAAAGAAGAGGTGCATGGGGGTATTCAAGTCAACCAAATGATGACGAAGATGATGACTTTTGTTTTTGTTTGACAATTTAGTTGTGGAAGTGATGTGATTATAATTTGTTCAATGTCCATGACAAATGTTATGAGTTGACAAAGCATGCAAATAGTTTCTTTATCATTGAATATTAAGTAATACACTTTTTTGTTCAATGGTTTTATTTTTATTATTATGGTCCAATCTTCTTTATACGTGACACACCCCTTCCCGAAGGAGGGCATGCTGGCCGTCACGTGAGAGTGACGTAACCATTTACACAGTTCGGAAGCTTTAAAGATACAATTACTAATATATAACACCCGAAGGTGAATCCTACATTTGTGAATTCTGTCAAAACATCGTTGGATTCCTCGTGGCCACCAAAGCTCTGCTCTATCTCGAACTTGGAGGGGCGCAAAACAAAGTTGAGTGGGTCAGTAAAACAATTCTTTTCAAATCTTTCCTTTATCAAAGTTCTAACCCCTCGCTGTAAAACCTGTATACTTTCCCAAAAAATAGCATATATAAATACATATAGCTTCAAAAATCTCAAAACACCATTCTTTAGCACTTTTCAGAAAATATGCCATGCCATGCGCCAAAAACATAATATGGAAGCATCAATATAAATCAGGTGAAATAATAAATCAACTGGAGACCCTGCAGTGGTCCTGTACGGCTAATTCTAGAGCTCAATATCCAATCCAGCTGGAGTCACCAACTGTGACCTGTACGGCACTACACTACACATAAGTCGGAACTACCTGTAGTAGTCTGTACGACTAGGATGGTGTAATAATACGCTCTAGTGCTTCTCTCATCAATCATCTGTGCACATAATCTAGGGTCACCTACAAGTCGGAACCACCTCTAGTGGTCGGTACGACTAACATGTCGGAACCACCTCTAGTGGTCTGTACGACATGCACCTACTTGGATCCAAGGTGAGCGTGTGGTGTGAGGTGAAAACATAAGCACTAACACCAGGGGTGCAGGTTATGAGCTATCAACATAAATCACATCAAACAATTCAATGAACCAAATATAACTCACCTGATACTCACCTGTGCGTCCGCAGCACCAATTCACATATATGCATCATATATCAATTCACATATCTCATATAAATTCTATGCATGGCATTTCAAATCATACTTTCAAATCACATTTCACTTAAATAGATTTTCTGGGAAAAACTCATTTATATAGGTATATATGGAAAACAACACTGCCCACTCACCTGGAGTTCGCCCTACAACTTCCTAGCACAACACATCAAGGCGTCATGACGATCGGCACCTAGAACAATAATCAAATCATGCCTTAGAAATCATATCGATAGAATATATAACTTATATAAAACACGTCACTATGTAGTTCGATCCGGAAGATCTGCAGCTCAGATTTCCAATCCCTAACTTCCAAAGGTCCATAATAAATCTCTAGAACAACATCCTAAAATTTCATTACCATCCAACGGTCGGATCTCCGTCAATTGCCAAAACTGAGTGACTGTTAACATTGTATTTTATGAACTTACAACTCCAATTCCAGAAGATCTGTAAGTCAGATTCTTGATCTGTAAGTTCCTATAATCCTCAAATATTACGTATTACAACGTAACAAAATTTGGTGACGATCCAACGGTCGGATAGTCAATTCATATTTTGTCCAAACCCCGCATCGTAACGAATTTAGGTTCGAATGATCATCATACGTCATTCATTCACCAAAACTGAATTCAGAACATGAATTATGGCCTAAAAATAGCATTGGCGGCTCACTGGCCACGCGCCGCCATGGGTGGTGGTCGGCCGCCCCGGCTCGCCGGAAAATTCAACTTTCTCCAAAAATTACCAAAATTTGCAGAATTAAAGATCTCAAAGAGAGGAACAACTTTCATACCTGTGACCAAGGCCAATTTAGCCTGGAAAGGCTCCAATTTTGCCAAAACCGTACGAAACCCTTGAATTTGGGTGTCTTCGATCCGACTCCAAAACAACTCCGCCGCTCCCAAACTTGTTTGGGCTTTGTTCTAGGCCTCAAGAGGATGCTATGGGTGGTGGTAATTGGAAGAATTTGCTTCACATTTGATGGATTTCCGTCACGAACCCCGTCGCACCCCCTTTGCGGTTTCTTCCATTTTCAAGACCAATTATCTCAAAATTTTAGATGGTATGGATAAAGGAAGGGTCCTAGAGTGTTTCCCATGAGGTTTCTTGAAGCAATTCGCCAGAAAAACAGGTGAAAATCATCGAAAATAGGCATGGGTGTCGACCGGGTCAAGAACGGGCCAAGGAGATTCGGCCGATTCCCCGCGCCACTCTCTCCCTCATTTCCTCCTTTCTCTGTTCCGATTGGCCGAGCTTTTCTCTCTCTTCTCTCCATTCGTCCAGCTCTCTCTCCTTTCTCTCCCGGAGCTCCTGCTCTCTTCCTCTGGTTGGGCAGTTCTGCCCAATCTCTTCTTCTTCCTTTCCTTCTTCCACCAGCCACGCACACACACACACGTATTCTCATTTCTTTTCATCCCAGCCATCCATTTATTTCTTTATTAAATCTGGGCCGTCCACTTTCATAAAAGAAATTCCAGATTTTACTATTATAATTCCTAAAATGCCCAAACTTCAAACATCAATATCTTCTTCGATATAACTCCAAATCACGAACCGCTTGCGCCCACGCATCCGTAGTGACGAGTAGTACGAGGATATGTCAAGAAAACAAATATTAGATGTCACGACACAACGATTAACCTCGAACAATGCGCGTGCCTCAAAGGGCATTTTTGTAAAATCCTTTATTAAAACTTTAAAAACTCTTAAAATCAAGGACGGGCTGTCACAATCTACCCACCTTATAAAATTTCGTCCTCGAAATTTAAACAATAATTACCATCCATTAATAATCATAAAATAACCTGGGATAGATCTCCCTCATCCGATCCTCTGTCTTCCAAGTAGCTTCTTCCATTGAATGATTCCTCCATAAAACTTTTACCAAGCTCACAGTCTTATTTCTCAGAACTTTGTCTTTCCAATCCAAGATAGTCAATGGTTCCTTATTATCTGATAAATCTGGATTAATTTTCAAAGGCTGAACCGGAATAATATGCGACAAATCCGCTACATAGTGTCGAAGCATCAAAACATGAAACACATCATGAACTTACCACAACTCTGGAGGCAACTCAAGCCTGTAAGCAACTTCATCAACTCGCTCAGTGATCACATAAGGTCCGATGTCTCTAGGACTTAACTTACCTTTTTTCTCGAACCAAATCACACTTTTCGAAGGTGAAAATTTCGAACACACCCAATCACCTACATAATACACTCGATTAGTGGCATGTCTGCTAAGCTCTTTTGCCACTCCTGGGCTGCTTTCAGGTTAAACTTAATCACTTGAACATTCTGAGTAGACTCATCCATAATCTCAGGGCCCGCAAAATTCTTTCGACAACTTCTGACCAACATAAAGGTGTACGGCAAGCTTTTCCAATAAATGCCTCAAATGGCGACATACAATTACCCGAATGAAAGCTGTTGTTATAGTTACATTCCATCAAATCCAACCGCTTATGCTAAGCGTCACCAAACTGCAATATTGAAGATCTTAGCATATCCTCTAACATCTGAATCGTCCTCTCAGATTGCCTATCTGTTTGAGGATGATAAACCGTACTATAAAGTAACCTTGTATCCAAAACCTCCTGAAATGCTATCCAAAACTTTGAAGTGACCAATATACCCAAAAAGCTCAACAGATCCGTAAGCCCGAATCTTTTTTCCATAAAACAAATAAATAACGGTTGCACTTGTTTGGAAAGGTTGTTGCTCTTCACTGGAGTAAAATGCGCTGACTTAGTAAGTCGATCAATTATCACCCAAATGCCATTATAACCATTTCATGTACGAAAAAGCTTGTACACATAATCCATAGTAATATTTTTCCACTTCCACTGTAGAACGGAAAATGACTACATCAATCCAAAAGGCTTCTTTATTTCCGCTTCAACCTGCTGACCAATGATACACATATTTACCTACTCAGCAATTTCTCTTTTCATACCCGGCCAATAGTAAAATGGTTAAATGGTATGACACATCTTAATACTTCCAAGATGCATTGCATAAGCTGAACCGTGCGCTTCATTCCAAAATTGTTTTCTTTAATTCCATAACATTAGGTACATACATCTTGTTCTCTTGCATAAGCATGCCATCTGATTCTCTAACTCTGAGGTCTTTCTTTTTCTCGATATTCTTTGCCTCAATTAATTCCTGGTTTCTTCATCAATCCTCTGAGCATCGAGTATACGATTAATTAAAATATGCCTAACTTGGATACTAGCAAGCAAGGCTTCTTCTCGTTCTTCTATTTCCAACTTTACTCCAGTAGATCTCAAATCTGCAAGAAGAGGAACATAACAAGCATACAAAGCATTTATTCCCACGAGAGTCTTCATATTAAGTACATCAGCCCAAACATTTGCACGATCACCCTGGTCGTGCAATCATAATCACTAAGCAATTCAATCCACCTTCGTTACCTAAAATCAAGATCCCTCTGAGTAGACAGATATTGGAAACTCTTATGATCCGTAAAAATCTTGCACTTCTCACCAATAATATAATGTCTCCATAACTTCAAAGCAAGGATGATAGTCGCAAATTCCAAATCACAAGTAGGGCAATTCATCTCATGAGGTTCCAATTACCGTGAAACATAGGCAATCACCCTACCATTTGCATCAATACACATCCCAAACCATTCAAGGAAGCATCCTTATAGACCTCATAATTCCCGTTATCATCTGAGAGTGCTAACACAAGTGCATGAGTGAGGATATACTTCAATTGTCGAAAACTTTGCTCACCATTTTCATCCCACTCAAACTTAACCTCTTTTCTTGTCTATCTCGTCAATGGCAAGGCAATGACTGAAAAATCTTTCACAAACCATCCATAATAGCCTGCTAAGCTAAGAAAACTCTGAATCTTAGTCACGGTTCGTGATTGTTCCAAATTCTCAACTTCTGCTACCTTTTAAGAATCCACTTGAATACTTTAAGTAGATATAACATGTCCCAGAAATGCCACTTGATTCATCCAAAATTGGCATTCGCTAAACTTAGAATACATCGACAATCCCTCAATCTTTGTAATACCAATTTAAGATGTCTAGCCTGCTTTGCTCTAGTCTTAAGTATACCAGAATATCGTCAACGAAAACGATAACAAACCTGTCGAGATATTCCTGGAATACTTCGTTCGTCAAACTCATAAAATTCGTCAATCCGAATGGCATCACCAAAAACTCATAAAGACCATAACGAGTTCTGGAAACCGTCTTAGGGACATCATCACTCTTAATCTTCAATTGGTAATAACCAGACTTCAAATCAATCTTTGAAAATACACAGGCACCTCTAAACTGATCAAACAATCATTAATACGCGGTAATGGATAACGATTCTTAATCGTTACCCGATTCAATTGTCCATAGTCAATGTATAGCCTTAATGTCCACATTCTTCCTCATAAATAAACTGGGCTCTCTACGACGACATACTAGGTTGAATGGAACCTTTATCAACCAATTCTTGCAACTGACTTTTCAATTCCCTTAACTCATCATGAACCAATCTCTAATATAAGGTCCGTACCTGGAAACAAATTAATAGAGAACTCCACATCTTTGCCTGGCGGCAATCCAGGTAAATTCTCAGGGAAAACGTCAGGAAAATGTCTAACCACCTTGACCTCTTCCACACTACTCAGAGCGATATCTCTTAGTACCGCATGAACTAAATATCCTTGGCAGCCTTTCGATAACGATCTCTTTGCTCTCACAGCGGAAATAACGGCATACCTCACTCCACTTTGCATACCCCCAAAAGTAACCTCTGGTCATCCAGGTTGATGGAAAGTAACTGATTTCCCGTAGCGATCTATCTTGGCACGATTATAATACAACCAGTCTGTGCCTAAAATCACATCCAAATCCACAATATCTCACGGGATAAGATTCACTAGCATAACAACATCTTCCACCATCACTGGACACCCTGAATAACACCATACTAATGTAGGATGACCTACCTGTTTACTTGCTTAACGAATCCAACGAATAAGTTATTAATATTACGGTCTGCAGCCCGCAATACTGATAAATCATCGTTGTCTCGATAAGTAAGCAACAATCCTCAAGGGTGCAATATTACCATCTTGCCTTTCATTCGAAATACATATACACACCTCGATCGTGCTCATTCATTACTCTCTTTGGTAACATCGTCCATAACAAGAATCATATCAGCCGGAAAAACTAGAACTAGCTTTACTTCTTTTGAAGCTTTGAGTCTTTTGAAGTCCTTAAGATTACTGACCTTTACCTTTGCCATCTTTCCTCTGATTCACAATCTTTTCCTCTTCTTCATCACTATCGTTGGACATAATCTCAGAGTCCTCAATTCTCAATAAAATCTCGTAAAACTCCTGTCTCCACCAGGATGTAATTTCAATACTCAGAAACTAGGTAGTCATCTCGACCTACCTTGCAAAAGAAAGATTTCCTTGACTTACATAAACCGAAACCTCTTTTCCAAATGATTAAGCCACCACTCTGCTCCCTCAAGTCTTTCATTTCCATAAAGTGATTCAGCTTCAACTTATAATCAGTCTTAAGAAAGTCCTTGAATAATAGATTGAATCACAATAGCAATAGCTTCCCCTAACTAAGCTATATCAGGGAAACTAAACTCAACTGAACGATGTGGCTCTCTACGAGGCGGTATAGTTCTGACAGAAGACACTAGGAAATTCTCAAGATACACGGGACTGCAAACTAGGCTCTGATACCAACTGACACACCCCTTCCTGAAGAAGGGCATGCTGGCCGTCACGTGAGAGTGACGTAACCATTTACACAGTTCGGAAGCTTTAAAGATACAATTACTAATATATAACACCCGAAGGTGAATCCTACATTTGCGAATTCTATCAAAACACCGTTGGATTCCTCGTGGCCACCAAAGCTCTGCTCTATCTCGAACCTGGAGGGGCGCAAAACAAAGTTGAGTGGGTCAGTAAAACAAGTCTTTTCAAATCTTTCCTTTATCAAAGTTCTAACCCCTCGCTGTAAAACCTATACTTTCCCAGAAAATAGCATATATAAATATATATAGCTTCAAAAATCTCAAAACACCATTCTTTATCACTTTTCAGAAAATATGCCATGCCATGCGCCAAAAACATAATATGGATGCATCAATATAAATCAGGTGAAATAATAAATCAACCGGAGACCCTGCAATGGTCATGTACAGCTAATTCTAGAGCTCAATATCCAATCCAGCCGGAGTCACCAACTGTGACCTTTACAGCACTACACTGCACATAAGTCGGAACTACTTGTAGTAGTTTGTACGACTAGGATGGTGTAATAATACGCTCTAGTGCTTCTCTCATCAGTCATCTGTGCACATAATCTAGGGTCACCTACTAGTCGGAACCACATCTAGTGGTATGTACGACTAACATGTTGGAACCACCTCTAGTGGTCTGTACGACATGCACCTACTTGGATCCAAGGTGAGCGTGTGGTGCGAGGTGAAAACATAAGCACTAACACCAGGGGTGCAGGTTATGAGCTATCAACATAAATCACATCAAACAATTCAATGAACCAAATATAACTCACCTGAAACTCACCTGTGCGTCCGCAGCACCAATTCACATATATGCATCATATATCAATTCACATATCTCATATAAATTCTATGCATGGCATTTCAAATCATACTTTCAAATCACATTTCACTTAAATAGATTTTCTGGGAAAAACTCATTTATATAGGTATATATGGAAAACAAAACCGCCCACTCACCTGGAGTTCGCCCTACAACTCCCTAGCACAACACATCAAGGCGTCATGACGATCGCGCCTAGAACAATCATCAAATCATGCCTCAGAAATCATATCGATAGAATATATAACTTATATAAAACACGTCACTATGTAGTTCGATCCGGAAGATCTGCAACTCAGATTTGCAATCCCTAACTTCCAGAGGTCCATAATAAATCACTAGAACAACATCCTAAAATTTTATTACCATCCAACTGTCGGATCTCCGTCAATTGCCAAAACTAAGTGACTGTTAACATTGTATTTTATGAAATTACAACTCCAATTCCAGAAGATCCGTAAGTCGGATTCTTGATCTGTAAGTTCCTATAATCCTCAAATATTACGTATTACAACGTAACAAAATTTGGTGACAATCCAACGGTCGGATCGTCAATTCATATTTTGGCCTAACCCCGCATCGTAACGAATTTAGGTTCGAATGATCATCATACATCATTCATTCACCAAAACTGAATTCAGAGCATGAATTTTGGCCTAAAAATAGCATTGGCGGCTCACTGGCCACTCGCTGCTGCACGTGCCGCCGTGGGTGGCGGTCGGCCGCCCCGGCTCTCCGGAAAATTCAACTTTCTCCAAAAATTGCCAAAATTTGTGGAATTAAAGATCTCAAAGAGAGGAACAACTTTCATACCTGTGACCAAGGCCAATTTAGCCTGGAAAGGCTCCAATTTTGCCAAAACCGTACGAAACCCTTGAATTTGGGTTTCTTCGATTTGACTCCAAAACAACTCCGCCGCTCCCAAACTTGTTTGGGCTTTGTTCTAGGCCTCAAGAGGATGCTATGGGTGGTGGTAATTGGAAGAATTTGCTTCACATTTGATGGATTTCCGTCACGAACCCCGTCCCACCCCTTTTGCGGTTTCTTCCATTTTCAAGACCAATTATCCCAAAATTTTAGATGGTATGGATAGAGGAAGGGTCCTAGAGTGTTTCCCATGAGGTTTCTTGAAGCAATTCGCCAGAAAAACGGGTGAAAATCATCGAAAATAGGCATGGGTGTCGACCGGGTCAAGAACGGGCCAAGGAGATTCGGCCGATTGCCCGCGCCACTCTCTCCCTCCTTTCCTCCTTTCTCTGTTCCGATTGGCCTGGCTTTTCTCTCTCTTCTCTCCATTCGTCCAGCTCTCTCTCCTTTCTTTCCCGGAGCTCCTGCTCTCTTCCTCTGGTTGGGCAGTTCTACCCAATCTCTTCTTCTTCCTTTCCTTCTTCCACCAGCCACGCACACACACACGTAATCTCATTTTTTTTCATCCCAGCCATCCATTTATTTCTTTATTAAATCTGGGCTGTCCACTTTCATAAAAGAAATTCCAGATTTTACTATTATAATTCCTAAAATGCCCAAACTTCGAACATCAATATCTTCTTCGATATAACTCCAAATCACAAACCGCTTGCGCCCACGCATCCGTAGTGACGAGTAATACGAGGATATGTCAAGAAAACAAATCTTAGATGGCACGACACAACGATTAACCTCGAACAATGCGCGTGCCTCAAAGGGCATTTTTGTAAAATCCTTTATTAAAACTTTAAAAACTCTTAAAATCAAGGACGGGCTGTCACAATACGTATTCTAAGTTATATGATCTATTTATTGTAAAATATTAAATTAAGCATCAAACTTATTTTGAGAATATTCCAACAACACATGTGATCGATCATTGCTAAATAATTGACTCCAACAAAACCATATATATATAAAAATTTATTTCGACAAAGAAATTTGTCGAAAAAAATATGATCACTTTCGACAACAGCTAATTACCCTTGAAAATATAAAAGTAATACTGAGATGAATTTTTTTTCCTCGATAATACTAAATCAATTTCAACAACATGAGTAAACCCAGGGAAATAACTATTATATTTATGATGAGAACTTTGTTTGTCATTAATACAATGGTGCCAAATCTTCCCACCAAACAAAAGTGCATTTCCGATGAAACTTGAGACTCTTTCCGAAGACATTATGTGTGTTGATAAAAAAGTTTAGTTTCGTGACATGTTACAACCACCAATATTTTATTGTTGAAAAAGGTGTTTTTTCATACGGTTTTTGGGGGCCCTCCGAAAATGTTGGGCTGTAATGACTACTTTTTTTTATTTTTATTTTTTGTAGTAATTCGATTGAAAAGCTAAATGGATTAACAATCTTGTGCCTTGAGATTCTGAGAATGATATGTTGTAAATATTCGATTTTGAAAAATGTGACTGGTGATTGACCCTAGAAATGTAAGTAGAAGAAATTTTCAATGAACGTACATATCTTCACATGAACAAAATATGCGACTAAGGATTCATCACTCCATTCTAAATTTCAACGAATGTAATGAGTTATATATCAAGTTTAAAGCAATCCAAGAAACCAGATGTAGCCTACATATATGGTACTACAAAAGAAATTTGTTTTCAGATGAAATAATTTTGTCGGGCCAAATAAGGTTTTGTCGTCTATTTATTTGCCTGAGGAAATGTTTGCCTGACAAAATATTTGCCCGACGAATTATATTACTCATGGGGCAAGTACACTTTGCCCAATGAAATGTATTCGTCGAGTAAAGTGTGTTGACCTACTTAGCTCAACAAATGAAACTTGCCTGACGATGTCGTTTTGTCGAGCATCCGAAAATTAAATAAATTAAAAAAATATATTGCTTGATGAAATAGTCGTCGGGAAATTAATTTTTTAAAAAAGAAAATGAAAAACACATGCTCGACGAAAAATTTCGTCGGGCAAACAATTTTTTTTAATTCGAAATTTAAATAAATGATTTAGTTTTAATTATATTATAAAAATCTAAATAAAATCCCAATATTATAAAAAAATATATTGAATTATATTAGAACTAAAATGTGTGTAAAATGTCCTAAACTAACTACTACTGGGGTGGTTGGTAGGGTGGTGGGTGAAGGTTGCTTAGAGGATCGAGAAGGCGAATGCCAGAATGTGTCATTGTTTGGGCCATTCTAGCAATGTACCGCCGAAACTACTCATTCTTACTGGCGCTAAGCTTCTTCTCGCAAGCGCACAACTTCTTCTCATGGCGCGCTTCTTCCCGAGCTTCTTCTTCTCACTGGCGCAGCCAATGGCAAAGCCAGGAATTGTCAAGAAGAGGGGCGAACTTAAAAGAGTGCAAGGTTCAAAAAAATGGCAACAACAAAATCCTTTTATATGGCAATGCCTTCCATAATTTATCAATACAAATAAATTACAATTTCTGCAAGCGAGGTTTCATGCCATGCATACGTCACATGATAGGCTTATTATCAATAAAAGCAAATTCAGCTCTCTCAATGTAAACAATCATGCTATCACCCAACCATTGGTCTCTCATTTTATTACGTAATGGTGTTTTCACAATCCTCATACCAGAAAAAGGATGTCTCCACAGAAGTGATTGCAATCGGAAACACCAAAGCCAATGTAAGAAGCTTATACACTAACATATAGCTTGTACACCTCCCGGCCTTCACCAACTCTTTTGCAAGATCAATAATTCCTCTCAATGTTGAAAACTCACTAGGCATCTTTATATCATGAATGTAATTCTAAAGTTGAATTAGAAGATTCATGATGTCCATACAATCAAAATTTTGAGGATATAGTTGGGTAAATGAACAACTTTTGGTTTGTCATAAGATGCAGCATTATTCACTAGACTCAAACATCCATACAAAGAAGCAACTCAGTGTTTACCTCATTGAAGCAATCATTCAATTCTTTTAGTTCCATATCAAGGACTTGAAAATGGAGGTCCACATGATAATAATGAAAGTTCATGAGTCTTGGAGCTTTACCCCTTGATTTTAGGAACAATTATATCATGCTCCTTGCAAAAAATTTGTACATCATGAAACAACTGCACAAAGTTATCATCTCTCAATGATTGTAATCTTTGCTTGCATACATCCAGTAACACCATCACATTCGTAGTATCTTGATCTTTCTTTTGTAACGGATTTCTGCAAATGATGGCTTAAGCCACTTTTGTGGGAGAAAGAAACACTGCTTCTACGACCGCATCAAAAGTTTAAGTAGTGTTCATCCGAACAGTCTGAAAAGTCCAAACATCCACTTTCGAGATATGGCAACAGCAAATAATCTTTTAATCCCCGCATTACCAATTGTCCAGTCACTTTTCTTAATTAAATGGTGCTTCCTTCTTTTAACTCTCCTACATCTAAAATAACACCAACTTTGTCCTCCGTCAGAACCCTTATCTGATATTACCGAGTTTCGTAGTATTTTGGAAGCTTTGCAGTATCTTCTTTTCACTAGGCCTGATATTGCCTTTGTTGTTAATTAAATTTGCCAGTTTATGCATAATCTACTTTGAATTGTAATTATGTTATCACTTGTACATTAGTTTTGTCCTACACGGATTTCTATTAGGTTTGTACTATTATCAATATAATTGAACAGTACACTCGCTCATTCATTAACTTGAGATCACAAACTTTGTTTATTACACCTCTGTTTATTATTCTCTATTTATTTATTTAATCCAAAGGCTAGAAACAACCATTATAAATAAATCTTATATATTAAGGCCCCAATCAACATTGACGCGAGGTCCATTGCAAATCTATTTCGTATCTGAAGAAAGCCAATTCTAAAAATGGAAATCTCAAAGGATGGACATAAATACACTAACAATCGAGGGCATGGCCATTCCTGAGTAAGGACAGAAGGGTTGACCACCTGAGAACCCCAAATCAAAGAGCCCACTACTAGAAATTAGAGCTTGCCTTACAAAGTTTTGCCCGACGAACAAAATTTCATCTGGTCAAGGTACTTTATCAAACGAATATTTTTTGTTGGTAGCGTAAAGCTTGTCAACATTTAGGGTTTACTCAAAATTTTTACGCGACGGAAGAGAGTCGTAGGGCAAGGTAATATTCATTGGACAATGTTTGGTGCCAAGAGGGAAAAAAATGGCGTGTAATAACTTAAGGTTTGCCCAACAAAATTGAGGTTCGTCAGCTAGATTAACGTTGCTCGACGGTCCAATTCGTTGGCCCAAGTCTCTCTCTCTCTCACTCACACCCTGTCCCCCATCTCTCTCTCCCAATTAAGGCTTAGTTTGTTTTTACTTGTTGAATAAATTTTTATTTGTACGTGTGATTAATTATTTTTTATTGTTGTAGGTTTGTGATTGGATTGGAAGTAAATTAATGGAAAGTATGTACTTGTCTCTTAAGTTTAAATTAGTAAGTTTGAATTCGTCGGGTTAAGGGTTTAATTTTTTAAATGCACGAAACATATGATTCAGCTTTCCTCCTCTATGAGAATACCTCTTCAACCAAGTCCCTCCAAATGTCAAACTCATTTTCATAGCAAGAAAATATTTTTGATCGAGAAGTTTTACATCAGCATCAAAGTCTTCAACCGTTTTCTTCAAGAGCAAAAGTATCTCATATCATTAAGGTCGAAAGCAAGAGTACATCTCATATCATGCTTTTTCCCTATCTTTTCCTTTGTTCTTGCTCTTGCCTACAATACAAGGAGAAAGAAAGCAATCAGTCGGAACCTCAAATCAAACATCCGGTCTGGAATTGATTGCATGGAACCTTTGCTTGATTTGTTACTAATAGAAGCATATTTATGCTACTTAGTTAGTGTGTTTTCTTGCATTTACTTAGCTATTTGTTGCTTAGTATAGTGTTTAAAGTCATTTTCGTGTGTTTTTAGGTCCAAGAAGCAAAGTTGGCAAAAAGATGCATTTAGGAGCATTTTAGAGCAAATCTGGGCTTGGAATGGATAACACAAGCAGTGGGCAAGAAGATGGACGAATTTGGAGTCCAAATGGAGTTAGGAATATGTTTCAAGGTTGGAGAAATAAATTCAAATCATTGAAGATAAGGAATCAGCTCAAAAGAAGGAGAATTATCCAAAACATTATCCAAACAACCTTATCTTATCTTATCTTATCCAATCCTTATCCTATCTTATCTTATCTTATCTTATCCTAATCCTTTTCTAACTTAATTCCTGGTACAATGAGGGTTTATTTTCTGATTGGGGGACATTTAATTTAGGATTGCCGCACCCTTATCCCTTCTCCTAAGTGGTTTTGGTTCTTCTAGAACACCAAATTTCCTGCTAGGTAACCACAAATATCTGCCGCAAGAAATCCTTTTCCTTTGGGGTTTCCTACCTTCTAGATGGCCTATTCCTGATGGGTTTAGGTTGTGTAATTCTTCTCTGATTCCTAAAGCCTTTATGCCGCACCCTAAACCCTATAAATAGCATTCTCTGCCGCACCATTTAGAATCAAGCCTTCAATTCGTTCTCTGCCTTCACACATCCATTCATCCGCAAGTCCTCTCTACAAAAACCCCCTACGCCATTCATCATCATCCATCCTTCACCAAACACATCCCCAAACCCAGAAAATCCCTCTTGTGCTGTAACTATTCAAGGAAGGAAGGAGAAGGTGCCACTTAGAGTCGTGAATGTCATTCAAAGCATTGAATCGCTAGAGCGTTCTTAGGTGTTGTCTATCTTTGTTTTTAATGTTTCAATTCAGTTTTCTTTGTTTAATTGCTATCATGAGGAACTAAACCCCTATTAGTTAGGGGGGGAATTTGAAGCCATAAATATATGTTTCTTATGATTTGATTTACTCCAGTTATGATTTCATGAATTATGAATGTGGTTTACTTCTCTGTTTTTATTAAGAACTTGTTTATGTATGTGGGTTGGGGGTCGACACTTGATTTGCACGCATAAATTCGATGCTAGGATATAAGGGAATTGCACCTAATCGTTATGAACTTATATTCATGAGTAGTAAAGATCGCTAGTCACGATTATGTGAAGTAAACCCTAGGTTGGATTAACATGCGTTTTCCATAGTTATGAATGCCTTGTCAATGTTCATGATTTCCATTAAACTTAATGATCTTTGTTGAATGTCTCTATCATGCGTATTCCATAGTTAGGGAGTTTGAGAAAGAATAATTTGGTTGTGATGCGTTATCCATTCAATTCAATGAATCTAGGGAAATCTAGGAATTGATTAGTTCAATACAATTAATTTGGAACATTGTCATTCATGGTTTGTCGAAAGAGTAACTGGGAATCAAGTTGTATGCATATGTTCATGTGTGGATAAGGACCCCTCTAACTAGCTTCTCACCATTCAATTTCATCAAAATTCGTTTTTCTTTAAAGTTTGGTTACAAGTTTCGGTTTTAATTTCAATTTCGTCAAAACAATCCCCCCATGCTTTTAAGTCTTGTTTTTTAGAGTCTAAATCTGTTTTCTTTTAGTCTTTTGAGTCAAGTAAGTTTGATTTTCGTCCAAATCACTTGTTAGGTTTAGAATTGAGTCCTTTTGATTGTTTGTTGCTGTTTTTATTGTTTTGAGTCAGTTTTGAGTTTATAGAGTCTAGTTTAGTGTTTTTGAGTCTTATTTGTGTTGATTAGCATCCCTAGTTAATCCCAGTTTAGAACGATCCCTACTTGCATCTTTACTACAATTGTCATCAATAGGGTTTAATTTGTGTGTCAAGTTAATTTTCACATCAGTTACCTTGCATTACTCTCAAGTACTTATCTTCAATTGTTGTTGGAGCCTGGTTTCAACCCACCAGCTCCTGAAAACAATTGATATGATATTTGCTCTTTGCATTGAAGCTGCAAAGCATGGATGAGTCATCGAGAAGTGATGTTTTGAAGGATCATTCAAAGGTAAAGGTTGCGCACCACTTTTGTTGTGCAGGAGGCTAAATCAACAATGAACCTATAGAAGTTCGAAGGGAGAAAATGAGTGGCTGACCAAGTGAGTGGAAGACCAAAATTCAATGATGGGAATCCTACTCACAGTTTCAGCAAACTTTACCAGTTTATATCATTCACATGATGTACAAAAAGATAATCCAAATTTTGAAAATTACTATTTAATTACAAGTTACAAAGATCATCGCAACGTGCCTTTCAATCCATAGCCAATAAAAATCATCGCCATGTGCCTTTCAATCTGTTACGAAATCAAAACAGGTTCTTGCCCCATTTATTTTTTTTCAATTCCCTTCATTCTCATAAGAACTATCAATCCCTCTCTTTGTTAATCATGCTCTTGTCATGATTTTAGTTTTCAAGGTTTTGTTTTATTAGCAGACGAGGCGGCAATTGTATGGAGGACAGGAAGAAGGGCTCGAGCTATTTACGATTTTAACATAATATCCTTTTCTAAATTTTTTTTATTACTTTTAAATTTATTTTTGTTTCCGTATATAGCCATATCATTCAATAATGAGCTAGGATGATTCATCTTGATTTCTGTTTATGAGATGACTAATGATGATGATGATAATGATGATGAGCCATACCAAAAAGAGGCGCAACGGGGTATTCAAGCCAACATGATGACGAAGGTGATGAAATTGTAGGATAGGCTCTCACGCAATTGTGATTGTGTTTTTTTGTGTGAAAATTACGTGTGGAAATGTGATTATAATTTGATCAATGTCCATGACCAACGTTATGAGTTAATAAAGGCATGCAAACTGTTTCTTTATCATAGAATATTAAGTTATAAATTTTTTTGCTCAATGATTTTATTTTTATTTTTATGATCCACTCTTCTCCATACATATTCTATGTTATATGATTTATTTATTGTAGAATATTAAATTAAGCATCAAACTTATTCCGAGAATATTCCAAGGACACATGTGATCATTGGTAAATAATTGATTCCATTAAAACCATGTCCTTAAAAATTTATTTCGACAAAGAAAAAATTTGTTGAAAAAAATATGTCACTTCCGACAACAACTAATCACCCTCGAAAATATAAAAGTATTATAGAGAGGACATTTTTTTCCTCGAAAATACTAAATCAATTTCGACAATAGTAAACCCTTGGAAATAACCACTATATTTCCAACAGGAACTTTGTTTGTCGTTAATACAATGGCGCCAAATCTTCCCGCCAAACAAAAGTGTATTTCCAACGAAACTTAAGACTTTTTCTGAGGACATTATGTGTGTCAATAAAAAAATTTAGTTTCATGACATGTTACCGATGACCAATACTTTATGGTTGGAAAAGGTGTTTATTGCGATGGTTTTTGGGGCCCTCGGAAAATGTTGGTTGGTAATGACTACTTTTTTTGTAGTAGTTTGATTGAAAAGCTAAATGGATTGACAATCTTGTGCCTTGAGATTTTGAGAATGATATGTTATAAATATTTGATTTTAAAAATGTGAGTGGTGATTGACACACCCCGACCTGGAAATCAGGGCGTGATGGCCATCACTAACGTGACGTAACCATAACGCAATGCGGAAGCGATAAGATAAGAGAATTATGAATGACTAAAAGCTGAATATTAGCAGTACCATCCAAATGATATGCTAGCGAGAGTTTAAGTGTGAAATACACACAATCAGAGCATAAGATTCTAAATGCAGTCAAGTAGGACAATTACTAAATTACAACACCCGAAGGTGAGTCCTACATGTGTGAAGTCTGTTAGAACAGCCGTGGGAATCCTCGTGGGCCACCAAGCACTCCTAATTATAACCTGGAGGGGCGTAAAACAAAGTTGAGTGGGTCAGTAAAACAAAGCTTTCAAAACATTTCCTTTATCAACATATATAACCCCTCACTGTAAAACATGTATACTTTCCCAGAAAATAGCATATAACATATATATATCTCAACATTTCCACAAATCATCATTCAAAATCCATAATATGAAAGTATGCCATGCCATATGCGTCAAAACATAGTGAGGATATGCAAATAAATATCAGGTAGAATAATAAATCAGTCGGAGACCCTGCAGTGGTCATGTACGGCTAATCATGTAGCTCAATACCTATGCCTGCACATGAGTCGGAACCACAAAAGTGGTCTGTACGACAGCACTTGGTGTAATAATACGCTCTAGTGCAACTCTCATCAAACAGATGTGCGACGTATTGCAGGTCACCTACGAGTCGGAACCACAGAAGTGGTCTGTACAACAGGACTTACACCTACTTGGATCCAAGGGAACGTGCGGTGCGGGAGGTGAATATCAACATAACCACTAGCACTGGTGGTGCAGGTTATGAGCTCTCAACACAAATCACATCATCGACACAATATAACTCACCTGATACTTACCTGTGCATCCACCGCATCATTTCATACATATGCATCATATATCAATTCATATAATTCATATCAATTCTATGCATGGCATTTTAAAACATACTTTCAATTAAATTCGATTTCTGGGAAAATCAGTAAGTATATAGGTATATAAAGAAAGCAACTGCCCACTCACTGGTATGTCGAAGGGACGTAACCCCCGTGACGCCTTTGATTGCACTCGTCCTCGGGAAACAACTATAATAATGTTATTTAGAGCACATAACCAACAATCCAAAATAACTTCTCATACGATGCTCAATTGGGGTGTTTGAATATACCAACGTGATCTACACAACCTCATGAACATCCCCATATTTTTAAAATAATTTTTGGACCAGTCACGCGCCCCCACGCGCCGGGAATGGCACGGACCTACGCGCCCCCGCGCGCGGTCACGTGCTAGGCACACTGACGGCAGACCAAATGGCGTCAGGAATATTCCGTTAACTGCTAACGGCATCCGTTAGATTTAACTAACGGCGTCAGGAATATTCTGTCAAAACTGACGAAATATTCCGTCTTCTTCTCCGGCGACTCGTCGGCCGTCGGTTTCTGGGTAATTTTTGCAACTATGGTTTCTCACTCATTTTTCATCCATTTTTCATGAAATTGGTACCAAAATGAAGCTCTAAGCATGTAGAACACATCTAAACAAGTTTCAAGGCTTCAAAATCACTAGATTTTACCTGAGAAAGCTCGATAGCTCGGCAAACTTTAAAAACCTTCGATCTCGGTCCTCCGACGTCCAAACTCTACCAACGAAGTACCCCGAGACTCGTGAGGACCTCCTTAAGCTCACTGTGAGCTTGAAATTCCCTGAAATGCAAGGTTTTACGTGTGCATGAACAGTGCATATTTTCGGGGTTAAGGTTTCTCGCCTAATCCGAGGGTTACAAGTTCCAAATTTGGTACCAAAATGCTCATAAGGTTGCAAGGATCAAGAATCTTACCTTTTTGACGTCGATATATGAAGAAATGGACAAGTTCCAACTTTGTCCGTACATGAACAGTACATGAGGAGGGGTAAACCGAAAGGGAGAGAGGGAGAGTGTTCACGGGAAAGAGAGAGAGTGAGGGTAGGTTAGGTATGTGTGGTCCACTACAACCCTAACCACACAAAATAATAAAACACAATAAATTCCAATTATTTTTCCAAAAACTTAGGGTTATAACTTATTAATCAAATATAAATGTCACACACCTTAGCAACCTTTAGGGCAATCCCGTCATTTCACGTCCTCGATAAAATAATTCTGGGACGGGCTGTGACAATCTACCCTCTTTATAGAATTTCGTCCTCGAAATTCACACAACCAATCAAACCACTAATACTCATAGAACAACCTTGGATACATCTCTCTCATTCGATCTTCAGTCTCCCAAGTAGCTTCTTCTACCGAGTGGTTCCTCCACAATACTTTCACCAAGCTCACTGTCTTATTCCTTAAAACCTTGTCTTTCCAATCCAATATAGTCACTGGTTCTTCATCATACGTCAAATCCGGATTAATTTCCAAAGGTTGAGGAGGAATCACATGTGAAGGATCTGAAACATAATGTCGAAGCATCGAGACATGAAACATATTATGCACCTTGGATAACTCTGGAGGCAACTCTAGTCTGTAGGCAACTTCACCAATCTTTTCAGTAATCACATAAGGTCCTATGTACCTAGGACTTAACTTGCCTTTCTTTCCAAATCGTACGACACCTCTCCAAGGTGATAATTTCAAAAATACCAAATCACCCACATTATAAACTTGATCAATGGCATGTCTATCCGCCAAACTCTTTTGTCGATCTTGGGCTGCTTTCAAGTTAGACTTAATCACCTGAACATTATGAGTAGTCTCTTCCACTATCTCAGGGCCCACCAAAGCTCGTTCACCTACCTCTGACCAACACAAAGGTGTACGGCAAGCTCTACCATAAAGTGCCTCAAAAGGTGCCATACCAATACTCGAATGAAAACTATTATTGTAGGCAAATTCCATCAAATCCAAGCGATCTTGCCAAGAATCACCAAACTGCAACACTAAAGATCTTAACATATCTTCCAACGTCTGAATAGTCCTCTCAGATTGACCAATTGTTCATTAGGATGATTGTGAAGTATCATGGAGTTCCAGTGAGTATTATTTCTGATCGAGACCCAAGATTTACTTCTAAGTTTTGGGTAGCTTTTCAAGAAGTTCTTGGTACAAGATTGCTTTACGGCACTGCTTAATTATTTTTCCAAAAACTTAGGGTTATAACTTATTAATCAAATATAAATGTCACACACCTTAGCAACCTTTAGGGCAATCCCGTCATTTCACGTCCTCGATAAAATAATTCTGAGATGGGCTGTGACAGTGATTGACTCCAGAAATGTAAGAAGGAGAAATTTTCAATGAATGTATATATCTTCACATGGACAAATATGCAAGTTAGATATAGAGTTTAAGCCAATCCTAAAAACTAGATTTAGCCTACATATATGGTGCCTACACCAACTCACTGGTACTATAAAAAAATCTCTTTCCAGACAAAATAATTTTGTTGGGCAAAATAAGGTTTCATCTTCTATTTATTTGCCTAAGGAAACGTTTGCTCGACAAATTATAGTACTATGTGGGGCAAGTACACTTTGAACGACGATGTATTCGTTGAGTAAAGTGTGTTCACCTACTTAGCCTGACAAATGAAACTTGCCCTACGACATCGTTTCGTCGGGCATCTGAAAATAAAATAACTAAATAAATATTTCGTTCGATAAAATTGCCATCAGGAAATTAATTTAAAGAAAAAAAATACAAAACACATTCTTGACAAAAAATGTCGTTGGGTAAATTTTTTTTAATTTGAAATTTACTTCAATTATTTAGTTTTAATTATATTAAAATAAAATCCCAATATTAAAAAAAATTAATTATGTTAAAACTGAAATATTTATATATATGTATGTAAAATGTCCTAAACCTAACTACTGCAGGGTGGTTGGTAGAATGGCGGCTGAAGGTCGCTTGGAGGATCGGGAACGCAAATGCCAGAATTTGTCATTGTCAGCAATGTATCGGCGAAACTCCTCATTCTTGTTGGCGATCTGCTTTTTCCCGAGCTTCTTCTCACAAGAGCACAATCTCGCTAGCGCGCTTCTTCCCGAGCTTCTTCTTCTTGTTGGCCCAACCAGTTGCGAAACCAGGAATATCAAGGGAGGGGCGAACTTAAAGAGAGCAAGGCTAAACAAAATGGCAACAACGAAATCCTTTTAAATAGTAATTGCCTTCCATGATTTATCAATACAAACAAATTACAATTGTTTTCAGTGAGGTTTCATGCCCTAAAACATCTCATAATAGGCTCATTATCAATAAAAGCAAATATTGCTCTCTCAATGTAAACAATCAAGTTGTCACTCAACCATTGATCTCTCATTTTATTTCGCAATGGTGCTTTCACAATATTCATATTAGAAAAAGCTCTCTCCACAAAAGTGATTGCAACCGGTAACGCCAAAGCCAATGTAATAAGCTTATACACTAACATATGGCTTGTACACTTCTCGGTCTTCACTAATTCCTTTCAATGACAAAAACTCACTATGCATCTTTATATCATGAATGTAATTTTAAAGTTGAATTGGAAGTTCATGATCTCCATACGATCGAAATCTTAAGGATAAAGTTAGGCTAAACGAACAATTTTTGTTTTGTCAAAAGATGCAAAATTATTCACCAGACTCAAAGATCTATACAAAGAACCAACTCGGTGTTTACCTTATTGAAGCGATAATTCAATTCTTTTAGTTGCATATCAAGGACTTGAAAATAGAGGTCCACACGATAATAATGAAAGTTCATGAGTCTTGGAGCTTTACACCTTGGTTTTCTGGGTACGAAATGCAAATCCTCCATGTTAGGATCGATAATATCATGCTTCTCACAAAAAATTTGTACATCATGAAACAAGTTTCCAAAGTCATCTCTCAACGATTTGTATCTTTGCTTGCATACTTCCACTAACGCCATCGCATTTACAATATCTTTATCTTTCTTTTGTAATGCTTGTGATAACTCATTCTTAATTCCCAATATAAGTCTCATAAAAAAAAAAAAAAAAAAAGCTGAAACACAAAATCAAAAGTTTGTATGTCTTTGAATAACCTATTTATTTCACCGAGATTATCTTGGTTGCCATCACCTTTAATTCCTTCAAGCACCTCCACCATCGCTTCAAACATAACAATAATACTTACTACAGTACCAATATGAGTTCCACCATGTATCACAATGATGCATGAGACTACTCTCTTGAGTTAACCCTTTATCGGTTTCAACATCACCAATATCAAGAGCTTTCTTAATTTTTGCTTCTTGTTTCTCTCAAAATGCATCACAACGCTTACACGATGATCCAATAAGATTCACCAAACTACTAGCATTGTTGAAGAAATTGGCAACATCCTCATTTACCTTTGCTACAAATCCAGAGCTAGTTGGAGTTGGTGTGAAAAACAATGAATATAAAATGCTTGAGGATATTTGTTCAAAATCTTTGTTTTAAGACCATTTAGCTCACTTTTCATACTACTAGCTCCATCATAGCCTTGTCCTTGTAACTTGGACATACTCAAATTTGTTGAAACAAACAATGTCTCAATGGCCTCTTCAAGTGAGCTGTTAGTTGTAGAGAAGACATGTTACACACCCAAAAACCTTTCAATTGCTTTTCCTTTTTTGTTCACATCACGCAAAACCATTGCCATTTGCTCTTTAGTTAAAACATCACATGATCCATCAACCAAAAAAAAAAAAATGCACCTTCCATATCCTTAGTGATTGCATCAATAGTTTAAACGACACAAGCATGGACAAGATCTTTTTGAATATCGGAAGAAGTATACTTAAGATTCTTAGGAGCATTCTCAAACACAACCTTCCTAACTTTCTCATTAGGATTGGCAAGAAATTGCATAAGCTCGACATAGTTACCTTATTGCTTGATTTTAAAGATTCATCGTGGCCACGAAAAGGTATGCCTTGTTGCAACAGCCATCTTGTGCAATCAAGTGAGCCACTCAATAAAGGGTGATAATTAATGCGAGGTTCATCGGTTTGCTTAATCACAAATGTTTCAGTGTGTTGCTTTTGCGACATCAAATCTCTAGTTTGTTGTAAAGCTTTATTATGAAGACTTCCAACACCTCCCTCATGATCTCTAAAATTTCCGTGTCCTTTCCTCCAATGTCTAAACACTTTCTCAGTGTAGGTATCACTTCTGACATTCCCATCTTTATCAAAATCAAATTTGAAAATATAATAATTACAATAAAATGCGGCATTGTTTACTATATTGTACTCCAACCACTCAAAGTTATTAAACCAATGGGTGATAAAACATCGTTTGTCGCTATTTCTTGGCATGATGTGGTCTTTAGGTTGACAATGATCATTTTGGAGATAGTGTCTACGAATTGCTTCGCAATAATTAGCTGGATAATCAAGCATTCAACGTCTTTGTCCAAGCTCTGCATGAAGATTAGCCAAAATTTCATCCAACTCAGTGACCTCACTTTGTTGTGAACAACCCGAAATACCCGAAAAAAGACCACTCGGAATATTAGGAGGACTACCTGGAATATTTGAAGGAGGATTTAAGAACCGTTTCTTAGAGTATCGTTCCATTACTCAACTGTATAATGGGAAAAAGACTCTTAATCCTAGATAAGAATATACTATATGACTAGTGGGTTTCTACTATATCTTGGGATATCCTTGTGGGTTTCTACTATATCTTGTAGATTACATATTATCCTATTAGAGTTGTAATCCTATTGGGGAAATGAATTTACCTTCCGTACTACTATAAATAAAGGCACAATGGGGTGAGAAAACACACCTCAGATTTCACCCAATTCTCTCTATGCTTGAAATCTCATCAGAATTCTTCTGGACATCCAAACCTTTGTGCTAGAAATCGCATCCAAGTGCATTCTAGATTGATTTCGAGGCATGCTCCATAAGAACAACGACAACGTCCCCACCGTCGGCGTTAGGTTTCTGTCGAACCTACTACTTAGGCCAACTCGACCCAGATCCGATCTGTGGTTGGCCAATGAGTTCCAAGCCCAATTTGCTAGGCTTTTGCTCATTGGACATGCCTACAACCTGATACATTTCGCTGGGCTCTCTTGCTCTCGGCCCACGTTCCAGCTGCAAGCTTGCTTTGCACACTGGGCTTCTCTTGTAGCCTTGGTCTGAGCCCATTAGCCCGCAGCCTAATTGCTGCAAGGCTTCATTTAGCATAGCAACCAACACATACTTGCTACGCTACTCATTTTTCTCGTCCCAAAGCCATTTGACCCATTTTGCTTCTAGCCACACCCAACCACGTTAGGACCTACAACTAAGCCCAAAAATTGGGCTCTATATTTTCTAATCATTTGGCATGAAGCCATCCAAAGTGAACATGATCTGAATGTCATTATTTTGCTTCCACGATCGACCTCTATTTTGCTTCCATGATCGACCTCGAATGGTCTTGATTTATTGAATTAATTTACGTGACTAGCAATTCATTAATTCGAGAAAAATACAAAATTATTAGCCTGAAGTCCACTTTTTGGCATTAATGTTTCAATACTTTCTTATTTTTCTTTGAACCGTTGACATCATTTTATAGTCTCGAAGTTTTCATGTATGATGATATTATCTAAAGCAAACCATGATTGCGTCCATGAATGAGTATAATTCTGAAGTTTATAAATCTAATCGAATTTTAACTAGAGAATATTTTTCTCATCCTTCCATGTTTCTGACTTGCTCTTAAAGTAGCATTGTAGAGAGCATAAGTTTACCAAATTTTCTGATCTGATTATTACAATAAATGTAAGAGAAAGGTACCGCAGTCAGTTAGGAAGTACTGAATGGTATAGACCCAATTCGGCTGGATTCTACTGAACGGTCTTACCCAATTTCAGTCAGAGCTTACCGAACGACATGCCCTACTTCAACATGGATGTACTGAACAGACTCGCATGGTTCGATCGGAGTCGTCCAAACCCAAGTTTCTCTCTCTCTCTCTCTCTCTCTCTCTCTCTCTCTCTCTCTCTCTCTCTCTCTCTCCTGCTTTAAGGTTTTGTTTATTACAACATATGGTAGAATCAGGGCTTGCTAAGGGGTGGCATCATAGTTAGAAGTGTGATCCTTGGCACATAAGACCTAGAACTTTAAGAATAAAGGACAATATTCTTGAACCTCAACCCTGCAGAATCTACTTCCATTTTGATGGAATAGATCATTGGTTATGCACTTGTCTATGCCCCTACCAATGTGGTTGAGGAGTACCATTATCGTAGTCATTATGTGAGACTAATTTTGCTCTACCTAACACATTTGGACGATCAGAATTTTGACATGGATGGCTTTGTTGGCCGAATCCCCTTAGTAACTTTGGTTTACTTTGTGAATAATTTTTCATATTCTTGGATTCAAGTTTGGTGTTTGTTTTGGTTTATAGATATTATGGATATTGTCCTCAAATATGAGTTAATTGAATCATGTTTCTTATACATGTGGCCGAATTCAATTAAACATGTGATTAGGTACGAATGTGGGAAAATTAGTTGTCCGGATGAATGTGACACTATGCACGCTAACTTTATACCTAAATCACCTCTCTAGCGATGACTTCAAGTATATCCAACCTGATAAAGACCATTGGCACGCTCCTCGTTATATGAATGGTACTAAATTAGTATTATAGAGACCTTATATTCTCCCCATTCCAGAAGAACGTCGTTGAGTCTTAAGGATATTCGAGACGACAATGATCATGAATGAAACCACTGATAAAATAGTGATATATCTTTGCACCACCTCCAAAATATAAAGCCTAAAACTATATTTTAGGGCCAATGAGCAACCTTCTAATTGGGACCCACCATGTATGACTGGCCTGGAGTCGGGTGATTTGAGCAGCTTACTTTGCTTGGCCCGATCGTTTAGGACAATTAGGTTGGACAATGATGCCACGTATTATACGATGCATCTCCTTACCTGAAGTAAGGATCTTGTGCCTAAGGATCTTGTGCCTACAAGCACACTTTGCCAAGCATGCTCGTTGGGGAAATAGTGAATTCAAGGGAATTATTTTGGATTTATCCAACCAAAATGTGGACCATATAAATACTTAAGATTTTGATTGATGTATCAACAAAGTGGTCACATGTTTGTTCACACAGATTGGTGCTAACCTCATGGTCGATGTTAAGGGATCACTAACCTGATTATCCCATAAAGTTTGGAGGATTGGATAATGTCTGCGAGTTTATATCAAGGATGTTTTGATAAGTATTGCATGTATTTTGGGTTTATAATTGAACATCGAATTCCCTATGTTCACCCCAAAATAAGGCTCGCACAGCAATCATAAAGTGCAATTTAATTGATTGCCCAAACCTTGGTGAAAGCACCAAGCTTTTGGCTTTTTCCCAGCCTTATGCAATCTTTTATGCAGCTATGTTGGTCCGCCTTGAAGCCCAATGCCACTCAACCATTTATGGTGTTACAGTTGGTTACTAGGTACGTACCTGATGCTTCATAATTACGTGTTTTAGGTGTGCATTTTATGTGCCAAGTTGCACCACTACAATGAACCAATATGGGTCCTAAAAAAAGGTTGTCAATCTTTGTCGATTACGATTCTCCTTCACACTAGCTCCTTAAAGCACTTGCAAGCGATCTCTTTACTGCTTTTTTTTACGGATTGTCACTTCAATGAGACAGTCTTCCCGCTGTTAATGAGAGATATGAACATCAACATTCCTGAAGAACAACACGAATTTGCGTAGACGTTGCCCACTATGTTCATATCGATGCCCGTACCGCATAAGTGTGATAAGTAAGTGTGATGTATTCTAGCTTTCAGAATGTTGCTCTATATACATTCCTTTGATCTAGCTAAAGTGACAAGATCATATACCAGCTGCAAATATGCCTGCAAGGATAGATGTACTTAATGGACGTCATGCTAGCATCCTCGAAGAGAATGCTGCCCTTGAAGGACGGTTCAGCAGCCCCTGTTGGACAACCTAATATACCGGCGAATAGCCAATCAATCTGTCTTCGCCTAAAGCACGGAAAATCACTTGGTTCATAGGATTCACTTCCTTAGAAGAGGATGGATAAGGCATAACATGAATCAATACTCAATTGCTGCCTCAATCATTTCCACCTCATGAGATTAATCCAGATTACTCCTGAGACATGAAGTTCTTAGTCCAATATACTAGTTTGGATGAGATATCATTATTCCTGATGTTTTCACTTATATGTTAGCTACCGGCATAAATGAAAAAACAACGATATCGAATCGTGTTCCGTTGATTAGTGACAACATCGAATTGATTGGACAACCGAAATCACTATCCAGGTTAATTTCTTTACCAAAATGTGTTTGGACATGTCGTTCCTACACTGTTTAAGGTAACCCCATTTGTGTTACAAGGGGAAAGGAAGCACAATGAGATGAATTAAATAGTGCAATGTAATGCATGCCTTACAGCGCAAGGTTTTTCTCAAGGGCCTTATGATTGACTTCAGCATCGTGAATGTGATTATTGTTTATCCATGGAGATATTGGTATGGAGATTTATATGTAAGTTCTTGAAGAATTATATGGGCTGGTTCTAATAGTTCCATACCACGAAACACCCTCCAACCAGTTTGAGGTGTTCACTTTATAGATTGAAGCAATCTGGCGGATGTGGTATACTCATGTAAATAATTATTTGATCCGTTAAGGATATGAAATTATGCCCTTGCATGTGAAACTATGAAGTCTTATTTCGAATTGCTATAGTTGCAGTTCATGTCCATGACATGAATCTCACTAAGACTATAGAAGAGCTTGAAAAACTGCCTCGCACTTGAAGATAGAATTTGAGATGAAAGATCTTGGGAAAACTCGTTTATGCATTGACCTGAAGTTTAAGCATTGTTTTGATGGTATTTGGTCTACCAATCAAACTATACCCCGAAGGTGTTACCTTTGAGTATACCTATGATCTTCCATACGTTGTATGCAAATGAAACCCTTGAAAAGGTTATGGAATCCAAAGTTCCATATCTAAGTTTAACTTTACACTTTGTTGTACTTAGCTCATTGCATTAAATAAGACATTTCGTTTGAAGTTGATCTATTGGAAAAGATGCAGCACTGCGCCTATACACATCCACTGAATTGGTATTGAAAACGTTTTTCCACTACCATGAAGGTACTACTGATTTGGGCTTATCCCAACGCATCTCAAAACATCCAACCCTTCTGATCATCGAAATGAGGCTTGCCTTGTTTGTTATGTTGATGCTGGTTGTTTAACAAACCCGTACAATGCAGATCCCCGAATGGTTATGTCTTTACCGTTAAGCATATCACAATATGTTGGAGGTCCACGATATTGACCTTAGTTGCGAAATCTTCAAATCGATCCAAGACTTACCCTCACTGTGCCACACGTGAGACATGGTTTAGAGTTCTTGTTAAGCACATTCAAAGTACTTGCTTTTTTTCATCCATCATTAAGTTCGAACGATGATCCATAAAGACTATGTCGCATGTATCGACCAAACCAAGACATGATACATCAACAAAATTAACGCTAAGACATATTGCGTCTACATCACATCAGCAAAGCATTAGGAGATTGAAGTAAAGCAATTTGATCCCACACAACCTTACCGACCTCTTCACGACATCATTGTTGAAGCCTACCTTCCAGAAGCTTGTCCGATGAATTGGTATGTAACTATCTCATATGCAATTCTTATAGTTCTCATGTGAAAGTTTTGTCAAACTCAGGGGGAGTATCTAGAAGTATACTCACTTGATCTTAATGTACTCTTTTTCCCTACGATAAAGAGCATTTTTTCCACCAGGTTTTTGCTACCTATCTAGGTTTTAATGAGTCACCCAACCTGGGCTGGTCATACTTTTATGAGTTTGCTACCTGTCTTCAAAGGACGTATAGTTTTGATTTAATGCAACTTCTCTCGTTTCTCCTTAGTCTATGGGTTTTTATCCTACATTGGGTTTTACCCTGATGCGCTATTTAGTTGAGTATTTACACACTCAAGGGGGAGTGTTACAGTCATAAAAGTTTAGGAATGCAATCATGTAAATCGTATTATATCTTAGGACATCCTTGTGGGATTCTACCATATCTTGTTAGATTAGATATTATCCTATTAAAGTTGTAATCATATTGGGGCAAAGAATTTACTTTCCCTACTACTATAAATAAAGAAACAATGGGGGTGAGAAACACCTCAAAATTCACCCAATTCTCTCTATGCTTACCGCACCGTCTCTCTCAATCTCTCCATAATCCTTCAGTCAAATAGGCCATACCCTAAACAACAATTTCATTCATCAATAATCATAAAATCCATATCTATGATCAATAACTATTATCCTATGATTCTATCAATTAAACAAATTTCGTATTAAATGATCAATTAGAGTTAAGGATAATTTAAATTTAGAAAATACAAAACTTACTTAAAAATTGGGAGACAAAGTCTGCTAGTTGATGCGGCTGGTGGCTTGGCTAGAATGTTGGAAGGCAAGGGGCCAACGGAACGGAGGAAGGGGGGTACTGGAAGAACTGGTTTGATACTAGGAATTGGAGAACAGCAGCCTGGCGAGACCAGAGAGGCGGCAGGGCAACAAACCAAGATTTGTAGACATGTTTTCCAGCGAGAAGAGGGGTGGCCGCCCCTCTCTGCGCCTTAACAACTTCACCACTGGGCGCAGGGCCACTAACTCCATCTTCCCATTGCTAGAGTCTGTGAGAACCTGTAGATTATATTTATATCCTCTGGGACCTATACCCCTAGAATTTGACTGCATTGGTAATTAACTTAACACCACCTGCTACGTGTGGTAGCCACCTTCTGCATGAAAACCTAATAGCTTAGTCATGATTATCAATTGATAAGCTCCACCATGTTGCTAGTTTATAAGAATTATCAAGAAGCCTTGTCATCTTTGGATTGCATGCTAGTGACTATAGCTTGAGGTGGCTTGACTGCCTCATGCAAATTAGTAGGATGTGTAAGTCCAGCAAGTATGGAGGTTGAGGACGTGTTGCATGATTAACTCATGCAATTGACAGCTTTCTTTACTGTGAGATAGGAACCAACTCCTCTATATCAGTCTAGCTATTTCTACCCTTATTTTGTTATTGTTTTAACTAGCACCAAGTCTTTTGGCCAACCTGTACTACTATTAATAGGGAGCTTTGCCCCATTGTTTTTACACGGTGAAAAATATGGCAGCGTGCAGAGCATGCATCGAGGGTTCCACGTACAGGAAAAGGGAGTGAGGGGAAAGAGAAAGAAAGAAGTAGAGTTCAGAGTTTCGACGTGTGGAGATTGTTAGTGACCTTGTCTTGCCGAATTTATAGTTATTGACGTGTGGAGATTGTTAGTGACCTTGTCTTCCTAGGTCACTCGTCTCTTCCTCAATGCTCTCCTTGGTGTGGAAACTTAGAGGTTCCCTTTCTTGGGAACTCGAAGAATCCATTCCTTCATCCATATCCAAGAAGTCATGGAGCCAAGAAGCAAAGTTCCTCCATCCACATCCATGGAGCCAGTGAGCAAGGAGACTAAGGAAAGAAGGCCCTCACATGGGTGAATATCCTTTGCTAAGCAAAGAGGTGCTTCAAAGGTATAAAAGTTTCTCAACTCTTTTCTTTAAGATTTGAGTTGAGTCTTGGTTCACCACAACTACTAGGCCTTGAATTTCATGGGTAAAGTTTTGTTTTTGAGTGCATACAAGCATGATTCCACCTTTAATTGTTAATTGCATGCATAGATGTTGCTCAAATGAACTTGTTTTCACAAATTATTCCGTCACCTATAACAATTATACCATGGGCGTAATTTAATATATCTTTGTCACATGATGCAAAATATATAGTATATACTAACAACAAAACGTGCTTGACATATGCACTAATATATGAAAAATAATTTATCTATATTAAGAAGAAATGTAGTTTGATGTATAATATTAAAAATATTATGTTACATCCATGCATATACAACAATAAAACGTGCCTAAAATATCTAACAATACATGGAAAGTAATTTACCTACAAGTTAGATAAATGTTATTTGGTTGGGTGTAGTATAATTTTTTTTTTTAATAATTGGAACAAATTAAATATAAAAGGGTGTAGTATAATTTTTTTTTTACATTCCTCAGTTATATTCAGAAATTTGGAAGAATAACCAAAAATGAACCCTATATAAAATTATAACCACCCTTTTAAGTTTATGATAATTATAACAAAAATTTGATGTGAAAGTACTAATATACCCCTAATGAGTGAAAAGTTATAAACTTCCTCATGTTCTTAACCATGAAAAAACTAGAACAGCCAATAGCTCTTTGCACTAGCTCGCCCCTTCCCGGAAAGCTGGTTACCAACAAGATCAATGAACGCCTTAAATGTTGATAACTGGAGTTGGGTCTTAACCGATGAGTTGTTGTTAATTCTATCCTTATTGCCTGGGGAACGAGAATGAAAGCCTATACATTTCAGAGGCCATTCAGTAAACTTTTGAACCTTAGCAGCATCTTCTGCCTTCGAGACCTCATCTCCATTGCTGGAGGCGTTATGCAACTTGTCAAAAATAAAAAGGGTAACCAACAAAGCAAATGGCACATCAATTCCAGGATTAAAAGGAAATAGATACTCAAGGTGCTCAGCAAACACAATAAACAATACCGCATTACACTTTTAGTTCAAAGAAAATAAATAAAAGTAGGGGAAAAGGAGGGGACATCCAAGGATTTCAAGGAATAAAATTTGATGCATTAAGGATATATTAGTACTTTCATATCAACTTTAGGTTATAATTATCATAAACTTCAAAGGTGGTTATAATTCTACATGGGCTCCAAATTTTGGTTACTTTTCCAAATTTTCCAATTATATTCTAGTGTTGAAGTCACATTTGAAAGTTTGAGCGTGATAGTCTCACTCATTCTTCCATATTATAACATGTATGTGTTTGGTTAGAGTTTATACTTTTAAGCATTCATTTGAACCAATTCGTTTTCATTTTTTATTCTCGCTTCTTTTATAAATTGAAAACGAAAAACATATTTGGCAACTACTTTAAATACTAAAAACCAAAAAGCAAAAGCTACCCTTTTTTAAGTTTAAAAAATTCTGAATTTTGTTGTGGCTTATTTAAATCTGACAAGGGAGAGAGAGAGGTGCGGCAGCAGAGTAAACAGAGAGAGATGTGTGTATGAGGGATGTGTGTTATTCCTCCTACGCAGTGCCTTTATTTATAGTAATAAGGGAAGGAAGAATCCTTCTCCTCCAAGGAATAAAATCCTAATAAGGAAGAATAACTAGTATCAAATCTAATCTAGGATTTACACAACCACACTTTAAGATAATATCTATAACACTCCCCCTTGAGTGTGTAAATACTCAAATAGATTCGTCATTAGCTAGAGTTGAGGAAGTTGACTCGTCGGCACTAATTCTAGGAACGCGTTAGTCTCAAACAAAAGGAACTTGCATATGGACCTAAGTCTCACAAAAAAAACCCAATGGCTATGGTAAAACCCGAGTAGGGACAAAACCCATAGTCTAAGGAAAAGTGAGTGAGAAAATGCAAAGTCAAATGAAATGTCTACGGGACGTCATCAGGTATATGATCAACCCAAGGTGAGTGCCTCGTCAAAACCTTGTTAGGTAGCAAAAACCTAAAGGGAAAAATGCTTCTAATCGTATTGAAAAATAGTACATTAAGATCAAGCAATTATACTTCAGGATACTCCGCTTGAGTTTGATATAATTCCAAAGAGAACTAACCGTGTTTCAACTAAGAAAGTTTACGCATACCTATTCCTTGAACAAGCTTCTGAAATGTCGCCTTCGGTTGTGATTTGGTGAATAGGCATGCTAGGTTATCTTGTGAATGGACTTGCATGACTTCAATGTTCTAATGATCTTGTTGTTGATGTGAGAAGAAGAACTTCAGTGCAATGTGCTCAGTGTTGTCTCCTTTGATGTAACCCTTCTTGAGTTGTTAGATGCATGTTGTGTTATCTTCATAGATCATCATAGGGACGTCAATAACGGGGTAACGATCACAAGAGCTTGAAATATGGCTCACAACTGCTTTTAGCCAGAAGAATTCCTGAGTAGCTTCATGTAAGGCAAGTATTTTAGCATGGTTAGATGAAGTGGCAACTAAGGTCTGTTTGGTTTACCACCAAGATATTGCGGGACCTATAATGGTAAAGATGTAACCCGTTTGAGAGTGCACCTTGTGCGGGTCAGATAAGTAACCTGAGTCGGTATAACGAACAAGACGAGAATCGACTCGAGAACTGAGGAGGGTTGTGGTATCACTCGAGGATCTGTAGGGATAAAATAGACCCAAATCCGTCGTACCCTTAAGGTAACGGAATATGTCTTTAACATTAGTCTATTGTCTGCGTGTCGGTACATTAATGTATCTTGCAAAAAGATTAATAACGAAGGAGATGTTGGGTCTAGTGCATTGAGCTAAGCACAATAAAGTTTCTATCGCATTTAGATAAGGAACTTCGGGTTCCAAAATCTCTTCTTCATCCTCCTTCGGACGGAAGGGATCCCTTTTTGCATTTAGTGATCGAGTGACCATAAGAGTACTCAAAGGTTTTGCTTTATCCTCATTGAAGCGACACAACACCTTTTGGGTGTAGTTTGATTGATGTACTAGGATTCCATTCGAACAGTGCTTTATCTCGAGACCGAGACAATATCAAGTTTTCCCAAGATCTTTCATCTCAAATTCCGACTTCAGGTGTGCGGCAGTTCTCTCGAGCACTTCAAGAGTTTCGATGAGATTCATGTCGTCGACATAAATTGCAACAATCACAAAATCAAAATATGACTTCTTAATGAACACTCATAGGCATAGTTCGTTGTTAACATATCCCGACTATTCAAATACTCACTCAAACAGTTATACCACATTCTTCCGGATTGCTCTAAACCATAGAGTGAATGCTTCAACAGAATGGAAAGCGTGTTCCATGGTCTAGAACTGTTTGATCCAGTCAATGTAAGTCATTCGGGAACTTTCATATAAATTTTCATATCAAGATCCCTATAGAGATACACAGTTACTATGTCCATAAGCTGCATACTCAATTTTTCAGAAACTACCAAACTGATAAGGTAGTGAAAAGTAATCACATCCATAACGGGTGAATAAGTTTCATCATAGTCAATCCCGGGGCGTTGTGAGAAGCCTTGTGCAACAAGACAAGCTTTGTAATGCACAATTTTGTTCTTTTCATTACGCTTCTGAACGAAAACCCACTCAGAGCCAACAGGCTTCATTTGTGGAGGAGTAGGAACTACAGGCCCAAACACCTTACGGTTCACAAGTGAATCGAGTTTGACTTGGATTGTTTGTTTCTAGTTTGACCAATCAGCTACGTCGACATTCATTAATTGAACGAGGTTCAATGTCATTACTTAACATGATCTCAGGACCTACTGCATACACTAATGCATCGTCGATTATCATCTCATTTATACAAAACATCATCCAAGCTAGCATAATGGACTGAAATCTAGTGATTCTCGGGAGATGGATTCGTCTCTTCCGGTACGCTTCCGTAATCTAGAATTTCCTCATGAGTTAGATAGAATGAAATGGCGATGGTCGAATTCACGGTAGGCTCAACAGTCTGTGTTGTGGGTTTCCATTTTTGGGGTTGTGAATCCTTTGAACCAAGAGGTCTGCCACACTTTTGCATAAAAGCAGAGGATTGGCTAGCTGCCAATGTATATGGATCGGCCAAAGTGGCATCCCGGGTTCGCAAAAGGGAAGTCTGTCGCACATATGGTACATCCATCTTTGCAAGCACATTTGCAGCTGGTATATGTGATCTTGTCACTCTCGCTAGATCTGTGAAAGCATCTGGCATGCTCTAAGCTACACTCTGAAGATCTAATATGCATTGCACTTTAGTTTGAGACTGAGTGGTGCAAGGATCTAAATGAGACAAAGTGAGAGTCACCCACAATAATTCGTGTCGTTCTTCAAGAACGGGGACATTCTTACCTCCCCCTAACGACGGGAAAACTGTCTCATAGAAGTGACAATCCGTGAAACAATGGGGTATAGAGATTGCCTCTAAAAAGGTTCTAAGTAACGAATGATAAAAGGAGAATCATAACTGACATAGATTCCCATCTTTCTCTAAGGACCTATTTTTGTACGTAAGGGCAGCGCAATCAGCATATAGATCGTACAACCAAAAACGAGTAGATGCGATATGTCGGGTTTGTATCTAGTAACCAACTAAAGAATGTTATATGGTTGGGTCACAACGGGCCTCAGGTAGACCAACATGGCTACGTGTAATATTGCATGGCCCCAACCAGCGATCGGGAGCTTGGCACTTTTAACCAACGATCGAGCAATCATTTGTAAACACTTAATGAATACCTCTGCCAGGCCATTGTGGATATGAACATGGGGTATTGGATGTTCTACTTCAACTCCAACTGACATGCAATAGTCATCAAAAGTTTTCGATGTGAATTCTTCAACATTATCCAATCGATTTGATAAATAAATAAGGTGGTGAGCCCTGAGTTTGTTAATTTGAGCCACCAAGTTGAAGAAGGCAACACTTCTTATGGACAACAAGTACACGTGTGACCAACTTGTGGAAGCGTCAACCAATACTTGGTCCGCAAGGAGGTTGAATCGGTCCATAGATATCCCCCTAAATCTTTTGTAAAAAAATAGGAGGATTCGAACGAATCTTGTCATAAGAAAGCTTAATGATAAGCTTTCCCATGAGCAGGTTTAACATGCGAACTCCTAAATCAAACCTAAACTTCGGGTTAGTGGATGCTCGTGAGAGGATTTGAGGATATGGTGCATCGTTATTCATCTAGGGTGTCCTCAATCATCATGCCAAAGTGTAATTTCGTGCGCAATCCCTAAGGTAGGGCCAGCCACATAATGGCTCTCAATAAGGTGTATGCTTGTAGTATACAGACCACCCGGGATACGCTTCATGTTCTCTAGAATACGTTTTTGGCCATATTCATAGGAAGTGAAGCACAGAATTTCAAATTCGTTTTCTACATAGGTTTCAGCATAACGATTAGTGTTTAATTATTGTCTTGAATATCTTTAAAGCTCAACAATGTTCTTCTGGAACACAGAGATAAAGTGCCTCATCAATGGTCAAGATTGTACCATTGGACAACATTATACGATCCTTACCGTATCCTTCTATCAGGTTGGATGGAACTGAAAGGGTTGTCAGAACTGCATTCTTAGGTACAAAGTTAGTGAAATAGATGATTTCACGCAAAACAGTGTGCATGGTTGCACTATCTGCCAAACAACTAACTTTCCCACTAGTCATATCTAGAAATAAAATTAATTTGAATTGATCACATGCATAAAAGTTCGAAAACTTAAATTCATTCAATTAATTTTTTTTTCGAGAAAAGTAAATAAACTTCAGGTTCATAGTACCTATAAACAAACGTAATATATACAAACAATATATATAAAGCAATTGAAAAATATATATATTAATACTGGGTAGCTTCGGGACCCATTGTGTGAAAGTTTAGGGAAACGCCCCTAAAAGTATGGAGCTTCAAGTCCAAAAATTTTAATCAGCTAAGTTACGAACCAGGGAGTAACATGGGGTTAACAGAACCCAGGCCCAAATGTGGACTAAGAAGGAAAAAGTGAACAACTCCCATAAAAATAGGGTAGTTTTTCATGGGCTAAAGTAAATAGGCCCGAAAAAAAAAACAAATCATTTTTCCCCAACACTTGGATTGGACTGCAAGTCCAATGGAGAAAAATAAGTGGGTTGCAAGCTCAAAAACAGCGCAGGAAGCCATATTGGGCTTCTGTGGTTTTTTTTTTTTTTTTTTTTTTTTGTCTCTTCTGTTTGCTGGGCTTCTGGCCAGCAATGAGTCTAAACCCTAGAGTGCACTAGGAGGCCTAGAAAACCCTTAACAGGCTGTACAAGAGAAAAAGAAAAAACAAGCCCAAAAACTAGGGCCCAAAGGAAAAACAGCCCAAACATAGGCTGGATTGAGTGGAGCCGAGCATAAGAGGAGGCCTAGTAAGCCTCAGGTCAGGTTGAGGACTCCCCAGCAAAGGCTAGGTGTGCAACCGTCGATAAAACCAGGCACAGTGTTGTAGGCGACAATAAGTTTCGAGCAAAATCAAATGGGGTTTCAATAGGGAAGGGTTCCGAACATCTGATGAGTGAGAAATCTCGAACTCTATGGAGATTTCGAAGGAAAACTCAAAGGGCACTCGTCGGGAATAACGATATAGGCTTAAGGGACGATTTCCAGTCGTCAGACTGAGTCACCGGACGACCACAGGTCGTCAAAGAAAATCGATTTCACCATGTTCTGGGGAAAAATAATGGTGAGGTACGCTACAGGCCACCTAAACTACTACCCAATCTCAAGGAGAGCATCGGTTTTACAGATTAGGGTTTGGAACAGTTAAAAGCTCAGCGGCTCGACTACTCGGGGTGATGGCTTGGCGCGGCTCCACCATAAGTTGGGTACTCAAGCAGTGGGTTTTTAGGTCAGGCCAAACAAAAACAGATTTGTCATGTTTCTAGGCCCAACTCGAGTTCTAGGGTTTTTTCTGTCTTTCTATTTCTTGCCTATTCACAAGTATTCAATTCACATAATTCAACATTATGAATATAATAATGCATACACAATTTATGTAGAATTTAAAATTCATAAAACGTAAAGTTGGGTCATGCATTATGGTGCAGGTTCAAGCAATCAAGGCTGAAAAAATATCGAGATAAACACCGATATTTTAGAAGAACCTAGATTGCGTGATGAATATTGTCAACGAGTTTGAAGAAATATTTCTTTCTTCAATTTTGGCTTTCCATCTTCAAAGCTTGTATCAGTTCATCAAAAGAAAAATAAATTGAATCAATAAAAGTATATAATTTAATAAAATCAAAATTTAATCAACTAAGAGTAATTGAAACATAATACTCTCCAGATTGAAGACGAATAATTTCCACATCAGATTCCTTAGCGTAGCAGAGGAGCATGCTGATAACGTTTTGTAGCTTATTTAATCTGACAAGGGGGAGAGAGAGGTGCGAAGCAGAGTAAAGAGAGAGAGAGATATGTGTATGAGGGATGTGTGTTATTCTCCCTACGCAATGCCTTTATTTATAGTAATAAGGGAAGGAAGAATCATTCTCCTCCAAGGAATACAATCCTAATAGGGAAGAATAACTAGTATCAAATCTAATGTATGAATCACACAATCACACTTTAAGAGCTTTAGATTTTGGCCCTTACAATTCATGATTCCTAGATAAAATCCATCTACATATAAATGTCCAATACCCAAATTTAAAATCTGCAGCCACATCGGAACACTATTGACCTACTAATACAATTTATTTACACCCATGCCACTTTCCCAAATCCCTAAATTTATTCCAAATTAAAAGTTGTAGAAAAAGTGAAATAAAATATATAAACTGTTGTCTTGCATTAATTGTATCCATATCATACCAAAAATTTACCTTTGTTGTGATATATATATTTTGCATTAATTGGGAAGTAAATTAATTTGTTACAATTATTAAAAAAAATTATACTAAATCCGTATTATATATTTGGAATCAAATAACACTTCTCTAACTTGTAGGTAAATTATTTTTCATGTATTGCTACATATATTCGGCACGTTTTATTGTTGTATAAATATAGGTATGACATAATATTTTTCAATATAATACATCAAATTATATGTCTTCTTGTTATGGGTAAATGTATATATACTACACCAAGATTATACACACACACACACACACACACACACACACACACACACACACATATATATATATATATGTGACAACCCGTTCCAAATTTTATGTTTTTATTAATTTTAAAATCGTGAATTTACGAAAATGTCCTAGAGGCAAAGATTTTGACTACCGTTGACCATCGTCTAGAGAGACGTATGACTTATTCTTTTAGCATATCCTCATAGTACTCGTTGGTGCGAACGCATAGGCGAAAGCCATTTGTGAGTCCGGATTATAACGGTATAATTATGGACGTTTAAAGTTGGTTATTGAGAGTTAGTTAAAAGATTAAGAAGGACCAATTAGATGAAAAAGAAGAAAAGGGCAGCAGCCCAATCAGAAATCAAAAGAATAAAAAAAAAGGGGAAAAGCTCTCCCGTGGGTTTTCCATCCGTACACCTCCACGACCACCCATCTTCCAAGGCCGATTCCGGCCAGCTCCGATGGATTTTTTCGACGCCACCACCACCATCTTGAAACTCTCATTCCCCTCTACAAAATCCACCCAAGAACCACTTTGATTAACCTCTGTATGTGGCAACTTAAGGCCACGAAAGTTGATGGTTCTCACGGTGCTCAGGCCACCCTTTTTTATTTTCCGGCAAAACGGCAAAGCGATGGCCAATGCCACCACCTGGGCTTTGTAGCCCATCATCCCAGGAGCAAAACCCAACCAATCTTGACCCCGTTGGTCCACCGTAGACGACAAATCGATGCCGGGAAGTTTTAGTCACCGCCGGCTTTGTGGGCAAAATTGATCATCTTCCGTCCAGTTTTGGACTTCATGGAAGGTATGAAAGTTGCTCCACTCACTGAGATCTTCATTTCTGTGAAGTTTGAGAATTTTTTGAAATAGTTGGATTTTCCGGCGAGTCGGGGCGGCCGCCACCCACGGCGGCGCGTGGCCAGTGGGCCACCAATGCTATTTTTAGGCTATGTCAAATGTCTTGAATTCAGTTTTAATATTTGAATGAGGTAGGTTGATCGTTGGAACCTAAATTCGTTACGATACGTTACTTGATAAAAATGTGAATCGACGATCCGACCCTTGGATCATCACCAAACTTCCATACATTACAATACGTAATATTTAAGGATCATAGGAATTTACGGATTGGGAATTCGACGTACGGATCTTCCCGAATTGGATTTGTAAGTTAGTAAAATAAATGTTAACCGCCACTTGGTTTTGGGCAATTGGCGGAGATCCAACCGTTGTATCGTAATGAAATTATAATATGTTATTCTAGAAGAATATTGTGGATCTTTGGGAGTTGCGGATTGGAAATCTGATATGTAGGTCTTCCGGGTCTAGTTATACAGGGTTGTAGACTCTACCGTCGATCTTTGATCGACGGTTGACTTGTGGTCAATGGGTCTCGAACTATTTTAGAATGTCCTTGAGGATGTGTTTTATGTGAATTACGTATTCTATTGATAAGAGTTCTGAGATGTGATTCGATAATTGGTCACAAGCGCTAATCATTTGGGATGCCTCGATGTGCGCGCTAGAGAATCATAGCGTGGACTCCAGGTGAGTGGATCTTTTCCTTTTTATTGTATATATTATTGATAGTTCCATCGACACTTTTAAATTGATTTAGGTCTATTACCTTCATATAATTAATGTGAATGCTTGAAGTACTACTATGAACTATGAATAGCTTGATCCCTGTTTTGGGTACGTAGGCAGTCTAACGAGACGTTAGATGCAGCCATACGAGTAGTAAGATTAAATAATTGAGACAATAGCCTTGTTTAGGGAATTGAGCAATGTGAGGGACATTGGTGAAAAATGTGCATTTTAACTTTATGTTTTGGTGATTAATAGTTAGTACGTCGTATTATATAATTGGAAATACTATGAAATGTTTACTTTTAGATTGCATCATGGCATATTCATATGTATATAACTTGAACTTAATCATTCTGGATGCTTTGAAGTGCAAAGAGGAACGCAGGACGCACAAGTTCAGGTGAGTTATAGTGTTAATTGAAATGGTGAGTTATGGCAAGACCATAGTTATGCTTAAAGCAACCCCGACATTGTCGTACAGGTTGCCATAAATCGTAAATTTCATATGAGATGCAATTAGAGCTCATAAACTTGCACTCCGGTGTTAGTGCTCCCGCCCATGGCCATGGCACAGTCCTTCACGTGATGTTCACCTCTCGCATCTTATGCTCGCCTTGGATCCAAGGTAGGTGCACAGTCCTGTCGTACAGACCACTATAGGTGGTTCCGACTCGTAGGTGACCAACGATTATTCGCACAATCTTCACGTGATCGTAGCACTTGAGCGTACTTATTTACACCTAGTCCTATCTTACAGACCACCAGAGGTGGTTCCAACTCGTGTGCAAGGATACTTGATGAGCTATGGGTAAGTCGTACAGGTCACTAGAGGTGACTCCCGACTTATATGCTAGCATTGATTGATAAGATATGAGTACAGTCGTACAGGTCACTAGAGGTGACTCCCGACTTATATGCTAGCATTGATTGATGAGATATGTGTACTACAGGTCACTAGAGGTGACTCCCGACTTATATGCTAGCATTGATTGATGAGATATGAGTACAGTCGTATACGTCACTAGAGTTGACTCCCGACTTATATGCTAGCATTGATTGATGAAATATGTGTACAGTCGTACAGGTCACTAGAGGTGACTCCCGACTTATATGCTAGCATTGATTGATGAGATATGAGTACAGTCGTACAGGTCCTAGAGGTGACTCCCGACTTATATGCTAACATTGATTGATGAGATATGTGTACAGTCGTACAGTTCACTAGAGGTGACTCCGACTTATGTGCTAACCATGATTGATGAGATATGAGTATAGTCGTACAGATCACTAGAGGTGACTCCCGACTTATATGCTAGCATTGATTGATGAGATATGAGTACAGTTGTACAGGTCACATTAGGTGATTTCGGCTAATATATCATTTTATATTGATTAAGTTCATCTGGCCTACTTGTCAATGCATGGTAGAGTTGATGGACATGGCATACCCGTGGTTTTGGCCATTCTTGAGTATGGTTTGGATACATATATATATATATATATATATGTAGTATTGTCTTATAGAAAACGATACGGGATTTACAGTGAGGGGTTATTACTGTTAGAAAGGTAATAGCTTTGGGAAGCTTGGTTTTATTGCTCACTCACACTTTATGTTTTGTGCCTCTCTAGGTTATAGATGCTGAGTTCATATCGACGAGGATCTGTGGCTATTCTTAGTATTGGTGGCTACTTCTAAGGGTATGATTCTTACCCACACTACTGTATTTTACTTATGCTCTGACATCGCGTGTGAAATGGGTTCGCTCCCGCTCACAGCGCACTCTGGTATTTAGACGCTTTTAGGTTCAAATTTATTCACATTATACGCACTATCACATTTTAGGGCTTCGTCACCTTCCAGGTGTTGGCCAGCACAGCTCGATTTAGAGTCTAAGTGGACTTTCCGAGTTGGGGTGTGTCATATATATATATTTTATTCGAGAAAACCTAGATTATATATTTTGAATCAAATCACATTTTTTTATACATGGTAGGTAAATTATTTTTCATGTATTATTACATATGTTGGTATATTAGGGACGTTTGTTGGTAAAAATATATAATGTAATATGTATATGATTGTTTGTAGGTAAAAGACAAAATCAAAAGCATGATCCAATTCCTAAGTTTATGCAATATTTTGTTGTTGGTATACAATATTTTGCGTCATTGGAAATGAACTTTTCAAATAGTAGGTAGGTAAATTAATAAGAAAAACTAATGAAAATAGCTTGAAAACTTTGAGTTTTAATGATAAGGACAAAATAAAGGGTAAAGTGAATAGTACCAGTGTGAGATCCCACATCGCCCAGGGGAGTGGATCATGTGAGCCTTATATGTATATTCCCATATTTACCTAGCGCGAGGCCTTTTGGGAGCTCACTGGCTTCGAGTTCCATTGGAACTCCGAAGTTAAGTGAGTAGCGCGCAAGAGCACTCCTATGATGGGTGACCAACTGGGAAGTTCTTGTGTGAGTTCCCAGAAACAAAACCGTGAGAGCGTGGTCGGGACCCAAAGCGGACAATATCGTGCTACGGCGGAGTCTTGCCGGGGATGTGGTGGGGGCTCGGGCCGGGATGTGACAATTGGGTGGATTGTGAGATCACACATTGCCCAGAGGAGTGGATCCTATGTGCCTTATATGTATATTCTCATCTCCACCTAGCGCGAGGCCTTTTGGGAGCTCACTGGCTTCGAGTTCCATTGGAACTCCGAAGTTAAGCGAGTAGCGCGCGAGAGCACTCCCATGATGGGTGACCCACTGGGAAGTTCTCGTGTGAGTTCCTAGAAACAAAATCGTGAAGGCATGGTCGGGGCCCAAAGCGGACAATATCGTGCTACGGCGGAGTCGTGCCCGGGATGTGGTGGGGGCCCGGGCTGGGATGTGACAATTAGGATTGACTTTTTAGTGTAAAAATGTGGTTTTTCGTTAAAGTTCTCAAATTAATATGGTCTAATTATATAAATACACACACACACACACATATATACACACATTTTGAATCAAATAACATTTTTGTACATGGTAGGTAAATTACTTTTTTTTATGTATTATTACATGTATTAGGGTTTTTTTTTTTTTTTTTTTTTGTAAAAATATATATATGAACTCATAATGCCAGATCCATAGAATTAAGCCAACATTTCTCATATTTGATATTAATATGCAATGAATTTTTTAACATTAATGTCTTATTTTTCTTTTTGCAAAATCATTAACTCTCCTTACAATCTGCATAGAATTAATTATGCACATCAAATATGCAATAGGGGTATTTTAGGCATCTAAAAATGTAAAATGTGTAAAGTAATATGTAATTAATGAATTCACTTAGGTGGATCCTAGTCACTGGGGTTTTTTTTAGTAAAAAAATTATGTCGGGTTTTATATGGAAAAAATTGAATTTGAGGGGTTAAAGTCATATTTTCAATAATATCTATAGGGAATTGTTATTAGCACTCCAAAAATCTCATTTGGCACTCCAAACTTTCTATAATTAGAAAGAAAAATACACTTGTGAGGAGTGTAGAATGAGATTTTTGGAATGCAAATAACAATTCCCTATCTATAACAAGTTTCGGTTTATTGGTTTTTTTAGTTTCTATTTTATATTTTATAAAAAAATAAAAGTATTTACTAGACAAACTTTAAAAAAACTAAACACTCAAATGGTTATCAAACTGACAATTAAGGTACATGATATATATATATACACACACACACCAAAAGCTCTTGGGTATCAAGAAACACGTTCCTTGAAGAGAAAGAAACGTAATACAATTAGTTTACAAATACTTGCGTAACAAGGTCCTAACTAAGAGGGTATTCTCCCCAACAACGGCCGGGAAGAGACAATTTTGGACGGAATACGAACAAGTGATACTTGTATAGTCCCTTGGTGAGAATGTTAGCTGGGTAATCGGCAGATGGTATGTAATGAACTTGATTAGAACCCAATTGGATCCACTCACAAACAAAATGATAATCAAACTTAATATGGCATATTTGAAACAACGAATTGGCAGTCACGTAAGTGCTGCTTAGGTTATCAGAATACATAATATTGACATAAACTTGGCAAGATCAGAGAAGACAAACACAGGGTCTAAGAATGAGCACGAGCACGATATTACTCGAACAAATGAAAATGATATGATTAGAGCCTCTACAGTAGACTCTACAAATGTGGAGACCAAAATTTGTTACTTCACAAAAATGAGTGGATTTCTCTTGTGGATTGGTCTTCATCTTCTTCCCAAGTTTAGACTCTCTCCCTCCCTCCTTGTAATTTAGATGAACTTGAATTCCCTAGTGTACGGTTGCTCAAAATCCGTCTAGAATATTGCGATTGCTGGGATTCTTTAAATGATAAGAATAAACGTAAATGATAAGAATAAACGTCACAATGATCTTACCTGAATGAATTAGTTAGTTGTTAATGTAAAACCAGTTTGTGAATGGCAATGAATTATGCCGAGAATTATTGAGAGAATAGTTGACTTGACATACAAGTTAATGAAATCTCTAGGACTCTCCGTGCCTTAAGGAAATAAACATATTGGAGTCCTAATTACATGCAATCGATTAAGGGCCTTTATTAAGTAAATACAAGTAATGAGAGTCATGATGGGACTTAATCTTATTGAAGAGATAGAGATTATCACTCTTACTGATAATAGGCTGGTTTGAGTGAAACTCTAATATGATAATGTGAGGATATATACATACATACATACATACATACATACATACATATATATATATATATATATATATCAGCTGAAGAAGTCCCTGCTTCCACATAATTAGATTCTCAAAACTAAACCCTATTCAATAGTAGAGATCGTTGTTGTGTGCTGGAAGTAGAAGACTACTTCTGTTATTCATTCAATGGTGACTCCATCAGGTAAGTCATCCTTGCGACTTATGTGATGCTATGATTTGGTTGTTACTGATCTATTTGTTCATGTTGGTAATCCTAACACTACGTTGGTAATATTGTTAGCTTAATTTTTATGTAATTCTTACATGTGGTATCAGAGCCACCCAAAGTGGCTAGGGTTCTTTATTTTTACTAAAAGAACTGAGGTATATATTTGATTCTGGTTAAATTAATACTTCCGCTATACTCTAACCAATTCATCTGCAATTTCTTTTAAAATCAATTGCATGATGAATAATTACATGGTATTCTTCGAGTTGTGTTTGTTACATTTATGCAGAGAAGTACATCCATTCAGAGTAATGAAAACATTTGGATGATCCTGGTTAAATGCTTCCGCAATCCTTCCGCAATCCTGAATGGTTTGTTGTAAACTTGCTACATATTTCGCACGCATCAAAACTGGTACTTTGCATATTGGTTAATTGCTTCCATCCCTAATTAATTAACGTATACATACATATACATGCTTGTACAAATCTTCCTCGGAAGAAATGCTTTCAGAATGGCATCAAATAGAAGGAGTATCAGACTTCAACAAATGAAGTAAAACTTTAGGAATCAATATCATTTATCTATCACTAAACGACTTGACAGATAAATTGATGATTGATTTTATTTTGGATGAACCATGTGAGTGTTTGCTCAATGGTTCTTGGTTAGAGGTTCAACTGATTAATATAAGCTTGAGACGCAAATATTTTTCCGGCGGCTTTTGGCTCTATTCGGCATTTTTAATTATTGCGACTAATGTGATGCTATGATTTGGTTGTTACTGATCTGTTTGTTCATGTTGGTAATCCTAACACTGCGTTGGTAATATTGTTAGCTTAATTTTTATGTAATTCTTACAGTTAACAGTTTATTAAAGCATGGAAAGTTGTTTACCATTTTGATAGCTTTTAGGATAAAAAGTTCAATAAAGTGGCGAGTTCTTACAGCCAAAATATATAGATCTTACAAGTATTTTGCACAGGAGTTTCTTACATCTCATAGTACCTACAATGCATATATATAGTAGGCATTTATTTAATTGTTGATGGTAAAATTAACTAAGCTGTGGGGGTAAGAGGCAGCCATAGCAATGCCACAAAGTCCTTCCACTGCAGCAACATCTCTTTGCGTTCTTATGTACCCAGCTTCACCCCATTCTGCACCCCATGAGTTCTTCACTAGCCAATACTTAGTCCCACCCTCACTCACGCCATAACCAACAGCGGTAACACCATGGTCAAGGCTCGTTCCACAGGTTCCGGTAAAGACACCACTTGAGTAGAACTGGAAGTCGGAACCACTAGCATCAATGGCAACAGAAACAGGTTGATGAGCTACTGCGGCAAGAAGGGCCTTTTCACTGTTTGCAGGGACATCTTCAAAGCCAGTTATCTTGGCTGTATGGCTGGCTTCCTTCTTGGCGTTACATGTACCATCAACGCCTTCGTAGGGGTAATTAGCTTCTGTGCTAATCCCGTGATTGTGTTGGATAAACTGGAAGGCATCGTCCATCAAGCCGCCCTCACATCCTTGCTCTTCACCAGCGGTGTCACAATCGACGAGCTCTTGCTCAGACAAAGATACCAATTTCCCAGTTGTAAGCTGTGTAATTCCTTCCGTGGCGACCACTGCTGAAAAAGCCCAACAACGTCCTGTATTTTGATATTGGGATTAAAAGTAGTTAGAATAAGTATCAAATCAAACCAGTTAATATAAATAAATAAAAAATAAGCTAGATGTTTGTATAACTAGCTACCGTATTGGCCTTGGTCCTTGATGGGGGTTACTGCTCCTTTCTTTCTCCAATCCATTGTTGCTGGTAATGATGCAGTCACATTTTCATATTTGAAAGAAGTTGTTTTCGTGGAGCACTCGTGTCCCTTGAATCCAGTTTTTTAGGCTTTGAACTCTTCATTTGTAAGGTCTGCAAATTGATTGACACTTAATTTGTAAGGTTTGTTTGCATACTTACTAGAAGATTCGATAAACGCCACATTTTCCTTGAATATCTTGAAACGAGTCTCCTTCTCATTAACGTCGTTATATATGCGACCATAACGAGTCAACCATTGCTCGTATCTCCCGTACATCGGTGCATCTTGTAGAGTGCGAGAAGTGGCTCCGGATGACCAGGTCCCCAGCATGAGGATCAAGCTCAAGCACATATATTTCCACGGCTGCAGATTAATGAACTCCATAGCTGGCTAGCTAGTGTTCTGGAATGAAGCAGCTAAGTTTTGAACTTTTGATTAGGTAAATGATATGAGCAAGTAATACTGAAATGGTAGACTGCTTGGGAATTTATGTACTTGTCCATCCAGGTACTACATAATGGCCTCTCGAGCTATCGCCGTGCCCCAAAAATTGATCGGCAATACACGTACGTGCCCTGGAATTTATGTTGATATGGACCTGTAAGATTAATATGTTAATCTTTAATATATTTGGGTTTGATGCTAAACCTCTATCTTTTTGTGCGGTAATGGGTCCTTAATTAAACAACGAGGGATAATACTAATACACTTAATTATGGCTTATAATTCAGAAGGCGTTGATTACGGTTTTGTAATCTTCGAAGTTGCAAATTTCTGATGTATGGAAAACCCTAGCTTAGATTATTTTGTTGAAAATATGACTTTAGCCTCTCAAACTCAATTTTCTTCATATAAAATTCGACATAATTTTTTTACTCAAAAGAAATCCAGTGACTAGGAGTAGGATCTACATAAGCAAATTCATTAATTTCATATTACTTTAAACGTTTTAAATTTTTCACACGCCTTTTCCAAAAAAAAAAAAAATTATTTCACACGCCTAAAATACCCCTATTACATATTTGATGTATACAATTAATTGTAAGGAAAGAGTTAATGATTGTGCAACAAGAAAAAAAAACGACATTAATGTCAAAAATTCATTGCATATTAATTTTAAAAAGGCTTTGAATTGTCATAAAACTAGAATTCGATTCAGTTTTTTTCCCTTACTCTTGAATACTTTTGACTTTACCTTTATTTATTAATATATTAGAACACTGTATGTCATTATTTACATGCACATTAATTACCTATAACAATTATACCAATATAATCTCTCTTTGTTACAATGATGCAAAATATTGTATATACTAGCAACAAAACGTGTCTGCAAGTAGTCATTTACTACAGTGGTGGAAAAGTGTTAAGCTCTTGCATGGTGGCGTGGGTTCGAACCCCGTCAGTGGCTAATCTAACAAAAAAACAAAAAAAAACGTGCCTAACATATGTACTAATCCATGGAAAATAATTTATTTATATTGAGAATAAATGTAGTTTGATGCATAATATTAAAAATATTATGTTACATCCATGTATATACAACAATAAAACATGCCTAACATATCTAACAATACATGGAAAATAATTTACCTACAAGTTAGAGAATGTTATTTGATTGGGTGCAGTATAACTTTTTTTAATAATTGGAACAAATTACATATAAAAGGGTGTAGTATAATCTTTTTTTTATATAATTAGAACAAATTAATTTACCTACCTACTCTTTGAAACGTTCATTTCCAATGATGCAAAATGTCACATCCCGGCTCGGGCCCCTACCACATCCCGGGCACACCTCCACCGTAGCACGATATTGTCCGCTTTGGGCCCCGACCACGCCCTCACGGTTTTGTTTCTGTGAACTCATACGAGAACTTTCCAGTGGGTCACCCATCAGGGGAATGCTCTCTCGCGCTACTCACTTAACTTCGAAGTTCCTACGGAACCCGAAGCCAGTGAGCTCCCAAAAGGCCTCTCGCTAGGTAGAGATGGGAATATACATATAAGGCTCACAGGATCCACTCCCCTGGACGATGTAGGATCTCACACAAAATGTTCATTACCTACCTACAAATTAATTTCCAATAATTTTTACCTACAACAGTTATACCATGGGTGTAATGTAATATCTTTTTTTACAATGATACAAAATATTGTGTATACCAACAATAAAACGTGCCTAACATATGTACTAGTACATAAAAAATAATTTACCTATAACAAAAGAAATGCAATTTGATGCATAATTTTAACAATATTATGTCACACTCATGTTTATAAAACAATAAAACGTGTCTAACATATATAACAATACATGGAAAATAATTTACCTACAAGTTAAAGAAACGTTATTTGATTCAAAATATATAATATAGGTGTAGTATTTTTTTAAAAAAAAATTTGAGTGCTACTAAGCCCACCTCAGTGTCTTATCTCCCAACCCACCTTATATTTACACCGACGGATAGCCAATCAATCTGTCTTGGCCTAAAGCACGACAGATTACTCGATTCGTAGGATTCACTTTCCTAGAAGAGGAAGGTCATGGCACAACATGAATCCATATTAGATCGTTGTCTCAATCATTTTCATCTGATGAGATTAATTCGGATTACTCTTGAGGCTTGAAGTTCTTGGTCTCGTATACTAGTTTGGATGAGATATGGAATTGGAATGATATTATTATCGATGATGTTTTCACTTATATGGTAGCTACCTACATAAACAAAAAGCAATGATATCAAACCATGTTCCGCTGATTAGTGCAACGTAGAACTAATTGGATAAACGAAATTACAGTACAGGTTTAAATTCCTTACCAAAGTGTGTTTGGACCTTTCGTTCCAGCACTGCCAAAGGTAACCCTGTTCTTTTACAGGTAGGAAAGGAAGCTGTAGACATCAAAATTTCCATGTTTACAGAAGCGTAATGAGATGAATGAAACAGTGCAATGTAATGCACGTTTTACGGCACAAGATTTCTCTCAAACATCATGTGACTGATTGCAGCATTATGAATATGATTTGTGTTTCTCCATGAGGATGTTAATACAGAGATTTACATGTAAGTTCCCGCAAAATGACATGGACTGGTTCAAATAGTTCCAGATCACGGAACTCTCTCAACTCGTTTGAGGTGTTCACTTTACAGATTGAGCGACCCGACAAATGTGGTATACCTGTCTAAGTGATTACTTGATCAGTCAGGGATATGAAATTATGCCCTTGCATGTTAAATTAAGAAGTCTCATACTAAATGCTAGAGTTGCAATTTATGTCGTTAACATAAATCTCACTAAGACTCTAGAAGAGCTTGAGAAAACTTTCTTACACTTGAAGACGGAATTTGAGATGAATGATCTTATGAAAACTCATTTATGCCTTAACCTGGAAAGGTTTTGGAATCCAAAATTCCATATCTAAGTTAACTTTTCGCTTTGTTGTACTTAGCTCATTTCTTTAGACAGGACATCTCCTTCGTTGTTGATCTGTTGGTAAAGATGCAGCAGTGCGCCTACACGCATCCACTAAATTGGTATTACGGGTGTGGGCTTACCCCAACGCATCCTGGACAGATCTGACCCCCTTGATCCTCGGTATGATGATTGCCTTGTTTATTATGCTGATGCAGGTTACTTATCAAACTCGCACAAGGCACATCCTCTAATGGTTATGTCTTTATCGTTAAAGATATCATAGTATCCTCCAAGTCCACGATATAGTCCTTAGTTGTGAGATCTTGGAATCGTTCCAAGACTCTCCACACTTCACTACTTCATTTGTGAGACATGATTGAGAGCTATTATTGAGCCTATTCAAGGTACATGTTGTTTTCATCCATCGTTGAGTCCCAATGACAAACCATGAAGACTATGTCGCATGTGTCGACCAGACCAATACATGATACACCAACAAAATCAACACTAAGACATATTGTGTCTACATCATATCAGTAAAGCATCAAGAGATTGAAGTTAAGCAATCTGATCTTAGACAACCTTGCCGACCTCTTCACAATATCATTGTCGAAGTCAACCTTCCAGAAGCTTGTCTGAGGAATTGACATGCGTAACTATTCATATACTCACTTGATCTTAATGTACTCTTTTTCCCTATGATTAGGAGAATTTTTTCCATTGGATTTTTGCTACCTAACTAGGTTTTGACGAGGCATCCATTCTAGGCTAGTCATACTCTTGTGAGCTTGCTCCTTGTGTCCAAAATACATATAGTTTTGACTTACTTCTCACATTTCTCTTTAGTCTATGGGTTTTTATCCCACTTTGGATTTTACCACAGCGAGATTTTGGGAGTTTTACTTTTTTTATGCATTCTTCCATTGATTTGAAACTCGCATTCGCTCATTGTGCTGACAACTTCATCAACTATACTTACTTCATCGCTGAATACATGATGCGTCATTTACTTGAGTATTTACACATTCAAAGGAGAGTGTTGCAATCCTAATTAAGTTAGGAATGTGATTGTGTAAATCATACGAAATCTTTATGAGATTCTACTATATCTTATCTTTAGATAGAGTTCTCTTTAAGTTGTGGTCCTATTAAGGTGAGGAATTTTCCTTCCCTACTACTATAAATAAATGCACAATGGAGTGAGAAAACACACCTCATAATTCACCCAGTTCTATATATGCCTGCTGCACAATGGAGTGAGAAAACACACCTCATAATTCACCCAGTTCTATCTATGCCTGCCGCACCCTCTCTCTCAATCTATTTATAGTTCTCCAGTAAATAGGCCCTACAACAACTAGGCATTTAAAGTGAGGTAAATTGAATGCTCCTTTTTTCATTATCAAAAAAATTCCCCTCATATCGTCGAGATTTTCCAAAAAACTGAAGGGAAAAAAAAATTGAATGCCTTTGGAAATAACAAAAAACTTATTTGATTCCATTGCTTGGCATCAATTTTGACGCCTGAAACGCAACCTTCTTTTCCATGTCAGCTTTGACATCTCGGTCGAAGTAAATGGTATGTCATTTGTTACTGTTATCTGTCTATGTGACATTTTGTACATCTCCTTTGGAGATGGTCTTAAATATCAAACTGTCATCATTTTAATTACAAACCAAATCAGTTTGTATGATAATATATTAATTGGGTTTTTAAGTAGTTAACTGTTAACTTATTTAATGATTGAATAATGATATATTAATAACTGTTTACTATTAAGTACGTTCATCAATACTTAAGTAATAATCTAATTATCAACATCCACATCATTTTAGTTTAGAAATTTGGTCTCTCTAACATTACCCTTTATCTGTACTTGTTGATCACTTTTGAGTGACAATTCATTTTAATTTCTACAGTATTATTGTAATCTTATCTCTCTCTCACTTGTTATTAGTCAGTATTACATAACAAATGGCCAGTCTAGAGAAAGTCAATAGTGTTAAGCCAAAAATTTAATGGCTATAATTTTCGTAGGTGGCAAAAACAAGTGAAATATTGGCTAACCGTCCGAGGACTTATATCAGCCCTTAAGGAAACTCAATCAGACAAAGATTCTTCTTCCAACGAAGAGTCATCTTCTAAACCAACCCTTCAAGTAGTAGTATAAAATTATAACAATAGAATTTTAAGTGCCCTTTCTGATCACCTCTATGATGTGTATCATGATACTACATCCACCACCAAAGAACTTTAGAAAAGTGAAGTAGTTGGGGTTTAACCATAAAACTAATTGGCAATATGAGGAGTATCTCAATCTCTTATAAGCCTATGCAAGGTCTCTCCTCCCATCAATGTGGAACTCATTCTCAACACGCCCCCTCACGTGTGGCGAATTTTCAAGCCTAACACATGGACAACACAACATGGTGGCCTGGAGCGCATGTTGTTGTTTGGCTTCACACTTGGGACAACCTGCTCTAATACCATGAAGAAGTTGGGGTTCCACCATAAAACCAATTGGCAATATGGAGAGTAGCCTAACCTCTTATAAACTCATGCAAGATCCCTCATCCCATCAATGTTGGACTCATTCTTAACAAAAACTTCAGGAGCAGAATATGAAATTGCAGATGTTGGGATTAATAGGTTCACGGTCTCAAACTTTAATGGCTATAAGATGGTTGATTACAAGTCTGTGGAGGAATAAATATATGAGTATCAGAAGCTATTAAGAGGAGTTGAAAAGAAAGGGACGAAGTTCAAGTGAGAACTTTTAAGTCTCCTGCCTTATAGATAAATTGCCTCAATCTTGGAACGACTTTGCTAGAACCCTAAGGCATAAACAATGAGAACTTACTTTGGTTCAAGTCATAAATTCACTTAAGGTCGAAGAAACAAAGGTCAAGCCAAAAGAAAGTAACCGTAAAGCAACAAAACGTGAACTTAGTTGAGAACGACACCAACAAAAATGGAAAAACAAAAACAAGTTCACCATAAATAATAGGAACTTATTGGGCATAGGGAATGCAATGGTTTTAAGTTCTGGATTACCTCAGAATTCGCAGGGGGAAGCAATTTTTTTTTTTTTACAAACCATATTATCTACCCTAAGGGGTGAAGGGAGTGGGCTAAGCCTCACAATGAGCCAGTCATAATAATGTGGTTCAATTTTACCCTTGGCGAGAATCGTACTTTCACTTACAAGTGAAGAATGTAATTACAACACTATTACTCTATAGGAAATCTGAAAAAAATAAATAAATAAATAAGAGAACTCTGAATCTTGAAGTCTTGAAAGTGTGAGGGTGTTTGGCTAAGTTGCAATCCCATAAACTAAGAGAAAGAAGATCGGACCTAAAACTGTGGATACTGTTTTCTTAAGTTATGCTCATAATAATAGTGACAAAAGATTTCTAGTCATCAACTCTGAAATGAGTGAAATTTCTAGTCATGCACTAGTACTGACAAAGCCTCCACAAGTACTAGTCATCAAGTTGCAAATGAAGAAGACCCTTCAGCATAACTAAGGAGTAAGAGACTTAGAGTAGAGAATAATTTTGGTGATGATTTTTATACTTTTTTAATTGAAGGTGATCCAACAACCTATTGAGAAGCCATGAACTCTGTAGATGCTCCATTTTGGAAATAAGTTATAAATAATGAAGTTGAGTCTATTTTACAAAACAACACTTGGGAGTTAACAAATTTACTGCCCGGACTACACCAATTGGTTGCAATGGGTATTTAGGAAGAAACTAAAGCCTGATGGAAGTATAGACAGGTACATATCTAGGCTAGTAGCCAAGGGATTCACTCAAAAGAAAGGAATTGATTATTTTGACACTTACTTTCATGTGTCCAAGATTACGACTATTAGGATCCTCACAGCATTGGCTTCTATACACAATTTAGAAGTTCATAAAATGGATGTTAAAACAACATTTTTGAATGGAGACTTAGATGAAGAAATTTACATTGAGCAACTCAAGGTATTTATAGTGAAAGGCTAAGAACATTGATAGGAGCATATTTATGCGACTTAGTTAGCTTGTTTCTTTGCATTTAATTAGTTAGTTTCAGTTTATTAGAGTGTTTTAAGCTATTTTCGTGTGTTTGTAGGTTCAAATGACAAAGTTGGCAAGAAAGTGCAATTTAGAGCATTTTAGAGTTGTTTTGGGCTTGGAATGGATAGCACATGCATGGAGCAAGGTGGATGGACGAATTTGAAGACCAAAAGAGGCTAGGAATGTGCTAAAGAGATGAAGGAATTAATTCAAGAAAAAGAAGTTAAGCAACCTAGCAAGAAAAAAGGAATGTTAGCCAAGTTACCTTATTTTGTACTAACATTATCCTAATTTTACTCTACCTAGGTTCCAGCTGCAAGGAGGATCTCTAATTAAATTAGGACAATTAAAAACTTGTTCTAGAAGTCCTAAATCCTTTCATATTCCTTGCCGCACCTACTTACCCTTTCCTTCCCTTGCCGTATCTCCCTTCTCCTTTCCTTCCCTTGTGCCACACCTTTCTTTCCCTTTCCCTCATGGATTCTAACATTTATTTACCCTTTTTCTTTGAGAATTTGGTGTACAAATCTGTCTCCAAAATTAATTAGGGCTGTGATTCTCTTACCCTATTAATTCTAGCATCTGCCGCATAATTAAAGGGGATCTATCACCATAATTCGACACTACCACTCACAACCAAAAAACCACCACCACATCCCTCATAGTGCCGTAGCTTTGCAAGGAGAAAGGAGAGGAGATTCTTGAGCCATGCCCTGCCATTCAAGATGTTGGATTGCTGGAACGATTTTAGGTGTTTTCCATCTTTTGTTTTCAATGTTTAAATTCAATTGTCTTTATTTAATTGCGAACATGAGGAACTAAACTCGTTTTAGCTATAGGAGAATTCAAAGCCATGAACATATATGTGACATGAGTTTATTACATCCAGTTATTGTTTCATAAATCGTGAATGCAATTTACTTAACTGTTTGATTGAGAACTTATTCTTGTATGTTGATTAAGGAGGCCTACTTAGTTTGCATGCATGAATTTGATGCTAAAATATAAGGGAGTTTCACCTAATAGTTACGAACTTATATTTACAAGTAGTGGAGGTTGCTAGTCACGATCGCATTAAGTAAATTCCTGGCAAGAGTATCATCCTGTTCATAGTTACGAATGTCATGTCAATGCTTATGATTCTCATAGAACTTAACGATCTTTGATATGTATCTCTATCATGTTGTTCATATAGGGAACTTGATAAGAATAATTTGGTTGCGTCGCTGAGTCCAATTCAATGAATTTAGGAGAATCTGATGGTTAATTAGTGTTGTTCACAGTTAACTTGGGGTATTGTCATTCATGGTTTATAGGAATAATAACTGGAAATCGATTTATGTTGCATATGTGTTATGCGTGGAGAAGATTGCTTATGGGGGATTGCATATGGGGGATTGTTTGTTATTTCAATTATTTTATTATAAATATTCAAAACTTATTATTTTGTTTTTCATTTGAAGAGTCATAATCCTTTTTATAGAGGTACAAGGAGTTCCTTGAATAAGAAACCTCAGACAAAAACACAGTACGTTAAACTACTATGTTTCCTGTACTCTTCATATTGCTATCATCACCAATTCCTCAAATCCTATAATCCTTGTGTTTTAATTTTTGGGCAATCAATCACAACTTGGCAATTCCGTCTGCAATTGGCGTGCATAGTGGATCAGACATCTTGTGAGGTTTTTGGTTGTATCTTGGAGTTGTAGGCACCAACATAACCTGCACATGGAGAAGGCGTCTACGGCTTTAGGGCAGTGACATCGCGCATCTCTTCAGTTCACAAGCCAGAATTTCTAATTCTCTTATTCTCATTTAATTTGCACAAATGTTATCATGATTATGTAGTTAATTTGTTATATTTGATTATATAAATAGTTAATCAATTTTGCAATATATTTCACAACCGATTTATTAGATAGAAAAGATCACCAATATTTTTTCATACGTTGCCGAACTTATTCGAAGTTATTGAGCATTCTCAATATTCAATAGTATGCCTTACATAGGAGAACGGGCTCGAACCTTCACTCTCTTTAGCACGAGATTTTAAGTCTTGTGTGTCTATCATTTCACCACCAAAACATCTTGAAAGTGAATCATATTCCATGAATATGATACCTATCCAATGTGATGTATGGAATATATGACAAAGACGAACAGTATTTCTATTGATCAATCATGGTCGGACGTCCAATTACTTTGATTTAAATTCTCCAAGATGCCATATATCTTATATTAAAAATATATATTATTGTATCAAATATTTTACTGTATAAAGTAGATGGATCTTCAAACCAATTTCTCGATTCAATAGAAACCTAAAGTGAGGTGAATAAAGGTCACATCGCAAATAACGAGAGATATGTAAAAGTAGTTCTGATTACGCTGTTCCTATTCATAACCATATGAATGTATAGGAAATAATAAAACACTCTCTTTTTATCTTCTCACATACCGTGATTAAAACATGTAGTTGATTTCATTTAATTCATCTACTTTGATGACCAGAAATTATAAAGAATGTGTAAGAAATTAAAAAAGTGTGTGAAAATCAACTCCCTTATTGTATATGGTATCATATGTTGACGAGTGTGTCAAAAGAACATTAATGTTATACACTCGAGACTCAATGGGTACAAGGAAAAAGTGATCTTAACCACTAGGATAATCCGTCATTTGATTTTAATATATGTATGAGAATAATTTTTATATATGACACAAATATAACATCTTTGCTGCGTCCCGTGTAGGTGAAACAATATTGTTGATAAAAATAAAAAATAAAAAATTCCACAAATCATCGTATCATATGCACTGGATAATATTATCTACATACCTATTTTTACTTCTCACATATATCTTAATTTTTTTGTAATCAGATCAAATGAATTAAACAAGATCAATAATAAAAAATTTATAAAAATGTGTGAAAAGTAAAAATAAGTATGTGAATATTACTATTCTAAACACAGATAGACCCCAGTTCCCGGTGGTACTGTTATACTTGTGACAAACGCATAGACGTCGACCTCGAGTCTTCAATCTTTGACTGGTAATTGGTACTCTTGTTTAAGCTTATGCATTACAAGGCATTAATTCTAATTTTAGCAGTTGGTACTGTTATAAGGTTTCTAATTTAGTACACCAATGATTAGGCCTGGCAAACAGGTCGTGTCTGTTTTGTTCGTGTCGTTTTCGTGTAACACATGTTATCTTCACAGGTCGTGTCGTGTCACACATGTTATCTTAACAAGTCCTTAACAGGTCGGGTCACTTTACCCAACGGGTAAAGTGACCCAACCCGTTATGACCCGTTAAGAAAAATATTTTTTTTTCTTAAATTTGCACAAACCACACATTACCGCATAAATATTACTTCAAAACATTAAAACACATTTGTCGTTTAAGTACTACATCTACACACAAAAACAAGAGCCTAATAAAAAAACATTCATACAATACTAGTCTATTACAAAATATTAAATGTGCAAGGATTTGCAAAATGAAAGAGTTTTTGTTTTCAAGGTTGTGAAGTCTTTCATTAAGTATAACATAAGATTTTGTGGTATCCACTAGTGTAAATATTTTAAATTGAAGATCGAGTTCATTCATTGTATTCATATAGGGTCAATGAGTGTATCTGTAAAAAATCATCATAATCGAAGTTAAAATAACCGTTAAATCGTAATTTTTCGTTAATAACCGTCAAAAAAATTTGTCCTGTTAATATCTGAATGTTTTCTTTTTTGCGATTTTTGGCGTATGCGATCTCGAAACATATACAAACAAGTTTGACGGTTGGATCGTTGAAATTAGTTTCATAGAATGCATATCCCATCAAAACAATAGATTCACTAACACTTAAAGTTTATTTATACTTACATTAAGTATAACATAAGATTTTGTGGTATCCACTTGTGTAAATATTTTAAATTGAATATCGAATTCATTCATTATATTCATATAGGGTCAAGGAGGGTTGCTATAAAAAAATCATTAAAATCGGAATTAAAATAACCATTAAATCGTGATTTTTCGTTTATAACCGTCAAAAAATTTTATCCCGTTACTTGATCTCTAAATGTTTGTTTTTTGCGATTTTTGGCATATGCGATCTCGAAGCATAAACAAACAAGTTTGACAGTTGGATCGTTGAAATTAGTTTCGTATAACGCGTATCCCATCAAAACAATAGATTCACTAACACTTAGAGTTTATTTATACTTTCATTAAGTATAACATAAGATTTGTGGTATCCACTTGTGTAAATATTTTAAATTGAAGATCGAATTCATTCATTGTAATCATATAGGGTCAAGGAGTGTAGCTGTAAAAAAAAATCATCAAAATCGGAGTTAAAATAACCGTTAAATCGTGATTTTTCGTTTATAACCGTCGAAAAGTTTTGTCCCGTTACTTGATCTCTGAATGTTTGTTTTTTGCAATTTTTGGCGTATGCGATCTCGAAGCATATACAAACAAGTTTGCCGGTTGGATCGTTGAAATTAGTTTCGTAGAATGCATATCCCATCAAAACGATAGATTCACTAACACTTAGAGTTATTTATACTTTCATTAAGTATAACATAAGATTTTGTGGTATCCACTAGTGTAAATATTTTAAATTGAAGATTGAATTCATTCATTGTATTCATATAGGATCAAGGAGTGGAGCTGTAAAAAATCATCAAAATCAGAGTTAAAATAACCGTTAAATCGTGATTTTTCGTTTATAATTGTCGAAAAGTTTTGTCCCGTTACTTGATCTCTGAATGTTTGTTTTTTGCGATTTTCGACGTATGCGATCTCGAAGCATATACAAACAAGTTTGACGGTTGGATCACTGGAATTAGTTTCGTAGAATTCGTATCCCATCATGTGCAATGTATATATATATATTTATTAAGTGATGTGAAATATTCTAACACTCAAATTAAAACCCTATGGTTGTAGTATATGAAAGTAGGGATCGTTCTAGGCCGGGGATTAGAAGGGATGCTAATCTACTCAATTTAAACTCTAAAACACTAAACTAGACTCAGAAACAGAAAACTAGACTCTTATGACTCAAAACTGACCAAATTGACTCAAAACAACAAAACTAAGTTAAATAGACTCAAAACAGGTACTAGAGAGTGAATTGGACGAATTCTAAACTAACTTGACTCAAAATACTAAATGGGGACAGATTTGAACGAATTTAACAAAACTAAAACACAAATAAGAACTAAGGGGGGTTTTGGACAAATTTGACAAAACTAAGTAAATTTCAGCAAACAAAGTAAGTTAAAACGAAATTAAGGTGAATTCAAGGGTGAAAAGCTAGTTAGAGGATCCTTCTCCACACATGAAACATATGCAACATAAATCGATTTCCAGGTATTCTTTCTATAAACCATGAATGACAATGCCCCAAATTAATTGTGAATGCACTAATTAACTTTCAGATTTTCCTTAATTCGTTGAATTGGATGGAATACGCATCGGCAATCAAATTATTCTTATCAAGTTCCCTATATGAACTGCATGATAGAGATACATTCAAAGATCATTAAGTTCTATGGAAATCATAAACATCGACATGACATTCGTAACTATGAAAAGCATGATACTCCTGCCATGGATTCACTTAACACGATTGTGACTAGCAACCTCTACTACTCATAAATATAAGTTCATAACGATTAGGTGAAATTCCCTTATATTCTAGCATCAAATTCATGCATGCAAACTAAGTGTGCACCCTCAATCAACATACAAGAATAAGTTTTAATCAAACAGATAAGTGAATCGCATTCTTGTTTTACGAAACAATAACTGGAGGTAATCAATTCATATTAAACATATGTCCATGGCTTTGAATTCACCTCTAACTAAGAAAAACTTAGTTAAACATGTTCATAACAATTGAAAAGCAATCTGAAATAAACATTGATACTAAAACAAGGGAAGAAAGAACTCAGAAAGTCTCCAATGGTTGCAGGTAGTTGCGGCACAACCCTCCTTCTCCAATGGAAGCCACGCAAAGCTTCTTCTACTCCAAGGCTGCGCAAAAGGTGTGAATTGGTGTGTGGATATATTCCTGCGAATTATGGTGTGATATAAGGGGTGGTAACTGAAATTTGCGATATAATGATGTATATATATGCGAGGGTTTGCAGCACCAATTCCTTGGAAGACAAGAATAAGGCATGGCCCAATCCAAGAGGGAAAGGGATTTGTATGACAGAAACCAGGTGGGAAAAGGATAGAGAAGTGCAGCAGGCTTCTAGACATTCTAGAAAGGGTCCAGGCGCCAGATTTTTAGGGCTTCTGGAAAGGAGTGTTGTGGCATGTTTCTAGAAGGAAAAGGCCTTCTAAAAACAGGTTTTAGGTGTCCTAATATGAAAAGGAGTCCCCCTTGTAGCTAGAGATAAGGTAGGATAAGATTAGGATAGGATAAGATAAGATAAGGTAAGATAATGTTAGTTTGGATAAGATAAGGTTGGATAAGGTTTCTTCTTTTTAGCTGATTCCTTATCTTCTTTGTCTTGAATTTGATTCTCCAGATTTGTAGCATGTTCCTAGCCTCATTTGATCTTCAAAAACGTCCATTCCTTGTCCATTGCTTGTGCTATCCATTCCAAGCCCAAAATTGCTCCAAAATGCACTTTCTTGCCAACTTTGCCAATTGGACCTACAAACACACGAAAATAGCTTAAAACACTATAATAAGTAAAAACTAACTAAGTAAATGCAATGAAACAAGCTAACTAAGTCGCATAAATGTACTCCTGTCATTAAGTAGATTTAAATTTATTTATTTTGTATGTATAACACTTGAAAAATTAAATGGTATTTATATTTAAGCCGATCCAATGGTCACCAATTTTTAAAATTTAATTTAATATATATAATTATTATAGTTTTTAGGGGTATAAAATTGTTAAATTAATATATATATATATATAATTATTATAGTATTTTTTTAGGGTTATAAAATTATTAAATTAATATTTTGCTTATCGTGTATCGTGTTACCCACGTGTATACCCGAATCAACCCGTTATCTTAACAATTGCTTATCAGGTTACCCGATAACGACCCGATTCGTTATCGTGTCGACCCGAATACCTGTTAATTTCGTGTCGTGTCGTGTCGTATCGGGTCGTGTCAGAAATTCCCACGCCTACCAATGATATTGAATTAGGACTCCGACCCACCTACGTGCATGAATTTACGAACGTTGATCAAGTTTGAAGGAAAGACAAAAAGCTCGCTTTTTTTTGGGAGGGGTGGGGGGGGGGGGGGAGGGAAGTTTCTTGGATGGGCTACGAGAAGGGCGAGTATTTATATACTAGTTGTATATGATATTTTACTGCAGTGATGAAAAATAATTATATCTATACAACTTAGTTTAGATTCGAATCTTCATCAATTCTTTTTTACAATTAATAATTTAATCCTCTAACGTCATTGTTTGTTAAAAAAATTATTAATGACTCGTTTAATGACTATTTTGTTTTAACTTTTTATTCTGAATATAAAAGAATGTATACGGAGAGAGGGAATGAACGGTAAAGCATGATGCGAGAAATGAAGAAAGCTAAGAAGCTGAAACTACGAAAGAAAACGTACTAAAATTCTTTTTAGTTTTTAATTTTATTTCCTTGTATGTTTTCTGCATTTAAAAAAAAAAAACGAAATTGTTATTCAACATATCATAAAATTATTTAAAGTTTTCAACTAAACGAGTACTCGTATTTGTCCTTGGTCAATAAAAACAATAAAAATGCGGTAATATGGGTAAGCATCCGCGTGTAGAGTTAGGGTATTGCCATATCATCAGGGCCAATTACACCTGTCTAGTGCATGTCTCATGTACTACAATATATATATATATATATATATATATATATATATATATATATATATATATATTGTAGCACATGCAACTTCCTTGACATTGACTACAGTCAATAGGAAACGGAAGAAAAGTCTTCGTTTCCTACTTTTATTCCCACCTTCGTTCGTTGGCACTTGGCAAAGAAATCGTAAAATGTAGACTCAATCTTAGGGTTGGGCATTTTAGTGAGCCCGGTTGGGTTGGGTTTTGAACATTTAAATTTTATTATTAGGTGAAAATTTGACCATCCGTTTAATAAGTGGGTTTAATAGGTTCGAAACTTCCACATGCCTCCGGCGAAACCCCGAAAGAAGTCAAGTCCCCTCGCAACAAAGATGGTCGCAAGATCCACACCACGTCAACAGTTTCACCGTGTTAGACAATCTCGAGGGCACGATGAAGGGGGAGGTTGCAGCGGCTTGCCAATGCGGACGGTGGTGGTGGTATGCGACGATGCGTGCGAGACTCGATGGGGTGGGTATGCGGGGAAAAAGACGAAAAATTTGATGGGTTGGGTCCCGGAAAAAGTGACGAAGAATTTGACAAGAAAATTTAACGGGGTGGGAGGAGGATTTTTTTCCCCTCCTAATCTCTCTCATTCTCTTTTCTCCTACTTTAACAATTACGGTTCTTATATTGATTTTTTTTAGAAGCAATAAGATAAAAAAACAATGTCTGAGAGGAGGAAAAGGAAGGGAATGGGAACAAAAGGTGAGAGAATCCTACTTCCTGCACGAAAAATCAAATTCCAAATCCATTGCGAGAAAAAAAGAAGGGTAAATTACACAAAAATACCTCAACTATGGGTCGAACGACACTTTCATACCTCATCTTTTAAAAATGACAATATCATACCTTAACTTACGAATTTGTTCCAATGTCAGATCTCCGTTAGTTTTTTTGTTAATTTCTCTGTTAAGTGTTGACGTGCCTAAAGACGGGGCCCACTCACTAATACAACTGGATTAAAAAATAATTAAATATTAAAAAATTAAAAATAAAATTATTTTTTTTTATATAAAATTGCGGGATCCACCCTCTCTCTCTCCTCTCTCTCGCCTTTCTCTCTTCTCTCTCTCCCTAGACACCTGCATCCCCAAAACCCTTCCCACCCGTCCCCCCAACCTTCCTCCCCCTCACCCTTTCTTCCCCCCGCTCTCGTCTTCTCTATGCAACCTCTCCCTCCAAACGCTGCCATTTATCCTCTCCTTCCAGAAACTCTCCCCTCTAAACCCCCTCGACCTCTCCGTCTCCTACCTCTGCTTCGCCACTCTCCAGCCCCGCCGCCCCTCCCTCCCTCCCAATCACCTACCTCGCATTCAACCACAACCTCATCTACGACACATCGGGCCACGAGAAATGCCTCTGGATCCAACACGTCGATGCTGTCACCGGCATCGCCGTCAGCAACGCCCTGATTTACTCAGTCTCCTAGGACAAGAGCCTGAAGATTTGGCGGGACTCGGATCTCCGCTGCGTCGAGTCGGTCAAGGCACACGAGGACACCGTGAACGAGTTGGCGGTGTCAAACGACGGGACGGTGTACATCGGGTCGACGGATTGTCAGATCTCAGTGTGGTCCAAACCGTTCCGGGAAGACGGAGAAAACAGGAGCAGGGTGGGATCAGGGTTGGGTGGTTTTGGTTTTGAGTTTGGGGAAGACAGGGAGTGGGGGGAAGAAAGGGTGAGGGGGAGGAAGGTTGGGGGGGGGGGGACGGGTGGGAAGGGTTTTGGGGATCCAGGTGTCCCCAGAGAAAGAAGAGAGAAAGAGGCGAGAGAGATAGGAGAGAGAGGGTGGATCCCACAATTTTATATAAAAACATAATTTTATTTTAAATTTTTAATATTTAATTATTAAAAATATATTTAATTATTTTTTAATCCAGTTAGATTAGTGAGTGGGCTCCGTCTAAAGCCACGTCAACACTTAACAGAGAAATTAACAGAAAAACTGACGGAGGTCTAACATTAGAACAAATTCGTAAGTTGAGGTATGACATTGTCATTTTTAAAAGATGAGGTATGAAAGTGTCGTTCGACCCATAGTTGAGGTAATTTTGTGTAATTTACCAAAAATAAGAAAGAAAGAATGAGAGATATGGGTTGTACCCATGAATTATACGGGTTTTTAGGGCCCGGTTCCACCAATGAGCTCAGTTTTATTGTGAGTGGTTACACTCTAAGTTCGTTTTGTCTAATTTGTTGTCAGCCGTTCAGATGAAATCCAACGCCTTATATTTGATTCTCACATATGGTCTGCAAACAACGATCCGCACCTTAGAAACGCGTTTCTTCATTTAAGTTAGGTACACCTTACCCTCTGTTTGGTAATATAAGGGAAAATTGTTAAACACGCAAGGATTGAATTGAATCCCACAGCTTACCAATTCAAATGGAATTCGGCTAACCTTGCCATTTATTTGATCTAGCATAGCATTAATAAGGTTTGAAAATTAATCCACATTGCATGGCATTGCAAGCCTAAAACACATTAGCACTACGATATAGTGATATTCATTTTTATTTGTAAGTGGGAAAGTTCAAGCATTAATAAGGTTTGAAAATTAAACTGAAATGTATGACATGGCAGGCCAAAAGCGCCTTAGCCATGCTCGTTCTTATCTTGGTTGTCTTCAAACCATTTATCAATTCAACGGTCGAAAATTGAGAAAATGTGCATGAAGTAAAAATGAATGTGTGGATAGCTTCACCCTTAACAGTAATCTCTAAACTTATACTTACCACTTTTTTCACTCTCAAATTTCAATTTGACTCTCCATTAGTAATCTTTTATTTGTATATTTTGTGTTACTATAAAGTAACAAAGGAAAATGGGGAAATAAATGGTATTCTCATAAAAAGAGGCTGACAAGCCCCTCTTCTCTTAATAATTTTTTTTTATTTTTTATTGAGAGCGTTACTAAATTAAATAATTAATTATTTTATTGAGAGCGTTACTAAATTAAATAATTAATTATTAGAGCAAGGTTATTAAAGGAAGGAGAACTGATGAAAATTGAACCTAGTTGGTATGATTGATTTGCGCCAATGCCGTTAAGTGTCAACTGTAATAATATCATATATCTTGTTTTTACGACAACAATATATTGAGACTAAAAGACGAGGGAATAAATTAGTATCAAACTTATTATTGTCGAGATTCGAATCTAATACACGTATAAATGAAAGATGCTTATCAATTAAATTTTCGTTCAACACCCAAAGTTGGATCATATATAACATGTTTCTTATTAATACTTCATTTTGTTTCATTACTCTACCACTAAAGTGTTTTGAAGTTATGGAGTATGTAGTAATTGGTTTGGAAAATATAAAAATACTCTCTTGATGGATTAACTCATGGTCTCAAGCAAAGTGCAAACGATATAAACATTTTTTTTTTGGGGTCATTGCTCTGCAAACAAGACAACCAAACAAACAAAAAGATAACTAAATAAAAAGGAAAAGTGCCCAAATGGTGGGAGTTTAAAGTGTTGACCTAATTACAACCTATTCTTTTCTCACATTGGCCTAATAATTCATAAATATATGCTCTAATTTTTTCTTTTTGGACAATGATATATTTTTTATTAAAAGGAAAAGAAGTTCGGTTAAGCCACACAATAAACAACCTAATTTGGTATCTAATTCGTCATGCACAATATCCAAACCTATAACTTCTCACTTACAAGTAAAAATAAATACTATCAAACCGTAGTCCTAAGTGACAAATATATGCTCAATTTAATTGTGGATAAGAAGAAAACAAATAAATACAAGTGGTCCTTGCCAAGTGGTATCCCAATAGGTTGGAGGTTGAACTTTGTGAATAAGGATCCTCGTCTGATCCATTCCCTAGGGATCCTGTAATCGTGTCCGTTCATCGTATATCGTGCGGTCAGAAATCATTTAAAATTTAAAATTCAAATATAAATAGTACCTAACAAAAACTGACCGCACGATATACGATGAACGAACACGATTGCGGGATCTCTAGGAAATGAATCTGGCGAGGATCCTAGTTCGAACTTTGTCTAGTCCATCTAGTCCATGAAAGACAACTTACAAACAATACAATTTACATAATGAAGTTATGGTTCCCCATATCTTCTCCACCTCCAACTCCAACTCGTAAGTCATCATGCTTTTAATTTTTCTTCTAATAAATGTCCACCAAAAAAGGTATTTTTCATGATCCATTTGTGATACAATGAAAATTTGCGTGCAACTACAAACTTCTAGCTCAAGTGGTTGAGAATACATATCTTAGCACAAGAGATCTTGTGTTCAATCTCCCAGTTGTTCATTCATTTGATAATCAGAATCATTCTTTGATAAATGATCATAGTATGTAAAATAATACGAAAGAAAAAAGAGGGAGGGGGGGGTACGAAATAACCCTAGCAGATGCATCGGATGGACGTCAAGTGGTTGACATTATCCCTCCAACACCGAAATTTCTTGTTTCAGAGGACAAATCCATCAAACTTGATCATTAACGAGTAATCCTAATGTCTTTCTTCCCCAAGTCGCTTGTATAAGAAAATATTGCTATGTATATATCCAAACAAAATCCTTTGTGGATATATCAAATTATCTTATATATCCATAAGCAACAATGCCATTGCCAACAAAAATGTCTAAATCCAACATTCAACACAATCTAGAAAAAGCCACACATACTTACAAACACAGTACATACATGTCACACCATCACAGAACATGCATACCAGATCAAAGAAGGCACCAAACTCTTAGCACAATTATTACAACTAGCACATGGTATGATTTTGTAAAAATACAACCATAATATTATGAGAGTCGCAGTTAAAAGAAAGTCATGCATCCTTTAATAAGAGGAGCCTCCTACGCAAATCTTGAGTGCAACCGGATATATCTCAGTCTCTATTTCTCTCATTACGTACCCGATTACACACGAGAATCTCTCTAGCGGAAAAATCCGCAAAATCAATAATTTTAGAGGCTATAATACCAGATACAAACAGAAAAACACACAAAAAGAGAGAAAATAGAAACCATTACATATTAGAATGCTAAAGGCATGATGGCTCTGTGGTGTTTTTTCTCAAACCCTCTCTAACATCAGAAAATAATAAGCTTTTGGAAGCTGCTTTTAGCTTATCAAATAAGCTTGTTTAGAGTCATAATTCAGCTCCACTTTTCATCACAATTACCAAATTTATGATTAAGAAAAGTAGATTAAAAGCATAATCATCTATTTAATATATCTACTGAAAACTTGAACCTGGTGTATAAATGGCAAGGTCAGGCCACCTATTGGCCCCATTCCAACAGCTTGAGGTTGAAGAATCACCACTTTGCAACCCCATATAGTTCTCTGGATTCCCTCGGCTCTGGCCTTCCAAACCCGGACCCGGATCCGAATTCATCACATTACCTGCAGCATCCAAATTCTCCCCAAATTCACCCATTTGCATCAGTTTCAGACCCGACCCATTTGGATTCAGACCTTCCAGAAGCGAACCGAATTGCCCATTTGAAGTCAGGAGCGAGCTGAAGCTCCCTGAGAAGTCCATCACTCCACGGTCTTGATCGACTTTTGAGCCGTAGGCCGGGGTCCGGTCCGGCTGCGGATCCGGGTTCTGAGCTGCTGCTGCTGCTGCTGAAGAGCTCGACAGTGACGATGAGGAAGTTGATGAGGAACGTTTCGAAGCTGACGACGACGACTTCTTCGTGTTTTTCCTGCTTCCGCCGCCGACGGGGATATTTCTCAAAGCGCCGCCTTTGGTCCAGTACCGCTTGCAGTTCTTGCAGAAGTGGCGCGGCTGCGAGAGGTTGTAGTTGTTGTAGTAGCAAAACTTGGTGTTGGAGGACTCGCAGCGCGGACATTTCAGCTGCTCTTGCTCTGGAAACTGGGGCTTCATGGGTTGGAAAGTTGCAGGGTCCTGCATTTTGTGAGACCCCAAGTTTCTATTTTTGACCAAAGTTTGGGAAATATGGAAGATTTGGTGATCTGGGTTTTGTTTTTCAGAAACGAATTCAGAGTTCTTGGGTCAGAAATCGAATCGTGAAGTCTGATTTGAGACCAAAAGAGACTGAAATTTTAACACTTAACTGTGATGAAAGTGTGAAATAGAAGAGGCGAAATATAAAACCAAAGTTTGTGGAATTTGGGGGGTTTTGTTGAGATTTTGAGTCCAAATTGGATCGTGGGAACTGAAAAACCAAAAGGTTATAGGGGATCTGAAATGGCGTTTTAAGAGAGGAAAAATAAAAGGCAGAGAAATCTGCAGAAATCTGAAAAGAAGACAAAAAGGTGGAATTGTTTTTAGGCTTAGATATGAGCTTCCATTCAAATCATCCAAAAATTACAAAATCTTTGAACTTTCATGCTATGTAGAGAAGAGAGTGAGGAAAACCATCCCAAAAGCCAAAGCAGAAAACCCAGAAAAACCAAATTACAAGATTGGATGTTTGAAATTGTTACAGAGAATCCAGAAAAAAGATCAAAACTTTCAGCTGGGAAATGTTTTCATGGGGTCTGAATCAAGGAGTGAAAGATGGAGGAGTAGAAGGAGGAAGGGAAGAGAAAATTTGGGTGATTCTGTTTATATTTTTATGGAGATTATCTGTCTGTGTGTCCGCGTGGGAGTGATGAGCAGCTCAAATAGGAGAAACAAAGACACTGTTCTCTATGTTAAAAAAAAAGACACTGCTCTCTCTCTCCTCTCACACGCAGTGGGCATATACTGGATTGGATTTAGCTAATCTTCTTCCTTCTGGACAGCCCCACAGCTTCCACTAATCACTTAATTAATTAAAAAGTAATTATTTTTCTAATAGAATAATGGTGTCAATAATTATTCTCATTCTTTGGGAGCATAAGCCCAACATTCTGTTTTGTCAATGATTTTAGGGAGATACTTTATTGCAAATATTTGTTAACCAAAGTCAACCTCCATGATTAAAATGCTCTCATTAACCTTAAACATGTGAATATAGTAAGCAGTTGGAATGATTAGCCATAAAAAATAGGAAAGTTTAACGAAAAACTTCTGGTACTGTTTACTTTAACAAAAAATCACATTTTTTCACTATAAAATCAATTCTGGTACTATTTATTTTACCATTTATTTTGTTTTTATCGTTAAAATTCAAAGTTTTCAAGCCCTTATCATTAGTTTTCCTTAAAAAATAATGTTTAGTTTTGAAAAGAAAAAAGAAAAATTTATAGAGAAAAATTTATAGTTGAAATGAATTTCTCAAAAGTCTTAATATTCTCTAACGGAAGAAATTTTGAAACGTCTTACGAACTTACACTCATTTTTCAATTTGTCATATGAAAAAAAAATTAAACGATTTGTCATACTAACTTTTTAAAATTATTAATTTATCATCCCAGCCTAGCTCCGTTAAAGTTTTCATCCAAAAAATAAGTTATGTCGCTTGCAAAAACATAAAGAATATCATATTATTTTACCATAAACTAGAGAGTTCCCATCGACTATATTTTGATTCATCTTCACTTCGAAAACAAGGAAATAAGTGCAGGTCGTTCCCCTTTTCTGAAAGACAAACCATTAGATTGTCATATACCAGATCAACCATTCATTTTGTATTGATTGAGGAACCCTAGAATTTTTGTCAAAGACAACTTATTGGAGGAGTAAAGTGTTGAAATGATTGAAATAACCATGAACACAAGTCATGTGCAACTTATTTTAGCTGAAAAACTTAACAAAGTTAGAGTGTGATGACAATTAATGATTTCGAAAAATTAGTATGACAAATTGCTTAAAAATCTAATTCATATGACAAATTAGAACATATATATAAGTTCATATGGCATTTCAAAAAATTCACTTTCTTTTATTTTCTAATTATTATTATCGTCCGTCCATGGGAGTATGGGGCTAGGACAAGTTCAACTGCCCAAGAGCACAAAATTATGTACGGATGATCTAGTAAAAAAAATTAATTTAATACCTTATTAAGTTATTAAATCCCAATATGTAGTTTAAGGGTCTTGTTGTTTTGTGGAATAGAGTTTGACAACATATCATATGCCATAGACTTTATATTATTGTAAATTAATATCTTGATCAATTGTATAAACCTATTATTTTGTGGCATGTGAAGACCACGATGTTTGTATTTGTCACATATGATAAAAGACAAATGCTAAGGAAACTTTTTTAAAAATAAGACTATTCATGGATTCTCCATTATCTTATATTTTTTTTCTACAAATCTAACTTCAGCATTATACAAAATTGTGTCAAAAACATAAGGTGGCGGAGAGTCCCACTTTGAGAGGCTCATTAGCATTCTTTTGATTAAATTCATGTCATAATTCAAATAATTACTTATTTATGTGAGATAATGTCATAATTGAAAGTGTTTGCAGTTTAATTTTTGGAAAATGCTAGGAAGGTCAAATTTTTAAACCAAATGATGTGTTACCAATAAGAAATAAGTACGTTAACCAAAACTTAAGTAATAATCCAATTATTAACATCCACATTATTTAGTTTACAAAATTTGATTAGAAATTTGATCTCTTTAGTATTACCTTTAATTTTTTGTTCAATAATATCACGGGTGTAAAATGTAGAACAAATGCGTGGTGTTATCCACACATTCATTTTACCTCCCTCACACTCTTGTTAATTTTTGTTCTTTAATCTTTTTCAACTCATTCGATCCGACGATCGAAAATTAAAAGAACTGTATAAGAGGTAAAAAATAATGTGTGGATAACACCATCCAAAACAAATAACCATGTCATTGCCAACATAGCTTCAAGTTGAGAGCAAGAGATTAGTTATCTAGTTATGCTTGTAATTAGAGCATTAGGCCAAGCCGAGTTGATGAGGCTAAGCCGCCAAGCCTTGAAAAAAGCTTGCGTGCAAACAAAGCGAGGAAGCAGTGGTGAGAAGGCATCATAGCCAGTTTATCATCAAATCTTTGCCGCCAATTCTTGTGGTGGCAGCATCGTGACGGTCCATGTGTTGACTGTCGATGGGATCAAATCCTAGCGAGAAATCTTTGCCCTAGCCCTAGAGTTCCACTCCCGTTTTAAGGAAAGGAATTTAATTAAAGTGAACTTTCATGAAAATGGTTTGGGTTAAGTTTATTTTAACAAAAAATCATGCCAAAATTTTATTTAATGAAAAAAAATTAAATTTTAATGAAAATCCTTTAAATTTTAATAAAAATGACAAAAAAAACTTAAATTTTAATGAAAATGACACAATTTGAAAAGAAAAAAAAACTGACGCGCGGATCATGTACACTATTTATGAAAACTAAACATTAATTATGAAACTGAACATTATTTATGAAACTAACGCTATTTATAAAACTGATAGTGCTTAGAACAGTTCTTGGTCATGTTTTATAAATAGTGTCTAATTATTGGGTCCAGTTTCATAAATAGTGTATAGTAATTGTACATTTTTATAAATAGTGCCTAGTTATTAATCCACTTTCATAAATAGTGCCTAGTTATTAATCCACTTTCATAAATAGTGCCTAGTTATTAATTTATTTTTCTAAGTAGTGCTTAGTTATTGGTCCAGTTTCATAAATAGTGTATTGTCAAGTTTCATAAATAGTTTGCACTTTTTATTTTTTGAACAGATAGTTTCCACCTTTATTGAGGAATCATAGTGTTGATTCGGTATTGAGTCAGAATGTTTCAACAGGTTATGAACCCCCATTCTGCTGTACTGGAGCATCAGCCCATTCATATACTCAAATTGGAATTCATTGTTTACATGTATTTTTTCTTTTTGCCATGGGTCTTAGAATCGAATTCCTTTGGTCGTCCACAAGGTTGAAGTTGTTGTGCTTCTAGTTTGCAGCAGCAGTGGCCGACAGTTTCGCGTGGCATTCCCAGTATACTTAAACCATTCGTGCTTTTGATCAAGGCAGTGACTAAGTTTTTAATGCTTCTGTGGTTTCTTTGCGTTAAGATACCTGCTCCGATCTACTACCGACTGGATGTTCAATTTCTAGGAAATTTGAAGAGAGATGGACCTCTGATTGAAAAAAGACTACTGGCTGACGGTTTGAAAAAATCATCTGCTTCCTCATATTGTTCTTCTCGCTAAGTGGAGGATCACGTATTTGATAGAGGTACTTGCACGTGCTTTTGTTAGGTATTTTTTTAGTTTTTTTTTTATTTCTTTGTTATTATCATTAAATACAGTTAATGGATGTTTTGGATTAAAACTTAAATTTTTGAAGCCTTTTTCATTAGTTTTCTTTTAATTAAAACTCAGATATAAAAATCAAATAATCAGAAACTTAGAAATTAGAATTGATGAATCGCAAAAATAGTAGAGGTAAAGAACGTACTTAAAAGTGAAGTGAAATGACATTACGATGAAATTTCAAGTTAATCACGTATCTAAAATTACATTAATAAAACTTTTTTTGTCAACTAAAAGAAGGTGAAAAGATTATTTAGTCTTTTATCACACAAAAAAAAGGATGGGCAATTATGTAATTTCACATGTCCAAATTTTAATGTTTTTTATTGAAGCCTCTATAGGTGATGTTAAAATATCTCCAATATTTAAAATTAGGGTAAATCTCAATTTACTACCCTCAAGTTTCGTGGTTTTCAACATTTAGTACATGAAGTTTTTTTTGTCCCAGAGTTATACCTAAAGTGTTAATTTTGAGACAGTCTCATACATTCGTTAGTCTGGCTGTTAAGTCTCCCGTTCACTGATGACATGGCACTCATGTGGACAATGACTGGGGCGCCACGTGTCATTAAAGGGTCCACGTGGACATTAATTTTTTAAATAAACTTTAAAAAATTTAAAATAATAATAAATTAATATAAAAAATAAAAAAAAAGGTGGGCGTCTTCTTCGTCAAAGCCCCCGAACCCTTCTCCCTCCCTTCTCTCTTCTGCACCCACCCAACCTCTGCACATCCATCCTTCCCCCTCCCTCTTCGACTCCACCCACCCAACCCTCATCCTCTTTGACAGCCCCGTGAGCTCGAATGAGCGTGCCCACCTACCAGATTTGACAGCAAATCTTGGAAAACCAACTGCAAATTTGGAGAAAAGCAAAGGATCGAGCCGCATTCGCATCGCCGACTTTATTCTCAAGCCTATTGAGCTCGAACTTGCCCGGATCTGAGTCGTGCAAGAGGTTTATGAGCCGTCGCAATCCATACTTAACCTCCTAAATCCTCTCTTTCGCCGCAATGAGCTCTTCCCCTCCTTGAACGATTTAGACACTGTCACCAGCGGTGGTGGTGTCCGTTACTCGTGAACCGGTGCGGGAAGTCGAAGAAGAGATGGGGGTTAGGTGGATGCAGAGGAGAGAAGGGAGGGAGGGTCGGGGACCTTGAGGAAGAAGACGCCTACTTTTTTTCTTTCTTTTTTTAATTTAATTTTTTAAATTTATTATTGTTTTTAATTGTTTAATGTTTAATTTTTTTAATTTTTAATATCCACGTGGGACCCATATTGACACGTAGCACCCAGTCAATGTCCACGTGGGCACCACATCACCAGTTAACGAGAGACTTAACAGCTAGACTAACGGATGTATGAGACTGTCCTAAAATTAACACTTTAGGTATGACTCTACGACGAAAAAAACTTCATGTACTAAATGTTGAAAATCACGAAACTTGAGGGTGGTAAACTGAGATTAATCCTTAAAATAAAAAAATAAAAAAAAACAAAAACAAAAACCTCCCACTCCCCCCCCCCCCCCCAACACCCACGTTCTCTCTTTCCCTCTCTCCTTCTCATTTTTTCTAAAAAAAAATGTGTTCATACACACAAAGTGTGCGTAGGCAAATGCTTGTTACATTTAAAGTTATAGAAGTTTATGTTAATGTTAACACGAATAATACCCAATCGAGGTCAGTAATATGTATAAAAAAATATAATCTTTAAAAACGTGTTTGTGGACATAAAGTAACCACGTTCAATTGGAGCGTGTCACGTAAATTATGAGCTTAGTATTACGAAAATATCCTTGACGGTGTGAGCAAGGCCAATTTTTACATTTTTCAATCCCATTTGAAAGCTGACGGTTGGTTCTGGAGTAAGTGCTTCAAGACGGGAATCTTCAATGGCTCAATTTTCTGGGGGAGTGTGGTGCATGAGATGACTGAATATGGAAAGGTTCCATTGAGAGTACAACACGGGATAGGAGCAAGGAGTGTCAGTCGAGGCAGACGTGTAAATTGGAATCGAGGCATTAAATGCAAGATAATGGGCGATTTTAAAGCATATTCATTTCTTCAAAACTCTCAGGCCAAGTGTTCATGGCAGAGGATTTCAGAAGAATCAAAGAAGCCGACTGGATGAATATGAAGTCTTGGCTATAAAGGAAATGTTCAAGTAAATGTCGAGAAAACAGTCACATCAGGACTCTATATTAACAGACTTGTTTATCATGAAGGCTATCGCTATAAATAAAAGAGGTTTTGCGACATGAAAAGCCTTTTTTAACTCAACAAACAACTCAAATGTTATATGCGAAAATCCTCGTTGTACGCAAAACCCTTCTCACTTGAGAAAAATAGTATCATAACCTTATCGTCAACACACGTTCAGTTTGGATTAACAATACTTCTTTGACAATTTGTGACATCTTCAGTTTGATTAACATCACAGCAGCCATAGAACTAAGCAATTTAGAAACATTTTTAGTTTGGATTAACAACACTGCTTCTAGTTTGTTGGTTATCTATCTAAGTCTTGGCCGGCGAAGAATTTTTAATTCTTTCATCCAAAGAGGTCAATTCATTAGTTTCCCAGTGAAGTGAAGTGTTCTATAATTAGTTATTCTCAGGTACAGTTTGCAGTTCGACATTCAGACGGACGAACCACGTTCACCATAAAAACGCTCATCTCCTTTGAGTACCTACCCTTACCGCCTGATACCGATGCAGCATGATAGGAGCATATTTATGCGATTTAGTTAGCTTGTTTTCGTGCATTTATGTTGTTATTCCTTAGTTATTTTAGTGTTTAAAGTCATTTTCGTGCAATTTCAGGTTCTAAGGACAAAGTATGCAAAAAGGTGCATTTTGGAGTCTTTTGGAGCAGTTTTGAGCATGAGTTGAATAGCTTATGCCTGGAGCAATATAGATGGACGAAATTGAAGACTTAAAGAAGCTGGGAACTTGCCAAAGAGAGGAAGAAGAAAGTAATTCAAGTCAAAGAGGGAAAAGGAATCCAAGAAGAAGAAGGATTGACCAAGTCAAAGTTTCCTAATCCTAGTGCACAAGGGTTTCAGCTACAAAGAAGGAGTCCTAAACACTTCCTTGCTCTAGGAGGATGCCGCACCTTCCTCATCACTTACCCGTCCTTGCCGCACAAGTAAACACATTCCCTTTTAATTTAGGACCCATATCAGCAAGGAAAACTGATTCTCTTCCTTTGCCGCATAGGAAAATCTCTTTCTCTTCATTCCCTTCCCTTGCCGCACCTTGTTGCCTAATTCCCTTGGGATTTTGAACTTAATTTCCTATTTCCTTTAAGATTTAGAATAATTCCTGATTACCTAATTTAATTTGGAGTCTTGTTCCTTAAATACCAAGTCTTGTCGCAGCCTTAGGGGGATGATTAACCAATTCGCACAACCTTACACCATTCTACATAATCCCAGCCATCTCTACACCTTTGCCGCAACTCCATTCAACCTAAAACACATTCCTGACCCCAAAACACATCTCATACACTTCATCCACCTTTGTGCCGCAGCCAGAAGAAAAAAAGGAGAACTCCTGGATGTTCGAGCTTGATTGTTGGAGCATTCTAGGTGTAATTCGTTCTATGTTTACAATGTTTAATTTCTTTTTCTTTTGTTTTGCTGTGAACATGAGTGGCTAAACCCCTTTTGGCTATGGGGCTATTCAAAGCCATGAACATACTTGCAATATGAATTGATTACCTTCAGTTATGATTTCATAAATTGTGAATTCAATTTGCTTACTGTTTGATTGATAACTTATTCTTGTATGTTGATTGAGAGTGCACGCTTAGTTTTCATGCATGAATTTGATGCTAGAATATAGGGGAATTTCACATAATCGTTATGAACTTATATTCATGTGTAGTGGAGATTGCTAGTCACAATCGTGTTAAGTGAATTCTTGGCGGGAGTATCATGCTCATCATAGTTATGAATGCCTCGTCAATGCTTATAGTTCTCATGAAGTTTAATGATCTCTGATTGTATCTTTATTGTGCTATTCACGTAGGGGACTTTTAGAGAATGTTTTGAATTGTTGTATGCGCATTCCCATCCAATTCAATAACTTAAGGAGAACTTGAAGGTTAATTTAAGCGTACCTAATTAATCTGGAGTGTTGAGTTTCATGGTTTATCGAATGAACAACTGAAAATTGGTTTGTATGCAAGTGTGTCATGTGTGGAGAAGAACCCTCTAGCTAGCCTAAAACCCATCCAAAACACTAATTTCGTGCCAAAATCTGTTTAAGTCTTTAGTTTGCTTGTTTTACTTTAAATTCGTCCAAAACCCAATCCCATTTACTTTTGTGTGTCAAACTAGTTAGAATCTGTCCAACTTTGTGTTTTTAAGTGTTTTGAGTCATTATAGTTCCAAATTCGTCCAAATTTACCCCTAGAGTCTGTTTTGAGTCTTTTAGCTTGTTTTAAGCTGTTTTGAGTCTTTTAAGTTTGTTTTGAGTCTTGTGAGTCTTGTTAAGTGTTTTTAAGTTTGTTTTTGCGTTTTTAAGTCAGTTTCAAGTGTTTTAGCAATCCCCCATAATCCCCGGTCTAGAACGATCCCTACTTGCATCTTTACTACAATTGTCAACAAGAGGGTTTAATTTGTGTGCTTATTTATTTCATATCAAATTTTTGGCGCCATTGCCGGGGATTAGCAACTTTGCTAATCCCTTATTTCTTTTTCGTGTGTTTTTGTTTCAGTTTCTGACTTTGACTCTGACTTTGACTCGTAAGAATATCTTGGACTTTGACGACGATTTTGAGAGGACTTTGAGAAGGCAGAGAAACCAGCAAGAATCTAATCCACCTAGCCCTGAACCTGAGCTTGAAGAACAAGTGATAGAAGAGGAAGAAGACCCCACGACAAGGAATTTAGAAGAACCACAAGCCATGGCAGCGGACAATCGAACAATTAAGGAGCTTTTTGCCTCGGGATTGGACAATGCTACACCTTTATGCATCCAATACCCTAGGGCGGCTGAAGACAAGACCGATGAGTTCCAATTGAAGTCTAGTTTGCTGCACCACATTCCCAAATTCCATGGGCTGTCCATGGAAGATCCAAACAAGCATCTGAAAGAGTTTGAAGTAGTGCGTTCAAGCATGACTCCAATCAATGTCGATGGCAACATTTTGAAGATGAAGGTCTTTCCCTTCTCTCTTACAGAAAAGGCTAAGAATTGGTTATACGAATTAGCCCCTGGAACCGTCACTTCTTGGGAAAACATGAAGATGACGTTCTTAGAGAAGTTTTTCCCCACTTCAGGAGTCATTCTTTTGAGGAAGAAGATTAGCGGAATCCAACAAAGCCAAGGCGTGTCTTTTCCAGCGTATTATAAGCGTTTCAAAAGCCTTGTTGCATCATGTCCTCAACACCAAATGAAGGAAGAGCTTTTACTTCAATACTTTTATGAAGGCCTTCTTCCCATTGAAAGGCAAATGCTAGATGCTTCAGCGGGAGGAGCGTTGGTGGACAAAACACCTATGGCAGCCAAGACACTAATTGCAAACCGTGCATTGAATGCACAACAATACGAAGGCATTGGGCAAAGGGACACCCCACGGCAGCAATTGAATGAGGTAAGTTCCACATTCGACATTCAATCCCAATTAGCTAATCTTACTTCTATTGTGTCTCAGATGGCCAAAGGGATGCGGATGCAAGGACCTAGTGTGTGTGGCGTGTGTTCTATCCAAGGACACTCCTCTGAGAAGTGTCCGCAATTGATTGAGAATGGTGGATGGGAATCTGCCAATGTCGTGGGTTTTGGAAACCAAAATCAGCAATAGAATGATCCATACTCTAATACCTACAATCCGGGCTGGAGAGATCATCCGAATTTCAAATGGAGGGAGCCCCAACAATCCCAACAACAAGGAGGCTTTAGGCAGCGACCCCCAGGCTTCTACACTAAGCCATTCGCACCAACACAAGCCCCACAACAATCTGCCCAAAACACTTCAGGTACTTCTTTGGATAATGACACACTTCTTAAGTTACTCACCAATTTGTCTCAAGGGCAAGAAAATCAAACCAAGGCAATGCAAAACCAAGACAGAAGGGTGGACCAATTGGAGAAGCAAATTGGGCAGATTACAGAGTTTGTAGGATAGTTTCGAGACCAGGGAAAACTCCCTAACTCAACCATTACAAATCCAAATGGAGGTTTTGAAACTGCAAAGGCAATCATCTTAAGAAGTGGCAAGGAAGTCGGGGCAGGTTCACAACCATCGAAATCAGGTCACAAGGAAGATGAAAGATTGCAATTTGAAGAGGAGGAATCCACCCCACCCACGGCAAGGGTGGAAACACCTTTGCCGCAGGTCCCCATTGATCTTAAATCATCCAAACTGTCTAATAAAGGTAAGAACATGTCCAATTCAGTTCCTACTAATGTTATTCCTTCGAATGTACCTTTTCCTCGCAGATTCATGCAAACAAAGAAAGAGGAAGCTGAAAAGGACATTCTAGAGACATTTAGGAAAGTTCAAGTCAACATTCCACTCCTTGATGCAATCAAGCAAGTGCCAATGTATGCTAAGTTTTTGAAAGAACTTTGTACCACAAAAAGAAGAATTTCGAACAAAGAAGTGGTCAAGATAAGTGAGAATGTTTCAGCCATCTTGCAACGAAAACTGCCCACTAAATGCAAGGATCCTGGCAGTTTTACAATTCCTTGTGTAATTGGCAATACTAGGTTTGAACATGCCATGTTAGACTTAGGTGCATCCATTAATGTTATGCCCTACTCTATTTATGCATCTATGAACTTAGGAGAGTTGAAAAATGATGGTGTGATTATCCAATTGGCTGATCGTTCTAATGCCTATCCAAAGGGTGTTTTGGAGGATGTTTTGTTGCAGGTCAATCACCTAATATTTCCAGCGGACTTCTATGTGCTTGACATGGATGATTCAAGAAATTCTCCTCCATTGCCAATCCTTCTTGGCAAGCCATTCATGAAAACAGCTCGTACAAAGATTGATGTGCTCACAAGAACTTTAACAATGGAATTCGATGGGGATGTCATTAATTTTAACATTTCTGATGCTATGAGATACCCTAATGATAATCATTCATGTTTCTCTATTGATATAATTGATTCTTTGGCGCAGGAATACTTTGAGGATTTACAAGATGATGTGCTTGAAAAAACCATTTCAAGAGGCATAGGAGTCAAAATCGAAGAAATTGGAGAGAAATCAGCCCACGGTAAACATGATGCACTCCTTGCTATGCCTACATGTGAAGAAGAGGCAGAGATGGTTGCTGCCCTTGAATCATTGCCAACGAGTGGTGGTAAGCATTCTAACTTCGATTCAATTCCCGTTTCGACTAATAAGTTGCTTCCTTCAATAATTCAGGTACCTATCCTTGAACTTAAACCATTACCAAGCCATTTGAAGTACGTTTTCTTGGGGGAACAAGAGACCTTGCCCGTCATTGTATCTTTCTTCCTCACGGCACAAGAAGAAGAGAAGTTAGTACGTGTCTTGAAAGAGTTCAAATCTGCAATAGGTTGGACTTTGGCCGACATCAAAGGGATAAGCCCTACCACTTACATGCATCGCATATTCCTTGAGGGGGGGCCAAACCAACTAGAGAGGCTCAACGCCATCTCAACCCGCCAATGATGGAAGTTGTGAAGAAGGATATAATCAAGCTACTTGATTGTGGAGTGATCTACCCCATCTCCCATAGCTGTTGGGTTTCACCTATCCAAGTTGTTCCCAAGAAATCGGGAATCACGGTTGTGAAGAATGACAAGGACGAACTTGTGCCCACCCATATCCTAACCAGTTCGTGAGTATGCATCGACTATAGGAAACTCAACACCACAACAAGGAAGGATCATTTTCCACTGCCATTCATTGATCAAATGCTTGAAAGGTTAGCGGGTCATTCGTTGTATTATTTTCTTGATGGATATTCTGGTTATAATCAAATTGTCATAGCCCTGGACGATCAAGAAAAGACCATTTTCACTTGTCCCTTTGGAACATTTGCTTATCGTCGTATGCCATTCGGTTTATGCAACGCACCTGTCACATTCCAAAGATGCATGGTAAGTATTTTCTCCGATTATGTTGAAAAGATCATTGAAGTCTTTATGGATGATTTTAGCATGTTTGGTGATTCGTTTGATAATTGCTTGGCTAATCTGACTTTAATCTTGAAAAGATGTATTGAAACTAACCTTGTGTTAAATTGGGAGAAATGTCATTTCATGGTTAAACAAGGTATAGTTTTGGGTCACATAGTGATCTTGTACGTCACTTACCCTCTCCAACTTCGGTTAGAGATGTTCGTTCTTTTCTTGGGCATGCAGGTTTCTATAGACGATTTATCAAGGATTTTTCAAAGATTGCACAGCCCCTTTGCCATCTCCTCCAAAAGGATATCCTCTTTGACTTCAACGAGGCATGTGAGAAAGCATTCAAACATCTCAAGACATTGCTCACTTCGGCACCCATCATCACTCCACCAGATTGGAGCATTCCCTTTGAGCTTATGTGTGATGCATCGTATTATGCAATTGGAGCTATTTTAGGTCAAAGGAAGAACAAGCAGCCACATGTCATCTATTATGCTTCCCGGACCTTAAACGATGCCCAATTAAACTACTCCACAACTGAAAAAGAACTTCTAGCTGTTGTCTTTGCATTAGATAAGTTTTGTTCTTATTTAATTGGCACTAAAGTCATTGTTTACACTGATCATGTAGCTTTGAAGTACTTGCTCACGAATAAGGAAGCTAAGCCAAGACTCATTCGATGGATGCTTTTATTTCAAGAGTTCGACATTGAAATTAGGGACAAGAAAGGGAGTGAAAACGTGGTGGCTGACCACCTAAGCCGATTGGTGCGTGAAGAAGAGTCCATTTCCATTCCAGAAACGTTTCCAGATGAGCAGCTGCTGTCCATTGAGGTAAGTGAGCCTTGGTATGCCGATTCGGTTAATTATTTGGTATCTAAACAGGTTCCCAACACCCTCATAAAGTCCCAACGTGATAAACTTAAAAAGGATGCTAGATTTTATGTTTGGGATGACCCATACTTGTGGAAATATTGCCCAGATCAGATTCTATGTAGGTATGTGCATGAGTCCGAATTTCATTCAATTTTAAGTTTCTGTCACACCTATGCATGTGGGGGTCATTTTGGCACCCAAAGGACAGCTTTTAAGGTTCTTGAATGTGGATTTTTTTTGGCCTACTTTGTTTAAAGATGCTAGAACTTTTTGCATAACATGTGATCGTTGCCAAAGGACAGGAAATATAGGCCAAAGAGACCAAATGCCACATGCCCCAATCCTTGTTGTTGAAATTTTTGATGTTTGGGGTATCGATTTTATGGGTCATTTTCCTTCATCTTTTGGTTTCAATTACATTCTACTTGCGGTTGATTATGTTTTGAAGTGGGTGGAAGCAAAAGCCACCCGAACTAACGATTCTAAAGTTGTTGCAGATTTTGCGAAATCTAACATTTTTTCCAGATTTGGGATGCCTAGAGTGTTCATAAGTGATGGGGGGGGTGTCTCATTTTTGCAATCAAACCATTGAGGCGCTGCTTAAGAAGTACAATGTGACGCATAAGGTTTCAACGCCTTATCACCCCCAAACAAATGGCCAAGCCGAGGTTTCGAATAGAGAAATCAAGCAGATTTTGGAAGAAACCGTTGGGCCAAATAGGAAAGATTGGAGTTTACGTTTAGAGGATGCACTGTGGGCCTATCGTACGGCTTACAAAACGCCCATTGGTATGTCTCCATTTCGGCTCATTTATGGCAAACCGTGCCATCTTCCTGTGGAATTAGAACACAAGGCACATTGGGCTGTCAAGACCTTCAATATGGACGTGGACAAGGCTGGAATTCATAGAAAGCTTCAATTGAATGAACTTGAAGAGATTAGGCATGATGCTTATGAGAATGCTCGAATTTACAAAGAGAAGACCAAGGCGTTCCATGACAAGATGATTCGAGGGAAAACATTCTCAATAGGGCAGAAATTGTTGCTATTCAATTCCCGTCTTCGTTTATTCCCTGGTAAGTTAAGTTCTAAGTGGGTTGGCCCGTTTGTTATTACTAATGTTTTTGTTCATGGTGCAGTCCAAATCCAAAGTTTGAAAACTGGGCAAGAATTCAAGTTGAATGGGCATCGTTTGAAGCCATACTATGCGAACTTTGTTGAGCAGGTCGTGGAGGAAGTACCCCTCCATGCCTTGGAGGAAGTACCCCTCCATGCCGTGGGCTCTAATGGTGCTTAATTGGAGGTATCGTCCAGCTGGAAGACGTTAAAGCGAGGGCTTCTTGGGAGGCAACCCATGCATTCAACGAAGGAAGTTCTAGGAATCACCCAACAACCAGATTTGCGTTCCTAAACCCTTCTCTTTACTGCTTTCATTTTGCTCTGATTAGTTAGTTGTATTATTTGTTTGCTTTCTGTGAGTTTATGCTTGAAACATTGAAGACAATGTTTGATTTAAGTGTGTTGGGGGGGGGGGGGTTACAAAGTGTTTTTGATGCAAATTCATGGGATTCTATCACCCATTACTTCTAAAGTTGTTTCTCACTGTTTTTAAGTGTTTTTAAGCTGTTTTGGAGTGTTTTTGTGTGTTTTGAAGTAAAAATCCGAAAATTTGATAAAAATTTGAAAAATCAGTTTGAAAAATACCAAAAGAATTGTTTTAGAGTCGTTTTTGTGTGTTTGTGTCTTAGGTATCTTCCAACACAATGATGAGGATTTGGTTTTTAATTGCATGACTGTTAAAGAAAGTTACGGACATGGATGGAAGTTTGATGTGCTTTTGATTTATGCTTAGTTGTAGTTGTTGTTTACGAATTCACATGTGATCACAAAGGATAAAATCAGTTTTTGTAACATGCTTGAAGGAAGGAACTCAAACTAACGCTACATCCCTGAGAGACTTGAGCCTAAAACGTTCTTTGGAGAGTTATTAATCTGTGATTCTTTGTTTTCTAAAGTTGTTGCATGATCTCATTATTCTTTGCTTGGTTGCTACTTAGAATGCGTTTTTTATCATTATAGATTCAAATACTAGAACTCATGCCCATTCCATACAAAGCATGACATTGAATTGCATAACACATGATCAAGATGAAGTTGTTTAGTGAGCCACAACCAAAAAGCCAAACCCTTTTGTCATATGCTTTGTAGGTTTAACCCCTTTTGAGCCTTATTTAGCCTATATTCTTTGTTAACCACATTATCCTTACCTAGCCTAAAATAGGACTATCCGTACCCTTGTTCTTAAAGGATAGTGAAGCATGACTTAGAAGGAATTCCTTTTGATTGTCCTTATGCAGAAAATCAAGTGTGGGGGAATGATTGATTGTTTTTAAGCTCATTTGTACATTTTGTTTCTCAAAAGAAAAGAAAAAGATGAGAAAAACGTGTGAAATGAAACATGTGAAAAGAAAAGAAATAAAAAAAAAAAGAGTTTGAAAAGAAGAAAGAATGAGTTTAAGAGTGTTGATTGTTGAAAAAAGGGTCCAAAACATCAAATCTGGCCCTGGAATGTGTAAATCTCCCCTTTTTGGTCAAAAAGTTGATTTCTGCATTCAAAAGTGAATTCTAAGTGTCAATTTCATTACTTTGCTTGCTATTTCTTTAAGAACCTTTGTTTATCCCTAACCTTTCTTTGTTAGCCAACACCCTTAGCCCCGTTTCAACCCTTTAAACTTCGATCTTGGGTGTTGTGTGTTTCAATATGTGGAGTTTGGAATTGGTATGAGCATATGGTGTCCCTGGTTCTTGCATCTAAGTAGTAGCACTCTTTTCATGAGATCATATTCATTCATAACTCTAGAAAAGTGCTTTCTTTGCTATAACATATGTGAGTGTTCGTTTTCATGTTTACATCAATCTTCTCACATATACCTAGTGTAGGGTGTGTAGTCAGAAAATCTGAATGAAATTGAGTGCATATCTAGTATGGAATTGAGGGATTCTCTAAGGCATGTTACTACATTCAAAACGTTGTTTTAATTGATTAAATGCAAGCTAGTGAATGGTGACCATGATTAAGTATGTGCTTGAGGGTAGGGATCACTAAAATCTATGGGAGTAGTGATTTTTGGCATGTCATGTTGCATTGAAAATCCCTGAGGCAAATGTTGAAAGGTTTAGATTGTGTTTTGTTTGTTTTGTTTGTTTTGTTTGTTTTGTTTTGCTCGAGGACTAGCAAAAGCTTAGTGTGGGGGAATTTGATAGGAGCATATTTATGCGATTTAGTTAGCTTATTTTCGTGCATTTATGTTGTTATTCCTTAGTTATTTTAGTGTTTAAAGTCATTTTCGTGCAATTTCAGGTTCTAAGGACAAAGTATGCAAAAATGTGCATTTTGGAGTCTTTTGGAGCAGTTTTGGGCATGAATTGAATAGCTTATGCTTGGAGCAATATAGATGGACGAAATTGAAGACTTAAAGAAGCTAGGAACCTGCCAAATAGAGGAAGAAGAATGTAATTCAAGTCAAAGAGGGAAAAGGAATCCAAGAAGAAGAAGGATTGACCAAGTCAAAGTTTCCTAATCCTAGTGCACAAAGGTTTCAGCTACAAAGAAGGAGTCCTAAACACTTTGGGACACTTAATTCCTTGCTCTAGGAGGATGCCGCACATCACTTACCCGTCATTGCCACATAAGTAAACACATTCCCTTTTAATTTAGGACCCAAATCAGCAAGGAAAACTGATTCTCTTCCCTTGCCGCATAGGAAAATCTCTTTCTCTTTATTCCCTTCCCTTGCCGCACCTTGTTGCCTAATTCCCTTGGGACTTTGAACTTAATTTCCTATTTCCTTTAAGATTTAGAATAATTCCTGATTACCTAATTTAATTTGGAGCCTTGTTCCTTAAATACCAAGTCTTGTCGCAGCCTTAGGGGGATGATTAACCAATTCACACAACCTTACACCATTCTACATAATCCCAGCCATCTCTACACCCTTGCCGCAACTCCATTCAACCTAAAACACATTCCTGACCCCAAAACACATCTCATACACTTTCATCCACCTTTGTGCCGCAGTAAGAAGAAAGAAGGGAGAACTCTTGGATGTTCGAGCTTGATTGTTGGAGCATTCTAGGTGTAATTCATTCTATGTTTACAATGTTTAATTTCTTTTTCTTTTGTTTTGCTGTGAACATAAGTGGCTAAACCCCTTTTGGCTATGGGCCTATTCAAAGCCATGAACATACTTGCAATATGAATTGATTACCTTCAGTTGTGATTTCATAAATTGTGAATTCAATTTGCTTAACTGTTTGGTTGATAACTTACTCTTGTATGTTGATTGAGAGTACACGCTTAGTTTTCATGCATGAAGTTTTCATGCATGAATTTGATGCTATAATATAGGGGAATTTCACCTAATCGTTATGAACTTATATTCATGTGTAGTGGAGATTGCTAGTCACAATCGTGTTAAGTGAATTCTTGGGAGGAGTATCATGCTCATCATAGTTACGAATGCCTCGGCAATGCTTATAGTTCTCATGAAGTTTAATGATCTCTGATTGTATCTTTATTGTGCTGTTCATGTAGGGGACTTTTAGAGAATGTTTTGAATTGTTGTATGCGCATTCCCATCCAATTCAATAACTTAAGGAGAACTTGAAGGTTAATTTAAGCGTACCTAATTAATCTGGAGTGTTGAGTTTCATGGTTTATCGAATGAACAATTGAAAATTGGTTTGTATGCAAGTGTGTCATGTGTGGAGAAGAACCCTCTAGCTAGCCTAAAACCCATCCAAAACACCAATTTCGTACCAAAATCTGTTTAAGTCTTTAGTTTGCTTGTTTTACTTTAAATTCGTCCAAAACCCAATCCCTTTTACTTTTGTGTGTCAAACTAGTTAGAATCTGTCCAACTTTGTGTTTTTAAGTGTTTTGGGTCATTATAGTTCCAAATTCGTCCAAATTTACCCCTAGAGTCTGTTTTGAGTCTTTTAGCTTGTTTTAAGCTGTTTTGAGTCTTTTAAGTTTGTTTTGAGTCTTGTGAGTCTTGATAAGTGTTTTTAAGTTTGTTTTTGCGTTTTTAAGTCAGTTTCAATTGTTTTAGCAATCCCTCCTAATCCCCGGTCTAGAACGATCCCTACGTGCATCTTTACTACAATTGTCAACAAGAAGGTTTAATTTGTGTGCTTATTTATTTCACATCACAGCACACTTATATTCTCATGAATATAGTCGAGGAAGCCAAATCTGGTGTGGAAAATCCTGAACTTCACATTGAATTAGGCAGTATTATCTTTAGGTTCTAGAGCCCTAAGGCAAGAGATGTTCCTTCCTAGGCCATAGTTGATCAAGTGCAGAAGTCAGCAATGCATTCGACACCACCAGCAAATCTATTCTACTCGACCGACAGAGCTCGGTTCCGAGTTAGCACACTCGCATTCATAAGAAGGACGTAGTTAACTCATAATTACTTGACATGTGTGCCACGTAGCGCTTTGTAATTTTTAGAATCAACACTGATATGTTGAATTTTAAATGCGATCCTAATTAAGATTGAGTTTATAGCTCATATGTGGATCAGAACGGTAATAAACGATTCCGACAATGACAAGTAATTTGCCGGATTAATAAAACAAGTCAAGTTACAGTTGACTAGTCCTTGTTAGTTAAAATGACATGAGCCAAATCTATCAACTGTCCATGACAAATCCCTTTAGTATTGCATATATAACAACTTCACTTCCATCTAGCATTGCTTAACGTTTAATTCATATTAAGAAAGTATATCTGTATTTGCTTAAACTTATAATTATCTCAAAAATTTAGATTACATTCGGATTTGATCAGAGTTCCTCCAATTCAAATCCCATTCTAGTAAGTAAACAAGTTGAAGTTGTGAAAGCTTCCGCTCACCAAGGAAAATGGTACACAAAACTACTTGTATATGTCGAATTCAATTGCGGCTTTGCTGCGAGTTTTGACCGACCATTGTGGGTCGTTTAAGTATCTGGTCCCATCAGTGCACCTAGAAAGCGACGGCTCTGATAGTTTGACTATGAAGCCCACATTTGCCATTTGTTGATTGTTGTCGACCAAAAGCTTTTGAATAAGGTTGCCGCCACACAATTCCGTGATCTTGATAAAATACAAATGTTATATTAAGTAAACGATAATATTGATATATAAATAAGTAAATAAATAAGTTATATTATAAGTGAAATGAAAACATCGCGAAATGTTATGACCGTAAATTACTCGTTGTCAACCAAGTTCAACACCAAATTCCCTATTCAATCCGTTTGTCTAAGCATCAATTGCTATTGAGGGATATGATTAGATCGTGGACACATGGACGACGCTCATTTCGTTCTTGTTAGGGCAGCAGGGTTAATTGCCAATAGGATCCTCAGATCTTCTTTGTGAGGATCTCGAGGATTTGTAAATCGTGTCCGTTTATCGTACATCGTGTAGTCAGTTTTCGTCAGATACTGTTTGTTTTTAATTTTAAATAAAAAAATTTAAAATGATTTCTGACCGCACGATGTATGATGAACATATACGATTCACGGATCCCTGAGATTCTCACAAAGAAGATCCAAAGAGGATCCGGATTTGGTTAATTGGGTCCCTAAATTAAGGGAAGGTCTTCAAGTGGATAACCAATTTGCCACTTTGGATAAGTGATATTCATTAATATTATAACTAAGTGGTATTCATTTTCATTTGTTAGTAAAATATTTTAAACTCAACTCACATAAATAACGAGTTTGATATAACATTATCATGGCCAGTTTATTTTGTGGTTTAGTTCAAATTCTTCACCATTTAGTATAAAATATTGTTGTAAAAGAAAAATTATATGTTCTTACTTATTAGGTAACGGTAGACAATATTAGGAAAATTATGTATTCATTTCATAAAGAATAATCTTACACTTTTAGTATTTATATACAAGTATATTGTAACCACTAAGAAACCAAAATAAAACTATCTAACAGATATCTTAACCACTAAGTAATATCTCTAGATAGTGTAGTTACAATATTGCCCTTTATATCCCCCCTCAAACGAAATTGAGGTAACCAAAGATGAAGTTTGTCTCGGAGATACAAGAACATGGACTTGGATAGGGATTTAGTGCATATATCTGCCACCTGTTCTTGAGTGCAAATGAAATGCACAGAAATTTGTTTTGCCAAGACTTTTTCCCAAATGTAGTGGTAGTCAATTTCCACATGTTTTGTCCGAGCATGAAAAATTGGATTCGTGGCAAGAGATATGGTAGAAATATTGTTGGGGAGAGCAAGGTAAGCAATAACCAATGTCAACTAGCAGTTTACAAATCCAGGTAATCTCAGAGGCAGTATTGGCAAGGGATCTGTATTCTACTTCAGTGGAGGAGCGAGCTACTGTTGGTTGCTTCTTAGCACTCCAACTAATTAAGGAATTTCCCAGAAAAAACACAATAAGCTCCAGTTGATCTTCTATCAAGGGCACAGCTTGCCCAATCAGCATCAGAGAAGGCAGTCATTGTATGAGTAGTGGAACACTTGGAGAACCATAAACCAAGATCAATAGAACCCTTAAGATATCTAAGGATTCTTTTAACTGCCTGGAAATGAGAAATGTTGGGGCTGTGCATGAATTAACAGACAAGATTGACTGCAAAACTGATATCGGGTCTTGTCCAAGTAAGATACTGAAGAGCACCACCTAAAGAGCGATACTCAGAAACATTTTCATGCAATGGTGATTCATGATCAAGTTTAGAAGTACTGAAGGGTGTACTGCAAGGCTTAGCCCTTGCCATGTTGGCTTTGGATAGCAAATCCAAGATGTACTTTGTCTGGGAAATGAATATACCTGAAGAGGATCGTTTAACTTCGATTCCAAGGAAGTAATGTAGAGTGCCAAGATCTTTGATAAGGAATAGAGAATTGAGCTGTTGTATCACTTGTTTACATGTTGCAGAATTAGGACCAGTGACCAAAATGTCATTCACATATATAAGAATGAAAACCAAATTGGGGGCCTTTTTGGTGAACAGAGAGTGATCACTTTGAGATCCTACAAACCCTAGAGAGTGAAGAGCCCCATGAAGCCTCTCATACCAAGCTCTTGGAGCTTGTTTTAAACAGTACAGGGATTTGTGCAAGTGACAGACATGAGAGGACTTAGTAGAATCTTCAAAGCCAGGAGGCTGATTCATGAACACTGATTTAGTTAGGGTAACATGTAAAAAGGCATTGCTAACATCAAGTTGGTTCAAAAGCCAATCATATTGAGATGCTAGAGTAAGAAAAAGCCGGATAGTGACTAGTTTGGCTACCGGGCTAAATGTTTCCGTGTAGTCACGACCTTCCTGTTGGTTGAAACTCTTTGCAACTAACCGAGCTTTGTACCTGTCCACAGTACCATCAGGTTTTCTCTTAATACGAAACACCCATTTGCATCCTACAATATTTTGTGAGGAAGATTTAGGGACAAGAGACCATGTTCAGTATTGATAAGTGCATTTACTTCTTCCTGCATTGCTTGGCGCCAATGAGGGTACTTGGAAGCTTGAATATATGTTGTAGGTAGATAATCTGCTGAAAGATGAGATGGTAAGGGGTGTTTGGTAGCAGTGAAGGCTTTGGGCTTGAAAATACCAGATTTGGACCTGGTTTGCATTGAGTGAATGTTGATAGGTTGGTTGAGATTGGTAGGTTCTGAAATTGCTACTGAATGACTGGAAATTGGAGTGATGGAAGGGACAGTGGGTGAGGAAGGAGCTGCAGATGGAGCTAAAGGTTGTATTGGTGAAGTGGTAGATGAAGGAGAAGGTTGAAAATTGAAGGTAAGGGTAGAAGGAATGGTTTCTGGGTGAATAGGAGAGTGTGAGGATGTAGGTGTGGTAATGGTGGATAGATGTTGAAATGGAAAACTAAACTCATTAAACAGAATATGTCTGGAGATATAGAGTCTGTTGGTTTCAGGATCAAGACACTTGTAACTCTTGTGATTCAAACTATAGCCAAGAAATACACAAGCCTTGCTTTTGGGATTCAACTTTGAGGAAGTGTAAGGCTTTAACCAAAGGAAACAGGCACAACCAAAGACTTTCAACAACTTATAATTGGGTGTTATGTGATACAAGGATTCCCAAGGAGATGTTCTGGAGCCAGTAGGAGATCGATTAATGAGGTAGATTGTTGTGGCAAATGCCTCAACCTAGTAGATGTGAGGTACTTTAGAAGCTGCCAAAATAGTTCAAGCAGTTTCCACTAAATGGCGATGCTTATGTTCTGCACACCCATTTTGTTCAAGGGTGTGTGGACAGGTGAGTTGATGCTGAATGCCATGTGTAACCAAGAACTTGGAGAAAGAATTACTCAAGTATTCTCCACCTGAGTCAGATCTTAAGGTAATAATCATTGTGCACAGAGAATTTTCAACCATAGATTTGTATTGAATAAAAGTGGACAGTACATCAGACTTGTATTTCAATGGATAGAACCAGCAATATCGTGTATAATCATCCACAAAAATGACATAGTACTTGAAACCTTGAGTATAAGTTATGGGTGAAGGGCCCCAAACATCTGTATGGATGAGTTATAAAGGTTTGCTAGTTGTAGAAATTGTAGAAACAAAAGGAAGCCTAGAACATTTACCTAAAGCACAATCTGAGCAAAAAAAACTTAGCAGCATTGGGTAACACTGAAATACAAGATTGAGATGCTAGTTTATTAACAATCTTAACAGAAGGGTGACCCAATCTGTTGTGCCAGAGATCTCTTGAGGCTTTCACAAAGGCAGTAAGTGCTTGAGGAAAACCAGTTGTTGATGGTGAGAAAAAAATGGATAGAAACCATTCCGAACAGGTCATTTAAAACGCATCATCCCCGAAGAAAGATCTTTCACAGTGAAGTGAGAGGGATAAGGATGCAAGGAACATTGATTATCAATCAGAAATTGATTTGCAAATAGAAGATTGTGTTTCAAATTAGGAACATATAAGACTTTATTCAGATTAAAAACACTAGTGGAAGTATTCAAAATAGTAGAGCCAGAGTGAGTGATGGGCAAACCTTTGCCATCACCAATGTATACTTGTTCAGGACCAGTGTAGGCTTAAGGGTTTTGCAGAGTAGCATAAGAGTTGGTCATGTGGGATGTGGCTCCTGAATCCACAATCCAAGCAGGAGTGGAAGATGATGTGTTTGCAACCATTGCTGAATGAGAAGATTTCCCACCATAGGCCAGATTTATGCGATGAGGACAATCACAAGCCTCATGATCAAACTGATGACATATCTGGCAAGAGTTCTTCTTGTTGTAGGAAGAGAAAGTATTTCGACCTCCACGATTATAACGCTGATTATTGGTGTTTGAGCAATTGAAATTGCTTGACCTCTGATTATTAAAGAATCTGGAATTTCCACTATTGAAGTGGCCACGATTGTGATTACAATCCGTTCCACGACCTTGATTAGTAAAGGTAGAACCCTAAGCAACAAATGCCTGAGAGTTAGGGTTTGATGCAGGAAGTGGAAGAATACCGGCCGAGGTATTTAGAGCATGAAACAATGATGATTTAGATACACTTTTCTTGCGAGTTGCTAACTGTATCTCTTTGCTAAGGAGCAGACCATGGAGTTCATCAATTGTGGTAGATCCAAGTCGAAATTGAATAACATCAACAAACGAATCATACTAAAAGGGAAGACCATGAAGAGTGACCGAGATCAAATCTGAGTCGTCAACCGGAGAACGAGCACTAGTAAGGGCATCAGCAATGGCCTCAATTTGTTGAAGATATTGAGCAGTAGTGGATTCACCTTTGGTAAGATTGCGAAGGCGAGATCGAAGCTCATAGTCTTGATTCCAATTTCGCCCAAAGTTCATGAGCCGAATTCACACTGACAGTATAAGGAATTAGGGACTCAGAGAGCGTGGAATTGATCCAGATGAGAATATACAGATCATTCTCATAGCAAGAGACATAGGCAGAATTGAGGATGCGATTGCCTGAAGAATCAAGAACGAACTAAGGCGGTGCCGCCATGGATCCATCAATGAGACCAGTTAGATTATACCGATGAAAAATTGGAGCAAAGAGAGCACTCCAGGTCAAGTAATTGGTGGTGGTGAGCTTGATTGGCACCATAGATCTAATGTTTTGGGTCGTAATTGAGGAAGAAATCGAAGAATTAGGGTTTAAAGCTGCAGTCGGAAGAGGATGAACATGAGAAACTGATTCCGACGAAGGAGATGCAGAGGTCGCCATTGACAGATAGCGATGAAGGAGGATGGAAGAACTCGAAGCACGATCGAAAATTTGATCAAGAAATCAGAGTAAAAGATCGTAGAAAGAAGCGCAATGAGTAGGATCAAAGGGAGAGAGAAGTCGTGAGACAGTTAGGCGGGTGATACCATATTAGGAAAATTATGTATTCATTTCATAAAGAATAATCTTACACTTTTAGTATTTATATACAAGTATATTGTAACCACTAAGAAACCAAAATAAAACTATCTAACAGATATCTTAACCACTAAGTAATATCTCTAGATAGTGTAGTTACAATATTGCCCTTTATAGACAACACCATTTTTTTTCTTGATTTCTTCTCCTGCTGTAAGTTTCTTATATATAAAGCGACAGTGAGGCTAAGATCCCAAACAAAACTACACACAACAAGTCTAGGTCTGGACATCTCAAGCCGATACTCAAAAGCCAAAACCATCAACATGCTGCCAAAATAAAAATGGTATGCGTAGATATAAAGAAATACTATAACTTGCCAAACTATCAGCTAGATTTTTTTTTTTTTAATTTTTAGACATGTCGTAGCTCACATTCACATTGTCAAGTTCTTACAAGCAAATCTCAATAATCAAGCCAAAACAAGATAATTTAATGGACGCTTATCGACTACAGTAACAACATCACAAAAACTCTGGGAGCACAATCAAATCTCATCATCAACTATTAATCCCTAATCTCCAATCAAATTTGAGTGAAATATGGATTTTCCTTCTTTTTCCTTGCATTCGAGTATGCCGATGTTGCCTCTCGCAGTCCCACGCCACCAGCATTGCCATATCATTATCTGCCCATTTAAGTACGTAACCTCTTAACTAATAACCGTGTAGTGTATCATCCTTTTTATATGAATAGAATCAAGAAGGATTACATCCTTAAATGTCAGCTAAGATGATACAAATAATATAGTATGACTACTATTAATTTGTCAAATGCACACATACACTTTAAAATTAGCTCTAGTTCACTCATTCCTTAAGTTTGTAAGTAAAACCTCATGACCTCTAGCTTAAGGTCAAACGTAGCAAGAGAAACAAACACAGAGAAAAATGCAATATATAATATATCAAGAGTTACGGTCAATGTACTACTTCTCTTCACTTGTAAATGAGAAGTCTTAAGTTCAATTATCGTCAAAATAGAATTTAAACCACATTAGTATAAATAATATCGTTTATTAAAAAAATAATAATAATACATCAAGGGTTACTAGTTGGTGCACAAAAGCAAGAGCACGGGAGTGCATGATGGGCCATCTATTCTCTTCAATGGGGTTGCGATGAATGGAGGGAAATGGTAGAGCGTGGGTCCCGCAGAAGAAAACCATGCACGAGTGATGAGTGAGGTCGGTAGGGACTTTGCAGCTGCAAGCAACAAGCAAGCGATTGAAGCCAAAAAGTATTGATGGGATTTGATGGTGGGGGAAGTGGCGATGGTGGTGGGAGAGTGACATCCGTGGACATGTCCTTTCTTTGCCCTTCCAGAGCGGGACACGGCTGGGATGGCGTTAACCCTTAGGGCTGGTTTGGTATTGCTGTGCTTTGAAAAAAAGCTGCTTCTGCTGTGCTGTGAGAATAAGCGGCTGTGAAATAAAGCAGTAGAGTGTTTGGTAAACTTTTTTGTAAAAGTGCTTTTGAAAAAAAAAAACAGTATTATAGTGTTTGGTAAACTTTTATGTAAAACAGATGTGAAAAAAAGCCGGTTTTTCAAAGCTGGGTTTTGCAGCTTCTTGTTTTTGGCTTTTTTTCACCCAAAACTGTGAAAAAAAGCTGAAGCTGAACGTTTACCAAACACCAAAAACTGTCCCAGCTTTTTTTCACAGCAGCTTTTTTTAAAATCACCTCAACCCCAAACTGGGGCTTAGTCTCTGCCTCCCTTAAACCCTTGAATCATGAATCCACCAATGTAAACCCTACTCTACACATTATTCACACGCCCCCTATTCACTGTTCATAAATCAACTAAGCTAATTTTCTTTCAGAAGTTCCAAAAAATCAATGGCTAGATATTGCATAAGGAGATTTAATGACTCTTGCAACGATTAGATCTTGCATAAATTTTGAAACCGGACCTCACTATCTCTTGTCAAATATAATAGTAAATTATATATGTACTATTCATGCAGGACTCTTAATTATTGAAAAAGAAATGGGAATTGGATTCCCTCCTGAGCAAATAGTGGGAATCCTCATGATCAACAAACACAGGCCGTTGGATTTTGATTCAATGGCTACAATTATTATCACTTTTAGAGGGATCCTCTGTTTGTAGCCGTTGGATCAAAATCTCAAAGCCAATCTAATAGCCCGTGTTTGTTGGTCATGAGGATCCTCACCATTTGCCCAGGAGGGGATCCAATTCCAAAGAAACGTGCCACCATCGGTCATCTTTCCACGTCCATCAATGACTAAAGATATTTCATGTGCCTGTTTAACGATAATATGTTCTTATAAAAAGTAGTTGAGGTTTGCATATCTTTTTTCTTTATGTATATTAGCCTTCATGTACGCGCTCATATGTGTGCAGAAGGTATTTTTTGAATCACGACGTGTTACGCGAGACTTACACATATGTGTGTGTGTGTGTGTGTAAATTGACAAAAGAAAAGTCAAATATTTGAAATAAATGAATAATCTTAGATCGTGCTAGAAGAAACCCCGCATAAACCAATTAAAGGAACTGAATTCAAATAATAAAACCGGTCTCTATAGAATTTACATTAAGAATAGAGAAAATAATATTTAATAAACAATTAATTGAATCATATTATTGATAACCCATTGTGAGGCTAAGCCCACCCCCTCCCCCTTAGTGTAGATAATATCGTTTGTTAAAAAAAAAAACAATCATTTGACAACTAATTTAATCACATTATTATCCACGTGCAAAAGACTTTTTTTATAACCGGCATTACACGCCTCTTAAGATGTTTTGTGACACAACCCGACCCGAGAATCAGGGCGTGCTGGCCGTCACAAACGTGACGTAACCATTACGCAATGCGGAAGCAATAATATAAGAGTATGAATAATTAGAAACTGAATACTAGCAGTACACTCCTAATGATATACTAAAGAGAGAGAGTTAAAGTATGAAATGCACATAATCAGAGCATAAGGTTCAAATGCAGTCAAGTAGGACAATTACTAAGTTACAACACCCGAAGGTGAATCCTACATGAGTGAAGTCCGTCAGAACAGCCGTGGGAATCCTCGAGAGCCACCAAACACTCCTAACTACAACCTGGAGGGGCGCAAAACAAGGTGAGTGGGTCAGTAAAACAAAGCTTTCAAAATCTTCCTTTAAAAACATAAATATCCCCTCGCTAGAAAAACCTGTATACTTTCCCAGAAAAATAGCATGTATATATATATAGCTTCAAAAATCTCAAACACCCTTAATCATCATTTTCCAGAAAAATATGCCATGCCATGAGCCATAAACATAATGTGGATGCATCAACAATAATCAGGTGAAATAATAAATCAACCGGAGACCCTGCAGTGGTCCTGTACGGCTGATTCTAGAGCTCAATATCCAATCCAGCCGGAGTCACCAAACTGTGACCTGTACGGCCCTGCCGGAGTCGCCAACTGCGACCTGTACGGCACTACGCTGCACATGAGTCGGAACTACCTATAGTAGTCTGTACGACTCGGATGGTGTAATAATACGCTCTAGTGCTTCTCTCATCAATCATCTGTGCACATAATCTAAGGTCACCTACTAGTCGGAACCGTCTCTAATGGTCTGTACGACTAGCATGTCGGAACCACTTCCAGTGGTCTGTACGACTAGCATCTACTTGGATCCAAGGTGAGCGTGTGATGCGGTGAATAACATAAGCACTAACACCAGGGGTGCAGGTTATGAGCTATCAACATAAATCACATCCAACAATTCAATACACCAAATGTAACTCACCTGATACTCACCTGTGCGTCCGCAGCACCAATTCAAATATATGCATCATATAATATCCATTCACATATTTCATGTAATTACTATGCATGGCACTTCAATCACATGATTCATATAAATCTATGCATGGCATTTCAAAACATACTTTCATTTTAATTCAAATTCTGGGAAAAATCATTAAGTATATAGGCGTATAATGAAAACAAAACTGCCCACTCACTGGTATGTCGCAGGATCGTAACCCCCGTGACGCCTCTGACTGCGCTCGTCCTCGGGGTAGATCTCACCTATATGCGAAACAACTATAAAAACGTTATTTTAAACACATAACCAACAATTCGAAATAACTTCTCATAAAATGCTCAATTTTGGCATATGAATATACCAACGCGATCTACACAACCTCACGAACATCGTGATATTTTTAAATAAATTTTTCTATGGCCCACGCGCCCTCACGCGCCGGGGAGGCCACGGCCTCACGCGCCCCCACGCGCATCATCTTCAACCTCCCGACGCCGGAACAGTGCCACCGGCGCCGGATTCTGGGCAACCCTGCAACTGCCCTTTTCTCACTCGTTTTTGTGCCATTTTTCATGAAATTTTCACCAAAATGTCACAAATCATGAGAGGAAGAAGGCTATACCTCTTTGGAACCTCAAAACCTTCCAAATCGCATCGGGAGAATTTCACCAAAACCGGCCACCTTCGAACCTTGTGATCCCGACGTCCCAAAGCTTCAAACGAAGCACTCCGAGCTTCGTGGGGACCTCCTTAAGCTCGTGGTAAGCTTGGATTGTCCTAAAATGCAACCATTTAAAAGTTGGTGAATAGTGACAATCACGGACCTCGTGATTCCAGCGTGAAAACGTATGAAACCTTACCTGAAATGGGTACCAATGGGTTCGTATGGTCTCTAGGAGTATGATGGTGGTCTCAACCACGTCGATCTGTGAAGGTTTGATAATCTTTGGGGTTGTCCGTACAATTCGAATGAAAAGGGAGAGAGAGACCGAGAACATGCGGGAGAGAGGGAGAGAGAGAGTGAAAAAAATAATGGTGTGCGTGTGTGGTCAACAAACACCCCAACCACATAAAATAATTCCAAATTAATTTCCAACAATTTTCCCAAAATAAACTTAGGATAGGACAATAAAACCCAATGAAATGTCACATACCGTAGTAGATTCAAGGGCAATCCCGTCATTTCACATCCTCGATTAATTAATTCCGGGACGGGCTGTGACAATCTACCCTCCTTATAGAATTTCGTCCTCGAAATTCACATAATCAAACCAATACTAGTAGCCATAAAACAACCTCGGATACATCTCTCTCAATCGATCTTCAGTCTCCCAAGTAGCTTCTTCTACCGAGTGGTTCCTCCACAATACTTTCACCATGCTCACTGTCTTATTCCTTAGAACCTTGTCCTTCCAGTCCAAAATAGTCACTGGTTCTTCATCATACGTCAAATCCGGATTAATCTCCAAAGGTTGAGGAGGAATCACATGCGAAGGATCCGAAACATAATGTCGAAGCATCGAGACATGAAACACATTATGCACCTTAGATAACTCCGGAGGCAACTCCAACCTGTAGGCAACCTCACCAACCTTTTCGACAATCACATAAGGTCCTATGTACGTAGGACTTAACTTGCCTCTTTTCCCAAATCGCACCACACCTCTCCAAGGTGATAATTTCAAAAATACCAAATCACCCACATTATATACTCGATCAGTGGCATGCCTATCCGCCAAACTCTTTTGCCAATCTTGGGCCGCTTTCAAGTTAGACTTAATCACTTGAACATTCTGAGTAGTCTCCTCCACTATCTCTGGGCCCACCAAAGCTCGTTCACCTACCTCTGACCAACATAAAGGCATTCGACAAGCTCTACCATAAAGTGCCTCAAAAGGTGACATACCAATACTTGAATGAAAACTATTATTGTAGGCAAATTCCATCAAATCCAAGCGATCATGCCAAGAATCACCAAACTGCAACACTGAAGACCTTAACATATCTTCCAACGTCTGAATAGTCCTCTCAGATTGACCATCTGTCTGAGGATGATAAGCAGTGCTGTAAAGCAATCTCGTACCAAGAGCTTCTTGAAAAGCCACCCAAAACTTAGAAGTGAATCTTGGGTCTCGATCAGAAATAATACTCACCGGTACCCCATGATATTTCACAATCATTCTAATAAACAATTTAGCCAACTTGTTCAAAGGATACTTCTCCCTCACTGGAATGAAATGCGCTGACTTGGTAAGCCGATCTACGACCACCCAAACTCCATCAAAACCATTCTGCGTACGAGGAAGCTTATATACAAAATCCATAGTAATGTTTTCCCACTTCCATAGAGGAACGGGAAGTGGTTGCATCAACCCAAATGGCTTCTTCCTTTCTGCTTTAACTTGTTGACAGACGATGCATCTACTTACATATTCAGCAATTTCCCTTTTCATACCCGGCCAATAATAAAATGGTCGAATGGTATGATACATCTTAGTTCCTCCTGGGTGCATAGCATAAGCCGAACAATGAGCTTCATCCAAAATTCCTTTCTTTAATTCCTCATTATTAGGCACATACATCCGGTTCTCTTGCATAAGCATACCATCTGATTCCCTGATTCTGAAATCCTTTTTCTTACCTTTCTCAATAGCCTCGATTATCTCCTGAGATTCCTCATCATTCATCTGAGCTTCACGTACCCGATCAACCAACACCGGCCTGACTTGGAAACTAGCAAGAAATGCTTCCATTCGATCTTCCATTTCCAGTTCCACTCCAGTAGACCTCAAATCTGCAAGAAGAGGAACACGACAAGCATACAAGGCATTAAGTCGTCCTTGAGGTTTCCTACTCAGTGCATCAGCTACTACATTTGCACGACCCGGATGATACTCAATCGTGCAGTCATAATCGCTTAGCAATTCCAACCATCTTCGCTGACGAAGATTAAGATCATGCTGAGTAAAAAGATACTGAAGACTCTTATGATCTGTAAAGATTCTACATTTCTCACCATAGAGATAATGCCTCCAAATCTTCAAAGCAAAGACAATAACTGCCAACTCAAGGTCGTGAGTAGGATAATTCCTTTCATGAACTTTCAATTGCCGAGAAGCATAGACAATCATTCTATTATGCTGCATCAAAACACATCCCAAACCATTCAATGAGGCATCACTGTAAATCTCAAAATTACCACCATCATCAGGAAGTACCAATACTGGCGCATGAGTGAGACAATACTTCAACCGCTGGAAACTTTGCTCACAATTATCATCCCATTCGAACTTAACATCCTTCCTGGTTAACCTCGTTAGTGGCAAAGCAATCATAGAGAAATCTTGCACGAATCGTCGATAGTACCCTGCTAGACCAAGGAAACTCCGTACCTCAGTGACGGTTCGTGGTTGCTCCCAATTCTCCACTGCTGCAATCTTTTGAGGATCTACTTGAATTCCTTGTGCCGATATCACATGCCCCAAAAATGCCACTCGATTCAACCAAAACTGACATTTACTAAACTTAGCATATAATCGATGCTCTCTCAATTTCTCCAAAACCAAATGAAGATGTCGAATATGCTCTGATTTCGATTTAGAATATACCAGAATATCATCAATGAAAACAATGAGAAATCTATCAAGATATTGCTGGAATACTTCATTCATCAACCTCATAAAAGCTGCTGGTGCATTAGTCAATCCAAAAGGCATCACCAAAAATTCATAATGTCCATAACGGGTCCTAAAAGCCGTTTTAGGGACATCCTCCTCTTTAATCTTCAACTGATAATAGCCAGATCTCAAATCAATCTTAGAGAATACACGACCACCCTTAAGCTGATCAAACAAATCATCAATACGAGGCAATGGATAACGGTTTTTAATCGTTACCCGATTCAATTGCCTATAATCAATGCATAATCTCAGCGTTCCATCTTTCTTTCTCACAAACAATACTGGGGCTCCCCAAGGTGAACTACTAGGTTGAATAAAACCTTTATCAATTAATTCCTGCAATTGAGCTTTTAACTCTCTCAATTCAGCTGGAGCCATCCTATATGGAGTTAAAGATATAGGATTCGTACCTGGAAGCAAATCAATAGAAAACTCCACATCTCTGTCTGGTGGCAATCCAGGCAAATCATCGGGAAATACATCAGGATAATGTCTGACCACTCCAACTTCCTTCACGCTACTAGGAGCCACATCATTTAACACCACATGTGCTAAATATCCCTGACAACCCTTAGATAACAACTTCTTTGCTCTCATGGCAGAAATAACACCATGCTTCACCCCACTTCTCTCGCCCACAAAAGTAACCTCAGGTAGTCCAGGACGATGAAAAGTAACAGATTTCCCGTAACAATCTATATGGGCACGATTATAATGCAACCAATCTGCCCCTAAAATCACATCAAAATCCACAATATCTAACGGGATAAGATTAGCTGGCATAGCTACATTCTCTATCATCACTGGACATCCTGGATAAACACTATCAACATAACATTTATCCCCTCTAGGCATAGCAAACTCTAAATCAAACCCTAGAGGTGTAGGATGAGGTTGTGTCATTTGAACAAAAGTATGAGAAATCACAGAGTGCGTAGCACCACAATCAATCAAAACTCTAGTAAAGTGGCCAAGGATGTTTAACGTACCCATAATCAAGTCTGGATGGTTCTGAGCATCCTGCAGTGAGATGTTGTTAACACGTCCCTGGTTTTGCTATCGTCCTCCACGACCTCTGCTACTCTGATTACCACGTCCCTGAGAACGTCCCTGACCTGTCTGGCTAGACTGCCTAGATAATCCTGCACTGCTAGTAGCAACCTCTCCCTGCTGGAACTGACCTCCCTGATACCACTGCGATCCACTAGCCGGCATAGAAGGATAAGGAGTATAACCTCCAAGATTCTGGGAATACCCACTCTGAAAATAAGGATCCTGGGAATACTGATACTGCCCTGAAGCATAGGGAGCGGCATCACCCTGATAGTGGTAAGCAGCACCACCCTGACTCATCTGCCCAAAACTGCCTGCCCTAGGGTTCTGCTGAATCGGCGCTGGAGGAGGTATAACAGATTGCTGAGGTCTCTGCTGACTCTGGGGACACTGTGCAGCTCTATGTCCAGTCTGTCCACATGTATAGCAAGCACCACTAACTCTCCTGCACTCCCCAAAATGTCTGGAATTACAACGACGGCAGAATGGAGGGCCTGAACCACTAGCACCACCAAAATCTCTCTGTCTCTGAAACCTGGGTCCACTAGTAAATCTTCCACCTCTTCTCGGACCTGTGGCACTAAATCCCCCGCTAGAAGAACTCGAGCTCACTCCACTTTTCTTGAAATTCTGAGTCTTACGGGGTCCCGAAGTCAAAGCACCTTTACCCTTATCATCTTTCCTTTGATTATCCCCATTCTTATCTCTCTCTTCTTCACTTTCACTAGGCAAGTTTTCGGAATCCTCAATCCGAACCAAAATCTCAGAAAACTCATGATAAGTGGTGCAAGGAATAGCACTAGCAATTGTTCTCCATCTTTTCTTCGTTCCCAACTTAAAGCGACGAAGCATCTCCACTGGATTAGCAGCCACTTCTGGATCATAGCGAGATAAATCAGTAAACTTCCTATAGTACTCATTTGCCGACATTTTCTTTTGTTTCAGCTGAGTGAACTCCTGCTTCTTGCGATCAATATACTCTGGAGGAATAAATCTTCTCCTAAATGTTTCCTTCAATGTTTCCCAATCAGCTGCTGCCTCAGGTGACATAAACTTAGTCTCATTCTCCCACCAACTTGCAGGTTCTCTTCCTAAAAACCATGTAGTAGTCTCGACCCATCTACTAGCAGGAAAGTTTCCCTGACTTTGCATCACCTGATAAGTCTTCTCAATACGATCTAACCACTTTTCTGCCCCCTCATGACCTTCATTACCAACGAAATGCTCCAACTTCAGATTATAAACAGTCTCCAGGGGTGTTCTCTGAGGAGGACGGAATGAAGTCTGAAAGGCCTGGGCTATAGCTTCCCCTAACTGGGCTACATTAGGGAAACTGGGCTCAGAAGAAGAACGTGGATCCCTACGAGGTGGCATGGTTCTGACAGAAGACACCAAAGATAATTAGAAAGCTCACAATTTATACAGGACTGCAAACCTAGGCTCTGATACCAAACTGACACACCCCGACCCGAGAATCAGGGCGTGCTGGCCGTCACAAACGTGACGTAACCATTACGCAATGCGGAAGCAATAATATAAGAGTATGAATAATTAGAAACTGAATACTAGCAGTACACTCCTAATGATATGCTAAAGAGAGAGAGTTAAAGTATGAAATGCACATAATCAGAGCATAAGGTTCAAATGCAGTCAAGTAGGACAATTACTAAGTTACAACACCCGAAGGTGAATCCTACATGAGTGAAGTCCGTCAGAACAGCCGTGGGAATCCTCGAGAGCCACCAAACACTCCTAACTACAACCTGGAGGGGCGCAAAACAAGGTGAGTGGGTCAGTAAAACAAAGCTTTCAAAATCTTCCTTTAAAAACATAAATATCCCCTCGCTAGAAAAACCTGTATACTTTCCCAGAATAATAGCATGTATATATATATAGCTTCAAAAATCTCAAACACCCTTAATCATCATTTTCCAGAAAAATATGCCATGCCATGAGCCATAAACATAATGTGGATGCATCAACAATAATCAGGTGAAATAATAAATCAACCGGAGACCCTGCAGTGGTCCTGTACGGCTGATTCTAGAGCTCAATATCCAATCCAGCCGGAGTCACCAAACTGTGACCTGTACGGCCCTGCCGGAGTCGCCAACTGCGACCTGTACGGCACTACGCTGCACATGAGTCGGAACTACCTATAGTAGTCTGTACGACTCGGATGGTGTAATAATACGCTCTAGTGCTTCTCTCATCAATCATCTGTGCACATAATCTAAGGTCACCTACTAGTCGGAACCGTCTCTAATGGTCTGTACGACTAGCATGTCGGAACCACCTCCAGTGGTCTGTACGACTAGCATCTACTTGGATCCAAGGTGAGCGTGTGATGCGGTGAATAACATAAGCACTAACACCAGGGGTGCAGGTTATGAGCTATCAACATAAATCACATCCAACAATTCAATACACCAAATGTAACTCACCTGATACTCACCTGTGCGTCCGCAGCACCAATTCAAATATATGCATCATATAATATCCATTCACATATTTCATGTAATTACTATGCATGGCACTTCAATCACATGATTCATATAAATCTATGCATGGCATTTCAAAACATACTTTCATTTTAATTCAAATTCTGGGAAAAATCATTAAGTATATAGGCGTATAATGAAAACAAAACTGCCCACTCACTGGTATGTCGCAGGATCGTAACCCCCGTGACGCCTCTGACTGCGCTCGTCCTCGGGGTAGATCTCACCTATATGCGAAACAACTATAAAAACGTTATTTTAAACACATAACCAACAATTCGAAATAACTTCTCATAAAATGCTCAATTTTGGCATATGAATATACCAACGCGATCTACACAACCTCACGAACATCGTGATATTTTTAAATAAATTTTTCTATGGCCCACGCGCCCTCACGCGCCGGGGAGGCCACGGCCTCACGCGCCCCCACGCGCATCATCTTCAACCTCCCGACGCCGGAACAGTGCCACCGGCGCCGGATTCTGGGCAACCCTGCAACTGCCCTTTTCTCACTCGTTTTTGCACCATTTTTCATGAAATTTTCACCAAAATGTCACAAATCATGAGAGGAAGAAGGCTATACCTCTTTGGAACCTCAAAACCTTCCAAATCGCGTCGGGAGAATTTCACCAAAACCAGCCACCTTCGAACCTTGTGATCCCGACGTCCCAAACCTTCAAACGAAGCACTCCGAGCTTCGTGGGGACCTCCTTAAGCTCGTGGTAAGCTTGGATTGTCCTAAAATGCAACCATTTAAAAGTTGGTGAATAGTGACAATCACGGACCTCGTGATTCCAGCGTGAAAACGTATGAAACCTTACCTGAAATGGGTACCAATGGGTTCGTATGGTCTCTAGGAGTATGATGGTGGTCTCAACCACGTCGATCCGTGAAGGTTTGATAATCTTTGGGGTTGTCCGTACAATTCGAATGAAAAGGGAGAGAGAGACCGAGAACATGCGGGAGAGAGGGAGAGAGAGAGTGAAAAAAATAATGGTGTGCGTGTGTGGTCAACAAACACCCCAACCACATAAAATAATTCCAAATTAATTTCCAACAATTTTCCCAAAATAAACTTAGGATAGGACAATAAAACCCAATGAAATGTCACATACCGTAGTAGATTCAAGGGCAATCCCGTCATTTCACATCCTCGATTAATTAATTCCGGGACGGGCTGTGACATTTTGAATGTGTTTAAAATAGAGAAAATAATATTTAATAAACAACTGATTGAATCACATTGTTGCTAGCCCATTGTGAGGCTACCCACCTCCCTCCCCCTTAGTATAGATACTATCGTTTGTTACAAAAAAAAATTATTATTATTATTTGACAATTAATTTAATCACATTATTATTCTCGTGCGAATGATCTTTTTTATAACCGACATTACACGTCTATTAAGATGTTTTGAACGCGTTTAAAAATAGATAAATTGAATTACATTATTGCTTGCCTAATGTGAGGTACTAATTAAAAACAAAAAAACAAAAAAAAAAAACCACAAAATAATTAATTATTAAAAAAATACTATTAAAATGACGAAAATGCCCCTACTTTATTTGATGCATTATTTTGGGATGCCTTTGAAATTTTTGTTTGGGGGCATTTTTGTCCAATTATTTTTGTTGAAGCTTGGTGACACCAAATCACTATTGACCTTTTCTTCTCTCTTTATATATAACTAGCCTTCCTGCACGCGCATGCATTTTTTGAATCACGACGTGCTAAGCACGACTTACACGTTTTAAATGTATTTGTATGCGTAAATTGACAAAAGGAAAGTCAAATATTTGAAGCAAATGAATAATCTTAGATCATGCTAGAAAAAACCCCTCATAAACCAATTAAAGCAACTAAATTCACGTAATAAAATTTGTCTTTATAGAATTTACATTAAGAATAGAGAAAATAATATTTAATAAACAATTGATTGAATCACATTATTACTAGCCCATTGTGAGGCTAAGCCCACTCCCTCCCCTTTAGTGTAGACAATATCGTTTGTTAAAAAAAAAATCATTTGACAACTAATTTAATCACATTATTATCTGTGTGCGAAAGACCTTTTTTATAACCTGCATTTAATCAACAACTGATTAAATCACATTATTGCTAGCCCATTGTGAGGCTAAGCCCACCCCTCCACCTTAGTGTAGATAATATCATTTGTTAAAAAAAAAAAAAAATCATTTGACAACTAATTTAATCACATTATTATCCGCGTGCGAAAGACTTTTTTTATAACCGGCATTACATACCTCTTAAGATGTTTTGAATGTGTTTAAAAATAGAGAAAATAATATTTAATAAACAATTGATTGAATCACATTATTGCTAGGCCATTGTGAGGCTAAGTCCACCCCATCCCTTTTAGTGTAGATAATATCGTTTGTTAAAAAAAAATCATTTGACAACTAATTTAATCACATTATTATTCGTGTGTGAAAGACTTTTTTTATAACCAGCATTACACGCTTCTTAAGATGTTTTGAATGTGTTTAAAATAGAGAAAATAATATTTAATAAACAATTGATTGACTCACATTATTGCTAGCACTTTGTGAGGCTAAGCCCATCCCCTCTCCCTTAGTGTAGATAATATCGTTTGTTAAAAAAAAAAACAATCATTTGACAACTAATTTAATCACATTATTATCCGCGTGCGAATGACCTTTTTTATAACCGGCATTACACTCCTCTTAAGACTTTTTGAACGTGTTTAAAAATAGAGAAATTAAATCACATTATTGCTAGCCTATTGTGAGGTACTAATTATAAAATAAAAAAAACACACACACACACAAAAAAATTAATTATTAAAAAAATACTATTAAAATGATGAAAATGCCCCTGTCTTATTTGATGCATTATTTTGGAATGCCTTTGAAGTTTTTTGTTTTGGGGGCATTTTTGTCCAATTATTTTTGTTGAAGCTTGGTGACACCAAAACACTATTCACCTTTTCTTCTCTCTTTATATATAATAGACTAGCCTTCATGCAAGCGCTCACGCGCGTGCAGAAGGCATTTTTTGAATCACGGCGTGCTAAGCACGACTTACACGTTTTAAATGTAATTATATGCGTAAATTGACAAAAGGAAAGTCAAATATTTGAAGTATATAAATAATTTTAGATTATGCTAGAAGAAACCCCTCATAAACCAATTAAAGCAGCTGAATTCACATAATAAACGGTTTCTATATAATTTACATTAAGAATAGAGAAAATAGTATTTAATAAACAATTGATTGAATCACATTATTACTAGTTCATTGTAAGGCTAAGCCCATCCCCTCCCCTTAGTGTGATAATATCGTTTGCTTAAAAAAAAATAATCATTTGACAATTAATTTAATCACATTATTATTCGTATGCGAAAGACCTTTTTTATAAAGAAAATAATATTTAATAAACAACTGATTGAATCACATTATTGTTAATCTACTGTAAAGTACTATTTTTTTTTTAAAAAAAAAAACTTTACTAATTTATCACTGGCACTACGCGCCTCTTAAAATGTTTTGAACGCAATATTCATGATTTCCCTTATTTTTTATTATATTTTTCTTTCCCCTTCACGTGGGCACCATCAACTTTCACTCATCCTTCCATTTTTTTATTTTTTTCTCTCTTCCCACTTATATTTATATTATATTTTATGATTACCAAATTACCCCTACATTATTTGATATATTATATTGGGTTGCTTTTGGATTTTTTGGCTGAGGGGCATTTTCGTCCTTTTATTTTGTCGAAGCCATGACACCAAAAGAGCCTTCCGGCTTTATATATAGATATTTATGTTTATTTTTATACCTAAATTGTGAGATCCCACATCGTCTAGGGGTGTAGACCCTGTGAGTCTTATATGTATTTTCCCATCTATACCTAGCGCGAGGTCTTTTGGGAACTCACTGGCTTCAAGTTCCATTGGAACTCGGAAGTTAAGTGAGTAACGCGCGAGAGCACTCCCATGATGGGTGACCCACTGGGAAGTTCTCGTGTGAGTTCCCAGAAACAAAATCGTGAGGATGTGGTAGGAGCCCAAAGCGGACAATATCGTGCTATGGTGGAGTCGTGCCCGGGATGTGGTGGGGGTGGGATGTGATGGGGGCTTGGGTCGGGATGTGACATAAATTCTTTGTAATTTATTCAATTAAATAATCATAAATAAATATAAGTGTCCAGACAAAAAAAAAGCGCAAAAATTATTTCTCTATAACTCTTTTGTCAAATTGTAAACAAATTTGGGTTAGTGTAGTTTTGTTTATTATATTTGAGACACAAAGTTGTATTAAGATTTGAGGGAAATGGATTCTTTCCTAAGCATATGCTCAAGATCTTGCTGAGCAATACACAAGGACCGTTGGATGAAAATTCAACGGCTACAAACAGGGAGTCCCTTCAGGGTGCGTTTGGTGCACCGGACTGTCTCGGACTGGACTAGCTGCAGGGACTAAGCTGGACTGGCTTAGACTAGACTAAGCTGGACTAAATTAGTGAAGCGTTTGGTGCAGTGTCGGACTAAGAAGCAGGATAATGAAAACAGTACTGTTCACCAGATTTGTGTTTGCTTAGACTAGGAATACATTATTGTTCAATTTTAAGAGCTCCAATACCTGTGCCCAACAAATTTTTGTCATTGTGTAATAGAGTAATGCTACAAATCTCATGATATGGGTTAATTGGAGCGTATTTTTGCCATGTATATTATGAAACTTAAAAAAAGAGGACAATTGAAGCATATTATGCTAAACTTTCATCCATGATATTTTACAAAATGCTAGTTAATTCTAATATAGCATTCCAAAGTAGATCTCCATAATTTACAAATCCTAGTTAACATTAGCCAAAATACTTCATAGTGCAAAGTTAAGTTATAAGGCATAACCTAAGATTGTACGATTAATAAAATACATCTATATCAAAAGGCACCACATAATATGCTCATCCGCGTGCTTTGTCGCTTAAAAACCTTTGGACGAACACTTTCTTGAGTTTCGATTTGATTGCCCTGAACACTCCCACATTATGTGCGTGCTTATATGTATCCGCATGATTGTGCTCAATCCTACATTGCAGAGATCATCATCATTATTTATCATTGCCAAAACACATTTTTAATCGTTTTCAACCAAAGGTTATTAAGGTGTATCCATTATCTATGTGCCTTCTACAAAAAATTTACAATTTCACACACACACACACACACACGCACAGATTACACACACACACACACACAGACACACACGCATAGACACACACCCAGATTACACACATTATACACACACACACACACACACACGCACGCACAGATTACACACACAGACAATACACGCACACACGCACACGCACAGATTACACACATACACACACACACACACACACAGATTACACACACACACACACACACACACACACACACACACACACACACACACACAGACGCACAGATTACACACACACTCACATATTACAAACAAACAGACACACACACACACACACATAGACACACACCCAGATTACACACATTATACACACACACACACACACAGAGACGCACAGATTACACACACACACACACACACATATTACACACAAACAAACAAACACACACACACACACAGAGACACACAGATTACACACACACAGACGCACATATTACACACACACACACGCACATATTACACACAAACAGACACACACACAAAGATTACGCGCGCACTCACAGACACACACACACACACGCACAGACACACACACACATTATATACACACACAGTACACACGCAGACGCACAGATTACACACACACAGATATTACACACACACACGCACAGATTACACACACACACACACACACACACACACCCAGACAGACAGATTACACACACACACACACAGAGATTACACACACACACACACAGAGACACACACACACACACGCACACGCACAGACACACACCCAGATTACACACATTACACACACACACACACACACACACACACACACACATGCACAGACACACACACACACAGAGTACACACATGGAAGACTCCCATTGTTGAAACCCCAAATTTTAAAAATCCAAAACAGCATGTGGGTAGGACTTGCAATTTTGACAACTTTGACATCCTAAATTCCCAAGTTCCATCTCATCTTATGAAAACCCCAAATTCTAATCTCAATTTCACCTAAATATCAAAACCCTAATTTGTTCAAGTGCAGAGGTCTATGATTGAAAATTCCTCAAACCCAAAACAACAAAATCAAATACAGCTCAGTAAAATTACCATTTGCAACAGAAATAGACGAAATTAATAGAAGAATCGAAGTTTACCAGAAACTCGAGGCAGATGAGGGCGAGCAGATGCAGAGATTGGAAGACGCAAAGATGAGGGTGAAGAGGACGACGATGAGGGAGCACGGCAAGGACGACGTTGGGAAGACGCAGAGATGAGGACGAAGGGAAGACGCAGAGATGAGGACGAAGGCAAGACGCAGAAAATCTCTCTAGCTTACGAGTCCGCCCAATTTTGGGGTTGCTCGTTAAGAACGGCTAAGGAGGGTGTTAATCCAAGCGAGTCCGGGTTAAGCTCATTAAAGCTAATCCGAATGCACACCAAACAAAGGACTATAGTCCAGTCCAGTCAAATCCTTCTTAATCCTGTCAAACAAACGTGCCCTCAAAGTTATAATTTTCATTCATCGGTCTTTGTGTACTGCTCAGCATGATCCTGAGCTTAGGAGAGAATCCATTTCCAGATTTAAGCAGTAAGGGCAGTCTGTCAACTTGACCAGGTCCTCTCCCTTTTCTTAAGTTAAGGATTAATCTGTGGGATGTGGACTAATTAGTAAGTTTCTCGAAGAATCCAAGTTGGAGTGGGACAAAATGGACCACCAAACGCTGTCCATTGGAACTCCTTCCCCTCTCTCCTTGCTGATGATGAATACCCTTTTGGTTCATGCTCCATTTCATTTGTTTTGTGCTGTCTATTTTTTCACATTTTTCTCATAACATATATCGGCGAGTAATGCTACACTTATTACATTTTTCATATTATATTTGTAACACTAATCTAATAGAGGTAGGATTCACTAATACAGATAAGTTCTATCATTATAAGAAAAATAGTACAAATATAGTATAAAAAATGTGACAAAAGTAGTATTTTTTTTATATTAGCCAACCAGTGGAGAGGGGATGATAAATTATATTATCTTGGTGTAAACCCACCAATTTTAAGAGTTTCATCTCATAGTTCAAGGAATTTGCACGATGGGAAGTGGATTTGGATTCATCCCGAATTTGATTATTTATTTAAGCTTCTCTTATCTACGTAGACAAAAAAAGTTATTAATTATACTAATTTAAAATATAAAAATTAAATTAAATTAAATTCTTATACAATCTTCTTCCCCCTCTCTCTGCATCATACTTGTCATGAAAATTAGGATGCCACCCTGGTCACCCTATTTTGTTCATTCGTGCGTGTTTTTCATTTTTTGATTAAAACTTTTACTTTTGTCCGTCTCATCATTTTAATACTGACCGCTCTTTGTTATTAAATCTTATAGTGCACCTCCATACAACGAACACATAGTAAAGTCAATATTAACATGATCATATTCCAACAACTATAACTAACTAATGAAAAAGATAGACACATATAATGACATAGACTTGGTAATACGATCTATTTTCTAAAAAGTAAACAATGCGGTTCTTTTCTCCAATAAAACATTCATGTTTTGGTTTTGATTCTCTTGATAGAACACCACCCCACATTGCATTTGTAAAAGAGCCAAAAAAGGGAAGTTGACATTCTTCAGGGTGATTTGATTAAGATTTAAGAGCCAAAAAAGGGAAGTTGACTTTCTCCAGGGTGATTTGATTAAGATATAAGAGCCAGATTATATAAACTGGAGGTTCTTTTTCCTCTCGAAGTATATATTCTCAAGTATGCATCGTCTCGATTCGATTCCTTGAGTTCATCCAGCTTGGTCAATGACAGATTATAATGCATTAGCAAAACAAAATCTAAACTGATTTTGTACACTGAATGATTTCAAGGAAAATCCACAACCAAATGTCAAAATATAGATCTGATTCCATATATTGAATTATTTTGTAAGACATGTCTTTTTGCTGGCTTTCCAGCTTAAAACTTATACATCTCAGAAAACAAAACTTATCATGCAAAGTAAAAATTGTGACTCAGGGGCACTTGCCTGTAATCTCCAAAAAATAACTAAAAGATTTACTCCTAAGGTGGCATCGCTCAAACGTAGTAGCTGGTAAATGTAAATCTCCTTCCTATGATCCCACCGCCGCAGAACCAGGCGAAGCATTCAACGCCAAAGAGAGCAACAAGGCCAGCATTCTCCACATTCAGCTCCTCCTTGCTTTTTATTGCATTCTTGAAATGGCCAACTTCCTTCCAGAATGCTTCGTAACGAACTGGAATGCTGCAGAGAAAAAATTACAAGGAGCAAGTTTAAAAATCTGATAATTAAATAGCAAAATCTAATGTGATCCAGTATCTAATATGATGAAAAAAGCAACGAAATCTCTGGTCTAATAAACAGAAGATAAACTCAACTTATTATTATCAAGATATATTGACGTTGGGTTTTCAGCAAAGATATGATGCAACATCTTCTAACACAGTCATTATCCTACAGTTATCGTTTCTCAATTTGAAGATGCCTGTTTTAGCCAAATGTTTCTTAGCTAGCCACATTTTGTACATATTGTACAACCTTCGAAGTTTGTAGTAGTAAAAGTTAGTGAAGACTCAAATCATAACGTGCCAATCTTAGAAAAGTTAGTGCAAGATTCAATTCAGCGCGCGTTCCTAAATCCTATCAAAGACCACAAAGAAGGTGGTACTAGTACTGCCGACAGTTGAATTGTCGGAACAACAAATTTGCACTGATTAAGTAGTTACAAGAGGTTCATAAATAAAGAAAAGGAGCAAATGCAAAACCTGGCAAGACGAGTATAAAACAGTTGTTTTGCTAATGTCTGACATTTCTCAATGGTGGGGGGCTCCTGGACATGGTGCTTGTGCTGTTCTACCATCTGCTTGTAATATGTACTTCCATTCTTGAATAAAATGTTTGACGCCTGAACTAACTTCGGTGGAAGCTTTGATGCAATGGATACGAACCTAAAAGTAAAAATGGCGCATTAAATCAAACAACTGCAAGTATACTCAACAGCATCATGACGAATAAAAATACTTGAACAATATCCAAATCCTTTGATCATGATCTCCCACGCCGAATAAAAATACTTGAACAACAACAATCTAAACTTGCGGTGTTCATGCTTGTGCCCATCAAATCGTTGAGGACAATGCGCGCAATCCATTGTAACAGAATGAAATAAACTCTGGACAGTTTCTGAATCAATCAGACAATCTTCTCCAAGAAAAACTTAGCGACTTTTCTACAAGTACTCAATCTTGAACTCCAAGTTTCAAATCAAATTGTAGGATCGTTGATTACGGTTTTTTTATTTGTTAAAATTTTAAAGGAAAACGGTACATGATTGAATGATCATCAGCATTACTGATTTGAACATATCCAATATAAGAAAATTAGTGAATAACACCACAAGAAGAGTGAGTAAAAACCCAGTTCAGCAGTCAGAGGCTCAGAGCTCAGCTGAAATTAAAAAGCGATCCTATGCTTAATATATATATATATATATATATATATATATATATATGTAAATACTGCTAAAGCACAACAACTGAGCTGAGCCCAGATTTTTACACAACAAAACAACACAACCCGCATTATTCCCAACTCATTCAACACTCAACGTGGAAATTCAAATTAAAATGACGAAGACAGAAAATTGATAAAACACCTTGAATTGTCTCTGGGATTTGGAGTGAAACAGAACCCTAAATGCCCGAGGAAGAAGCTGATCACTTGGCTACTATTTCGAAATTTATACTGTAAATGTAATTCGATATTATTTTCTTTACCCTTGGAGTTTGGGCTAATGAACACGTTGCAGAAAGAAGAGAGCTTTTTCTATTTTTCTTTGGAATAAGATGTAAAATTTTTACTGAGTCAATAAGAGGAGAGTGACCAACTTATCCCATCCTTTTCCTTTTCTTTAAGTATTAATTATAACTTATAAGTGGGTTGAATTTTGTAATCAACTCAAAAACTAACCGGCCGTGTTTATTTTATTTTTAAATTGGACATGTAACCTAATACATGTGAATGTCCTCAAATGCAAGACAAAAGGAGAAATTTATAGCCTCTCGCGGAGGTGGGTTACAAAGTCAGTTGGGCTTCTCTCGCACAATCTCTCTACGCCTCCTTCCGCCGATTTCATCATTTCCGAAATTGAAACATGAGTACTTTGATTTTTCTGAGATTTAATTATGCTGCAAATAATGGGTAGGTTTGTCACATAGCGAATTCGTATGTGATGTTTGCTAATCAGTTGACTGTCTGCGAATTCATATGCTAATTTCATCTTTGCTTTGCACTGTGGAGGCCTCTTGACAACTGGAATACCCGATTCTTCAGGATGTAAGTGCCACGTAACTGAACAAAAAAAGAAAGTGCGCAAGAATGGCATTTACGTCCCAGAAAATGCGAGTATTCTATTCGTCAAAAGGCCTCCAATCTGCAAAGCAAAGATGAAATTAGCATATGCACTTCCATATGAATTCGCAGACAAGTAACTAATTAACAAACATCACATACGAATTCGCCGTGTGCCGAACCTACCCATTATTTGCAACATAATTAAATCCCAGAAAACTTAAAAATTGCAGATAAACCAAGAAAAATATGGTATAAAATCAAATGGGCAAAGATTAAGGAATACTCCTCACAAGTCTGATTAGTCGCGTGATGAGATAAAGAAAGTAACATGTATGAGCTTATTACAAGTCATTTTATTCGACGTGAAGCTCAGTGACACTCCTCCCTCCGCTACACGACACTCTACTTAGGCTCGATGCCAATTGTCCTAGTCAGGAGACTTGTCATTCAAGAAACACAACTAGAGTGTTGCGTGATAACACGAATTCATTTGTTTTGTAAATCAAAACTGAAGAATTTGGGGCCTTGTCTCTGATCCAATTGACGGGAAGCTTGTTAATTTTCACTTCAAAGCACAGCGTGCGTTCGAAATAATAACTTCCAGCTCAATCTAACGGAGCAAAAGTTCAGTGCTGAATAACGCCAACGGAAAAAGGGAAACGAGACTCGTGAATTTCAACATCAGAACCGGAGTCCGACAGAAAACCCATGTCTTATCAAAGAGAAGCCTAAAGCAAATATTTGCTTTGCTTTAGTTTACAGAATGTCGATGCTACAATATAAAATAAACATCCTTAATGAAATTCAAGCATGACAAAGAATCAATAAAAAATGAACTGCAAGTTTCAACAGCTCTAATCCCACCAGGATTTTTTCAGTAAGGAAAAGGGTGAAAAAAAAACAAAAAAAAACTAGATTTTAACTTAACCTAATGGCAAATATTGAACATCCTTTTTAGTATTTGTTGTAGGAGAGCTACAATCACATTTTCTTCTCCACTTCAACCCAACACAAATTGCAATACAACACCCCAAACATCTTCTCTTTTAAAGAAGATGAAGGTGCGGGCGAAAAAGATAACGAAAGAAAAATGGAAACGGGGTTGGGAGGGGGAAGAAAATGGAGACGCTACCCACTGGAGGAACAAAATGAAGTTGCTTCTTCCTTGGGAATTCTGTGACAGCCACTTCTGGACCTTGAGAATGAAACCGTATGCAACAGGTTCAAGGGGGTGTCTTGAAATGTCACAACTAATGTGGCCTCCAATTGACTGGTTGGTGGGAAAGCAATAGAAACCTTCTCCAGGAGCAACCTAAAAAGCTAACCAAGAAAACACGTTTCTTGTTGGACTGTCTTTATGCATAGTACATGTACAAGCTGTTAGCAGCAGCACAGGCTATTGAGTTCTCGGTAGGATGCCATGCCAAGTGCAGCAACTTTGTTGTGAAATCATAACAATTTCCGTTTGCATCAACCCCGGGGCTTTCTGCTCCTGTGATAGATTTTGCCGGGGTAGACAAATAATATTTTTTTAAGTAAACATACCCAAAAGAGAAAGGCCAACAAACCAAAGAATGTTAAGTGTTATCAAGTCGATGGTAAATGGCAAAGAGAAAGCACTTACCACGTCTGACAACTCGTGTTATGCTACTGCTTAGGGACCTAGAAGGCCTAGATGGAGTCTGAACTTGTCGCCTAAAACAGCAGAGAATACATTATATAATCGTCAAAATTATCCATAAACTAAACTCCCAGTCAAGCTTCCTGATGTTTTTTGAGTTAAATTTACCTCATTGGATTTTTGCTGGCTTCTAAGGTTGTTGCCTCAGTACTACCAGTGGCAGAACCAAATACACGGAATAGATTGCTGAGATCACATTAATACATATTAACACAACCCCAAATGATTTTTATCAAAATGATAGGAAACAGATACAAGGCACCAAAACACACCTGTACGAGCCCGTTGCTACTCGCGACCCATCACCACTCAGACAACACTCAAATTTATCGAAGATAGAGTCGTTCTCATATAAATCACACAGCTGGATACATTTAAACAAGATAATCAGGCATAAGCCCATTATAGTAGGCACAAATTACATGTTCACCTTTCGTTCGATGACAAGAATCTCACCTTAGGTCTTAAATATTCATGAACCTGGAAGGTTTGGATTGGACCTGAATCCATGTTGATGTCCCATAACTGACAACCATGTAAACTAGTTCAGATAAGATAGCAGGGAGATAAAGATCCCACACACATCACATTATGTGAGAGCAAGACTTTATAATTTAAGCGGCTACAATTTGACAGACAAATCACACTACACCATCAGATATCATGCTGAAGTAGTTATTAAAACTATCTAAGGGCATTATCTCCCCTCAAATAATACCCCAATTTAGGACATGCTTTGGACGTCTAATTTCCCCTTTAAAATCATTTGTTTTTGGGAGAGAAAGTGGGAAAACAAATAAACAAATTTGCCGCACCATCATGGCCAAGATTTCAGTTTTATGGATAATGGAAATGTTAGGAAGGGTGCAGTCTTGGGTGAGGTTGTAGTTACTAGTTAATCACATTAATAATCCTCAATAGTCCTTTGAAATGGTCTGGGTTCATGAGTGTTATCGCACTAGCAACCTTCTACATGCATAACAAGTACACCCAGAAACATACAATAGACTCAAAACTAAGTAGAACTCAGAAAAAGAGCTAATCATTGTGCGTGTATCTGCAGGGCACGAATGCATGTGCCTCTGCTACCATTATTTCAACACCCAATAGCATCTACAGGGAAATAATTCATTCAGATTTCCGTACACTTGTGAAGGAAATGGTTTGAAGGCTTAGACCATATATGTAGCTTACCAGACACCTAATGTATATATATAATAACATCATTTTGCCACACCATATGTCATATTCAGGACGTATAATGTCCGAACATAATAGCATTACACAGTTTTTATGATAAGATAAAGCAAGTGAAAACCAATAAAAAAACAAACAAACCTTAAGAATCATGTAATCTCGGCTAAGTATATATCTTCCTTCCTTTCCGAACTTGATATCCGAGATTGAAGCAATAATCTCTGTGAAAAATGATCTAGCACCAGGCGCCTCCGGTTCCTCAAATCTGCACACAAGATAATTTAATAACAAATCATGTAGTCTACAACGAGAAACAACAAAACATTATGTATCATAACTGATGCTATTTTAACCAACATGTTGACAACCAACTAATTATTGAAGAGAATAGTATTTCCCTCCCTTTTCCCCCCGTTTAATAAACGGCAAGAAAAAGGTAATTAAAACATGTCATTCATCTCTCCAGTTTGCACTTAACACCCTTACTCTCTTGTCCCCCTTTAGTTTTCATGGTGGGTGGACTACAAGATGACAACAATTAAATAGAAAGACAAATGCTTACAATTTAGCATGAGAATCACACAAAGCGGACTGCCGCAAATCAATGAGTCGAATGGAGCCTTTGGAACTGCTGTAGGCTAACGTATTGCAATGGGTAGGGTGGAACTCTGCTGATGTTATCACCTCTGCAATAATACAAAATGGGAATTCAACAGGCATGCTAGTATTTTTGAACATCTAGCCAATCTTCAGGGCCGCAACAGTAGCACCGGAAGATGTAATACCAGAAGAAATTAAAACTTTTATATTTTGATCTTTTTAAACAGAGTCCAAATTGCAATTATTCCTGGCTACTTGAAAATTTGAATCTCGAAAAGCCCTCAGCTAGATGCACGAAGATGCGCGGATGTGTCACCGCACACATTTTGAAAATTATGGACTTCAACCCAACTCCAAGCACCATTAAAGTACTTTTTAAACGAGTTCCACTGAAACTTTTAATAACTTAAAATGTAAAGCAGAAAAAGAAAATTTGACTACGACTGGGAATATGAATATATTAATGAAGCTTACCGGTTAAATCTTCCATGTTTGCAGGCTTCACATCAACAATATTGAAACTTTGATTGCTAATTTCCAAGTTCCAAAGATTTATTCGCAGATCGTCAGCCGATACAAAAGTTTCACCATCACTAGGAGAAATATAAAAGAGAGTTGGCAAACATTCGTAGCGGGATGCCAAAAGTAGGCAAACAAAGTATCTAATTAAGATATGCGAAAAACCAATGATTATGGTTCTTATCCAGTTTTACAGTTCAATGAACAACTATTAACCATTACAAACAAGAAATCCAGCTGCCGAAATTGGATGATGTTGTGCATGGTCAATTGAAAAATAGGAATTGGTTATACATTTTAGCAAGATTAAAACAAGCATAAGGATTATAATGTTTAATAGAGTCGTAAGGATGTTAGACAAACCCCAAAGTCAAATATAAAGCTATATGTACTACTAATGATGTCACAGACGAAAACTGAAAATACAATTTCAGTAAAAAATAGAGCCACCTGTTGTTTGAAATTGAATTGATATGATAATCATGAGCATGGGCATACACTCTTCGGCATCTAGCGACTAGGCTAGTCTCATGGCTAGTTACCTACACAATCAAGTTTTAAAAGTTAGTTCGCGATGAAATTCAGAAAACTACCAAATGTTAAAGAATCCAAAGAAGGGGAGAAATGGGTAAAAAAGACACAGCAGGCATTGAAGTACCACAAGGAGAAGGTTTTAAAGATCCCAACTAGCTGAGTATAACGATAATAAGCATAATGTGAATAATTTGAGTCTTCTAAAATAACCTCGTTTGATAAATCAACACTCACCCATACACGCACACACATAAATGCGTACACACATATGTATGGTTATATATCAGACAATAACACCAAATGATTAAATGAAACAGCATAACACAATGTGCTAAATTGCTAACATAAGACACAACGAGAAAATGAAAATTGGGTTGAGTACTACCACCTGTGGCAATCGTAACAAGGGAATGCCTCCTGGTGGAAATGAAATGTTATTACTCAGACAACTGAATGATTTGTCTGGGCCTCCTCCATTTGCAAGATACGTTTTAGGGCTACTCAAATTACTTGAACTAGCAAGATTGCCATTTCCTACAGCTTTTGAAGGATCCACATTCATTTCAGAAATTTTCTTGACCTTCTTTTCTTGGACCTGTTCAACACTCAATCAAATAATGTCGAAAAGATTTTTGGATAAAATGTCTTATTTGTCATCATTTATTTTTAATCTCCGGAAAAAAGAATATACACGTACCAGACAGTTATATGAAGTACATCAATAAATTTATATATACTGCATTACATCACATAGTGACTATCTCTACAGCTAAGGTGAATACGACCTCCTCTTATAAGCACAGGCTGTTCAGTAATCGAATGTTTCAATCTTTCTCAGGAGTCAAAGAGTTAGAAACCTACACCTATAGTGCATACAGCTATCTAGCACCACGTCTATTCAAAGTCCAGACAATTGCATCTACAATACATAGAGCTATAAGCTGGTAATCCAAATATTCAAGGTCCTCAAAACAGACCCCAAGTAAAAGAGCTGCATATATTCTCGTACTGATTATGACATATTATACCATAAACATGTAAGCAGACACACAGGCTAGGCAGTTCAAAAAAATTGCACACCGTTTCTCTCATGCTGTCGCCCACAATTCTTAAAAAAATTAAACTGCTACAGGAGTGTTGCTTTCATACCTTCCAAAACTTAATTGTTTTATCATTAGTAGATAGGAGAAAGAGGGCACCATTAGCTGTTTGGCACCATCTGATTTTGTTGATTTTCTCCTCTATTTCCAAACTCTTCAGATAGTCAAACTGACAAAAGAATATGCACAGTGACCAATTTCAATACATAGACCAAAGGTAAATAAATAGGGAGGTGCTATCCACCCACCCCTTTTGACCTTCTACACAGCTCAATTTCCGGCCATCAGATCAAAGGATAGAAATTAACAAGGGTTGTGTTGAAGGTTAAAAGGGGTGTGTGGATAGCACCACCCAATTAGATATGATGGTGTGGTAATGCATTAGTAACCGCAAGGAAAAGAATACCTCAGGTTCATGGCTCTGAAACTCTGTTTTGTAACGGAACTCGGGATGCCTACTAACTGAATAATCCATCCTCTCCAAATCCCTTCTGGAGCCACCATGCTACACATTACAGCATTCAAATACAAGTTAAAATTGCAGAAAACAAAATAAAATATGGCATATAAACCTAGAAATAACAGAAAAGGCTTGCAAGTGAAGAAAAACACACATCTTTCAAATCTGTTCTCTCAAAGAGAACAACCCGGCCTCCACGGTCACCAGTAGCAAGATGGTCGCCAGTTTTATCAAATTCAATAGCAGAAATAATGTCAACTGCAAAACAAGAAAAACCAGATGATAAGTGAGAAATCTTAATGCTGTCCTCATATTATTAGAAAGAAGAAAGTATAAAGATTGACTTACCAGATTTATCTAAAATGCTACACTAAAAAATATGTAACTGGGAACAAGTCAAACAATAGAATTTCACTTATCATAATTCCTCCCACCTACAAACTTTTACAGGCTAATTATCCTTCTAAATAGACACAAGAATTCATTCCTACCATGTCAATGCTGTGTGCCAGCCATGAACCTCAACTAGCTAGGCTCTGCAATATGAATCTAAACTTACCCTTACCATCTGTTTTGTATTGCCTGCGTACAAATTCATTACTTGTTAACTGTCCGTATTAGTCTTCCCATCTAACTCTTTTGTCATTGATCCTTCAGCTCAATTAAAAATAAACCCTTTGGGTCTGTTTTCCATTTTTTATTTTCATCCCACTGCAGCTACAATATTCATAATGCATCTATTCATCTGTTGAAAAACTATCCTCATTTACAAGCACTGAGAGTCTCATAAGTCATAGCAGAACCCTTCTTCGAACTCTAGTTCATAGTTAGTAAACATATTAAGTTTTTCCACGGTTCTAACATACAACGATCCAGAATTTGATTGGCTCATCTTTAGCAACATAAATTGTGAGGGGAAAATGTATTGACTGCACAATTAGAGTGGGGACATGGCAATACTATTATAACATGCCAATAAACCAATGCCTATGCAAAATTCTTCTAATGATCAAATGAGAATTACTGTTGGTTCTGAAAATACTCCCAAATCGTTCATTTCCAACTGCATCCCTAATCAAATTCTTCCAATACCTATCCCGGCCAATTAGTGGCAACCCAACCTAAGTAACTCACTTTCTTACCACATAAGTAACTAATGTGTAAGTAACTACGCAAAAATCTAGAGAGCTATTCAGTAAACACACAAATTACTATAATGTAGTTACATTTTTCTCCTTAGTAACATATAGATTCATGACAGATATATACAACTATTTAACCGATAGAGGAAAGACAGCTAAACACAGGCATTTTGATTGAAGTCCTACTACTTCCAGCAGGCACAGAACAGTCCAATATCAAAACAAGGAATGGACAACAACAATGATGCAAAACTATATCGCAAAAATAGGCATGTTAACAACTTAAAAGAACCATTTATACTACCAAACAAGTGAAACATTAACTAAAATCGCAAACAGAAACCACCACTCACTCAAGCAAGCTCAGTTCCACACTGTTTGTTCATAAATCCAAAACATAAAAAATGCAACCTATACTCACATGCACATCTCTCCACCAATTTCAGACTTAAAGTCCGCTACTTTCCACAAATCAGAGCAAAACCCCCACAATCAAACACTAATCACTCCACGACCTAGATGCCTAAACACTAATTACTTAACGACCATGATCCATAACAGATCGAAAGCTAAAAAACTAACCATGAATGCAACACTTGAACAAAAATATCGATTGGATCCAAAAGGGTCGTGAAAGTTTTGAACAAAATACCTTCCTGAACTTCTTCACCGGCCGTACGCTCGCCGAAGACCTGAGAGAATTTCCATTCCAGAGGCGGTGGAAAACCCCCCGGAGCTGCTGCGACGACCTCATCGCCCCCGTTCATTTCTCGGACACAAGCAGAATCGAATTAACAACGGCCCAGATTACCCAAACCCCAAATTTTCCACCAATCCAGTCAGCTTATCGAAGATCGCTTTCTGGGTTTACGAGATCAGAGACAGTAGTGGAAAACCCATATCCGAAAAACGAAATAAACAATCACAATGGTTTCTGGGTATTTTCCAATTCAACCATTTCAATACAAAAACAACAAAAGGCCTCTCTCTTTCTATCTCTCCAGTGCACGAGCTCTCTCTCTCTCTCTTCTCTCTCTCTCTAGAAGGAAAAAATTGGGATTTTCATATTAATTTATTTGGGAGAGATTTAAAACGACAGGGCAAATCCTTCTTTTGGTTTCTGAGACCAAAAAACACACTTCTCTCTGTGTGTTAAGTAGGTTCTCTCGACTATGGCCTTCTCTAGTTTCCTTTTTCTTTTTCTTTTTTTCTTGTTTTGGGAGATTTGTGATAAGATCACCTTGTAAAGTGACAGATGGACGGCTGAGAGACTTTAGTTGGGTTGTCGGACCGTGGGAGCAAAATGGTAGTGAGAGTGGTGTGATTTAATTGGTTGGTGAGGTGTTGTAAGGTGAGTTTAGGTGAGTTTAAAATTAAACAAGGGCTTTGGGGGAAAAGGGGGAAAAGGTGATTGTGGGACGAGAAAAATATGAGATTTTCTCAAATGACATGCAAGGGCCTTCTCATCATTTGGAATTTTGTGTAATTGTTATTTTCATGTTATAATTTTCTAACAAAAAAAAAAAATTTTGGGTTATTTGGTGGAGATTTGTTGACACACCCTGATCTAAATCAAGACGTGCTGGCCGTCACGTGAACGTGACGTAACCATAAGCACATTGCGGAAGCAAGATTAAGAAGGGAAATACGAACAAATTAAAACCAAGCAACTAGCAATTCTAACTAAGATAACGTGCTAGTGCAAGAATAAGTGTAAAATACACAACCAGAGCTTAACTAGCCTAAGAGCAATCAAGCAAAAGTACTAATTAAACAACACCCAAAGGTGGTCCTACATGAATGATGGTCTGTCAGAACCTCCACTGTATCCTCGTAAGCCACCAACCAAACTTTCACCTAATACCTGAAGGGGCGCAAAACAAAAAGTTGAGTGGGTCAGAAACAAGGTTTTCTAAAATCATTTCATAGCTCAAAAGCTCTAACCCCTCGCTGGAAAACCTGTATAATTTCCCAGAAAATAGTATACATATGTATATATCTCAAAACCATGCTCAATATATATATCCAAAACCACATGTGTATGCCATGCATATGCCATACCCAATATCACAATATAACAAATGTAAGCCAAGTAAAGTAATCTCAATGAAATAACATATTAACCGGAGCCCCTGCAAAGGCCTGTACGGTTAATTTATATAGCTCATCGCTCCATCTAGCCGGAGTCACCTAAAATGACCTGTACGATAATATATCTGCACACGAGTCGAAACCACCTGTAGTGGTCTGTACGACAAGACGGGGTGTAAATAAATACGCTCTAGTGCTACGATCACGTTAAATCGCGGGTCACCTACGAGTCGGAACCACCTATAATGGTCTGTACGACAAGACTATGCACCTAACTTGGATCCAAGGTGAGCGTGTGGTACGGGAGGTGAACATCACGTGAATGACTATGCCCTGGCCCTGCGCAGGAGCACTAACACCGGGGTGCAGGTTGATGATCTCAATATACATCTCAATATCATCATCCATCTCATAACCATTTATAGCATAACATACTTACCTGGAGCTTACCTAGGCCTCCGCAGCACCATGCAACAATATACATATCATGATAATGCATATACTAACATATGATGCATGTATGACACGGCATTTAAATCACATTTCCTTTAAAGTACGTTTTCGGGGAAAAACGTCAAGTGTATATATATATATATATATATATATATATATATATATATATCGAAAACAAAAGCCCACTCACTGGTATGTAGACTGGTCGTAACCCCCGTGCCTAGCCTGACTACGCTCGTCCTCCGGATAGGCCTCGCCTATACGTTAATTCACGCACATAAACAACACAAGCTAATAACTTCTCATATATTGCTCAATTTGGGTATATGAATATACCACTGAGACCTACTCATCCTCATAAACATCCCCATATTTTTAAAATAATTTTCCAATCACCCACGTGCCCTTACTGATAGGGGCATATTTATGCACCTTAGTTAGCTTGTTCTTGTGCATTTATGTTGTTTTTCCTTAGTTAAAGTAGTCTTTTAAGCTAGTTTCATGTATTTCCAGGTTCTAAGGGCAAAGTATGCAAAAAGAAGCAATTTGGAGCATTCTAGAGCATTTTTGGGCCAAGATTGGGTAGTGCAAGCATGGAGGCAAGTTAATGGACGAAATTGAAGATATAAAGGCTTGAAATCAACTAAGAAGATGGAAGAAAGAAGTCAAAGATAAAGAAGATAAGGAATCAGCTCAAAAGAAGGAGAATTATCCAAAACATTATCTAAAACAACCTTATCTTATCTTATCTTATCCAATCCTTATCTTATCTTACCTTATCTTATCCAATCTTATCCTAATCTTATCCTAACCTGTTTTCTTCAGTTTAGGGGACTTAAAACCTGATTTCTAGAAGTCCTATCCCTTGTCCTATAAAAGTGGCGCCCCAAATCCTTCTAGAAACCCCAAAATCTGCCACAAAACACATTCCTTCTAGAACCCTGAAAATCTGGCGCCTCCTTCCCTTCTAGAATCCTTTTTCCTTGCCTTGCAAGGCATTCCCTGCCCTTATCCTATTGTGCCGCACCTCTCAGGCCTTTTTCCTTCTTGGATTCTGATTGTGAGGCCTTTTCCTTGTGGATTTGGGTTCTACAAATCCTTTTCAGAAATCAATTGGGCCACAATCCTCTTTCCTAATGGATTCACAATTTTTGCCGCACCTAGGGCCCTAATTCCTTGTGCAATGTTGAGTCCAAGCCCTAATCTGATTACCTTAGGGTTTGTGGTGCTTATATATATAAGTTTAAAGGGTTGCTGCAGGTTACACCACCCTCTATATACATCATTCACGCCAGAAATCATCCACCACTCTCTGCCGCACCTATCCTTCACCATTCTCCATAGTTTCTGACCTAATTCACTACCTGCCACACCATACATCCATCCTAGCCAATAACCCGGCCTTCTACACCATTCATAACCCCCAAAATCTATCCCTAGACCTTGTGCCGCAGCAAAGAGGAGGAGAAGGAGCCTTGGACGTGCATGCCATTCAAGTTCGAATTGCTGGAAGTTTTAGGTGTTTCCTTTCCTTTGATTTCAATGTTTAAATTCAATACTCTTTGTTCTGTGAGTATGAGGAACTAAACCCCCTCTGGCTGGGGGGGATTCGAAACCATGTTCATGCTTGCTATATGACTTGAATACCTCTAATTGCGTTTCATAAGTTGTGAATTCAATTTACTTATCTGTTCATATTAAAACTGATTTGTGTGTGTTGATTGAGGTGGCCAACTTAGTTGCATGCATAAATCTAATGCTAGGATATAAGGAAGTTTCACCTAATCGTTACAGAATTATATTCACAAGTAGTAAAGGTTGATGATCTCAATTGTGTTAAGTAAATTCTTGGCATAAGTTTCATGCAATTCATAGTAACGAATGCCTTGTCAATGCTTATGGTTTTCATAGAACTTAATGATTCTTGCTTGTATCTCTATTATGCAATTCATGTAGGGAACTTGTGGGGAATGCTTTGGGTTGTCGTATGCAATCATCCAATTCAATAACGTTAGGAAAATCTGAGGGTTAATTAGTGCAATTCACGGTTAATCTGGGGCGTTGAGAATTCATGGTTTATTGAAAAGCAATTAGAAATCGTTTTGTATGCAAGTATGACATGTGTGGAGAAGAACCCCTTAGCTAGCCTTCCATCCATTCACTTTAACCAATTTCGTTTTACAATCTGTTTTGTTTTACAAAGTTTATGTTTTGTTTTCAATTTCGTCAAAACCAATTCCCCCTTATTTTGAAGTGTTAAATTAGTTAGAAATCAATTTAGTTTGTGTTTTAAAGTGTCTTGAGTCAAGTTATAAACTGTTTTCGTCCAAATTCTTCCTTAGTGTTCAAAACTGCCCAGAAAGTGGTTTTAAGGCAGTTTTGAGCGTTTGTTTGCTGTTTTGAGTCTTTTGGTTTGTTTTAGTGTTTTAGAGTATAGTTTTGCATTCTCTGAGTCTAATTTAGTGTTTTAACTTTGTTTTAAGTTTTTGAGTCAGTTTTCAAGTGGTTTAGCAATCCCTCCTAATCCCCGGCCTAGAACGATCCCTACTTACATACTTTGCTACAATTGATAAAAAGAGGGTTTAATTTGTGTGCTTATATATTTTGCATCAAATTTTTGGCGCTGTTGCCGGGGATTAGCAACTTTGCTAATCCCTTGGATTGTTATTTTCGTTGGGTTAGTTGTCCAGTCTTCTAATTTTGTTTTGTTTTCTTTGTTGTAGGTACTAGTGTATGACTCGAAATTCTCAACCCGTTCACGCACATATCTTGGATTTTAACGATGATTTTGAGCGAGATTTCAGAAGGAAGAGGAAGCACCCAGGACCTGATCTCCTTAGTTCAAGTTCTAATTCTGAATCTGAAGTTGAAATTGAATCTGAATTTGAAGAGGAAGTGGAAAACATGGCTGTGGACAATCGTACAATCAAAGAGCTTTCAGCCTCAGGACTTGACAATGCCGTGCCCTTATGCATTCAATATCCTAGGGCAGCCGAGGGCAAGACTGATGAGTTTGAATTGAAGTCAAGCTTGTTGCATCACATTCCTAAGTACCATGGGCTGTCCATGGAAGATCCAAACAAGCATTTGAAGGAATTTGAGGTGGTGTGCTCAAGCATGACACCAATCAACGTAGATGGGAATATTCTGAAGATGAAAGCCTTTCCATTCTCTCTATTTGAAAAGGCTAAGGATTGGTTATTCGAATTGGCACCTGGAACGGTCACTTCTTGGGAAAGCATGAAAAGAGCGTTTTTAGAGAAATTCTTCCCAACTTCGAGAGTTATTCTTTTGAGGAAGAGAATTAGTGGCATTGAACATAGCCAAGGAGAATCTTTTCCAGCATATTATGAGCGTTTTAAGGCCCTAGTTGCATCCTGCCCACAACACCAAATGAAGGAAGAGCTTTTGATTCAATATTTCTATGAAGGACTTCTTCCAATTGAGAGACAAATGCTTAATGCTTCAGCGGGAGGTGCCTTGGTTGACAAAACCCCGGTAGCTGCCAAAATCTTAATTGCAAACCGAGCCTTGAATGCACAACAATACGAAGGTGTTGGACAAAGGGACCCCCCACGGCAACAACATGTGAATGAGGTAAGTGCAATTTCAGAATTGCAATCTCAAATGGCTAATCTCACTTTTCTTTTGTCACAGGTTGTTGATGGAACCAAAGTGCAAAGTCCGGCCATATGTGGAGTGTGTTCTATGCAGGGACATCACAACGATCAATGCCCTTAATTGATTGAGAATGGAGGGTGGGAATCTGCCAATGCCATGGGATTTGGGAGCCAAAATCAGCCACGCAATGATCCATATGCAAACACATACAATCCGGGTTGGAGGGATCACCCAAATTTCAAGTGGAGGGAGCCTCAACAACCCCAACAACAAGGAGGATTTAGGCAGCAACCACCAGGCTTTTATACAAAGCCATTCATACCAAATCAAACCCAAATGCAATCTGCCCCAACAAACTCAGGTATGTCTTTGGATAATGATCAAGTTGTTAAGTTACTTACTACTTTGACGCAGGAAGTACAAACTCAAAACAAAGAGAGGCAAATCCAAGACAAAAGGGTGGACAATTTGGAAAAGCAAATGGGGCAAATAGCGGAATTCATGGGCCAATTCAGAGAACAAGGCAGATTGCCTAGTTCAACCGTTGTTCATCCTAAAGGAGGATTTGAAACCGCCAATGCAATCACGTTGAGAAGTGGCAAACAGGTTGGAGCCGACCCACAACCATCCAAATCAAGTCAAAAGGAGGATGAAAAGTTGCTGATTGAGGAGGAAGAGCAAGTGAAACCCATGGCAAGAAAAGAGATACCATTGCCGCAGCCTCCTAAGCACCCTATGCCATCTGCTTTAACTAAGGTAGGTCGAAATTGGATTCCTTCTAATGTTATTCCATCAACTGTGCCTTTTCCTAGTAGATTCATGCAATCAAAGAAGGAAGAGGATGAAAAAGACATTCTGGAGACGTTTAGGAAGGTGCATGTCAATATCCCGCTCCTTGATGCAATAAAGCAAATTCCGAAGTATGCTAAGTTGTTGAAGAAGCTTTGCACAACCAAGAAACGACTTCAAGAGAAAGAAGTGGTGCATGTGAGTGAAAATGTCTCAGCCATCTTGCAACGTAAACTGCCCCCTAAGTGCAAAGATCCAGGTAGTTTTACAATTCCTTGTGTTATTGGCAATACTCGATTTGAACATGCCATGTTAGACTTAGGTGCATCAATTAATGTCATGCCATATTCTGTTTATGCATCTATGAATCTAGGAGAGCTTAAAAAGGATGGTGTTATTATCCAATTAGCCGATTGATCTAATGCATACCCAAAAGGAGGTTTGGAAGATGTTTTGGTGCAGGTAGACCACTTGATTTTTCCTGCAGATTTCTATGTGCTTGACATAGAGGATTCAGCCCACTCTTCAACTTTGCCAATCTTACTTGGACGACCTTTCATGAAAACAGCTCAAACCAAGATTGACGTGGCCAAATGAGCAGTAACTATGGAGTTTGGTGGTGATATGATTAATTTTAATATTTCTGAATCTGTTGAGAATACTAATCGTGTTCACTCTTGTTTTGTCATTGATAAAATAAAAAATAAAGGGCAGGAACGTTCAGTATCATTCAAGAAAGATGCATTTCGAACCACCAACGAAGAGGGAATTGGATTGAAGCACAAGGATTGCACGGCCACAACCCTAAAACCCCCAAATCTGGCCGAGAGCACCCCACATGCATTTGTTGATAGTGCTGCCACTTCATTGCAGTACATTGGTAAGCCACCTATTCCAATTTCGATTCCCATTTCAACTAATAGGTTGTTACCTTGTATGGTGCAGAATCCCAATCGAATCCAAGCTGGTGGGCATGATTACATGGACTTTAGAATGCTCAACACCCCAATCAGGAAGGATTACTATCCCCTTCCATTCATAGATCCAATGCATGAGCTGTTTAAGGAGCATGTGGTGGAAGAACTACCTCTGCATGCCATGGGTACCAACCTAGAATGAATGGGCATTTCGTCCGGCTGTATGACGTTAAAGCAAGCGCTACTTGGGAGGCAACCCATGCATTCAACAAAGGAAGACCTAGGGAGCACTCCAATTCCAGATTTACGTTCCTAAACCCTTCTCTTTGTTGTTGTTTTCGTTTCTGTTTTGTTTCTTGTTTAGTTGCTGTTTTGTTTGGTTGTTGTTTATTTGTGTGAGTTTATGCTTGAAACATTGAGGACAATGTTTGATTTAAGTGTGGGGGGGTAACCAAAATGTTTTGATGCAATTTCGTAAGGTTTGATCACCCATAACTTCTAATGTTGTTCCTTGCTGTTTTTAAGTGTTTTTAAGTTGTTTTGGTGTGTTTTAGTGTGTTTTGACTCAAAAATCCGAAAATCCCATAAAAATTTGAAAAATTGTTTTAAAAAAACCCAAAAAAGAGTTGTTTTTGTGTGTTTGTTTGTGTCTTAGGGTACCTTCCAACACAATGATGAGGATTTGGTTTGTAATTGCATGACTGTTAAAGAGAGTTGTAAACATGGATGAAATTTTGATTTACTCTTTGGTTTATGCTTGGTTGTGGTTATAACTTATGAATTCACATGCAATCATAATGGAAAAATCAGTTTTTGTAACATGCTTGAAGGAAGGAACTCAAACTAACGCTACAACCTTGTGAGACTTGAGCCTAAACGTTTATTTGGAGAGTTAATAATCTGTGCATTGTTGTTTTCTAAAGTCGTTGCATGATCTCATTATTCTTTGCTTGGTTGCTACTTAGAAGGCGTTTCATCATTTAGTTCCAAACACTAGAACTCATGCCCAATTCATTCTAAGCATGTTATTGATTTGCATAACACATATTCAAGATGAAGTTGTGTAGTGACCACCATAGCCAAATTGCCGTATCTCCCTATTTCATTGTGTTTTGTAGGTTTTAACCCCTTTGAGCCATATTTAACCTATTTTTCTTTGTTAACCCACATTATCCTCACCTAGCCTAGATTAGGATCACTATCCATACCTTTGTTCTTGAAGCATAGTAATGCATGACTCAATATGAATTCCTTTTGATCATTGTTTGGCAGAAAACAAGTGTGGGGGAAGTGAGTTTTGTTGTGGGTGTGCCAAAGTCTTGAATGAGGCACGGCAAAGAAAAGAAAAAAAAAAAGAAAAAAAAAAGAGAAGAAGAAAAATTCGTGGAAAATAGAAAGAAAAAAACAAAAAGTTGTGAAAAGAATGAAAAAGGAGTTGAAAAGATGTGAAAAACAGTTCTCAAGTGTTGTGTGTTGAAGGAAGGGACCAAAACATTGAATCCGGCCCTATTTGTTGCTTGAATCTTCCCTTTATGTTTAAAAGTTGATTTCTGCATGCTAAAGGGAATTCTAAGTGTCATATTCATCATTTTGCTTGCTATTGCTTTAAGAACGTTTGTTTTTCCTATCCTTTCGTTGTTAGCCAATACCCCAAGCCCCGTTACAACCCTTGACTTTAATCTTGAGTGTTGTGTGTTTCAATTTGTGGAGTTTGAATTTGGTAAGAGCATATGGTGTCACTGGTTCTCGCATCTAAGTAGTAGCGTTCCATTCATGAGATCATATCTAAACATGTTATTAACTCTGGAAATTGCTTTTCTTGTTATACATATATTTGAGTATTAGTTTTCATATTTACATCAATCTTCTCACATATAACTAGTGTAGGGTGTGTAGTTAGAAAATCTGAGTGAAGATTGAGTGCATATCTTGTAAGGAATTGAGGGAATTCTCTAAGGCATGTTACTACATTCAAAACATCGTTTTAATTGGTTATTTGTGAACTAGTAAGTAGTGACTATGATTAAGTATGTGCTTAAGCGTAAAGATGACCAAAATCTGTGGGAATGATGATTTTTAACGTGTCATGTGCATTGGAAATCCCTGAGGCAAATGTTGGAAGGTTTAGGTTGTGTTATACATGTTTTGTTTCGTTTTGTTTACTTTGTTTCGTTTTGCTCGAGGACTAGCAAAAGCTAAGTGTGGGGGAATTTGATAGGGGCATATTTATGCACCTTAGTTAGCTTGTTCTTGTGCATTTATGTTGTTTTTCCTTAGTTAAAGTAGTCTTTTAAGCTAGTTTGATGTATTTCCAGGTTCTAAGGGCAAAGTATGCAAAAAGAAGCAATTTGGAGCATTCTAGAGCATTTTTGGGCCAAGATTGGGTAGTGCAAGCATGGAGGCAAGTTGATGGACAAAATTGAAGATATAAAGGCTTGAAATTAGCTAAGAAGATGGAAGAAAGAAGTCAAAGATAAAGAAGATAAGGAATCAGCTCAAAAGAAGGAGAATTATCCAAAACATTATCTAAAACAACCTTATCTTATCTTATCTTATCTTATCCAATCCTTATCTTATCTTACCTTATCTTATCCAATCTTATCCTAATCTTATCCTAACCTGTTTTCTTCAGTTTAGGGGACTTAAAACCTGATTTCTAGAAGTCCTATCCCTTGTCCTATAAAAGTGGCGCCCCAAATCCTTCTAGAAACCCTAAAATCTGCCACAAAACACATTCCTTCTGGAACCCTGAAAATCTGGCGCCTCCTTCCCTTCTAGAATCCTTTTTCCTTGCCTTGCAAGGCATTCCCTGCCCTTATCCTATTGTGCCGCACCTCTCAGGCCTTTTTCCTTCTTGGATTCTGATTGTGAGGCATTTTCCTTGTGGATTTGGGTTCTACAAATCCTTTTCAGAAATCAATTGGGCCACAATCCTCTTTCCTAATGGATTCACAATTTCTGCCGCACCTAGGGCCCTAATTCCTTGTACAATGTTGAGTCCAAGCCCTAATCTGATTACCTTAGGGTTTGTGGTGCCTATATATATATAAGTTTAAAGGGTTGCCGCAGGTTACACCACCCTCTATATACATCATTCACGCCAGATATCATCCACCACTCTCTGCCGCACCTATCCTTCACCATTCTCCATAGTTTCTGACCTAATTCACTACCTGCCGCACCATACATCCATCCTAGCCAATAACCCAGCCTTCTACACCATTCATAACCCCCAAAATCTATCCCTAGACCTTGTGCCGCAGCAAAGAGGAGGAGAATGAGCCTTGGACGTGCCTGCCATTCAAGTTCGAATTGCTGGAAGTTTTAGGTGTTTCCTTTCCTTTGATTTCAATGTTTAAATTCAATACTCTTTGTTCTGTGAGAATGGGGAACTAAACCCCCTCTGGCTAGGGGGGATTTGAAACCATGTTCATGCTTGCTATATGACTTGATTACCTCTAATTGCGTTTCATAAGTTGTGAATTCAATTTACTTATCTGTTCATATTAAAACTGATTTGTGTGTGTTGATTGAGATGGCCAACTTAGTTGCATGCATAAATCTAATGCTAGGATATAAGGAAGTTTCACCTAATCGTTACAGAATTATATTCACAAGTAGTAAAGGTTGATGATCTCAATTGTGTTAAGTAAATTCTTGGCATAAGTTTCATGCAATTCATAGTAACGAATGCCTCGTCAATGCTTATGGTTTTCATAGAACTTAATGATTCTTGCTTGTATCTCTATTATGCAATTCATGTAGGGAACTTGTGGGGAATGCTTTGGGTTGTCGTATGCAATCATCCAATTCAATAACGTTAGGAAAATCTGAGGGTTAATTAGTGCAATTCACGGTTAATCTGGGGCGTTGAGAATTCATGGTTTATTGAAAAGCAATTAGAAATCGTTTTGTATGCAAGTATGACATGTGTGGAGAAGAACCCCTTAGCTAGCCTTCCATCCATTCACTTTAACCAATGTCGTTTTACAATCTGTTTTGTTTTACAAAGTTTATGTTTTGTTTTCAATTTCGTCAAAACCAATTCCCCCTTATTTTGAAGTGTCAAATTAGTTAGAAATCAATTTAGTTTGTGTTTTAAAGTGTCTTGAGTCAAGTTATAAACTGTTTTCGTCCAAATTCTTCCTTAGTGTTCAAAACTGCCCAGAAAGTGGTTTTAAGGAATTTTTGAGCGTTTGTTTGCTGTTTTGAGTCTTTTGGTTTGTTTTAGTGTTTTAGAGTATAGTTTTGCATTCTCTGAGTCTAATTTAGTGTTTTAACTTTGTTTTAAGTTTTTGAGTCAGTTTTCAAGTGGTTTAGCAATCCCTCCTAATCCCCGGCCTAGAACGATCCCTACTTACATACTTTGCTCCAATTGATAAAAAGAGGGTTTAATTTGTCTGCTTATATATTTTGCATCACTTACGCGCCGGCCAAGGCACGGCCAGATGCGCCCCCACGCGCGGCCACGTGCCTGGCACACTGACGGCGTTAGTAACGGCAGTTAGGGAATATTCCGTTAAATTCTAACGGTAATCGTTAAATATGACTGACGGCGTTAGCATATTCGATCAACTTTAACGGAATATGCTCTTGTCTTCTCCGGCGAGACGCCGGTCGCCGGCGACTTTGCCAGTTTCTGGGTAGAACTTCTAATCGTCATAACTCACTCATTTTTCATCCAAAATTCAGGAAATTTATATCAAAATGAAGCCCATAACAAGGAGAACACATTCATACCTTTTTGAAGCTCAAAAAATCACGGGATCTTGCCAGAGAAATTCCAAGAAAACCGGCCAAGTTCGAAACTCACAATCCCGACGTCCAATTCCTTCCAACGAAGGACTCCGAGCTTCCTTAGGACCTCCTTAAGCTCCCTATGAGCTTAGATTTTCCTAAAAATCAACATTTTACGTCCATATGAACAGTGCATGAAAATTGGGGTTTCGGTTTCACAAGATTTCGAAAGTATCCTTACCTGGAATGGGTACCAATCAACTCATCTGAGCTTTATGAACACAATGATGTCCTTTTTTTACCACGATCTGTAAGGTTTCGACGGGTTTTGGTGCTTGTCTATACAAAAGAGAGAAGATAAAGAAGGTCTGAGAGGTTTAGAAAGAAAGTGAGTACGGGAGTAAGAGAGAGAAAGGGTGAATGTGTGTGTGTGTTTGTGGTCCAAATACCACAATCAACTCCTAAAGTAAATACACACATACCTTAATTAATGCCTAGGGGCATTTTCATCATTTCACGTCCGTCGTACAAAAACTCCGGGACGGGCTGTTACAATCTACCCACCTTATAAAAATTTCGTCCCCGAAATTTCCATAACCAAAATCATCCACTAGTACTCATAAAACAATCTCAGGTACATCTCTCTCATCTGATCCTCTGTCTCCCAAGTCGCTTCTTCCGCTGAATGATTCCTCCACAAAACTTTAACCAACTGCACTGTCTTATTCCTCAGAACCTTTTCTTTCCAATCCAGTATAGTCACTGGCTCCTCGTCATAAGTCAAATCTGAACTGATCTCCAACGGTTGATGAGGTATCACTTGTGAATGATCTGCAACATAATGTTGAAGCATCGAGACATGAAACACATTATGTACTTTAGACATCTCCGATAACAACTCAAGTCTATAAGCAACTTCACCGACTCGATCGGTGATCTGATAAGGTCCGATGTACCTAGGACTTAGCTTGCATTTCTTTCCAAACCGTACTACACCTTGCCACGGCGATAGCTTCAAAAATACCCAATCACCAACATTATACACTTGATCAGTGGCACGTCTGTCCGCTAAGCTTTTTTGGCGATCTTAGGCCGCTTTCAAGTTAGACTTAATAACCTGAACATTCTGAGTAGTCTCCTCTACTATCTCACGGCCCACTAAAACTCTTTCGCCGACTTCTGACCAACACAGGGGTGTACGACAAGGCCTGCCATAAAGTGCCTCGAATGGTGACATACCAATACTTGAATGAAAGCTGTTGTTGTAGGCGAACTCCATCAAATCTAATCGCTTATGCCAATCGTCGCCAAACTACAAAACAGAAGATCTGAGCATATCCTCCAAGGTCTGAATTGTCTTTTCTGATTGACCGTCTGTTTGAGGATGATATGTTGTACTGTAGAATAATTTTGAACCAAGAGCTTCCTGGAATGCTGTCCAGAACTTAGAAGTAAATCTAGGATCACGATCCGAGATAATACTAACTGGAACGCCATGATACTTCACAATCTTCGATAAGAACAACTCAGCTAATTGACTTAAGGAATACTTTTCCCTCACAAGAATGAAATGCGCTGACTTAGTAAGCCGATCAACAATCACCCAAATTCCATCATAGCCATTCTGAGTACGAGGAAGCTTGTACACAAAATCCATAGTGATGTTTTCCAATTTCCACTATGGAACGGGAAGTGGCTGCATCAACCCAAATGGTTTCTTCCTTTTGGTTTTAACTTGCTGGCATGTGGCACATCTACTCACATACTCGGCAATTTCTCTTTTCATACCCGGCCAATAATAAAATGGTCAAATGGTATGATACATCTTAGTACTTCCTGGATGCATCACATAAGCTGAACAATGCGCTTCGTCCAAAATTACTTTCTTCAACTCTGCATTATTCGGCACATACATCCTACTCTCTTGCATAAGCATGCCGTCTGATTCTCTGATTCGAAGATCTTTCTTTTTTCCTTTATTTCTTAACCAAATAAGTTCCTGAGTTTCTTCATCATTGATCTGAGCCTCGAGCATTCTATCAATCAAAACTGGCCTGACCTGGAAGCTAGCAAGTAAGGCTTCTTCATGATTTTCCACTCCCAATTCCACTCCAGTGGACCTCAAGTCTGCAAGAAGTGGAATACAACTCGCGTATAAGGCATTAATTCGGCCTTGGGATTTCCTACTAAGTGCATCAGCCACCACATTTGCACAACCTAGGTGATACTCAATCGTCCAATCATAATCACTTAGTAATTCAATACATCTTCGCTGCCGAAGATTCAACTCCCTCTTAGTGAAAAGATACTAGAGACTCTTATGATCTGTGAAGATCCTACATTTCTTGCCATAAAGATAATGTCTCCAAATCTTTAAAGCGAAAATAATAGCTGCCAACTCCAAATCATGAGTAGGGTAATTCTTCTCGTGAGGTTTCAACTGCCGCAAAGCATAAGAGATTACCCTATCATGCTGCATCAACACACAACCCAGACCAATCAAAGAAGCATCACAATAGATCTCGAAGTTACCGTTATCATCTGGAAGTGCTAAAAACATGTGCATGAGTGAGACAGTGCTTCAACTGTTGAAAACTTTGCTCACATTTATTATCCCACTCAAACTTAACATCTTTCCTCATCAATCTCGATAACGGTAAGGCAATAATCGAGAAATCCTTAACAAACCGTCGATAATATCCTGCTAAACCAAGGAAACTTCGAACCTCGGTGACGGTTTGCGGTTGCTCCCAATTCTCCACTGCTGCTATCTTCTGAGGATCTACAAAGATACCTTGATCAGATATGATATGCCCTAGAAATGCCACTTAATTTAACCAGAACTGGCATTTGCTGAACTTAGCATATAACTGATGTTCCCTCAGCTTCTTCAACACCAACTTAAGATATCTAGCATGCTCTGCCTCAGACTTAGAGTATACCAGAATATCATCGATGAAAACAATGACAAACCTGTCAAGATATTGCTGGAATACTTGGTTCATCAAACTCATGAAAGCTGCTGGTGCATTAGTTAACCCGAACGGCATCACGAGAAACTTATAATGACCATAACGAGTCCTAAAAGCAGTTTTAGGAACATTCTCACTCTTAATCTTCAATTGATAATAGCCAGACCTCAAATCAATCTTGGAAAACACACAGACAACTCGAAGTTAATCAAAGAGGTCGTCAATACGCGGCAATGGATAACAGTTTTTAATCGTCACCCGATTCAATTGCCTGTGGTCAATGCAAAGCCTCAAAGTACCGTCTTTCTTTCGAACAAATAAGACTAGAGCTCCCCACGGTGATATACTAGGCTAAATAAAACCCTTATCAACCAATTCCTGTAACTGGGTCTTCAATTCTCTTAGCTCAGCAGGAGCCATTCGATAAGGAGTTAAGGATATAGGATTCGTACCTGGTAGCAAATCAACAGTAAACTCCACATCACGATCTGGCGGCAATACAAGCAAATCATCAGGGAATACGTCAGAAAAATGTCTGACTACCCGAACATTCTCCGTGTTAACATGAATGTCATCATTCAGCACTACGTGAGCTAAATATCCTTGGCAACCTTTTTCGAGTAACTTTTTAGCTCTCATAGCTAAAATAACTCCATGCCTCACCCCACTACGATCTCCTACAAATGTAACCTCAGGTAATCCAGGACAATGGAAGGTTACCATTTTCCCGTAACAGTCGATCTTTGCACGATTGTAATGCAACCAATCAGTGCCTAAAATAACATCAAAGTCCACAACGTCCAACGGAGTGAGGTTAGCTGGCATAACCACATATTCTACCAAAACAGAGCATTCCAGATATACAAAATCTACATAACACCTCTCCTCTCTAGGCATTGCAAACTCTAACTCATACCCAAGGGGTGTAGATTGAGGTTGAGTCAACTGAGCAAAAGTATGAGAAATCACAGAATGCGTAGCACCACAATCAATCAACACTTTAGCAAAATGACCAAGAATATTTAACGTACCCATGATTAAGTCAGGATTGTTCTGAGCAATCCTGCAGTGAAATGTTATGAATACGTCCCTAGGCCTGCTGCCTTTCTCCTCGACCTCTATTGGTATGAACACCTTTACTCTGTGAGCTACATCCTTGACCAGACTGACTGTGCTGCCTCGATGATCCAGCACTACTAGTAGCAATATTAACCTGCTAGGGCTGTCCTTCGGAGTACCACTGTGACCCGCTAGCTGAAAACTGCTGACCATAGCCACTTTCCTGATAAGGCATATAACCTCCTGAATACTGGTCGTGACCACTCTGCTGATAAGGATCCTGAGGGTACTGATACTGCCTTGAAGAATAAAGAACTGGATCCCCCTGATAGTGGTAGGTGTCACCACGACATGCCTGAGCATAACCACTCGGTCCTGAAAACTGCTGAGTTGAAACTAGCGGTGGTAAAGGAGGCTGCTGAGGTCTCTGCTGATTTTGAGGACAATGCATAGCTCTATGCCCCATTTGCCCACAAGTAAAACATCTACTGTTGCCTCGTCGACACTCTCCAAAATGTCGATTATTACACCTACGACATAAGGGAACATTAGCAACACCTGAATCTTTCGGCCTCTGAAATCTAGGGCCTCCAGTAAATCTACCTCCTCGCCTCTGGCCCGTGGCACTGAAACCCCCACTGGAAGAACTCGAGCTAGCTCCACTTTTCTTAAAACTCTGAGTCTGGCGAGGTCCTTAAGACAAATGACCTTTACCTTTATTATCATTCTTTTGATTTCCATCCTTTTCTTTTTCTTCTTCATTCTCACTGGGCATATTCTCAGAGTTCTCAATCCTCAACAAAATCTCATAGAACTCCTGATAAGTATCACAGGGGTAGATAGTCGTCATCGAACGCCACTTCTTCTTAGTACCCAACTTAAAGCGTCGAAGCATCTCCACTGAATTAGTAGCAACTTCGAGATCATAGCGAGACAAGTCAGTGAACTTCCTATAATACTCATTAGCAGTCAACTTCCCATGTTTCAAGCCCGTGAACTCCTGCTTCTTACGATCTAAATATGCTGGATGAATAAATCTCTTATAAAATGACCGCTTAAAATTCTCCCAGTTTGCAATCTCCTCGGGCATCCATCCATAAGTTTCCTGTCTCCACCATGATGCAGGTTCTTCGCCCAAAAACCAAGTAGTGGTCTCTACCCATCTATCCTCGGGAAGACTCCCTTGACTCTGCATTACACGTAACGTCTTTTCAATTTGATTGAGTCTACGCTCAGCCCCTTCATGACCCTCATTACCCACAAAAGTAGGCAACTTAAGATTATTCACTGATTCCAAAGGAATCCGCTGATGAGGGTGGATTACAGAATGGCATTGGCAATAGCTTCCCCTAATTGCGCAATATCGGGGAAACTAGGCTCAGCTGTACGACGTGGTTCTCTACGAGGCGGCATAGTTCTGACAGAAGACACCAAGACAAGTAGAATATTCACTAGATATGCAGGACTGTAAACCTAGAGCTCTCATACCAAACTGACACACCCCGATCTAAATCAAGGCGTGCTGGCTATCACGTGAACGTGACAGCCAAGAGGTGGAGATGCTCTTATAAACCATTACATGGTAAATTCATACCCCCATCTTCTCATTTTGCTCATTTCCTAACTATCATGGAGCTATGGTTTGCCTCTGCATAGAACAAATAACATATAAATTTTGGTGTTTTGTCGAATAAAATTCATAACAACGAATGACATAAACACACATTTGATTTAGATTTACATTCTAGTTTTAATTGAGCTAGAGCAAGGTCCTTCGTCTGACATGACTTCCTTCAAGTGGACGTCTAGGCAGAACTTGCAAAAGTATGTAGAAACAAAGTCATTAGATTGGATGGTCAAAATCAATCTATCACTCACTGTGGGGAGATTAAGATCATGTTAATGGGACTTTATACATCTAGATGCATATTTGCCTTTCTACATTCCATAATAATGATCTCATGCATTCAATGACAAATGAAACAGCCCGTCCCAGAGTTTTCGTACCACGGACGTGAAATGACGAAAATGCCCCTAGGCATTAATTAAGGTATGTCTGTATTTACTTTGGGAGTTGATTGTGGTATTTGGACCACAAACACACACACACACACACACATTCACCATTTCTCTCTCTCACTCCCGTACTCACTCTCTCTCTCTAAACCTCTCAGACCTTATCTCTCTCTCTTCTCTCTTTTGTACGGACAAGCACCAAAACCCGTTGAAACCTTACAGATCGTGGCCAAAAAGGACACCATTATGTTCGTGAAGCTCAGATGAGTTGATTAGTACCCATTCCAGTTAAGGATAGTTTCGAAATCTCGTGAAACCGAAACCCCAATTTTCATGCACTATTCATATGGACGTAAAATGTTGATTTTTAGGAAAATCTAAGCTCATAGGGAGCTTAAGGAGATCCTAAGGAAGCTCGGAGTGCTTCGTTGAAAGGAATTAGACATCGGGATCGTGAGTTTCGAAGTTAGCCGGTTTTCTTGGAATTTTTCCAACAAGATCTCGTGATTTTTGGAGCTTCAAAGGTATGAATGTGTTCACCTTGTTATGGGCTTCATTTTGATATAAATATCATGAATTTTGGATGAAAAATGAGTGAGTTATGACGATTAGAAGTTTTACTCAGAAACCGGCGAAGTCGCCGGCGACCGGCGTCTTGCTGGAGAAGACAGGAGCATATTCTGTTAAAGTTGACGGAATATGCTAACGCCCACTCACTGGTATGTAGACGGGTTGTAACCCCCGTGCCTAGCCTGGCTACGCTCGTCCTCCGGATAGGCCTCGCCTATATGAGAAATAACTGCAATAACGTTAATTAACGCACATAAACAACACAAGCCAATAACTTCTCATATATTGCTCAATTTGGGTATATGAATATACCACTGAAACCTACTCATCCTCAGAAACATCCCCATATTTTAAAAATAATTTTTCGATTATCCACGCGTCTTCACGCGCCGGCTAAGGCATGGCCAGACGCGCCCCCAAGCGCGGCCATGTGCCTGGCACACTGACGGCGTCAGTAACGGTAGTTAGGGAATATTCTGTTAAATTCTAACGGTAATCGTGATTGACGGCGTTAGCATATTCCGTCAACTTTAACAGAATATACTCTTGTCTTCTCCGGCAAGACGCCGGTCGCCGGCGACTTCGTCGGTTTTTGGGTAAAACTTCTAATCGTCATAACTCACTCATTTTTCATTTAAAATTCATGAAATTTATATCAAAATGAAGCCCATAACAAGGAGAACACATTCATACCTCCTTGGAGCTCCAAAAATCATGGGATCTTGCCGGAGAAATTCCAAGAAAACCGGCCAACTTCGAAACTCACGATCCCGATGTCTAATTCCTTTCAACGAAGCATTTCGAGCTTCCTTAGGACCTCCTTAAGCTCCCTATGAGCTTAGATTTTCCTAAAAATCAACATTTTACGTCCATATGAATAGTGCATGAAAATTGGGGTTTCGGTTTCACCAGATTTCGAAACTATCCTTACCTAGAATGGGTACTAATCAACTCATCTGAGCTTCACGAACACAATGGTGTCCTTTTTTACCACGATCTGTAAGGTTTCGACGGGTTTTGGTGCTTGTCCGTACAAAAGAGAGAAGAGAGAGAGATAAGGTCTGAGAGGTTTAGAGAGAGAGTGAGTACAGGAGTGAGAGAGAGAAATGGTGAATGTGTGTGTGTGTGTGTGTTTGTGGTCCAAATACCACAATCAACTCCCAAATTAAATACACACATACCTTCATTAATGCCTAGGGGCATTTTCGTCATTTCACGTCCGTGGTACGAAAACTCTGGGACGGGCTGTTACATTTGTCATTGAATGCATGAGATCATTATTATGGAATGTAGAAAGGCAAATATGCATCTAGATGTATAAAGTCCCATTAACATGACCTTAATCTTCCCACAGTGAGTGATAGATTGATTTTGACCATCCAATCTAATGACTTTGTTTCTACATACTTTTGCAAGTTCTACCTAGACGTCCACTTGAAGGAAGTCATGTCAGACGAAGGACCTTGCTCTAGCTCAATTAAAACTAGAATGTAAATCTAAATCAAATGTATGTTTATGTCATTCGTTGTTATGAATTTTATTCGCCAAAACACCAAAATTTAAATGTTATTTGTTCTATGAAGAGGCAAACCATAGCTCCATGATAGTTAGGAAATGAGCAAAATGAGAAGATGGGGGTATGAATTCACCATGTAATGGTTTATAAGAGCATCTCCACCTCTTGGTGGAGATCAATGACAACTCGAGAGAAAGGGCAATTAATGCCTTCGCTATTTAGGGCTGGTTGGAGATCGTGATGCTTTTGCAGCTTATTAAAAAATTTGGGACATCAAATGTATTGATAAAACAAAAAAAAGTGTTTAAAAAAAAGGATAAATTACAATCTACACCCTTATGTTTAGGTACTATTGCAATGTCATACAATATCTTTAAAACATTTCAATTTCATACATTAACTCTTATTTTATTTCAATGTCATACGTCCGTTAACTTTTCTGTTAGTTAACCGTTAAGTAGTGATGTGGCAATTACATGTCCCACTCTTTAGCTGACATGGCAGTCAGTAATATGCCACATAGGACAAAATATTTTTATAAATGTAATTCTAGGAAAGAAAAAATAAAAATATAATTCTAAGAGAGAAAAATAGTGGGTCCCACACCCTATAATCTCCCTCCCCTCCCTCCCTCCCTCCTTCCTTCGGACAAAATATGCCACATAGGACAAAATATTTTTATAAATGTAATTCTAGGAAAGAAAAAATAAAAATACTCCCTCCCTCCCTCCCTCGGACAAAATATGCCACATAGGACAAAATATGCCACATAGGACAAAATATTTTTATAAATGTAATTCGAGGAAAGAAAAAATAAAAATATAATTGTAAGAGAGAAAAATAGTGGGCCCCACTCCCTACACCTTTCATCCCTCAATCTCCACGCACCTTCCTCCGTCCCTGCACCCTTCATCCCTTCCTCGCCATGGACCAAACGTTGCAAATCCTTACAGCACCATTGTGACAGCCCGTCCCGGAGTTTACGTACGACGGACATGAAATGATGAAAATGCCCTTAGGCATTTAGTTAAGGTATGTGTGTGTTGTTACTTGGATATGTGGTTGTATTAGGACCACACACACAGTCACCCATTTCTTTCTCTCTCACTCCCGTATCTCTCTCACTCTCAGTTTCACTCTCTCTCTCCTCCAAACTCGTACGGACAAGAGCAAGGGCACCCCAAGCTCCACGGATCAAAGGTTTTGAGTGCACCATTGTGTTCGTGAAGACTCTACGAACACATCCATACCCATTTTAGGTAAGAACTCCAACGTTTTCACGTCGAAATCACAAACACCGAGATTGTCACTGTTCACCAACTTTTAAATGGTTACGTTTTAGGACAATCCAATCTCACAACGAGCTTAAGGAGGTTCCCACGAAGCTCGGAGTGCTTCGTTTGAAGGTTTTGGAAGTCGGGATCACGAGGTTCGAAAGTGGCCGGCTTTGGTAGAAATTTCCCAACGTGATTTGGAAGGTTTTGAGGCTCCAAAGAGGTATAACCTTCTTCCTCTCATGATTTGTGACATTTTGGTGAAAATTTAATGAAAAATGGTGCAAAATCGAGTGAGAAATCGAAGTTAGAACTTTTCCCAGTTTTCCGGCGACGGCGACGGTCGCCAGAGTCCCAAGGTTGAAGATGACGGAATATTCCGTCAAGTCTGACGGAATATTCCAACATCGTCAGTTAGAATTAACGGTAACAGTTAGAAGTTGACGGAATATTCCCGGAATATTCCTGACGGCGTTAACTAACGCCGTCAGTGTGCAGTGCACGTGGCCGCCCGTGGGGGCGCGTCTGGCCGTGTCTTATTATTTGATATATTGTGATTTTGGGCATATCATGCACATGGCATACATTCAAATAAATCTTGATATACTGAGCACGACTTGATTTATATATACGTATCCTATTTTCTGGGAAAGCTATACTTGTTTTACGGCGAGGGGTTAGTATTTTCAAAGGAAAGTAAAGTTTTTATAAGCGTTATTTTACTGACCCACTCAGCTTTGTTTTGCGCCCCTCTAGGTATTAGGTAGCTTTTGTTGGTGGCTCATGAGGATTCTGGTGGAAGTTCTGACAGTACATCATCCATGTAGGATTATTGGATATTGTTTAATTTAGTAATTTCTATCTTTGACTGCACTTAAACTTAATTATGCTCTGAAGGTGTAGTAGCACTTATTTCTTTTCTAGCCATTCTAGATGTTTGGTTTTATTCGTTTGAAATACTCATATCTTAATGCTTCCGCTTTGTACTTATGGCTTACGTCACGCTCACGTGACAGCCAGCACGCCTTGTTTGGTCGGGGTGTGTCAGTTTGGTATTAGAGCCTAGGTTGCAGTCCTGCATATTTTATGAACTTCTTTAATTAATTTTGATGTCTTCTGTCAGAACTATGCCACCTCGTAGAGAGCCACGTCGTGCGGTTGAGCCTAATTTTCCTGATATTACTCAGTTGGGAGAAGCTATTGCTAATGCCCTTCAGTCTGTGATTCGCCCTCCTCAGAGAACTCCTTTAGAGTCTGTGTATAATTTGAAGTTGCCTCAGTTTATGGGTAATGAGGGGCCTGAAAGGGTAGAAAAATGGTTACAAAAGGTTGAGAAGACGTTCATGGTTATGTATAGTCAAAGAAACTTACCCGAGGATAGGTGGGTTGAGACTACTACTTGGTTTTTAGGTCCAGAGTCTGCATCTTGGTGGGGCCAGGAGACTTATGGATGACCGCCTGCGGAGATTGCTGATTGGCAGAATTTTAAACGGGCATTTTATAAGAGGTTTATTCCTCCAGCATATCTAGATCGGAAGAAGCAGGAGTTTACTAATCTGAAGCAGGGAAAGCTGTCTGCTAATGAGTATTATAGAAAGTTCACAGATTTGTCTCGATATGATCCAGAAGTTGCTGCCAACCCGATTGAGATGCTTCGTCGTTTTAAGCTTAGTACTAAGAAGAAGTGGCGTTCTATGGCTACTATAGCAACCTGTGATACTTATCAGGAGTTCTATGAGATTTTGCTGAGAGTGGAAGATTCAGAAAATTTGCCTAGCGATAGTGAAGAGGAAGAAGGCAATCAGAGGAAAGATGATAAGGGTAAATGTCAGTATTTTCAAGGACCTCGTAAGACCAAGAATTTTAAGAGAAGTGGTACGAGCTCGAGTTCTTCTAGTGGAGGTTTTAGTACCATGGGCCCGAGGCGAGGAGGTAGATTTTCTGGAGGCCCTAGATTTAAGAGGCCGAGAGACTCGTCTGGTGCTAGTACTCATTTGTGCCGAAGATGTAATAATCGACATTTTGGAGAATGTCGTCAAGGTAACAGTGGATGTTATACCTGTGGACAGATGGGGCATTTGGCTAAGTATTGTGCTCAAAATTAGCTGAGACCTCAGCAGCCACAGCAGCCTCTTATACCATCGCCAGGACAGACTCAGCGGTTTTTAGGATCAAGTGGTTATGCTCAGACAGGTCGTGGTAGTGCTTACCACTATCAGGGAGATCCTATTCCTTATACCCCAGGACAGTATCAGTATCCCCAGGATCCTTATCAGTCAGGTGGCTGTGGTCAGCAATCAGGAGGATATGTACCTTATCGGCAGGGTGATTATAACCAGTTTTCGGCTGGTGGGTCACAGTGGCATTCTGGAGGACAGCCACACCAGATTGATGTTGCTACTAGCAGTGCAGGATCATCTAGACAGCACAGCCAGGCAAGTCAAGGACGCAGTGCCCAGGGCCGAGGTGTTCATGCTAGCAGAGGTAGAGGAGGAAGACAGCCAGCTCAGGGACGTGTCAACAACATTTCACTTCAGGATGCTCAGAACAATCCTGATTTGATTATGGGTACGTTAAATGTTCTTGGTCATTTTGCTAAAGTGTTAATTGATTGTGGTGCTACCCATTCTGTGATTTATCATACATTTGCTCAGTTGACTCAACCTCAGTCTACACCCCTTGGATATGAGTTAGAATTTGCCATGCCTAGAGGGGAGAAGTGTTATGTAGATAATGTTTATCTTGGATGTCCCGTTGTAGTAGAGGATGTGTTTATGCCAGCGAATCTTACTCCATTAGACATTGTAGATTTTGGTGTGATTTTGGGCACAGATTGGTTGCACTATAATCGTGCCAAAATTGATTGTTATGGAAAAACAGTGACTTTCCATCGCCCTGGATTGCCTGAAGTTAAATTTGTTAGGGAAGGTAGTGGAGTAAGACATGGTATTATTTCAGTTGTGAGAGCCAAGAGATTGTTGAATAAAGGTTGTCAAGGTTACTTGGCTCATGTGGTATTAAGTAATGATGATAATCCTTCAAGCGTGGAGAACGTTCGGGTAGTCAGGCATTTCTCTGACATTTTCCCTGATGATTTACCTGGATTGCCGCCAGATCGTGATGCAGAGTTTACCATTGATTTACTTCCAGGTACAGATCCTATTTCTTTAGCTCCTTATCGAATGGCTCTTGCGGAGTTAAGAGAATTAAAGATTCAGTTACAAGAATTGGTGGATAAAGGTTTTATTCAAGCTAGTACATCGCCATGGGGAGCTCCAGTCTTGTTTGTCCGAAAGAAAGACGGAACTTTAAGGTTGTGTATTGATTATCGGCAATTGAATAGGGTAACGATCAAAAATCGTTATCCATTGCCACGTATAGACGACCTATTTGATCAACTTAAAGGTGCTTGTGTGTTTTCCAAGATTGATTTGAGGTCAGGCTACTACCAGCTAAAGATCAGGAGTGATGACGTCTACAAGACGGCTTTTAGAACTCGTTATGGTCATTACGAGTTTTGTGTGATGCCATTTGGATTGATGAATGCACCAGCAGCTTTTATGGGCTTGATGAATAAGGTATTTCAGCAATACTTGGATAGATTTGTCATTGTCTTTATTGATGACATTCTGGTGTATTCTAAGTCGAAAGCAGATCATACTCGACATCTCACTCTAGTACTAAAGAGATTGAGGGAGCATCAGCTGTATGCTAAGTTTAGCAAATGCCAATTTTGGTTAGATCAAGTGGCATTCTTGGGTCATGTAATTTCAGCTCAGGGTATTCAGGTTGACCCTCAGAAGATAGCAGCTGTGGAGAATTGGGAGCAACCACGAACCGTTACCGAGGTACGGAGTTTCCTTGGTTTAGCGAGCTATTATCGACGATTTGTTAAGGATTTCTCAGTTATCGCTTTACCACTTACGAGATTGACTAAGAAGGAAGTTAAATTTGAGTGGGATGATAATTGTGATCGGAGTTTTCAGCAGCTTAAGTATTATCTCACTCATACTCCTGTTTTAGCACTTCCTGATGATAGTGGGAACTTCGAGATTTATAGCGATGCTTCTTTGAATGGCTTGGGATGTGTTTTGATGTAGCATGGTAAGGTGATTACTTACGCTTCGCGTCAGTTAAAGCCTCACGAGATGAATTACCCTACACATGATTTGGAGTTAGCAGCCATCATTTTCGCTTTGAAGATTTGGAGACACTATCTCTATGGTGAGAAGTGTAGGATTTTCACAGATCACAAGAGTCTCCAGTATTTTTTCACGCAGAAAGATTTGAATCTTCGTCAATGGAGATGGATTGAGTTACTAAGTGACTACGATTGCACGATTGAGTACCATCCTGGACGTGCTAATGTAGTGGCAGACGCGTTGAGTATGAAATCTCAAGGTCGAGTTAATGCCTTGTATGCTTCTCGTGTTCCTCTTCTTATAGATTTGAGAGTCACTGGAGTGAAATTGGGGCTAGAAGAACAAGAAGAAGCAATAGCAGAGCGAGAGGAAGCCTTGCTTGCTAGTTTCCAAGTTAGGCCTATTCTGATTGATCGCATACTTGAAGCCCAGATGAATGATGAGGAAATTCAAGAATTAATTCATTTGAGAAATCAAGGGAAAAAGAAAAACCTCAGAGTTAGAGAGACGGATGGCATGCTTATGCAAGATAACAGGATGTACGTGCCAAATAATGGGGAATTGAAGAAGGCAATTCTTGATGAGGCACATATTTCAGCTTATGCGATGCATCCAGGAGGAACTAAAATGTATCATACCATTAGGCCATTTTATTATTGGCCAGGTATGAAAAGAAAAATTGCAGAGTATGTAAGTAGGTGTATCGTGTGCCAGCAGGTTAAAGCTGAAAGAAAGAAGCCATTTGGTTTATCACAGCCACTTCCCATTCCACAGTGGAAATGGGAAAATATTACTATGGATTTTGTGTACAAGCTACCTCGTACACAAAACGGCTATGATGGAATTTGGGTGATCGTAGACCGGCTTACTAAGTCAGCACATTTCATTCCTGTGAGGGAAAAGTATTCTTTGAACAAGTTAGCCGAGTTGTTCATCACGAAGATTGTAAAGTATCATGGGGTTCCTGTGAGTATTGTTTCAGATCGAGATCCAAGATTTACTTCTAAGTTTTGGATAGCATTCCAGGAAGCTTTGGGTTCGAGATTACTGTACAGCACTGCATATCATCCTCAGACAGATGGACAATCAGAGAGGACGTTCAGACTTTGGAGGATATGCTAAGATCTTCAGTGTTGCAGTTTGGCGACACTTGGCATAAGCAGTTGGATTTGATGGAATTTGCCTATAATAACAGCTTTCACTCGAGTATTGGTATGGCGTCATTCGAGGCATTATATGGCAAGGCATGTCAGACTCCGTTATGTTGGTCAGAAGTTGGCGAACGAGTTTTAGTGGGCCCTGAGATAGTAGAGGAAACTACTTAAAATGTTCAAGTGATTAATTCTAATATGAAAGCAGCCCAAGATCGCCAAAAGAGTTTAGCAGACAGACATGCTACTGATCGAGTGTACAAAGTTGGTGATTGGGTATTTCTGAAGTTATCGCCATGGCGAGGTATAGTACGATTCGGGAAGAAAGGCAAGTTAAGTCCTAGATTCATCAGACCTTATCAGATCACCGAGCGAGTCGGTGAAGTTGCTTATAGACTTGAGTTGCCGTCAGAGCTGTCCAAGGTACATAATGTGTTTCATGTCTCGATGTTTCGACATTATGTTGCAGATCCTTCACAGGTGATACCTCATCAACCTTTGGAGATTAGTTCGGATTTGACTTACGACGAGGAGCCAGTGACTATACTTGACTGGAAAGAAAAGGTTCTGAGGAATAAGACAGTGCAGTTGGTTAAAGTTTTGTGGAGGAATCATTCTGTGGAAGAAGCGACTTAGGAGACAGAGGAACGGATGAGAGAGATGTACCCAAGGCTATTTTATGAGTACTAGTGGATGGTTTGGTTATGTAAATTTCGGGACGAAATTTTATAAGGTGGGTAGATTGTGACAGCCCGTCCCGGAGTTTACGTACGACGGACGTGAAATGACGAAAATGCCCTTAGGCATTTAGTTAAGGTATGTGTGTGTTGTTACTTGGATATGTGGTTGTATTAGGACCACACACACACACAGTCACCCATTTCTTTCTCTCTCACTCCCGTATCTCTCTCACTCTCAGTTTCACTCTCTCTCTCCTCCAAACTCGTACGGACAAGAGCAAGGGCACCCAAAGCTCCACGGATCAAAGGTTTTGAGTGCACCATTGTGTTCGTGAAGACTCTACGAACACATCCATACCCATTTTAGGTAAGAACTCCAACGTTTTCACGTCGAAATCACAAACACCGAGATTGTCACTGTTCACCAACTTTTAAATGGTTACGTTTTAGGACAATCCAATCTCACAACGATCTTAAGGAGGTTCCCACGAAGCTCGGAGTGCTTCGTTTGAAGGTTTTGGAAGTCGGGATCACGAGGTTCGAAAGTGGCCGGTTTTGGTAGAAATTTCCCAACGTGATTTGGAAGGTTTTGAGGCTCCAAAGAGGTATAACCTTCTTCCTCTCATGATTTGTGACATTTTGGTGAAAATTTCATGAAAAATGGTGCAAAATCGAGTGAGAAATCGAAGTTAGAACTTTTCCCAGTTTTCCGGCGACGGCGACGGTCGCCGGAGTCCCAAGGTTGAAGACGACGGAATATTCCGTCAAGTCTGACGGAATATTCCAACGTCGTCAGTTAGAATTAACGGTAACAGTTAGAAGTTGACGGAATATTCCCGGAATATTCCTGACGGCGTTAACTGACGCCGTCAGTGTGCAGTGCACGTGGCCGCCCGTGGGGGCACGTCTGGCCGTGTCTTCGCCGGCGCGTGACGGCGCGTGGATGGTCGGAAAATTATTTTAAAATTATGGGGATGATCCTGAGTTTGTGTAGGTCACGGTGGTATATTTATATACCCAAATTGAGCAAAGTATGAGAAGTTATTAGCTAGAATTGTGTATGTGCTTAAAGTAACGTTGTTATAGTTATTTCTCATATAGGCGAGACCTATCCGGAGGACGAGCGTAGCCAGGCTAGACGTGGGGCTTATGACCCGACTAGATACCAGTGAGTGGGCAGTTATTTTCAGTATATGTATGTATATGCTTGACGTTTTTCCTAGAAAACATATTTTAAAGGAATGTGATTTTACATGCCACGTTATGCCTACATTTTTAGCATATGCATTATCATAATTATGCATACTGTTGCATGGTGTTGCGGAGGCCCAGGTAAGCCCAGGTGAGTATATTATGTTGGTAATAAAAATGAATTAGTTGGTGATGTTGTGATGCATATTGGGCTCATTAATCTGCACCCCGGTGTTAGTGCTCCCGCCAGAGTAGGGCATAGCTTCACATGATCGTTCACCTCCCGCACCACACGCTCACCTTGGATCCAAGATAGGTGCATAGCTTGTCGTATAGACCACTTTCAGTGGATTCGACTTGTAGGTGACCCGCGATTAGCGCACAGCCTTCATGTGATTGTAGCACTTGAGCGTATTCATTATACACCTAGCCTGTCGGTCAGACCACGTGAGGTGGTACCGACTTGTGTGCAGATATATGTATACAGATGAGATATGAGATTGAGATAAGATTGAGATGAGCTCTAGTTTGATTTATGTTGAATTGCATCACCCGGCTTATTATTTGATATATTGTGATTTTGGGCATATCATGCACATGTCATACATTCAAATAAATCTTGATATACTGAGCATGACTTGATTTATATATACGTATCCTATTTTCTGGGAAAGCTATACTTGTTTTACGGCGAGGGGTTAGTATTTTCAAAGGAAAGTAAAGTTTTTATAAGCGTTATTTTACTGACCCACTCAGCTTTGTTTTGCGCCCCTCCAGGTATTAGGTAGCTTTTGTTGGTGGCTCACAAGGATTCTGGTGGAAGTTCTGACAGTACATCATCCATGTAGGATTATTGGATATTGTTTAATTTAGTAATTTCTATGTTTGACTGCACTTAGACTTAATTATGCTCTGAAGGTGTAGTAGCACTTATTTCCTTTCTAGCCATTCTGGATGTTTGGTTTTATTCGTTTGAAATACTCATATTTTAATGCTTCCGCTTCGTACTTATGGCTTACGTCACGCTCACGTGACGGCCAGCAAGCCTTGTTTGGTCGGGGTGTGCCAACCATGGCTTGAAACAAAACGCAGCAAATCCAAATCCAAATCTAAATCCTCTCTGCAGAAATTTCCCCAAACCAACCCAAAACCCGTCATCTTTCTGCCGCCAAATCCAAATTCAAATCTCTTTAAGCGGTGATGTGGTTCATCTTGCGAGTCTACAATTTTCTGAGATCTCCGGCCACCGACGAAACTTGGTTTTTTTTGGGTGACAGGGGGTCCGTCGTCTTCGCTGCCTCAATGACGTTTCTGACCGTCGTCGCCCTCAGCTTATACGGACGGTATGTGATGGCGATGGTGTGCACTGTTCCGGACCACCACAAGTCGGTGAGGCTGGCGGTGCTTGGGATCTGGTGGTTGTGGTAGAAGCAGGAGCGTGGACACGGCTGTAGGAGCTGTCGGCATCGAAGATCGCGGTTTAGCAGGGAAGTTCCCAATTTGATTGGTTCACCCTTTTTTTCCAAAAATTGGTCCAACCCAGTACTTGAAATGCAATTAAACTACAAAGGGTTCTTGTTGATCATGAAAGACTTGTGTGACGGCATCTTCGGGAGCTCGGGAACGGAGGAAGGACTTGCAGACAAAACCCTAGCTATTTTTTTTCTGGGTAATATGTTTCAGAAGGCACATATCTGTTTTTAATTTTTTTTAAGAAAAATATTAAGAAGGAAGCATATTGAAAATCATTTTCATTGTCATACATTTTTTTTGAACTTAATGGCCACATGGCGAAGCATGATTGGATGATAAGATGCATTTGAGCCCTATAATTTCCACGCCATTATTTAACTGGTAAACTAACAGAAAATTTAACGGAATGTATGACATTAAATAAAATGATAAATAATGTATAAGATTGAAATGTTTTAAAGATATTGTATGAGGTTGCAATAACACCCAAACTTAAGGGTGTAAACTGTAATTTACCCAAAAAAATACTACATTCAATGACAGTAGAAAAGCAAAAGAAGAGTCTACCATGCTTCTAAAAAAATGTTTTTTTTTTAAAAGCATAGCAATCAATGTCCATTTAATGAAATTTTCAAATAGCAAGTATACCCCCACATATTTTACAAAATTACAATCATCATCCCTACATTATTCTCTTTGACAATTATTATGTCACATTAAATATTATATTCTTTGGGAACTGTTATTAGCATTCCAAAAATCTTATTCTACACTTTTCACAAGTGTATTTTTCTTTCTAATTATAGAAAGTTTGGAGTGCCAAATGAGACTTTTGGAGTACTAATAACAATTCCCTATCATTTTTAGTCATTTAACATATTCACAGCAATTTATATAAAAGTTTACCAAACACTCATACACTATTTTTTTTTTTATTAAAATCACTTTACAAAAAAAGTTTACTAAACGCTCAATAACTTTATTTTACTATTGTATATTCTCACAGCACAGCAGAAACAGTTTTTTTTATTTAAAAAAAAACACAGCAATACCAAAGTAGCCCTAACTCTATACAGTAATTGCCTTTGTGCAGGTCCACCTGTTTGGAAAGAGGAATGGCAAGGGCAATTACTATTCACAAATACAATTTTTATTTTTTTAATATAGTCTTCATCTTTATCTCACATATCATTATCGCGTAGATTTTTGAGTAATCTTAAGTTTAATTTTGCAAGTGTGTTGAACTTTGTAAGATTTTTAAAGTGTGAACTTTGGAAGTTTTTTTAATTTTTATTTTAAATAATTTTTAATTTTTAATTTTTGGATTTTTTAGAGTTGGATTAATCATAGCCGTTGAATTGCTCTAAAAAAAGGTCTACTGGGCTTCACGGGGGGTGGGGAGTGTCTCGCCCCTTGTCTGTTGGGCTTTCACTCGGGGCTCAAGCCCTTGCAATTATTGAAGGACCAACTGCCTTCAACCCAATTGCCTCCCATTTTTCTTACCTGTGGAGCAACATGTAGAGCAGATGGCAATTGAACTCAATTTCTAGCCCGCTGGAGATGTTGTAAGGCCATCTCTGGAGATGGCTAAAGGTCTAAAAGCCAAAAAATTGCCTAATTTTCCTAAAAACTCATCTTTAACCGATTGCTAAGCTATAATTTTATGGAGCCCAACATGGCATTTTTTGGCCAAAGGGGCATTAGGCTGGCCAAATGCAATTTTGCCACTTTTTTTGGGGCATAGCTCCTTAATTGCAATAACTAATTCAAATTCAATGGTTAGATTTGAAAACATCCAATAGTAGTTTAATTAAATTAACCAATAAATTTAAAACTAATAAATTATTGAGAGGGCTATGTTTAGTCCATTCGATTGGAGACAGGATATGAGCATGGTGTTGGAAATGTGCCCTAAACCCACTCATATGATGATACTTTACAGACATTTCACATGTTAAATTAAGCTAGTTTAATATAAGGGCAAAATTGTTGTTTAAGTCGTCTCATATGAATGTTATACGCTTAAACAATAAGCCCAAAGAATATGCAATTTGGAGAATGTGATCAAAAGAAGTTAGATTCATGAGACCATTCTCTTTCGTACACATATCCCAAACGTTCCTGATCATAGGATTGCCATTTAGGCATTGACGATCCATTAAGATCAGTACATGCTATGTCTCATTTCCGGGAGAGTGACTGGTCTCGAGTCCTTGTGATTGATACTAAGACAAGTACGTAGGTGCTTAATAGAGGATGAGTCCACTGAACGCGATCAACAAGGAGTTCTTATACTCATGTCATATGAGAACTCATGGTTGAGATAATTCAAAGTAGTCATTTGACCTAAAACATCATAGTTGTCTTATGGTTAGATCCTTGATCTTTGACTACGTCAAAGGCACTCCATGAGAGGGTGTCCTGATGTGATATATTCTAACACTCAAATTAAAACCCTATGATTGTAGTATATGAAAGTAGGGTTCGTTTCAGGCCGGGGATTAGAAAGGATGCTAATCAACACAATTTAAACTCTAAAACATTAAACTAGACTCAAAAACAGAAAACTAGACTCTAATAACTCAAAACAAACTAGAATGACTCAAAACAGCACAACTAAATTAAATAGACTCAAAATAGGTACTATAGAGTTATTTGGACGAATTATAGACTGGTAAGACTCAAAACACTAAATGGTGACAGATTTGAACGAAACTGAACTAAACTAACACAAAACAATAAAGGGGAATTGGTTTTGACGAATTTTAACTAAAACTAATTAACTTGCAGAAACAAAGTAAGGTAAAATGAAATTAGGGTGAATTCAAGGGTGAAAAGCTAGTTAGAGGGTCATTCTTCACACATGAAACATATGCACATAAATTGATTTCTAGTATCGTTTCTATAAACCGTGAATGCCCCAAATTAATTGTGAATGCACAAATTAACTTTTAGATTTTCCTTAATTCATTGAATTGGATGGATAACGCATCAGCAACCAAATTATTCTTCAATAGTTCCCTACATGAACATCATAATAGAAATACAATCAAAGATCATTAAGCTTTGTGAAAATCATAAGCATTGACAAGGCATTCGTAACTATGAACTGAATGATACTCTTGCCAAGAATTTACTTATCACGATTGTGACTAGCAATCTCCACTACTTGTAAATATAAGTTCATAACTATTAGGTGAAACTCCCTTATATTTTAGCATCAGATTCATGCATGCAAACTAAGTATGCATCCTTAATCAACACACAAGAATAAGTTATCAATCAAACAGATAAGTGAATTGCATTCATGATTTACGAAACAATAACTAGAGGTAATCAATTCATATAAAACATATGTCCATGGCTTCAAATTCACCTCTAACTAAGAAAGCTTAGTTACACATGTTCATAGCAATTGGAAAGCAAATTAAAATAAACATGGAAACGAAACGAGGGAAGAAAGAACCCTGAAAGTCTCCAATGGTTGCAGGTAGCTTGCAGCACAACTCATTCTCCTTTGACTCTTCCAGATTTGCAACAAAGTGTATATCTCTAGTTATCTGGTGTGTGGATGCGACTGAATGTGTTTCTGTGATGTGGACTGAATTATGGTGTGGTGAATGCTGCGGCAAACATCTATATATATATATATATATATATATATATATATATATATATAGTCACGGCAAACCCTAGAGAAATCAGACTAGGGTTAGAAATTAGCAGAAATAAAGGATTAGGGTCTTAAGGTGCGGCACAAGGCTTGGGCCTCAAGAAAAGGGTCACAGCCTAATTAATTTCTGAAAAGGCTTTGCACAATCCAAATCCACAAGGGAAAAGGCTAATTCATTTCAGAATCCAAGAGGGAAAGGGATAGGGTTTACACGGCAAGGCAAGGGCCTTCTAGAAGAGAGGAGGTGCCACCTTTCTAGGGATTCTAGAAAGGGTGGTGCAGCATAAGCTTAGGAAAAGGAATTGGCCTTCTAGAAAGAGTGCTTCTAGAAATCAGATAAGGTTTTGGATAATACTCTTTCTTTTGAGCTGATTCCTTATCTTCCAAGACTTGAATTAATTTCTTCCATCTCTTTAGCACATTCCTAGCCTCATTTGATCTTCAAAACGTCCATTCTTTGTGCTCCAAATGCAAGCTATCCATTTCAGCCCAAAACTGCTCTAAAATGCACCAAAATGCACTTTCTTGCCAACTTTGCCATTTGGACCTACAAACATACGAAAATAACTTAAAACACTTTAATAAGTAAAAACTAACTATGTAATTGCAAGAAAACTAACTAACTAAATCGCATAAATATGCTCCTATCATGTCCATGGCATGGGGTTAAACCACTTAGCCATGGAGAAAGGTGAATGTGCAACAAAGGATCTCTAACTTTCAAACCGTTGAGGGAGAATATTATATGATATGATTAAGAATCTCTGGCCAGAGTATGGATGAGATTTAGGAAGTCGTTCGAAATCACATTTAATGTAATCATATAAGTAAGAGAATCACATTGTATGGTGGACATGAACAAACTATCAAACCAAACAATGTGATCAAGAGTATTGTATTAGAGAAATACCGTATCGCATTTGTATCCCAAATTGAATAGGTTCTCCAACCTTTTCTGATTAGCTTGGGTAGCCATGACATACTGTTAGGTGTCACTCATGGTTTGTGGAAGCCTTAAAGATGTATAATCAATAAAGGGAGAATTGAAAGAGTTTCAATTCACAATCGATTAGAAAGAGTTTTTAATTGCCCACTGCCTCGCTAAAACGAACCTAATGGATCGCACACCGTGTAAGGTAAGGATTGAAGAAAATAATGAAGATGAGTAAGGACAATTAAATAGTTTAATTGTATATGGAAAAGATTAATTTAAACTTAATTAACCAAGGACGAAAAGTTCGCTTTAGGTCCTAAGTTAGTTTCAGATTTCGAGACCTAAATTGGTTTTGGTCCACAAGGCACATAAGGTTTAAGTTGTGTAACAAATAAAAAAAAAGGCAAATTACCCTAACTAAAAACCCAAGGCCAGGCATAGAGAAATGGATGGTGTTGGTGAACTTATTACAAGTTTGCCACTTATTTGGAATGACATAAAAGTAACTTTATAGCTCCATCTCTTAGTAGAGTTTCTTTGAGGAAATATGAGAGAACATTTTGCTCTCTCTTTTGGAGGCTAGCCATTATGGGTGAAGAATGCTAGCATTTTCTTCATCCATGGTCACTCATCTTCTTCCTTCACCATCCTTGGTGTCGAAACTTAGAGGTCTCCATCTTTGGGGACTTTTAGAAAATCATTCAAGCATCCAAATCTAAGAATCCAAGGAGGCTACAAGATGAAGATGGAGGCCATGAAGTTCAACTCAAGGAGATGAATGGAGCCCATCTCATAGGTGATTAGCCTTTGCTCATGCCAAGAGGAATTTGAAGGTATAAAGAAATATCAACTCCTTTCTTTAAGATTTGAGTTGAGTCTTGGTTCACCATAACTATTAGGCTTTGAATTTCATGGTTTAAGTTTGTTTTAAAGTACATACAAGCATGCTTCCACCAGTTAATTGTTAAATGTATGCATAATGTTATTTAATGAACTTAGTTATCCAAAAAATTTCCTTCACATAGCTTGATATTGTTAATTTAAAAATAATTTTTAGCAAGACTATAATTCTGGACAGGACTATGTTTAGCCATTTTGGTTGAAGATAGCCTTAAGGGCTGGTTTGGTATTGCTGTGCTTTGAAAAAAAGCTGATGTGAGAATAAGCGGCTGTGCTGTGAGAATAAGCGGCTGTGAAATAAAGCAGTAGGGTGTTTGGTAAACTTTTTTGTAAAAGTGATTTTGGAAAAAAAAGCAGTATTATAGTGTTTGGTAAACTTTTATGTAAAACAGCTGTGACTGTGTAAAATGACCAAAAAAGATATAATCTTATTTAGTGTGCCTTGAGGGGCCCACTCCTTTTATTTGGTCTCCCTCTTCTTCTCTCTTTCTTCCATTTTCCCGGTGAGACTCTTCTTTCTTTCTAACTCTCTCTCTCTAACTATGATACTCTCTCTCTCTCTAACTATGATACTCTCTCTCTTTAATTACTGAGAGAGAATCACCCACACCAGCACCAATTTTCGAGTGAAATCCATACCAATATTCCCTGTTTTAGGTGTAGTTTGACGTATGGATTCGAATGGTGGCGTTGCATGTGAAGATCAAGTACTCAAAAATGAAGAAAACTAACCCTTCCCTATCGGTGAAAAACTCTTCGACGAGTTGACCTGAGGTTCAACGAAATTGGGGTGCTTCAAACTTAATTCAACCTTCATTTAATCTTAGGTACAACTTCTGTATCCTGCATATCGAATTTTAGCATGAAATTCTTGGGATTTAACCCCAAATGCCCTCTCTATGTTCATGCCCAAAAATCTGGTGACCTTCTTGGTCATTTTTCCGGTGAACTCGAGACTAAATCTACACCAATCGCCAAATCTCAACTCTGGGTAACTCTCTTGACTTTATCTGTGAAGTTTGAGTTAAATTCGAAGGACTAGAGCTAATGCATGCTCTGTATTTTCTGCCCAGAAACCAACAAAGCATCACCAGTGCCATTACAACTAATCAAAGACCAATTCATTCCTAATCGACGACTGGGTAAATCTCTGAACCTCTGTGTGATGTTTTAACTGGGATTAAATGAAAATTTGGGAGAAAATCGGGTCGGGGCATGTCATCTCTCATCTATTCCGACTGTTTTTTTGTAAGTAGGAATCTTTTTCTCGCTCAGATTCTGGACTGGTTCTTGCTCGGATTCTGGGTTGATTCTCACTCGGATTTTGGGATTCGATCCAATCGGCAAATTTTCAAAATTGGTTTCTCAAAAAGATTGAATCTTTTTCTTATTTGTGTATTTGGAGGATCTAGAAGGAGAATAGGGATGAATGTTGGTGCAGTGGTGGTGGTCGAGATGAATGCAGTCCTACTCTGATGCAAGGGGGTGAACCAGTTTGTAAAAATGACGAGGGTGTTATTGGATTTTAGAAAGTTTCATTAAAGATACTGTAGCTCCGTGTGCTTTGGAAAAAAGCCAGTTTTCCAAAGCAGCATTTAGCTGCTTCAGCTTTTCTGATGATTTCAGCTTATTCTCACAACAGCTTCCAAAATAATCCTTTTTTTTTAGTTTACCAAACACCTTCAGCATAAAAACTTTGAAAATAAGCAGGTTTTTTTTTAAGCACCTCAATGCCAAACCACCCCTAAGTATATCAAGAACAAGTAAGTTTTTTTGGCCTCATGTCACATGAGAAGTAGAAACTGAAGTCTATTTCTACACGGATCACACCACAAACATCTATTTGGGTTTATCATGTAAAGCTCCACTTAGGGTTGGATGTACTTTTGTGTTTTGATGTTATGGGCGTGCCTATCCTACAGCCGGACCATCGGTGCAGACTGAAATCAAACGAGCAAGTCGAGCTTATCAGTAGAACCGGTGCTAAAGACCCGTATAATGCAATCCGTATAACTCTTTCCCCTCTTCACCTCCTCCTCCCTTTTTCTCCATAGAATCTCAGAGAAGCATGTCAAAGCCATTAGAGAGATACCAAAAACTCGTCCTCAAAGAATCATTGCCCAAAATCCACAGGTACCCATTTGCCTGCAAAGAGCTCAGCTTAATCCTCAGGTGCGCTTACAAGAAATTCCTATCTCTTGTCTTCCAAAACCCTTTCACGACCTTTTGCCTCCTTGAGTAAGTTATTTTCCTTTCCATTTCTCCAAATTGTAGTATCTGTTTGTTCTTCTTGTGATAATTGTCTCTGTTTTTCGAATTTTGAGATATAATTGTATCCAAAATTGAAACTTCACAACAATTTGGCATGAAAATTTGAGATTTTGTTTGTTATTCTTCTTTTGTAATGCAAATTATTAATGAGGGTAATTTGGGATTGAGCTGAAAATTTTGTTCATTTTAGAATTTATTTATTCTCAAATTTTGGTTGCATTGTGTTAAGTTGTTTGCTCTTCTGGGAAGCAAGAATGCAGATTCACAATGCTATTTTGGTAGCCCATCTCCTCCTACAGAGCGTTGAGGCCGAAGCAAAAGAAGAATATGGCTGTCGCAGAATACAAGAATGCAATGGTTGCTCATAAGAGGCGCACTAAAGCACGCCAAGAAGAAAGGGGTAACATGATTTTACTTTGTGTTTGCTAATATCTGAATATGTTCGATGTTTTTGAAGCTTATCAGTTGGAGATCATGAAGTTGCTTGCTTTAATACGTTAATCGAATAATGTCCTTGTTAATTGTTTTGCCTCCTCTCCCTGTAGTTTCGGGTTTAACCCAGCTGCCACAAGATGTTCTTGTTCAAGCGTTCCTTGATATGCAATCCTTGGCCTATGTTGGACTAGTTTGCTAGTAATTCCGATTTCCTTCAATTAAGTTCACGTATTCGGTTTTCATGATTTAAACTGCATTTTAATTAGCAATTATCCCAATGCTAAAACTATTATAATGGTTTGAATGTGATGATTTAGAGCAGCTTCTGTATTATGTTTCTTTGTATGTAAATTACCATATGTATTTTGGACCACCGCTGATGTAAGTACTCTCTATCTTTATACTGTCTTATTATCCCTTCACTCTATTCAGAGATCAATTGCTGTTTATTAGTGTTTCTGCGACTTGAATTGATTGAACTGATGTTCCTAAATTTCTTGTTGCCAAGCCTTTAGAAAGGATTATTAGGTACGGTGAATGATCATAAATAACACAAAAATTGGACTAATTATTATTGGAAAGCCGTTTTTTGCCTGATTGTCTATTCATTTCTTTGTAAAATGTTTTCAGGTTTGTTACTGCAGTTCTGACAATACCCAAGGGGACTCTATTTCCTATGTGCGTGAACTTGGCATTACGATGTGAACTGATTGGACCAGCAATGTACTTCGGACTCATGGGTGATGGTCAGCCAATTGGAAGATGTGATGATATGTCGGTTGGCTGGTGCATGAAGGTAATTTCAATTGTTTCTTTAGTTATCTATCATTCACCTTTTTTTTTCTTTTCGCACTTTTAGATATTTTAAGGTGGATTTAGCACTTCAATTGTAATATTGATTGGATTACTGTTCGTAAGATTAAACTAACTTGTGGTTTGGATTATTAAGAAAATGATTGACGGTGGAGTTTGTATGTTGTCAGGAATGAATTAAGATAACTTGGTATGAAAGCCAAACGTCCTTTTAATAACTTACGGACTTAGAGATTTCTAGCTTGTGATCATTACCTCCAGGCTTTCTAGATGTACTCTGGGTTTGAATCTATTGTCTGCAATGTGCTTATAAACATCACATTATTTTCGATGTCACCTTCATCTCTGAAGAAGTGTTGAAGGTTGGTTGCATATGTCTTGATTTAGATTGATGTGAGACAATGTCCTAGGGTAGGCTTCCTTTGGATTCTGATTTCAATTTCGAGCCCTGGATGCTAGCTACCTTATATGTCCTCACTTTTCACCAAGGTTAGTGGGAAATTATTTCCCTTTGGAAATTAGTGTTGTAAATATAATCGAGTATTAGTGTTCTTTCCCTATAGGTCAGTTAGTAAAGTGATGATTTAGCACACATCGGATAGCTGTAGTGATACATTTGAAAAAGAAGCAAACAAGTAGTTTGAAATTAATACACTAGTAGCAAAGCCAAAAAGACGATGCAACAATTAGTCTCGACAGATCTTGATAATATTGTGCGCTGGAAGTGTGGAGTGTATTGCCTTCTTCATAAGATGATACCTTTTCAATCCAGATATCTAAAATCACTGAAGAATGAGTTACTATCTCTCAACCCTACTCTTTGAAGACTTTTTGGGGTTTCCCCGCTTTCGAAAATCCAACATTGGGCGCTGAAGGATCATGGTTGCTGGATGGCTGCATAACTAAAACATGAAACAACCATCTAGGAGTAAACACTACAAGAAAAAGGCCTTGGTGCGACAGATAACAAGGCTCTCGCAAAGTAAAGAAAATTTGTGCGGTACACATTAATACGAAAATATTCGCGACACTCATATAGGTAGCGTTGCAAATAGCAATATGTAATGTGTGTTTGCGACATCCAAACGACGGAATAAAATTTAGAGTGCCAAATGAAAAACCAGAGCACGTCTATTTTTACCCAGCGCGCGCTTAGGTTTCTCCCTCAACTATTTCCTTATCCAACTCTTTCGACTAAATAAAGAAATTCAGAGCTCTGCACGCCCTAATAAGAGATTAAATCGAAGATTTGGAGTTTAATCAGATATTTTGGAGCACATTCGGAAGTCTTGTAAGCAGATTCTGGAGCACAATCAGAGTTCTTGTAAGCCACTGCAACCATCTCCATCTTCTCTCTTTTCTAATTCAAAGTGATTTCTAGGGCTCCTCTCAATCTGGAAGAGAATTATTACTATAATTTTGGATTTCTAATTGTTGAATCTATTGTTGTTAATATGTTTACCTGGATTACTTTATCTTGTTTTCAATTTTGGTTCGTTAGTTTTTCAAGTCCGTTGTCGTTTGAAAAATCCTCTAGTAATTCATCAATTCAGCCTGTGTGAAAAAAGAGAGGGAGTTTTTCGTAGAGAGAGGTCATGTTATGAATTAGTCACTCAGCTTATAAACTTAGTGATTATCTTAATCACTGTTTAGTCTTAAGAATTAATAGCTTAATTAGTCTATTAAGTACGTGATTGTAATTGCCATCTGGCAATTTAGTGGTTGCAAAAGTTCTATAAGACCCAATACAATTATCCGTGGGGAAGTCATTGAATGAATTAAGAAAATATTCTCCAAAAAAATACCCTCTCTCTGCTTCTCCTTCCTTCATTTCCATACCATTGCTGCTACAGTGCGACTTGCAGGTTTGAGATAGGGTCAGAGTGTTGATCCTATCATTGGTACCAGCCACTCTTTCCTGGTGTCCCTCTTGTATGCCACGCCAATTCAACAACTCTCGCCAAGCTGCTATGGATGCTCGCTTAGCCGCAGTGGAGTCTTCTCTGGAATCTCTTCATCAGATGATCCATTCCTCCATTTCCGTTGCTCTGCAAGCTCATTCTCAAGACATGGACACTAAACTCGCTGTTGGATTTGAGCAATTCTACCGTGAGCTTCCTTTTCTGTAGGTCGGTGGTGCCTCGTTGTCCGATCCTGGTAATCCCGTCCCAGATTCGGTCGTTCCTCCCTCGATTACGACTGAGGATGTGGAGTTTCGCACTATGATCACCCCCTGATACCCTCGCCGCGATCAGTTTGATGGCGGTGGCTTGACGCCCCACCTTCCTTGGCAGCCCCGCCTCGATTTTCCTAAATTCACCGATAGTGATGATTATCTTACTTGGATTTATAAATCTGAGCAGTATTTCAACCTCTACAATGTTCCTGATGCTTACAAGGTCCTCACAGTCTCTTTTCACCTGGAAAATGAGGTATTGCAGTGGTTTCGTTGGCATGATTGTCTGAACTCCACTCCAACTTGGGGTGAATTTTCAAAGGCTTTTTGTCAAGAATTTGGGCCCTCGGAGTTTGAAGACTGCACCGAGGTGCTGTTTAAGCTTCGGCAAACAGGTAGTCTTCGAGATTATATCACTGAGTTCCGTCGTTTGGCTAGTGTTGATCCTATCATTGGTACCAGCCACTATTTCCTGGTGTCCCTCTTGTATGCCACGCCAATTCAACAACTCTTGTCAAGCCGCCATGGATGCTCGCTTAGCCGCAGTGGAGTCTTCTCTGGAATCTCTCCATCAGATGATCCATTCCTCCATTTCCGTTGCTCTGCAAGCTTATTCTCAAGACATCGACACTAAACTCGCTGTTGGATTTGAGCAATTTTGCCGTGAGCTTCATTTTCTATAGGTCGGTGGTGCCTCGTTGTCCGATCCTGGTAATCCCGTCCCAGATTCGATCGTTCCTCCCTCGATTACGACTGAGGATGTGGAGTTTCGCACTATGACCACCCCCTGATACCCTCGCCGCGATCAGTTTGATGGCGGTGGCTTGACGCCCCACCTTCCTTGGCAGCCCCGTCTCGATTTTCCTAAATTCACTGACAGTGATGATCATCTTACTTGGATATATAAATCTGAGCAGTATTTCCACCTCTACAATGTTCCTGACGCTTACAAGGTCCTCACAGTCTCCTTTCACCTGGAAAATGAGGTAAGGTATTGCAGTGGTTTCGTTGGCGCGATTGTCTGAACTCCACTCCAACTTGGGGTGAATTTTCAAAGGCTCTTTGTCAAGAATTTGGGCCCTCGGAGTTCAAAGACTGCACCGAGGCGCTATTTAAGCTTCAGCAAATAGGTAGTCTCCGAGATTATATCATTGAGTTCCGTCGTTTGGCTAATCGAACATTTGATGTCGGCCCTAGCTTATTGAAAAGTTGTTTTCTCGACGGTTTAAAATGAGAGTTGAAATTCGATGTTAAGTTGTTCAAACCTTCTACTGTGCATGACGCCATAGCTCCCGCCTTACAACTTGATGCTAAATTATCTGAGTTAAAACCCCTAGCCTTCAAACTTGTTACTCCTCCTCGAGCTACCCTTGCTCCTACAACTAATGCTTCTTTTCCTAGACCCAAACCTTTTGCTTTGCCATTCAAGAGACTCAAACCCGATAAGGTCCACAGGAAAAAAAAGAAGGGTGAATGCTGGTTTTGTGATGATAAATGGGTTCACGGGCATAAATGTGCACATAAATAACTACTCATGCTTGATCTCCTTGTTGATGACTTGGTATTGGAGGATTCAGATGAGATTACACCCATTAATCAACTTGAATTGCACAACATGGAGTTGAGTGAGAGTGCCTTCTATGGCACAACTCCTCGTGAACCCTTACATACTATGAAAGTAGCTGGATTAGTGAATGGTCATACAGTATGCAATTAGGTTGGCATATGCAGGGCACTAAACCCTTTGACGTGATGATTGCGGATGGGGGTAGGGTTCGAAGTCAGGGCTATTGCAGATAGGTGACTATAGAAGTAGGGGGTTACCATTGTGCTACTGACCTCTATTCTTTGCCCTTGGGGGGTTGCGATGTAGTCTTAGGAGTACAGTGGCTATCCTCAGTGAGCCCAGTACTATGGGATTTTCAACTTCTTACCATGGAGTTTGAAGTAAATGGCAAGAAGTATAGATTGGAACACAGTGCACTTCCTCACCCTTCCATACAGGAAATATCTCTTCAGCAACTCGACAAGGAATTCTAGAATTTGAATACGGGCATTTTATTGTACTCCATGGAAACTGAAAAGCTTGAAGCCTCAGAACTTACTCCATTGCAGCTCAGTGAATTATAGGCTTTATTGGGTATATTTGAGGAGATTTTTGTGCTTCCTTCCTCATTGCCACCACCGAGACAGCATGATCACCGGATTCCATTACATCCAGGTTCTAAACCACCTAGTATCCAACCATATCATTACGGTCATTCACAAAAAAATGAGATTGAAAAAGCAGTTCAAGAGCTCTTGCAATTGATGCGGTATAAACTAACACACAAATTAAACCCTATTAAGATAGTTGTAGTATAATCTACACAAATGTGACTCAAAAACACAAAACTAGACTTAGAAACACTCAACTAGACACTAAAAACATCAAAACACACTAAACAGAGACTAGGAAATAGACTCAAAATAGACTCTAGGGAATTATTTAGACGAATTTTAGACTAGTAAGACTCAAAACACTAAATTGGACAGATTCAAACACGTTTCTAACTAATCTAACACACTTAATTAAAGGGGGGATTGATTTGGACGAAATTAATTAAACTAAACAAATTGCATAAACTAAACAGGTTAGACATGAAATTGGGTGATTTGAATGGGTAAAGGGCTAGCTAGAGGGTCATTCTCCACACATGAAACATATGCAACACAAATCGATTTCCAGTTAGTATTCCTTTAAACCATGAATCTCAACGCCCCAGATTAACCGTGAACAGCACTAATTAACCCTCAAATTTTCCTTAAGTCATTGAATTGGATGGACAACGCATCGGTAACCAAATTATTCTTCAATAGTTTCCTACATGAACAACATAATAGAGATACAATCAAAGATCATTAAGCTTTGTGAAAATCATAAGCATTGACAAGACATTTGTAACTATGAACTGCATGATACTCCTGCCAGGAATTCACTTAACGCAATCATGACTAGTGACTTTTACTACTTGTAAATATAAGTTCATAATGATTAGGTGAAACTCCCTTATATTCTAGCATCAAATTCATGCATGCAAACTAAGTAGGCCTCCTCAATCAACACACAATAATAAGTTATCAATCAAACAGATAAGTGAATCACATTCATGATTTACGAAACAATAACTGGAGGTAATCAATTCATATAAAGCATATGTCCATGGCTTTGAATTCTCCCCTAGCTAAAAAGAAATTAGTTCCACATGTTTGCAGAAATTAACAACGAAATCAACATAATTGTAAAACTAAAACAAGGATAGAAGATACCCCAGAGATGCTGCAGCACTCCCAAAAGCTTGGGCACAGGCACGGCACAAAGGCTTCTCCCTTCTTCTTGCTATAGCACACCTTTGAAACTCTCTAAAAATCTCTCAATTGCTCTCAGAAATCTCAATTGTGTGTTGTTTGGTGGTGTGTGAATTATGCCGCAAAAATATGTATATATAGGCCTAGGGAACTCGGCACAAATCCCTGAGATGAGAGGGATAAGTTTGACACAATTCTAGAAGGAGAAGCACAAGGGTTTTGCAGAAACCAAGGTGGAATGGGACTAAGAACCTACGGCAGATTCTAAAGCTTCTAGAAAGGGTCCAGGCGCCATATTTTTAGGAGAGGGGATGTGGATTCTAGAAATCAGGTTCTAGATGTTCTAATGTAAGTAGGAGTCCCTCTTGTAGCTGAAAATAAGGTAGGATAGGATTAGGATAAGGTTAAGACAAGATAAGGTTGTTTGGATAATGTTCCTTGTTTCTTGCTCTTTCCTTATCTTCTTTGTCTTGAATTTGTTTCTCCAGATTTGTAGCATGTTCCTAACCTCTTTTGACTTCAAATTTGTTCATCCACCTTGCTTCATTCATAAGCTATCCATTCCAAGCTCAAAACTGCTCCAAAATGCTTTAAAATGCACTTTCTTGCCACTTTTGCCATTTGAACCTACAAACACATAAAAATAGCTTAAATCACTATAATAAATGGAAACTAACTCACTAAATGCAAAGAAACAAGCTAACTAAGTCGCATAAATATGCTCCTATCAGCAATTTGGATTAATTCGACAGAGCCGTAGTCCCTTCTCATTTCCAGTTTTGTTGGTCAGAAAGAAAGACGGCACATGGGGACTTTGTATGGATTACTGAGAGTTGAATGCAATCACAGTGTAGGACAAGTATCCAATCCCCTGAATCGATGATTTGTTGGATGAGTTGTTTGAGGCACAATATTTCTCCAAATTAGACTTGAGAGCTAGATATCACCTGATTCGAATGCATCATGCAGATATTGAGAAAACTGCATTTCGGACACACGACGGGCACTACGAGTTCCTTGTGATGCCCTTTGGTTTAACTAACGCCCTTGCCACCTTCCAGAATCTAATGAATGACATATTCAAGCCATTTCTAAGAAAATGTGTGCTAGTGTTTTTTCATGATATCCTAGTATATAGTAAGAGTTGGGAAGACCATTTATCTCATCTCCACTTGATTTTTGATTTACTGAGGAAGCATCAATTATATGGAAAGAAGCAGAAGTGCTCTTTTGGACAAAGTAAGGTTGAATACCTCGGGCACATCGTGTCTCGAGACGGAGTGGCTGCGGACCCTACCAAAATTCAGGCCATATTGAACTGGCCAATTCCTTCTAATGTTAAAGAACTCAGGGGATTTTTGGGCTTTACATGTTACTACCAGAAATTTGTGCCGGGTTATGGAAAGATATGTCAACCACTCTACCACTTGACCAAGAAAGATGGGTTCCGTTAGTCTAGTGATGCTCAAGCAGCCTTCTAGTAACTCAAACAGATCATGACATCTCCACAGGTTCTTGCCTTACCTAATTTTTCCACTACTTTTGAACTGGAGTGTGATGCTTCAGGGAATGGTATTGGAGCAGTCTTTCAACAAAGCGAAGACTAATTGCTTTTACGAGTCAGGCCCTCGGACCCAAGAACCAAGCTCTCTCTACCTATGAGAGAGAACTAATTGCAATAGTGCACGCCATCGAGAAATGGCAGAATTATCTTCAAGGGCGCCACTTTGTGATCAAGTCTGACCACAACAGCTTGAAATACTTTCTAAACCAGCGAGCTAACACCCCATTTCAACAAAAATGGGTGGCAAAATTGCTGGGCTTCGATTATGAGATCCAATATAAGCAAAGGGTGGATAACTCTGTAGCAGATGCATTGTCTAGAGTTCATGGATCCCCTATACTACCTGACAATCATTTACCAAGTTCCAGACTTAGTTTGGAGTGCACAGCTATCTCATATCCCTATTTTGGGTGGTTGGATGACCTCATAAGGAGTCTTGAGAATGATCCATGGGTTTCCCAGAAAATCAGTGAAGTTAAAACTTTGCTCGAGAACAATAACTCCCCACTGGATCCCGCGCTATCTAAATACCAACTAGACAATGGCTTTTTGAAGTACAAGACTAGAATTATGATTAGTCCAACTTCTCCCTGGAAAAAGACCATATTTGAAGAACATCACTCAATTTCTATAGCTGGACATAAAGGGATTCTGAAGACCTACCACATGATTAAACGTAGTTTCTACTGGGTGGGCATGAATAAGGACATAAAGACTTGGGTGGCTGAACATCGAGTTTGCCATCAAAATAAGTATGAGACCATTGCCCCTCCCAGTCTATTACAGCCACTCCCAATACCTTTTAAGGTGTGGACATACATAAGCATGGACTTTGTGGTTGGGTTACCCATTTGCAAAGGTAAATCAGTCATTATGGTGGTGCTCGACAGATTATCTAAGTGCAGTCATTTCATTGCCCCAAGTCATCCATACACTGCTGTTATTGTGGCCCAAGAATTTGTGGATAAAGTATTCAAATTGCATGGCATGCCAGCCATAATTGTGATTGATAGGGACATGGTGTTCCTTAGTTCATTTTGGAATGAATTCTTCAAATTATAGGGTTCTAAGCTTTGCATGAGCTCTAGTTATCACCCACAGAGTGATGGGCAAACTTAAGTAGTCAATAGGTGTTTGGAGACTTATCTTCGGTGTTTCACTAGTGGACAACCTAAGAAATGGTTGGAATGGCTACCATGGGCCGAATGGAGCTACAATACATCCTACCACACTTCTGCAAAAATGTGTCCTTTTGAGAGTGTGTATGGATACCCCCCACCCCACATCAGGTCCTCTGAAATGGGTTTAACCAAGTTAGACATAATTAAGCAAAGCCTTATTGCCAGGGACAAATTTCTTGCCATGCTCAAAACGAATCTAACTGTGGCACATAATCAAATGAAAATGCATGCTGATAAGCATCGGAGTGAAAAAGAGATTGTAGTGGGGGATTTAGTGGACTTAAAATTGATCCCTTATCAGTTACAGTCACTAGCTTCACATTCCTATCACAAACTCCATCCAAAATTTTATGGGCAATTTGAGGTTTTGGAAAGAATTGGTAAAGTAGCCTACAAGTTGAAACTGCCTGATACTACAAAGATACACCTTGTATTCCATGTGAGTTGTTTGAAGAAGCAGTTGGGTCCAACTGCCAACCCTCGACCAGTTCTGCCAGTAGTCACAGATGATGGATTGCTTCCTCAAGAACCTCTTCAGGTGCTGCTGACACACCCTGACCGAGATCGAGGCATGCTGGCCGTCACGTGAGCGTGATGTAAGCCATATGCACGAAGCGGAAGCGTTAAGATATGGAAATTTCGAATGAATAAAACCAAACATCCAGAATGGCTAGAAAGGAAATAAGTGTTAATACACCTTCAGAGCATAATTAAGTCTAAGTGCAGTCAAGCATAAAAATTACTAAATTAAACAGTATCCAAAATTCCTACATGGATGATATACTGTCAGAACTTCCACCAGAATCCTCGTGAGCTACCAACAAAAGCTACCTAATACCTGGAGGGGCGCAAAACAAAGCTGAGTGGGTCAGTAAAACAACGCTTATATAAAAACTTTATTTTCCTTTGAATATACTAACCCCTCGCCGTAAAACAAGTATAACTTTCCCAGAAAATAGGATACGTAAATATAAGTCAAATCATGCTCAGTATATCAAGATTCATTTGAATGTAGGCCATGTATATGCTATGCCCAATATCACAATATAATAAATAATAAGCCAGGTGATGCAATTCAATATAAATAATCTTATAGTCGAAGTCATCTGATGTGATCTATACAGCAGAAACTAGAGCTCATTCCAATCATATCTCAATCTCATATCTCAAAATATTTATACATATCTGCACACAAGTCGGTACCACCTCACGTGGTCTGACCGACAGGCTAGGTGTATAATGAATACGCTCAAGTGCTACAATCACATGAAGGCTATGCGCTAATCGCGGGTCACCTACAAGTTGAACCCACTGAAAGTGGTCTATACGACATGCTATGTACCTATCTTGGATCCAAGGTAAGCGTGTGGTGTGGGAGGTGAACAATCATGTGAAGCTATGCCCTGACTCTGGCGGGAGCACTAACACCGGGGTGCAGATTAATGAGCTCAATATGCATCACAACATCACCAACTATCTCATACTCATTACCAGCATAATATACTCACCTAGGGCTTACCTGGGCCTCCGCAGCACCATGCAACAATATGCATAATTATGATCATGCATATGCTAAAAAAAAATGTAGGCATAACATTGCATTTTAATCACATTCCACTAAATACGTTTTATGGGAAAAAAAGTCAAGTATATACATATATATACTGAAAATAACTGCCCACTCACTGGTATGTAGTCGGGTCGTAACCCCCACGTCTAGCCTGGCTACGCTCGTCCTCCGGATAGGTCTCGCCTATATGAGAAATAACTATAACAATGTTATTTTAAGCATATATACAATTCTTGCTAATAACTTCTCATACTTTGCTCAATTTGGGTATATAAATATACCACAGTGATCTACACAATCTCATGATCATCCCCATATTTTTAAAATAATTTTTCACCTTCCCACGCGCCCTCACGCTAATAGGAGCATATTTATGCGATTTAGTTAGTGTGTTTTCTTGCATTTACTTAGTTATTTGTTGCTTATTATAGTGTCTTAAGTCATTTTCGTGTGTTTGTAGGTCCTAGAAGCAAAGTATGCAAAAGGATGCAATTTGGAGCATTTTAGAGCAGTTTTGGGCCAAGAATGGATAGCACAAGTATGGAGCAAGATGGATGGACGAATTTGAAGTTCAAGAGAGGCTAGGAATGTGCAAAAGAGTTGAAGAAATAAATCCAAGTCGAAGAAGATAAGGAATCAGCTACAAAGAAAGAGAATTATCCAAAACATTATCCAAAACTACCTTATCTTATCCTTATCTTATCCAAACCTTATCTTATCTTACCTTATCTTATCCTATCCTAATCCTTTCCTAACTTAATTCCTGCTGTAATAGGGTTTTAATTTCAGTTTAGGAGACATAAAAACCTGATTTCTAGGAACCTTATCCTCTCCTACAAAGGTGCTGCACCTATCCCCTTCTAGAAGTGTCAAAATCAGCCAAATAACACCCTTTCTAGAAGTCCCTAAAAAGGTGACGCCCCCAGCCTTCTAGATGCATGATCCAGCTGCACCTTTCTCCTAAATCCCTTTGGTTTTTGACCTTCTAGATGTCCTATTTCCTGCTAGGATTACATAAACCTTTTCCCCTTAGGATTGTGATTTTATTTTCCTACACAAACTACATTTTGTAATCCTTTTCCTACACCATCTAATTGTGCCGCACCCTCCCTCTATATATTCACATATTTGCTGCACCATTCACACCACCCTCTACCATAACTCACCTACATCCATCCACCACACACTCATTGTGCCGCAGCCTTGCAAAGAAGGAAGGAATCTTGAGCGTTTTCTAGGTGTATTCTATCCTTTGTTTTCAATGTTTAATTTTATTTATAATTGTTTGACTGCGAACATGAGGAACTAATTTCTTTATAGTTAGAGGCGAATTCGAAGCCATGGACATATGTTTTATATGAATTGATTTCTTCCAGTTATGATTTCATGAATCGTGAATGTGGTTTACTTATATGAGTTATTAAGAACTTGTTCTTGTGTGTTGATTAAGGAGGCCTACTTAGTTTGCATGCATGAATTTGATGCTAAAATATAAGGGAGTTTCACCTAATCGTTACAAACTTATATTTACAAGTAGTGGAGGTTGCTAGTCACGATCGCGTTAAGTAAATTCCTGGCAGGAGTGTCATGCTTTTCATAGTCACGAATGCCATGTCAATGCTTATGATTTTCACAAAGCTTAATGATCTTTGTTTCGTGTCTCTATCATGCTTTTCATAGTTAGGGAGCTTAATAAAGAATGATTTGGGTTGTCGTATGCTTTTCATCCAATTCAATGAGTTTAGGGAAATCTGAGAATTAATTAGTTCTACGCAATTAATTTGGGGCATTGTCATTCATGGTTTGTTGAAAGAATAACTGGAAATCGATGCATATGCATATGTCATGTGTGGAGAAGGGCCCTCTAACTAGCCTTTCACCTTTTTCAATTCACCAAATTCGTTTTTATAAAGTCTTTTATGCAAAGTTTCTGTTTTAAGTTTTAAATTCGTCAAAAACAATCCCCCTTTCATTTAAACTTGTTTTTAGAGTCAAAACCTGTTTTCTTTTAGTTGTTTGAGTCTTTTAAGTTCTATTTTCGTCAAAATCACTTGTTAGGTCTAGAATTGAGTCTTTTTTATTGTTTCTTGCTGTTTTTAGTGTTTTAAGTTAGTTTTGAGTCATTAGAGTCTAGTTTAGTGTTTTTGAGCCTTATTTGTGTTGATTAGCATCCCTAGTTAATCCCCGGTTTAGAACGATCCCTACTTGCATCTTTACTACAATTGTCATCAATAGGGTTTAATTTGTGTGTCAAGTTAAATTTCACATCAAATTTTTGGCGCCGTTGCCGGGGATTAGCAAATTTGCTAATCCCCCGTGTTTCTGTTTATGTTTTTGTTTTTACGTTTTAGTTTTTGATTTTGTTTTGTTCTGTTTTCTTTGTTTCAGGTACTAGACATGGCAATTGCAAACATTCAAGCTCAATTGGCGAATCTTACTTCTCAATTGTCCCAGATTGCCAAAAGAACCACAATGCACACTGCCCTTACATTTAATGTGCCCTATGGGCAAGGATGTCAAACTCATCAACGTCCTCAATTCACTGCGAACGGAGGTGCTTGGTGTTATCAAAGCCATAACCAATCAAGGGACAACATGTTTTCCAACGCTTACAATTCGGATTGGAAAGATTATTCAGATTATATGTGGGAGGAACCTCAACCAATTCAACACGTTGGATATTGGCAGCAAGATGAGGAGTTCTATTCAAGATCTGCGCAGCCACCACAACCTCATATACAATATGCCCAACCCAACTCAGGTTCGTCAATAAATTATGATCAAATTCTTAATGAATTAAATTCTTTAGTGCAGGGTTCACAAAATCAAGTTAAGGAGATTCAACACGAAGGATATTGGCAGCCATATGAGGAGTTTCATTCAAGACCTATGCAGCCACCACAACCTCAACCATATTCGGCCCAACCAAGTTCAGGTTCGTCAATGGATAATGGTAAAATTCTTGAGTTACTCACTTCTTTATCTCAGGGACAAGAAAATCAAGACAAAAGGGTGGACCATTTAGAAAAGCAAATTGGACAGATAGCGGAATCATAGGACAGATTCTAGAGCAAAGTGAACTCTCCAACTCACCTATTGTCAATTCGATGGGAGATTTTGAAATCCATGATGCTATCACTTTGGGAAGTGCTATGGAGGTTGGAGCTGACCTAAAAACGTCCAAACATACCTTAGAAGTGGACAAAGAGCTGCTGATTGAGGAGGAGGAAGAAGACACACTCATAGCAAGGGAAGAACAACCCTTGCTGCAGCCCCCTAAGCCCTCTCAACCACCCACCACAAGTAAGGACGTCCCAAATTCAATTCATTCTATTGTTATTCCTCCGAATGCACCTTTTCCTTGCAGGTTCATGATTTCCAAGAACGAAGAGAGTGAAAACAACATCGTGGAAGCCTTCCCAAAGGTGCCAAGTACTATCCCGATTCTTGTTACAACAAATCCAGTTCCAAAATGTGTTAAGATTTTTGAAGAGAATTGTACCTCAAGAAGAATGATTCAAGAGAAAGAAGTGGCTGGAGAATATCAAGAATGGATCAAAGAGGATGTTCGTGAGACAACAAAGCCCAAAGAAGTTGAATTTTATGACACGGGACAAGCCACAACTCTCAAAACACCAAATCTGGCTGAATTTTCTAGTCCTACAACTTTCGAAGGGGTGTTTGTCCTTGAGTTCACGTCGGAGCACACAGGTAAGCCACCTCCCCGAATTTTAATTCTGTTTTATACTAATATGTTGTTAATGATTCAGGTACCCACACTAGAATTTAAACCATTGCCGAACCATTTCAAGTATCACCGTCCATTCAAAGATCATTTCCATGCTGTGGCCTCCAATGAAGCATAATTGAAGGATTCGTCTGGCTGGAAGACGTTAAAGCAAGCGCTTCTTGGGAGGCAACCCATGCAAATAAAGAAGACCTAGGAACTCTCCGGCTCCACAACCAGATTTGCGTTTCTAAACCCTACTCTTTATTGCTTTTACTTTGCCATATTTGTCATGTTTGTTTGTTGTGTTGTTTGCTTGCTTTTGTGTGTGTCTATGTTTAAAACATTGAGGACAATGTTTGGTTTAAGTGTTGGGGGGGGGGGGGGTAAACAAGTGTTTTCATTGAAAAATTCGTGGGTTTTTATCACCTATCACTTCTAAGGTTGTTTTTCACTGTTTTTTAGTGTTTTTAGTGTGTTTTGAAGTGTTTTTATGTGTCTTGAAAGAGAAATACGAAAATTTGAAAAAAAAATCGAAAATGTCTTGAAAAATACCAAAAAGAGTTGTTTTTGTGTGTTTGTGTCTTAGGGTACCTTCCAACACAATGATGACGATTTGGTTTTTAATTGCATGACTGTTAAAGAAAGTTACAAACATGGATTGAAGTTTGATATGCTCTTTTGTTTATGCTTGGTTATAGTTGACATTCATGAATTCACATGTAATCACAAAAAGGATAAAATCAGTTTTTGTAACATGCTTGAAGGAAGTAACTCAAACTAACGCTACAACCCTGAGAGACTTGAGCCTATACGTTCTTTGGAGAGTTATTAATCTGTGATTTCTTGTTTTCTAAAGTCGTTGCATGATCTCATCATTCTTTGCTTGGTTACTACTTAGAATGCGTTTTCATCATTTAGTTCCAAATACTAGAACTCATACCCATTTCATTCGAGGCATAAAATTGATTAGCATAACAAATAACAAGATCAAGTTGTTTAGTTAAAACCAGAGCCAAAAAGCCTAACCCGTTGCATATGTATTGTAGGTTTAACCCCTTTGAGCCTTAGTTAGCCTATTTTCTTTGTTAACCACATTATCCTTACCTAGCCTAGATTAGGACCATCCTTACCCTTGTTCTTAAGGCGTGGTGAAGCATGACCTAGAGTGAATTCCCTTTGTTCATTATTGGGCAGCAAACAAGTGTGGGGGAAGGTTTTTGGTGGTTTTGTGTGCCAAGAAAAACAAAAGGGCACGGGTAGAAGGAAAAAAAAAAAAAAAAGAAGAAAATTCGTGAGAAAACGAGAAGAAAAAGGAAAGTATGTAAAAAAGTGTTCAAAATAAGTGAGATTAAGCTCACAAGTGTTGGTTGTTGAAGAAAGGGTCCAAAAAGTTGAATTTGACCCTATGCTGTACGAAATCCCCTAAAAGATTCAAAGTTGATTGCTGCATTTTAGAAGGGAATTCTAAGTTGATTTCATTATTTTGCTTGCTATTGCTTTAAGAACATTTGTTTTCCTTACCTTTCTTTGTTAGCCAATACCCTTAGCCACGTTACAACCCTTAGACTTCTATCTTGATTGTTATGTGTTTCAATATGTGGAGTTTGGGATTGGTATGAGCATATGGTATCCCTGGTTCTCGCGTCTAAGTAGTGGCATTCCATTCATGAGATCATATATATACATGCATTAATAACTCCAGAAATTGCTTTCTTTGTTATATGCATATGTGAGTATTAGTTTTCATGTTTACATCAATCTTCTCACATATACCTAGTATAGGGAGTGTAGTTAGAAAATCTGAGTGAAAATAGAGTGCATATCTAGTAAGGAATTGAGGGAATCTCTAAGGCATGTTACTACATTCAAAAAGTTGTTTTAATTGATTAAATGCGAGCTAGTGAGTAGTAACTTTGATTAAGTATGTGCTCGAGAGTAAGGATAACTAAAATCTATGTAAGTAATGATTTTTAACATGTTATGTACCATTGGAAATCCCTGAGGCGAACGTTGGAAGGTTTAGGTTTTGTTTTGTTTGTTTTGTTTTGCTCGAGGACTAGCAAAAGCTAAGTGTGGGGGAATTTGATAGGAGCATATTTATGCGATTTAGTTAGTGTGTTTTCTTGCATTTACTTAGTTATTTGTTGCTTATTATAGTGTCTTAAGTCATTTTCGTGTGTTTGTAGGTCCTAGAAGCAAAGTATGCAAAAGGATGCAATTTGGAGCATTTTAGAGCAGTTTTGGGCCAAGAATGGATAGCACAAGTATGGAGCAAGATGGATGGACGAATTTGAAGTTCAAGAGAGGCTAGGAATGTGCAAAAGAGTTGAAGAAATAAATCCAATCGAAGAAGATAAGGAATCAGCAACAAAGAAGGAGAATTATCCAAAACATTATCCAAACCTTATCTTATCTTACCTTATCTTATCCTATCCTAATCCTTTCCTAACTTATATCCTGCTGTAATAGGGGTAATAGGGTTTTAATTTCAGTTTAGGAGACATAAAAACCTGATTTCTAGGAACCTTATCCTCTCCTACAAAGGTGCTGCACCTATCCCCTTCTAGAAGTGTCAAAATCAGCCAAATAACACCCTTTCTAGAAGTCCCTAAAAAGGTGACGCCCCAAGCCTTCTAGATGCATGATCCAGCTGCACCTTTCTCCTAAATCCCTTTGGTTTTTGACCTTCTAGATGTCCTATTTCCTGCTAGGATTACATAAACCTTTTCCCCTTAGGATTGTGATTTTATTTTCCTACACAAACTACATTTTGTAATCCTTTTCCTACACCATCTAATTGTGCCGCACCCTCCCTCTATATATTCACATATTTGCTGCACCATTCACACCACCCTCTACCATAACTCACCTACATCCATCCACCACACACTCATTGTGCCGCAGCCTTGCAAGGAATGAAGGAATCTGGAGCGTTTTCTAGGTGTATTCTATCCTTTGTTTTCAATGTTTAATTTTATTTATAATTGTTTGACTGTGAACATGAGGAACTAATTTCTTTATAGTTAGAGGCGAATTCGAAGCCATGGACATATGTTTTATATGAATTGATTTCTTCCAGTTATGATTTCATGAATCGTGAATGTGGTTTACTTATCTGAGTTATTAAGAACTTGTTCTTGTGTGTTGATTAAGGAGGCCTACTTAGTTTGCATGCATGAATTTGATGCTAAAATATAAGGGAGTTTCACCTAATCGTTACAAACTTATATTTACAAGTAGTGGAGGTTGCTAGTCACGATCGCGTTAAGTAAATTCCTGGCAGGAGTGTCATGCTTTTCATAGTCACAAATGCCTTGTCAATGCTTATGATTTTCACAAAGCTTAATGATCTTTGTTTCGTGTCTCTATCATGCTTTTCATAGTTAGGGAGCTTAATAAAGAATGATTTGGGTTGTTGTATGCTTTTCATCCAATTCAATGAGTCTAGGGAAATCTGAGAATTAATTAGTTCTACACAATTAATTTGGGGCATTGTCATTCATGGTTTGTTGAAAGAATAACTGGAAATCGATGCATATGCATATGTCATGTGTGGAGAAGGGCCCTCTAACTAGCCTTTCACCCTTTTCAATTCACCAAATTCGTTTTTATAAAGTCTTTTATGCAAAGTTTCTGTTTTAAGTTTTAAATTCGTCAAAAACAATCCTCCTTTCATTTAAACTTGTTTTTAGAGTCAAAACCTGTTTTCTTTTAGTTGTTTGAATCTTTTAAGTTCTATTTTCGTCAAATGCACTTGTTAGGTCTAGAATTGAGTCTTTTTGATTGTTTCTTGCTGTTTTTAGTGTTTTAAGTTAGTTTTGAGTCATTAGAGTCTAGTTTAGTGTTTTTGAGCCTTATTTGTGTTGATTAGCATCCCTAGTTAATCCCCGGTTTAGAATGATCCCTACTTGCATCTTTACTACAATTGTCATCAATAGGGTTTAATTTGTGTGTCAAGTTAAATTTCACATCACACGCGCCGATGAGTGCACGGACCTACGCGCCCCCACGCGCGGCCACTTGACAGTCACACTGACGGCGTCAGTTAACTTCGTCAGGAATATTCCGTCAAATCCTAACGGTAACTGTTAAACTTAACTAATGGCGTTAGTATATTCCATCAACTTTAACGGAATATGCTCCTGTCTTATCCGGTGAGACGTCGATCGCCGGCGACTTCGCCGGTTTCTTGGTAAAATTTCAAAACCACTATTCTCCTTCGTTTCTTCATCATTTTCCACAAAATTGGTACCAAAATGAAGCTAATAACATGTAGAATCACATTATATAAGTTTCAAGGCTTAAAATTCACCAGATTTTCCTTGAGAAAGCTCGATAGTTCGGCTTACCTAGAAACACATTGATCTCGGTCCTCCGACGTCCATTTCCTTCCAAAGAAGTACCCCAAGACTCGTGAGGACCTTCTTAAGCTCCATGTGAGCTTGAAATTCCCTGAAACAAGTAGTTTTACGTCCATATAAACAGTGCATGAAAAATCGGGGTTTCGGTTTCACGAGATTTCGAAGGTATCCTTACCTGGAATGGGTACGAATCAACTCATATGAGCTTCACGAACACAATGGTGTCCTCTTTGGCCACGATCTGTAAGGTTTCGACGGGTTTTGGTGCTTGTCCGTGCAAAAGCTGAGAGGGAGAGAGGGAGAGTCTGAGAGATAGAGAGAGAGTGCGGGAGTGAGAGGGAGAGAAAAAGTGTGACTGTATGTGTGTGTGTGGTCCAAATACCACCAACCAAACTCCCAATGTAGATACACACATACTTTAATTAATGCCTAGGGGCATTTTCATCATTTCACGTCCGTTGTACAAATTCTCCGGGACGGGTGCTTGAAAAATCGGGGTTTCGGTTTCACAAGATTTCGAAGGTATCCTTACTTGGAATAGGTACCAATCAACTCATCTGAGCTTCACGAACACAATGGTGTCCTCTTTGACCACGATCTGTAAGGTTTCGACAGGTTTTGGTGCTTGTCCGTACAAAAGCCGAGAGGGAGAGAGAGATAGAGTCTAAGAGATAAAGAGAGAGTGCGGGAGTTAGAGAGAGAGAAAAAGTGTGACTGTGTGTGTGTGTGCGGTCCAAATACCACCAACCAAACTCCCAATGTAGTTACACACTTACCTTAATTAATGCCTAGGGGCATTTTCATCATTTCACGTTCGTTGTACAAATTCTCCGGGACGGGCTGTTACAATCTACCCACCTTATAAAAGTTTCGTCCCCGAAATTTACATAACCAAAATCATCCACTAGTACTCATAAAACAATCTCAGGTACATCTCTCTCATCCGATCGTCTGTCTCCCAAGTCGCTTCTTCCGCTGAATGATTCTTCCACAAAACTTTAACCAACTGCACTGTCTTATTCCTCAAAACCTTTTCTTTCCAATTTAGTATAGTCACTGGCTCCTCATCATAAGTCAAATCTGAACTGATCTCCAAAGGTTGATGAGGTATCACATGTGAAGCATCTGCAACATAATGTCGAAGCATCGAGACATGAAACACATTATGTACCTTAGACAGCTCTGATGGCAACTCAAGTCTATAAGCAACTTCACCGACTCGCTCGGTGATCTGATAAGGTTCAATGAATCTAGGACTTAGCTTGCCTTTCTTCCCGAATTGTACTACACCTCGCCACGGTGATAACTTCAGAAATACCCAATCACCAACCTTATACACTCGATCAGTGGCATGTCTGTCTGCTAAACTCTTTTGGCGATCTTGGGCCTCATTCATATTAGAGTTAATAACCTAAATGTTTTGAGTAGTCTCCTCCACTAACTCAGGACCCACTAAAACTCGTTCGCCAACCTCTGACTAACATAATGGAGTCCGACATGGCTTGCTATATAATGCCTCGAATGGCGCCATACCAATACTCGAGTGAAAACTGTTGTTATAGGTGAATTCCATCAAATCCAACCGCTTATGCCAAGTGTCGCCAAACTGCAACACCGAAGATCTTAGCATATCCTCCAAAGTCTGAATCGTCCTCTCTGATTGTTCGTCTGTCTGAGGATGATATGCCGTGCTGTACAGTAATCTCGAACCCAAAGCTTCCTGGAATGCTATCTAAAACTTAGAAGTAAATCTTGGATCTCGATATGAAATAATACTCACAGGAACTCCATGGCACTTCACAATCTTCGTGATGAACAACTCGGCTAACTTGTTCAAAGAATACTTTTCCCTCACAGGAATGAAATGCACTGACTTAGTAAGCCGATCGACAACCACCCAAATTCCATCATAGCCGTTTTGTGTACGGGGTAGCGTGTACACAAAATCCATAGTAATATTTTCCCATTTCCACTGTGGAACAGGAAGTGGCTGTGATAAACCAAACGGCTTCTTTCTTTCGGCTTTAACCTGCTAGCATACGATACACCTACTTACGTACTTTGCAATTTCCCTTTTTATACCTAGCCAATAATGAAATGGCCTAATGGTATGATACATTTTAGTTCCTCCTGGATGCATCGCATAAGCTGAAATATGTGCTTCATCAAGAATTGCCTTCTTAAATTCCTCATTATTTGGCACGTTGATTGGAGCATATTTATGCGACTTAGTTAGCATGTTTTCTTGCATTTACTTAGTTATTTGTTGCTTATTATGGTGTCTTAAGTCATTTTCGTGTGTTTGTAGGTTCAAGAAGCAAAGTTGGCAAAAAGGTGCAATTTGGAGCATTTTAGAGCAGTTTTGGGTCAAGAATGGATGTCACAAGTATGGAGCAAGATGAATGGACGAATTTGAAGTTCAAGAGAGGCTAGGAATGTGCAAAAGAGTTGGAGAAATAAATTCAAGTCAAAGAAGATAAGGAATCAGCTACAAAGAAGGAGAATTATACAAAACCTTATCCAACCTTATCTTATCCAACTAACCTTATCTTACCTTATCTTATCTTATCCTATCCTAATCTTATCCTACCTTAATTCCAGCTACAAGGGGGACTCCTTTTCATATTGGGATGCCTAAAACCTGTTTTTAGGAGGCCGTTTTGTTCTAGAAACATGCCACAACACCCTTTCTAGAAATCCCTAAAAATGTGGCGCCCCAACCTTTGTAGAAGGCCTTTTCCTTGTTGGTTTGGAGTCCTAAATCCTTTTCCTTGACAACCTAGGCCAAGTAATCCCTAGCCCTATAAATACAAGCTTATGCTGCAGCATTCAGACCACCACCCTCTACCATAACTCACCTACATCCATCCACCACACACTCATTGTGCCGCAGCCTTTGTTTTTAATGTTTAAATTTATTTATCTTTGTTTAATTGCGAACATGAGGAACTAATTTTTTTATAGTTAGAGGTAAATTCGAAGCCATGGACATATGTTTTATATGAATTGATTTCCTCCAGTTATGATTTCATGAATCGTGAATGTGGTTTACTTATCTGTTTTATTAAGAACTTGTTCTTGTGTGTTGATTAAGGAGGCCTACTTAGTTTGCATGCATGAATTTGATGGTAAAATATAAGGGAGTTTCACCTAATCGTTACAAACTTATATTTACAAGTAGTGGAGATTGCTAGTCACGATCGCGTTAAGTAAATTCCTGGCAGGAGTGTCATGCTTTTCATAGTCACGAATGTCATGTCAATGCTTATGATTTTCACAAAGCTTAATGATCTTTATTTCGTGTCTCTATCATTCTTTTCATAGTTAGGGAGCTTAATAAAGAATGATTTGGGTTGTCGTATGCTTTTCATCCAATGTCTAGGGAAATCTGAGAATTAATTAGTTCTACACAATTAATTTGGGGCATTGTCATTCATGGTTTGTCGAAAGAATAACTGGAAATCGATTTATATGCATATGTTCATGTGTGGAGAAGGGCCCTCTAACTAGCCTTTCACCTTTTTCAATTCACCAAATTCGTTTTTATAAAGTCTTTTATGCAAAGTTTCTGTTTTAAGTTTTAAATTCGTCAAAAACAATCCCTCTTTCATTTAATCTTGTTTTTAGAGTCAAAACTTGTTTTCTTTTAGTTGTTTGAGTCTTTTAAGTTCTATTTTCGTCAAAACCAATTGTTAGGTCTAGATTTGAGTCTTTTTTATTTTTTCTTGTTGTTTTTAGTGTTTTAAGTTAGTTTTGAGTCATTAGAGTCTAGTTTAGTGTTTTTGAGTCTTATTTGTGTTGATTAGCATCCCTAGTTAATCCCCGGTTTAGAACAATCCCTACTTGCATCTTTACTACAATTGTCATCAATAGGGTTTAATTTGTGCGTCAAGTTAAATTTTCACATCAAATTTTGGCGCCGTTGTCGGGGATTAGCAAATTTGCTAATCCCCCGTATCTGTTTGTGTTTTTGTCTTTACATTTTAGTTTTTGATTTTCTTTTGTTTCGTTTTCTTTGTTTCAGATACTAGACATGGCAATTGCCAACATTCAAGCTCAATTGGCGAATCTTACTTCTCAACTGTCCCAGATTGCCAAAAGAACCACAATGCACACTGCCCCTACATTTGGGGTGCCCTATGGGCAAGGATGTCAAACTCATCAACGTCCTCAATTCACTGCGAACGGAGGTGCTTGGGGTTATCAAAGCCATAACCAATCAAGGGGCAACCTGTTTTCCAACGCTTACAATTCCGATTAGAGAGATTATTCAGATTATATGTGGAAGGAACCTCAACAAATTCAACAAGGTGGATATTGGCAGCAAGATGAGGAGTTCTATTCAAGATCTGCGCAGCCACCACAGCCTCAACCATATTCGGCCTAACCAAGTTCAGGTTCGTCAATGGATAATGATAAAATTCTTGAGTTACTCACTTCTTTATCTCAGGGACAAGAAAATCAAGACAAAAGGGTGGACCATTTGGAAAAGCAAATTGGACAGGTAGAGGAATTCATAGGACAGATTCTAGAGCAAAGTGAACTCTCCAACTCAACTATTGTCAATTCGATGGGAGATTTAGAAATCCATGATGCTATCGCTTTGGGAAGTGCTATGGAGGTTGGAGCTGACCTAAAAACGTCCAAACATACCTTAGAAGTGGACAAATAGCTGCTGATTGAGGAGGAGGAAAAAGACACACTCACAGCAAGGGAATAACAACCCTTGCCGCAGCCCCCTAAGCCCTCTCAACCACCCACCACAAGTAAGGACGTCCCAAATTCAATTCATTCTAATGTTATTCCTCTGAATGCACCTTTTCCTCGCAGGTTTTTAATTCCCAAGAAAGATGAGAGTGAAAACAACATCGTGGAAGCCTTCCCAAAGGTGCCAAGTACTATCTCGATTCTTGTTACAACAAATCCAGTTCCAAAATGTGTTGAGATTTTTGAAGAGAATTATACCTCAAGAAGAATGATTCAAGAGAAAGAAGTGGCTGGAGAATATCAAGAATGGATCAAAGAGGATGTTCATGAGACAATAAAGCCCAAAGAAGTTGAATTTTATGACACGGGACAAGCCACAACTTTCAAAACACCAAATCTGGCTGAATTTTCTTGTCCTACAACTTTAGAAGGGGTGTTTGTCCTTGAGTTCTCGTCGGAGCAAACAAGTAAGCCACCTCCCCGAATTTCAATTTTGTTTTATACTAATATGATGTTAATGATTCAGGTACTCACACTAGAATTTAAACCATTGCCGAATCATTTCAAGTATCACCTTCCATTCAAAGATCAATTCCATGCCGTGGCCTCCAATGAAGCATAATTGAAGGATTCGTCCGGCTGGAAGACGTTAAAGCAAGCGCTTCTTGGGAGGCAACCCATGCAAATAAAGAAGACCTAGGAACTCTCCAGCTCCACAACCAGATTTGTGTTTCTAAACCCTACTCTTTATTGCTTTTATTTTACCATCTTTGTCATGTTTGTTAGTTGTGCTGTTTGCTTGCTTGTGTGTGCGTCTATGTTTGAAACATTGAGGACAATGTTTGGTTTAAGTGTGGGGGGGGTCAACAAGTGTTTTCATTGAAAAATTCATAGGTTTTTATCACCCATCACTTCTAAGGTTGTTTTTCACTATTTTGAGTGTTTTTAGTGTGTTTTGAAGTGTTTGTATGCGTCTTGAAAGAAAAATACCAAAATTTACAAAAAAAAATTTGAAAAAAGTTTTGAAAAAGCCAAAAAGAGTCGTTTTAGAGTCGTTTTTGTGTTTGTGTCTTAGGGTACCTTCCAACACAATGATGACGATTTGGTTTTTAATTGCATGACTGTTAAAGAAAGTTACAAACATGGATTGAAGTTTGATATGCTCTTTTGTTTATGCTTGGTTATAGTTGACATTCATGAATTCACATGTAATCACAAAAAGGATAAAATCAGTTTTTGTAACATGCTTGAAGGAAGTAACTCAAACTAACGCTGCAACCTTGAGAGACTTGAGCCTAAACTTCGCTTGGAGAGTTATTAATCTTGACATTCTTGTTTTCTAAAGTCGTTGCATGATCTCATTATTTCTTTGCTTGGTTGCTACTTAGAATGCGTTTTCATCATTATAGATCCAAAACTAGAACTCATGCCCGTTTCATTCAAAGCATAAAATTGATAGCATAACAAATAACAAGGTGAAGTTGTTTAGTTGAAACCAGAGCCAAAAAGCCTAACCCTTTGCATATGTATTGTAGGTTTAACCCCTTTGAGCCTTAGTTAGCCTAGTTTCTTTGTTAGCCCACATTATCCTTACCTAGCCTAGAATAGGACTATCCATACCCTTGTTCTTAAAAGATAGTGAAGCATGACTTAGAGGGAGTTCCTTTTGATCAACAATTTGCAGAAAAATAAGTGTGGGGGAAGGTTTTTAGTGGTTTGGGTGAAAAGAAAACAAAAGGAAAAAAATTCGTAGAAAAAGAAGAAGAAAAGAAAAAGTGTGTGAAAAAGAAAGAAAAAGAGTTGAAAAATAAGTGAGGATGAGCTCACAAGTATTGCTTGTTGAAGAAAGGGTCCAAAACATCAAAAATCCGACCCTATAATGTGTGAATTATTCCCTTTGTGTTCAAAGTTGATTTCTGCTTTCAAAAGTATATTCTAAGTGTCCATTTCATTATTTTGCTTACTATTTCTTTAAGAACCTTTGTTTATTTCTTTACCTTTCTTTGTTAGCCAATACCCTTAGCCCCGTTATAACCCCTAAACTTCTATCTTGATTGTTATGTGTTTCAATATGTGGAGTTTGGGATTGGTATGAGCATATGGTGTCCCTGGTTCTCGTGTCTAAGTAGTGGCATTTCATTCATGAGATCATATATCTATACATGCATTAATAATTTCAGAAAATGCCTTCTTTGTTAAAACATATGTGAGTGCTAGTTTTCATGTTTACATCACTCTTCTCACATATACCTAGTGTAGGGAGTGTAGTCAGAAAATCTGTGTGAAAATAGAGTGTATATCTTGAGAGAAATTGAGGGATTATCTAAGGCATGTTACTACATTCAAAAAGTTGTTTTAATTGATTAGATGCGAGCTAGTGAGTGGCTACTGTGATTAAGTATAAGTTCGAGGGTAGGGATAATTGAAATCTATGTAAGTAATGATTTTTAACGTGTTATGTTTCGTTGGAAATCCCTGAGGCGAACGTTGGAAGGTTTAGGTTTTGTTTCGTTTGTTTGTTTTGCTCGAGGACTAGCAAAAGCTAAGTGTGGGGGAATTTGATAGGAGCATATTTATGCGACTTAGTTAGCATGTTTTCTTGCATTTACTTAGTTAGCATGTGCAAAAGAGTTGGAGAAATAAATTCAAGTCAAAGAAGATAAGGAATCAGCTACAAAGAAGGAGAATTATCCAAAACCTTATCCAACCTTATCTTATCCAACTAACCTTATCTTACCTTATCTTATCTTATCCTATCCTAATCTTATCCTACCTTAATTCCAGCTACAAGGGGGACTCCTTTTCATATTGGGATGCCTAAAACCTGTTTTTAGGAGGCCTTTTTGTTCTAGAAACATGCCACAACACCCTTTCTAGAAATCCCTAAAAATGTGGCGCCCCAACCTTAGTAGAAGGCCTTTTCCTTGTTGGTTTGGAGTCCTAAATCCTTTTCCTTGACAACCTAGGCCAAGTAATCCCTAGCCCTATAAATACAAGCTTATGCTACAGCATTCAGACCACCACCCTCTACCATAACTCACCTACATCCATCCACCACACACTCATTGTGCCGCAGCCTTGCAAGGAAGGAAGGAATCTGGAGCGTTTTCTAGGTGTATTCTATCCTTTGTTTTTAATGTTTAAATTTATTTATCTTTGTTTAATTGCGAACATGAGGAACTAATTTCTTTATAGTTAGAGGTGAATTCGAAGCCATGGACATATGTTTTATATGAATTGATTTCCTCCAGTTATGATTTCATGAATTAAGGATGCCATTCGTCTCTCTAACTCTGAGATCTTTCTTTTTCCTTTGATTCCTCAAATGAATTAACTCTTGAATCTCTTCGTTATTCATCTGAGTCTCGAGTATACGATTAATCAGAATAAGCCTAACTTGGAAACTAGCAAGCAAGGCTTCCTCTCGCTCTGCTACAACTTCTTCTCGTTCTTCTAGCCCCAATTTCACTCTAGTGGACCTCAAAACTACAAGAAGAGGAACATGAGAAGCATACAAAGCATTAACCCGACCTTGAGATTTCATACTCAAAGCATCAATCACTACATTAGCACGTCCAGGCTGATACTCAATCGTGCAATCGTAGTCACTTAGTAACTCAATCCATCTCTGCTGACGAAGATTCAAATCTTTCTGCGTGAACAGGTACTGGAGACTCTTGTGATTTGTGAAAATCCTACACTTCTCACCATAGAGATAGTGTCTCCAAATCTTCAAAGTGAAAATAATGGTTGCCAACTCCAAATCATGTGTAAAGTAATTCATCTCGTGAGGCTTTAACTGACGCGAAGCGTAAGCAATCACCCTACCATGCTCCATCAAAACACATTCCAAGCCATTCAAAGAAGCATCGCTATAAATTGCGAAGTTCCCACTATCATCAGGAAGTGCTAAAACATGAGCATGAGCGAGATAATACTTTAACTGCTGGAAACTCTGTTCACAATTACCATCCCACTCAAATTTAACTTCCTTCCTAGTCAATCTCGTAAGTGGTAAAGATATAACTAAGAAATCCTTAACAAAGCGTCGATAATAACTCGCTAAACCAAGGAAACTACGTACCTCGGTAACGGTTCGTGGCTGTTCCCAATTCTCCACAGCTACTATCTTCTGAGGGTCAACCTGGATACCTTGAGCTGAAACAAAATGACCCAAGAATGCCACTTGATCTAACCAGAATTGACATTTACTAAACTTAGCATACAGCCGATGCTCCCTCAATCTCTTTAGTATTAGAGTGAGATGTCGAGTATGATCTGCTTTCGACTTAGAATACACTCGAATGTCATCAATAAAGACAATGACAAATCTATCCAAGTATTGTTGAAATACCTTATTCATCAAACCCATAAAAGCTGCTGGTGCATTCGTCAATCCAAATGGCATCACACAAAACGCGTAATGACCATAACGAGTTCTAAAAGCGGTCTTATGGATGTCATCACTCCTGATCTTTAGCTGATAGTTGGCTGACCTCAAATCAATCTTGGAGAACACACAAGCACCTTTAAGTTGATCAAATAGGTCGTCTATACGCGGCAATGGATAACGGTTTTTAATCGTTACTCTATTCAATTGCCGATAATCAATACACAACCTCAAAGTTCCGTCTTTCTTTTGGAAAAACAAGACTGGAGCTCCCCATGGCGATGTACTAGGTCGAATAAAACCTTTATCCACCAATTCTTGTAACTGAATCGTTAATTCTCTTAACTCCGCAAGAGCCATTGGATAAGGAGCTAAAGAAATAGGATCTGTACCTGGAAGTAAGTCAATGGTAAACTCCGCATCACGATCTGGCGGCAATCCAGGTAAATCATCAGGGAAAACGTCAGAGAAATGTTTGACTACTCGAACGTTCTCCACACTTGAAGGATTATCATCATTTAATACCACATGAGCCAAGTAACCTTGACAACCTTTATTTAACAATCTCTTGGCTCTCACAATTGAAATAACACCATGCCTTACTCCACTACTTTCCCCTACAAACTTAACTTCAGGCAATCCGGGACGATGGAAAGTCATTGTTTTCCCATAACAATCAATTTTGGCACGATTATAATGCAACCAATCTGTGCCCAAAATCACATCAAAATCTACAATGTCTAATGGAGTAAGATTCGCTGGCATAAACACATCCTCCACTACAACGGGACATCCAGGATAAACATTTTCTACATAACACTTCTCCTCTCTAGGCATTGCAAATTCTAACTCATATCCAAGGGGTATAGACTGAGGTTGAGTCAACTGAGCAAATATATGAGAAATTACAGAATGCGTAGCACCACAATCAATCAACACTTTAGCATAATGACCAAGAACATTCAACGTACCCATAACCAAATCAGGATTGTTCTGAGCATCCTGAAGTGAGATGTTGTTGACACGTCCCTGAGCTGGCTGCCTTCCTCCTCTACCTCTGCTAGCATGAACACCTCGGCCCTGGGCACTGCGTCCTTCACTTGCCTGGCTATGCTGTCTAGATGGTCCTGCACTGCTAGTGGCAACATCAATCTGGTGTGGCTGTCTTCCAGAATGCCACTGTGACCCGTCAGCCGAGTACTGGTTATAATCACCCTGTTGATAAGGTACATATCCTCCTGAGTGCTGACCATAACCACCTTGCTGATACGGATCCTGAGGGTATTGATACTGTTCTGGGGCATAAGGAACGGGATCTCCCTAATAGTGGTAAGTACCACCACGACCTGTCTGAGCATAACCACTTGGTCTTGAAAACCGCTGAGTCTGTCCTGGCGGTGGCATAAGAGGCTGCTGTGGCTGTTGAGGCCTCTACTGATTTTGAGGACAATACTTAGCCAAATGCCCCATCTGTCTACATGTATAACATCCACTGTTACCTTGACGACATTCTCCAAAATGTCGATTATTACATCTTCGGCACAAAGGAGTACTAGCACCACCTGAATCTCTCGACCTCTGAAATCTAGGGCCTCCAGAAAATCTGTCTCCTCGCCTCGGGCCCGTGGTACTAAAACCTCCACTAGAAGAACTTGAGCTCGTACCACTTCTCTTAAAACTCTGGGTCTTACGAGGTCATTGAAGATACTGGCCTTTACCCTTATCATCTTTCCTTTGATTACCTTCTTCCTCTTCACTATCGCTAGGTAAATTTTGTGAGTCTTCCACTCTCAACAGAATCTCATAGAACTCCTGATAAGTGTCACAGGTTGCTATAGTAGCCATAGATCGCCACTTCTTCTTAGTACCAAGCTTAAAATGACGAAGCATCTCAATTGGATTGGAAGCAACTTCTGGATCATAACGGGACAAATCTGTGAACTTTCTATAGTACTCATTAGTAGACAGCTTTCCCTGCTTCAGATTAGTAAACTCCTGCTTCTTCCGATCTAGATATGTTGGAGGAATGAATCTCTTATAAAATGCCCGTTTAAAATTCTGCCAATCAGCAATCTCCGCAGGCGGTCGTCCAAAAGTCTCATGGCCCCATCAAGATGTAGATTCTGGACCTAAAAACCAAGTAGTAGTTCGACCCACCTATCTTCGGGTAGATTTCCTTGACTGTGCATCACCAGGAACGTCTTCTCAACCTGTTGTAACCACTTTTCTGCCCCTTCAGGTATTAGGTAGCTTTTGTTGGTGGCTCACGAGGATTCTGGTGGAAGTTCTGACAGTACATCATCCATGTAGGAATATTGGATACTGTTTAATTTAATAATTTCTATGCTTGACTGCACTTAGACTTAATTATGCTCTGAAGGTGTATTAACACTTATTTCCTTTCTAGCCATTCTGGATGTTTGGTTTTATTCATTCGAAATTTCCATATCTTAATGCTTCCGCTTCGTGCACATGGCTTACGTCACGCTCACGTGACGGCCAGCATGCCTCGATCTCGATCGGGGTGTGTTAGCTGCAGCGAAGGATGTATAAGAAAGGCAATGCGGCTGGTGTCCAACTACTCATTCACTGGAAATGGGGCAACTTGGAAGATGCAACTTGGGAGGATTTTGACGAGTTCACTGCACAATTTCCTGATTTTAGTTTTTAACCTTGAGGACAAGGTTATTTCTTCAAGGGGAAGGCATTGTTATGAATTACTCACTTAGCTTATAAACTTAGTGATTATCTTAATCACTGTTTAGTCTTAAGACTTAATAGCTTAATTAGTCTATTAAGTAAGTGATTGTAATTGCCATCTGGCAATTTAGTGGTTGCAAAAGTTGTATAAGACCCAATACAATTATCCGTGGGGAAGTCATTGAATGAATTAAGAAAATATTCTCCAAAAATATACTCTATCTCTCTGCTTCTCCTTCCTTCATTTCCATACCATTGCTGCTACAGTGCGACTTGCAGGTCTGAGATAGGGTCAGAGTGTTGATCCTATCAGGTCAAAGTTGGATTGGGTTTAATTGATTGCGTTTAATCTTAAGTCTCAATTCATTCGCCTTCATCATTAGATTGTTTCGATAATTTCAGAGGCAATCGCCTGAAGTCTGGTGTGATTTGGTTGGAATAAACGACTGGTCCACCAAAGCAATTTATATATTTGTAGCTTTGAAGTGGTTTGGCAGTTTTTGTAGATACATTTGTGCCTCTTTAAAGTTGTAGGTTGTGTTTCTTTGTTTTTTTTTTTGGTCAAAGGATATTTTATTACTAAAGAACACATTTTACAACAAAGGTCCAACACACACTTTAAATACAATAAAAAAAGGTCTAACACTAAAGGTAAACAGAAAAAAGGCCCAACAACAAAAAGGCCCATAAACTACATAGCTTCTGCCATAAACTTCCACAGCTTTCTCCACCCTCTGAAACAGGTCCACCGCCCGATTCCCCTCCTTTGTCCAGTAACGCCTCCACAGATGCCACCTCCAACCACAAGTTTCTACAAGAGCATAGCCATAAACAAGGGATAATCGGCAGCCAAGTGAGCAAAGTCGACTATCAGAATGAAGTTCGCGGATTCCCATGAACGACTCTGTCGAAACGGATAGATGACAAGGAGAAAGTGGTGGTGGTTGTACCACCTGAGCCGGAGCAACTGCCAGAACTCTACACACAATCTTTGAAAGAAACATGGCTGACAATCGAATCGAAGATAGGCAGGGAAAAGATATACCTTCAAGAGTAGAGGAATAGAGGAGACCGAAGAGAAAATTGAGAAGAGATAACTGTAGAAGTAGGGAGAGAAGAAGGAAAAGAAAAAAGAAAAGACACGATAGCCGACCCCAGCCGAAGCTAGGGCCGGTGTCACCGGAAAAACCCAAGATTGAAAGGCTCCCAAGTAGTGAGAAATACTTTCAGGGAAGAGAGAAAGAACTCTCACCAAGTTGAGAACCCGGTACTTAGGAAAATTTTTACTTATTTTGTTGGGCTTTCAAAGTTTGTTGTAGGTTGTGTTTGTAAACGTTTAAATGTTTGCCATTGCAATTTCGTTGTTAATTTTTTATTTTTTATTTAAACAAAAAATATTATCTACACGAAATGGGAGGGGTTGTGCTTAGCCTCATAATGAGCCAGTAATAATGTGGTTCAAATTCGTCTTTGGCGATAATTGAACCTAAGACCTCTCACTTACAAGTAAAGAGGAATACCATTAAACCGTATTACTTTTTTTTTTTTTTAACAACTTTCACATATGCATTTCTAAGTATGTCGAACTGCTGTCTTTTCTCACCATGTGGGATCAATTACCGCAATTAATAACCACATCAAAGCATTAAGCTACAAAATCTGATTCTATGTTGCTTGATTGTTAAATTCTGTCTCTTATACAACACTATGATTTCATGTACTCTGCACATTAAGAACATATTTCCAGAAGTCCTCTGGGGAGCCAAGTTTTTTTACACACCACTCTTATCCTTTAGCCTGACCTTGGCCTTTGTAGGTTTTGGATGTTAAAATCAGGGTTTTTTTTTAGTGAGATTTGTTATGTTTCTACAGTGGGAACGACGAACTTGTAACACTGCTTACACCCGGGAATGTATTTCTCGGTGGCTTGTTGGTTTTGAGAAACTTTTTAGAGATAATACATCGTTTTCGTTATTTCGGTGTTGCAACATCCAATGATTGTTATGATATTTAACAGTGTTGAACTGTGACATTTTATTCTAGTGTGTGTAAACTAGTGTGATTTGGGATGTGTCAGTTGTTATCCAGTGATGAATTGTGTGCTACAGTTTGGTTTTGTAGTGGATTACATAATATTGATACATATGGTTTGTTCTGAAAGTTTATGAAACGTAAAGACGTAAGCATTAATTGAAATCGTAAAACAAGTTACAAAATGATTGACTTTATCAAAGGTATTGTGTTCCTAGCAATGCCAGAGGCACAGAAGGATTAGAGTAGTCTTAGGCCTATCTTTTTTTGAACAAACGCTATAATCTATACTAAGGAGGATGAGTGGGCTTAGCCTCACAATGGGCCAACAATAATGTGGTTCAAATTTGCCTTTGGCAAGAATCGAACCTAAGACCTCTAACTTACAAGTAAAGAAGAATACTACTAGACCGTAGTTCTAAGTGGCTAGTCTTAAGCCTATCTTGACTTGAAAATGAAAATGTAAAATTGTTTGCATCCCTTCTCAACACCTTAAAGTTTAAACAAATTCAATCATTATGTTTTCTTTCATCTAAAATTAAGTATAATATTTTAAAGGAAAATAATACCTAGATTATACTTTTAATACTTAATTATGTATTGAGACAACACTTTTTAAACAATTCATGTAGATACAAATTTTTAAACATGTGCAATATTATATCGTGGGGTCTTTTTTTGTTAGAAAGGAAGTTACGAAACTACCCTTCTGACACACCCTGACCTAAGAAGGTCGAAACATGCTGGCCGTCACCGTGAGATGACGTAACCATTTGGGTAAGTGATATGAGAAAGCGAATAAATTTAAAACTAGTTAGAACTAGTTACACTAAATAGTGAAGGAGTGCGAAGTCGTGGTAAGTGTACTTAGCTACTTTGACTACCCTATTGTAGTCGTACTATCTTTTATGCTTTGATACCATTATGTCACATCCCACATCGACCAATGGAGAGAGGGTGATGTGCCTTATATGTACATGCTCCCCTCCCTATAGCACGAGGCCTTTTGGGAACTCACTGGCTTTGGATTCCATTGGAACTCCGAAGGTAAGCGAGTTCGGGTGAGAGCATTCCTAGGATGGGTGACCCACTAGGAAGTTTTCGTGTGAGTTCCCAAAAACAAAACCGTGAGGGCGGGGCTCAAAGTGGACAATATGTGACACCTTCCGTCTGTTTTGAAACGTGATCAATGGAGATATAGCTTCATATTCAGTCGTTCGTATTCGAATCATTCAATTTCTTTTTCGTCTTCTGTCTGCTATTTCTTCTTCAGAAGTCTTCTTTCTGCTATTTCTTCTTCTCTAATAATTCTTGCTCCTTTCTATTATTCGAGCGTAAGTTTTGTTCCGGTTTTATATTAGAATTTTGCTTTTCAAGTTTTTTCCGATTTCATGTGTTTGTGCGTTTTAAATTTATTCCGGTTTAGATTTTGAACGAGTTTGCGATTTTCACGTTTTGATTGTTTGCATTGAGTTTTTTTTCTGATCGATTTTTTGTTTTGTGATTTTGTTTTTGTAGGCACGCTTTTTGTTTTGACGATTTCGTTTTTTGCGATTCAATTATTTTGATCGAGTTTTGGCGAGGGTGATTTTTCTTTCTTCAGATTTGTTTTCCATTCAGTTTTTTATATTGAAGTATAGATAGCACGTGTATGCTGCAAAATCAATTAGCATTAGTTTATTAAAAGGATAATAGATTTGGAATCAGTTTTCTCCATAGAATATTATATACGTAGATTATCAATTTAATCAGAATCATTTTATTATTTTTATTCATAATGAGTTTGGGTTGGGGACACAAATAAGAATTTCAACATTTGTTAACATTTATATAGAATCAATTAAGAATTTCAACATTATTAACATTTATGCAGAATTAGTTTTAAATAGTTAATAAAAGGATAATGAATTAGAATCAGTTTTGTAAATGTTGACTATAAAGGGATAATTATGATTACCATAAATAGATAAAATTATCTATATTTAAATGTTGACTACTTAATTATTTGGATATATTTTGGTTCCTAGTCACGTAGCAATTGATGGAATTTTTTACATTTGTAACTTAATTATTATGAATTTTTATCTCATTGAAAGACATTGTTCACGAGGGTTTGGAGGTTTTTAAAAATCCAAAAAATGATGTACCCATCACCAAAGCATCTTAGAGTACACGATCATGAGCGTTTGCATATTATTCCACTTTTTTTGGTCTTGAAAATAATTTTTACAAATTTTTTTAATGCAATTTGATTTTTCTTACAGAAAATGAAACCACATTAAAAAAATTCATAATAATTAATTTACAAGTGTGAAAAAATGTGATAAAATATGCAAACGTTTGTGGTTGCATCATCTACTATTTCACGATGATTACATTGTCTGTTGGATTTTTAAAACCCTCGTGAACAATGTTTTTAGGAGGAGTGATTATTTAATAAAATTCATAATCCAATTCAAGGTGAAAAATGGGGTTGCTCCCTCAGCAAAACTGGGATAAAGTTGAGCCAAAAGATCCCGATTCAAGATAAATTCATGAGGGAGCGGATTCTCTTTAGGATCTGCTCGAGCGTTTAGAAATTGGTTAATTGGTAAAGATACATGTATTTGATGCCCCGCTCAAGAAAGAGAACCAAGGCCTAGTAGTGTGAAAAATGTGAAAAAAATATACAAATACTTGTGGTCGCATCCTCTATTCTTGAACAATGGTTACATTGTCGTATGAAATTTTAAAACCCTCAAAACCCTATAACTCGTATTTTTTCTATGAGTTCAAAATTAATACAAATTCATAATAATTGATGTAGAAGTCTAAAAAATATAAATGAAATATACAAATGCTCAAAGTGACAAGCTCTACAACTTTTGTGTAGGGGTCAACTCCGAAAATCGACACCATAATCCATACACCCTTGAATTAAACCCTAACCAACTGATTGTCATTTATGTTTAGAGCATTTCCACCTCTAAAAGGCCCCCTAAAGGCAATTGTCAATTCAATCCACCCAACTGAATAATAATTGCCTGTAATGAATAGTAACTACCCAAGTGCGTCTCCACCCCTAAAATGACACACCCGAACCCGTAGGTAGGGCGTGCTGGCCGTCACGTGAGCGTGACGTAAGCCATGTGCACTGTGCGGAAGCAGGATCAATTCAAAATACGAACCAATTAAAACCGAAACACTAGCCAAACTAGTGTACAAGGAGTGTGAGATTCAATATTACAGAGCATAAGGTCTACGTGCAGTCAAGCAAAGAACTGAATAGAAATAACACCCGAAGGTGGTCCTACATAGATGGGATTCTGTCAGAACGTCCGTTAAGCTCTTCGTATGCCACCAACGAACGCTACCTAATACCTGGAGGGGCGAAAAACATAAAACTGAGTGGGTCAGTAAAACAATTCTTTTCAAAACCTTTCCTTTCAAAAGTACTAGCCCCTCGCCGTAAAACCTGTATAATTTCCCAGAAATAAAGTATATACTCATATATATCTTTCTCAAAATCCGCTGCAAAACAAGTATGTATGAAAGTATGTATATGTCATGCCAAAGTATCAAATGAATGCCAAAGCATCTATGTGAATGTGATTGAATATTCATATCTCATCTCAGCCCTCGGCTGTACATAGCTCATATCGTACTCAACAACTCATATATCTCATAATCATCATATCAAATCATATATATATATCCTGCACACATATCAATACCACCTCTAGTGGTCTGCACAACATCACTGATAATAAACTAATATGCTCTAGTGCTACAATCACGTGAAGACTGAGCGATAAATCGCGGGTCAACTACGAGTCGAACCCACCTATAGTGGCCTATTCGACAGGACTGAGCACCTAACTTGGATCTAAGGCGAGCATGCGGTGCGGGAGGTGAACAACAAGTGAAAGACTGAGCCCCTCTCTGGGCGTGAGCACTAATATCAGTGTGCAGGTCTATAAGCTCTAATCATATCACATCACATCACATCACATTACATTTCAACATTCGTTCACAACAACTAGCATATAAACTTACCTGCCACTTACCTGTGCGTCCTCAGCACCGACAGTAATATAAACAATCAATAATGCATAATTAAACATATAGATACCTTGCATGGCATTTCATATCACATTCATAACACATTTCATTTAAACTGATTTTTCTGGGCAAAATTCATTTATATAGGTATATACGGAAAACAAAAATGCCCACTCAATGGTATGTAGACGGGTCGTAACCTCCGTGCCTAGCCTGGCTACGCTCGTCCTCAGGATAGGTCTCGCCTATATGAGAAGTAACTGAATTAACGTTAATTTACGCACATAAACGAAACCTTTGGAATAACTTCTCATACATTGCTCAAATTGGGTATATGAATATACCACCGTGACCTACACAATCTCAGGAACATCCCCATATTTTTAGAAAAATTTTCCGACCACCCACGAGCCGCCACGCGCCGGCGACAGCACGGCCAGATGCGCCCCCACGCGCCGCCACGTGCACTGCACACTGACGGCGTCAGTTAACGCCGTCAGGAATATTCTGGGAATATTCCGTCAACTTCCAACGGTTACCGTTAAAACTAACTGACGACGTTGGAATATTCCGTCAGACTTGACGGAATATTCCGTCGTCTTCAACCTCGCGACTCCGGCGACCGTCGCCGGTGCCGGAAAACCGGGAAATTTTCAAACTTCGATTTCTCAGTCATTTCTACACCATTTTTCATGCAATTTACACCAAAATGAAGATCTCAACTTATAGAACACGATCATACCAATTTAAAGCTCCAAAAGTCACGAAATCTCACCGGCAAAATCCAAGAAAATCCGGCCAAACTCTGTTCTCACGATCCCGACGTCCAAATCCTTCAAACGAAACACTCCGAGCCTCCTTAGGACCTCACTAAGCTTCCTAGAAGCTTCAAATCTCCTAAAAATCACGTATCAAAAATTGCATGAACAGTAGCTCATTCGGGATTCAATGGTTTCACGTGAAAATGGAAGAGTTCTTACCTGTAATGGGTATGGTTGTGATCGTGGAGTCCTTACGAGCACAGTGGACTTATTTGTAGCTTCGATCCGTGGGGTTTAGAGTGTTCTTGGGTGCGTCCGTACAGTATGAGGGAGAGAGAGAGTGAAACCGAGAGTAAGAGAAAGAGAGAGTGTCGGTGGAGTGAGAGAGAGTGAGGGTGAGGTGTACTTGGGTCACCAATCACCTACAAGGACCCATTTTGTGATTGGTTCCAATTAATTAGGGTGTGTGAATAATTGGACCACTTCACACACACATACAAATCAATAATCCCGCAAGGGTATTTCTTAAATTCACGTCCCTAGTGACGTAACATCGGAACGGGCTGTTACATAAAACGAATTGCTTAGGCAATTCATATTAAGATATTATTAATTTTTTTAATAAAATAGTAAAAAAAAAAGAATTTTATTTTTAATTTCGGATAGGATTTTTAATCAATCTTGTCATGCCATGTGTCATTATCCGAAAGTACAATTTTTATGGATAGGTTTCCAAAATTACATAAATACAAAATTACATAAAGTACTAAACTAAATAAATACAAATTACAACCCAAAGTAAATGGAAAATTATGGGTGTTGATTTTACAACAAATTTCCTAGTTTGACCCACATCAATTTGTGGTGTAAGGATATATGGTCCTAGGATATGTGTTGCTAGGACCCCTTCCGCTTGTTCTCTCATTTCTTGCATGCCTCATTCGCACCACATCCTCTTTTTCCGATGTCCAAAAATATTTAGGATTCAGAGATATTCCTTCTAGAGGCTTGTTCATAGTGTCACGATCTTGTTGAGCCTCTTTTCTTCTCTAAGCATCTCCCTTTCTTGGCTAAGTAGTTCTCTTTGTCTCATTAGCCGCATCACGTCTCTCAGTAGCCGCTAAGATTGCTTGCATATTCGCAGCTTTAGCCTCATCTCTAGCCACGCCCTATGCCATGTTTAGTTCACATTGACAAGCAAATTCTTTCATATATTTTGTATACTCACTCTTGGAAGAACTCCCTTGTTTCTTTGCAGCCTTTTTACCTTGAGGCCTTAGTGAATGATGGGAACCGTGTCGCCTTCCTGTTGGTGTGAGTCTACTTCTGGCGAATCATGTATAGGGATGCCGTGCATGAAAACTTTTGGACCGATTGGTACAACTATGTATTTGGGACAATCTTTGACAACATTCCAACATTCCCAGAGGTTGAATGATTTGTTTTTGTTTTTTGCATTGTACCAAGCTTGTGCTTGAAGTGTTTATAAAATGCGGGAGAAGACAATATTATAATCAAACTAATTAATGTCAATTTGGGCATAATACAAATAAATAAATAAAATATTGTCATCTAACCCGCTAAACTTTCACCATTTCGACAATTAGAAATAGCTTTAGTGTGGGCGTCTCTCAAACAAGTAAGTGATTGGTTGAGTGTTTTCCAACGAGCAGAAAAAGACTGATCCGTTCTTTTGGCACCAATCTTCTCACAAAACAAGGTACAAACCGTCTTCCAAACTTCTCGCAAGTGCTTCTCATTAGTAATCGAGTCATGAGTAGCTTGAACCCAGCATTCACCCAACGTAAATTCGAACCTGCTTCATTAGCCATTTTTTTGCAACCAAAAGTATATGAAAACTTTGGCTGAAAGTATTGAAAATATTGAAATGTGGTGTAAGGTGGAAGATAATGGTTAGGTATTTATAGATTTTTTTATTTATAATTTTTTATTTTATTTTTCTATATTTTTAACATTTTTTTATATAATTTTTATTAATTAATTAATTTGGACCGTCAGCCCAAATTTTGAGACATGGCCAACAGTAAGATTTCTGACTTTTTTCAATAATTTTTCTTTTTTTAAGGTTGAAAAACCTAGATTGTTAATTTGAAAGTCAAATTGTCTAGATTGTGCTATGTCAGTAGCCGTTCGGATTCAAATTCAATTTTTTTTTACCTTTGGAAATCCAACGGCCAAGGTTGTGCCACATTACCCTATCACCGATGCCGTTAGTGTGGTTGCTAGCGCGGGCCCTAACTCTGGAATCCTGTCAGGGACGTGCGCCCACTTGAGCTTGTATCTCACGCGCCTGGGGAAAAATGAATTAAGTTAGGTGGCTAATGTCACGCTGATGTTAGCCTGGCGTCACATGGACTGGGTATTAGGTCAGTGGGTTTTTGTTTGGGTGATAAGCTGGGTTCTCTCAGAGCCCAGTGGATTGGGACGGGTGGAGTGGGTTTTTTTTTTTTTTTTTGGGAGGGGGAATAAATGGGCTATCTGAAATTGGTACTAGGTGGAATACCCTACAATAAAAACTTAGAAGCAATTGTACTGACTAGCTAAACGTACTAGTCAACTGAGTACAGATTGTTACGTATAAATCAAACAAACTTAAAAGGTTAAAACTTAACAATGTGAACTTCAGTTAAGTTTTAGTCTTAGTACTTGAGTTAAGTTCACTTGATAAATAAAGTGTCAATACTAGCGAACCCTACAATGTTTAATTCCAACAAGGTTATAAATAAGGCTTTGTAAAGTAATGAACACAAGGAAGTTTTTGGCTGGAAAAACCCACATCTGGGTTAAAAATTTGGGGACTCTCCCACTGAGTCCAATCCACTAGTGTGAGCAAAGGTTCATTCAAAGACAACACAAGCTCAATTCCTAGATCCCTATCTAAGGAGCAGCTTTACCTTTGTGCAACCTTACCTTACATGAGATGGACTCATTCGGTCTTCACGAAGTGGAAGCTCCTCATGAGCTCATCACCTTATGGCACCGAGATCAACACGATCAATGATGTGATATGGTTTTATGATATGCACAACAAATTTAGATTCGACTGACTAGTCAGGTTCTTCAGTCGAACTGTTGAAGAAGAACCTAACATGAATATGAGAAATTGGTCTATGAAGGATATGAAAAACTTAGGTTTAGACCAAAAACTCAATGCAAAACCCTTAAAACAATGCAACCTTAATATGCAATGATTGGGTGTTTGTGCATGAGATGGTTTTGTGGCTAGGGTTTTGGTTTGGAAGCTTAAGAGGTAGCTCTAGGCTAAATGCACTTTTTTCTTGAAAATGTGAAAATCCTAACCAAGGAACAAATGAAACCTTGAAAACCCTTATAATGGAGGAGATGAATGTTTTAAACAAAGGGAACAAGAAGACACGTGTCATAAGTAAAAGAGACATTCCTAGATCAAGGGTGAGAGATCCACGCACGGAAAAAGGTGTCAGATGGCCCATGTGGGCTGTCTTATTTTGCGTGCTTAGACAGTTGGAAAACATACGAAACTTCTGACTAGACAACTACACTAGACAAAAGGAATTCTGGAAAAATAAGCCTGACATGTATAAGCAAATGTATGATTCAAACCTTTTGTAGTGAAGATGGATGATGCTTTAACAAGTTCAATCCCCAGTAGTAATTCCAAATTAGCATTGCACCCTAATTCTAAACTATGAGCATGTGTGGTACCAGATACAAGATTTGAGAAAGGAAGCCAAACAATAAAACTAGTATTTAACAATTTCCCCCTTTGGCTTTCCTTGACAAAATAACCTCAAACCTATAACTAATTCACACATCACCCGTACTTAAGAAACCAAACTGAGACAAGAGAGGAGAAAGTAACAACTTCTGCAACAACACACATTTCTCGACAAGAGACAAGTGAGGTTCATCATGGGTTATAGAAAGTAACAACTTCTGCAACAACACACATTTCTCGACAAGAGACAAGTGAGGTTCATCATGGGTTATGAGATTAAAACAACATAGTAAGCTCAAGTGGTACCAACATGTGTATATTCCAAAACACAATTTAAAAGATGCATTTTTACAATTTTTAAATTGGTTGAGATGTTTTTCTCCCCCATTTTGTCATGGTAAGACAAAGGAAGAAAGTGATAAACAGATAGGCGCAGAAACTGGTAAGGAATAACAATGAATAGACAATGCAAATTTGGAACACCAAAAGAACTTAAATAGGTATAATTCTCTGTACCAAATAAGTCAGATATTTAGCAAATTAAGCTTAGAAGTTCTAAGTAGGCATGAAGGAACAACAACAAAAACAAATGTAGCAAGGTTAATTACATAAAAAACCCAGACAAAAAAAAGTTTCAACTTCAGCAACATTGTTCAAGATTCAATAGATAAGAAACTCCCCCACAACATTTGCATATTAAACCTCTATAGGTGCTTCCTTATAAACCTAGAACTCCTCCAATTGTGATGAGTCATCTGAGTCGACATGAGATCTAGCAACAATGGCATCTTCAACAGGAACATCTCTAAGGCATGGACTATGACTAAAACCTTCTTCATCTTCATCTTCATTAGAGGAATATGTGAACCTGATATGCTTGCCCTTCGAGGTAGGAGTGGAAGAGAAATGCTGGTGGACATTGATGGACACTCTATTTCCTTTAACAATGTAGATAACATCCATCTTGGCAGCAATGGCACTAGAATGGCTGGAGGAAGCAGCGGTGTGATAGGATACAGATGAAGGATTTACAGGGCAATAAGGGATAAGCTTTGAAAGACGCAGAGAAGGCTCGCAGATAAATGAAGGAGGATTCAGAAAGGTTTGACTCAGAGATGGTAAGGATAATGAGTTACTGACAAGTGGTGAAGACGCTGATTGATCAACTAGAGACTTAAAAACAACAAATTGCTTTCTAAGAGAGTTGATTTCAGACTTAAGATATACTATTTGCCTATCATGGGACGCAGTTAATGGTGGGACAGGTCTAGGATCACCCTGAGCTATGACACACATGACATTACTGAGATTCATCATATTTCTATCAAAGTCCTTAGTGGTTCTAAGACACAGATTATCAGGATGTTTTTGAACACCAGCAAACTCACATAACTGAGTGATCAGACAAGGATGAATGGTAGACCCTCTCCGGTGGGTTCCAGCACGCTTAGACTTGGACAAAATGATGTCACAAATATTGTAGATCATCTAAAGAGAATGATAGGTCTACAAGATCTAAGTTGGTATATAGGTCGACGTCGAAGCCAAGAACACTGGCTTTGTGAATGTGTTGGAATTTGGCATTCATTCCCAAATCTGACCACTTCTGGATAATTTTGTTTAGCGTCAAGGTCGGTTAAAGTCAAATCAAGAAACTCTTGACATGCCTTTGGAAGGTTGTATAGGTCGTTTGACAAATTCTTTTTGTGAAATTCTCGCATGTATTCTAGAGCCTCGCTAAAAAATGGTGGATGTCAATTTTGTCTGACTTTAATCAATGGTTCTTGTGGCGGTAGTGGAGGAAGTTTGCTCTCGGCTTTATTCGTGAAATGTTAAATACAAGCTTTCACTTTTCCAGGCCGAAGAAGAAGTTTGATTCTTCAATCTCAGTTTCAAAGTCGTGATCAATTGCCTTCTTCCCTTGAAGCAACTCGGTCATGATCATTGGAGTTTGTCGATCATCTTCCTTTTTTGCCATTTCTTTAGGCAGCCATTTGTGGCTGAAACTTCCTGAGCCGCTTGTTGATAAGCCATGAAGTTGTTGGCGACATTTCTGGGACTTAGACAGAATTGTATATATGCTGGTAGGGGAATTGTAACTATAGCAATGGTGGTCGCGTGGCTCAGGTGGTTTGAAGGTTCGTTGGATCGTGGATGAACTTGAACTTCCAAAGTTGTGTACATAGTAATCCTTATCATAAAATGGCCTGTCGAAATCAAGTCGCCGTCTAACTGAAGGTGGTGATTTGTAATTATGTTATTAAGGCCCGAGTCTATCGAAAACCCTTAGCTGGCATTGAACTGGGCCGATCACTGATTGAGATTTTGCCAAAACCGTGGGTACGGGTTAGGGTGATTCAGCCAAAGGTTTCTGTGGCTTTGGCTCGGCTATGATAACTTCTGATTGGCTTCTACTACATAAGATCATTAGGCTTCCAGACTTATTTGAACATGATTCAGATACTGGCTCGACATAGGCTGGATTCGAGAGGAAACTAGGCGGGTCGTTTTGGGATGAGAAATCAATATTCAGACGCAGTCGAGGATTCTGTTTTGGGACGTGGTATGTTGGGATGTACTGAAATTTTTTTTTCTTCTTATCCTTCGGCATATGGGCATCTACTATGTTTACTGTTGCTGAAGGGAACTGATCAGCATCAACCAACATTTGTGTCTTTTCTGGGAACTTCAGTTTGCCATTGTCGATCCAGCTTTGAATGGCATCACGAAACACGACGTAGTTATTCGTCGTGTGTTTGTTTAAGTTGTGACACTTGTAATATGTCTTCCTTTTTAAATCTTCGACCTTAGGAATGCCATGCCCCATCCGAAGCTTAATGATCTTTGTAAGTAGTAGTTGGTCGAAGATAGCATCAGCCTTGGTGATGTAAAAAGTGTATACCTTTGATGTTTTGAAGACTGCTTCACCAGAGGCCGAGCGCGTTTTGACATCTTTAGAACTAGCGTGAGCCTGTGCCTTGCATACATAAGGTTTGTCAATCACTATCTTGACCACGTCTATACTGACATATTGGGATTCGTTACCTTTGGCTGATGCATAACTTACCATTGAATTCTTATAAATCGTCCCACGGGTTGGAGTTTTTGAGATTTTTTCTTCTTTGAGCAAATAATCATATTGCTCAACGTATTAAGCCAACTCATACATATCTCGAAAGTTTACCCCTAATAATTTCTTCTTGTATTCTACATCTAGGCCATTTTGGGTGAGCCTAACAAATTCGACCTTAGGGAGGAGTGCTCAACACCAATTCTTTGCTGATTTGAACCTAGTAAGAAATTCCATTGGTGACTCATCAGATGACTGGGCCATTCTAGCCAAAGAAGATACCAACACTTCCATTCCGGGTTGACAGAATTTCTCATGAAATTTCTCAACCAGTTCCTCCCAATTTTGTATAGAATTTGGTAGAAGGTTGATGAACCATGTGAACGCCGTACCTGTCAACGAGAAATTAAACAATCGTATTATGGAAATCACTGTTGACATCGCCACATTGGGCAGTGAATTTAGCCACGTGTTCTAATGAAGACAAGGATGATTCCCTAGCGAAGAGATTGAAATCTGGGATCTTAAATCCTCGGGGATATTCAAACCTTTCGACAAACGCCGAATATGGATGGATAAACTTCGAAAATTGTGGCCCTTTTTTCAAGGTCGAATCGATCATTCTCTGGACTTCAACCATATCCACGGTTGTCGTTTTCATTCTTCAGCCAAATTCAGTCGAACTGGTGCTTGGCTCACAGTATGTTTTTTCAAGATCGATCATCCTGGGCTGAGTAAGTTCTACCTCGGCTTGTACAGGTGGTAACCTTTCCCCTCCGAATAGAGCATTCTTTAAAAATTCATTCTGACTGGGCTGATCGATGGGCCCCTTCTTATGAGCTTTGTTAACTAGAATTTCAAGTAATATATTAGTCACTGAGTTGTTCTGATGCAACACGTCATGTAGGCTTTTCACATTTCGGCCAAAAACTTGCTTAAATTGTCGAGATTATTCTTCCAACCATCGTTGAAAGAAAGATTTAGATGGTGCACCAGAAATTCCATCGTCTTCATTGTCGCAATCCTCTACCAGGCCTTTAATAACACCATTTTTTGCCACCCTGGTAGTTTGGGTGAATACCATGGCATTATGGTTCTGACCGCCGAGATTAATTTTCGTTCCTCAGCGAGCCGTGTTTGCGGCTTCAAGTGTCAGGGGAATCCTTTGCTTACGACGCATTATCTTGTACTAAACTTTGAACTATAGTTGGTAAACTGGTAGTCAATTTACCCATAGTTGTTTTCTTTTTTATTGACCGTGTCTTAATGGTCATGAACTTCGTAACTTAAGCACTGAGTCTAACTGGGCATGCCAAAATGTTGACTCTAAAAACTACTTGGCTTATGTGGCGCACAGGCCGAGTAATTAATAAGCTAACTACATTTTTCGATTAAATGCGGGGCGTGCCAACTCACCAGGGAGTAAATGAATGTTGATGTGGCGTTGGACGAGCTGCTGACTTCTTGATCTTGCGACTGCGGCCAAGGAAGGAACATGTCTCAATCTTCGAGTTCTAAAGCCTGAAGACAAGGCTGCTAGTTCTGCGAAGTTCAATATCAAATTCGGCTTTTAGTGTGGCAAATGTAGTAACCTGGTAACACCTCACTTCGTTGAGAAGGCTGATGAGATGACATTTTCCAATAAGGACTTGGAAATCCTTGTTGACTGAGACTTGGATAGGTAACTAGTCGATCTTGAAGCAGTGCTATTTATCCAAATTGAAGGTGCTCATCAGTCTGCTGATTCTACGACTTTAGTGCTGTTTATCCAAACTGAAGATGTTGCTGGTTGCCTCCACAGTGCTGTTTATCCAAACTGAAGATGTGTTGGTGGGAAAAAAGAAAATAAAAATCTCAAGGTATTTGAGAGGTTATTTGTGCATGGCAGTTGTGTGTTGATTTAGAGGGGCTTTGAATGATGCACTTCCCTTTTTATTTATAGTAGTAACTTCCCTAATGGTCGAGGCAAAATTTCACTCGGACTAGAATTCCTCAACCTAATCTGATTAGGTTTCGACCAATCCTAACCCCATAGGATTCTGAACCAAGCTCTTTAATCACTCAGATTTAATCCCTTGATTCGTGGGATCTTTTTTGATTTGAAACATCCTTAACTTCTGAAGAATCCTTATTACATTAGGATTCGACCACTTCACCCATATCCAGGCAAAACCATCTTCTGATAGAATTCGGCCAAACTCAACTGGACTTAGCCCATGGTAAAGAACATTCCCGATATTCCTTATTGGACTGAGAACAATTCTGGGCTTGGTCCAAAGTGTTATTTTGGGCCCAAACACAATCGATTCCAAACCTTATGATCAACTTCACTATGAAACTGTCATCAATTTGATTATGTAGAAGTAAGGGGATGCTCATGGAAATATGAATACACCCAAGAAAGAAAAACAAAGAAAGGAAAGGAGTAAAACATATGTTTCAATAATGAGTGTTATTCCAACATGAATAATTGAAGGTATATTATTCCATTTTATAATTTATACTGACCTTAAGCTTCTCATTACACAAATAATTTTAACTGCAAAATTTCCAAGGACATAATACCTTAACTATTAATTTATAAGTTACAAATCATAATTAAATCTGTGGTTAATTTTTCTTTCCCACAGTTTAAGCATTGCATTTCATCGACGATTTCAACGGAATTCATATTGCAAACTGGATGATTTGTGGCTGCTGACATTTTGGTGGCATCAGTTTGTCTTGCAGCTTGACCAACATTCAGCAACAAGCTGGGAGCAAATTAGTTGGGCAACATCCCATTTTTCCCCCTCCCCCCCCCCCCCAAAAAAAACCCACTTCACCCCATCCAATCAGCTGAGCTTTGGTGGAGACCAGCAATATGCCTAACAAAAAATTGATTGATCCAATACCAGGCTTACTTAACGCCAAGCTGATGTCAGCATGACATTAGCCATGTGAATTAATTTCTTTTTGCAGCTGGCGCACTAAGTGACGCTAGATGATGGGTCACGTGGTGTGGTGATGGCTGTTGGATTTCCAACGGCTAGTTTTTTGGACTGTTGGATTTCCAACGGTAAAAGAAATTTGAAACTCAAACCCAATGGCTAGTGACATGGCAAAATCTAGACCGTTTGATTTCCAAATCAACATTCTAGGTTTTTCTGCCAAAAAAAAAAAGAAAAGAGAAAATGTCAGAAATCTTACCGTTGGTCATGTATCCAACTGTTGGATTTCAATCTTTTTGAAAACCAACATTCCAGATTAATTAAATTAATAAAACTTATAAAAAAATATTTAAAAATACAGAAATAAAATAAAACGAAAATTTTTTTTTCTATAAATAATTTCTGAAATTAAAATTAAAATTATTGTTTTATAAAAGAAATTAATAATATTTTAGTACGAATTGACTAGGTTATTCAGTTTAGAGATGGAGATGCACTTGGGCAGTTACTATTCATTGCAATCAATTTTTATTTATTTGGGTGGATTGAATTGACTCTTGACTAGGGGGTTTTTGGGGGTGGAGTTGCTCTAAGGCTCTTGGCCTCGCTCTAGCAAAAGGAAATTAGTTACGAACAACCATAAAACAAAAGGAATTTTATTAGAAAAAAGATAGAAAACGCCTTGAAAGAAGAATACAAATCGTCAAAGCCTAGCCAAGTTCTCCCAATTGATGCGTTTGTTAACCCTAATGGCTAATAAGTATATTTATACTACTATAAAATAAAATCCTTCCTAGAAAATGTCTTATAATAAAACTAGGAAACATAACAAAAAACTAGCAAATAAAAGGTTTCCTATTTAAATTGAAATTCAGATTCCAGAGAAAATCATAATTTTGACCAACCAAATCAACTTTGATTTTGTTCCAAAAGGTCACTTTTGGAAGCTGAAGACGTCCCCAACAAATCCTTAGAAGGAATCTTGACCTCCAAATACCCAAAATATCTAAAAACGTCAATATAGGAAAGCTGTGCGATGGGTCTTTTTTTCTTTGCCATGGTCAAACGGGTTAGAATAAAAATCTAGAATTTTAATACAATCATCTTGAAAGACTAACGAACATTCTTCAATGTAAATCACTCCAAAGTTCATCATTTTGATCACTTTTTGCTCAAGAGGAAATCAAATGTCCTACATTGAAAATATAATTCAAAGTATTAAAATTCTCACAAAATAACCAATAAATTAATACCAAGAATAGGGTAAAATATATAGCATAATATCAAATCATCAATTTTGATATATAAATTGGGGATTGTGGGGTTTTTTTGAGGGGGGGGGGGGGGGGTCATCTAAATTTAGGTCTATGTATTGGAGAATAGAATTTCACGTTAAAGAAATAATAAAATCATAATGTCACCAAAAGTCTTTTGTGATAAAATTCAACACTTAGGTGTATGTGATTAAGTTGAAACAACATCAATAATGTTAGTGGTCAACCATACTAGACCTAATAAGCTTATTACTTTGCAACTCTAAAATCATAGACATCAAACCATCTATCTGATGACAACTTTTAACTTCTTAGAGAAACCCACATTTAATTTAAGTCCGATTCTACGATAGAAAAAATGTCCATGAATTTTAATTTATGTACAAATTATGCATGATGAAAGGTGTGGTTTGCACTTTCAAGAAAACCTCCTGCACTCTTTACATGTGAGTGCATGAAAAATTGTACAAGGTTTGCGTTTTGATTTGAAATTTGATTTAAAACCAATAATTGTCTTGATTCTCACCGTAGTGTATGCACTCTCTCCAATAAGTTCATGTAATTTTTCAGAAGAAGATCAATTAGAAATTTTTTTTCTATTTAAACACACAAAATTGACACGTTTTATTATTTTCTATTTAAACACATAAAATTGACACGTTTTATTGTTTTCTATTTATACACATCAAATTGACACGTTTTATTATTGTGGTGTGGCATCAATTTCTGTTACACATTATATTAACAAATATTGTAGTTAATTTTGTGTGCGTAGATCATTAAACATTTATGTGACAGCCCGTTCCTAATTTTACGATTTTAGGAATTTTAATAGCGTGAATTTACGAAAATGCCCTAGTGGCAAAGATTTTGACTACCGTTGACCATCGTCTAGAGAGACGTATGACTTCTTCTTTTAGCATATCCTTGTAGTACTCGTTGGTGTGAACGCATAGGCGAAAGCCGTTTGGGAGACCGGATTATAACGGTATAGTTATGGACGTTTGAAGTTGGTTATTAAGAGTTAGTTAAAAGATTAAGAATGACCAATTAGATGAAAAAGAAGAAAAGGGCAGCAAGCCAATCAGAAATCAGAAACAAAAAAAAGAAAAAAAAGAAAAGGGTATGTGGAGGGTTGGAGGCCACGAAAGTTGACGAAAATCAACAGTGCTCCGGCCACTCTTTTCAATTTTTCGTTGAATCGGCAAAGCAATGGCTGATGCCACCACTATGGCTTTGTAGCCCATCATCCTAGGAGAAAATCCCAACTAACCTTAACCCCGTTGGACCACCGTAGACGACGAATCGACGTCGAGAAGCTTTAGGCACCGGCCGGCTTTGTGGGCAAAATTGACCATCTTCTGTCCACTTTTGGACTTTGTGGCAGGTATGAAAATTGTTGCTCTCTTTGAGATCTTCATTTCTGTGAAATTTGGGAATTTTTAGAAATAGTTGGATTTTCCGACGAGTCGGGGCGGCCGACCGTCACCCACGGCGGCGCGTGGCCAGTTGGCCGCCAATGCTATGTTTAGGCTATGTCAGTTTTGAATTCAGTTTTGATATTTGAATGACATAGGTTGATTGTTGGAACCTAAATTCGTTACAATACGTTACTTGATAAAAATGTGAATCGACGATTCGACCGTTGGATCGTCACCAAACTTGGATACATTACAATACGTAATATTTAAGGATCATAGGAATTTATGGATCAAGAATTCGACATACGGATCTTCCCGAATTGGATTTCTAAGTTAGTAAAATAAATGTTAACCGCCACTTGGTTTTGGGCAATTGGCGGAGATCCAACCGTTGGATCGTAATGGAACTATAGGATGTTGTTCTAGAAGTATAATGGGGATCTTTAGACGTAACGGATCAGAAATCCGTAATGCGGATCTTCTGGATCAAATCATAGGAGTGTGTTGTGTGTAAATTGTGTATTCTTTTGATAAGAATTATGAGTTATGATTTGATAATTATTCTAGGCGCCAATCGTTCGTGACGCCTCTATGTGTGTGCTATGGAGTTGCAGCGGGAACTCCAGGTGAGTGGACTTTTGTTTTCAGTATATATATGTATGGTATTTTCCCAGATAAAGTGTTTAAATGAAATAATGTTTTGAAATGCCATGCCTTATGATTATAATTGCAATATGAATTGGTATAGTATGCATAAATGTGATTTGACGCTGCGGACGCTCCGGTAAGTTCAGGTGAGTATCTATATCGATGACAGAGATTGTTAATGTGAAATGATGATTATGTGAGATATGATGCGATACATTGAGAGCTCATAAACCTACACCCCGGTGTTAGTGCTCCTGCTAGAGTTAGGGCCTAGCCCTCACGTGATCGTTCACCTCCCGCACCACACGCTCATCTTGGATCCAAGTTAGGTGCACAGCCTGTTGTATAGACCATTTTTAGTGGGTTTGACTTGTAGGTGACTTGAGATCATTCGCACAGCCTTCACGTGATCGTAGCACTAGAGCGTATTGTTATACACCCAGCCTATCATATAGACCACTATAAGTGGGTTCGACTCGTGTGCAACATATGATTGAGATTGGTTATGAGCTATGAGTTCAGCTGTACAGGCCACGGCTGATATGTTATTTCTGATTGAATTATCTCACCTGATTTACCTTTACTATATTAATGAGACATTTGGCATGGTATACTTGTGGATTTTATTAATCTGAGCATGGTTTTGATATATGTTTATATATTCTATTTTCTGGGAAATGATACAGGCTTTATGGCGAGGGGTTACTGTCTTTGATAAACTAAATGATTTTGAAAAGCTTTGTTTTTGCCCACTCACACTTTCTGTTTTGCGCCCCTCCAAGTTTTAATTGCTAAAAGTTCATATCGACGAGGATTCTTGGCAAATCTCAGGATAGGTGACTACCTCATAGGGTATAATCCTTATCCTCTATGCTCTACATACTTATGCTATTTCATCACGTGTTAGGTGGGTTATTTCCCACTAACCAGCCCACTCTGGTATTTAGGCACTCTTAGGTTTAAATTTATTCACATTTCTCCACATCATTACACTTTATGGCTTCGTCACCTTCCAGGTGTCGGCCAGCACAGTTCGATTCGGAGTCCTAATGGACATTCCGGGTCGGGGTGTGTCAATTTGGTATCAGGGCATAAGTTGGGCAGTATTGCATTCCATCATACGCGTGATGAAAGCATTCTATGTTTTTAGTCTAATTTTCGAAACTTGCCACCTCATCGATTACGAAAAATGAGTTAGTTTTCCTAAGTTTTGCTCCGTTTTGCTGATTTGTTGACATTTTTGAAAATTGCTTCAGAGAATGCTCTCAGATTTAAAGCAAAGTACTTTTCTGCCAAGGAAGATGGAGATTTGAGACTAGTTGATGACCTAAAGCAGGGTTAAGGTATCGATATAGGCGTAGCACTAGAGATCTATAAATCAATTTCATCATTATTCTTTAGCCATCATTATCAAGCTTTTCGAGATAGGAAACTAGAACTGATGTTAATTCCTTGGCACTACTCATTAGTATACCATTTATTGGGATCTCTACGAAGTTTACTTTGTCAAGATTCTAAAATTGTCATGAGTGACAACTTGGTGCTAAAGTAATAGCACTCGACAAAAGAAACATCTGAGGGACAATCACTTTTGGTTCCTGATAGTATTAGCCTTCTTAATCTCGCTAATTATTATTTCAGATTTTCAAGAGAATGATCGACTTCCGTTTAAGCCATTCTAAAGTAGATTATTAGTAAATTCTTCTTTCTGGCTTTGGGAATCTTAACCAAAACTAGTCTCCGAATTTCGTTTGGTGATGTACTCGTCATTTCGATGAGTATGGGCATCGAAGTGCAAGTTGTTAGACCGATGAGTGGTGAAAAATCTTCAAGATAGCGAGTATTTTTCCCCTAGAATTATGGAACCCTATTATAGGACCAATTCCTTATCAGTTGTCAAACCATCACCCGAGCGGGCTCTAGTCTGTAATCAGCCTATAATGGCGCTGCTAATTGGTGATATTGTCAGATATCTATGAATTGTCAACCAGTATTCAAGTGGTAAGATTTCTGATACCAGAGATATGTTAGTATTTGGAAGTGATACCCTTGTGCCAGATCATTGATTTACAGTTTCAGGGTAGATAGGAGAATTGAACTACTATTTAATTTTTCACTGTTAGAGTGATCTGAGTATCGAGAAAGCTGTGAAGACCTATTAGCACATGGCGTGGTGAAAGAAAATCTTATGGTACGTTTTGAAGACGTACATTTAGGCGCATTATTCCAAAGCCTTACCTGAGATATTATCATCGATCTACTTTCTCATATTCACCAGTTTCCTTGCGTCCTTTCGAGTATTGCTACCAGTCGGAAGAATTTAGTTACTAAAGCTTACCGAGTAGGAAATTACCCAAGCAAACATTTTACTTAGGGAGTTTCAAACCTATTCATGAAAGTGAAAGACTGAACCCCTAGGTTATACCTAAATTTTAGTAACTTGATCGGGTGATGCTTAGAAACCATTTAAACCCTACTTCGAATTGTTGGTCTAGTTGATTGACCTTTGTAATTCGAGTTAGCTCTATGGTCTGACAAATTCGTAGTGGTCTTATCACTGACTTTCTTATCTACCTCGATAGCAAGATCAAATTCTTTAAGCTCTGTTAGTCATCTATATGCGAGATTCCTTGATTGTAAACTTTGATTAAATTGATATTCTTCTTGGAATAAGTGATCTTAATGGATGAGATTATTTTCTATTCTCAAAAAGCTTGTAACGGAAGAAGTTGACATTCTCACTAAAGATTATGAATTCGAGATACCCTTGGTCTTGTTGATTTTATCGACACTTGTTAGTGATTTTTCGCCTATAGTATCCTTCTTCACTTTTTGGCCGAGGAAAGTTAGTTTAGTTTGGGAAGTTGGGAATGAATTCTGACAACCGAGTTGTTGTCTCATTTCATCATTGTCTTACACTCTTTAAGGACGTTGATCTTTTGGGAGATTCATGACGATGTATCTTTGGATGTTTCAGTTGTGCAGAGGTAGCATGATGGATTATCATCTATATTTCCAATGTGTAGAATTGTTTGGAATGAGCCATCTCATTTATGACTTGCAGTCAACATTTACCATTTTTGCCTGAAAATCCAATGATGTGTCTTTGTGGAGATCATGCCTATAATTCTTATCAACTTTAGGATTTCCGAAGTACATTTACTGTTGGAATGAGCTAAGTTTATGACGGTGGCAGTAAAAGAACATAGCTATTCTTGATCATTTTCAGCTTGTTCTATCTTATTCTAGTTGAAAATTCGAGTATCGAGATGGTGTTACCTTTAATCCATCAAGAATAGTTCGAATGGTTAATCACTTTTGTTGAATGACTAGAGTTAGGAAGTATCATTATACAACTCTCAGTGCAAGGTATTTGTACGTGTGGTGAATGTAGAAATCATTATTCATGAGGCCGAACCAAGGTTATGCTTATGTGGTGTTTCAATTGGTGGTAGCTTTACTTAAGTAGAAAGTCGTATTCTTCCAGCCTCAAAGCTTAAAGTATTGGTGATGATTTCTTTCCTTAAAATGGACGTTGAAATTTCAACAACAACACACTTTTGAAGACAACTAAGATAGAAGTGAGATGTTGTTGACTTTTCCTTGTGATGTGATCAAGAAGTTTTCGTTGTGATATGATTAAATGGGGAGGTAAGAAAGGAATAAAATCGGAGCTCCCTTTGATGTGTTTGAAGAGAATCCTTATTCTAGATACATTTCACTTTTGATTAACGTTGAGAAGATATTGAAGATATGGAGTTCAAACTTCTTGGACAACTACAGTTTTCTAATTGCGTCCAAAGGATGATGGTATTATGAGAAAACTGCTTCTAGACTTCTATACAAGTTCAGGCAAACAGAAACCCAACAAGATTATCATCTTGGTGTATTTATACTTCATCGTGTTACATGTTTCACTTCCAAGCCCTTGGAAGTCTTTATGAAGGTTTTGAGTATTAGATGTTGTTTAGTATCACATTTCTACCCCTAGACTAACGATTAGTCTGAAACGAGTTACTCAGACCTTAGTGGACGAGTTGTATTCTGTTCGTTCCACCATTAGTTTGGTTGCAGTATATCATTATTATTATTTTTAGTTGCTTGTAACCACGGTTACAATTTTGGTTTAGCTGTGGCACCATTGGGGTTGAAATACAGAGACTTTATGCACAGTGCACATTTGATAGACGCTTACTATCATTAGGGTTATGTATAACTACGGTTACATTCCGATTAGGAGTATGGCATCGTTTGAGTTATAATATAAATATTGTATGTGCAGCTTGTGATTTACAGAAGAGTTTTGTGAACAAGTATTTGATTGATTAACATTGTGATGTAGAAATTTTATGTTATTGACGATGTTGTGTAAGAAGGTAGTGAATGAGCACGATCGAGGCGTATATATGTATTTCCCAATGAGGGGCAAGATGGTAATATTGCACCCTAGGGAATTGTTACTCACTTATCGAGACAACAGTGAGTTGTCGGTATTGCGGGCTGCAGACCGTAATATTAATAACTTATTCGTTGGGTTTGTTAAGCAAGTAAACAAGTAAGTTTTTCTACGTTAGTATTTGTACTTATTTAATTAGTTATTTGTTGTTTGGGCTTGACCCAAAGATTTTACATGCTTACTTTCGAAGTATGTTATGCTATATATGTTTATTTTTGGACCCTATGTTTTAATAAAATAATTTATTTTGGCATGGTACTGAATAAGAAAGCAAAATTTGAGATTGGAGGCATAAAAGAGGAATCACTGCACTCCGATCGCGACATAATGAAATTCTCTTTTATGCAACCACTCTAGTTTGATTTCTTCTTTATGTGTACGTTTTCTTACGACTTTTCGGAGTATTTTATGTTTAATCAGTGATTTCAAATTTCGGGGACGAAATTTTTTTAAGGTGGGTAGATTGTGACAACCCGTTCCTAATTTTACGATTTTAGGAATTTTAAAAGCGTGAATTTACGAAAATGCCCTAGTGGCAAAGATTGTGACTACTGTTGACCATCGTCTAGAGAGACGTATGACTTATTCTTTTAGCATATCCTCGTAGTACTTGTTGGTGCGAACACATAGGCGAAAGCCGTTTGCAAGTCCGGATTATAACGGTATAGTTATGGACGTTTGACGTTGGTTATTGAGAGTTAGTTAAAAGATTAAGAACGACCAATTAGATGAAAAAGAAGAAAAGGGCAGCAGCCGAATCAGAAATCAGAAACAAAAAAAAAAAAGAAAAAAAAGAAAAGGGGAAAAGCTGGGAGCTTTTCTCGTGGGTTTTCCGTCCGTACACCTCCATGACCACCCATCTTCCAAGGGCGATTCCTGGCCAACTCTGATGGAGTTTTTCGACGCCACCACCACCATCTTGAAGCTCTTATTCCCCACTACAAAACTCACCTAAGAATCTGAAGGAAAAATTTTGTCCTAGCTAAGAACATGTGACAATATTTGAACACATATGCAAACTATTAACACTTTAAAGTAGGCATGCATTCAAAAACAATTCTACCCATGACTTTCAAAGCCTAGTGAATGGTGAACCACAAGACTCTTTAACAATGTTAAAGAGAAGAAGAATTTTGAGATTCATTACCCTTGAAGCTCATCCTTGTTTACACAAGGGATTCACCCAAGTGGAGGGCCTTCAAGTCACCTCCTAGCTCCTTGGATCTTCCTTGTGATTTTCTCCTTTCCATGCTCCTTTGCTCCTTGATGATGTGAGGAAAGGATCTCCAAGAACACCAAAGATTTGGTGTCTCTACGTCTCTACACCAAGGATGAGGTGTGAAGATGAAATGGATGACTTAGAGAGTAAAAGATTGCTAGCTAAATCCTCCCAAAGTGGCCGGCCTCTCTTAGAGAAAAAGGGAGAAAGTGTTTCTCTTCTTTTCCTCAAGAAAACCCTAATGAGGTAAAAGCTATAAAGATGCTTTTATATCTCTTTTCTTAGGTGAGTGGCAAACTTGCAATTAAGCAAAACTTCCTACTTCCCTCACTATGGCCGGCCATCTTAAGTGATTGGGCTATTTGCCCATATTTGTTTTAGTTGTCATACAACTTAAACATAATGGGCCTAGTGGACCAAACACTTTTGGACCCCGAAGCCCAAAACTAACTTAAAAGGCCAATACAAACCTTTCGTAAGATTAATTAACTAATTAATTAATCTTGACCATTCTCAATTAAACTATTTAATTGCTTATCCATCTCATTTATATTTCTTCACTTTCATCCTTACTCGGTGTACGATCCATTAGGTTCCAATAAGCGAGGCAGTGGGGGATTGTTACTCTTCATGATCGATTGTGAATTGAAACTAAATTTCAATTCTCCCTTTGATGAAGATTAGTGTTTGCTAATCCTCAGGGCTTCCACAAACCATGAGTGACACCTAGCAGTATGTCATGGCTACCCAAGCTAAGTAGAAGTGGTTGGAGAACCTATTCAGTTACAATTACACTGCAATACGATCATTCTCTAATACAATACTCTTAATCACATTGTTTGAGTGATAGTTTGTTTCATGTCTACTATCCAATGTGATATTTCTCTATATGATTCAATTGAATAATGATTTGGAACATTCTTCCTAAGTCATATTCGTATGCTTTGGCCAAAGACTCTCAAATCATATCTCAGAGTATTCTCTATCCACCATGGAAGGCTAGAGATCCCTTGTTGTGCATTCACATGCCTACATGACTAGATAGCTTGACCCCAACAATGCCGTGGACACTCTCAATGGAATGCCTTTGACATAATCAAAGATCAAGGACCTAACCATTAGACATCAATGATGCCTCAGGTCAAAGGATTACTTTGCATATTGCAACTTATGAGTTCTTACATGACATGTATGCTCGAACTCTCTTTTGATCGTTGTTCAATGTACTCGATTACTCTTTTGAGCACCTATGTGTTTGTCTTAGTGTCCAATACTAAATGACTTGAGACTGGTCATACTCACGCTTGAGTTGACATAACACATACTAACCTTAGCAGATTGTCAATGCCCAATTGGCAATCCTATGGCTAGGAACGTTTTAGGAATGAACATAAGAGAAAGGTCTCGTTAATCTAACTTAAATCACTTCTCTCTTAGATCAAATACATTCTTTGGATTCCCTTATTGCTTAAACACATGATACAATAAATAGTGATTAACAATAAGCTTTGCCCTTTATTAAACATATAATAGTTTAATACAATAAGTATTCCAAAAGCTATTACATCAAATGAGTGGCTTTGTGGGCATACTTCCAACAGAATCACCTTGATTAACCATGGTATGTGGCGGTTGGAGGCCACGAAAGTTGACGAAAATCAACAGTGCTCTGGCCACTCTTTTCAATTTTTTTCTGGCGAATCGGCAAAGCAATGGTTGATGCCACCACTTGGGCTTTGTAGCCCATCATCCCAGGAGAAAATACCAACTAACCTTAACCCTGTTGGACCACCATAGACGACGAATCGACGCCAGGAAGCTTTAGGCACCCGCCGGCTTTGTGGGCAAAATTGACCATCTTCCGTCCACTTTTGGACTTTGTGGCAGGTATGAAAGTAGTTCCTCTCTTTGAGATCTTCATTTCTGTGAAATTTGGGAATTTTTGGAAATAGTTGGATTTTTCGACAAGTCAGGGCGGCCGACCGCCACCCATGGCGGCGCGTGGCGAGTGGGTTGCCAATGCTATTTTTAGGCTATGTCAAATGTCTTGAATTCAGTTTTGATATTTGAATGACGTAGGTTGATTATTGGAACCTAAATTCGTTATGATACGTTACTTGATAAAAATGTGAATCGACGATCCGATCGTTGGATCATCACCAAACTTGGATACATTACAATACGTAATATTTAAGGATCATAGGAATTTACGGATCGGGAATTTGACGTACGGATCTTCCCGAATTGGATTTGTAAGTTAGTAAAATAAATGTTAACCGCCACTTGGTTTTGGGCAATTGGCGGAGATCCGACCGTTGGAACGTAATGGAACTATAGGATGTTGTTCTAGAAGTATAATGGGGATCTTTAGAAGTAATGGATCGGAAATCCGTAATGCGGATCTTCCGGATCGAATCATAGGAGTGTGTTGTGTGTAAATTGTGTATTCTTTTGATAAGAATTATGAGTTATGATTTGATAATTATTCTAGGTGCCAATCGTTCGTGACGCCTCTATGTGTGTGCTAGGGAGTTGTAGCTGGAACTCCAGGTGAGTGGGCTTTTGTTTTCAGTATATATATATATGCTTGGTATTTTCCTAGATAATGTGTTTAAATGAAATAATGTTTTGAAATGCCATACCTTATGATTATAATTGGAATATGAATTGGTATAGTATACATAAATGTGATTTGATGCTGCGGAAGCTCAGGTAAATTCAGGTGAGTATCTATATCCATGACAAAGATTGTTCATGTGAAATGATGATTATGTGAGATATGATGCGATACATTGAGAGCTCATAAACCTGCACCCAGGTGTTAGTGCTTCCGCCAGAGTTAGGGCCTAGCCTTCACGTGATCGTTCACTTCCCGCACCACATGCTTATCTTGGATCCAAGTTAGGTGCACAGCCTGTCGTATAGACCACTTTTAGTGGGTTCGACTCGTAGGTAACCCGCGATCATTCGCACAGCCTTTACGTGATCGTAGTACTAGAGCGTATAATTATACACCCAGCCTGTCGTATAGACCACTATAAATGGGTTCGACTCGTGTGCAAGATATGATTTGATTTGATTGAGATTGGTTATGAGCTATAAGTTCAGCCGTGCAGGCCACACGGCTGATATGTTATTTCTGATTGAATTATCTCACTTGATTTACCTTTACTATATTAATGAGACATTTGGCATGGTATACTTGTGGATTTTGCTAATCTGAGCATGGTTTTGATATATGTTTATATATTTTATTTTCTGGGAAATGATATAGGTTTTATGGCGAGGGGTTACTATCTTTGATAAACGAAATGATTTTGAAAAGCTTTGTTTTTGCCCACTCACACTTTCTGTTTTGCGCCCCTCGAGGTTTTAATTGCTAAAAGTTCATATCGACAAGGATTCTTGGCAAATCTCAGGATAGGTGGCTACCTCAGAGGGTATAATCCTTATCCTCTATGCTTTACATACTTATTTTCTATTGTCACATGTAAGGTGGGTTATTTCCCCCTCACCAGCGCACTCTGGTATTTAGGCACTCTTAGGTTTAGATTTATTCACATTTCTCCACATCATTACACTTTATGGCTTTGTCACCTTCCAGGTGTTAGCCAGCACAGCTCGATTAGGAGTCCTAGTGAACATTCCAGGTCGGGATGTGTCAATTTATATATTTTACCCAACGATATATTTACACATTAAGAGGGGTGGGAAAATAATTTGGTTACGAACAGGGTCTAAAATATCGCTGATATCAGAAATATCGGTAGTCCAAAAACACAGAAATTTCGATGGAAATATCAGGATATTATCGATATCGATAAAAATTGAATAAAAACCACGGAAATTGTAAGAAAAACTTGGAAATTTTTATTGAAACTTTGCAGGATGTTTATTTAGTCAATTATCTATTAGTTTATCACAAAAAATTGGAAGGAAATGCATTGCATGATGGATTTAACTGATTTAAGTTGATTATATAGCGAGCTGGCAAACATTGTGAGTGTAGAAAATATGTAGTAATTAATGAAAGAAGTCTAAACACACCATAATCATTTATATATAATGAATTAGTAAAATATTTTAGACTTTATACATTGCATGGTAAGATACACAAGTGACTTAGTACCATATAGAGTTCCTATGAGGTTCAAAATTTTCACTATCTTCATCATCTCTATGTGTAGAGTCAGTGTATTGTGAAGAGTAGTCATCAAATGATAAATCCCCAAAATAGTTTTGCATGTAATTGTTAACATGCCACCCATATGAATCCGAGATTGGTTGACGTTGTCCATAAGCAAAATCATTTGAAGATTGAGTCTCGGATTCTTTCCATGAGTCGCTCGATTCCATCCCAACAGGATTGGGATATGAAGGGTAGGGAAATGGTTGGTTATGAGTATAACCATAGTTACTACTTCTCACTCCAACAGAGTCCGAAGTTATAGATAACGAGTCATCTTCTTGACTTGACAAAGTCCCCTTGCCTTTTTCTCTATGAGTATAGTCCACCTTCCCTATGGCACCAATTCCTGGTCCTGCCCGCCTACTGCCATGGTCCTCATCCTGTGTTGTATGCGTGAAGTTTGCCTTATCAGTGAAGGGGCTCATAAATCTGGGAGGTGGTCCAACATAGTTTCCATATCCACCACTACTTCCAGCTCTACTATATCATTAGTATCAGCAGGATCTTGTGGTTGTGTAGGATTGGAAGAATGTGGAATTCCAGTGTTTCTTGGTCTCGGGCGCAAAAGTTCTTTGAAAGAGTCAGCGCTACTAGATCCCACCTCCTCCTTTAATACTCTTTCTACATTTATCCCTTCATTACGTGCTTCTTCAGCAACTCTTAGAGTTGGGTTGCCTTCATCATCATCTAAATGAAGAGGTTTAATCCATTGATAAAGTTGGGTACCCTCTGTATCATCATCTTCAACAACAATATCAAACACATCTAGTGGGTCACCACGATCGACATGATCTATTTCTGCTTCCTTATCTCGAATTTGAAGCTTCATGTTGTAGTAGCAATAAACTAATTTTTCCAACCTACTATGAGCCAACCTATTTCTTTGCTTTGTGTGTATGAGTGCAAATGTACTCCAATTTCTTTCACAAGCAGATGAAGAAGCTGTTTATGATAATACTTTGATTGCTAACTTTCTCACAGTTGGTGCATCTGTCCTATACATGATCCACCATTCAGCTATAATGAAAAACAATGTTGATAAGCCTAATAACTCCAACAAATTCTATTATAAACTGATAGTGAAATATGTTTACACTCACTAGGAGACATTTTTGTTCGAGCAGCAACTGATGTTGGTTCTCCAAAAGTTCTTCTTGTATCTTTAAACCATGTTAGCTGAAATCAATAAATCGTGTTAGTTTAATCCAACAATGTAATTATTATAATTTAAGTAATTGTGTACCTCATTTCCAAATTGGCTAACTGCTGGTGATGCAGGGTCTAATTTAGAGTATACATTATGTACAACACTATAAGGGTACCATCATCTCCAACACCGGGTTTGTATTGGTATCGAGGATTCAAATAATATGCTATTCAAAGAAACACATACTCTAATAAGAGAAATAATACTTATGCAACTGAAGAAATGAATTGCAAATTATGACATAATTTATACCTGCTGCATGCAAATCGTGGTATAATGTTTTATACCATCGGTCATCAATTATCTTTATGACCCACCTTGCACCATGTTTTCTTTCCAAGTCCTCATTCACTACATGCATTAACTCATATATTGCTCCCATAGTAGGATACACTTCTATGTCAACGATTCGTAAAACTTTGTAAAGAGGTTTAAACAGTTGGCACACATGTTCTAATTGAGTCCAAAAAGCATGATCAAGCACTATACTTTCCACCATACAACTTGCATTTGAGCGGCTGAAATTGTGGTTGGCCCAATCGTCACTAGTGAATAGTTGCTTCAACCCTGCTTTCTTCTTAAGTAGGCTGTCTAATGCAATATAGTTGGTGGCGAATCGAGTGGTAGCTAGAAGGAGAATTTCTCCTTTGCAAAATTCACGCATCTTTGCCAACAACCAACCGTGATTGTAAATGTAATTTGTGATCGTTCTAACTCTTTTTACGACATTAGCAATATTCTCTCTCTTCCCCATTGCCTCAAACATGAGATCAATACAATGTGCTGCACATGATGTCCAAAACACATTATGATGCTTCATTAACTTTTTTCCAGCTTTGACAAATGCAGAACCATTGTCGGTCACGACTTGGACAACATTATGCTCTCCCACCTCCATGATTACATCCCTCAATAATTTGTAAATATACTTGTAGTTCTTTATATGGTCTGAAGCATCAACGGACTTCAAAAAAATTGTCTTTCCCTTGGAGTATACCATGAAGTTTATGATAGACAATCTGGTCGGGCCAGTCCATCCGTCACACATGATTGTGCAACCATTAGTTTCCCACTTTGACCTCAACTTGTTAACATACTCGCCAATGTCTTTATACTCCATTTCCAAATATTTGTTTCTTACCTTATAGGGAGTGGAAGATTGTACTCCAACACCGGCCTGTTGACATTCCAATACCATATTTTTGAATTGATGTGATGATGCCTTCTCAGCAGGGACATTTTCATAGAATTTGCTAATTAGACACCCCATTCCCTCCTTCACATTACCTCCAGTGAAATAACTCCAAACACTCTTTTGACGTGCTTTGGATGACTTATATAAACTTGGGGCTATTGGTGGTGTTGGTTGTGATTCTCTAACACTTGCTCCCCGTCTCATTTGTGCACCACCACTTGTCCCGAAACCTTGTGCTCTATTAGGAATTTTATGAAGGTGTTCTCTTTCCAATGCTGACTGTTTGGAGGCACGTAATGCTTGTTTGAAATTGCATCGGTTTTCAGGTCCTATGTCATCATCACATTCATCCTCATCGTCATCATCATCACTGTCAACTGCTTGGCCAATGACTTCTCCTCGTAGCCCAGCTCGAATATTTTCCATTCCATGTGTTTTCTTTTCTTTCTGGTGTTTTTTATTTTTTAATAATGTGGTGATGAATGCCTTCACTTCTGAGGGGACATTATCGCATCGTTGGACATTACTTCCTGGATCTAATCCACTAAGATGGTACTTAAGTCGTGTCACTCCGCCACTCTTCATTACCCGACCATAATATTCACAAATTGTGCCATGTTTGTTTCCGTCTATTGGGTCTCCATGTTCCCAAGCTGGATCACATTTAGTAACTCCACTAGACATCTTAAACGTACCTATATTTATTTTTCATGGAAATTAGGCAATTATTCTTTGGCCAATAAATATAGTAGTGATGACGGTTATATAAGAGAACATAAATAATAAAGTTATTCTACAGAAGAATTAAATACGAAGTAAAGAAAATGATTGTAAGAATTTAAGTAATTATAAAAATAATATGGAATAATAAAACCTAATATTAATGAATAATAATCCAATTTGATAATAAAATAATCCTAATATTAAACATATTAATGAATAATAATCCAATTTGATAATAATCCAATTTAATAATAATCCAATTTAATGAATAATCCAATTTGATAATAATCCAATTTAATGAATAATAATCCAATTTGATAATAAAAAAACCTAATATTAATGAATAATAATCCAATTTGATAATAAAACCTAATATTAATAAAATAATAAATAACATTAAACATATTAAAATTATCCTAGGGAATAATTATACAACATTACTTAATTACTTCAAAAAATTAACATGCAAGTATTATTTGGTTCTTAGATCACATGTACGGGCCCACACAAATTTTTTTGTTGTTGTATAAATTACAATAATATAAATATAAGTTTGTAAACTTACCTTAAATATGGAACCCTTTGTGTTGAAGCTCTGAAAGGGTTCTGGAATGGCTCTGAAAGGGCTAAGGGAAGAAGAAGAAATGAAATGGTGTAATAGAGGTGTAATGATCTGATACTCTGAATGTGAAAGAGTTGGAAGTGGCACACGGTTTTGAGTATGAAACCAACCACCACTACTTTTTGTCTTGTCAAAAGTTGTCAAAAGTTTCAAAAGTTGGCCCGTTTGGGGGATTTATATTATATATATTATATATTATATTATTTAACTTATCATAACACACACACACTGACACACACACACACACACACTAACACACACACTGAATTATAATGTTTATTTTATTGATATTATCCCGATATTACCGATATTATCCCAATATATTGACGAAAATAAAGTGGATACGTGTGAAAATATCCCTCTAAAAAAATGATATTATCGGCGAAATATCACCGATAATATCGATATTTAAGACCTTGGTTACGAACATATTTTTCGCGAGATTTTAACTTAAGACATTTTACTCATAAATGGAGAATAAACACTATAATTAAGAGTAATATTAGGGTGACTAAATTTATAAACTAAATTTGCAAACTAAATGATGTTACTAATAAAAAATAAGCATGTTAATCAACACTTAAGTAATAATCTAAAGGGGGTGTACTCAAATTAGGATTTGATAGAATTTTAATAGATTTTAAAATGCGGGTGTAGTTGATTAGAGTTTAGAAAGAGGATTTTAAAAGATTATGAAATTATGGTGCAGTCAAATTAGGATTTAAGAGGATTTTGAAGAATACACCGAAATCAAGAGGTAGTTGTCACATCCCGGCCCGGGGCGGATCACTTCCCGGGCCCGCTCCACCACCGTAGCACGATATTGTCCGCTTTTGGCTTACCATTCCCTCACGGTTTTGTTTCTGGGAACTCACGAGCAACTTCCCAGTGAGTCACCCATCCTGGAGTGCTCTGGCCCCTTTCTCGCTTAACTTCGAAGTTCCTATGGAACCCGAAGCCAGTGAGCTCCCAAAAGGCCGCATGCTAGGTAGGGATGGGAATATACATTTAAGGATCACTCCCCTAGGCGATGTGGGATGTTACAGTAATCGATTAAGAGTTTAAAGAATACATTCAAATCTAGGCATAGTGAGAATGTCAAAGATTTATTAGGATTTTAATGGCTGAGGGATTTTGAGGGATTTGAGAGTGGGTTCTATAAATACGAAGTGCCATCAAGAATCCAACCCTACCCCATGTGATTTCTTTTCACGTTCATCGCAGAAGTGAAACAGTCTCCCTCTATCCCCTCAAGGTATTGCTTTTCTCTTCCCAACTTGTATAATTCTTGTATGGTTTATTTGTTTCACAGATTACTGGTACATTTGTACTTATCAATTACTCCCTTACTTCCTTCTCATACATATATATCTATACGTATAATACCAAATATCCCTAGCTTCTCCGAATTCATGCTTTTTGTGTTGATTATTTTTCAGTTGTATTGTTTTTCTGTTTGATAGCTGAAAACCCCATACATTTGATGCAATGAAAACAGAAAACCTAATATACATGCAATAGATTAGCTAATATGCATGCTTTTTTAACCAACCGAGATGAACTTTGGATATTTTACTCCAAATAATTGAAAGGGGATTGGATAAATTTGATGAGTTTTTATTATTTCTTAAATATATGTGGTCTGTGAGAATTCAAGAATTGTTCTTTTTTATTGGAAGTATATTTGGGTTTAGTTCTTAATCTCTGTTTAGTTCTCCATTGTCATTGTTTGGTTAATTAAGGTACTTTGTTGCTTTATTAACGCGTTGCATAGTATATGATTCGAATGGTTTTTGTTAAGTATGTCATGAATTGATTTTGTTACCGCTTTTGCTTCCATCGTACTAGTAATTAGAAATGGGAGACGAACAACAAGAAATTGGAAAAGAGCAAAGTGTTGTTACAATTGCTCGTTGAAGCTACATTGCGTGGATGGCGTGATTCTAATCGCTTGCTAACCAAAGATATTGTGACGACAAGAATACTTCCGGCACTCAATGAAAGACTAAAGTGTAATAAACTTATAAGCATTACACAAGTCGAATGAGGCCTTATTAGGTTCTCATCCCTATTTTTTTTGCTCCATTGATTAAGACCTTATTCATTTTCCATTTTTCATCAAGGTCCTTACGTTTTAATAAGGTCATTAATTATTTCAATTATAAAATATTTACATGTCAAGATAATTAATTTTTTTTTCTTTTCAATTAAATTGTATTTCTAAATATATTCATTTAGTGTTAGAAACGTTACATTTGATATATTTATAGTTATGGCTAAACTTTGTATCATATATTTCTATTTTTAGTTTGTACCCATATTTAATTTGCAACCCTATTTTTTTTTTTTTTAAATTGTACCAATTTTCTTTTTAGTTTTAATTTGTACCCATATATTAATTTCTTTTTGTGCCCATATTTTAAAACTTTTATTTGTACTCAAATTTTTTTAACCTTTTATTTGTACCCATATTTTATTTCTAATGTATCCATTTTTATTTAAAAATGTACCACTTTGTTAAATTCAAAATGTACCAATTTTTTTGGTTTTGTAAGTACCATTCCTTTTATGTAAAATGTGCCAATTTTTTAATGTACAATCTATTTATTTATTTTTAATCAAAAATGCACCCATTGTTTTTTTTTATATAAAATGTACCTCTTGTTTTTTTTTATATAAAATGTACCCAATTAATTTATATAAAACGTGCTCCTTTTTTTGTATAAAATGTACCAATTTTTTGTATGTGAAATTTATATACATTTTTGTATAAATGTACCAATTCTTTATATGTAAAATGTACCAAAATTTTATTTTATATATGTACTCATACTAAAAATAAAAAAATAAAAAATTCTAGAATGCACCCATAAGCAATTTGTTTTTCTTTTTTTGTTGAAACCCATAAGCAAATTTCAATAATTAAATTGGTGGTGTAAATGAAAGTATAATAAAGGGTTGAGTCTTTATTGATATTTTTACATCTCTTTTATTATTATGTTATTTATGTGGAGAGGGATTTCAATCTAAATCCTAAAATGCATAAGGTTTGAGTCAATAACAGTTAGAGACCAGAGATCGCAACTAAACTATCCCTAAATCAAAACCAAGCATCACACCAAACTTCATCATTCGATCAATCATCCCATTCTTACCCACTCAGGCCACTAGCTCAACGATTTCTCCACTAATCACCAACCGTAGGAAACTTGAACCGAATACCAAGAGAATATTAGATCATCTAAGACCACTAATCAAGCTAGAATTATGGAAAATATTTCACTTACTCTCGGTTCAATTGTCATCGACTTCCGAGGAGTCCATAGTCTGTTGGAGAAAAGAGATAATGATAGAGAGAGACAAAATTCTATATGGGATGCCATCAAGGAAACCCCAAATTTGGATGAACCTGCGAATATTTAATTAAATTAATGATATTATGTGACTAAATTGTGGGTCTTTCTGGTTTGCTTATATGTAACTGAATTGAATTGTACCCGAATGAGTCAGCTTTGCTTTAAAGTGTTGGGTCCGCTAAAGTTATTGTAGATTGTTAGTAGTGTACATAGGTTTTAGGAGTAAGGTGGCACTGTGAAGCTTTTGATTGGTGATTAAAGGTTGGAGAATCAGGTCTCTTCTTTGAAATGCAATTTCTAGCATATTGATATTTGGTGACAAACCCCCAACAAAAATTCTCTTTCGTTAGAAATTACAATTTCTACACCAAGGTTCTCTCTGCTAATTTTTTATGTTTCTTTCAGATTGTGTACTAGGATGAAAATTCATTTTATATATTGTAAGAGTAAAATCCTAAAAAATCTATGAAAGAAGTCTGTACAAATCTAAAGAAATCTATATAAACTATCAAAATCCATATATAATTATAAAATCTATTAAATTTTTTTAAAATCTGTCACTTAAAAAAAGTCTATTAAAATTTTGTGAAATCCAAGTTGACTATACCTCTAATTTTAATTAACCAACACTTAAGTAATAATCTAATCATTATTTAGTTTACTAAATTTAGTTTCGTTAACGTTACGGCTATAGTTAATAAAAATTTTGATTAAAATATAGAACCCAAACCGACACGGTTCCTCCAAATGTAGAGGTGGAGTGTGACGCAGCACTTAGCAGCCACGAAAAAAGGTAAAATAGGATCACCGACTGAAGCATGCTCAGAATATTCCCCATTGTTAGTGGTAAGTGCGTTCCAAAGTTGGGCAGCCACCAGAATGAACTCAATTCCCTTCGAATATTCCTCATATTCCCGCGTTTTACTCATCTTATCCCGAGACTCTCCACCATCGGATCTTCCAACCATCCGAAAGTTCTTGAATCCAACGGCCACAACCCCATCACGCACCCAACAAATATTAGCCAAGAGGGCATTCGATTCCAGATACGTCTTTATTCACGTAATATTCCATTGGAATTTTAATCCGTCTTAGCTACTAATTACACACTTGGATTGCTATAAATACCCTTCTCTTCTTTGTGTTTGTTCAGAAGGAATTATAACAACCAAGAAACACTCTTTAAGCTTGTTCTTCTGCTTCCGTGTGTGTTTTTTTATCTTGGTGCAAAAATTTTCAGAAAAAATGGCAGGAATTGTGGTGGTTTCCGACTTTGACAAGACAATCATTGAGTGTGATAGTGACAATTGGGTGGTGGATGAATTAGGTGCCACTGATTTGTTCAATCAACTTCTCCCCACCATGCCTTGGAACTCTCTCATGGTATGTATCTTTTCTAATTTCGTCATATGTTTATGTTGCATATATATATGTTGTTTTTATGAACTGTTTGGTTTAGTTTCATGTTGTTTTTAATTATGTGTTTATTTTTTTGACAAAAAAAAAAAAATGCAGGATAGGATGATGAAGGAGCTTCGTTCGGAAGGAAAAACCATTGAAGACACTGCGGAGGTTCTGAAAAGGACTCCAATTCATCCAAGAGTTGTGCCAGCCATTAAAGCAGCTCATGCCTTAGGGTATGTTAACCCCCTCCAAACTTTTCTTTCTTTACACTACTATTTTTTTTTCTTTTTTTATTATTTATGAATAAGAAAATTAATTTGTGGTGGTTTTATTGTTTTTGTGGGGTTTGCAGGTGTGATTTAAGGATTTTGAGTGATGCAAATCTGTTTTTTATTGGGACAATTTTGAAGCATCTTGGATTAGAGGAATATTTCTCAGGGATCAACACCAACCCAAGTTATGTTGATGAAGAAGGAAGTCTTAGGATTTCACCTTACTGTGATTTCACCAATTCCCGCCCTGGCTGCAGCCTCTGCCCTCCCAACATGTGCAAGGTATATTCATATTTTAGAATAATTTTACAGTTTTCAGAACATATATATATATATATATATATATATATATATATATATATATATATTTTCAAGGGATGCACCGACAGAGTTAGAACAATTGGGTCCAAAAGGCTTGGAAAGTATTACTCTAGTTTTGCTTTATTTTCTGGAAATCCTATGACCACTGTGTTCTATTTGTCAGCCCCCAATCTTTAGTATGTCATAATCAATAAGGATTTTTACATGAGATCACTATTTTTCTCATACATAATAATGACTTCATATAAATAAAAAACAATATATTAATCGCATCCAAATTTGAATACCCTTTCTCTATTTAGATGACTTTGTGTATAATAATTTTTTGTGAAATTTGGAAAAGTAACCATATTTTAGTTCCTATATAGAATTATAGCTACCATTTTAGTTTTTTAATAATTATAATCAAAACTTGATGTAAAAGTACTAATATACCCTTAATGACAAAAAAATTCCCCATTACTCTTAACCATGAAAAAACAACAATTAATCGAGATCTTGAAGCATAAAAGAGGTAGCCTTTTGAATACTACCCACTACCCCTACTCTCGAATATATATATATATATATATATATATATATATGTATATGTATGTATGTATCTATATAGATATAGAGTAGATATAGATATTCAAATGTAATCAGAGCACATGAAAAATGAAGATAACCCAATAAACTAAACATAAAACCATGATATGAAATATCAAAAAGTTGATTTAGGAATTGGAAGATACGATTGACCAACCATTCCATTGTTTGTTGAGTAGATATAGATATTCAAATGTAATCAAAGCACATGAAAAATGAAGATAACCCAATAAACTAAACATAAAACCATGATATGAAATATCAAAAAGTTGATTTAGGAATTGGAAGATACGATTGACCAACCATTCCATTGTTTGTTAGACAATTTGAAAAGGCTGTTGTGTCCTGTTGCTTTTTTTTCTTTTTTTTTTTGTCAAAGCATCCCTCCTGTTTAATGATGCAAAATTGGCAAAGGCTGGTCTTCTGGTTTAAGGTGAGAAACCAGAAGGTTGTGAGAGAGTTTAAAGGAGTTTTTGTTGTGAGAAACCCTAACATTAATGGTATATTAGTACTTTTACATCAAATTTTGGTTAGAATTATCATAAAACTAAAATGGTGGCTATAATTCTATATAGGGTTTAAAATATGGTTACTTTTCCAAATTTCCCTATTTTTTTTTTATATAAAACCACAATGTTTAATAGACTCTATTGTACTTTTAATTATTTACAGAGTGATCCTTGAAAGAATCCAGACTTCTGTATCAATTGAGGGGAAGAAAAGGTTAATCTATCTTGGTGATGGAAGTGGAGATTACTGCCCGAGTTTGAAGCTCAAAGAAGGAGATTTTGTGATGCCAAGGAAGAACTTCCCACTTTTTGACCTAATCTGCAAAAACCCATCACTCATCAAGGCTGGCATCCATGAGTGGACTGATGGGGAGGAGCTTGTGCAGATTCTGCTAAACCTAATCAACTCAATTTCCATTGAAGAAAATGCTCAGTTTCTTTCAGCTGATTGCAAGTTGCAGACTATTTCTGTTGAGGCACTACCTCAAGCTCTCCCTGTCCAGCAATAATAAAAATTAGTTAAATAATTACTCTGTTTGTGTAATGTACAAGTGTGTGTGGTTGGTTCACCTAATTGATGTGATAGCGCCAAGCAAATTCATAGAAACCCTTAATTTTCTCCTAACTTTGTTTTCTTAGGTTGGAAACCAAGGTTTGTAAGTTTTGTGTTTTCTTATTGATCAAGAAATTGGATCAGTATAATCCTTGAGAAAAGAAACAAAGTGGGAAATTGTTTTTTTCTTTTCCTTCCGATAAGTACTTTTACAAAAGGTTAAGCGACATTGAATATATTAACAATAAAAAAATATGTATTTTTCTTCAGTTTTTAATTAATAATAATTATAATAGATTATATAAAAATAATTCCAACAAATATATCATATATAGGTCAAGACAACCATTAACAAAAATTATATAAAAATAATTCCAACGAAACAGGATCCGCCTCCTTGCTATACTGTTTCTGCTATAATTATAAGTCAATAAAAAAAAACAATTTTCAGCAACCATCATATTAAAAATAAATTTCTACTAATTATATATTAAATTTAAAATTATCTACAATTCTTGAAAATTTACAATCCTTACAAGTTCTGCCCTAACTCTTGCAAAAGATTTTGCACCAGTTGGGTGGTTCATTGTCTTCAACCGCCTATTATGCTTATTTTTTGCAGCAATCTCCTAAAAAAAAGAAATTTATGAAACAAATTTCAAGCTGTAATAAAATAAATAATAAAAAGTTTACCTTCGTTTTTTCTTTATTCCAGTAGGACACCAAATCAGCCCACTGTTGAGGATCCACATTAGGAGGTGTGTTCCCATGCTCCTCGAACAATTTATCAGTATTATGTTTTTTTTTTTTTTTCAACTTATTTCTATACTCCTTATGCGCTTGCTCCGCAATATGAAGTGTCATATGACAGATCATGGACATTTTCACCATATCTTCCTCATCAAAAATAATAGTTTCCTATACTCATTAAAAAAATCAGGCATATTAATTATTACTATAAACATTGACTTATTATACTCCCTTCAAGTAACAAAAAGTATTTATACCTTTATTCTATTCCAGAAAGCTTCCCTGCCATCTTCCATGATCTTACTCCAATCTCACACCAACAGAATAATTCTATAGTCTCTAACCTCCCAAGCTACATGTTTTGAAAAAGCACTAGAATTTTCACTAACGCATTTTCCAGAAGCATTAAAAGAACAAGGCTGTGTCTTCCAGTTGGGAATTGAGGGTCCCTGTCCTCGTTGAGTTGTTCCTTAAAAATATAGAGAGAAAAAAAAACAATTAAAAACCAAGGAACAAAAAACAATTTTCAATTTGGACCACCTTCGACTACAAAACAAAAAAAATGAAACGAGTAACAATAATAAATTAAAAATAGACCACCTTCGACTTCTTCCTATTTGAATTGGATTTCGTCAGCACGCTCATCTTTATAATGATCCATAGCAAAACAATCTGCAAGAAGAAGTACAAAAACTAAAACGTGAAAAGGGAGATGAAATGGAAGTACAGACGAAATTGGGAAGGAGAAGGAGAGACTGAAATTTGGGAGAAAATGTGTGAGATCCCACATCGCCCAGGGGAGTGGATCCTGTGAGCCTTATATGTATATTCCCATCTCTACCTAGCGTGAGGCATTTTGGGAGCTCACTGGCTTCAGGTTCCATCAGAACTCCAAAGTTAAGTGAGCAGCGCGCGAGGGCAATCCCATGATGGGTGACCCACTGGGAAATTTTCGTGTGGGTTCCCAGAAACAAAATCGTGAGGGCGTGGTCGGGGCCCAAAGCGGACAATATCGTACTATGGCAGAGTCGAGCCCAGGAAGTGGCTGCGCCCGGGTCGGGATGTGACAATTTGGTATCAGAGCCTAACCCTGGCCGCATGTTTGCCGACAGGGACGTCGGGCCCCTAAGGGGCGTGGATTGTGAGATCCCACATCGCCCAGAGAAGTGAATCCTATGAGCCTTATATGTATATTCTCATCTCTACCTAGCGCGAGGCCTTTTGGGAGCTCACTGGCTTCGGGTTCCATCGGAACTCCGAAGTTAAGTGAGTAGCGCAAGAGAGCAATCCCATGATGGGTGACCCACTGGGAAGTTTTCGTGTGGGTTCCCAGAAACAAAATTGTGAGGGCGTGGTCGAGGCCTAAAGCGGACAATATCATGCTACGGCAGAGTCGAGCCCGGGAGGTGGCTGTGCCCGGTCTGGGATGTGACGAAATGGGATATGGATACATACGCACTAATTCTTGTAGGAAAGATTGAAAATTTTGACCATTGAGTTGGAAGGATTTTGGGGAGTCTGATTCTGCGAGGGAGAATGATATCAAAGCAATTGAAAGATAAAGTTCAGAAAATAAGTTATGTAACAGCCCATCCCTGAAAATTATGATTTTTATAATTTTAGTAAGTGAATTTATGAAAATGCCCTTTGAGGCAAGTGCGTTGACCTTTGTGGACTGTCGTGTGGTGTCATGTAAGATTTATTTTCTTGGCATATCCTAATAGTACTCGTCGCTACGAAAGTGTGGGTGCGAACGAAACATAAATCGGAGTTATAACGAGTGAGATATTAAAGTTTAAAGTCAGGGACAAAATGGTAAGTTTATTGTTATTAATTGTTGGAAGGCTCCAGAAATTTGAGAGCCTTCCAGTCACACTTGAAGCCATATGGAAGGCTGTCATGGGGCAAGGAAGAAGCTGCCCAACCAGAGAAGAGAGAAGGAAAGGGAAAGAAGAAAGTTGCAGGAGGGAAATGAGGAAGAGGGGAGGACGAATTAGGATGAAGGACAGGAATTGAAAGGAAGGAGGTGAGAAGTACCAAACCCGTGCCTTCATCCCTGTGACCCGTCCAACCCGAGTTAGGACCCAGACTTCCCCGAGCAAATTCTGGCGATATTCGCCATTAATTCCGGTGAACCATAGCTCTTCAACACCTGCAATCATCATCTAACCTATATCTATTCCATTTCTAACCAAATTTTATTGGGTTTGAACTTGAATTCGAGCAGAACGAAACCTGTGGGTTCCGAGGGTACCATGATGAAATCTGACAATCGTGAAGGTAATCCAGCAAATTACCACCATCTATAGACTCTCCATGAACCCAGAAGCAAAACCCAATGAACCTTGGAGGCGTCGGAGCTTGTATGGAATCGAATCAAGAACCACCCATTTTTAGGGTGCCGACGGGTTTTCATGAAATTGGAGGCTTTCTCAGCCAAATTGGCCTTGGTTGCAGGTATGAAACTTACTCTACTCAGTGAGACCTACAATTCTATAAATTTTGAGAATTTTTGGAGATAGTTGATTTTTCCGGCAAGTCGGGGCGGCCGACCGCCACCCACGGCGGCACGTGGCTAGAGGGCTGTCAATTTTATTTTTTGGCTATATTAAATGCCTTGAGTTCATTTTTGAGAATGGATTGACGTAGATTGATCGTTAGAACCTAGATTCGCTACGATACATTAATAGGTCATTTCATGAATCGACGATCCGACCGTTGGATCGTCACCAAACTTTAATAGGTTGTTATTCATAATATTTGAGGAATTTAGGAATTTACGGATCGGGAATCTGTCATACGGATCTTCCCGAATTGGAATTGTAAGACCGTAAAATAAAATGTTAACCGCCACTTGGTTTTGGCAATTGGCGGAGATCCGACCGTTGGATCGTTCTGAAATTTTAGTATGTTATTCTAGAAGCATAATGTGGATCCTTTGAAGTTACAGATTAGAAATCTGATATACGGATCTTTTGGATCGAATTACGTAAACTCATGTTCGGTGTAAGTTATGTATTTTATCGACAAGAATTCTGAGATGTGATTTAATAATTGTTCTAGGCGCCGATCGTTTGTGACGCCTCAGTGTTTGTGCTAGGAAGTTATAGCGTGGACTCTAGGTGAGTGGGTCTTTTCCTTTCTATCGTGTATATATGTACATATATATATATGTGATTGATAATTTCACAATGTTTATAAATTGAATATTTCATATAATTACTGTGAATGCCTTGAATTACTACAGTGAACTACTAATGGCTTGATCCCTGTTTAGGGTACGTAGGCAGTCTAACGAGACGTTAGATGCAGCCATACAATAAATGAGACTAAATAATTGAGACAATAGCCTTGTTTGGGGAATTGAGCAATGTGAAGGAGATTGGTGGAAAATGTGAGATTTAACCTTATGTTTTGGTGGTTAAATGTTGGTTATAAATCAATGTGTGAAGAATCATAACATTGAAGTGAAAAATAGTTAGTAATGATAGTTAATTAAACTAGTGTTTAGTTGGGTTTATCACCGATAATTATTTTTGAAGGTAAATCGTTCGGGAGTTGGGCGTTGCAGCTTATGCATTTTATGCCATTTGAATATATGTTTATGTATTTGGGAATATTATGATATGGTTGAATTTCAGATTTTCATCCTAGTATATCCATATGTATGTTACTTACACATAATTATTGTGAACGCTCTGAAGTGCAAAGGTGAACGCAGGACACACAGGTAAGTTCATGTGACAGTCCGTCCCTAATTTTACAATTGTATAAATTTTTAATAAGTGATTTTACGAAATTGCCCTTTGAGGCACGTGCATTGTTCGAGGTTAATCATTGTGTTGTGCCATCTAAGATTTGTTTTCTTGGCATATTCTCGTAGTACTTGTCGCTACGGACGCGTGAGCGTAAGCGGCTCATGATTTGGAGCTATATCGAAGAAGTTATTAACGTTTGAAGTTGGGGGTATTTTGGTAAATTGATTAATTTCTAGAAAGTCCCAGATTTTTGGAGCTAAATCTGGAATGCCACGTGGACGGCCCAGATTTAAAGATAAAATTAAAATGGATGGCTGAGATGGAAAGATAAGAATAGAAAAGGAGGGTGATGGATGGGCACTGCCCAATCAGAAACAGAAGAAAAGAGAGAAATGAGGGAGGAGAGAATGAGGGGAACCGGCCAGGTTCCTTTGACCCGCGACCGCGACCCGTTTTCACCATGATTTCCGGTGGTTTTCCACCGGATTTCCCACGAATTGGACCAAGCTACTACTCCCAAACATCATCTAGCCCTTCCCTCTTCCTATTGCACCTCAAATTTGGAGAGATTTAGCCTTGATTTTGGACAAAACCGTGCAAAGGGGGCGCACGGGTTGGGTGTCTTTCCGTGATGATTTGAAGCTATCTCTTCCAATTAATACCACCCATGGCATCCTCTTGAGGTCTGGAACAAAGCCCAAACAAGTTTGGAGGCGTCGGAGTTGCTTTGGAGGTCGAATTGGAGCACACCAAATTCTAGGGTTCTTACGGGTTTTGATGGAATTGGAGCCTTTATTGACCGAATTGGCCTTGGTCACAGGTATGAAAGTTGTTCTACTCTTTGAGATCTTCAATTCTACAAATTTTGAGAATTTTTGGAGAAAGTTGGATTTTCCGGCGAGCCGGGGCGGCCGACCGCCACCCACGGCGGCGCGTGCAGCGGCGCGTGGCCAGTGAGCCGCCAATGCTATTTTTAGGCCATAATTCATGTTCTGAATTCAGTTTTGGTGAATGAATGACGTTTGATGATCATTTGAACCTAATATCATTCCGATTTGGGGTTAGGTAAAAATATGAATCGACGATCCGACCGTTGGATCGTCACCAAACTTTGATACATGATAGTACTTAATATTTGAAGAATGTGGAAACTTACGGATCGGGAATCTGACTTATGGATCTTCCCGAATTGGATTTGTAAGTTCATAAAATAAATGGTTAATCGCCACTCGGTTTTGGAAATTGGCGGAGATCCAACCGTTGGATCATAACGAAATTTTAGTATGTTGTCCTAGAAGCATAATGTGAATCATGAGAAGTTACGGATTGGAAATCTGAGTTGCAGATCTTCCGGATCGAACTGCATAGTGACGTGTTTTATATAAGTTATATATTCTATCGATATGATTTCTGAGGCATGATTTGATGATTGTTCTAGGCACCGATCGTCATGACGCCTTGATGGGTTGTGCTAGGGAGTTGTAGGGCGAACTCCATGTGAGTGGGCTTTTGGTTTTCAGTATATATATATATATATAATTGATTGATTTCCCAGAAATGCGTTTTAAAATGTTTTTATGAAATGAATGCCATGTCGAATGCCATAGTTACATTTTTTATATATATTTGTGTGATTATTTATATTGCTGCACTGCGGGCGCCAGGTAAGTCAGGTAAGTATGTGATTGTGATGTGATGATTAAGGTGATATCGATGAGATTGTTATATGGCTCATTACCTGCACATCGGGGTTGTGCATGCCTGAGGGCTTAGCTTTCACGTGATCGTTCACCTCCCGCACCGTACGCTCACCTTGGATCCAAGGCAGGTGCTAGCCTGTCGTACAGACCATATTAGGTGGTTCCGACTCGTAGGTGAATTGCGATTCGTCGCCAGCCTTCACGTGATCGTAGCACAGAGCGTATTTACCCAGCTTGATGTACAGACCACATTAGGTGGTTCCGTCATGGGTGCAGGTTACTGATTATTGATTATTGATGATTGATTGAGAGATGGATTGAGGATTTGATTGAGGAGCCATAGATTCAGCCGTACAGGTCACTAGAGGTGACTCACGTTGATTGATATATATATATATATATATATATATATATATATATATATATATATATATTGCCGGCATGATTTGAGTTGAGATATCACCTGATTATTTGTTGGTATTTGGTATATGTTGATTATTGGTTATGGTTCATTCGGGCATGGCATTGCTTATTTGATGAGATTGGCTGGTTCATGGTTTTCGGTATTAGTACGTATATATCTATTTTCTGGGAAGTATACTTGTTTTACAGAGAGGGGTTACAACTTTCATATCGAAATGGTGTTGATAAAGCTTTGTTTTGCCCACTTACGCTTTTTGTTTTGCGCCCCTCCAGGTTCTAGTAGCATAGTTTCTTTGTCGACAAGGACTCGTGGCATATCTCAGTTCAGGTGGCTACTTTTGAGGGTATGATCTTTACCCACACTACTGTACTTTACTTATGCTCTGACAACGCGTGTGAAATGGGTCCATACCCACTCACAGCGCACTCTGTTAGTTAGGTACCTTTAGGTTTAAATTTATTCACATTCTTCCATATCATCACTTTATGGCTTCGTCACCTTCCAGGTGATGCCCAGCACAGCTCGATTCGGAGTCCTAGTGGACATTCCGGGTCGGGGTGTGTCAGTTCAGGTGAGTATATAGGCAACTCCGACACTATCATACTGGCTGCCTATGAGTCATACATGCGGTATTAGATGCATTTAGAGCTCATAAACCTGCACCCCGGTGTTAGTGCTCCTGCCCGTGGCCAGGGCACAGTCCTTCACGTGATGTTCACCTCCCGCACCTTATGCTCACCTTGGATTCAAGGTAGGTGCACAAGCCTACCGTACAGACCACTATAGATGGTTCCGACTCGTAGGTGACCCGCGAATATTCGTACATCCTTCACGTGATTGTAGCACTTGAACGTACTTATTTACACCCAGTCCTGTCGTACAGCCACTAGAGGTGGTTCCGACTCGTGTGCAGGGATATTTGATGAGCTATGGATAAGTCGTACAGGTCACTATATGTGACTCCGACTTATGTGCTAGCATTGATTGATAAGATATGATGAGATATGTGCTAGCATTGATTAATGAGATATGTGCTAGCACTGATTGATGAGATATGATGAGATATGTGCTAGCCTTGATTGATGAGATATGTGCTAGCATTGATTGACGAAATACAATGAGATATGTGCTAGCCTTGATTGATGAGATATATGTTAGCAGTGATTGATGAAATATGGATGAGTCGTATAGGTCACTATAGGTGACTCCAGCTGATATTCATTTTATATTGATTTATTTCATTTTGCTTACATGGTTGTTACTGAGATATTTCGACATGGCATACCTTGGTTGTTATGGTTTTTCAGCATGATTCTTATATACATATGTATTGTTATTTTGAGGAATTATATGGATTTTGGTGAGGGGTTATTGCATTTTTTTGAATAATGTTTCCAAAGTTTTGGTTTGCTTACTCACATGTTATGTTTTGTGCCCTTCCAGGTTTTGATTACTGACTGTTTGTCTCGACGAGGATTTTTGGCAAATCTTAGTTCTGGTGGCTACTTCTGAGGGTATAATTCTTACCCGCTCTACTGTACTTTACTTATGCTCTAACATCACGTGTGAGATGGGTTCGCTCCTGCTCACCAACACACTCTGTTATTTAGACACTTTTAGGTTTAAATTTATTCACATTTTCCTTATCATTGCACTTTATGGCTTCGTCACCTTCCAGGTGTCGGCCAGCACAGCTCGATTTCGGAGTCCTAGTGGACATTCCGGGTCGGGGTGTGTCAAGTTAGATGAAAACCCCAAAAAAAGGGAAAAAAAACCGCCAAAAAACCCTAATACGTAGTCCTAAATTTGGGGTTCTATAAGAAGTTTTAGAATCAAAATCAAATTCCAATCCAAACTCAAATGTCAAAATAATCAGAATACTAAATTCATTTTTATGCTGCCCCAATACCCACAAAACCAAACAGAGAATACAAATCAATAATCCCAAAAGTTACAGAAATGAAACCTCTTTCAACTCCAATATAATCCAGAATACTAAATTAGTAGTTTAATCCCAGAAAAAAATTTCTTCAAATCAATAGGGGAGAAAATTAATCGCAATAAACAGACTGCAAAATTTTCCGAACGCAACATATCCAACATTCATGCAAATAAAATTTGATCATGAATTAAAAAAAAAAAAAAAGAGCGGAGGCCAGTGGTTTCGAGCTTGAGAGAGAGCTTGAGAAATTTGTGGAAGCAAATGGAAGAGCCTTACTTTTCCATCCTTCTTCCCTTTCACGATGAGCAACACGTGTATAGGAGGGAGAAAATCCAACCAAAGGGCACGCCAATGATAGACGCGTGGCCTAGAAGGCACGGTGCATCGATGATCAACATGTGGATAGGGAGAGCAAAAAGGTCTTTGTAAAAAAGACGCAAAAAATGCTAGATAATAAAGGAATTTGACACACCCCGTCCCGAATGAAGGTGTGCTGGCCGTCACGTGAGAGTGATGTAACCATTTACACAGTTCGGAAGCTTAAAAATACAATTGTGAATTCTGTCAGAACACCGTTGGATTCCTCGTGGCCACCAAAGCTCTGCTATCTCGAACCTGGAGGGGTGCAAAACAAAATTGAGTGGATCAGCAACAATTCTTTTCAAAACCTTTCCTTTCAAAAGCTATAACCCCTCGCCGTAAAACCTGTATAATTTCCCAGAAATAAAGTATATACTCATATATATATATATATATATATATATTTCTCAAAAACCCGCTGGAAAATACGCATGTATGAAAGTATGCATATGCCATGCCAAAGTATCAACTGAATGCCAAAGCATCTACGTGAATGTGATTGAACACTCAAATATCATCTCAGCCCTCGGCTGTATATAGCTCATATCATACTCAACAAATCATATAACTCATAATCATCATAATCAAATCATATATATAACCTGCACACACATCAATACCACCTCTAGTGGTCTGCACAACATCACTAATAATAAACTAATATGCTCTAGTGCTACAATCACGTGAAGACTGAGCGATAAATTGCGGGTCACCTACGAGCCGAACCCACCTATAGTGGCCTATTCGACAGGACTGAGCACCTAACTTGGATCCAAGGTGAGCATGCGGTGCGGGAGGTGAACAACACGTGAAAGACTGAGCCCCTCTCTGGGCGGGAGCACTAATACCAGTGTGCAGGTTTATGAGCTCTAATCATATCGCATCACATCACATTTCATCACATTTCATCATTCGTTCACAATAACTAGCATATAAGCTTACCTGCCACTTACCTGTGCGTCCTCAGCACCGACATTAATATAAACAATCAATAATACATAATTAAACAAATAGATACTTTGCATGGCATTTCATATCGCATTTCATATCATTTTTCATTTAAACTGATTTTCTGGGCAAAACTCATTTATATAGGTATATCTGCCCACTCACTGGTATGTAGACGGGTCGTAACCTCCGTGCCTAGCCTGGCTACGCTCGTCCTCTGGATAGGTCTCGCCTATATGAGAAGTAACTGAAATAACATTAATTAACGCACATAAACGACAATTACTAATAACTTCTCATACGTAGCTCAATTTTGGCATATGAATATACCAACGAGACCTACACGACGTCACGAGCGTCGTGATATTTTAAAAATAATTTTACTGTAGCTCATGCACCCCCACGCGCTTGACAAGGAACTGTGAAACACGCTCCCACGCGCATGGCACGCGCCGGCGCGTGTTGTCTTCAACCTTGGGTCGCCGGCGCCGACCACTGGTCGCCGGAAACATGCAACTCGCCATATCTCGACCATTTCTTCACCATTTCAACTCATTTTTCTTCCTATGTGCTCTAAATTAAGAGAGGAAGAGGGCTATACCTTCAAAAACCTCGAAAAAGCTTCGAATCACGACGGAGCAAAATCTCAAAAATCGGCCACTTTCGAACTTGGGTTTCCCGACATCCAACTCGAGCCAACGATACACTCCGAGGTTCGTGAGGGTCTCACAAAGCTCCCTGTGAGCTTGGATTGTCCTAAAACAAAGCCAATAAAAAGTTGATGAATAGTACCCAAATCGGACCTCGGGTTTTCGATGTGAAAACATACGAGTTCTTACCTAAAACTGGTGTCGATGGGTTCGTATGGACCTCAGAAATACAATGGAGTCATTTTCTGCTTCGATCCGTGAAGATTTTGGTGTCCTTGGGCGTGGTCCGTACGTGAGGGAAGAGAGAGAGAGAGAGAAAAAGTCGAGTTTGAGAGAGAAAGAGAGTGACGGGTAGAGAGAGAGGGTGAGCGTGTGAGGTGTGCTCTTAGTCACCAATCAATTGTCAAGGACTTTGATTGGCTCCAATTAATTAGGGTAGTGCACCATTGGACCAATTTTCACACACATACATACACACATGTCAATAATCCCCGCGAGGGTATTTTCGTCCTTTCACGTCCCTAGTGACGTAAATGTCGGGACGGGTCGTTACAAATTGGAGGGCATTTTCACTCGTTAACTGCTGGTGAACAATATTTTTGCTTGAGTTTTAGTATAGGTACAATTTAATACGATTACATTTGGAGTTGAAATTTGAACTGAAAACTTATGTTATCAAATGTATTAGTAGAATTGAATTGAATTAAATTTGATTTGATAAAATTACTTTTTACTCCTTTTATCATAGATGACTATGTTGGTAAACGCTCTTCCTTTACTGTCCCTCCTAGGTCAGTTCTACTTCCAAAATTACACAAGCATGATAAAATGTTTAGTTGCCCAACCCTCACTGGACAAAGAACCTAATCTTAGGTCATCTCTAATGGAGAGAGCTCAAGATCCAAAAGCCAACAAAGGATCTGATTTGTCCAAAAAATCATCTCCAACCGATGGTTGGGCTATAATTCTATGGAACCTACCATGCCATTATTTGGCCAAATAGGCATCAAGCTGGCCAAATGTAGCCCCCCTTTTAGCCCTTTTTTGGCGCTCAACTCCTTAATTGCAATAATTGATTCTAATTTGACGGCTAGATTTGAAAATATTCAATGGTTGTTTAATTAAATTAACTAATATATTTAAAGCACTGTTCAAAAAATCCCTGTCTAACGCCGCCTAGGCGCTAGGTGGTTGGCCATCGCCCCGATTAATGCCTAGGCGCTTGAAAATTAAGAAATGACGCCTAGACCTAGTGAGGCGCCCACCTAGACCGCCTAGGCACCAACCTAGACTGCCCAGATCCGCCTAGACACCTGCCTAGGTTGTGACTCACTTAGATAGAAAATAGATAACTTTCATTTTGCATTTTATTTTTTCAATAAAATGTAAGAGACTTGTTGAATACTTGAAGGAACACACATTATATACTTGTTCTCCATGTTTTCATTATATTCCAATAGGTCATAATATATATGTCATTCCATTTTTGTAGTTTATAATGAAATCATATATATTTTAAGTATAAACAGACACTTTTACACGAAATAAAATAGAATTAATTAAATCCACCTAATCCGCCTAGACCCCGCCTCGCCGCCTAGGCTCTAAGCCCCAGCCCGCCGCCCGACTAACGCCTAGCGTCTTTTGGAACCTTGATTTAAAGTATAAACTTTAGAACTAATAAATTATTGAGGGGCCTATGTTTAGCCCATTTGGTTAAAGATGATATATGAGTATGGCTTGACACTATTTATTTAATTTTTTTTTTTTTTGCAGGGTTATAATTCTTGATGGAGCTATGTTTAGCCCTTTCGGTTGAAGATGGCCTTATTTGGCCAAAGAGGCATCTGGCTGGCCAAATGCAACCCCCTTCTTAGCCCTGTTTTGGCCCTCAACTCCTCAATTGCAATAATTGATTCTAATTTAACGTCTAGATTTGAAAACATTCAACAGTAGTTTAATTAAATTAACCAATAAATTTAAAGTATAAACTTTAAAACTAATAAATTATTGAGGGGGCTATGTTTAGACCATTCGATTTGAGATGACATATGAGTATGGTCTGACACTGTTCATTTAAAAATAAATTTTTGCAGAGCTATTATTCTAGACGGAGCTATGTTTAGCCCTTTCAGTTAGAGATGACCTTACTTCACAACGTTTTTTCAAAAAGGGAAAACTAAAAAAAAAACCTTCAAATACTTCCATTTAACCATCAGGACATAGCATTTTTATAAATCCTAAAATACCCATCACACTAGACAAAAGCATTCCCTACACTATTAGAAGTGGTCCAAAAAAATAAATGCTATATAACAAAAGTGGTTGCAGCAAGTAGACAAACATGCAGAAAGTTCACATGATCCTCAGTAAAGCAAATGCAAAAGAAGAGAAAAAGATAAAACGATGACAACAAGAAAAGAAAGGAAATAATAAGTTTTAGAAACAGTGGGACTGATGCTTTCAAAAATAGTGCAACAGATTCAGAAACAGTGTTAACAAATCCAAAAGAAAAAATTTATGCCATCTGTCTGTAAATGTTCTATTTTGTATTTTAGTACCCTTATTGATGTATATAAGAGGGACTTTCCTTCATTATAAACACACGACTACAACACTGAACCTAGCATACTGAGAAGTTTACAAAGCCTTCCTAGCATCCTTTCCATACTTTGTAAACAATTCTTGTTAACTTCATCATTTGTAATCTTTTATAGATCAATAAAAGAGCAAGTGTACATATTCAAGCAAACTCTAGCCTTAAGTAAAATTTTCTTTCTTTCTTTTAGTGTGTTTGTTTATTTAGACTTTCATTCCAAAACAGGAAAACACTATTGTAGTTATATTATTAACTTGCTAAACTGACGATCATACTTTATTCGAGCACTTTGTTATAGTTGAATGATTGCCTTACAAATAATTGGACATTAACTAGGGTACCTCTGAGTTCAGCCTTTAAGGCCTTATACCTGCATTCTGAGTGGCCGCCATGCTGAAACATGTCGAGTTCCATGTGCAAGATTTTATGTTTAGTTTTTATAATGGCCATCAAACTGTTTAACCGGGCCTTGTCTTCGAATTTGGTATCAGAGCCAAGTTTAGCATTTTAATAGTATAATTATAATAGTAAAGTACCTTGAGGACGGAAGTCATTAACATAACTGATATAACACACTTGTTTAATTTTGCATGAACACTATATACTACTGTCCTTGTAGGCCCTGTCAACCACAACCACCAGAAAGTTATTGTCCTAGACATCCAACTATAACTAGCATAAAGAGAAATTTAGGATATATTTCTAAGAGAATTAGCAAGACTTTGAAGTAGAAGAAATTTTATCTTGGTTATCTTGAAGATCTTTCATTTATTAGTAAATATAAAAACACAAAAGTGCAGCACAATGTATTAGAAACAAAAAGAGCAGCAGGTCATACTTTAGAGACCTTGAGAGAAAAAAGAGAGTTTATAAGAAATCAATTATCTATCATTTCATAAAAAAGTTAGATCGTAGTTTATGATAATCACCTTAATTTAGAAATTAGTGAACCAAAAAACAGAAAGAAAAATCACTCTAGACCAAAATAGTTTAGCTTGTTATTTTCCATTAAGGATGTGAGATCCCACATCGGCGGGGTGGGGGTTGGTCACTGACTTTATATGTACATGCCTTTCTCTTCCTAGAATGACGCGTTTTAGGCTGAGGCTCAAGAACAAATCCGTGAGAACGTGGCCCAAAGCGGCCAATATCTTGCTACAATGGAATCGGGATATGACAATTTGGTATTAGAGCCAGACTCACCATTTGCTCGAGTGTGCCGACGAGGGCGTTGGGCTCCCAAGGGGGGTGGATTGTGAGATCCCACATCGGCGGGGTGGGGGTTGGTCACTGGCCTTATATGTACATGCCCTTCTCTTCCTAGCATGATGCGTTTTGGGCTGAGGCCCAAGAACAAATCTGTGAGGGCGTGGCCCAAAGTGGACAATATCTTACTACGACAGAGTCGGAATGTGACAAAGGAAGAATAATTATATTTTACATAGTGAAGAAAATCACAAGCAAATAGTATTGTAGACTATCCCATATATGTAAGTGGGAACATGGGAAATGGTCAGAGTTATTCTGACGGGAATAGCACGATCTAATTCAAAAATCTTACCCAATTAAGCACCTCTTATTATTAGTCAAGTAGAGAATATAAAATTAGAAAATAATAAGCATAATTATTTATTAAACCAGTATTTTCAGAATAATTTCGTAAAGACAATTAGACAGAATTTAGATTATAATACATCTCAATTCGACAATAACAATAAAAATATTCAGAGGTTCCTAGCAAATGAGAAATAAAAGAACGTATTGATCTTATAGATAGCAGGCCTAAACAAGTAAATGCTTATTTGGGATCAAAAGTACACTATTTTTCCATTTCGAGTGTATTTGCACTGTTTTAAGCATTCGTAGGATAAAACGAGTTTGCATTTGAAACGCTTTGGAACTCAATCAAATAAACACATATAATACAATACTACGATGTTATGAATGAGTTCTCAAAATATCAAATGCTTATTTGGTGTCAAAAGTACATTATTTTACCATTTGGAGTGTTTTAGTCATTCGTGGGATTAAACGAGCGTGCGTTTGACATGCTTTGGAACTTAAGCATATAAACACATACAATACGCTACTAAGACATTAAGAATGAGTTCTCAAAAGATCAAATACCTATTTGGGGTCAAAAGTACACTACTTTTCCATTTGGAGTGTATTTGCACGGTTTTAAGCATTCGTGCGTTAAAACGATCGTGCATTTGACACGCCTTGAAACATAAGAAAATAAACACATATTATATGCTACTAAGACATTATGAATGAGTTCTCATGAGATCAAATGCTTATTTGGTGTCAAAAGTACAATATTTTACCATTTGGTGGGTATTTGGAGTGTTTTAGTCATTCGTGGGATGAAACGAGTTTGCATTTGACATGCTTTGAAAGTTAAGCAAATAAACACAAATGAAACGCTACTAAGACGTTGTGAATGAGTTCTCAAAAGATCAAATCCCTATTTGGGGTCAAAAGTACATTATTTTTCCATCTGGAGTGTATTTGCACTGTTTTAAGCATACGTGGGTTCAAACGAGCGTGCGTTTGACCGACCCAGGAAATTAAGCAAAGAAACACATATAATATGCTTGTAAGACATTAAGAATGATTTCTTGAAAGATTGAATGCCTATTTGGGGTCAAAAGTACACTATTTTTCTGTTTGGAGAGTATTTGCTCTATTTTAAGCATTCGTGGGATAAAACCAGCATGCGTTTGACACGCTTTGAAACTTAGGAAAATAAACACATATAATATGCTACTCAGATGTGAAGAATGAGTTCTCAAAAGATCAAATGTTATTTGGTGTCAAAAGTACATTTTTTTGCCATGTGGATTGTATTTGCATTGTTTTAAGCATTCGTGGGAAAAAAACGAACGTGCGTTTGACATCCTTTGTAACTTAAGCAAATAAAGACATATAATATGTGACTAAGACGTTAATAATGAATTATCAAAAGATCAAATGCTTATTTGGGGTCAAAAGAAGACTATTTTGCCATTTGGAGGGTATTTGCAGTGTTTTAGCCATTCGTGGGATAAAACGAGCGTGCGTTTGACCTGCTTTGGAGCTTAAGAAATTAAACATATATAATATGCTTCTAAGACGTTAAGAATGAGTTCTCAAAAGATCAAATGCCTATTTGGCGTCAAAAGTACACTATTTTTCCATTTGGAGTGTATTTGCACTGTTTTAAGCATTCGTGGGATAAAACGAGTGTGCGTTTGGCACATTTTGGAACTTAGGAAAATAAACACATAATACGCTACTAATGAGTTCTTGAAATGTCAAATGCTTATTTGGTGTCAAAAGTACACTATTTTACCTTTTGGTGTGTATTTGCATTGTTTTGAGCATTTGTGGGATAGAACGAGCGTCCGTTTGACATGCTTCGGAACTTAAACAAATAAACACATAAAATATGCTACTAAGACGTTAAGAATGAGTTCTCAAAAGATCAAATGCTTTTATGGGGTCAAAAGTACACTATTTTTTTCATTCGGAGTGTATTTGCACTATTTTATGCATTCGTGGGAAAAAACGAGCTTGCGTTTGACACGCTCTGGAATTTAAGCAAATACACACATATAATACACTACTATGACGTTAAGATTGACTTCTTAAACGATCAAATCCCTGTTTGGTGTCAAAAGTACACTGTTTTTCCATTTGGAGTGTATTTGCACTACTTTAAGCATTCATGGGATAAAATGAGCGTGCATTTGACATGCTTTGGAACATTGGAAAATAAACACATATAATATGCTACTAAGACTTTAAGAATGAATTCTCAAATGATCAAATGCTTATTTAGTGTCAAAAGTACACTATTTTACCATTTGGAGTGTATTTGCAGTGTTTTAGCTATTCGTGGTATAAAACAAGCGTGCATTTGACATGCATTCGACCTTAAGAAAATAAACACCTATAATATGCTACTAAGACGATAAGAATGAGTTCTCAAAAGATCAAACGCTTTTTTGGTTTCAAAAGTACACTTTTTTTTTTTTCATTTGGAGTGTATTTGCACTGTTTTAAGCATTTGTGGGAAAAAACGAGCGTGCGTTTGACACGTTCTGGAACTTAAGCAAATGAACACATGTAATATGCTACAAAGACATTAAGAATGAGTATGCCTGTTTGGAGTCAAAAGTACACTATTTTTGCATTTGAAGTGTATTTGCACTATTTTAAGCATTCGTGGGATAAAACGAGCGTTTGTTTGACACTCTTTGGAACTGAGGCAAGTAGAGACGTATAATACGCTACTCAGCCATGAAGAATGAGTTCTCAAAATATCAAATGCTTATTTGGTGTCAAAAGTACATTATTTTACCATTTGGAGTGTATTTGCCTTGTTTTAAGCATTTGCGGGATAAAAAGAGCATGCGTTTGACACGCCCCGGAACTTAAGCAAATAAACACATATAATATGCTACTAAGATGTTAGGATTGAGTTCTCAAAAGATCAAATGCTTTTGTGGTGTGAAAAGTACACTATTTTACCATTTCGAGTGTTTTTCCATTGTTTTAATCATTCGCGGGATAAAACGGCGTGCAATTGACATGCCGTGGATCTTAAGCAAATCAACACATATAATACGCTACTAAGACGTTAGGAATGAGTTCTCAAAAGATCAAATGCTTTTTTGGTGTCAAAAGTACACTATTTTTTTTCATTTGGAGTGTATTTGCACTGTTTTAAGAATTCGGGGGACAAAAGGAGCGTGCGTTTGACATGCCCTGGAACTTGTGCAACTAAACACATTTAATACACTACTAAGACGTTAAGAATGAGTTCTCAAACGATCAAATGCTTTTTTGGTCTCAAAAGTACACTATTTTTTCATTTGGAGAGTATTTGCATTGTTTTAAGCATTCGGGGAATAAAAGGAGCGTGCGTTTGACACGCTTTGGAACATAAGCAAATAAACACATATAATACGCTACTAAGACGTTAAGAATGAATTCTCAGGAGATCAAATGCGTATTTGGTGTCGAAAGTGCACTATTTAACCATTGGGAGTGTATTTGTATTGTTTAAGCATTCGTGGAATAAAACGAGCGTGCGTTTGACACGATTTGGAACTTAAGTTAATAAACAGATATAATACACTACTCAGACGTTAAGAATGAGTTTTCACAAGATCACATGCTTATTTGGCGTGTATTAGCACTATTTTACACATTCGAGGGACAAAATGAGCGTGCGTGTGAGACGCTTTGGAACTTAAGAAAATAAACGCATTTAATACGCTATAAGGTGTTAAGTATGAGTTCTCAAAAGGTGAAATGGTTATCTAGTGTCAAAAGTACACTATTTTTTTATTCAGAGTGTATTAGCATTGTTTTAAGCATTTGTGGGAGAAAACGGGCGTGCATTTGACACACTTTGGAACTTAAGCAAATAAACACATATAATACGCCACTCAGACATTAAGAATAAGTTCTCAAAAGATCAAATGCCTATGTGGTGTCTAAAGTACACAATTTTTCAATTTAGAGTGTATTTGCATGGTTCTAAGCATTCGGGGGATAAAATGAACGTGGGTCTGACAAGCTTTGGAACTTAAGCAAATAAAAAAAGGTAATACGCTACTAAGACTCTAAGAATGAGTTCTCAAAAGATCAAATGCTTTTTTGGTGACAAAAGTACACTATTTTACCATTTTGAGTGTTTTTGCATTGTTTTAATCATTCGCGTGATAAAACGAGCGTGCGATTGACATGCTTTGGATCATAAGCAAATCAACACATATAATACACTACTAAGATGTTAAGAATGAGTTCTCAAAAGAACAAATGCTTATTTGGTGCCAAAAGTACATTATTTTACCAATTGGAGTGTATTTGTATTGTTTTAAGCATTCGTGGGATAAAATGAGCACGCATTTGACACGCCCATGAACTTAAGAAAATAAACACATATAATACGCTACTTAGACGTTAAGAATGAGTTCTCAAATGATCAAATGCTTATTTCGTGTCCAAAGTACACTATTATTGCCATTTTGAGTGTGTTTGCACTGTTTTATGCATTTGTGGGATAAAACGAACGTGTGTTTGACACGCTTTGGAACTTAAGCAAATAAACACATATAATACGCTACTAACACATTACGAATGAGTTCTCAAAAGATCAAATGCTTATTTGGTGTCAAAAGGACACTATTTAAGCATTTGGAGTGTATTTGCATTTGAGGGACAAAACGAACGTGCGTTTGGCACGCTTTGGAACTTAAGCAAATAAACACATATAATACGCTACTAAGACATTCAGAATGAGTCCTCAACAGATCAAATGCCTATTTGGTGTCAAAAGTACACTATTTTTCCATTTGGAGTGTATTTGCACTATTTTACATAATCGAGGGACAAAACGAAAGTGTGTTTGACACGCTTTGGAACTTAAGCAAATAAACACATATAATATGCTACTAAGACGTTAAGAACGAGTTAGCAAAAGATCAAATGCTTATTTGGCATCAAAAGTAAACTATTTTTTTTATTTGGAGTGTATTTGCACTGTTTTAAATTTTCACGGGATAAAACGAGCATGTGTTTGACACGCTTTGGAACTTAAGCCCATGAACACATATAATATGCTACTAAGACATTAAGAATGAGTTCTCAAAATATGACATGCTTATTTGGTGTCAAAAGTACACTATTTTTCCATTTGGAGTGAAGTTGCAATGTTTTAAACATTCGTGGGACAAAACGAGCGTGCGTTTGACACGCTTTGGAACGTAAGAAAATAAACACATATAATATGCTACTAAGACGTTCAGAATGAGTCCTCAATAGATCAAATGCCTATTTGGTGTCAAAAGTACACTATTTTTCCATTTGGAGTGTATTTGCACTATTTTACATAATCGAGGGACAAAACGAAAGTGTGTTTGACACGCTTTGGAACTTAAGCAAATAAACACATATAATATGCTACTAAGACGTTAAGAACGAGTTACCAAAAGATCAAATGCTTATTTGGCATCAAAAGTAAACTAGTTTTTTTATTTGGAGCGTATTTGCACTGTTTTAAATTTTCACGGGACAAAACGAGCGTGTGTTTGACACGCTTTGGAACTTATGCCCATGAACACATATAATACGCTACTAAGACATTAAGAATGAGTTCTCAAAATATGAAATGCTTATTTGGTGTCAAAAGTACACTATTTTTCCATTTGGAGTGAAGTTGCAATGTTTTAAACATTCGTGGGACAAAACGAGCGTGCGTTTGAGACGCTTTGGAACGTAAGCAAATAAACAGATATAATATGCTAGTAAGACGTTCAGAATGAGTCCTCAACCGATCAAATGCCTATTTGGTGTCAAATGTACACTATTTTTCCATTTGGAGTGTATTTGCACTCTTTTACATAATCGAGGGACAAAACGCAAGTGTGTTTGACACACTTCGGAACTTAAGCAAATAAACACATATAATACGCTAATAAGACGTTAAGAATGAGTTCTCAAAAGATAAAATGCTTATTTGGCATCAAAAGTAAACTATTTTTTTTATTTGGAGTGTATTTGCACTGTTTTAAATATTCAGGGGACAAAACAAGCGTGTGTTTGACACGCTTTGGAATTTAAGCCCATGAACACATATAATACGCTACTAAGACATTAGGAATGAGTTCTAAAAATATGAAATGCTTATTTGGTGTCAAAAGTACACTATTTTTCCATTTGGAGTGAATTTGCAATGTTTTAAAGATTTGTGGGACAAAACGAGCGTGCGTTTGACACGCTTTGGAACTTAAGCAAATAAATAGACATAATACACTACTATGATGTTAAGAATGAGTTCTCAAAAGATCAAATGCCTATTTGGTGTCAAATGTACACTATTTTTCCATTTGGAGTGTATTTGCACTGTTGTTAATGTTTGTGGCCTAAAACGAGCATGTGTTTGACACGCTTTGGAACTTAGGCAAATAAAGACATATAAGACCCTACTCAGACGTTGAGAATGAGTTTTCAAAAGAACAAATGTTTATTTGGCATCAAAAGTACACTATTATTCGATTTGGAGTGTATTTGCCCTGTTTTAAATATTCAAGGGACAAAACGAGCGTGCGTTTGACACGCTTTCAAACTTAAGCAAATAAACACATAATACGCTACTAAGACAATAAGAATGAGTTCTCAAAAGATAAAATGTCTATTTGGTGTCAAAAGTACACTATTTTTCTATTTGGAGTGTATTTGCACTGTTTTAAGCATTTGTGCCGTAAAACGAGCGTGCGTTTGGCACAGTTTGGAACTTAAGCAAATAAACACATAATACCCTACTCAGACGTTCAGAATGAGTTTTCAAAAGATCAAATGTTTATGTGGCGTCAAAAGTACACTATTTTTCGATTTGGAGTGTATTTGCACTCTTTCAAATATTCAGGGGATAAAACGACTGTGCGTTTGACACGCTTTGGAACTTGCACCAATGAAAACATATACTACGCTACCAAGACGTTAAGAATGAGTTCTCAAATTATCAAATGCTTATTTGGAGTCAAAACTACAGTATTTTTCGATTTGGAGTGTATTTGCACTGCTTTAAGCATTCATGGGACAAAACGAGCTTGTGTTTGAGATGCTTTGGAACTTAAGCAAATAAACACATATAATACGCTACTAAGACGTTAAGAATGAGTTCTTAAAAGATCAAATGCTTATTTGGGGTCAAAAGTACACTATTTTTCCATTTGGAGTGAATTTGAATGTTTTAAACATTCGTGGGACAAAACGAGCGTGCGTTTGACACGCTTTGGAACTGCAGCAAATAAATAGACATAATATGCTACTATGACGTTAAGAATGAGTTCTCAAAAGATCAAATGTGTAACAGCCCGTCCTGGAGAATTTGTACAACGAACGTGAAATGACAAAAATGCCTCTAGGCATTAATTAAGGTATGTGTGTATCTACATTGGGAGTTTGGTTGGTGGTATTTGGACCACACACACACACACACACACACACAATCACACTCTTTCTCTCTCTCTCACTCCCACACACTCTCTCTATCTCTCAGACTCTCTCTCTCCCCCTCTCGGCTTTTGTACAAACAAGCACCAAAACCAGTCGAAACCTTACAGATCGTGGTCAGAGAGGACACCATTATGTTCGTGATGCTCAGATGAGTTGATTGGTACCCATTCCAGGTAAGGATACATTCTAAATCTCGTGAAACCGAAACCTCTAATTTTTCATGCACTGTTCATATGGATGTAAAACTACTTGTTTCAAGGAATTTCAAGCTCACAGGGAGCTTAAGAAGGTCCTCACGAGTCTTGGGGTACTTCGTTGGAAGGAAATGGACGTCGGAGGGCTAAGATAGACGTGTCTCTAGGTAAGCCGAACTATCGAGCTTTCTTGGGGAAAATCTAGTGAATTTTAAGCCTTGAAACTTTATATAACGTGATTCTACATGTTATTAGCTTCATTTTGGTACCAATTTTGTGGAAAAGGGTGAAGAAACGAAGGAAATGGACGTCGGAGGGTTGAGATAGACGTGTCTCCAGGTAAGCCGAACTATCGAGCTTTCTTGGGGAAAATCTAGTGAATTTTAAGCCTTGAAACTTTATATAACGTGATTCTACATGTTATTAGCTTCATTTTGGTACCAATTTTGTGTAAAACGGTGAAGAAATGAAGGAGAATAGTGGTTTTGAAATTTTACCCAGAAACCGGTGAAGTTGCCGGCGATCGGCGTCTCGTCGGAGAAGACAGGAGCATATTCTGTTAAAGTTGATGGAATTTGCTAACGCCGTTAGTTAAGTTTAATAGTTACCGTTAGGATTTGACGGAATATTCCTGACGGTGTTAACTGACGCCGTCAGTGTGACTGTCACGTGTTCGCGCGTAGGAGCGCTTAGGTCCGTGCACTCATCGGCGCGTGAAGGCGCATGGGAAGGTGAAAAATTATTTTAAAAATATGGGGATGATCCTGAGATTGTGTAAATCATCGTGGTATATTTATATTCCCAAATTGAGCAAAGTATGAGAAGTTATTAGCAGGTATTGTATATGTGCTTAAAATGACAATGTTATAGTTATTTCTCATATAGGTGAGACCTATCCGGAGGACGAGCGTAGCCAGGCTAGATGTGGGGGTTACGACCCGACTACATACCGTGGGCAGTTATTTTCCGTATATATATGTATATACTTGACGTTTTTCCCAGAAAACATATTTAATGGAATATGATTTAATTGCCATGTTATGCCTGCATTTTTTTTTAGCATATGCATTATCATAATTATGCATATTGTTGCATAGTGCTGCGGAGGCCCAGGTAAGCCCCAGGTGAGTATATTATGCTGGTAATGAGTATGAGATAGTTGGTGATGTTGTGATGCATATTGAGCTCATTAATCTGCACCCCGGTGTTAGTGCTCCTGCCAGAGTCAGGGCATAACTTCACATGATCGTTCACGTCCCGAAGGGGCAGAAAAGTGGTTGCAAACTATTGAGAAGACGTTCCTAGTGATGCACAGTCAAGGGAACCTACCCGAAGATAGGTGGGTTGAGACTACTACTTGGTTTTTAGGTCCAAAATCTGCATCTTGGTGGGGCCAGGAGACTTTTGGACGACCGCCTGCGGTGATTGCTGATTGGCAGAATTTTAAACGAGCATTTTATAAGAGATTCATTCATCCAGCATATCTAGATCGGAAGAAGTAGAAGTTTACTAATCTGAAGTAGGGAAAGCTGTCTGCTAATGAGTGCTATAGAAAGTTCACAGATTTGTCCTGTTATGATCTAGAAGTTGCTGCCAATCTAATTGAGATGCTTCGTTGTTTTAAGCTTGGTACGAAGAAGAAGTGGTGATCTATGGCTACTATAGTAACCTGTGACACTTATCAGGAGTTCTACGAGATTCTGTTGAGAGTGGAAAACTCAGCAGTGAAGAGGAAGAAGGTAATCAGAGGAAAGATGATAAGGGTAAAGGCCAATATCTTCAAGGACCTCGCAAGACCTAGAGTTTTAAGAGAAGTGGTACGAGCTCGAGTTCTTCTAGTGGAGGTTTTAGTACCAATGGCCCGAAAGCGAGGAGATAGATTTTCTGGAGGCCCTAGATTTTAGAGGCCCAGAGATTCAGTGGTGCTAGTACTCATTTGTGCTGAAGATGTAATAATCGACATTTTGGAGAATGTCGTCAAGGTAACAGTAGGTGTTATATCTGTGGACAGATGGGGCATTTGGCTAAGTATTGTCCTCAAAATCAGCAGATGCCTCAGCAGCCACAACAGCTTCTTATGCCACCGCCAGGACAGACTCAACTGTTTTCAGGACCAAGTGGTTATGCTCAGACAGGTCATGGTGGTGCTTACCACTATCAGGGAGATCCCATTCCTTATGCCCCAGGACAGTATCAGTACCCTTAGGATTCGTATCAGCAAGGTGGCTATGGTCAGCACTTAAGAGGATATGTACCTTATCAACATGGTGATTATAACCAGTACTCGGTTGGCGGGTCACAATGGCATTCGGGAGGACAGCCACACCAGATTGATGTTGCTACTAGCAGTGCAGGACCATCTAGACAGCACAGCCGGGCAAGTCAAGGACGCAGTGCCCAGGACTGAGGTGTTCATGCTAGCAGAGGTAGAGGAGGAAGTTAGCCAGCTCAGGGATGTGTCTACAACATCTCACTTTAGGATGCTCAGAACAATCCTGATTTGATTATCGGTACATTGAATGTTCTTGGTCATTATGCTAAAGTGTCGATTGATTGTGGTGCTACGCATTCTGTCATTTCTCATACATTTGCTCAGTTGACTCAACCTCAGTCTATACCCCTTGGATATAAGTTAGAATTTGCAATGCCTAGAGGGAAGAAGTGTTATGTAGATAATGTTTATCCTGGATGTCCCGTTGTAGTGGAGGATGTGTTTATGCCAGTGAATCTTACTCCATTAGACATTGTAGATTTCGATGTGATTTTGGGCACAGATTGGTTGCATTATAATCGTGCCAAAATTGATTGTTATAGGAAAACAGTGACTTTCCATCATCCCGGATTGCCTGAAGTTAGGTTCGTAGGGGAAAGTAATGAAGTAAGGCATGGTGTTATTTCAACTGTGAGAGCCAAGAGATTGTTAAGTAAAGGTTGTCAATGATACTTGTCTCATGTGGTATTAAATGATGGTAATCCTTCGAGTGTGGGGAATGTTCGAGGAGTCAGACATTTCTCTAACGTTTTCCTTGATGATTTACTTGGATTGCAGCCAGATCGTGATGCAGAGTTTACCATTGACTTACTTCCAGGTACAGATCCTATTTCTTTAGCTCCTTATTGAATGGCTCATGCGGAGTTAATAGAATTAAAGATTTAGTTACAAGAACTGGTGGATAAAGGTTTTATTCGACCTAGTACATCGCCATGGGGAGCTCCAGTCTTGTTTGTCCGAAAGAAAGACGGAACTTTGAGGTTGTGTATTGATTATCGGCAATTGAATAGAGTAACGATTAAAAACCGTTATCCATTGCCGCGTATAGACAACCTATTTGATCAACTTAAAGGTGCTTGTGTGTTCTCCAAGATTGATTTGAGGTCAGACTGCTATCAGCTCAAGATCAGGAGTGATGACATCCATAAGACGGCTTTTCGAACTCATTATGGTCATTACGAGTTTTGTGTGATGCCATTTAGATTGACGAATGCACCAGCAGCTTTTACGGGTTTGATGAATAAGGTATTTCAGCAATACTTGGATAGATTTGTCATTGTCTTTATTGATGAAATTCTGGTGTATTCTAAGTTGAAAACAGATCATACTCAACATCTCACTCTAGTACTAAAGAGATTGAGGGCGCATCGGCTGTATGCTAAGTTTAGTAAATGCCAATTCTGGTTAGATCAAGTGGCATTCTTGGGTCATGTTGTTTCAGCTCAGGGTATTCAGGTTGACTCTCAGAAGATAGCAGTTGTGGAGAATTGGGAACAGCCACGAACTGTTACCAAGGTACGGAGTTTCCTTGGTTTAGCGAGTTATTATCGACGCTTTGTTAAGGATTTCTGAGTTATATCTTTACCACTTACGAGATTGACTAGGAAGGAAGTTAAATTTGAGTGGGATGGCAATTGTGAACAGAGTTTCCAGCAGTTGAAGTATTATCTCGCTCATGCTCCTGTTTTAGCACTTCCTGATGACAGTGGGAACCTCAAAATTTATAGCGATGCTTCTTTGAATGGCTTGGGATGTGTTTTGATGCAGCATGGTAGGGTGATTGATTATGTTTCACGTCAGTTAAAGCCTCACCAGATGAATTACCCTACACATGATTTGGAGTTGGCAGCCATTATTTTCGCTTTGAAGATTTGGAGACACTATCTCTATGGTGAGAAGTGTAGCATTTTCACAGATCACAAGAGTCTCCAGTACCTGTTCACGCAGGAAGATTTGAATCTTCATTAGCGGAGATGGATTGAGTTACTAAGTGACTACGATTGCACGATTGAGTATCACCCTAGACGTGCTAATGTAGTGGTTGATGCTTTGAGTAGGAAATCTCAAGGTCGGGTTAATGTGGTACCTCATTAACCTTTGGAGATCAGTTCAGATTTGACTTATGGTGAGGAGCCAGCGACTATACTAGATTGGAAAGAAAAGGTTTTGAGGAATAAGACAGTGCAGTTAGTTAAAGTTTTGTGGAGGAATCATTCAGTGGAAGAAGGGACTTGGGAGACAGAGGATCGGATGAAAGAGATGTACCCGAGATTGTTTATGAGTACTAGTGGATGATTTTGGTTATGTAAATTTCGGGGACGAAATTTTTATAAGGTGGGTAAATTGTAACAGCCCGTCCCAGAGAATTTGTACAACGGACGTGAAATGACGAAAATGCCCCTAGGCATTAATTAAGGTATGTGTGTATCTACATTGGGAGTTTGGTTGGTGGTATTTGTACCACACACACACACACATAGTCACACTCTTTCTCTCTCTCTCTCACTCCCGCACTATCGCTCTATCTCTTAGATTCTCTCTCTCTCCCTCTCGGCTTTTGTACGGACAAGCACCAAAACCCGTCGAAACCTTACAGATTGTGGTCAAAGAGGACACCATTGTGTTCGTAAAGCTCAGATGAGTTGATTGGTACCCATTCTAGGTAAGGATACCTTTGAAATCTCATGAAATCGAAACCCCGATTTTTCATGCACTGTTCATATAGACGTAAAACTACTTGTTTCTGGGAATTTCAAGCCCACAGGGAGCTTAAGAAGGTCCTCACTAGTCTTGAGGTACTTCGTTGGAAGAAAATTGACGTCAGAGGGCCGAGATCGACGTGTTTCTAGGTAAGTCGAACTATCGAGCATTCTCGGGGAAAATTTGGTGAATTTTAAGCCTTGAAACTTATATAACGTGATTCTACATGTTATTAGCTTCATTTTGGTACCAATTTTGTGGAACATGTTGAAGAAACGAAGGAGAATAGTGGTTTTGAAATTTTACCCAGAAACCGGCGAAGTAGTCAGCGATCGGCGTCTCGTCGGAGAAGACAGGAGCATATTCCATTAAAGTTGACGGAATATGCTAATGCCGTTAGTTAAGTTTAACAGTTACCGTTAGGATTTGACCGAATATTCCTGGAATATTCTTGACGGCGTTAACTGACTCCGTCAGTGTAACTGTCACGTGGCCGCGCGTAGAAGCGCCTAGGTCCGTGCACTTATCTGCGCGTGAGGGCGCGTGGGAAGGTGAAAAATTATTTTAAAAATATGGGGATGATCCTGAGATTGTGCAGATCACTGTGGTATATTTATATACCCAAATTGAGCAAAGTATGAGAAGTTATTAGCAGGAATTGTATATGTGCTTAAAATAACATTGTTATAGTTATTTCTTATATAGGCGAGACTTATCCGGAGGACGAGCGTAGCCAGGCTAGACGTGGGGGTTACGACCCGACTACATACCACTGAGTGGGCAGTTATTTTTAGTATATATATATGTATACACTTGACGTTTTTCCTAGAAAACGTATTTAATGGAATGTGATTTAAATGCCATGTTATGCCTGCATTTTTTTTTAGCATATGCATTATCATGATTATGCATAACGTTAAATGGTGCAGCGAAGGCCCAGGTAAACCCCAGGTGAGTATATTATGCTGGTAATGAGTATGAGATAGCTGGTGATGTTTTGATGCATATTGAGCTCATTAATATGCACCCCGGTGTTAGTGCTCCCGCCAGAGTCAGGGCATAGCTTCACATAATTGTTCACCTCCCGCACCACACACTCACCTTGGATCCAAGATAGGTGCATAGCCTGTCATGTAGACCACTTTCAGTGGGTTCGACTTGTAGGTGACCCGCGATAAGCATATAGCCTTCATTTGATTGTAGCACTTGAGCGTATTCATTATACACCTAGCCTGTTGGTCAGACCACGTGAGGTGGTACCGATTTGTGTGCAGATACGTATAAATATGTTGAGATGTGAGATTGAGATATGATTGGAATGAGCTCTACTTTCTGCCGTATAGATTATGTTAGATGACTTCGGCTATCAGATGATTTATATTGAATTGCATCACCTGGCTTATTATTTATTATATTGTGATATTGGGCATAGCATATACATGGCATACATTCAAATGAATCTTGATATACTGAGCATGATTTGACTTATATTTATGTATCCTATTTTCTGAGAAAGTTATACTTGTTTTACGGCGAGGGGTTAGTATATTCAAAGGAAAATAAAGTTTGAATATAAGCGTTGTTTTACTGACCCACTCAGCTTTGGTTTGTGCCCCTCCGGGTATTAGGTAGTTTTTGTTGGTGGCCAACGAGGATTCTGGTGGAGGTTCTGACAATACATCATCCATGTAGGAATATTGGATACTGTTTAATTTAGTAATTTCTATGCTTGACTGCACTTAGACTTAATTATGCTCTGAAGGTGTATTAACACTTATTTCCTTTCAAGCCATTCTAGATGTTTGGTTTTATTCATTTGAAATTTCCACATCTTAACGCTTCCGCTTCATGCTCATGGCTTACGTCACACTCACGTGACGGCCAGCATGCCTCGATCTCGGTCGGGGTGTGTCAAAATGCCTATTTGGTGTCAAATGTACACTATTTTTCCATTTGGAGTGTATTTGCACTGTTTTTAACATTTGTGGCCTAAAACGAACGTGTGTTTGACACACTTTGGAACTTAGGGAAATAAACACATATAAGACCCTACTCAGACGTTAAGAATGAGTTTTCAAAAGAACAAATGTTTATTTGGCATCAAAAGTACACTATTTTTTGATTTGGAGTGTATTTGCACTGTTTTAAATATTGGAGGGACAAAACGAGCGTGCGTTTGACACGCTTTGGAACTTAAGCAAATAAACACAAATAATACGCTACTAAGACTTTAAGAATGAGTTTTCAAAAGATGAAATGCTTATTTGGAGTCAAAAGTACACTATTTTTTTATTTGGAGTGTATTTGCACTGTTTTAAATATTCGAGGGAAAAAACGAGCGTGCGTTTGAAACGCTTTGGAACTTAGGCCAATGAACACATATAATACACTACTAAGACATTAAGAATGAGTTCTCAAAATATCAAATGCTTATTTGGCGTGTATTTGCACTGTTTTAAGCATCCGTGGGATAAAACGAGCGTACGTTTGAGACGATTTGGAACTTAAGAAAATAAACACGTATAATACGGTACTAAGACGTTAAGAATGACTTTTCAAAAGATCAAATGCTTATTTGGCATGTATTTGCACTATTTTAAGCATCTGTGGGATAAAACGAGCGTGCGTTTGAGACGATTTGGAACTTAAGAAAATAAACACGTATAATACGCTACTAAGACTGAAGGATAATTTGTGAAAAACATGTTCATTTGAGCAACATCTGTGGCATGCAATTAACAATTAAAGGTGAAATCATGCTTGTATGCACTCAAAACAAAACATTACCCATGAAATTCAAAGCCTAGTAGTTATGGTGAACCATTACTCAACTCAAATCTTAAAGAAAGGAGTTGAGAAACTTTTATACCTTTGAAGCACCTCTTTGCTTATTAAAGGTTAATCACCCACGTGAGGGCCTTCTTTTCTTTGTCTCCTTACTCCTTGGCTCCATGGATATGGATGGAAGAATTGATTCTCCAAAAGTCCCCAAGGTAGGAGACCTCTAATTTTCGACACCAAGGATGGTGAAGGAAGAAGATGAGTGACCTTGGAGGAGGAAGGATTGCTAGCTAATCCGCTCCAAGGGGGCCGGCCTCCTAGAGAGAAAATGAGAGAGTTATATCTCACTTTTCATCCTTAGAAAAACCTAATGATGAAATGGCTATAAAGTTGCCTTTATACCACCTCACAATGGAGTGGAAAACTTGCAATTAAGCCAAGTTTACTACCCCTCTCTATATGGCCGGCCACTTAAGGGTTTATTGGGCTTTCAAGCCCTTTGTGTTTTCAAGTTGTCATACAACTTGAGCTAATGGGCTTGACATTCAAATCTCATTGGGCCTTGCGGCCCAAAACTAACCCGAGGTCTATAACGAACTTATTCGTTTGATTAATTAACATATTAATTAATCCTTGCCATAAATAATTAAACCATTTAATTATCCTTACTCATCTCTGTTGTATCCTTCAATCATTACCTTACACGGTGTGCGATCCATTAGGTTCCTTTTAGCGAGGCAGTGGGCGATTAGAACTCTTAGTAATTGATTGTGAATTGAAACTTACTTTCAATTCACCATTTAGTGATTATACATCTTCAGGGCTTCCACAAACTATGAGTGACACCTAGCAGTATGTCATGGCTACCCAAGCTAATCAGAAGAGGTTGGAGAACCTATTCAGTTTGGGATTACAATGCAATACGGTCTTTCCCTAATACAGTACTCTTGACCACATTGTTTGGTTTGATAGTTTATTCATGTCTACTATCCAATGTGATTCTCTTACTTATATGATTACCTTGAATGTGATTTGGAACGACTTCCTAAATCTCATTCATACTCTGGCCAGAGATTCTAAATCATATCATAGAGTATTCTTCCTCAATGTTTGCAGGTTAGAGATCCCTTGTTGCGCATTCACTTGCCTCCATGGCTAAGTGGCTTAACCTCAACTATGCCGTTGACACTCTTTGACGGATTGACTTTGACATAATCAAAGATCAAGGACCTAACCTCAAGACAACTATGATGCCTCAGGTCAAAGGACTACTTTGCATTATCCCAACCATGAGTTCTCATGTGACATGAGTATGAGAACTCCTCGTTGATCGCGTTCAGTGGACTCATTCTCTATTGAGCACCTACGTACTTGTCTTGGTGTGGTGTTAGTTACACCATTGACTCGAGACCAGTCACTCTCCCTAAGAGAAGACATAGCCCGTACTGATCTTGACGGACTGTGTATGAAAGAGAATGGTCTCATGAATCTAACTTTTTTAGATCACATTCTCCCTATTGCATATTCCTTGGACTTATCGTTTAAGCATATAACATTTATACGAGACGGCATAAAACAATAATCTTTGCCCATTATATTAAACTAGATTAGTTTAACATGTGAAATGTCCGTAAAGTATCATCATATGATTGGTTTTAGGGCACATTTCCAACAATCTCCGACTTGCACTAGAGCCAATCAGCTTGGTCTTCAGTGATGATACCTTCTCTGTAGTCATTTCAAAAATGGCTGAGTAGTAGGCCTAGACAATGGATATCTATATGTTATCCATAGAAGCAACCTTGAGAATAACGACATCACCAATATACATGATTCTTAATCATGTGGTTTAGTCTCTCATTTGAGTTCGGATCTTGATGAGACCTTGATTCCCTGGCTTGAGCTATCGCCCCATTAGTGTCGTAGTGTCTGCACACTAGAGACACTTTCTGGTTGGAACCGAATGGAGAGTTCATGAATGAACTTTCCCATCCAAACAACATTGTTGTAAACTTCTATGTGGCGATATATTTTGCATTCATGATGTAAGACACTAAAGTCATTACTTTTAATGTTTCCACCCAAATATCTCTTTAATCATAATAAAGAGATATCCAATTATCTCTTCATTCAAAATGAAGAGACATCCAATGATGGATACGATATTAGATTCATAATCTAATACTTTTACGCTTTCATTGCGTTACTCTAATTCTTCCTCATTCTTGAGGAATCTATCCTTTAGTATTTCTTAAATACATAAGGACTCACTTGACAGTTGCCATGGTTCTGATCCTAGGCTTGCATTGATATCGTCTTGTACCGATCTTGGTACAATTCATATCAATATTTTTCATATAATATGAAATACATAAATCACCTTTCTGCTTGTACATAAAGGATTCTATTTACGCATTATTTCTTTAGGAATCAAAGGGTACATTCTCTTTGAGAAGAGCAACTTCCTAGTCTTACTAGAATTGTCATTCTGATTGAAGTTTATCATCACATGAGAAATTTCCTAGCATCTTTTGTCTATCATTAGGGATTGATATAATCAGATTATATACTGAAATCTATCATTATAGATTTCCATCCCATGTATATAGACTATGTCTCCCATATACATTCTATCATTGTAGAATGTTTAAAGTCATTACTTTAACAAAGAAGAATTCCTAAACTTAATATATCATATATATATTCAAATTTAGGAATATTATTAACTCTCACTAATCTTTTGTAAACCTAGTAAACAAAAGATTCATTTACATCTTTATGAGAAATCAAACGATTTGATCTTCCTCTCATAAGACGCTTACAACTCCCACTAGCTTGCTTAGATTCATGATGGATCGATCTTTACAACTTACACGTCTTGTGATTCTTAGTTTTAGACATACATTATCAAGACTATCTTGGTAATGGTTTCGGAAACCCATATTATGTCCAAACATTCAATCACCGTTTAGTTGTAGTTAGCAATCATCGAATTAATGGAAACCACGTCAAAGATGGTTTCTTCCGAGTCAACCAACCTCTTTGATTGTAGTCACCTTAAGCTACCAATTAGCTACGAAGGTTTCATTATTTCGGTTCAAATGGCACTATACCATTTCCTTGAGTATATGTTGTATATACACTCAATGTAGTCATAAGGATTTTCATTCTTATTTCTTTCGAATTAAGAGGTGTAACTCTATGACATAGTCATAAAGTTCAAACCATTCAACTGAGACAGTTTATAAATCCTTCTCGACTACATTTGGAGCTTGTGGTGTAGGAACTAGGTTGTTATATTTGTTGATCATCATCTTGTCACTTAAAGAACCCATTCTTTGAGTTCTATCTCTAGTTCATTTGCCCTATCTTAGGTAAATCCTAGTGTAGGATTATAATGAACTACCCAACAAACAACATTTGTCAGTTGGTTTATTGAACTGATATACATAGGTTAATTTAAGGATATCCCACAAGATTGTTCTCAAACAAATATTGCTTATTAGCACACAAACTCAAACAAATATTGCTTATTAGCACACAACCCCAAATCTTAACACGATTAAGACTTGTCTTTCTTTCCAACTACATTCTATGGAGTCATGAAAATTTTTGGAAGATCTTCTAATTGACAATCATATTGTCTTAGAAGTGTATATCCTATATATGGGTAATTAATAACATCCAACGAACTAAATCTTATTCGAGTTCGTTCTTCTCCAAATGGAGAAATCCATTATCTTATGATGCTATTTTCCTTGATATCTTTCAAGAAAATTCTTCTAAAGTGTTCATTTTCCTTGGATCAAATCTAAGGAGGTAAATACTTTAGACGTCTTACTCATCAACTTACATTCTTGAATTCTTTGAAACCTTTTGCAAAGTATTCAGACTTTTGTTTGTTCAAAATAAACTATAGTCCAACCGAGAGCGATCTTCGGTGAATGTCATACAATATGAGTAGTATTATGTTGTGGACAAGTGCCACTAACATCTAAGTGAATTAACCTCAACAACTTTGTGATTCTTTCTTCTTTCCAAAAGAATAAAGATTCGAACATTTTGCCTCTATACAATTTTAACAAGAAGGTATTAGATTTGGATCTAACGATCTTAAGCATCCATCTATGACCAACTCGTAATTTATGTTTTAGAGGTATCACAACTCAATTTGGGATTAGTTACTACCTTGCAACCTTTTGGGTTTTAAGCATCGTCATATTCTAAACAGTTAACACTACCACATTATCTCTACTATAGAGATAATCAATTAGATTACAATAATCCAATCATTGATTAATAAAGAACAATGTTTTGTCAAACAAAACATTCATCCATCTCTTATAGTGACGGAATTAAGTTCCTTTATTCAAATTGGGATGTAAAGACAACGTTTGTTTTTCCAATTTCTTTGGTAGTTCATATGAGGAAGCAAGTACAATTTGCTTTCGCAGAGATCTATATCTTTGATTCATGTTCCGAATGTGAAGCACTTTCTCTTCTCTCATTAATCTTCTACTTCTTACTAGCCACATTTTTACAACGATTGTAAAAACATAGTTACTAATACGGAATCAAGCATTCAAGTAGAAGAACCAACTGTCTTGAACTATTCAAGAACAATTTACAACACCTTCGAAATGTGTGTTCTTGACACTTGCAAGACATTTCTTGCATATACCCCTTCCAATGTCCATCCTTTCATAAAGAAAGTTTGTTCCCTTAGAGTTATTTTGCCTTCTTCATTTGACTTCTCCCTTGACTACAATAGTCATGGTCCCCAAACTTCCACTATCTCTCTTGAAACTTATTTCAATTGTGTTAAACACATCAAACGATTTGGAGAGCGTACGGTTATTATTCACTATATAGTTTACTATAAACTTAGTGAACCATTTGGTTAGGGACTCATAGGTGAAGTCCTTGTCTAGTTTCCGTCTCGTGAAGTGGTTTAACACTTCAACACTCAATGATTCAAAATCATCATAAGTCCATATTGATGGACTATTTTTGTCAACCAACCATCTTGTTCTAAACAAGATTACAAACATTCAAGAGTTGTTCAAGGCAACTCTCATTTCTTCATACAACAATTTGTAAGTAAAGAATCATGGCACATAAAGTGTCCATGTCCTTGTGCTTACTTCTCAAGTTCCTTTGTTCATGTAACAAAGAAACAAGCACTAGTGTTTGCATTTAACTAAGAGTTGTTCAAAGCAACTTCTTATTTCTTCATACAACAATTTGTAATTGACGAATTATGATACTAAAAGAGTTGTCCTCTTTATGATAGACTTATCTAACATATTCTTCCAATGATACATTATCAATAGGAAGATTGTGAGGATGAGACTACTTAGGTACATATACAATCCATTCAAGACAATCTATGGGATTGTGGCACTAAGTCCAGAAACTAAAGTTTTTCTTTGTCAAGTTTTGGATAGCGTTTGCAAATATATCGGTAAATAAATACATAACGAATATAAATTGATTGATTTTAAGCCATTTGATCCGGGTCTTTAAATCAAATAGCACCACCCACTATTTTCGGCAAATTCCATATCCCTCATCGGAATTCGAGAGTTTTGGAGAAAACTCTTAGTAGGGTATGGGAGGCTCACTATTACCAAGCCCACCTCACAATGATATGATCTTGGCTAGCATCAATAATAATGAGAGAGTACGCTTACTCATTTGCATCTCTTGTAAGTACCCATCTTATTTGGCCTCCAGAGAATGATGCCTCAGAATGATATCATATTGGCGTCATTGCACTTAGTTAAGTCATTCCCACCGTGCCTAGTTCGTGTAGGGGTTCAAGCATTGAAGGAAAATTTGTGAAAAACATGTTCATTTGAGCAACATCTATGGCATGCAATTAACAATTAAAGGCGGAATCATGCTTGTATGCACTCAAAACAAAACATTACCCATGAAATTCAAAGCCTAGTAGTTATGGTGAACCATGACTCAACTCAAATCTTAAAGAAAGGAGTTGAGAAACTTTTATACATTTGAAGCACCTCTTTGCTTAGCAAAGGTTAATCACCCATGTTAGGGCCTTCTTTCCTTTGTCTCCTTGCTCCTTGGCTCCATGGATATGGATGGAAGAATTGATTCTCCAAAAGTCCCCAAGGTAGGAGACCTCTAATTTTCGACACCAATGATGGTGAAGGAAGAAGATGAGTGACCTTGGAGGAGGAAGGATTGCTAGCTAATCCCCTCCAAGGGGGGCCGGCCTCCTAGAGAGAAAGGAAGAGACACGTTCTCTCCAATTTTCTCCTAAAGAAACCCTAAATGAATTTTGGCTATAAAGTTCTTTATATAGTCACTTCACTTAAGTGACTAAAAGAACAAAACCCTATTTTTCATCACATGGCCGGCCTACCATAGGCATTGGGCTCTTTGGGCCCTTTTAAATCTCAAGTCATAAAAGTTGTCATACAACTTAAGTTAATGGGCTTGACATTCGAAGCCCATTGGGCCATGAGGCCCAAAACTAACCCGAAGTCTAAAACGAACTTATTCATTTGATTAATTAACATATTAATTAATCCTAGCCATAAATAATTAAACCATTTAATTATCTTTACTCATCTTCGTTATATCCTTCAATCATTACCTTACACGGTGTGCGATCCATTAGGTTCCTTTTAGCGAGGCAGTGGGCGATTAGAACTCTTACTAATCGATTGTGAATTGAAACTTACTTTCAATTTTCCCTTTAGTGATTATACATCTTCAGGGCTTCCACAAGCCATGAGTGACACCTAGCAGTATGTCATGGTTACCCAAGCTAATCAGAAGAGGTTGGAGAACCTATTTAGTTTGGGATTACAATGCAATACGGTCTTTCTCTAATACAATACTCTTGACCACATTGTTTGGTTTAATAATTTATTCATGTCTACTATCCAATGTGATTCTCTTACTTATATGATTACCTTGAATGTGATTTGGAACAACTTCCTAAACCTCATTCATACTCTGGCCAGAGATTCTAAATCATATCATAGAGTATTCTCCCTCAACGTTTGAAGGTTAGAGATCCCTTGTTGCGCATTCATTTGCCTACATGGCTAAGTGGCTTAACCCCAACTATGCCGTGGACACCCTCTGATGGAGTGACTTTGACATAGCCAAAGATCAAGGACCTAACCACAAGACAACTATGATGCCTCAGGTCAAATGACTACTTTGCATTATCCCAACCAGGAGTTCTTATGTGACATGAGTATGAGAACTCCTCGTTGATTGCGTTCAGTGGACTCATTCTCTATTGAGCACCTACGTACTTGTCTTGGTGTCAGTCACACTATTGACTCGAGACCAGTCACTCTCCCTTAGAGAAGACATAGGACGTACTGATCTTAACGAACTGTCAATGCCCAATTGGCAATCCTATGATCAGGAACTTTTAGGATATGTATTCGAAAGAGAATGGTCTCATGAATATAACTTCTTTAGATCACATTCTCCCTATTACATATTCCTTGGACTTATCGTTTAAGCATATAACATTTATATGAGACGGCTTAAACAATAATCTTTGCCCTTTATATTAAACTAGATTAGTTTAACATGTGAAATGTCCGTAAAGTATCATCATATGATTGGTTTTAGGGCACATTTCCAACAATCTCCCACTTGCACTAGAGCCAATCAGCTTGGTCATCAGTGATGATACCTCTTCTATAGTCATTTCAAAAATGGCTGAGTAGTAGGCCTAGACAATGGATATCTATATGTTATCCATAGAAGCAACCTTGAGAATAACGACGTCACCATTATACATGATTCTCAATCATGTGGTTCAGTCTCTCATTTGAGTTCGGATCTTGATGAGACCTTGATTCCCTGGCTTGAGCTATCGCCCCATTAGTGTCGTAGTGTCGGCACACTAGAGACACTTTCTGGTTGGAACCGAATGGAGAGTTCATAAATGAACTTTCCCATCCAAACAACATTGTTGTAAACTTCTATATGGCGATATATTTTGCATTCATGATGGAACACACTAAAGTCATTACTTTTAATGTTTCCACCCAAATATCTCTTTAGTCATAATAAAGACATATCCTATTATCTTTTCATTCAAAATGAAGAGACATCCAATGATGGATACGATATTAGATTCATAATCTAATACTTTTACGCTTCCATTGCGTTACTCTAATTCTTCCTCATTCTTGAGGAATCTATCCTTTAGTATTTCTTAAATACATAAGGACTCACTTGACAGTTGTCTTGGTTCTGATCCTGGGCTTGCATTGATATCGTCTTGTACCAATCTTGGTACAACTCATATCAACGCTTTTCATACAATATGAAATACGTATATCACCTTTCTGCGTACGCATAAAGGATTCTATTTACGCATTATGTTTCTTTGGGAGTCAAAAGGGTACATTCCCTTTTAGAAGAGCAATTTCCCAATTTAATTGGAATTGTCCTTTCATTTGAAGTTTATCTTTCAAGAAACTTCCTACATCTGTCGTCTATCAATAGGGATTGAGATAATCCAATTATATCTTAAAATCTATCATTATAGATTTGCATCCTATGTATATAGACTATGTCCCCGATATACATTGTATCATTATAGAACGTTTAAAGTCATAACCTTTAACGAAGAAGAATTCCTTTCATTTCTAAAATTAATATATCATATATATGTTCAAATTTAGGAATACTATTAACTCCCACTAATCTTTTGTAAACCTAGTAAACAAAAGATTCATTTACATCTTTATGAGAAATCAAATGATTTGATCTTTCTCTCATAAGATGCCTACAGCTCCCACTAGCTTGCTAAGATTCATAATGGATGGATCTTTACAACTTACATGTCTTCTGATTCTTAGTTTTAGACATATATTATCAAGACTATCTTGGTAATGGTTTCGGAAACCCATATTATGTCCAAACATTCAATCACCGTTTAGTTGTAGTTAGCAATCCTCGAATTAATGGAAACCAAGACTACGTCAAAGATGGTTTCTTCCAAGTCAACCAATCTCTTTGATTGTAGTCACCTTAAGCTACCAATTAGCTACGAAGGTTTCATTATTTCAGGTCAAATGGTACTATACCATTTCCTTGAGTATATGTCGTATATACACTCAATGTAGTCATAAGGATTTTTATTCTTATTTCTTTCGAATTAAGAGGTGTAACTCTATGACATAGTCATAAGTTCAAACCTTTCAATTGAGACGGTTTATAAATCCTTCTCGACTACCTTAGAGCTAGTGGTGTAGGAACTAGGTTGTTATATTTGTTGATTATCATCTTGTCTCTCAAAGAACCCATTCTTTGAGTTCTATCTCTCGTTCATTTGCCCTATCTTAGGTAAATCCTAGTGTAGGATTATAATGAAAGACCCAACAAACAACATTTGTCAGTTGGTTTATAAAAGTGATATCCAAAGGTTAATTTAAGGATATCACGCAAGATTGTTCTCAAACAAATATTGCTTATTAGCACACAACCCCAAATCTTAACAGGATTAAGACTTGTCTTTCTTTCCAACTACATCCTATGGAGTCATGAAAATTTTGGAAGATCTTCTAATTGACAATCATATTGTCTTAGAACTATATATCCTATATATGGGTAATTGATAACGTCCAACGAACTAAATCTTATTCGAGTTCGTTCTTCTCCTAATGGAGAAATCCATTATCTTATGATGCTACTTTCCTTGATTTCTATCAAGGAAACTCTTCTAGAGTGTTATATTTCCTTGGATCAAATCTAAGGAGGTAAATACTTTAGACATCTTACTCATCAACTTACATTCTTGAATTCTTTGAAACCTTTTGCAAAGTATTCGGACTTTTGTTTATTCAAAATAAACGATAGTCCAACCGAGAGCGATCTTCGGTGAATGTCATACAACATGAGTAGTATTATGTTGTGGACAAGTGCCACTAACATCTAAGTGAATTAACCTCAACAACTTTGTGATTGTTTCTTCTTTCCAAAAGAATAAAGATTCGAACATTTCGCCTCTATACAATTTTAACAAGAAGGCATTGGATCCGGACCTAACGATCCAAAGTATCCATCTATGACCAACTCGTAATTTAGTTTTTAGAGGTGTCACAACTAAGTTGGGATTAGTCACTACCTTGCAACCTTTTGGGTTTTAAGCATCGTCATATTCTAAACAGTTAACACTACCACATTTTCTCTACTATAGAGACAATCAATTAGATTACAATAATCCAATCATTGATTAATAAAGAACAATGTTTTGTCAAACAAAACATTCATCCATATCTCATAGTGACGGAATTAAGTTCCTTATTCAAATTGGGATGTAAAGACAATCTTTGTTTTTCCAATTTCTTTGGAAGTTTATATGAGGAAGTAAGTACTACCTGCTTTCGCAGAGATCTATATTTGATTCACGTTCCGAATGTGAAGCACTTTCTCTTCTCTCATTAATCTTCTACTTCTTATTAGTCACACTTTTACAACGATTGTAAAACATAGTTATTAATACGGAATCAAGCATTCAAGTAGAAGAACCAACTGTTTTGAACTATTCAAGAACAATTTACAACACCTTCGAAAGGTGTGTTCTTGACACTTGCAAGACATTTCTTGCATTTACCCCTTCTAATGTCCATCCTTTCATAAAGAAAGTTTGTTCCCTTGGAGTTATTCAGCTTTCTTCATTTGACTTCTCCAATGACTACAATAGTCATGGTCCCTAAACTCCCACTGTCTTGTCTCTCTTGAAACTTATTTCAATTGTGTTAAACACATCAAACAATTTGGAGAGCGTGCGTTTATTGTTCACTATATAGTTTACTATAAACTTAGTGAACCATTTGTTAGGGACTCATTGGTGAAGTCCTTCTCTAGTTTCTGTCTCGTGAAGTGGTTTAACACTTCAACACTCAATGATTCAAAATCATCTTAAGTCCATATTGATGGACTACTTTTGTCAACCAACCATCTTGTTCTAAACAAGATTACAAACATTCAAGAGTTGTTCAAGGCAACTCTCATTTCTTCATACAACAATTTGTAAGTAAAGAATCATGGCACATAAAGTGTCCATGTCCTTGTACTTACTTCTCAAGTTCCTTGTTCATGTAACAAAGAAACGAGCACTAGTGTTTGCATTTAACTAAGGGTTGTTCTAAGCAACTCTTATTTCTTCATACAACGATTTGTAAGTGAAGAACTATGACACTAAAAGTGTTCATGTCTTTGTGCTAATCTTCATAAGTTCCTTTGTTCAGACAACAAAGGAATAAGCATTGGTTGTTTGTGTGGTCCTCTTTATGATAGACTTATCTAACATGTTCTTCCAATGATACATTATCAATAGGAAAATTGTGAGGATGAGACTACTTAGGCACATATACAATCCATTCAAGACAATCTATGGGATTGTTGTACCAAGTCCGGAAACTAAAGCCTTTGGCTTTTCTTTGTCAAGTTTTGGATAGCGTTTGCAAATATATCTGTAAATAAATACATAACGAATATAAATTGATTGATTTTAAGCCATTTGATCCGGGTCTTTAAATCAAATAGCACCACCCACTATTTTCGGCAAATTCCATATCCCTCATCGGAATTTGAGAGTTTTGGAGAAAACTCTTAGTAGGGTATGGGAGGCTCACTATTACCAAGCCCACCTCACAATGATATGATCTTGGCTAGTATCAATAATAATGAGAGAGTACGCTTACTCATTTGCATCTCTTGCAAGTACCCATCTTATTTGGCCTATAGAGAATGATGCCTCAGAATGATATCATATTGGCGTCATTGCACTTAGTTAAGTCATTCCCACCGTGCCTAGTTCGTGTAGGGGTTCAAGCATAGCCTCAAAATGATATCATATTGGCTAAACTCGTTGCCTACCTCACTTCATCATGTATGTATATAGTACTCCTCCTGAGTGTAAGCACGCACTTTGTACTCCCCCATGATAGGGTGAAGTCGATGTACGAGTCACAAACGATTGGAGCCTACCACGGTGGAAGGCCACGAAAGAGTGTTCAAAGCACTCTCACGCTTGTCAACTCAATAATGGTTTAGTTGAGGGTTTTAGGTCTCATCACATATATGCATTCATTTTAATCTTATTAAAACAATTCGGTCCTATTACAACTATTGGTCCATTTGATTGATTTAGTAGTATATGATACTCCCACTAAGCTTGTAAAACGGTTTTTAAAGCAAGAGTATATGGTACTACTAACATAAGCTTTGCATTCATTGATGGACTATATACTTACATTAGGGCCTTAGGATGACTATGAACCTTTGATCCGATCCAACACGAGCCTAGTGTTGGACCTCGGTCTAGGGATGGAGATTGATTTTAGTTATGCATTTAATCATATTAAGGCGTGTTTCTCCTATTGGGCGTTGGACCCAACTACTCCAATTTCATGCATATCAAATAAACAAGAAAGGAGTACTTCAAAGTAAAGAAGAGCTTATGCTCTTTACAACATTTGATCAAAACAAATTACTTTAAAGTAAAGAAGAGCTTATGCTCTTTTACAACATTTGATCATATCAAATTACAACCAAAATTAATCTACACATTCCCATGGTTCAAACAAATTTGAAATGGCCTTTCACATAGCTCAATTATCATAGGCTTAGGTTCATAATCACCCTTTCTTTAATTAATTAACGCTTTAACTAATTAAACTAGAATGCAACATTGTCATTTGGTTTTTGTATCCATAGAATTGATTTAAATAGAGCTAAAAGAAATGAAAATCCAATTCTCATTAAAAGATACAAAACTATTTTGTTCTCTACTAATTTGGGCCAAAAAGCAATAACCTCAACCATTGGGCTATATTGCAAAACACAAACTTTTGAGGTCACTTTGTAAAAACACAAAAGTCCACTACTTCATGTAATTACAACTAGAACCCAAAAATTTCACCAAATGCAAAAACTTCATTAAAAGAGCAAAACAATTTGTCCTTTAGTGATTTTGGGCCTTTACATAAAAACGTAAACTTTTGGGTCAAAGTGCAAATACACAAAAGTATCAAAACTTTATGTAATTACATAAAAGCCCCAAAAGTACTCCCATTGAGGGAGTGGCCGGTTTTGGTAGGTGAGAGTGATGTGTGTGAGTTGATTTTTAGGTTTGAAAGGTGATGGAAATATGTAAGTGATTGGTACGGTGTGAATAGTTGAAAAAGCATGGGTGAAGTTTTGAAAATTCAAACCATCCATCACTAACAAAAACAAGTAAACAACCAAACACCTTTTTGAATCAAAATTCCCAAACTTTTTGTTCTTGCCAAGAACATATCAAGAACAATGAAGAACATCCATGAAAACCCATAAGAGCTCCATGAACATTTTTCACCCAAAAACACCCCAAAAACTCTCAAACTTAAGGGAAATAACATACTACCATACTAGGGTACTTAGGGGTTCCAAAAGTCACTTTAAAACACTTTTAACAAGACAAACAAGAACCCAAAAATCCACCCTTTGGATTTGGCCGAATTTCCCCAAAAACATGGCACCAAATTTTAGCTCAAAAATTCATGCTCATATGAACTACATCTACAACATTTGAGATGGCAAATTTTCTAACAAACGGTTTTTAAAGCAAGAGTATATGGTACTACTAAAATAAGCTTTGCATTCATTGATGGACTATATAGTTACCTTAGGGGCTTAGGATGACTATGAACCTTTGATTCGATCCAACACGAGCCTAGTGTTGGACCTCGGTCTAGGGATGGTGATTGATTTTAGTTACGCGTTTAATCATATTAATGTGTGTTTCTCCTATTGGGCGTTGGACCCAACTGCTCCAATTTCATGCATATCAAATAAACAAGAAAGGAGTACTTCAAAGTAAAGAAGAGCTTATGCTCTTTACAACATTTGATCAAAACAAATTACTTTAAAGTAAAGAAGAGCTAATGCTCTTTTACAACATTTGATCATATCAAATTACAACCAAAATTAATCTACACATTCCCCTGGTTCAAACAAATTTGAGACGGCCTTTCACATAGCTCAATTATCGTAGGCTTAGGTACATAATCACCCTTTCTTTAATTAATTAACGCTTTAACTAATTAAACTTGAATGCAACATTTTCATTTGGTTTTTGTATCCATAGAATTGATTTAAATAGAGCTAAATAAAATGAACATCCAATTCTCATTTAAAGATACAAAACTATTTTGTTCTGTTCTAATTTGGGGCCAAAAAGCAATAACCTCAACCATTGGGCTATATTGCGAAACACAAACTTTTGGGGTCACTTTGTAAAAACACAAAAGTCCACTACTTCATGTAATGACAGCTAGAACCCAAAAATTTCAACAAATACAAAAACTTCAATAAAGGAGTAAAACAATTTGTCCTTTAGTGTTTTTGGGCCTTTACGTAAAACCGTAAACTTTCGGGTCAAAGTACAAATACACAAAAGTATCAAAACTTTATGTAATTGCATAAAAGCCCCAAAAGTACTCCATTTGAAGGAGTGGCCGGCCAAGGAGTAGTGTGAGTGATGTGTGTGAGTTGATTTTTAGGTTTGAAAGGTGATGGAAATGTGTAAGTGATTGGTATGGTGTGAATAGTAAAAGAAGTATGAGTGTGTAAGAGAAGTACCAATCATGTATAAAAAATTCAAACACACTTACAAATTTCAAACACATTTTCATAATGACTTGTTTATTGAAAAGTCACACCAACCAACACAAAACAAAGACTTTATGTAAACAACCAAAACTTTGAATCAAAACACCAAACTTTTTGTTCTTGGTAAGAACATCAAGAAGATTGAAGAACACACATGAAAACTCATAAGAGCTCCATGAATGTTTTCACTCAATAAAATTCAAAATTTCACTACTCAAAAAGGGGGTTAACATCCTAGGGTACTTAGGGGTTCCAAAAGTCACTTTAAAACACTTTTAACAAGACAAACATGAACCCAAAAATCCACCCTTTGGATTTGGCCGAATTTCCCCATAAACATGGCACCAAATTTTAGCTCCAAAATTCATGCTCATATGAACTACATCTACAACATTTCAGATGGCAAATTTTCTAACAAAATTTACATTCAAAGAAGCAAGAATAAAGCTTGTAACAGTTACAACATTCAAATCACAAACTATGAACTACAAAACCCAAAAGGATTCACCAACTACTAGACCTAGGCTCTGATACCACTTGAAGGATAATTTGTGAAAAACATGTGCATCTGAGCAACATCTATGGCATGCAATTAACAATTAAAGGCGAAATCATGCTTGTATGCACTCAAAACAAAACATTACCCATGAAATTCAAAGCCTAGTAGTTATGGTGAACCATTACTCAACTCAAATCTTAAAGAAAGGAGTTGAGAAACTTTTATACCTTTGAAGCACCTCTTTGCTTAGCAAAGGTTAATCACCCATGTGAGGGCCTTCTTTCCTTTGTCTCCTCGCTCCTTGGCTCCATGGATATGGATGGAAGAATTGATTCTCCAAAAGTCCCCAAGGTAGGAGACCTCTAATTTTCGACACCAAGAATGGTAAAGGAAGAAGATGAGTGACCTTGGAGGAGGAAGGATTGCTAGCTAATCCCCTCCAAGGGGGCCGGCCTCCTAGAGAGAAAATGAGAGAGTTATAACTCACTTTTCATCCTTAGAAAACCCTAATGATGAAACGGCTATAAAGTTGCCTTTATACCACCTCACAATGGAGTGGCAAACTTGCAATTAAGCCAAGTTTACTACCCCTCTCTATATGGCCGGCCACTTAAGGGTTTTATTGGGCTTCCAAGCCCTTTGTGTTTTCAAGTTGTCATACAACTTGAGCTAATGGGCTTGACATTCAAATCCCATTGGGCCTTGCGGCCCAAAACTAACCCGAGGTCTATAACGAACTTATTCGTTTGATTAATTATCATATTAATTAATCCTCGCCATAAATAATTAAACAATTTAATTATCCTTACTCATCTCTGTTGTATCCTTCAATCATTAACTTACATGGTGTGCGATCCATTAGGTTCCTTTTAGCGAGGCAGTGGGCGATTAGAACTCTTACTAATCGATTGTGAATTGAAACTTACTTTCAATTCTTCCTTTAGTGATTATACATCTTCAGGGCTTCCACAAGCCATGAGTGACACCTAGCAGTATGTTATGGCTACCCAAGCTAATCAGAAGCGGTTGGAGAACCTATTCAGTTTGGGATTACAATGCAATACGGTCTTTCTCTAATACAATACTCTTGACCACATTGTTTGGTTTGATAGTTTATTCATGTCTACTATCCAATGTTATTCTCTTACTTATATGATTACCTTGAATGTGATTTGGAACGACTTCCTAAATCTCATTCATACTCTGGCCAGAGATTCTAAATCATATCATAGAGTATTCTTCCTCAACGTTTGCAGGTTAGAGATCCCTTGTTGCGCATTCACTTGCCTTCATGGCTAAGTGGCTTAACCCCAACTATGCCGTGGACACTTTCTGACAGAGTGACTTTGACATAATCAAAGATCAAGGACCTAACCACAAGACAACTATGATGCCTCAGGTCAAAGGACTACTTTGCATTGTCCCCACCATGAGTTCTCACGTGACATGAGTATCAGAACTTCTCATTGATCGCGTTCAGTGGACTCATTCTTTATTGAGCACCTACGTACTAGTCTTGGTGTCAGTTACACCATTCACTCGAGACCAATCACTATCCCTAAGAGAAGACATAGCACGTACTGATCTTGACGGACTGTCAATGCCCAATTGGTAATCCTATGATCAAGAACATTTAGGATATGTGTTCGGAAGAGAATGGTCTCATGAATCTAACTTCTTTAGATCACATTTTCCCTATTGCATATTCCTTGGACTTATCGTTTCAGCATATAACATTTATATGAGACTGCTTAAAACAATAATCTTTGCCCGTTATATTAAACTAGATTAGTTTAACATGTGAAATGTCCGTAAAGTATCATCATATGAATGGTTTTAGGGCACATTTCCAACAAAGACGTTAAGAATGAGTTCTCGAAAGATGAAATGCTTATTTGGTGACAAAAGTACACTATTTTTCGATTTGGAGTGTATTTGCACTGTTTTAAGCATTTGTGGGATAAAACGAGCGTGCATTTGACACGCTTCAGAACCTAAGCAAATAAACACGTATAATACCCTAGTAAGATGTTAAGAATGAGTTCTGAAAAGATCAAATGCCTATGTGGCGTCTAAAGTACACTATTTGTCCATTTGGAGTGTATTTGCACTGTTTTAAGCATTCGGGGAAAAAAACAAGCGTGCGTCTGACACGCTTTGGAACTTAAGAAAATAAACCCATGTAATACACTACTAAGACATTAAGAATGAGTTCCCAAAAGATCAAATGCTTATTTGGTGTCAAAAGTACACTATTTTACCATTTGTAGTGTATTTGCATTTTTTAAACATTTATGGGATAAAATGAGCATGCGTTTGACTGGCTTCCGAACTTAAGCAAATAAACAAATATAATATGCTACTAAGACTTTGAGAATGAGTTCTCAAAAGATCAAACGCTTTTTTGGTGTCAAAAGTACACTATTTTACCATTTTGTGTGTTTTTGCATTGTTTTAATCATTCGCGGGATAACACGATTATGTGATTGACATGCTTTGGATCTTAACCAAATCAACACATATAATACGCTACTAAGATGTTAGGAATGAGTTCTCAAAAGATCAAATGCTTGTTTGGTGTCAAAAGTACATTATTTTACCATTTGGAGTGTATTTGCATTGTTTTAAGCATTCATGGGATAGAACGAGCGTCTGATTGACAGACTTTCGAACTTAAACAAATAAACAAAGATAATACGCTACTAAGACTTTAAGAATGAGTTCTCAAAAGATCAAATGCCTATTTGGTATCAAAAGTACACTATTTTTCCATTTGGAGTGTATTTGTACTGTTTTAAATATTCGGGGGACAAAACAAAATTGAGTTTGACATGATTTGCAACTTAAGCAAAAAAACACATATAATACGCTACTAAGAAGTTAAGAATGAGTTCTCAAAAGATGAAATGCTTATTTTGGCATCAAAAGTACACTATTTTACCATTTGAAGTGTATTTGCACTGTTTTAAGCATTCGGGGGATAAAAGGTGCCTGCGTTTCAACACAATTTAAACTCTAAAACACTAAACTAGACTCAAAAATAGAAAACTAGACTCTGATGACTCAAAATAAACTAGAATGACTCACAAATCCCTGTTTGGTTTGAAAAGTACACTATTTTTCCATTTGGAGTGTATTTGCACTGCTTTAAGCATTCGTGGGATAAAACGACCGCGGGGCAAAGCTTTGGAACTTAAGGGAATAAACACATATAATATGCTACTAAGACGTTAAGAATGAGTTCTCAAAATATCAAATGCTTATTTGGGGTCAAAAGTACACTACTTTACCATTTCGTGTGTATTTGCATTGTTTTAAGCATTCGTGGGGTAAAACAAACGTGCGTTTGATATGGTTTGGAACTTTGGAAAATAAACACGTATAATCTACTACTAAGATGTTAAGAATGAGTTCTCAAACGATCAAATGCTTAATTGGTGTCAAAAGTACACTATTTTACCAATTGTAGTGTATTTGCAGTGTTTTAGTTATTTGTGGGATAAAACAAGCGTACGTTTGACATGCATTCGACCTTAAGAAAATAAACACCTATAATACGCTACTAAGACGATAAGAATGAGTTCTCTAACGATGAAATGCTTTTTTGGTTTCAAAATTACACTATTTTTTCATTTGGAGTGTATTTGCACTGTATTAAGGATTCATGGGATAAAACGAGCGTGTGTTTGACACGCCCTGGAACTTAAGCAAATAAACACATATTATACGCTACAAAGATGTTAAGAATGAGTTCCCAAAGGATCATATGCCTATTTGGTGTCAAAAGTGCACTATTTTTCCCTTTGGAGTGTTTTTGCACTATTTTAAGCATTCGTACGATAAAACGAGCATGTGTTTGACACGCTTTGGAACTGAGGCAAATAGACATGTATAATACGCTACTCAGACGTGAGAATGACTTCTCAAAACATCAAGTGCTTATTTGGTGTCGAAAGTACATTATTTTACCTTTTGGAGTGTATTTGCATTGTTTTAAGCATTTGTGGGATAAAACGAGCATGTGTTTGGCACACCCTGGAAGTTAAGCAAATAAACACATATAATACGCTACAAAGACTTTAGGAATTAGTTCTCAAAAGATCAAATGCTTTTTTGGTGTCAAAAGTACACTATTTTACCATTTCAAGTGTTCCATTGTTTTAATAATTCGCGGGATAAAATGGCGTGCAATTGACATGGTTTGGATCTTAAGCAAATCAACACATATATGACGCTACTAAGATGTTAGGGTTGAGTTCTCAAAAGATCAAATGCTTATTTGGTGTCAAAAGTACACTATTTTTCCATTTGGAGTGTGTTTGCACTATTTTATGCACTTTTGGGATAAAACGAGCGTGCGTTTGACACGCTTTGGAACTTAAGCAAATAAACACATATAATACGCTACTAAGACGTTCAGAATGAACTCTCAAATGATGAAATGCTTTTTTGGTGTCAAAAGTACACTATTTTACCATTTGGTGGGTATTTGCATTATTTTGAGCATTCGTGGGAGCGTCCGTTCGACATGCTTCAGAACTTAAGCAAATAAACACATATAATAAGCTACTAAAATGTTAAGAATGAGTTCCCAAAAGGGCAAATGGTTTTTTGGGGTCAAATGTCGACTATTTTTTCATTCGGAGTGTATTTGCACTGTTTTATGCATTCATGGTAAAAAACGAGCCTGCGTTTGACACGCTCTAGAACTTAAGCAAATAAACACATATAATACGCTACTAAGATGTTCAGAATGAACTCTCAAATGATGAAATGCTTTTTTGGTGTCAAAAGTACACTATTTTACCATTTCGAGTGTTTTTCCATTGTTTTAATAATTCACGGGATAAAACGGAGTGCAATTGACATGCTTTGGATCTTAAGGAAATCAACACGTATATGACGCTACTAAGACGTTAGGAATGAGTTCTCAAACGATCAAATGCTTATTTGGTGTCAAAAGTACACTATTTTTCCATCTGGAGTGTGTTTGCACTGTTTTATGCATTTTTGGGATAAAACGAGCATGTGTTTCACACGCTTTAGGACTTAAGCAAATAAACACATATAATAAGGTACTAAGATGTTCAAAATGAACTCTCAAATGATGAAATGCTTTTTTGGTGTCAAAAGTACACTATTTTACCATTTGGAGTGTATCTGCGCTGTTTTAAGCATTCGTGGGATAAAAGGAGCGTGCGTTTGACATGCTTTAGAACTTAAGAAAATAAACACATAATACACAACTAAGACCTTCAGAATGAGTTCTCAAAAGATCAAATGTTTTTTTGGGGTCAAAAGTACACTATTTTACCATTTGGAGTTTATTTGCACTGTGTTAAGCCTTTCTGGGATAAAACGAGCGTGCGTTTGACATGCTTTGGAACTTAAGGAAATAAACACCTATAATACTCGACGAAGATGTTAAGACTGGGTTCTCAAAAGATCAAAAGCTTTTTTGGTGTCAAAAGAACACTATTTTTCCATTTGGAGTGCATTTGCACTGTTTTAAGATTTTGTGGGATAAAAGGAGCGTGCGTTTGACACGCTTTGGAACCTAAGCAAATAAAAAAATATCATATGCTACTCAGACATTAGGAAGTAGTTCTCAACACATCAAATGCTTATTTGGGGTCAAAAGTACACTATTTTTTCATTTGGAGTGTATTTGCACTGTTTTAAGCATTCATGGGACAAAACGAGTGTGTGTTTGACACGCCGTGGAACTTAAGAAAATAAACACATATAATACGCTACAAAGATGTTATGAATGAGTTCTCAAAGGATCATATGCCTATTTGGTGCACTATTTTACCATTTGGAACGTATTTGCTCTGTTTTAAGCATTTGTGGGATAAAACGAGCGTGCGTTTGACACGTTTTGGAACTTCAGCAAATAAATGCATATATTATGCTGCTAAGACGTTAAGAATTAGTTCTCAAAAGATCAAATGCTTATTTGGGGTCAAAACTACACTATTTTACGATTTGGAGTGTATTTGCACTATTTTAACCCCTTGTGGGACAAAACAGGCGTGCGTTTGACATGCTTTGGAACTTAAGCAAATAAACACATATAATACGCTACTAAGACATTAAGAATGGGTTCCCAAAAGACCAAATGCTCTTTTGGTGTCAAAAGTACACTATTTTTTCATTTGGAGTGTATTTGCACTGTTAAGCATTCGGGGGATAAAAGAAGCGTGCCTTTGAAACAGCCTGGAACTTAAGCAAATAAACACATATAATACACTTGTAAGACGTTAAGAATGAGTTCTCAAAAGATCAGATGCGCATTTGGTGTCAAAAGTGCACTATTTAACCATTTGGAATGTATTTGCATTGTTTTAAGCATTCGTGGGATAAAATGAGCGTGCGTTTGATACGATTTGGAACTTAAGTAAATAAAAGCATATAATACGCTACTCAAATGTTAAGAATGAGTTCTCAAAAGATGAAATGCCCATTTGGGGTCCAAAGTACATTATTTTTCCATCTGGAGTGTATATGCACTGTTTTAAGAAAAAAAAGGGGATAAAAGGAGCGTGCGTTTGAAACGCTATGGAACTTAAGCAAATAAACACATATAATATGCTTCTATGATGTTAAGAATGAGTTCTCAAAAGCTCAAACGCCTACTTGGCATCAAAAGTACACTATTTTTCCATTTGGAGTGTATTTGTACTATTTTAAGCATTCGTGAGAAAAAACAAGTGTGCGTTTGACACGTTTTGGAGCTTAAGCAAATAAACACATAATACGCTACTAAGACATTACTAATGAGTTCTCAAAATGTCAAATGCTTATTTGGTGTCAAAAGTACACTATTTTACCATTTGGTGTGTATTTGCACTGTTTTATGTATTCGTGGGAAAAAAACTAGCGTGCGTTTCACACGCTTTGGAACATATACGAATAAACACATATAATACGCTACTAAGACATTAAGATTGACTTCTTAAAAGATCAAATCCCTGTTTGGTGTGAAAAGTACACTATTTTTCCATTTGGAGTGTATTTGCACTGCTTTAAGCATTCGTGGGATAAAACGACCGCGGGGCAAAGCTTTGGAACTTAATCAAATAAGCACATATAATATGCTACTAAGACGTTAAGAATGAGTTCCCAAACGATCAAATGCTTATTTGGGGTCAAAAGTACACTACTCTACCATTTCGTGGGTATTTGCATTGTTTTAAGCTTTCGTGGGATAAAATGAGCGTGCGTTTGATATGCTTTGGAACTTTGGAAAATAAACAGGTATAATATGCTACTAAGACATTAAGAATGAGTTCCCAAAGGATCAAATGCTTATTTAGTGTCAAAAGTACACTATTTTACCATTTGGAGTGTATTTGCAATGTTTTAGTTATTCGTGGGATAAAACAAGCGTACGTTTGACATGTTTTTGACCTTAAGAAAATAAACACCTGTAATACGCTACTGACACAATTAGAATGAGTTCTAGATAGATCAAATGCCTTTTTGGTTTCGAAAGTACACTATTTTTTCATTTGGAGTGTATTTGCACTGTTTTAAGGATTCGTGGGATAAAACGAGGGTGTGTCTGACACGCCCTGGAACTTAAGCAAATAAAGACATATAATACGCTACAAAGACGTTAAGAATGAGTTCTCAAAGGACCATATGCCTATTTGGTGTCAAAAGTACACTATTTTTCCATTTGGAGTGTATTTGCACTGTTTTAAGCATTTGTGGGATAAAACGAGCATGTGTTTGATACGCTTTGGAACTGAGGCAAATAGACATGTAAAATACACTACTCAGACGGGACGAATGAGTTCTCAAAAGATCAAATGCTTATTTGGTGTCAAAAGTACATTATTTTACCATTTGGAGTGTATTTGAGTTGCTTTAAGCATTTGTGGGAGAAAACGAGCATGCGTTTGACACGCCCTGGAACTTCAGCAAATAAACACATGTAATACACTACTAAGACTTTAGGAATGAGTTCTCAATAGATGAAATGCTTTTTTGGTGTCAAAAGTACACTATTTTACCATTTCGATTGTTTTTCCATTGTTTTAATAATTCACGGGATAAAACGTTGCGCAATTGATAGGATTTGGAGCTTAAGAAAATCAACACATATAATATGCTACTAAGACGTTAGAAATGAGTTCTCAAAACATCAAATGCTTTTTTGGTGTCAAAAGTACACTATTTTTTCATTTGGACTGTTTTAAGCATTCGAGGGATAAAAGGAGCGTGCGTTTGACATGCCTAGGAACTTGTGCAAATAAACACATTTAATACGCTACTAAGATGTTAAGGATGAGTTCTCAAAAGATCAAATGCTTTTTTGGTCTCAAAAGTACACTATTTTTTCATTTGGAGTGTATTTGCACTATTTTAAGCATTCGGGGAATAAAAAGAGCGTGCGTTGGATAAGCTTTGGAACTTAAGCAAATAAACACATATAATACGCTAGTAAGACGTTAAGAATGAGTTCTCAGAATAACAAATGCGTATTTGGTGTCAAAAGTGCTCTATTTAACCATTTGGAGTGTATTTGCATTGTTTAAGCATTTGTGGGATAAAATGATAGGAGCATATTTATGCAAATTAGTTAGCTTGTTTTCTTCCATTTACATAGTTAGTTATTGTTTATCATAGTAATTTAAGCTGTTTTCGTGTGTTTGTAGGTCCAATTGACAAAGTATGCAAAAAGAGGCAATTTGGAGCAATTTGGAGCAGTTTTGGGCCAAGAATGGATGTCACATGCATGGATCAAAATGGATGGACGAAATTGAAGTTCAAGAGAGGCTACGAATGTGCAAAGGAGTTAGAGAAATAAATTCAAGTCAAAGAAGATAAGGAATCAGCTACAAAGAAGGAGAATTATCCAAAACATTATCCAAACCTTATCTTATCCTGTCCTAATCTTATCCTACCTTGTTTCCAGCTACAAAAGGGATTTAATTTCAGTTTAGGAGACTTAAAACCTGATTTCTAGAACATTTTATCCTTTCCTACAAAGGTGCCGCATGTTTTAGGCCTGTTGTTCTAGAAATCTGACTTTAGACCTTCTAGAACCCCTAAACCTGGTCCCTATAAGATGTCATTCTAGATGCGGCACCTCTTTATCCTTGTTCCCTTTGGATTTGTCTTCTAGAAGCTAGGTTTTCTGTCGCACAAAGGTTTCCTTGTCCTCCCTGGTTTGTGACTTGTAATTAGTAAATTGCACTCAAACTTAAACCCTATCAATGTAGTATGTGTAAGTAGGGATCGTTCTAGCCGGGGATTAAAAGGGATGCTAATCTACGCAAATCTGACTCAAAAACACAAAATTAAACTTAAAAACACTTAACTAGACTCTAAAGACTCAAAACAACTTAAAACAGCACAAAACTAACAACTAGACTCAAAACAGCCTCTAGGGAGTTATTTGGACGAATTCTAACTTTAACTTGACTCAAAATGCTAAAAGACACAAAATTAAATAGATTCTAACTAAGTTGACACAAGAAAATAAAGGGGATTGGGTTTTTGACGAAATTAACTAAAACTAAGCAAATTAAAGAAACAAAGTAACAAAGGTACGAAATTGGGTGCTTTGGATGGGTGAAAGGCTAGTTAGAGGGATCCTCATCCACACATGAACATATGTATACAACTTGATTCCCAGTTACTCTTTCGATAAACCATGAGTGACAATGTTCCGAATTAATTGTATTGAACTAATCAATTCCCAGATTTCCCTAGATTCATTGAATTGAATGGATAACGCATCACAACCAAATTATTCTTTCTCAAACTCCCTAACTATGGAATACGCATGATAGAGACATTCAACAAAGATCATTAAGTTTAATGGAAATCATGAACATTGACAAGGCATTCATAACTATGGAAAACGCATGTTAATCCAACCTAGGGTTTACTTCACATAATCGTGACTAGCGATCTTTACTACTCATGAATATAAGTTCATAACGATTAGGTGCAATTCCCTTATATCCTAGCATCAAATTTATGCATGCAAATCAAGTGTCGACCCCCAACCCACATACATAAACAAGTTCTTAATAAGAACAGAAAAGTAAACCACATTCATAATTCATGAAATCGTAACTGGAGTAAATCAAATCATAAGAAACATATATCCATGGCTTCAAATTCCCCCCCTAACTAATAGGGGTTTAGTTCCTCATGATAGCAATTAAATAAAGAAAACTGAATTGAAACATTAAAAACAAAGGATAGAATACACCTAGAAACGCTCCAGATTTCTTCCTTCCTTCCTTTGCAAAGCTGCGGCACAAGAGTGTGTGGTGAATGGTGGTGGATGGATGTAGGTGAGTTATGGTAGAGGGTGGTGGTCTGAATGGTGCAGCATAAACTTGTATTTATAGGGCTAGGGATTACTTGGCCTAGGTTGTCAAGGAAAAGGATTTAGGACTCCAAACCAACAAGGAAAAGGCCATCTAGAAAGGTTGGGGCGTCAGATTTTTAGGGCTTCTAGAAAGGAGTGTTGTGGCATGTTTCTAGAACAAAAAGGCCTCCTAAAAATAGGTTTTAGGCACCCTAATATGAAAAGGAGTCCCCCTTGCAACTGGAATTAAGGTAGGATAAGATTAGGATAGGTTAAGATAAGATAAGGTAAGATAAGGTTAGATAAGATAAGGTTGGATAAGATAAGGATAAGATAAGGTAGTTTGGATAATGTTTTGGATAATTCTCCTTCTTTGTAGCTGATTCCTTATCTTCTTTGACTTGAATTTATTTCTTCAACTCTTTTGCACATTCCTAGCCTCTCTTGAACTTCAAATTCGTCCATCCATCTTGCTCCAATCTTGTGATATCCATTCCAAGCCCAAAACTGCTCTAAAATGCTCCAAATTGCATCTTTTTGCCAACTTTGCCAATTGGACCTGAAAACACACGAAAATAGCTTAAATCACTATAATAAGCAACAAATAACTAAGTAAATGCAAGAAAACACACTAACTAAGTCGCACAAATATGCTTCTATCAATTAGCCTTGTTCCTTGAGGATTTGGAGTCCTAAATTCTTCTCCAAAACAACTTGGGGTCGTGCCTCTTCTCAGCCCTATAAATACATCGTATTGCCGTATAAATTGAGCCACCACACACCCATCCTTCACCATAACTCACCTACATCCATCCACCACCACAATTCACACCATATACACATAAATTCATCAAGTGCCGCAGCAAGGAAGGAAGGAGAAGAGGGTTCTTGGTGCCGTGACATGCCATCCAAGGCCATTTGAGAGCTGAAGCATTTCTGGTTGGAGGGCTGAAGCGTTTCTGGGTTCTTTCTATCCTTAGTTTTAGTTCAATGTTTAATTTAGATTGCTTTTCAATTATGTTAGACATGAGAAACTAATTTCTTTTTAGTTAGAGGCGAATTCGAAGCCATGGACTTATGTTTTATATGAATTGATTTCCTCCAGTTATTGTTTCATGAATCGTGGATGTGTTTTACTTTTCTGCGTAAGTGAGAACTTGTTCTTGTGTGTTGATTAAGGATGCATACTTAGTTTGCATGCATGGATTTGATGCTAGGATATAAGGGAATTTCACCTAATCGTTATGAACTTATATTCGCAAGTAGTAAAAGTCGTTAGTCGCGATTGTGTTAAGTAAATCCAAGGCAGAATTATTATGCAGTTCATAGTTATGAATGCCTTGTCAATGTTTATGATTTCCATGGAACTTAATGATCTTTGATAGGTGTCTCTATCATGCGTATTCCATAGTTAGGGAACTTGGTAAGAATAATTTGGTTGTGATGCGTTATCCATTCAATTCAATGAACTTAGGGAAATTTGAGAATTGATTAGTGCAATACAATTAATTCGAAGCATTGTCATTCATGGTTTATTGAAAGAATAACTGGAAATCAATTCATATGCATACGTTCATGTGTGGAGAAGAACCCTCTAACTAGCCTTTCACCATCTTAATTCACCCAATTTCGTGCATACTTAAGTCTACTTTATAAGTTTCTGTTTTAAAGTTTCAATTTCGTCAAAACAAAATCCCTTTTTCTTAAGTCTTGTTTTTAGAGTCAGAACCTGTTTTCTGTTAGTTATTTGAGTCTTTTAAGTTCTATTTTCGTCAAAACCAATTGTTAGGTCTAGATTTGAGTTTTTTTTATTCTTTCTTGCTGTTTTTATTGTTTTAAGTCAGTTTTGAGTCTATAGAGTCTAGTTTAGTGTTTTTGAGTCTTATTTGTGTTGATTAGCATCCCTAGTTAATCCCCGGTTTAGAACGATCCCTACTTGCATCTATACTACAATTGTCGTCGATAGGGTTTAATTTGAGTGTCAAGTTAATTTTCACATCAAATTTTGGCGCTGTTGCCGGGGGTTAGCAAACTTACTAATCTCCCTAGTTTCTGCTGTGTGTTTTAGTTTGTTTTTGTTTTTGTTTTGCTTTGTTTTCTGAGTTTGTTTTGTTTTCTTTGTTTTAGGTACTAGTGTATGACTCGAAGTTCTCAACCCATTCACGCACATATCTAGGCTTTTAACGACGATTTTGAACGAGATTTGAGAAGGAAGAAGAAGCACCCAGAACCTGATCTACTTAGTTCTAGTTCTAATTCCGAATCTGAAGTTGAAATTGAAGAGGATTCGGAAGAGGAGCAAGACATGGCTGCAGATAATCGAATGATCAAAGAACTTTCAGCCTAGGGATTGGACAATGCAACCCATTTATGCATTCAATATCCTAAAGCAGCCGAGGGCAAGACTGCTGAATTCGAATTGAAGTCTAGCTTGTTGCACCACATTCCCAAATTCCATGGGCTGTCCATGGAAGATCTAAACAAGCACTTGAAGGAATTTGAAGTGGTTTGTTCAAGCATGACCCATGTCAATGTCGATGGAAGCATATTGAAGATGAAAACCTTTCCATTCTTTTTTTTGGAAAAGGCTAAGGATTGGCTCTATGAACTAGCACCTGGAATCGTTACTTCTTGGGAAGGCATGAAGCGCGCATTCTTAGAGAAGTTTTTCCCAACTTCAAGAGTCATTCTCTTGAGGAAAAGGATTAGTGGCATTCAACAAAACCAAGGAGAATCGTTTCCAGCATATTATGAGCATTTCAAGGTGCTAGTTGCATCTTGTCGACAACACCAAACGAAAGAAAAGCTTATCCTTCAATATTTCTACGAAGGACTTCTTCCAATTGAGAGACAAATGCTCGATGCTTCAGCGGAATGAGCTTTGGTTGACAAAACTCCAGTGGCTGCTAAGACTCTAATTGCAAATCGAGCCTTGAATGCACAACAATATGAAGGAGTTGGACAGAGAGAAGGGCCACGGCAACAACATGCGAATGAGGTAAGTGCAATTTCAGAATTGCAATCTCAAATGGCTAATCTCACTCTTCTTTTGTCACATGTTGTTGATGGAACCGAAGTGCAAGGTGCGGCAGTTTGTGGAGTGTGTTCTATGTAGGGACATCTCAACGATCAATGCCCTCAGTTGATTGAGAATAGAGGGTGGGAAACTGCCCATGCTGTGGGATTTCAAGGCCAAAACCAGCAAAGGAATGACCTATACTCAAATACATACAATCCGGGATTGAGAGATCATCTAAACTTCAAGTGGAGGGACTCTCAACAAGCACATCAACAAGGCGAATTTAGACCACCCCCTAGGATGTTTCCAAGGCCATATGCACCCACACAACCTCAACCACTTTCGACCCAAACCAATTCGGGTTCATCGTTAGATAATGATAAAATTCTTCAAGTACTAACCTCTTTGACGCAGGAAGTGCAAAGCATAAAAAATCAAGCTAAAGAGGTGGACGAATTGAAGAAACAAATAGGGCAAATGGCGGAATTCATGGGCCAATTCAGAGAACAAGGCAGATTGCCTAGTTCAACCGTTGTTAATCCTAAAAGAGGATTTGAAACCGCCAAAGCAATCATGTTGAGAAGTGGTAAGCAGGTTGGAACTGATCCAAAACCATCCAAATCAAATCAAGAAGATGACAAGAAGCTGCAAATTAAGGAGGAAGAAAAACCCAAACCCACAGCAAGGGATGCACAACCCATGCCGCAGCCACTTCCCACTTCTAAACCGCCCCCAACCATCAAGGTAAGTCAAAATTCGAATTCTTCTAGTTCTATTCCACTAATTGTGCCCTTTCCTGGCAGATTTAGGCAATCAAAGAAAGAAGATGCTAAAAATGACATTCTAGAGACCTTTAGGAAGGTGCAAGTCAATATCCCACTCCTTGATGCTATGATGCGATGTAAAACAGCACACAAATTAAACGCTCTTGTTGACAATTGTAGTATTGATGCAAGTAGGGATCGTTCTGGACCGGGGATTAGGATGGCTTGCTAAAACCTCTAAACTGACTCAAAAACATAAAAACAAAGTTAAAAACACTTAACAAGACTCACAAGACTCAAAACAAACTTAAAAGACTCAAAACAGCTTAAATCAACCAAAAAGACTCAAAACAGACACTAGGGACTGATTTGGACGAATTCTAGACTAGTAAGACTAAAAACACTAATTTGGACAGATTTAAACACACTTCTAACTAATCTAACACACTTAATTAAATGAGGATTGGGGTTTGGACGAAAATAAAGTAAAACAAAACAAGAAACTTAAAGTACTAATGAAATCTGCACGAAATTGGGTGAAAACTATGGATGATGGGATAGCTAGGAGGTTCTTCTCCACACATGACACACTTGCATACAAAACGATTTTCAGTTGTTCTTTCGATAAATCATGAAACTCAACACCCCAGGTTAATTAGGTCCGCTTAAATTAACCTTCAAGTTCTCCTTAAGTTATTGAATTGGATGGGAAAACGCATACAACAATTCAAAGCATTCTTCAAAAGTCCTTTACGTGAACAGCACAATAACGATACAATCAAAGATCATTAAGCATCATGAAAACTATAAGTATTGACGAGGCATTCGTTACTATGATGAGCATGAAACTCCTACCAAGAATTCATTTAACGCGATCGTTTATAAGCGACCTCCACTACTTGTGAATATACGTTTGTAACTATTAGGTGAAACTCCCTTATATTCTAGCATCAAATTCATGCATGCAAATTAAGTGTGCACTCTTAATAAACATACACAAATAAGTTATCAATCAAGCAGTTAAACAAATTGAATGCACAACTTATGAAATCACAACTGAAGGTAATCAATTCGTATTGCAAGCATATTCATGGCTTTGAATAGCCCCCTAGCCAAAAGGGCTTAGTTCCTCATACTCACAAAACAAAGATTATTGAATTGAAACATTGAAAACAAAAGAAAGATTACACCTAAAAACGTTCCAGCAATCCAACGTCTTGAATGGCTAGGCACGACTTTAAGTTAATCCTCTCCTTCTTTCTTTGTAAAGATGCGGCACAAAGGTTGTTGGTGAGTTTTGGGAGTTATGAGTGGTGTAGATGGCTGGGTTTTTGGTTAGGATGGGTGTATGGTGCGGCAGGGAGTGAATTAGGTCAGAAACTATGGAGAATGGTGAAGGATAGGTGCGGCTAAGGTTGGGGAAGGAATTCTGGCGTGAATGGGTGGTAGAGGATGGATAGGTAGATAGGTGGATGGAATGGACGCAGAGAATCTGTCCACAGAGAAAGAGAGATTTAAATGGTGCAGATGGCTTTATTTATAGGGCTAGGGTTGAAAGGCAATCAGAAAATAATAGGAAAGGTTCAATACTTAGCTATTTTGGTTCCACAATTTAATAGGTAAGAAAGAATCAGAAAATCAAAGAGAATAAGAAAGTGAAATTCGGCAGAATATGTAGTAGAGAAAAGGAATGTGTTTTAAAGGTCAGAAATTAAGAGAGAAAGGGAAAGAAGGTGTGGCATTGATTTGTAAGAGAAAGGGGAAGTATTTTTGGGCAGAAAATAGGCAAGTAAGGTGCAGGAATTAAAGAGAATAGGAAAGGAAATTCGGCAGAATTGTAAGACAGATTTAGGAATGTGTTTTGAGGCACAAAATAAGTAAGAAAGGCTCCTCCTTGTGCGGCAAGGCATAGAACACAAAGGGAATGTGATTTTGGGTCAGAAAATAGGTAAGAAGAGGATCCCTTGTGCGGCAAGGTTGTGGAAAGAAAGGGAAAGGCACTTATGTGGCAGATTTTGGAAGAAAAGGAAAAGGAGATATGTGGCAAGGTTAGGGAAAGGTTCTAGGACTTCTAGAAACATGTAATGAGGCAACCTAACATGTTTTGAAACCCTTTTATGGCTGGTACATAGGTGAGGAAGGATTAGGAAACTCTAAGCCAAGAATAGAAACTTTCAAGAATGGAAACCTCCAAGAATAGAAACTTCCAACTTTAGAAACTTTGGCTTCCAATTTTGAACTCTTCATTCTTCATTCAATCCTAAGCTCATTTGATCTTCAATTTCGTCCATCCACTTAGCTCCAAGCATGTGCAATCCATCACAAGCCTAAAACTGCTCCAAAAGGCACCAAAATGCACTTTCTTGCTCCTTTAGCCCTTAGAACCTGAAAACACACGAAAATGGCTTAAAAGACTAAAATAACTAAGAACTAACAACTTAAATGCAAGGAAACAAGCTAACTAAGTGATGTAAATATGCTCCTATCAAATACCCCCACACTTAGCTTTTGCTAGTCCTCGAGCAACACAAAAGAAACAAAACTCAATCTAAACCTTCCAACAATTGACTTTGGGATTTCCAATGCACATGACATATTAAAAATCATCACTTGCATAGATTTTAGTCATCCTTACCCTTGAGCACATACTTAATCATAGTCACCATTCACTAGCTTGCATTCAATCAATTAAAACGATGTTTTGAATGTAGTAACATGCCTTAGAGAATTCACTCAATTCCTTACTAGATATGCACTCAATTTTCACTCAAATTTTCTGACTACACACCCTCCACTAGGTATATGTGAGAAGATTGATGTAAACATGAAAACTAATACTCACATATGTTGCAACAAAGAAAGCACTTTCTGGAGTTAATAAGCATATTTAGATATGATATCATGAATGGAATGCTACTACTTAGATGCGAGAACCAGTGACACCATATGCTCATACCAATTCCAAACTCCACATATTGAAACACACAACACCCAAGAACGAAGTTAAAGGGTTGTAACGGGGCTTGGGGTGTTGGGTAAGAAAGAAAGGATATGGAAAAACAAGGGTTCTTCAAGAAATAGTAAGCAAAGTAATGAAATTGACACTTAGAATTCACTTTTGAATGCAGAAATCAACTTTAAACAAAGGGAATGATTCACACATTCTAGGGCCATATTTCAATGTTTTGGACCCTTTCTTCAACAATCAACACTTTAGAACTCTTTTTCACATACTTTTCAACTCTTTTTCATTCTTTTCACAACTTTTTCTTCTTCTTTTTCTTTTCCCACGAAATTTCTTTTCTTTTCTACCTGTGCCTTATTTCTTTTTCTTGGCACACACACACACACACAAATCCCTTCCCCCACACTTGATTTACTGCATAATGTAGATCAAAAGGAATTCATTCTAAGTCATGCTTCACTATCCTTTAAGAACAAGGGTATGGATAATCCTAAACTAGGCTAGGTAAGGATAATGGGGTTAACAAAGAACATAGGCTAAACAAGGCTCAAACGGGTTTAAACCTACAAAACATATAACACAGGGGGTTCGGCTATTTGGCTGTGGTGGTTCACTAATTAACTTCATCTTGATCGTGTGTTATGCAAATCAATGTCATGCTTTGAATGGAATGGGCATGAGTTCTAGTGTTTGGAACTAAATGATGAAACGCCTTCTAAGTAGCAACCAAGCAAAGAATGATGAGATCATGCAACGACTTTAGAAAACAAAGAATCACAGATTAATAACTCTCCAAAAGAACGTTTTAGGCTCAAGTCTCACAGGGATGTAGCGTTAATTTGAGTTTCTTCCTTCAACCATGTTACAAAAACTGATTTTATCCTTTATGATTGCATGTGAGTTTGTAAACTATAACAATAACCAAGCATAAACCAAAGACATATCAAACTTCCATCCATGTTCGTAACTTTCTTTAACAGTCATGTAATTAAAAACCAAATCCTCATCATTGTGTTGGAAGGTACCTAAGACACAAACACACACAAAAACAACTCTTTTTGGGTTTTTCAAACAATTTTTCAAATTTTTATCAAATTTTCGGATTTTTATGCCAAAACACACTAAAACACACCAAAACAGCTTAAAAACACTTAAAAACAGCAAGGACAACTCTAGAAGTAATGGGTGATAAAATCCCACGAATTTCATGCAAAACAACTTGTTTACCCCCCCCACACTTAAATCAAACATTGTCCTCAATGTTTCAAGCATAAACTCACAAAAATCACAAGTAAACAAACAAATAATGAATAAACACACTAAACATGGCAGAATAGAAACAACAACAAAGAGAAGGGTTTAGGAACGCAAATCTGGAATTTGAGTGATTCCTAGGTCTTCCTTTGTTGAATGCATGGGTTGCCTCCCAAGAAGCGCTTGCTTTTACGTCATGCAGCCAGACGATACCTCCAATTAAGCTTCATTGGAGGCCCTACACTAGGTATATGTGAGAAGATTGATGTAAACATGAAAACTAATACTCACATATGTTGCAACAAAGAAAGCACTTTCTGGAGTTAATAAGCATATTTAGATATGATCTCATGAATGGAATGCTACTACTTAGATGCGAGAACCAGTGACACCATATGCTCATACCAATTCCAAACTCCACATATTGAAACACACAACACCCAAGAACGAAGTTAAAGGGTTGTAACGGGGCTTGGGGTGTTGGGTAAGAAAGAAAGGATATGGAAAAACAAGGGTTCTTAAAGAAATAGTAAGCAAAGTAATGAAATTGACACTTAGAATTCACTTTTGAATGCAGAAATCAACTTTAAACAAAGGGAATGATTCACACATTCTAGGGCCATATTTCAATGTTTTGGACCCTTTCTTCAACAATCAACACTTTAGAACTCTTTTTCACATACTTTTCAACTCTTTTTCATTCTTTTCACAACTTTTTCTTCTTCTTTTTCTTTTCCCACGAAATTTCTTTTCTTTTCTACCTGTGCCTTATTTCTTTTTCTTGGCACACACACACACACACAAATCCCTTCCCCCACACTTGATTTACTGCATAATGTAGATCAAAAGGAATTCATTCTAAGTCATGCTTCACTATCCTTTAAGAACAAGGGTATGGATAATCCTAAACTAGGCTAGGTAAGGATAATGGGGTTAACAAAGAACATAGGCTAAACAAGGCTCAAACGGGTTTAAACCTACAAAACATATAACACAGGGGGTTCGGCTATTTGGCTGTGGTGGTTCACTAATTAACTTCATCTTGATCGTGTGTTATGCAAATCAATGTCATGCTTTGAATGGAATGGGCACGAGTTCTAGTGTTTGGAACTAAATGATGAAACGCCTTCTAAGTAGCAACCAAGCAAAGAATGATGAGATCATGCAACGACTTTAGAAAACAAAGAATCACAGATTAATAACTCTCCAAAAGAACGTTTTAGGCTCAAGTCTCACAGGGATGTAGCGTTAATTTGAGTTTCTTCCTTCAACCATGTTACAAAAACTGATTTTATCCTTTATGATTGCATGTGAGTTTGTAAACTATAACAATAACCAAGCATAAACCAAAGACATATCAAACTTCCATCCATGTTCGTAACTTTCTTTAACAGTCATGTAATTAAAAACCAAATCCTCATCATTGTGTTGGAAGGTACCTAAGACACAAACACACACACAAAAACAACTCTTTTTGGGTTTTTCAAACAATTTTTCAAATTTTTATCAAATTTTCGGATTTTTGTGCCAAAACACACTAAAACACACCAAAACAGCTTAAAAACACTTAAAAACAGCAAGGACAACTCTAGAAGTAATGGGTGATAAAATCCCACGAATTTCATGCAAAACAACTTGTTTACCCCCCCACACTTAAATCAAACATTGTCCTCAATGTTTCAAGCATAAACTCACACAAATCACAAGTAAACAAACAAATAATGAATAAACACACTAAACATGGCAGAATAGAAACAACAACAAAGAGAAGGGTTTAGGAACGCAAATCTGGAATTTGAGTGATTCCTAGGTCTTCCTTTGTTGAATGCATGGGTTGCCTCCCAAGAAGCGCTTGCTTTTACGTCATGCAGCCAGACGATACCTCCAATTAAGCTTCATTGGAGGCCCTACACTAGGTATATGTGAGAAGATTGATGTAAACATGAAAACTAATACTCACATATGTTGCAACAAAGAAAGCACTTTCTGGAGTTAATAAGCATATTTAGATATGATATCATGAATGGAATGCTACTACTTAGATGCGAGAACCAGTGACACCATATGCTCATACCAATTCCAAACTCCACATATTGAAACACACAACACCCAAGAACGAAGTTAAAGGGTTGTAACGGGGCTTGGGGTGTTGGGTAAGAAAGAAAGGATATGGAAAAACAAGGGTTCTTCAAGAAATAGTAAGCAAAGTAATGAAATTGACACTTAGAATTCACTTTTGAATGCAGAAATCAACTTTAAACAAAGGGAATGATTCACACATTCTAAGGCCATATTTCAATGTTTTGGACCCTTTCTTCAACAATCAACACTTTAGAACTCTTTTTCACATACTTTTCAACTCTTTTTCATTCTTTTCACAACTTTTTCTTCTTCTTTTTCTTTTCCCACGAAATTTCTTTTCTTTTCTACCGGTGCCTTATTTCTTTTTCTTGGCACACACACACACACACAAATCCCTTCCCCCACACTTGATTTACTGCATAATGTAGATCAAAAGGAATTCATTCTAAGTCATGCTTCACTATCCTTTAAGAACAATGGTATGGATAATCCTAAACTAGGCTAGGTAAGGATAATGGGGTTAACAAAGAACATAGGCTAAACAAGGCTCAAACGGGTTTAAACCTACAAAACATATAACACAGGGGGTTCGGCTATTTGGCTGTGGTGGTTCACTAATTAACTTCATCTTGATCGTGTGTTATGCAAATCAATGTCATGCTTTGAATGGAATGGGCATGAGTTCTAGTGTTTGGAACTAAATGATGAAACGCCTTCTAAGTAGCAACCAAGCAAAGAATGATGAGATCATGCAACGACTTTAGAAAACAAAGAATCACAGATTAATAACTCTCCAAAAGAACGTTTTAGGCTCAAGTCTCACAGGGATGTAGCGTTAATTTGAGTTTCTTCCTTCAACCATGTTACAAAAACTGATTTTATCCTTTATGATTGCATGTGAGTTTGTAAACTATAACAATAACCAAGCATAAACCAAAGACATATCAAACTTCCATCCATGTTCGTAACTTTCTTTAACAGTCATGTAATTAAAAACCAAATCCTCATCATTGTGTTGGAAGGTACCTAAGACACAAACACACACACAAAAACAACTCTTTTTGGGTTTTTCAAACAATTTTTCAAATTTTTATCAAATTTTCGGATTTTTGTGCCAAAACACACTAAAACACACCAAAACAGCTTGAAAACACTTAAAAACAGCAAGGACAACTCTAGAAGTAATGGGTGATAAAATCCCACGAATTTCATGCAAAACAACTTGTTTACCCCCCCCACACTTAAATCAAACATTGTCCTCAATGTTTCAAGCATAAACTCACACAAATCACAAGTAAACAAACAAATAATGAATAAACACACTAAACATGGCAGAATAGAAACAACAACAAAGAGAAGGGTTTAGGAACGCAAATCTGGAATTTGAGTGATTCCTAGGTCTTCCTTTGTTGAATGCATGGGTTGCCTCCCAAGAAGCGCTTGCTTTTCTGTCGTGCAGCCAGACGATACCTCCAATTAAGCTTCATTGGAGGCCACGGCATGTAGGTGATCCTTGAATGGGAGGTGGTACTTGAAATGATCCGGCAATGGTTTAAATTCTAATGTGGGTGCCTGAATCATCAAAATCAGCCAGTTAGTAGAAAACAAAATTGAAATTGAAATAGATGGCTTACTGGCTTGCTTCGACACAAACTCAATTACAAACACCACATCTTGGAATGTTTCAGGAACTTTGCACTTGGCCAGGTTGAATGTGATGGTTGTGACTTCTTTGGGCTTTGTTGTTTCATGAACATCCTCTTTGATACATTCTTCATATGCTCTAGCCACTTCTTGCTCTTGAATCATTCTTCTTGATGTACAAGGTTCTTTGAACACTTTAACACAATCTGGAACTTGATTTATTGCACCAAGAATTCGAATATCACTTTGCACCTTTGGGAGGGCTTCCACGATGTCTTTTTCACTTGCATCTTTCTTGGGAATTAAAAACCTGCGAGGAAAAGGTGCATTCGGTGGAATAATGTTAGAATGAATTGAGTTTGGAACAATATTACCAGATTTGGACGGCCTAGGGACTCTAGGAGGCTACGGCAAGGGTTGTTCTTCCTTGCCGTGGGTGTGGCCTCCTCCTCTTCTTCTAGGAGCAGCAATTCATCCACGTTCAGGCTGTGTTTGGACGGTTCTGGGTCAGCTTGAACCTTTATAGCACTTCCCAAAGTGATAACCTCAGTGATTTCAAAATCTTCCATTGAATTTACAATAGTTGAGTTGGAGAGTTCACTTTGTTCTTGAATTTGTCCCATGAATTCTACAATCTCTCCTATTTGATTCTTCAATTAACCCCACTTCTTGTCCTGATCGCTCATCACTTGGGCTTGATTTTGCTGCCCCTGTTCCAAAGTGGTTAGTAATTGAATAATTTGATCATTATCCATGGAAGAACCTGAATGTAGTTGGGACGATTGTGGTGGAGGCTGTGATGGTGCATATGGCCATTGATAGAACTCCTCAGATGGCTGCGAATATTCTTCTTGTTGTGAGCCCTACGTCAAAGAAATTAATTCATCAAGAATTTCATTATAATTCATGGACATACTTGAATTCGATTGGAATTGTGGTGGGGAAGGTTGTGGTGGCTGCATCGGTCTTGAATAAAACTCCTCATATGGCTGCCAATAGCCTTCGGGTTGAACTTGTTGAGATTCCCACCACATAGAGTTTGAATGATCACTCAAATCTGAATTGTAAGTGTTGGAAAACATGTTGTCCCTTGATTGATCATAGCCTTGATAACCCCAAGCATCTTCATTCACAGCGAATTGAGCACGTTGATGAGTTTGAGCAGTGTGCATTGTGGTTGTTTCGGCAATCTGGGACAATTGGGAAGTAAGATTTGCCAATTGAGCTTGAATGTTTGCAAAATCCATGTCTTACTCCTCTAGTACCTGAAATCAAAGAAATAAAACTAAATCAAATATCAAAAGTAAAAGACACAAACAGAAACACAAACAGAAACAAAGAAAAAAAAAATACATGAAAAGGAAACAAGGGATTAGCAAAGTTGCTAATCCCCGGCAACGGCGCCAAAAATTTGATGCGATGTAAAACAGCACACAAATTAAACCCTCTTGTTGACAATTGTAGTATAGATGCAAGTAGGGATCGTTCTGGACCGGGGATTAAGAGGGCTTGCTAAAACCTCTAAACTAACTCAAAAACATAAAAACAAAGTTAAAAACACTTAACAAGACTCACAAGACTCAAAACAAACTTAAAAGACTCAAAACAGCTTAAATCAACCAAAAAGACTCAAAACAGACACTAGGGACTGATTTGGACGAATTCTAGACTAGTAAGACTCAAAACACTAATTTGGACAGATTTAAACACACTTCTAACTAATCTAGCACACTTAATTAAAGAAGGATTGGGGTTTGGACGAAAATAAAGTAAAACAAAACAAGAAACTTAAAGTACTAATGAAATCTGCACGAAATTGGGTGAAAACTATGGATGATGGGATAGCTAGGAGGTTCTTCTCCACACATGACACACTTGCATACAAAACGATTTTCAGTTGTTCTTTCGATAAATCATGAAACTCAACACCCCAGGTTAATTAGGTCCGCTTAAATTAACCTTCAAGTTCTCCTTAAGTTATTGAATTGGATGGGAAAGCGCATACAACAATTCAAAGCATTCTTCAAAAGTCCTTTACGTGAACAGCACAATAACGATACAATCAAAGATCATTAAGCATCATGAAAACTATAAGTATTGACGAGGCATTCGTTACTATGATGAGCATGAAACTCCTGCCAAGAATTCATTTAATGCGATCGTTTATAAGCGACCTCCACTACTTGTGAATATAAGTTTGTAACTATTAGGTGAAACTCCCTTATATTCTAGCATCAAATTCATGCATGCAAATTAAGTGTGCAATCTTAATAAACATACACAAATAAGTTATCAATCAAGCAGTTAAACAAATTGAATTCACAACTTATGAAATCACAACTGAAGGTAATCAATTCATATTGCAAGCATATTCATGGCTTTGAATAGCCCCCTAGCCAAAAGGGCTTAGTTCCTCATACTCACAAAACAAAGATTATTGAATTGAAACATTGAAAACAAAAGAAAGATTACACCTAAAAATGTTCCAGCAATTCAACGTCTTGAATGGCTAGGCACGGCTTCAAGTTAATCCTCTCATTCTTTCTTTGTAAAGCTGCGGCACAAGGGTTGTTGATGCGAAATTTATAAGCACACAAATTAAACCCTCTTTTTATCAATTGTAGCAAAGTATGTAAGTAGGGATCGTTCTAGGCCGGGGATTAGGAGGGATTGCTAAACCACTTGAAAACTGACTCACAAACTTAAAACAAAGTTAAAACACTAAATTAGACTCAAAGAATGCAAAACTAAACTCTAAAACACTGAAACAAACCAAAAGACTCAAAACAGCAAACAAACACTCAAAACTGCCTTAAAACCACTTTTTGGGCAGTTTTGAACACTAAGGAAGAATTTGGACGAAAACAGTTTATAACTTGACTCAAGACACTTAAAAACACAAACTAAATTGATTTCTAACTAAATTGACACTTCAAAATAAAGGGGGAATTGGTTTTGACGAAATTGAAAACAGAACATAAACTTTGTAAAACAAAACAGATTGTAAAACGAAATTGGTTAAAGTGAATGGATGGAAGGCTAGCTAAGGGGTTCTTCTCCACACATGTCATACTTGCATACAAAACGAATTCTAATTGCAATTTAATCAACCACGAATTCTCAACACTCCAAGTTAATTAGGTCCGCTTAAATTAACTTTCAGATTTCCCTTATGTCAATGAATTGGACGGAAAATGCGCATCACAATCAAATTATTCTTCAAGAGTTCTCTATATGAAAGCGCATACTAGAGATACAATCAAAGATCATTACGTTCAATGGAAATCATAAGTATTGACGAGGCACTTGTAACTATGAAAGCGCATGATACTTATGCCAAGAATTTACTTAACACAATTGAGATCATCAACCTTTACTACTTGTGAATATAATTCTGTAACGATTAGGTGAAACTTCCTTATATCCTAGCATTAGATTTATGCATGACAATTAAGCGTGCACTCTCAACAAACACACACAAATCAGTTTAATTCAAATAGATAAGTAAATTAAATTCACAACTTATGAAACGCAATTAGAGGTAATCAAGTCATATAGCAAGCATAAACATGGTTTCGAATCCCCCCCTAGCCAGAGGGGGTTTAGTTCCTCATACTCACAGAACAAAGAGTATTGAATTTAAACATTGAAATCAAAGGAAAGGAAACACCTAAAACTTCCAGCAATTCAAACTTGAATGGCATGCACGTCCAAGGCTCATTCTCCTCCTCTTTGCTGCGGCACAAGGTCTAGGGACAGATTTTGGGGGTTATGAATGGTGTAGAAGGCTGGGTTAATGGCTAGGATGGATGTATGGTGCGGCAGGTAGTGAATTAGGTCAGAAACTATAGAGAATGGTGAAGGATGGGTGCGGCAGAGAGTGGGGAAGAGTTTCTGGCGAGAATGGTTGTGTATGGAGGTGGTGAAACCTGCGGAAACCCTTTAAACTTATATATATAGGCACCACAAACCCTAGGGTAATCAGATTAGGGCTTGGACTCAGCATTGCACAAGGAATTAGGGCCCTAGGTGCGGCAGAAATTGTGAATCCATTAGGAAAGAGGATTGTGGCCCAATTGATTTCTGAAAAGGATTTATAGAACCCAAATCCACAAGGAAAAGGCCTACCAATCAGAATCCAAGAGGGAAAAAGGCCTGAGAGGTGCGGCACAATAGGATAAGGGCAGGGAATGCCTTGCAAGGCAAGGAAAAAGGATTCTAGAAGGGAAGGAGGCGCTAGATTTTCAGGGTTCTAGAAAGAATGTGTTTTGTGGTAGATTTTGGGGTTTCTAGAAGGATTTGGGGCGCCACTTTTATAGGACAAGGGATAGGACTTCTAGAAATCAGGTTTTAAGTCCCCTAAACTGAAGAAAACAGGTTAGGATAAGATTAGGATTCGATAAGATAAGATAAGATAAGGTTGTTTTAGATAATGTTTTGGATAATTCTCCTTCTTTTGAGCTGATTCCTTATCTTCTTTATCTTTGACTTCTTTCTTCCATCTTCTTAGCTGATTTCAAGCCTTTATATCTTCAATTTTGTCCATCAACTTGCCTCCATGCTTGCACTACCCAATCTTGGCCCAAAAATGCTCTAGAATGCTCCAAATTGCTTCTTTTTGCATACTTGCCCTTAGAGCCTGAAAATACTTCAAACTAGCTTAAAAGACTACTTTAACTAAGGAAAAACAACATAAATGCACAAGAACAAGCTAACTAAGGTGCATAAATATGCTCCTATCAGTTGTTGGTGAGTTTTGGGAGTTATGAGTGGTGTAGATGGCTGGGTTTTTGGTTAGGATGGGTGTATGGTGCGGCAGGGAGTGAATTAGGTCAGAAACTATGGAGAATGGTGAAGGATAGGTGCGGCTAAGGTTGGGGAAGGAATTCTGGCGTGAATGGGTGGTAGAGGATGGATAGGTAGATAGGTGGATGGAATGGACGCAGAGAATCTGTCCACAGAGAGAGAGAGATTTAAATGGTGCGGATGGCTTTATTTATAGGGCTAGGGTTGAAAGGCAATTAGAAAATAATAGGAAAGGTTCAATACTTAGCTATTTTGGTTCCACAATTTAATAGGTAAGAAAGAATCAGAAAATCAAAGAGAATAAGAAAGTGAAATTCGGCAGAATATGTAGTAGAGAAAAGGAATGTGTTTTAAAGGTCAGAAATTAAGAGAGAAAGGGAAAGAAGGTGTGGCATTGATTTGTAAGAGAAAGGGGAAGTATTTTTGGGCAGAAAATAGGCAAGTAAGGTGCAGGAATTAAAGAGAATAGGAAAGGAAATTCGGCAGAATTGTAAGACAGATTTAGGAATGTGTTTTGAGGCACAAAATAAGTAAGAAAGGCTCCTCCTTGTGCGGCAAGGCATAGAACACAAAGGGAATGTGATTTTGGGTCAGAAAATAGGTAAGAAGAGGATCCCTTGTGCGGCAAGGTTGTGGAAAGAAAGGGAAAGGCACTTATGTGGCAGATTTTGGAAGAAAAGGAAAATGAGATATGTGGCAAGGTTAGGGAAAGGTTCTAGGACTTCTAGAAACATGTAATGAGGCAACCTAACATGTTTTGAAACCCTTTTATGGCTGGTACATAGGTGAGGAAGGATTAGGAAACTCTAAGCCAAGAATAGAAACTTTCAAGAATGGAAACCTCCAAGAATAGAAACTTCCAACTTTAGAAACTTTGGCTTCCAATTTTGAACTCTTCATTCTTCATTCAATCCTAAGCTCATTTGATCTTCAATTTCGTCCATCCACTTAGCTGCAAGCATGTGCAATCCATCCCAAGCCTAAAAGTGCTCCAAAAGGCACCAAAATGCACTTTCTTGCTCCTTTAGCCCTTAGAACCTGAAAACACACGAAAATGGCTTAAAAGACTAAAATAACTAAGAACTAACAACTTAAATGCAAGGAAACAAGCTAACTAAGTGATGTAAATATGCTGCTATCAAATACCCCCACACTTAGCTTTTGCTAGTCCTCGAGCAAAACAAAAGAAACAAAAGAAACAAAACTCAATCTAAACCTTCCAACAATTGCCTTAGGGATTTCCAATGCACATGACATATTAAAAATCAACACTTGCACAGATTTTAGTCATCCTTACCCTTGAGCACATACTTAATCATAGTCACCATTCACTAGCTTGCATTCAATCAATTAAAACGATGTTTTGAATGTAGTAACATGCCTTAGAGAATTCACTCAATTCCTTACTAGATATGCACTCAATTTTCACTCAAATTTTCTGACTACACACCCTACACTAGGTATATGTGAGAAGATTGATGTAAACATGAAAACTAATACTCACATATGTTGCAACAAAGAAAGCACTTTTTGGAGTTAATAAGCATATTTAGATATGATCTCATGAATGGAATGCTACTACTTAGATGCGAGAACCAGTGACACCATATGCTCATACCAATTCCAAACTCCACATATTGAAACACACAACACCCAAGAACGAAGTTAAAGGGTTGTAACGGGGCTTGGGGTGTTGGGTAAGAAAGAAAGGATATGGAAAAACACGGGTTCTTAAAGAAATAGTAAGCAAAGTAATGAAATTGACACTTAGAATTCACTTTTGAATGCAGAAATCAACTTTAAACAAAGGGAATGATTCACACATTCTAGGGCCATATTTCAATGTTTTGGACCCTTTCTTCAACAATCAACACTTTAGAACTCTTTTTCACATACTTTTCAACTCTTTTTCATTCTTTTCACAACTTTTTCTTCTTCTTTTTCTTTTCCCACGAAATTTCTTTTCTTTTCTACCTGTGCCTTATTTCTTTTTCTTGGCACACACACACACACAAATCCCTTCCCCCACACTTGATTTACTGCATAATGTAGATCAAAAGGAATTCATTCTAAGTCATGCTTCACTATCCTTTAAGAACAAGGGTATGGATAATCCTAAACTAGGCTAGGTAAGGATAATGGGGTTAACAAAGAACATAGGCTAAACAAGGCTCAAACGGGTTTAAACCTACAAAACATATAACACAGGGGGTTCGGCTATTTGGCTGTGGTGGTTCACTAATTAACTTAACATGATTATGACCAGCGACCTTCACTACTTGTGAATATAAGTTCATAACGATTAGGTAAAACTCCCTTATACTCTAGCATCAGATTTATGCATGCAAATTAAGTGTGCATTCTTAGAGTTTTACTAGCGTATTACATTTGTTTATTTACTTAACATGATTGTGACCAGCGACCTTCACTACTTGTGAATATAAGTTCATAACGATTTGGTAAAACTCCTTTATACTCTAGCATCAGATTTATGCATGCAAATTAAGTGTGCATTCTCAACCCATATACACAAATAGTTTTAATGCAAACAGTTAAGTAAATTGAATTCACAACTTACAAATTCACAACTGGATGTAATCAATCATATCCAACCTTATCCAATCTTATCTTCTTTGAGTAGGAATCCTCATTCTTCTAGGAATCCTTCTTCAACTAGGAATCCTTCTTCAACTAGGGATCCTTGCATCTTTAGGTCTTCAATTTTGTCCACCCCCTTTGTTCCATGCATGTGCTATCCATTCCATGCCCAAAACTGCTACAAAATGCACCAAAATGCACTTTCTTCCTACTTTGACTCTTTAAACCTACAATCACACGAAAATAGCTTAAAATACTTAAATAACTAAGAACTAATAACATAAATGCAAGAAAACAAGCTAACTAAGTCGCATAAATATGCTCATATCACTTTTCATATTAGGACACCTAAAACCTGTCTTTAGAAGGCCTTTTCATTCTAGAAACATGCCACAACACTCCTTTCTAGAAGCCCTAAAAATCTGGCGCCTCTCCCTCTTCTAGAAGCTCTAAAACCTGCAATCCCTTTCCTCCTAGGATTGTGCAATCCTTTTCCTTTCAGATTTTGGTGCACCCTAGTCCTTTTCTCACCTAATTTTGTGCCTTCCCTTCTCCCTATAAATACAACCCTTTGTGCCTCATAAATAACCACCCTCTACCATAACTCACCTACATCCATCCACCACATAACCTCTTGTGTCGTAGCTTTGCAAGGAATGAGCCATCTGGAGCCGTGCTTGCCATTCAACATGTTGGATCGTTGAAGCGTTTCTAGGTGTATTCTATCCTTTGTTTTCAATGTTTAAATTTATTTATCTTTGTTTAATTGCGAACATGAGGAACTAATTTCTTTTTAGTTAGAGGTGAATTCGAAGCCATAATTATATGTTTTATATGAACTGATTACGTCCAGTTATTGTTTCTTAAGTCTTGAATGTGATTTGCTTATATGAGTTATCAAAACTTGTTTATGTATGTGGATTGAGGGTTGACACTTAATTTGTATGCATGAACTTGATGCTAGAGTATAAGGGAGTTTCACTTAATCGTTATGAACTTATATTCACAAGTAGTGGAAGTCACTAGTCATAATTGTGTTAAGTAAATCCTAGGCAGGAGTATCATGCTTTTCATAGTTACGAATGCCTCGTCAATGCTTATGGTTTTCAAAGAACTTAATGACCTTTGATATGTTTTTCTATCATGCTTTTCATAGTTAGGGAACTTGATAAGGATAATTTGGTTGTGATGCGTATTCCATCCAATTCCATGAGTTAAGGAAAATCTGATGGTTAATTTGTGCTATCATGGTGAACTTGGGGTGTTGTCATTCATAGTCTAAAGGAATCATAACTGGAAATTGGTTTGTATGCATATGTCATGTGTGGAGAAGGACCCTCTAACTAGCCTTTCACCCTTTTCAATTCACCAAATTCGTTTTATAAAGTGTTTTATGCAAAGTTTCTGCTTTAAGTTTTAAATTTGTAAAAAACAACCCCCTTTCATTGAGTCTTATTATTTGGGTCAAAATCTGTTTTCTTTTAGTTTTTTAGTCAAATTAAGTTTGATTTTCGTTGGAATCACTTGTTAGGTCTAGATTGAGTCTTTTTTATTGCTTGTTGCTGTTTTGAGTGTTTTGAGTCTATATAGTCTAATTTAGTGTTTTTAAGTCTTATATTTGTTGATTAGCATCCCTAGTTAATCCTCGGTCTAGAACGATCCCTACTTACATCTTTACTACAATTGTTAACAATAGGGTTTAATTTGTGTGTCAAGTTAATTTTCACATAAAATTTTGGGGCCGTTGCCGGGGATTAGCAAAATTGCTAATCTCCCTTTGTTTTTGTTCGTGTCTTTTACTTTTGATATTTGATTTAGTTTTCTTTCTTTGATTTTAGGTACTAGAGAAGCAAGACATGGATATTGCTAACATTCAAGCTCAATTGGTGAATCTTCCTTCTCAGTTGTCGCAGTATGCCGAAAGGACCACAATGCAAAGTGTCCCTATATTTGGTGCGTCTTATAGGCAAGAATATCAAACAAATCAATGTCCACAAAGAGGTTGGGAGAATGTCAATACCTGGGGGTATCAAGATCATAATCAATCAGGGAACAATTTGTTTTCCAACATGTACAATTTAGATTGGAGTGATCATTGAAACTCTATGGGGTGGAAATCTCAACAATTTAAACACGAAGGATATTGGCAGCCATATGAGGAGTTCTATTCAAGACCTGCGCAGCCACCACAACCTCATATACAATATGCCCAACCAAACTCAGGTTCGTCAATAGATTATGATCAAATTCTTGATGAATTAATTTCTTTGGCGTAGGACTCACAAAATCAAGCCAATAAGGCTCAACATGGGGAATATTGGCAGCCATATGAGGAATTCTATACAACGCCTATGCAGCCACCACAGCCTCCCCCACAACAATTCCAATCGAATTCAAGTATGTTCGTGAATTATGATGAAATTCTTGATGTACTAACTTCTTTGATGTGGGGCTCACAACAAGAAAAATATTTGCAGCCATCTGAGGAGTTCTATCAATGGCCATATGCACCATCACAGCCTCCACCACAATCTTCCCAACCACATTCAGGTTCACTATTTGATAATGATCAAGTTATTCAATTACTAACTTCTGTAGCATAGGGATTACAAAATCAAAATAACCGAATAGCAAATCAAGACAAGGAGATGGGCGACATGAAGATGCAAATAGAGCAGATTTCAGAGTTCCTTGGGCAGTTTCGAAAAGAAGGTAAACTGCCTAGTTCAACCGTTGTAAATCCAATGGGAGATTTTGAAGTCATCACCTTGGGAAGAAATATGGAGGTTGAAGCTGACCCAGAACCAGTGATACTTGAAATGATCCGATAATGGTTTAAATGCATCAAAGGGGCGATTCATGCAAATTTTGGGGCCAAATTAAATCTTTTGGACCTTTTCTTCGACAACCATTACTTGTGAACTCAATCTTACTTCTTTTTCAACTCTTTTTCTTTCTTTTTCTTTTCTTTTCATATTTGTTTCTTCTTTTTCTTTTCTTCCCGTGCCCTTTCTATCTTTACTTGGCACCCAAACCACTAAAAACCTTCCCCCACACTCATTTTTCTGCATATTATAGATCAAAAGGAATTCCCTCTAAGTCATGCTTCACTATCCGTTAAGAACAAGGGTATGGATAGTCCTATACTAGGCTAGGTAAGGATAATGCGGCTAACAAAGAAAATAGGTTAAATAAGGCTCAAAGGGGTTAAACCTACAATACATATGCAAAGGATAAGGCTTTTTGGCTCTAGTTTAACTAACAACTTCATCTTGTTATTTGTTATGCAATCAATTTTATGCTTTGAATGAAACGGGCATGAGTTCTAGTATTTGGAACTATAGTGATGAAAACGCATTCTAAGTAGTAACCAAGCAAAGAAATAATGAGATCATGCAACAACTTTAGAAAACAAGAATGTCAAGATTAATAACTCTCCAAACAAAGTATAGGCTCAAGTCTCTCAAGGTTGTAGCGTTATTTGAGTTTATTCCTTCAAGCATGTTACAAAAACTGATTTTTTTTCTTTTGTGATTACATGTGAATTTGTAAATTTGTAAATGACAACTACAACTAAACATAAACCAAAGAGCATATCAAACTTCCATCCATGTTTGTAACTTTCTTTAACAGTCATGCAATTAAAAACCAAATCCTCATCATTGTGTTGGAAGGTACCTTAAGACACAAACACACAAAAACGACTCTAAAAACAACTCTTTTTGGTATTTTTCAAAATTTTTTCGAAATTTTTTTTCTTTCAAATTTTCGTATTTTCTGCTATAGGACACATTAAAACACTTCAAAACACACTAAAAACACTTAAAACAGTGAAAAACAACTTTAGAAGTGATGGGTGATAAAATCCCACGAATTTTTCATGAAAACACTTTGTTTACCCCCCCCCCCCCAACACTTAAACCAAACATTGTCCTCAATGTTTCAAACATACACTATCACACAAACAAGCAAACAACACAACTAACAAACATGACAAATATGGCAAAGTAAAAGCAACAAAGAGTAGGGTTTAGAAACGCAAATCTGGTTGTGGAGCCGGAGATTCCTAGATCCTATACCTCATCTTAAGCTTCATTGGAGGCCATGGCATAGAATTGATCTTTGAATGGAAGGTGATACTTGAAATGATCCGGCAATGGTTTAAATTCTAGAGTAGGTGCCTGAATCATTGAAATCATCATGTTAGTATAAAACAAAATTGAAATTCGGGGAGGTGGCTTACCTGTGTTCTCTGACAAAAACTCAAGGACAAACACCACTTCTTTAAAAGTTTCTGGAATGTTGGACTTGGCCAGATTTAATGTGAGGGTTGTGACTTGTCCTGTGTCATAAAATTCAACTTCTTTGGGCTTTGTTGTCTCATGAACATCCTCTTTGATGCATTCTACATATTCTCCAGCCACTTCTTTCTCTTGAATCATTCTTCTTGATGTACAATTCTCTTCGAACAGTTCAACACAATCTGGGACTTCTTGTGGTGTATCAAGAATTTAGGTACTACTTTGCACCTTTGGGAAGGCTTCCACGATATCTTTTTCACTTTCTTCGTTCTTGGAAATCATGAACCTACTAGGAAAAGGGATATTTGGTGGAATGGGGTTAGAATGAATTAAGTTTGGAACGATATTACCAGAGTTGGACAACCTAGGGACTCTAGGGGGCTGCGGTAAGGGTTGTTTTACCCTTGCCGTAGGTGTGGCCTCCTCATTTTCTTCTAGTAGAAGCAATTCATCCACGTTCGGGTTGTGTTTGGATGGTTCTGGGTCAGCTTCAACCTCCATATTTCTTCCCAAGGTGATGGCTTCAGCGATTTCAAAATCTCCCATTGGATTTACAACGGTTGAACTAGGTAGTTTACCTTTTTCTCAAAGGATCAAATGCTTTTTGGGGTCAAAAGTACACTATTTTTTCATTTGGAGTGTATTTGCATTGTTTAAGCTTTTGTGGGATAAAAAGAGCGTGCGTTTGACACGCTTTGGAACTTAAGCAAATAAACACATATAATACGCTACTCAGACGTTAAGAATTATTTCTTAAAAGATCAAATGCTTGTTTGGTGTCAAAAATACACTATTTTTGGATTTGGAGTGTATTTGCACTGTTTTAAGCATTCATGGGACAAAATGAGCGTGTGTTTGACACGCTTTGGAACCTAAGCAACTAAACAAATATAATACATTACTAATATGTTAAGAATGAGTTCTCAAAAATTCAAACGCTTATTTGGTGTCAAAAGTACACTATTTTACCTTTTGGAAAGTATTTGCTCTGGTTTAAGCATTCGTGGGATAAAATGAGCATGCGTTTGACACGCTTTGGAAATTCAAATGCGTTTGACACGCTTTGGAATTAAGGTGAATAGACATATAATATGCTACTAAGACGTTAAGAATGAGTTCTAAAACGAGCGTGTGTTTGACATGCTTTGGATCTTAAGAAAATAAACACATATAATACGCTACGAAGACGTTAAGAATGAGTTCCGAAAAGATAAAATGCTTTTTTGGAGTCAAAAGTACACTATTTTTCCGTTTGCAGTGCATTTGCAATGTTTTAAGCATTTGTGGGATAAAACGAGCGTGTGTTTCACATGCTTTGGAAGTTCAGCAAATAAACACATATAATACGCTACTCAGAGATTAAGAATGAGTTCTCAAACTATGAAATGCTGATTTGGTGTCAAAGGTACATTATTTTTCGATTTGGAGTGTATTTGCACTGTTTTATGCATTCGTGGGATAAAACAAGGGTGTCTTTGACACACTTTGGAACTTTTGCAAATAAACACATATAATACGCTACTAAGATGCTAAGAATGAGTTCTCAAAACATCAAACGCCTATTCGGTGTCAAAAGTACTCTATTTTACCATTTGGAAAGTGTTTCCTCTGTTTTAGGCATTCATGGGATAAAACGAGCGTGCGTTTGACACGCATAAGAACCTAAGCAAATTAACACATATAATACGGTACTAAAACGTTAAGAATGAGTTCTTAAAAGATCAAATGCTTATTTGGTGTCAAAGGTAAACTATTTGTTTAGTTGGAGTGTATTTGCACTGTTATAAGCATTTGTGGGATAAAACGAGCGTGCGTCTGACATGCTTTTGAACTTAAGCAAATGAACACGTATACTACGCTACTTTACCATTTGACACGCTTTGTGGGATAAAATGAGCGTGCGTTTGACATGCTTTGGAACTTAAGAAAATAAACACATATAATACGCTACAAAGACATTGAGAATGAGTTCTCAAAAGATTAAATGCTTTTTAGGTGTCAAAAGTACACTATTTTACCATTTGGAATGTATTTGCTCTGCTTTAAGCATTCGTGGGATAAAATGAGCGTGCGTTTGACACGCTTTGGAAAAATAAATAAACATATATGAAATGCTACTCAGACGTTAAGAATGAGTTTTCAAAAGATCAAATGCTTATTTGGTGTCAAAAGTGCACTATTTTTGGATTTGGAGTGTATTTGCACTATTTTAAACATTCGTGGGACAAAACGGGCGTGCGTTTGACACGCTTTGGAACAAAAACAAAGAAACACATATAATACGCTACTAAGATGTTAAGAAGTTGTTCTCAAAAGATCAAATGCTTATTTGGGGTCAGAAGGGCACTATTTTACCATTTGGATTGTATATGCATTGTTTTAAGCATTCGTGGGATAAAACGAGCGTGCGTTTGACATGCTTTGGAACTTAAGCAAATAAATAAATATAATACGCTACTAACGTTAAGAATGGGTTCTCAAAAGATCAAATGCTTTTTTGGTGTCAGAAGTGCACTATTTTTCCATTTGGAGTGTATTTGCACTGTTTTAAGCATTCGTGAGATAAAACGAACGTGCGTTTGACAACTCTGGAATTTTGATGTGGTAGAAACTATCACGCAAATTAAACCCTATAAATTATGCAATCGTAGTATGAGTAAGTAAGGATCGTTCTATTCCAGGGATTTGAAGGGATGCTAATCAATATAAATTAAACTTATAAATCTGAAAAGTAAGTTAAACTAACATCAAAACAATGACTTGGGGGATTTTGGACGAATTTAATTAAATATGGATGAAAGGATAGCTAAACGATTCTTCTCCACACATGAAACATATGCATACAAATCGATTTCCTGTTATTCTTCCTATAAACCATGAATGACAATGCCCGCAATGAACTGTGAACAACACTAATTAACTCTCAGATTTTCCTAAGTTTATTGAATTGGACTCAGGGACGCAACCAATGATGGATACGATATTAGATTCATAATCTAATACTTTTAAGTTTCCATTGCGTTACTCTAATTCTTCCTCATTCTTGAGGAATCTATCCTTTAGTATTTCTTAAATACATAAGGACTCACTTGACAGTTGCCTTGGTTCTGATCCTGGGCTTGCATTGATATCGTCTTGTACCAATCTTGGTACAACTCATATCAACGCTTTTCATACAATATGAAATACGTAAATCACCTTTCTGCGTATGCATAAAGGATTCTATTTGCGCATTATGTTTCTTTGGGAGTCAAAAGGGTACATTCCCTTTTAGAAGAGTAATTTCCCAATTTAATTGGAATTGTCCTTTCAGATTGGAGTTTATCATCACATGAGAAACTTCTTAGCATCTTTTGTCTATCATTAGGGATTGATATAATCAAATTATATCTTAAAATCTATCATTATAGATTTGCATCCTATGTATATAGACTATGTCCCCCATATACATTCTATCATTATAGAACGTTTAAAGTCATAACTTTTAACGAAGAAGAATTCCTTTCATTTCTAAAATTAATATATCATATATATATGTTCAAATTTAGGAATACGATTAACTCCCACTAATCTTTTGTAAACCTAGTAAACAAAAGATTCATTTACCTCTTTACGAGAAATCAAATGATTTGATCTTTCTCTCATAAGACGCTTACAGCTCCCACTAGCTTTCTAAGATTCATAATGGATGGATCTTTACAACTTACACGTCTTGTGATTCTTAGTTTTAGATATATATTATCAAGACTATCTTGGTAATGGTTTCAAAAACCCATATTATGTCCAAACATTGAATCACTGTTTAGTTGTAGTTAGCAATCATCGAATTAATAGAAACCAAGACTATGTCAAAGATGGTTTCTTCCAAGTCAACCAATCTCTTTGATTGTAGTCACCTTAAGCTACCAATTAGCTTTAAAGGTTTCATTATTTCGGGTCAAATGGTACTATACCATTTCCTTGAGTATATGTCGTATATACACTCAATGTAAGCATAAGGATTTTCATTCTTATTTCTTTCGAATTAAGAGGTGTAACTCTATGACATGGTCATAAAGTTCAAACCATTCAACTGAAACGGTTTATAAATCTGTCTCAACTACCTTGGAGCTAGTGGTGTAGGAACTAGGTTGTTATATTTGTTGATTATCATCTTGTGTCTCAAAGAACCCATTCTTTGAGTTCTATCTCTCGTTCATTTGCCATATCTTAGGCAAATCCTAGTGTAGGATTACAATGAACTACCCAACAAACAACATTTGTCAGTTGGTTTATAGAAGTGATATCCAAAGGTTAATATAAGGATATTACACAAGATTGTTCTCAAACAAATATTGCTTATTAGCACACAACCCCAAATCTTGACACGATTAAGACTTGTCTTTCTTTCCAATTACATCCTATGGAGTCATGAAAATTTTGGAAGATCTTCTAATTGACAATCATATTGTCTTAGAAGTATATATCCTATATATGGGTAATTGATAACATCCAACGAACTAAATCTTATTCGAGTTCGTTCTTCTCCTAATAGAGAAATCCATTATCTTATGATGCTACTTTCCTTGATTTCTATCAAGGAAACTCTTCTAAAGTGTTATATTTCCTTGGATCAAATCTAAGGTGGTAAATACTTTAGACGTCTTACTAATCAATTTACATTCTTGAGTTCTTTGAAACCTTTTGCAAAGTATTCAGACTTTTGTTTATTCAAAATACACGATAGTCCAACCGAGAGCGATCTTCAGTGAATGTCATACAACATGAGTAGTATTATGTTGTGGATAAGTACCACTAACATCTAAGTGAATTAACCTCAACAACTTTGTGATTCTTTCTTCTTTCCAAAAGAATAAAGATTCGAACATTCGCCTCTATACAATTTTAACAAGAAGGCATTGGATCCGGACTTAACGATCCAAAGTATCCATCTATGACCAACTCGTAATTTATGTTTTTAGAGGAGTCACAACAAAGTTGGGATTAGTCACTACCTTGCAACCTTTTGGGTTTTAAGCATTGTCATATTCTTGTCAAACAAAACATTCATCCATCTCTTATAGTGACGGAATTAAGTTCCTTTACTCAAATTGAAATGTAACGACAATCTTTGTTTTCCATTTCTTTGGTAGTTCATATGAGGAAGCAAGTACTATTTGCTTTCGCAAAGATCTATATCTTATTCACGTTCCGAATGTGAAGTACTTTCTCTTCTCTCATTAATCTTCTACTTCTTATTAGCGACAATTTTACAACGATTGTAAAACATAGTTACTAATACAGAATCAAGCATTCAAGTAGAAGAACCAACTGTTTTGAATTATTCAAGAACAATTTACAACACCTTTAAAAGGTGTGTTCTCGACTCTTGCAAGACATTTCTTGCAAATACCCCTTCCAATGTCCATCCTTTCATAAAGAAAGTTTGTTCCCTTGGAGTTATATTGCTTTCTTCTTTTGACTTCTCCAATGACTACAATAGTCATGGTCCCTAAACTCCCACTGTCTCTCTTGAAACTTATTTCAATTGTGTTATACACAACAAACGATTTGGAGAGCGTGCGGTTATTGTTCATTATATAGTTTACAATAAACTTAGTGAACCATATGGATAGGGACACAAAGGTGAAGTCCTAGCCTAGTTTCCCTCTCGTGAAGTGGTTTAACACTTCAACACTCAATGATTCAAAATCATCATAAGTCCATGTTGATGGACTATTTTTGTCAACCAACCATCTTGTTCTAAACAAGATTACAAACATTCAAGAGTTGTTCAAGGCAACTCTCATTTCTTCATACAACAATTTGTAAGTGAAGAATCATGGCACATGAAGTGTCCATGTCCTTGTGCTTACTTCTCAAGTTCCTTGTTCATGTAACAAAGAAACAAGCACTAGTGTTTGCATTTAACTAAGAGTTGTTCAAAGCAACTCTTATTTCTTCATACAACGATTTGTAAGTGAAGAACTATGACACTAAAAGTGTTCATGTCTTTGTGCTAGTCTTCATAAGTTCCTTTGTTCATACAACAAAGGAATAAGCATTGGTTGTTTGTGTTGTCCTCTTTATGATAGACTTATCTAACATGTTCTTCCAATGATACATTATCAATAGGAAAATTTTGAGGATGAGACTACTTAGGCACATATACAATCCATTCAAGACAATCTATAGGATTGTGGTACCAAGTCCGGAAACTAAAGTTTTTCTTTGTCAAGTTTTGGATAGCGTTTGCAAATATATCGGTAAATAAATACATAATGAATATAAATTGATTGATTTTAAGCCATTTGATCCGGGTCTTTAAATCAAATAGCACCACCCACTATTTTCGACAAATTCCATATCCCTCATCGGAATTCGAGAGTTTTGGAGGAAACTCTTAGTAGGGTATGGGAAGCTCACTATTACCAAGCTCACCTCACAATGATATGATGTTGGCTAGCAACAATAATAATGAGAGAGTACGCTTACTCATTTACATCTAATGTAAGTACCCATCTTATTTGGCCTCTAGAGAATGAAGCCTCACATTGATATGATGTTGGCGCCATTGCACTTAGTTAAGTCATTCCCACCGTGCCTAGTTCGTGTAGGGGTTCAAGCATAGCCTCAGAATGATGTCATATTAGCTAAACTCGTTGCCTACCTCACTTCATCATGTATGTATATAGAACTCATCCTGAGTGTAAGCACGCACTTTGTACTCCCCCATGATAGGGTGAAGTCAGTGTACGAGTCACAAACGATTGGAGCCTACCACTGTGGAAGGCCACGAAAGAGTGTTCAAAGCACTCTCACGCTTGTCAACTTAATAATGGTTTAGTTAAGGGTTTTAGGTCTCATCACATATAAGCATTCATTTTAATCTTATTAAAACAATTCGGTCCTATTACAACTATTGGTCCATTTGATTGATTTAGTAGTATATGATACTCCCACAAAGCTTGTAAAACTGTTTTTAAAGCAAGAGTATATGGTACTACTAACATAAGCTTTGCATTCATTGATGGACTATATAGTTACCTTAGGGCCTTAGGGCCTTATGATGACTATGAACCTTTGATTCGATCCAACACAAGCCTAGTGTTGGATCTCGGTCTAGGGATGGTGATTGATTTTAGTTACGCGTTTAATCATATTAAGGCGTGTTTCTCCTATTAGGCGTTGGACCCAACTACTCCAATTTCATGCATATCAAATAAACAAGAAATGAGTACTTCAAAGTAAAGAAGAGCTTATGCTCTTTTACAACATTTGATCATATCAAATTACAACCAAAATTAATCTACACATTCCCACGGTTCAAACAAATTTGAGACGGCCTTTCACATAGCTCAATTATCGTAGGCTTAGGTTCATAATCACCATTTCTTTAATTAATTAACGCTTGACATAATTAAACTTGAATGCAACATTTTCATTTGGTTTTTGTATCCATAGAATTGATTTAAATGGAGCTAAATAAAATGAAAATCCAATTCTCATTTAAAGATACAAAACTATTTTGTTCTCTACTAATTTGGGCCAAAAAGCAATAACCTCAACCATTGGGCTATATAGCAAAACACAAACTTTTGGGGTCACTTTGTAGAAACACAAAAGTCCACTACTTCATGTAATTACAACTAGAACCCAAAAATTTCAACAAATACAAAAACTTCAATAAAGGAGCAAAACAATTTGTCCTTTAGTGTTTTTGGGCCCTTACGTAAAACCGTAAACTTTCGGGTCAAAGTACAAATACAAAAAAGTATCAAAACTTTATGTAATTGCATAAAAGCCCTAAAAGTACCCTACTTGTAGGGTTGGCCGGTTTTGGATGAGAGAGGTGTCATAAACTTTTGAATTTTTCAACAAAAGTGAAAGGTGATGGGTTGTAAAGGTGATGGGTTGGTTTGAAAAAGTAGGTATAGGTGTGTAAGAGAAGTACCAATCAAGTACAAAAATTCAAACACATTTTCAACCATCCATCATTAAAACAAAGACTTTATGTAATCAACCAAAACTTTGAATCAAAATACCCAACCTTTTTGTTCTTGCCAAGAACATAACAAGAATAATGAAGAACATTCATGAAAAACCCATAAGAGCTCCATGATCATTTTTCACCCAAAGACACCCAAAAAACTCTCAAACTTGAGGGAAAAAACATATTACCATACTAGGGTACTTAGGGGTTCCTAGTGTCACTTTAAAACACTTTCAACAACATTCAAATCACAAACTATGAACTACAAAACCCAAAAGGATTCACCAACAACTAGACCTAGGCTCTTGATACCACTTGATGGAAAATTTGTGAAAAACATGTTCATTTGAGCAACATCTATGGCATGCAATTAACAATTAAAGGCGGAAGCATGCTTGTATGCACTCAAAACAAAACATTACCCATGAAATTCAAAGCCTAGTAGTTAAGGTGAACCAAGACTCAACTCAAGAACAAAGTGAGTTGAGAAATTTATACCTTTATTGATTCCTCTTTACATAAGCAAAGGCTAATCACCCAAGGAGATAGGGCCTTCATTCCTTGCTTCTTAGCTCCATGGATTTCTTGGATGAGGATGGTAGAAGGGATTCTCCAAGTTCCCAAAATAGGGAACCTCTAATTTTTCCACACCAAGGTGAGCATTGATGAAAAGATGAGTGACCTAGAGGAAGTAAGATTGCTAGCTAATTTCCTCTAGGGTGGCTGGCCTCTTAGAGAGCAAAGAGAGCTTTGTGTTCTCATCTTTTCTCCAAAAGAAACCTGTAATGAATTTTGGCTATAAAGTTCTTTATATAGTCACTTCACTTAAGTGACTAAAAGAACCAAAAACCCTTTCTTTCTCTATATGGCCGGCCTCCTTAAGGCTATGGGCTGTTTGGGCCCTTTTAAATCTCAAGTCATTTAAGTTGTCATACAACTTAAGTTAATGGGCTTGACATTCGAAGCCCATTAGGCCATGAGGCCCAAAACTAACTCGAGGTCTAAAACGAACTTATTCATTTGATTAATTAACATATTAATTAATCCTAGCCATAAATAATTAAACCATTTAATTATCCTTACTCATCTTCATTGTATCCTTCAATCATTACCTTACACGGTGTGCGATCCTTTAGGTTCCTTTTAGCGAGGCAGTGGGCGATTAGAACTCTTACTAATCGATTGTGAATTAAAACATACTTTCAATTCTCCCTTTAGTGATTACTCACCCTTAGGGCTTCCACAAACCATGAGTGACACCTAGCAGTATGTCACGGCTACGCAAGCTAATCAGAAGAGGTTGGAGAACCTATTCAGTTTGGGATTACAATGCAATACGATCTTTCTCTAATACAATACTCTTGACCATATTGTTTGGTTTGATAGTTTATTCATGTCTACTATCCAATGTGATTCTCTTACTTATATGATTACCATGAATATGATTTGGAACGACTTCCTAATTCTCATTCATACTCTGGCCAGAGATTCTAAATCATATCATAGAGTATTATCCCTCAACATTTGAAGGTTAGAGATCCCTTGTTGCGCATTCACTTGCCTCCATGGCTAAGTGGCTTAACCCCAACTATGCTGTGGACAACCTCTGACGGAGTGACTTTGACATAGCCAAAGATCAAGGACTTAACCACAAGACAACTATGATGCCTCAGGTCAAATGACTACTTTGCATTATCCCAACCATGAGTTCTCATGTGACATGAGTATGAGAACTCCTCGTTGATCGCGTTCAGTTGACTCATTCATTATCAGTGGACTCATTCACTATTGAGCACCTATGTACTTATCTTGGTGTCAGTCACACCAATGAGTTGAGACCAGTCACTCTCCCTAAGAGAAGACATAGGACGTACTGATCTTAACGGACTGTCAATGCCCAATTGGCAATCCTATGATCAGGAACATTTAGGATATGTGTACGAAAGAGAATGGTCTCATGAATCTAACTTCTTTAGATCACATTCTCCCTATTACATATTCCTTGGACTTATCGTTTAAGCATATAACATTTATATGAGATGGCTTAAAACAATAATCTTTGTCCTTTATATTAAACTAGATTAGTTTAACATGTGAAATGTTCGTAAAGTATCATCATATGATTGGTTTTAGGGCACATTTCCAACAAGCTTTGAATTCACCTTAAGCTACAAAGAAGCTTAGTTATGAAGGAAAATTTGTGAAAAACATGTTCATTTGAGCAACATCTATGGCATGCAATTAACAATTAAAGGTGGAATCATGCTTGTATGCACTCAAAACAAAACATTACCCATGAAATTCAAAGCCTAGTAGTTATGGTGAACCATGACTTAACTCAAATCTTAAAGAAAGGAGTTGAGAAACTTTTATACCTTTGAAGCACCTCTTTACTTAGCAAAGGTTAATCACCCATGTGAGGGCCTTCTTTCCTTTGTCTCCTTGCTCCTTGGCTCCATGGATATGGATGGAAGAATTGATTCTCCAAAAGTCCCCAAGGTAGGAGACCTCTAATTTTCGACACCAAGGATGGTGAAGGAAGAAGATGAGTGACCTTGGAGGAGGAAGGATTGCTAGCTAATCCCCTCAAAGGGGGCCGGCCTTCTAGAGAGAAAGGGAGAGAGATGTTTTCTCCAATTTTCTCCAAAAGAAACCCTAAATGAATTTTGGCTATAAAGTTCTTTATATAGTCCCTTCAATTAAGGCTATGGGCTGTTTCGGCCCTTTTGGGTATTTAGTCAATAAGTTGTCATACAACTTATGTTAATAGGCTTGACATTCGAAGCCCATTGGGCCTTGAGGCCCAAAACTAACTCGAGGTCTAAAACGAACTTATTCGTTTGATTAATTAACATATTAATTAATCCTAGCCATAAATAATTAAACCGTTTAATTATCCTTACTCATCTCCATTGTATCCTTCAATCATTACCTTACACGGTGTGCGATCCATAATGTTCCTTTTAGCGAGGCAGTGGGCGATTAGAACTCTTACTAATCGATTGTGAATTGAAACTTACTTTCAATTCTCCCTTTAGTGATTTTACATCTTCAGGGCTTCCACAAGCCATGAGTGACACCTAGCAGTATGTCATGGCTACCCAAGCTAATCAGAAGAGGTTGGAGAACCTGTTCAGTTTGGGATTACAATGCAATATGGTCTTTCTCTAATACAATACTTTTGACCACATTGTTTGGTTTGATAGTTTATTCATGTCTACTATCCAATGCGATTCTCTTATTTATATGATTACCTTGAATGTGATTTGGAACGACTTCCTAAATCTCATTCATACTCTGGCCAGAGATTCTTAATCATATCATAGAGTATTCTCCCTCAACGTTTGAAGGTTAGAGACCCCTTGTTGCGCATTCACTTGCCTCCATGGCCAAGTGGCTTAACCCCAACTATGTCGTGGACACTTTCTGACGGAGTGACTTTGACATAGTCAAAGATCAAGGACCTAACCATAAGACAACTATGATGCCTCAGGTCAAAGGACTACTTTGCATTATCCCAACCATGAGTTCTCATGTGACATGAATATGAGAACTCCTCGTTGATCGCGTTCAGTGGACTCATTCTCTATTGAGCACCTACATACTTGTCTTGGTGTCAGTCACACCATTGACTCAAGACTAGTCACTCTCTCTAAGAGAAGACATAGCACGTACTGATCTTAACGGACTGTCAATGCCCAATTGGCAATCCTATGATCAGGAACATTTGGGATATGTATACGAAAGAGAATGGTCTCATGGATCGAACTTCTTTAGATCACATTCAACCTATTACATATTCCTTGGACTTATCATTTAAGCATATAACATTTATATGAGACGGCTTAAAACAATAATCTTTGCCTTTTATATTAAACTAGATTAGTTTAACATGTGAAATGTCCGTAAAGTATCATCATATGATTGGTTTTAGGGCACATTTCCAACAATCTCCCACTTGCACTAGAGCCAATCAGCTTGATCATCAGTGATGATACCTCTTCTGTAGTCATTTCAAAAATGGCTGAGTAGTAGGCCTAGACAATGGATATCTATATGTTATCCATAGAAGCAACCTTGAGAACAACGACGTCACCATTATACATGATTCTCAATCATGTGGTTTAGTCTCTCATTTGAGTTCGGATCTTGATGAGACCTTGATTCCCTGGCTTGAGTTATCGCCCCATTAGTGTCGTAGTGTCGGCACACTAGATACACTTTCTGGTTAGAACCGAATGGAGAGTTCATAAATGAACTTTCCCATCCAAACAACATTGTTGTAAACTTCTATATGGCGATATATATTTTGCATTCATGATGGAAGATACTAAAGTCATTACCTTTAATATTTCCACCCAAATATCTCTTCAGTCATAATAAAGAGATATCCAATTATCTCTTCATTCAAAATGAAGAGACATCCAATGATGGATACGATATTAGATTCATAATCTAATACTTTTATGCTTCCATTGCGTTATTGCGTTACTCTAATTCTTCCTCATTCTTGAGGAATCTATCATTTAGTATTTTTTAAATACATAAGGACTCACTTGACAGTTGCCTTGGTTCTGATCCTGGGCTTGCATTGATATCGTCTTGTACCAATCTTGGTACAACTCATATCAACGCTTTTCATACAACATGAAATACATAAATCACCTTTCTGCGTACGCATAAAGGATTCTATTTACGCATTAATTCTTTGGGAGTCAAAGGGGTACGATCCCTTTGTGAAGAGCAACTTCCTAGTCTTACTAGAATTGTCATTCTGACTAAAGTTTGTCATCATATGAGAAACTTCCTAGCATCTTTCATCTATCAATAGGGATTGAGATAATCCAATTATATCTTAAAATCTATCATTATAGATTTGCATCCTATGTATATAGACTATGTCCCCCATATACATTCTATCATTATAGAACGTTTAAAGTCATAACCTTTAACGAAGAAGAATTCCTTTCATTTCTAAAATTAATATATCATATATATGTTCAAATTTAGGAATACTATTAACTCCCACTAATCTTTTGTAAACCTAGTAAACAAAAGATTCATTTACATCTTTATGAGAAATCAAACGATTTGATCTTTCTCTCATAAGACGCTTACAGCTCCCACTAGCTTGCTAAGATTCATGATGGATGGATCTTTACAACTTACACGTCTTGTGATTCTTAGTTTTAGACATATATTATCAAGACTATCGGTAATGGTTTCGGAAACCCATATTATGTCCAAACATTCAATCACCATTTAGTTGTAGTTAGCAATCCTCGAATTAATGGAAACCAAGACTACGTCAAAGATGGTTTCTTCCAAGTCAACCAATCTCTTTGATTGTAGTCACCTTAAGCTACCAATTAGCTACGAAGGTTTCATTATTTCGGGTCAAATGGTACTATACCATTTCCTTGAGTATATGTTGTATATACACTCAATGTAGTCATAAGGATTTTCATTCTTATTTCTTTCGAATTAAGAGGTGTAACTCTATGACATAGTCTTAAAGTTCAAACCATTCAACTGAGACGGTTTATAAATCCTTCTCAACTACCTTGGAGCTTGTGGTGTAGGAACTAGGTTGTTATATTTGTTGATCATCATCTTGTCACTCAAAGAACCCATTCTTTGAGTTCTATCTCTCGTTCATTTGCTTTATCTTAGGCAAATCCTACTGTAGGATTACAACGAACTACCCAACAAATAACATTTATTAGTTGGTTTATATAAGTGATATCCAAAAGTTAATTTAAGGATATCCCACAAGATTGTTCTAAAACAAATATTGCTTATTAGCACACAACCCCAAATCTTAACACAATTAAGACTTGTCTTTCTTTCCAACTACATCCTATGGAGTTATGAAAATTTTGGAAGATCTTCTAATTGACAATCATATTGTCTTAGAAGTATATATATACTATATATGTGGGTAATTGATAACCTCCAACGAACTAAGTCTTTTTAGAGTTCGTTCTTCTCCCAATGGAGAAATCCATTATCTTATGATGCTACTTTCCTTGATTTCTATCAAGGAAACTCTTCTAAAGTGTTATATTTCTTTGGATCAAATCTAAGGAGGTAAATACTTTAGACGTCTTACTCATCAACTTTCATTCTTCAATTCTTTGAAACCTTTTGCAAAGTATTCGGACTTTTGTTTATTCAAAATACACGATAGTCCAACCGAGAGCGATCTTCGGTGAATGTCATACAACATGAGTAGTATTATGTTGTGGACAAGTACCACTAACATCTAAGTGAATTAACCTCAACAACTTTGTGATTCTTTGTTCTTTCCAAAAGAATAAAGATTCGAACATTTCGCCTCTATACAATTTTAACAAGAAGGCATTGGATCCGGACCTAACGATCCAAAGTATCCATCTATGACCAACTCGTAATTTATGTTTTTAGAGGAGTCACAACTAAGTTGGGATTAGTCACTACCTTGCAACCTTTTGGGTTTTAAGCATCGTCATATTCTAAACAGTTAACACTACCACATTATCTCTACTATAGAGACAATCAATTAGATTATAATAATCCAATCATTGATTAATAAAGAACAATGTTTTGTCCAACAAAACATTCATCCACCTCTTATATTGACGGAATTAAGTTCCTTTATTCAAACTGGAATGTAAAGACAATCTTTGTTTTTCCAATTCCTTTGGTAGTTCATATAAGGAAGTAAGTACTATCTGCTTTCATAGAGATCTATATTTGATTCACGTTCTGAATGTGAAGTACTTTCTCTTCTCTCATTAATCTTCTACTTCTTATTAGCCACATTTTTACAACGATTGTAAAAACATAGTTACTAATATGGAATCAAGCATTCAAGTAGAAGAACTAACTATTTTGAACTATTCAAGAACAATTTACAACACCTTCGAAAGATGTGTTTTTGACACTTGCAAGACATTTCTTGCATATACCCCTTCCAATGTCCATCCTTTCATAAAGAAAGTTTGTTCCCTTGGAGTTATTTTGCCTTCTTCATTTGACTTCTCCCTTGACTACAATAGTCATGGTCCCTAAACTCCCATTGTCTCTCTTGAAACTTATTTCAATTGTGTTAAACACATCAAACGATTTGGAAAGCGTACGGTTACTGTTCACTATATAGTTTACTATAAACTTAGTGAACCATTTGGTTAGGGACACAAAGGTGAAGTCCTAGCCTAGTTTCCCTCTCGTGAAGTGGTTTAACACTTCAACACTCAATGATTCAAAATCATCCATGTTGATGGACTATTTTTGTCAACCAACCATCTTGTTCTAAACAAGATTACAAACATTCAAGAGTTGTTCAAGGCAACTCTTATTTCTTCATACAATAATTTGTAAGTGAAGAATCATGGCACATGAAGTGTCCATGCCCTTGTGCTTACTTCTCAAGTTCCTTGTTCATTTAACAAAGAAACAAGCACTAGTGTTTGCATAAACTAAGGGTTGTTCTAAGCAACTCTTATTTCTTCATAAGTTCCTTTGTTCATACAACAAAGGAATAAGCATTGGTTGTTTGTGTTGTCCTCTTTATGATAGACTTATCTAACATGTTCTTCCAATGATACATTATCAATAGGAAAATTGTGAGGATGAGACTACTTAGGCACATATGCAATCCATTCAAGACAATCTATGGGATTGTGGTACCAAGTCCGGAAACTAAAGCCTTTGGCTTTTCTTTGTCAAGTTTTGAATAGCGTTTGCAAATATATCGGTAAATAAATACATAACAAATATAAATTGATTGATTTTAAGCCATTTGATCTGGGTCTTTAAATCAAATAGCACCACCCACTATTTTGGAGAAAACTCTTAGTAGGGTATGGGAGGTTCACTATTACCAAGCCCACCTCACAATGATATGATGTTGGCTAGCAACAATAATAATGAGAGAGTACGCTTACTCATTTACATCTAATGTAAGTACCCATCTTATTTGGCCTCTGCAGAATGAAGCTTCACAATGATATGATGTTGGCTCCATTGCACTTAGTTAAGTCATTCCCACCATGGAAGTTCGAGTAGGGGTTCAAGAACAACCTCACAATGATATGATGTTGATCATTCTCGTTGCCTACCTTCACAACATCATGTAAGCGTATAGGACTCTTCCTGAGTGTAAGCACGCACTTTGTACTCCTCCATGATAGGGTGAAGTCGGTGTACGAGTCACAAACGATCGAAGCCTACCACGGTGGAAGGCCACGAAAAAGTGTTCAAAGCACTCTCACGCTTATCAACTTAATAATGGTTTAGTTGAGGGTTTTAGGTCTCATTTCATATAAGCATTTATTTTAATCTTATTAAAACAATTCGGTCCTATTACAACTATTGGTCCATTTGATTGATTTAGTAGTATATGATACTCCCACTAAGCTTGTACAACGGTTTTTAAAGCAAGAGTATATGGTACTACTAACATAAGCTTTGCATTCATTGATGGACTATATAGTTACCTTAGGGCCTTAGGATGACTATGAACCTTTGATTCGATCCAACACAAGCCTAGTGTTGGACCTCGGTCTAGGGATGGAGATTGATTTTAGTTACGCGTTTAATCCTATTAAGGCGTGTTTCTCCTACTGGGCGTTGGACCCAACTTCTCGAATTTCATGCATAGCAAATAAACAAGAAAGGAGTACTTCAAAGTAAAGAAGAGCTTATGCTCTTTACAACATTTGATCAAAACAAATTACTTTAAAGTAAAGAAGAGCTTATGCTCTTTTACAACATTTGATCATATCAAATTACAACCAAAATTAATCTACACATTCCCATGGTTCAAACAAATTTGAGACGGCCTTTCACATAGCTCAATTATTGTAGGCTTAGGTTCATAATCACCCTTTCTTTAATTAATTAACGCTTTAACTAATTAAACTTGAATGCAACATTTTCATTTGGTTTTTGTATCCATAGAATTGATTTAAATAGAGCTAAATAAAATGAAAATCCAATTCTCATTTAAAGATACAAAACTATTTTGTTCTCTTCTAATTTGGGCCAAAAAGCAATAACCTCAACCATTGGGCTATATTGCAAAACACAAACTTTTGGGGTCACTTTGTAAAAACACAAAAGTCCACAACTTCATGTAATTACAACTAGAACCCAAAAATTTCAACAAATACAAAAACTTCATTAAAGGAGCAAAACAATTTGTCCTTTAGTGATTTTGGGCCTTTACGTAAAAACGTAAACTTTCGGGTCAAAGTACAAATACAAAAGTGAAAGGTGATGGGTTGTAAAGGTGATGGGTTGGTTTGAAAAAGTAGGTATAGGTGTGTAAGAGAAGTACCAATCAAGTACAAAAATTCAAACACATTTTCAACCATCCATCATTAAAACAAAGACTTTATGTAATCAACCAAAACTTTGAATCAAAATACCCAACCTTTTTGTTCTTGCCAAGAACATAACAAGAACAATGAAGAACATCCATGAAAAACCCATAAGAGCTCCATGAACATTTTTCACCCAAAGACACCCAAAAAACTCTCAAACTTGAGGGAAAAAACATATTACCATACTAGGGTACTTAGGGGTTCCTAATGTCACTTTAAAACACTTTTAACAAGACAAACATGAACCCAAAAATCCACCCTTTGGATTTGGCCGAATTTCCCCAAAAACATGGCACCAAATTTTAGCTCCAAAATTCATGCTCATATGAACTACATCTACAACATTTGAGATGGCAAATTTTCTAACAAAATTTACTTTCAAAGAAGCAAGAATAAAGCTTGTAACAATTACGACATTCAAATCACAAACTATGAACTACAAAACCCAAAAGGATTCACCAACTACTAGACCTAGGCTCTTGACACCACTTGAAGGAAAATTTGTGAAAAACATGTTCATTTGAGCAACATCTATGGCATGCAATTAACAATTAAAGGCGGAATCAGGCTTGTATGCACTCAAAACAAAACATTACCCATGAAATTCAAAGCCTAGTAGTTATGGTGAACCATGACTCAACTCAAATCTTAAAGAAAGGAGTTGAGAAACTTTTATACCTTTGAAGCACCTCTTTGCTTAGCAAAGGTTAATCACCCATGTGAGGGCCTTCTTTCCTTTGTCTCCTTGCTCCTTGGATCCATGGATATGGATGGAAGAATTGATTCTCCAAAAGTCCCCAAGGTAGGAGACCTCTATTTTTCGACACCAAGGACGATGAAGGAAGAAGATGAGTGACCTTGGAGGAGGAAGGATTGCTAGCTAATCCCCTCCAAGGGGGCCGGCCTTCTAGAGAGAAAGGGAGAGAAATGTTCTCTCCAATTTTCTCCAAAAGAAACCCTAAATGAATTTTGGCTATAAAGTTCTTTATATAGTCCCTTCAATTAAGTGACTAAAAGAACCACAAATCCTTTCCTTCTCTATATGGCCGGCCTCCTTAAGGCTATGGGCTGTTTGGGCCCTTTTGGGTATTTAGTCAATAAGTTGTCATACAACTTATGTTAATGGGCTTGACATTCGAAGCCCATTGGGCCTTGAGGCCCAAAACTAACCCGAGGTCTAAAACGAACTTATTCGTTTGATTAATTAACATATTAATTAATCCTAGCCATAAATAATTAAACCATTTAATTATCCTTACTCATCTCCATTGTATCCTTCAATCATTACCTTACACGGTGTGCGATCCATTAGGTTCCTTTTAGCGAGGCAGTGGGCGATTAGAACTCTTACTAATCGATTGTGAATTGAAACTGACTTTCAATTCTCCCTTTAGTGATTTTACATCTTCAGGGCTTCCACAAGCCATGAGTGACACCTAGCAGTATGTCATGGCTACCCAAGCTAATCAGAAGAGGTTGGAGAACCTATTCAGTTTGGGATTACAATGCAATACGGTCTTTCTCTAATACAATACTCTTGACCACATTGTTTGGTTTGATAGTTTATTCATGTCTACTATCCAATGTGATTCTCTTATTTATATGATTACCTTGAATGAGATTTGGAACGACTTCTTAAATCTCATTCATACTCTGGCCAGAGATTCTTAATCATATCATAGAGTATTCTCCCTCAACGTTTGAAGGTTAAAGATCCCTTGTTGCGCATTCACTTGCCTCCATGGCCAAGTGGCTTAACCCCAACTATGCCGTCGACACTCTCTGACGGAGTGACTTTGACATAGTCAAAGATCAAGGACCTAACCACAAGACAACTATGATGCCTTAGGTCAAAAGACTACTTTGCATTATCCCAACCATGAGTTCTCATGTCACATGAATATGAGAACTCCTCGTTGATCGCGTTCAGTGGACTCATTCTCTATTGAGCACCTACATACTTGTCTTGGTGTCAGTCACACCATTGACTCGAGACTAGTCACTCTCTCTAAGAGAAGACATAGCACGTACTGATCTTAACGGACTGTCAATGCCCAATTGGCAATCCTATGATCAGGAACATTTAGGATATGTATACGAAAGAGAATGGTCTCATGGATCTAACTTCTTTAGATCACATTCTCCCTATTACATATTCCTTGGACTTATCTTTTAAGCATATAACATTTATATGAGACGGCTTAAAACAATAATCTTTGCCTTTTATATTAAACTAGATTAGTTTAACATGTGAAATGTCTGTAAAGTATCATCATATGATTGGTTTTAGGGCACATTTCCAACAGGTTACACATGTTCATCATAACTAAAAAGCAATCTAAAATAAACATTGAAACTTAAAACAAAGAAAGAAAGAACTCTGAAAATTCCAGCAACTTCAATGGATGAATGGTAGGCGCGGCACACCCTAAATCGTTGCAGGAATTTCATTTATATGGGAAGGGAACTACTGAATCCAAGGAGGAAAGGGTTTTGGCGTTTTAAATTACTTTAGAACTCTAAGAATCAGGTAGAAAGTGTTGGAATGTGATTAGGATTCCTCCTTGCAGCTGGAGATAAGATAAGATATTGTTGGATAAGATAGGATAAGATAATGTTCCTCTCCAACTAGGATTCCTCTTTCTTGTGTAATTCCTAGTCTTCCAAGCCTCAACTTTCATTTCTCCAGAGTTTAGCACATGTCTAACACCATTTAAAGACCAAAAACTTCCAGCCCATATGCTATCCAATCCTAGTCCAAAACTGCTCCAAATTGCTCCATTTAGCTATTTATTGTCATCTTTACCAACTGGACCTACAATAATATGAAAATAACTTAAATTACCAAAATAAATGGAAATTAACTAAGTAAATGCAAAGAAATAAGATAACAAAGTCGCATAAATATGCTCCTATCAAATTCCCCCACACTTAACTTTTGCTAGTCCCCGAGAAAAACAAAGAAAACAAAACAAAACCTAAACCTTCCAACAATTGCCTCAGGGATTTCCAATGAAACATGACATGGTAAAAATCATTACTTAGATTTTAGCAATCCTTACTCTTGAGCTTATACTTAACCGCAGTAACCACTCACTAGCTCTCATTTAATCAATTAAAACATTTGAAAGTAGTAACATGCTTTAGAGAATTCACTCAATTCCTCATCGGATATACTCTCTATTTTCACATAGATTTTTTGACTACACTCCCTAAACCAAGTATATGTGAGAAGATTGATGTAAACATGTAGACTAGCACTCGCATATGTTATAACAAAGAAGGCACTTTCTGGAATTATTAATACAAACATGTATATGATCTCATGAATGGAATGCCACTACTTAGAAGTGAGAACCAGGGATTCCATATGCTCGTACCAATTTCAAACTCCACATATTGAATCACATAACAATCAAGATAAAAGTCTAAGGGTTGTAATGGGGCTAAGGTATTGGCTAACAAAGAAAGGTTAAGGATAAACAAAGGTTCTTAAAGTGATAGTAAGCAAAGTAATGAAATCAACACTTAGAATTCAACTTTTGATTGCAGCACCCAACTTTAAACACAAAGGGGATATTTGTACAACTTTAGGGTCAGATTCACATTTTTGGACCCTTCTTCAACAACCAACACTTATGAACTCATTCTCACTTCTTTGCAACCTCTTTTTTTTTTCTTTTCTCAACTTTTTTTTTCAACGTTTTTCTTCTTTCTTTCTTTTTTTCTTTTTCTTTTTCTCTTTTTTTTGAAACATAAAACATAAGCACTACTTCACCGAATTCAAAAGAACAAATTCTTCCCCCACACTTGTTTTTCTGCAATTCGTAGATCAAAAGGAATTCCCAACAAGTCATGCTCTTGCATTCTTTAAGAACATGGGTATGGATATTCCTATACTAGGCTAGGTAGGGATAATGCAAGCTAACAAAGAAAATAAGCTAAATAAGGCCCAAAGGGGTTAAACCTACAATACATATGCAAGGGATAAGGCTTATTGGCTCTTGTGGTAACTAAACAACTTCATATTGTTATTTATTATGCAATCAATTTTATGCTTTGAATGAAACGGGCATGAGTTCTAGTATTTGGAACTAAAACGATGAAAAAGCATTCTAAGTAGCAACCAAGCAAAGAAATAATGATATCATGCAGTGACTTTGGAAAACAAGAATATCACATATTATTAACCCTCCAAACAAAGAATAGGCTAAGTTTCATAGGGTTGTAGCGTTAGTTTGAGTTTCTTCCTTCAAGCATGTTACAAAAACTGATTTTTTTTCTCTTTATGATTACATGTGAATTCGTAAATGACAACTACAACTAAGTATTAACCAAAGAGCATATCAAACTTCCACCCATGTTTGTAACTTTCTTTAACAGTCATGCAATTAAAAACCAAATCCTCATCATTGTGTTGGAGGGTACCCTAAGACACGAACAAGCAACAAAAACGACTCTTTTTGGTATTTTCTGAAGCTTTTTCGATTTGTTTTCAAAATTTTGTTACATGACACACAATAAAACACTTTAAAACAGTGAATAACAATATTAGTAGTGATAGGTGGTGAAATTCGAAGATAAGTTATGAAAAGCAATCTGTTTACCCCTACACTTAAACCAAACATTGTCCTCAATGTTTCAAAAAAAAAAAACTTAAACAAGAAAGCAACAAAAGATAACTAGCAAACAATATAATCATGGCAAAGTAAAAGGATGACTTTATACTATGAAGATGATTTTGAGATATATGTACCTATGTTTGGAAATATTATGTTCAAGGTTTTTATGCGTATCTAGTGGTCACTATTCTACCTGGGGCGAGGATCTGGTGTTGGCAAGTGGGCCCAGAGAAATAATTCCTGGCTTTGGGCCGAGGGACATGGAGCTGGCAATGGGCACGGAGAAATAATCTCTGGCTACAGGCGCAAAGACAAAGGAGCAAGCATTGAGCCGAGAGATATTATTATTTGATACCACTATTTAGCACACTATATACGAGATATGTTTTATGAGATGTTTTATGGCATGCTAGGGTTTTCGGAAAACCTACTACCTATTATACTATAGATGTTTTCATAAAACTTTAGAGGTTAGTATGTTGATAACTGTTTCAGTATATATATATATATATATATATATCAACTTGGTCCCCTCATGTTTGTGTTGCCCCCCTCAGGACTTAGAATCGAGGCATGCAATCCAAGCGTCAAGGCACTTCCGCATCGGCATCTTCGAGTCCTCTCGGTGTAGGACCCATTCCTTTATTCATTCAATTTTATATTATTTCTTTATAGTGGTCTAAACTAGTTGTATGCTCTGAACACGTTCCTCATTCGTATATTAATTTATATTTAAATTTAATTTATATTTAAATTTATATGTCTTATTTATTCTTGTTCTCATGCATTCTAAATGGCTTACGTTACCTTCAGGTGTCGACAAGCACATACCTACTCTAGTGTTTAGGGAATATCGGAATTGGGGCGTGTCAAGAACTCTTCAAATTGATTGTGAATTGAAACTTACTTTCAATTCTCCCTTTAGTGATTATACACCTTTAGGGCTTCCACAAACCATGAGTGACACCTAGCAGTATGTCATGGCTACCCAAGCTAATCAGAAAAGGTGGAGAACTTGTTCAATTTGGGATTACAATGCAATATGATCTTTCTCTAATACAATACTCTTGACCACATTGTTTGATTTGATAGTTTATTCATGTCTACTGTCCAATGTGATTCCCTTACCTTGAATGGGATTTGGAACTAATTCCTAAATCTCATTCCTACCCTAGCCAGAGATTCTTAATCAAATCATAGAGTATTCTCCCTGAAACGATTTGAAGGTTAGAGATCATTTTTGTGCATTCACTTGCCTCCATAGCTAAGTGGCTTAACCCCAACTATGCCGTGGACACCCTTTGACGGAGGGACTTTGACATAGTCAAAGATCAAGGACCTAACCATAAAACAACTATGATGCCTCAGGTCAAATGACCACTTTGCATTATTCTAACCATGAGTTTTCATGTGGCATGAGTATGAGAACTCCTTGTTGATCGCGTTCAGTTGACTCATTCTCTATTGAGCACTTGCATGCTTATCTTGGTGTCAGTCGCACCAATGACTCGAGACTAGTCACTATCTCTAAGAGAAGACATAGCACGTACTGATCTTAACAGACTGTCAATGCCTAATTGGCAATCCTATAATCAGGAACATTTAGGATATGTATACGAAAGAGAATGGTCTCATGAATCTAACTTCTTTATATCACGTTCTGCTAATTACATATTCATTGGACTTATCGTTTAAGCATAAAACATTTATATGAGACAGTTTTAAACAATAATCTTTGCCCTTTATATTAAACTAGATTAGTTTAACATGTGAAATGTCCGTAAAGTATAATCATATGTTTGGCTTTAGGGCACATTTCCAACATACACAAAAATGTAGAATGTTACGTGGATGAAGTTGTTGTCAAGACAAGACCCAAAAGAGATTCAATCACTTGAAGGATTTACGAACGGTGTTCAACAAACTATGACACTATAACCTCGAAATGAACCCGTTGATGTGTGCATTTGGCGTCACTTCTTCGAAGTTCCTCGGCTTTATTGTCAAGCACCGTAGCATTGAAGTAGACCAATCTAAGATCAAGGCCATCAAAAGCATGCCTGAACTAAGGAACTTACATGAGCTGAAAAGTCTACAAGGGCAGCTAGCCTTCATCAGATGATTCATCTCCAACCTCGCTAGACACTGTCAACCCTTTAGTCAACTCATGAAGAAGGACGTTCCGTTCATATGGGATGATGCCTGCCACAATGCCTTTGAGAGCATAAAAAGGTACCTGGCAAGCCCATCCATCTTTAGAGCTCCCGTGCCTGAAAAGCCCATTTTCCTATACATTGCCGCCAAGAAGGTTCCATTTGAGCACTCTTAGCATAAGAAAATGAAGACCAAAAGGAAAGAGCACTCTACTACCTAAGTAGAACTTTCACTGGTGCTGAGCTCAACTACTCACCGATCGAGAAGATGTGCCTTGCCCTAGTCTTTGTCGTCCAAAAGCTAAGACACTACATGCATGCTTACACCATCCAATTGGCTGCTAAAGCCGATCCAATCAAGTACATTATGTCCAAACCTATTCTGACAGGGCAACTAGCTAAATGGGTTTTGCTTCTCAACCAACACGAGATCATCTACGTCCCAGCTAAAGCCGTTAAGGGACAAGCACTAGCAGACTTCCTTGCCAATCATCCAATCCTAGCTAATTGGAAAATCTTGGACGACGTGCCTGATGAAGAGGTGTTCTACATCAACATCTTCTCGACATAGACAATGTTCTTCGACGGATCCACACGAGAAGACCAAGCGGGGGCAGGAGTAGTATCATGTCACCATAAAGACAAGTACTACCCTATTCCTTTCGATTAAGCGAGTTGTGCTCCAAAAACATTGCTAAGTACCAAGCGCTGATCATTAGACTCCAAATGGTGATCGACATGAAAATCATAACGCTAGAAGTGTATAGCAGCTCTAAACTCATAATTAACCAAATCTTAACTGAATATGGAGTGAGGAAAGATGATCTCGTTTCATACTTCCGGCTAGCAACTTAACTGCTACAAAAATTCGAGGCGGTGATGCTAGAACATGTGCCAAGAAAAGAAAATCAACTGATGGACGCTTTCGCTAACTTAGCCTCAAGTATGGTGCTAGGAGAAGATGAAGCTGCGGACGTGCCAATTTGCCAAAGATAGGTGATCCCGCTCGTCACTGAAATGCTACTGGATGATACAAATGTCATCTCAGTATTTCCAGGCGATAGTGAAGAGTGGAGACAACCATTGAACGACTACTTAGAGCATGGAAAGCTTCCAAGTGATCCTAGACACCACTCTAAAATACGTCGACGAGCACCTCGCTTCCTCTACTACAAATGAACACTCCATCGAAGCTCTTTTGAAGGAGTACTTCTGAAATGCCTAGGTGAGGAAGAAGCCAATCAAGCAATGGAAGAAGCACACTTAGGCGTATGCGAGGTACATCAGTCTGGACTAAAGCTACATTTCTAGCTCAAAAGAATGGGTTACTACTGGCCAAGCATGGTGAAGGATTGCCTAGAGTACGCCGAAAGGTGCCAAGCCTGCCAATTCCACGCCAACTTCGTACATCAACTGCCTGAACCATTACACCATACAGTTGTTTCATGACCATTTGATGTATAGGGATTGGACGTCGTAGAACCAATCACACCAAAGTCATTTGCAGGGGAAGCTTACATCCTAGCTGTAACAGATTATTTCTCCAAGTGGGCTGAAGTCGTACCCTTAAGGGAAGTCAAGAAGGAAACTGTCGTCTATTTCATCAAAGAGCATATCATCCACCAATATGGTGTGCCTCGCTACATCATCACTGACAACGAAAAACAGTTCTCCAACCGACTCATAGACGAGCTCTGCGAGAGATACAAGTTCAAGCAACATAAGTTTTCCATGTATCATGCTCCAGCCAATGGTCTTGCGGAAGCATTCAACAAAATGTTGTGCAACCTCCTGAAGAAGATGATTGGCCAAACAAAGAGAGACTGACATGAAAGAATAAGCGAAGCATTTTGGGCATATAGGATGACATAAAGAACTCATACCCAAGCTATGCCTTATTCTCTCGTATATGGCATGGAAGCTGTTCTGCCACTCAAAAGTCAAATCCCCTCACTAAAGATGGCTATACAAGAAGGCTTGACTGAAGAGGAAAATGCAAAGCTATGACTTCAAGAGTTAGATGCACTCGACGAAATAAGGCTTGAAGCTCAACAACACTTGGAATGCTACCAAGCACGACTATCCAAGGCATTCAACAAGAAGGTCTGCCCAAGGTCTATCCAAACTGGAGACCTTGTTTTGGAATTACGAAGGCCTATCATCATAACTCACAAGACAAAAAACAAGTTCACATCAAAGTGGGATGGACCTTACGTAATACAAGAGTTTTACACCAACGGCGCCTACTTAATTATGGCGGAAGACAACTTAAAGATCAACCCCATCAATGGTAGATTCTTGAAATGTTACTACCCCTAAACCAAACAAACAATGATCCTCACCTGCACAAGCCTAAACTGCACACGACAACAATGCTCCTTGTTCACACAAGCTTAAAAGGTGACACTTAATGCTCCTCGCCTGCATGAGCCTAAACTGCACACGGCACAAAGCTCCTCGCCTGCACGAGCCTTGAAGGAAAAATTTGTCCTAGCTAAGAATATGTGAGAACATTTGAACACATAAGCAAACTATTAACACTTTAAAGTAGGCATGCATTAAAAAACAATTCAAAAAACCCATGACTTTCAAAGCCTAGTGAATGGTGAACCAAAAGACTTTTTAGCAAATTAAAGAGAAGAGAGAGTTTGAGTTTCATTACCTTACACAAGGGATTCACCCAAATTGAGGGCCTTCAAGTCACCTCCTTTGCTCCTTGGATGGTTGCTTCTTTGCTTCTCCTTTGCTCCTTGAGGATTGGAGGAGAGGAACTCCAAGAATACCAAAAGTTTGGTGTCTCTAAGTCTCCATACCAAGGATGAGTTGTGAAGATGAAATGGATGACTTAGAGGAAGGAAGATTGCTAGCTATTTTTCCTCTAAGTGCGGCCGGCCTCTTTGGAAGACAAAGAGAGAAAAAGTTTTGCTCTTTTGCCTCAAAACAAAACCCTTGATATGGAAAAGTTATAAAGTTCCTTTTATAGCACCTCACACTTGAGTGGCAAACTTGCAATTATGCCAAGTTCACTACCACTCACCTTATAGCCAGCCATCTTTTAGTTATTGGGCTAATTGCCCATTTTGTTTTAGATGTCATACAACTTAAACATAATGGGCCTTGTGGACCAAAACCCTTTTGGGCCCCGAGACTCGAAACTAACTTGAAAGCCCAATACGAACCTTTCGTATAATTAATTAACTAATTATTTAATCTTAACCATTCTCAATTAAACCATTTAATTGCTTATCCATCTCATTTATATTTCTTCACTTTCATCCTTACTCGGTGTACGATCCATTAGGTTCCAATTACTGAGCCAGTGGGCGATTGTTACTCTTAACGATCGATTGTGAATTGAAACTACATTTCAATTCTCCCCTTGATGAAGATTAGTGTTTACTAATCTTCAAGGCTTCCACAAACCATGAGTGACACCTAGCAGTATGTCATGGCTACCCAAGCTAAGTAGAAATGGTTGGAGAACCTATTCAGTTACAATTACAATGTAATACGGTCCTTCTCTAATACAATACTCTTAATCACATTGTTTGAGTGATAGTTTGTTTCATGTCTACTATCCAATATGATACTTCTCTATATGAATCAATTGAATATGATTTGGAACAAACTTCCTAAGTCATATTCATATGCTTTGCCCAAAGACTCCTGAATCATATCTCATAGTATTCTCCCTCCACCATGGAAGGTTAGAGATCCATTGTCGTGCATTCATATGCCTACATGACTAGATAGCTTAACCCCAACAATGTCATGGACACTCTTGATGGAATGTCTTTGACATGTTCAAAGATCAAGGACCTAAGCATTAGACATCTATGATGCCTCAGGTCAAATGACTACTTTGCATATTGCAACTTACGAGTTCTTACATGACATGTATGTTCGAACTCTCTTTAAATCATATTTCTATGTACTTGATTACCATTTTGAGCACCTATGTGTTTGTCTCATTGTCCAACACTAAATGTCTTGAGACTATTCATACTTATGCTTGAGTTAGCATAACACATACTAACGTTAGTGGATTGTCAATGCCCAATTGGCAATCCTATGGCTAAGAACTTTTTAGGAATGAACTTAAAAGAAAGGTCTCGTTAATCTAACTTACTTAGATCACTTCTCTCGTATATTAAATACATTCCTTGGATTCCCTCATTACTTAAACACATAATACAATAAATAGTGATTAACAATAAGCTTTTCCCTTGATTAAACATATAATAGTTTAACACAATAAGTATTCCAAAAGCTATTACATCAAATGAGTGGCTTTGTGCGCATACTTCCAACAAGCCTAAACTACACACGGTGGCAATGCTCCTTGTTCGTACAAGCTTAAAAGGTGACACCTAACACTCCTTGTTCACACGAGTTTAAAAGGCGACACTCAACGCTTCTGGCCCGCAAGAGCATAAACTGTGTATGGCAAAATCACCATCAAAACCGTCAAAACCATAAAAAAAATTCCATCACTCATTTGAACTACGTCATGACTTGATCCCTCCTCAACCGAGGGTATCTAGGCAATTTGAAACTTCAAAACTTCAAGTACAGTAACATCATCAACAAAAACACAAACATTTTGAAAAATAAAGGGCAAATTCAAAATGTGAATACTTTATTTCTTTAAATGAAGAATTTGGCTACAATGCCTTATTACAAAAAAAAAGCAAAAAACAAAGAAGGCTTAAAGTACAAAAAAAATGGAAGACACTACTTGGAAGCTATGTCCTTAAAACTACGGTGACGATCTTCAAGCAAGCCTTCCAAAGTCTTCAAAGTCTTTACATCGGTGGGAGACAAGGTGGGCACTTCCATGGCCACACTTTTCTCTTGCTCCAGGCATCAAAATCTCATCTTGATGTTGGGAAAGTGTAGCTTCCTGCTCCGAGAGAACACCTTGAAGTCGTGATGCTTCAATTTCCAACTGTTCTCGTTCATGCGCCAACGCTTCTAGACCTACCTGAATGGAAGCTAAAGAAGTCCTTGTGACTTAACAACCTTCTGAAGCAGTTTGCTAGGAAGACCAAGCTTGGGCAATTGATAAGTAAGTTGTTGAACTCTAACTTCTGGACTCAACTTCTTCGAGAAATAACATGCAAGGAAGAATACTTGAGGCGGCAATAAGTTTGGCAATCTTGACTCTCAAGAGCGAAGAATCAATGTTAAGGTTGTCAATCTCAAAATCAAACTTCCACAATTCCTCCGTGAGCAATGCAAGGTCTTCCAATGGGCACTTTGAAATCTTCTTCTTAATATGGCTTTTGATATCCATGGCCGCGCGAAGGTTGATATGATGAATAAGCTGCTCAGTGCTACTAAGGTTTGGCCCTCTCAAAGAGATCTTAGAGCTAGCTGGCAAAGGTGTTAGACGCATGGCGAGCTCTTACATACCTACACCTATACATGGTAAACTTAGGCAACTTCACGGATTTGGAACAAGCTCTGCACCGAGCGGATCCCCAATCTCCTTGTCTGTAGGTATATTGCCTCCAAATAACATATCTATAAAGGAATGAATGCCTACATCCTCCAAATCAAAAGAACAAGGAGGCCCAACCTAAAGAAGACAAAGAAAGGTGTTAGAAACAAAAGCTAAACCAATGAAAGCAGAAGAAATCACAAGAAAGAAGGAAATACATACATCTTTCTCAAGTAATACACGGCCATCAAACTGAGGAGGCCTAAACACTTTCTTCTTCTTATGACAGAAATTAACGTCGTTGTTATCTAGAGCACCTTCATGCAGTTGCTTGTTCAAAACTTGTGGACGTTACCGTAAAACAAGTTAATCCTCGTGCGAATCAACTTCGTCACCCGCCTCTTTAGAAGCATCCAAATGACAAGCACGACATTGAGAAGCTAAAGTCGTAGGTCCATCTTGCAAAGCAGCTACACTCGCACAATCAAAAGGTGCCAGCTGCGTAGGAACCGCAGAACAACCCTCTCTCGACGCATCATTGCGTGAATGAGAAGAGTTGGTGCCACTTGTAGTCCCCAAGTCTTCACAATAAACCCTTGACCACCAACCTACATAGGCACAGGTCACTGGATTACTCTTGAACTCATTCTTGGGTGGCAGGGTGATAGAAGCATTTGTACATGCACGGTTGCAAGACTCCCAATGCATATACGTAGCTTGCAAGGATTCCGACTGTGCATTTTCCTTCAGCTTGCTTAACATATGTTGGACAAAACCAAACTGCCTGTGGAAATGGTGAGGATTATATGGCTAAATAATACATCGATCTTCTTACCGCAAAGAAACATACCCCAAGCGAAGACTTGTGAGATAAGTTAAGTCTGAGAAACGAAGGTGTGAATCATCTAAGAGACCTCACCGCGTCAAGCCAACTCTTGCCAAATGGTCCATCCTTAAACCATCACAGCTTCTAAACAACGCTCACACTTGCAAATCATCAAGGCTCTTCGTAGAAAGCACGCCAGAGTACTTTGTCATCAAAGGTCCCAGCTTGACTGAAGTTGTTGAAGAAGACCCCGACTTGTCTAAAGACGACGAAGAAAAATGAGTACCAAAATACTCACCCAACCAATCATACACATAGTGGTAGCGAAGTACTGCAGCACGATCTTCGGTGCTCACTGAGTTCAAAACAACAATCAAGCCATCATAAATATTGGCTAAAACCGGAATAGCAAGGCTAAAAGATTCACCTGTAACCATCTTGCTAGCCACTTTTAAGACTCCGGGGCGGATAAAGTTGACGTCGTCTTTGGGGAAAACAAACTTACAAAGCCAACAAGCTAAGAAAATGGCTAAGTAAGATTCTTCCACATGCTCTGACGCTACGCCAAGATCCTCAAATACTTTCAACTCGGCAGGGGTACGGCGCCTAGCTGAACTAAAAGCACCTAACAGGTCTAAGTCTCCCTTTGGCTTAATGGTCTTATTGAGGCCACTTTTCTTCGAAGGCTTCTTGTACTTCATGGCATCCCAATACCAAAATCAGATCTATGAAGAAATCTTCATGCCTGATTTACCCTGAGCCTCATAGGAAAGCTTGTGAAATGCCCAAAATAAATAGCGGCAACTCACAGGCAATCATTGGCTATTACGATGAGAAAATTCCTCTACGCTAGGAACAACCTCGTCGTAAAACTTACCCTAGATCGGCAAGCCTCCTATCTTATGGAGGTCCCAAAATGAAATCAACATCTCCCCTTGTGAAGTGTGTGTTGGCCGCTAAACACCAATGCGCAAAGAACGCATGAAGGACGGAAGGATGGCAATCATAAATAAATAAAGATGCGTATACAGCATGATAAAGGCCCATGTTAGTAAGCACTTCTTTGGATCAGCTCAAGACATCTCCAAGCAACTCCCAATAGAACTCAACAAAGATGGCTTCCCCAATAGTCGGTAAAGTGTTATTCCAAGTCAGAGCTCTGCTATAGATGCGATCGCCAAGAAGCTCCAAGTCATAGCTCTGCTATAGATGCGATCGCCAAGAAGCTCAAACAAAGCCGGTGGATTGTCACGAACATGGTGCGAAGGATTCAAGATAAGAATCCTCGATGTACACGCCTTCTTCTTCGTATTTGGTCAACCAAAATCTATCACCTCCCAAGACACTTCAGAAGACCACAACTTGACATGCATTAAGTTATCTTTTGCAAGAAGAACAAGCTCCTTAAGGCCAGTCAACGGCACACAAAGCTTCATTCCCCTATCTTACAAACCGCCTTCCTTCGCAAGAATGGTGATGATATTTCTCTTAAAGCACTTGAAAAATACCATGGCTGTAGCAAAACAAACAAGGCAACATAAGCAGAAGAGAGGGGTAGCCAAAAAAAAAATCGCTTCACCAAAGCAAAACACATGCGTGACAAACCTCATGAGCATTGAAGGATGACAATGACAAAGTGATAGAAGCATATTTATGCGACTTGGTTAACTTGTTTCCTTGCATTTAGGTTGTTGGTTCTTAGTTATTTTAGTATTTTAAGCTATTTTCGTGTGTTTGTAGGTCTAAAATGGAAAGTAGGCAAGAAAGTGCATTTTGGTGCTTTTTGGAGCAGTTTTGGGCACTAAATGGATTGCACATGCTTGGAGTTAAGTGGATGGACGAAATTGAAGATCAAATGAGCTTAGGATCAAATGAAGAATGAAGAGTTCAAAATTGGAAGCCAAGGTTTCTAAAGTTGGAAGTTTCTATTTGTGAAGGTTTCCACTTGTGCAAGTTTCCATTTGTGGAGGTTTCCATTTTTGGGGTTTCCAAAACATGTAGGTTACCTAATTACTCATTCTAGAAGCCCAAAACCGTGCCTAACACATTCCCCTTTTGTTTCAATCCTTGCTGTACAAGGGAGAGGTTTTCTTGCCTATTTTCTGTCATAAAACACATTCCTCTTTTATTCTAATCCTTGCTGCACAAGGGGAGGTTTTCTTGCCTATTTTCTGCCCAAAAATACTTCCCCTTTCTCTTACAAATCAATGCCGCACCTTCTTCTCTTAATTTCTGACCTTTAAAACACATTCATTTTCTCTCCTACATAATTCTACCGAATTTTACATTCCTATTTCTCTTTAAATTCTGATTCTTTCTTACCTATTCAATTATGGCAAATTAGCTAAGTTATGAACCTTTCTTATTATTTTCTGATTGGCTTTTAATCCTAGCCCTATAAATAAAGCCATTCGCACCATTTAGTTTGGCTGGACCATTCAACACAATTTCTACACTCTTTGCACCCACCTTCCATCCACTTATCTACCTATCCATCCTCTACCACCCATCACCAACCATTCTACACACCTTAACCCCTTATGCCGCAGCTTTACAAAGGAAGAAGGAGATGATTAACTTGGATTGCTGGAACATTTCTAGGTGTAATCTATCTTTGTTTTCAATGTTTAATTTAATTTTTCTTTGTTTTGCTGTGAACATGAGGAGCTAAACCCTTTTGGCTAGGGGGAATTTCAAAGCCATGAATATATTTGCAATATGAATTGATTACCTTCAGTTGTGATTTCATAAATTGTGAATGCAATTTGCTTAACTGTTTGATTCAGAACTTATTCTTGTATGTTGATTTAGGATGCATACTTAGTTTGCATGCATGAATTTGATGCTAGAATATAAGGGAGTTTCACCTAATCGTTATGAACCTATATTCATAAGTAGTGAAGGTCGCTGGTCACAATCGTGTTAAGTAAATTCCTAGCAGGAGTATCATGCGCTTTCATAGTTACGAATGCCTTGTCAATGCTTATGATTTTCATAGAGCTTAATGATCTTTGATTGTATCTCTATTATGCGCTTTCATGTAGGGAACTGTTGAAGAATAATTTGATTGCGATGCACTATTTCCGTCCAATTCAATGACATAAGGAAAATCTGAGGGTTAATTTAAGCGTACCTAATTAATCTGGGGTGTTGAGTTTCATGGTTTATCGAATGAACAACTAAAAATTGATTTGTATGCAAGTGTGTCATGTGTGGAGAAGAACCTTCTAGCTAGCCCATCATCCATCAACTCACCCAATTTCGTGTTTAACTTTGTTTAGTTTATGCAATCTGTTTAGTTTAATTAATTTCGTCCAAAACCCAATCCCCCTTTACTTTCTTGTGTTAGATTAGTTAGAAATGTGTTTAAATCTGCCCAATTTAGTGTTTTGAGTCTTACTAGTCTAGAATTCGTCCAAATCAGTCACTAGTGTCTGTTTTGAGTCTATTTGGTTGTTTTAAACTGTTTTGAGTCTTTTAAGTTTGTTTTGAGTCTTGTGAGTCTTGTGAGTCTTGTTAAGTGTTTCTAACTTTGTTTTTGTGTTTTTAAGTTAGTTTAGCGTAGATTAGCAATCCATCCTAATCCCCGGTCCAGAACGATCCCTACTTGCATCTATAGTACAATTGTCAATAAGAGGGTTTAATTTGTGTTTTGTTTTACATCGCATCAAATTTTTGGCGCCGTTTCCGGGGATTAGCAAATTTGCTAATCCCCCGTGTTTCTGTTTGTGTTTTTGTTTTTACATTTTTGTTTTTTATTTTGTTTTGTTTTGTTTTCTTTGTTTCAGGTATTAGACATGGCTATTGCAAACATTCAAGCTCAATTGGTGAATCTTACTTCTTAATTGTCCCAGATTGCCGAAAGAACCACATTACACACTGCTCAAACTCATCAACGTCCTCAATTCATTGCGAACGGAGGTGCTTAGGGTTATCAAGGCCATAACCAATCAAGGGACAACATGTTTTCCAACGCTTACAATTCGGATTGGATAGATTATTCAGATTATATATGGGAGGAACGTCAACAATTTCAACAAGGTGGATATTTGCAGCAAGATGAGGAGTTATATCAATGGCCATATGCACCACCACAGCCTCCACCACAATCTGCCCAAACCAATTCAGGTATGTCTTTGGATAATGATATAGTCTTTAAGTTACTCACTTCTTTATCTCAGGGACAAGAAAATCAAAACAGAAGGGTGGACCATTTGGAAAAGCAAATTGGGTAGATTGCATAGCTCATGGTACAAATTCAAGAACAACGTGAACTCTCCAAATCAACTATTGTCAATTCGATGGGAAACTTTGAAATTGCTGAAGCTATCACTTTGGAAAGTGATATGGAGATTGGTGTTGACTCTAGAACGTCAAAACATACCTTAGAAGTGGACAAAGATCTGCTGATTAAGGAGGAGGAAGAAGATATACCCACAGCAAGGGAAGAACAACCTTTGCCGCAGGCCTTTAGTGCTTCTACGCCATCGAATCAAGGTAAGTTGGGTTCAAATTCGGTTCAATCTAATGTTGTTCCTCCAAATGTACCTTTCCCTCGCAGGTTTTTTATTCCAACGAATGAAGAAAGTGAAAAAACATTGTGGAAGCCTTCCCAAAGATGCAAAATCATACCCAAATTCTTGATACACCACAACAAGTCCCAGATTGTGTTGAATTATTCGAAGAGAATTGTACATCGAGAAGAATGATTCAAGAGCAAGAAGTGGCTGGAGCATATGAAGAATGCATCAAAGAGGATGTTCATGAGACAACAAAGCCCAAAGAAGTTGACTTTTATGACACGGGACAAGTCACAACTATCACATTCAATCTGGCCAAGTCCAACATTCCTGAAACATTCAAAGATGTGGTGTTTGTAATTGAGTTTATGTCGGAGCAAGCAAGTAAGCCATCTATTTCAATTTCAATTATGTTTTCTACTAACTTGTTGATTTTAATGATTCAGGCACCCACACTAGAATTTAAACCATTGTCAAATCATTTCAAGTATCACCATCCATTCCAAGATCAATCCATGCATTCGACAAAGGGAGACCTAGGAATTGCCCCACAATCAGATTTGCGTTCCCAAACCCTTCTCTTTCCTGCATTTATCTTGCCATGATTAGTTAGTTGTTTGTTTGTTTGCTTTTCTGTGAGTTTATGCTTGAAACATTGAGGACAATGTTTGATTTAAGTGTGAGGGGGTAACAAAGTGTTTTTAATGCAAATTCGTGGGATTCTATCACCCATTACTTCTAAGTTGTTTCTCACTGTTTTTAAGTGTTTTTAGACTGTTTTGAAGTATTTTTGTGTGCTTTGAAGTAAAAATACAAAAATTTGAAAAAAATCAGTTTTTGAAGTGTTTTTAGAGTCATTTTTGTGTGTTTGTGTCTTAGGTACCTTCCAACACAATGATGAGGATTTGGTTTTTAATTACATGACTGTTAAAGAAAGTTATGAACATGGATGGAAGTTTGATATGCTCTTTGGTTTATGCTTGGTTATCGTTATAGTTTACGAATTCACATGTAAAATCAGTTTTTGTAACATGCTTGAAGGAAGAAACTCAAACTAAAGCTACAACCCTGTGAGACTTGAGCCTAAAACATTTTTTGGAGAGTTAATATTCTGTGCATTCTTGTTTTCTAAAGTCGTTGCATGATCTCATTATTCCTTGCTTGGTTACTACTTAGAAGGCGTTTCATCATTTAGTTCCAAATACTAGAACTCATGCCCGTTCCATTCAAAGCATGACATTGATTTGCATAAGACATGATCAAGATGAAGTTGTTTAGTGAGCCACAGCCAAAAAGCTAAACCCCTTTGTCATATGTTTTGTAGGTTTAACCCTGTTGAGCCTTGTTTAGCTTATTTTCTTTGTTAGCCCACATTAACCTTACCTAGCCTAGTATAGGACCATCCATACCCTTGTTCTTAAAGGATAATAAGCATCACTTAAAATGAATTCCTTTTGATCTACATTATGCAGAAAATCAAGTGTGGGGGAAGAATTGTTTGTTTTTAAGCTCATTTGTACGCTTTATGTCTCAAAAGTAAAGAAAAATATGAGAAAAACGTATGCAAAAGAAAAGAAAAAGAAAAAGTTATGAAAAGAATGAAAAAGAGTTTGAAAAGAAGACAAAATGAGTTTAAGAGTGTTGATTGTTGAAGGAAAGGTCCAAAACATTGAATCTGGCCCTAAAATGTGTAAATCTCCCCTTTTTGGTCAAAAGTTGATTTCTGCATTCAAAAGTGAATTCTAAGTGTTGATTTCATTGCTTTGCTTACTATTTCTTTAAGAACCTTTGTTTTTCCTTACCTTTCTTTGTTAGCCAATACCCTCAGCCCCGTTACAACCCTTACGCTTCAATCTTGAGTGTTATGTGTTTCAATACGTGGAGTTTGGAATTGGTATGAGCATATGGAATCCATGGTTCTTGCATCTAAGTAGTAGCATTCCTTTCATGAGATCATATTTATATACTCACTTATAACTCCAGAAAAGTGCTTTCTTTGCTATAACATATGTGAGTGTTCGCTTTCATGTTTACATCAATCTTCTCACATATACCTAGTGTGTAGTCAGAAAATCTGAGTGAAAATTGAGTGCATATCTAGTAAGGAATTGAGCAATTTCTCTAAGGCACGTTATTACATTCAAAACGTTGTTTTAATTGGTTAATTGCGAACTAGTGAATGGTGACTGTGATTAAGTATGAGTTCAAGTGTAAGGTTGACCAAAATCTGTGCAAGTAATGATTTTTATTATGTCATGTGCATTGGAAATCCCTAAGGCAAATGTTGGAAGGTTTAGATTGTGTTTTGTTTCTTTTGTTTGTTTTGTGTTGCTTGAGGACTAGCAAAAGCTAAGTGTGGGGGTATTTGATAGGAGCATATTTATGCGACTTGGTTAACTTGTTTCCTTGCATTTAGGTTGTTAGTTCTTAGTTATTTTAGTATTTTAAGCTATTTTTGTGTGTTTGTAGGTCTAAAATGCAAAGTAGGCAAGAAAGTGTATTTTGGTGTTTTTTGGAGCAGTTTTGGGCACTAAATGGATTGCACATGCTTGGAGCTAAGTGGATGGACGAAATTGAAGATAAATGAGCTTAGGATCAAATGAAGAATGAAGAGTTCAAAATTGGAAGCCAAGGTTTCTAAAGTTGGAAGTTTCTATTTGTGAAGGTTTCCATTTGTGCAAGTTTCCATTTCTGGAGGTTTCCATTTTTGGGGTTTCCAAAACATGTAGGTTGCCTACTTACTCATTCTAGAAGCCCAAAACCTTGCCTAACACTTTCCCCTTTTGTTTTAATCCTTGCTGCACAAGGGAGAGGTTTTCTTGCCTATTTTCTGTCATAAAACACATTCCTCTTTTATTCTAATCCTTGCTGCACAATGAGAGGTTTTCTTGCCTATTTTCTGCCCAAAAATACTTCCCCTTTCTCTTACAAATCAATGATGTACCTTCTTTCCCTTTCTTTCTTAATTTCTGACCTTTAAAAAACATTCATTTTCTCTCCTACACAATTCTGCCGAATTTCACGTTCTTATTTCTCTTTAAATTCTGATTCTTTCTTACCTATTCAATTGTGGCAAATTAGCTAAGTTATGAACCTTTCTTACTATTTTTTGATTGCCTTTCAACCCTAGCCCTATAAATAAAGCCATCCGCACCATTTAGTTTGGCTGGACCATTCAACACAATTTCTACACTCTCTGCACCCACCTTCCATCCACCTATCCACCTATCCATCCTCTATCACCCATCACCAACCATTCTACACACATTAACCCCTTGTGCCGTAGCTTTACAAGGGAAGAATGAGAGGATTAACTTGAAGCCTTGCCTAGCCATTCAAGACGTTGGATTGCTGGAACGTTTCTAGGTGTAATCTATCTTTGTTTTCAATGTTTAATTTAATTTCTCTTTGTTTTGCTGTGAACATGAGGAGCTAAACCCTTTTGGCTAGGGGAATTTCAAAGCCATGAATATATTTGCAATATGAATTGATTACCTTCGGTTGTGCTTTCATAAACTGTGAGTGCAATTTGCTTAATTGTATGATTTAGAACTTATTCTTGTATGTTGATTAAGGATGCATACTTAGTTTGCATGCATGAATTTGATGCTAGAATATAAGGGAGTTTCACCTAATCGTTATGAATTTATATTCACAAGTAGTGAAGGTCGCTGGTCACAATCGTGTTAAGTAAATTCCTGGCAAGAGTATCATGCGCTTTCATAGTTACGAATGCCTTGTCAATGCTTACGATTTTCATAGAGCTTAATGATCTTTGATTGTATCTCTATTATGCGCTTTCATGTAGGGAACTTTTGAAGAATAATTTGATTGCGATGCACTATTTCCGTCCAATTCAATGACGTAAGGAAAATCTGAGGGTTAATTTAAGCGTACCTAATTAATCTGGGGTGTTGAGTTTCATGGTTTATCGAATGAACAACTGAAAATTGATTTGTATGCAAGTGTGTCATGTGTGGAGAAGAACCTTCTAACTAGCCCATCATCCATCAATTCACCCAATTTCGTGTTTAACTTTGTTTAGTTTATGCAATCTGTTTAGTTTAATTAATTTCGTCCAAAACCCAATCCCCTTTTACTTTCTTGTGTTAGATTAGTTAGAAGTGTGTTTAAATCTGTCCAATTTAGTGTTTTGAGTCTTACTAGTCTAGAATTCGTCCAAAACAGTCCCTAGTGTCTCTTTTGAGTCTATTTGGCTATTTTAAGCTGTTTTGAGTCTTTTAAGTTTGGTCTTTCACAAGAAGAACAAGCTCCTTAAGGCCAGTCAACCGCACAGAAAGCTTCAACGTCATTCCCCTATCTTACGAATCGCCTTCCTTCGGAAGAATGGTGATGATATTGCTCTTAAAGCACTTGAAAAATACCATGGCTGCAGCAAAACAAACAAGGCAACATAAGCATAAGAGTGGGGTAGCCAAAAAAAAAATCGCTTCACTAAAGCAAAAGACATGCGTGACAAACCTCGTGAGCATTGAAGGAAAACAATGATAAAGTCACAACAACGAAAAGAAATCAGCCACAAAGCTTGAGCATCACGGCAAAGAAGGCAGCTACAAGACGGTCCTTCAAAGCATGCTACAGTAACAAAGAAAACCAAAATGTTACGCAACCCCGCAGCGATTACGCAAGCAGTTTCTTGCACTGCACGGCAATGTCACCACCGAGGGAAAAACTGTGACCAAAAGGCACAACACGGTGAAACCTCGCTGCAGTCTTTTGCACAGAACCAGGCAATAAAAAGAGTAAGTAACTAACTAACTCAATGTTTCTATAGCTTGAATAAGTTGAAGGAGAAAGAGAGTAAGTAAGTAACTTATTAATGTTATGATTTTATGTATATGCTTCAAAACAATTGATGAAATGAATACAACAATAAGGCTAACAATTTTTTGTTTACATTGTTAGTTCGGTTGCCCCGTTAGAGGTCATGATTGTTGGAGACACCGATTTCTGGAGGTGGCTTTTGGATCACGAAAGTTGGCTGTCAACATATGTAAGTGAGTGATAGGAGCAAATTTATGCAACTTAGTTAGCTTGTTTTCTTGCATATTTGTTGTTAGTTCTTAGTTATTTTAGTGTTTTAAGTTATTTTCGTGTGATTGTAGGTCCAAAGGGCTAAAGGAGCAAGAACGTGCATTTTGGAGCAGTTTTGGGCACTAGATGGATTGCACATGCTTGGAGTTAAGTGGATGGACGAAATTGAAGATCAAATGAACTTAGGATCGAATGAACATGTGAAGAATTAGATTCAAGACAAATGAAGAATGAAGAGTTCAAAATTGGAAGCCAAAGTTTCTAAAGTTGGAAGTTTCTATTCTTGGAGGTTTCCATTCTTGAAAGTTTCTATTCTTGGTTTGGAAGTTTCCTAATCCTTCCTCACCTATGTTCCAGCCACAAAAGGATTCCAAAATATGTTAGGGCACTTAATTGGTTGTTCTAGAAGCCTAAACTTACCTTAAAAGTCCAGGTCGCACCCTCATATTCCTTTCCCCTTCCTTGCCGTGCAAGGGAGGCTTTTCTTTCCTGTTTTCTGAACCAAATCACATTCCCCTTTTTGTTTCTTAACCTTGCCGCACAGGGGAGAGGATTCTTTCCTATTTTCTGCCTTAAAAGCACATTCCATTTCCTTTAAACCTTCTGCCGCATGTCCTTACCCTTTTTCCCCTAGGATTCTGATTTTATTTCCCTTTCTCTAGTGGATTTGAATTAATTCCTGTTAACCAAATTAAGTTAGGGTTTCGATTTCCTTTTTCCTTAAATAAAGTCCTTGTGCCGCAGCCTTAGAGGATTCATTCACTCACATATACATCCCAATTCATTCTCTGCCGCACCATATACCTATCCTAACTATTCGACACATCCAGACACATTCACAGCCATTATCTCATACAATTCACCATTCAAACCATAACCCATCCCTTGTGCCACAGCAAAAGAGAAGAATGAGAGCTTTTGGATGTTTTGGCATTCAATTTGGATCGCTGGAGCGTTTAGGTGTTTTCTTTCTTTTGTTTTCAATGTATAAATCTGTTTACTTTTGCTTTGCAATTATGAGGAACTAAGCCCTTTTGGCTAGGGGGCTATTCGAAACCATGATTATACTTGCAATATGAATTGATTACATCCAGTTGTGATTTCATAAGTTATGAATTCAATTTACTTAACTGTTTGAATTAAAACTTGTTTGTGTATGTGGGTTGAGGGTGCACACTTAATTTGCATGCATGAATTCGATGCTAGAATATAAGGGAGTTTCACCTAATTGTTATGAACTTATATTCACAAGTAGTGAAGGTTGCTGGTCACGATCGTGTTAAGTAAATTCCTGGCAGGAGTATCATGCAGTTCATAGTTATGAATGCCTTGTCAATGCTTATGATTTTCATAGAACTTAATGATTCTTGATATGTATCTCTATTATGTAGTTTATGTAGGGAACTATTGAGGAATACTTTGGGTTGTTGTATGCATTCATCCAATTCAATAAATTTAGGGAAATCTGAGGGTTAATTAGTGCATCACAGTTAACCTGAGGCGTTGAGGTTCATGGTTTATTGAAAAAGCAACTGGAAATCGATCTGTATGCAAGTGTGTCATGTGTGGAGAAGAACCCTCTAGCTAGCCCATCATCCATCAATTCACTCAATTTCGTGCTAAAATCTGTTTAAGTTTATCATTTGCTTGTTTTACTTTAAATTCGCCAAAAACCCAATTCCCTTTACTTTAGAGTGTCAAACTAGTTAGAATCTGTCCAACTTTGTGTTTTTAAGTGTTTTGAGTCAAAGTAAATCCAATTTTTGTCCAAAATCACCCTTAGTGTCTGTTTTGATTCTATTTGGTTGTTTTAAGTTGTTGAGTCATTCTTGTTAGATTTGAGTCTTTTCAGTTTGTTTTGAATTCTTTGAGTCCAGTTTAGTGTTTTAAACTTAGTTTTACATTTTTAAGTTAGTTTCAAGTGTTTTAGCAATCCCTCATAATCCACAGCCTAGAAAGATCCCTACTTACATTTTATACTACAATTGTCAACAAGAGGGTTTAATTTGTGTGCTATTTTACATCGCATCAAATTTTTGGCGCCGTTGCAGTGGATTAGCAACTTTGCTAATCCCCTATTGTTTCTTTTTGTTTATTTTCGTGTGTTTTTGTTTAGGTACTGACTTAGTTTTGTTTTTCTTGTTTTTAGGTACTAGTTTATGACTCGAAGTTCTCAGACTGTTCGTAAGAATATCTTGGACTTTGATGACGATTTTGAGAGGACTTTGAAAAGGCAGAGAAACCAGCAAGAATCTAATCCACCTAGCCCTGAACCTGAGCTTGAAGAACATGTGATAGAAGAGGAATAATACCCCACGGCTCAAGTGTTGCAAGAAGTACAAGTCATGGCAGCGGACAATCGAACAATCAAGGAGCTCTCTACTTCGGGATTGGACAATGCTGCACCCCTATGCATCCAGTACCCTGTGGCTTCTCAAGGAAAGACTGAAGAGTTCGAGTTGAAATCTAGTTTGTTGCACCATATCGCGAAATTTCATGGGCTGTCCATGGAGGATCCCAACAAACACTTGAAGGAATTTGAAGTTGTTTGCTCAAGTATGACCCCTGTCAATGTCGATGGAAGCATATTGAAGATGAAGGCCTTTCCATTCTCACTAATGGACAAGGCTAAGGATTGGTTGTATGAATTGGCACCTAGAACGGTTACCTCTTGGGAGAGCATGAAACGAGCATTCCTAGAGAAGTTTTTCCCAACCTCACGAGTCATTCTCTTGAGGAAAAGAATTAGTGGCATCCAACAAAACCAAGGGGAGTCGTTTCTAGCCTATTACGAGCGTTTTAAAACGTTAGTTGCTTCCTGTTCACAACACCATATGAAGGAAGAGCTTATCCTTCAATACTTCTATGAATGACTTCTCCCTATTGAAAGACAAATGCTTGACGCTTCAGCGGGATGAGCTTTAGTGGACAAAAACCCCGACGGTTGCAAAGATCTTAATTGCAAATAGAGCGTTGAATGAACAACAATATGAAGGCGTTGAAGGAATAGACACCCCACGGCAACAATCACAAGTGAATGAGGTAAATGCAATTTCTGAAATTCAATCTCAATTAGCTAACCTCACTACTCTTGTGTCACAGGTCGTAGATGTATCCAAAATGCAAAGTGTAGCTGCTTGTGACGTGTGCTCCATGCAAGGGCATCTCACAGATCAATGCCTTCAATTGATCGAGAATGGAGGGTGGGAATCTGCCAATGTCGTGGGTTTTGGGAACCAAAACCAACCAAGGAGTGATCATTTCTTAAATACATACAATCCAGGTTGGAGAGATCATCTAAATTTCAAGTGGAGGGAGCCCCAACAAACCCAACAACAAAGTGCATTTAGGCAGCAACCTCCGAGATTTTACTAAAGGCCATACGCACCCACACAACCCCAAGCACAACCTACCCAAACCAAATTAGGTTCGTCTATAGATAATGACCAAAATTTTCAATTATTAACTTCTATGGCTCAGGGAATGCAAACTCAAGACAAAAAGGTGGATAAATTGGAAAAGTAAGTAGGGTAGATTGCGGAGTTCATGGGCCAATCCAGAGAGCAAGGCAAGTTGCCTAGTTCAACCATTGTTAACCCAAACGGAGGATTTGAGTCTGCCAAGGTCATCAATTTGCGAAGTGGAAAACAAGTTGGAACAGACCCACAACCCTCCAAATCACAACTGAAAGAGGACGAGAAGTTGCTGATTGAAGATAAGGAACAAGCACAACCCACGGCAAGGGTAGAACCACCCTTGCCGCAGCCACCTAAGCAACCCAATCCGTCCACCACAGGTAAAAACGTTCCAAATTCGATTATTTCTAACGTTGTTCCTCCAAATGTACCATTTCCTCGCAGATTTATGCAATCGAAGAAGGATGAGGCTGAAAAGGACATTCTGGACACGTTTAGAAAAGTACAAGTCAATATACCACTTTTGGATGCAATTAAACAAGTTCCAAGGTATGCCAAGTGTTTAAAAGAACTTTGCACAACTAGGAAGAGAATTTCGAACAAGGAGATTGTAAAGGTAAGTGAAAATGTCTCAGCCGCCTTGCAACGTAAACTGCCCCCTAAATGCAAGTATCCTGGTAGTTTTACAATTCCTTGTGTTATTGGCAATAATCGTTTTGAACATGCCATGTTAGACTTAGGTGCATCAATTAATGTCATGCCTTATTCAATTTATGCATCTATGAACTTAGGCGAGCTGAAAAATGATGGTGTGATTATTCAATTGGCCAATCGTTCTAACGCCTATCCAAAAGGAGTTTCGGAAGATGTTTTAGTGCAGGTCAATCACTTAATCTTTCAGGCGGACTTCTATGTGCTTGAAATGGAAGACTCGGACCATTCTCCTTCATTGCCAATCCTCATTGGAAGGCCATTCATGAAAACTGCCCGCACCAAGATTGATGTGTTTAAAGGGACCTTGACAATGGAATTTGATGGGGAAGTTATTGATTTTAATCTTTCTGCATCTATCAAGTATCCTAGTGATGATCATTCTTGTTTTTCTATTGATATAATTGATTCATTGGCGTAGGAACATCTTGAACAATTGAATGAAGATGCACTTGAAATGGTCATTACGAAGGGAATGGGCATCAACAATGAAGGGACAGCACCCATGCTCATCCACGGCATGCATGACCCTATCCTTGCCGTGCACCCTAGTCAAGATGAGATTGAGATGGTGGCTGCCCTCGAATCATTAGCACCACAATCTGGTAAGCTTTTGCTCCCAATTTCAAGTTCAGTTTCGACTAATAAGTTACTTCCTTTAGTTGGGCAGCCACCTTCCCTTAAACTTAAACCATTGCCAAGCCATTTGAAGTATGTTTTCTTGGGAGAACAAGAGACTTTGCCCGTCATTATCTCAAGCACACTCACGGCACAAGAGGAAGAAAAGTTGGTGAGGGTGCTAAAAGAGCATAAAACAGCAATTAGTTGGACATTGGCAGACATCAAGGGAATCAGCCCTACCACTTACATGCATCGTATACTTTTGGAGGAGGGGTCTAAAACATCTCGAGAGGCTCAACGCCGACTCAACCCTTAAATGATGAAAGTTGTGAAGAAAGAGATAATCAAGCTACTTGATTGTGGAGTGATCTATCCTATCTCTGATAGCCATTGGGTTTCACTAGTTCAATGTGTTCCCAAGAAATCTGGAGTAACTATGGTGCCAAATGCAGAAAATGAACTTGTGCCCACTCAAATCCAAACAGGTTGGAGGGTTTACATCGATTATATGAAGCTCAACGCCACCACAAGGAAGGATCACTTTCCTTTGCCATTCATTGATCAAATGCTTGAAAGGTTAGCCGGTCATGCTTTTTATTGTTTTCTTGATGGTTATTCAGGTTATAATCATATTGTCATAGCAACAGAGGACCAAGAAAATACCACTTTCACGTGCCCTTTTGGTACATTTGCTTATCGTCGCATGCCATTTGGTTTATACAATGCACATGCCACATTTCAAAGATGCATGATGAGTATATTTTCAGATTATGTTGAGAAGATTATTGAGGTTTTTAAGGATGATTTCAACGTTTTTGGTGATTCATTCGATGGTTGTTTGAATAATCTCAGTTTGATCTTAAAACGATGCATTGAAACAAACCTTGTTTTAAATTGGGAAAAGTGTCATTTTATGGTAAAACAAGGCATAGTTTTAGGGCATATTGTTTTAGAAAATGGAATTGAGGTTGATAAATCGAAAATAGATCTTGTACACTACTTACCCTCTCCTACTTCGGTTAGAGAGGTTCGTTCTTTTCTTGGCCATGCAAGATTCTATCGACGATTCATCAAGGATTTCTCAAAGGTTTCCCAACCTCTTTGCCGTCTCCTTCAAAAGGATGTGTCCTTTGACTTCAACGAGGAATGCAAGGCAGCCTTCAACCACCTCAAGCAATTACTGACCACGGCCCCAATCATTGCTCCCCTAGATTGGAGCCTTCCTTTTGAGCTCATGTGTGATGCTTCTGATTATGCTTTAGGGGCTATTTTAGGCCAAAGGAAGGACAAGAACCCGCATGTCATATACTATGCATCCCGAACCTTGAATGATGCTCAATTGAATTACTCCACCACTGAAAAAGAACTTCTTGCTGTTGTGTTTGCTTTAGATAAATTTCGTTCTTATTTAATTGGCACTAAAGACATTATTTACACTGATCATGCAGCCTTGAAGTATTTGCTAACGAAGAAGGAAGCCAAGCCAAGACTCATTCGCTGGATGCTTCTACTTCAAGAGTTCGATATTGAAATTAGGGACAAGAAAGGGAGTGAAAACGTGGTGGAGTGAAAACGTGGTGGCTGACCACCTAAGCCGATTGGTGCATGAAGAAAAGTCCATTCCTATTCCAGAAACGTTTCCAGATGAGCAGCTACTGTCCATTGAGCTAAGTGAGCCTTGGTAAACTGATTTGGTGAATTATTTGGTGTCTAAACAAACTCCAAGCAATCTAACCAAGCACCAACATGATAAACTTAAAAAGGATGCACGTTTTTATGTTTAGGATGACCCATATTTATACAAAATATTGCCCTGATCAGACCGTACGTAGGTGTGTGCATGAATCTGAGTTTCATTTAATTTTAAGTTTTTGCCATTCATATGCATGTGGTGGTCATTTTGGCACCCAAAGGACAGCTTTTAAGGTTCTTGAATGTGGATTTTATTGGCCTACTTTGTTTAAAGATGCTAGAACTTTTTGCATAACATGTGATCGTTGCCAAAGGACAGGAAATATAGGCCAAAAAGACCAAATGCCGCAGGCCCCAATCCTTGTTGTTGAAATTTTTGATGTTTGGGGTATCGATTTTATGGGTCCTTTTCCTTCATCGTTTGGTTTCAATTACATTTTACTTGCGGTTGATTATGTTTCGAAGTGGGTGGAAGCAAAAGCCACTTGAACTAATGATTCTAAAGTTGTTGCAGATTTTGTGAAATCTAACCTTTTTTCCAGATTTGGGATGCCTAGAGTGCTCATAAGTGATGGGGGGTCTCATTTTTGCAATCGAACCATTGAGGGGCTGCTTAGGAAGTACAATGTGACACATAAGGTTTCAACACCTTATCACCCTCAAACAAGTGGCCAAGCCGAGGTTTCGAATAGAGAAATCAAGCAGATTTTGGAGAAGACTGTTGGGCCAAATAGGAAAGATTGGAGCTTGCGTTTAGAGGATGCACTGTGGGTGTATTGTACGGCTTACAAAACACCCATTGGTATGTCTCCATTTCGGCTTATCTATGGCAAACCATGCCATCTCCCCATGGAACTAGAGCACAAGGCACATTAGGCTGTCAAGACCTTCAATCTGAACGTAGACAAGGCTGGAATTCATAGAAAGCTTCAATTGAATGAACTTGAAGAGATAAGGCATGACGCTTATGAGAATGCTTGAATTTACAAAGAGATGACCAAGGCATTTCATGACAGGATGATTCGAGGCAAAACATTCTCAATAGGGCAGAAACTGTTACTATTCGATTCCCGCCTTCGATTGTTCCCTAGTAAGTTACGTTCTAAATGGATTGGCCCATTTGTTGTTACTAATGTCTTTACTCATGGTGCAGTCCAAGTCTAAAGTTTGAAAACAGGACATGAGTTCAAGGTGAATGGGCATCGTTTGAAACCTTACTATGCGAGTTTTTCTGAACATGTCATGGAGGAACTACCTTTCCATGCCGTGGACTTCAATGATGCTTAATTGGAGGTATCATCCTGCTGCACAACGTTAAAGCAAGCGCTTCTTGGGAGGCAACCCATGCATTCAACAAAGGGAGTTCTAGGAATCGCCCAATAACCAGATTTGCATTCCTAAACCCTTCTCTTTACTAATTTCATTTTGCTTTGATTAGTTAGTTGTGATATTTGTTTGCTTTCTGTGAGTTTATGCTTGAAAAATTGAGGACAATGTTTGGTTTAAGTGTGGGGAGAGGGGGTAACAAAGTGGTTTTGACGCAAATTCGTGGGATTTTATCACCCATTACTTCTAAAGTTGTTTCTCACTATTTTTAAGTGTTTTTAAGCTGTTTTGGAGTGTTTTAGTGTGCTTTGAAGTAAAAATCCGAAAATTTGATAAAAATTTGAAAATAGTTTGAAAAATACCAAAAAGAGTTGTTTTAGAGTTGTTTTTGTGTGTTTGTGTCTTAGGTACCTTCCAACACAATGATGAGGATTTGGTTTTTAATTGCATGACTGTTAAAGAAAGTTACGAACATGGATGGAAGTTTGATATGCTCTTGGTTTATGCTTGGTTGTCGTTGTTGTTTATGAATTCAAATTTGATCACAAAAGGATAAAATCAGTGTTTGTAACATGCTTGAAGGAAGGAAGTCAAACTAATGCTACATCCCTGAGAGACTTAAGCCTATACTTCATTTGGAGAGTTATTAATCTGTGATTTTTGTTTTCTAAATTCGTTGCATGATCTCATTATTCTTTGCTTGGTTGCTACTTAGAATGCATTTTCATCATTATAGATCCAAATGCTAGAACTCATATCTGTTTCATTCAAAGCATGACATTGAATTGCATAACACATATCAAGATGAAGTTGTTTGGTGAACCACCATAGCCAAATAGCCGTACCCTTCCACTTCATATGTTTTGTAGGTTTAACCATGTTTGAGCCTTATTTAGCCTGTTTTCTTTGTTAGCCCACATTATCCTTACCTAGCCTAGATTAGGACTATCCATACCCTTTGTTCTTAAAGGATAGTGAAGCATGACTTAGAATGAATTCCTTTTGATCTACATTATGCAGAAAATCAAGTATGGGGGAAGGATTGGTTGTTTTAAGCTCAGTTCTACATTTTGTGTTTCAAAAGAAAAGAAAATTCGTGGAAAAAGAAAAAGAAAAAGAAGAGTTGTGAAAAGAATGAAAAAGAGTTGAAAAATAAGTGAGAATATGCTCACATGTGTTGGTTGTTGAAGAAAGGGTCCAAAAGTTTAAATTTGACCCTAAATGTTGCATGAATCTTCCTTTGTGTTTAAAGTTGATTTCTGCATTCAAAAGTGAATTCTAAATGTCAATTTCTTTACTTTGCTTACTATTTCTTTAGGAACCTTCGTTTTCCCTTATCATTCTTTGTTAGCCAATACCCTTAGCCCCATACAACCCTTAACTTCTATCTTGAGTGTTATGTGTTTCAATATGTGGAGTTTGGAATTGGTATGAGCATATGGAATCACTAGTTCTTGCATCTAAGTAGTGGCATTCCTTTCATGAGATCATATTTATATACTCACTTATAACTCCAGAAAAGTGCTTTCTTTGTTATAACATATGTGAGTGTTCGTTTTCAGGTTTACATCAATCTTCTCACATATACCTAGTGTAGGGAGTGTAGTCAGAAAATCTGAGTGAAAATTGAGTGTCTATCTACTAAGGAATTGAGGGAATTCTCTAAGGCATGTTACTACATTCAAAATGTTGTTTTAATTAATTAAATACGAACTAGTGAATGTTGACTATGATTAAGTATGAGTTCAAGTGTAAGAATGACCAAAATCTATGTAAGTGATGATTTTTAATATGTCATGTGCATTGGAAATCCCTGAGGTAAATGTTGGAAGGTTTAGTTTGAGTTTTGTTTCTTTTGTTTTGTTTGTTTCGTTTTGCTGGAGGACTAGCAAAAGCTAAGTGTCGGGGAATTTGATAGGAGCATATTTATGCGACTTAGTTAGCTTGTTTTCTTGCATATTTGTTGTTAGTTCTTAGTTATTTTAGTGTTTTAAGTTATTTTCGTGTGATTGTAGGTCCAAAGGGCTAAAGGAGCAAGAAAATGCATTTTGGTGCATTTTGGAGTAGTTTTGGGCACTAGATGGATTGCACATGCTTGGAGCTAAGTGGATGGACGAAATTGAAGATCAAATGAACTTAGGATTGAATGAAGATGTGAAGAATTGGATTCAAGACAAATGAAGAATGAAGAGTTCAAAATTGGAAGCCAAAGTTTCTAAAGTTGGAAGTTTCTATTCTTGGAGGTTTCCGTTCTTGAAAGTTTCTATTCTTGGTTTGGAAGTTTCCTAATCCTTCCTCACCTATGTTCCAGCCACAAAAGGATTCCAAAATATGTTAGGGCACTTAATTGGTTGTTCTAGAAGCCTAAACTTACCTTAAAAGTCCAAGCCGCACCCTCCTATTCCTTTCCCCTTCCTTGCCGTGCAAGAGAGGCTTTTCTTTCCTGTTTTCTAAACCAAATCACATTCCCCTTTTTGTTTCTTAACCTTGCCGCACAAGGGAGAGGATTCTTTCCTATTTTCTGCCTTAAAAGCACATTCCTTTTCCTTTAAACCTTCTGCCGCATGTCCTTACCCTTTTTCCCCTAGGATTCTGATTTTATTTCCCTTTCTCTAGTGGATTTGAATTAATTCCTATTAACCAAATTAAGTTAGGGTTTTGATTTCCTTTTTCCTTAAAGAAAGCCCTTATGCCGCAACCTTAGAGGATTCATTCACTCACTTATACATCCCAATTCGTTCTCTGTCACACCATATACCTATCCTAACCATTCGACACATCCAAACACATTCCCAACAATTATCTCATACAATTCACCATTCAAACCATAACCCATCCCTTGTGCCGCAGCAAAGGAGAAGAATGAGAACTTTTGGATGTTTTGGTATTCAATTTGGATCGCTGGAGCGTTTATGTGTTTTCTTTCTTTTGTTTTCAATGTATAAATCTGTTTACTTTCTTTTGGCTAGGGGGCTATTCGAAACCATGAGTATACTTGCAATATGAATTGATTACATCCAGTTGTGATTTCATAAGTTGTGAATTCAATTTACTTAACTGTTTGAATTAAAACTTGTTTGTGTATGTGGGTTGAGGGTGCACACTTAATTTGCATGCATGAATTCGATGCTAGAATATAAGGGAGTTTCACCTAATCGTTATGAACTTATATTCACAAGTAGTGAAGGTTGCTTGGTCAGGATCGCGTTAAGTAAATTCGTGGCAGGAGTATCATGCAGTTCATAGTTATGAATGCCTTGTCAATGTTTATGATTTTCATAGAACTTAATGATTCTTGATATGTATCTCTATTATGCAGTTCATGTAGGGAACTATTGAGAAATTTTTTGGGTTGTTGTATGCATTCATCCAATTCAATAAACTTAGGGAAATCTGAGGGTTAATTAGTGCATCACGGTTAACCTGAGGCGTTGAGGTTCATGGTTTATTGAAAAAGCAACTGGAAATCGATTTGTACGCAAGTGTGTCATGTGTGGAGAAGAACCCTCTAGCTAGACCATCCATCAATTCACTCAATTTCGTGCTAAAATCTGTTTAAGTTTGTAATTTGCTTGTTTTACTTTAAGTTCATCAAAAACCCAATTCCCTTTACTTTGGAGTGTCAAACTAGTTAGAATCTGTCCAACTTTGTGTTTTTAAGTGTTTTGAGTCAAAGTAAATCCAATTTTCGTCCAAAATCACCCTTAGTGTCTGTTTTGATTCTATTTGGTTGTTTTAAGCTGTTTTGAGTCATCTAGTTAGATTTGAGTCTTTTCAGTTTGTTTTGAATTCTTTGATTCCAGTTTAGTGTTTTAAACTTAGTTTTACGTTTTTAAGTCAGTTTCAAGTGTTTTAGCAATCCCTGCTAATCCTCAGCTTAGAACGATCCTTACTTACATTTTATACTACAATTGTCAACAAGAGGGTTTAATTTGTGTGCTATTTTACATCGCATCAGTGAGTAAACCCTATGTGTGATGGACTGTTATAAATGTGTTGTCATTGGGTTGGTGTGATAGTTGAATTATATTTTGTGTATTGCAGCACATTCATTTGCAGCTCTATCTCCTGAAGAAGCATGAAGCCGAGGCACAAAGGATTTGGAAAGTGGTGACCACCAACATAACGGTTTGGTTTCTAGTAATGTATCCCACTTATTTTCTCCTAATATTGAAAAGTTTGGCAATTGTAATGTTGAGTGTGTTTTCGTGTTGATGAACTAGTGTACATGTTTTTTTATATATTTTACACTTGTGGATAGTCCTGTTATCCACGAAGCTATAATGAAAGGAATGATAAAGTGAAAGAGGTTGCGTCTAAACTATATGAGCGGTGTTGTACAGAACTGAGACGGGGAAGGGGGTAGAGTTCGGTGCATCATGGGTGGAGGATATGGATAGGGTGTACATGCCTCTCAACCTTGATCAGCATTGGGTGGCGATAGAGATGAATCTTAAAGATGGGGCAATATCTATGTACGACTCATTAAAGATGGCCACCCACACGTAGCAAGGGACTACGAAATTGGCTCCCATTGCTCACGTTCTACCATATCTCATCCTTAGCCTGTCAAGGGATGTCAAGAAGTGACCTTGGCCGATCGACGTACGTCCAAGGTCCCCATAACAAGATAATGGGTGAGCTGAAATTTTAGTTATTTGTTACTCAGTTTAGTTAAATTATTTAATTCTTTCGGAAACTTGATGACTTGTTGTATTGCACATGGGGGATTGCGGTGTTTTCACCTTAAAAGTGATTGAGTTGTTGTCCGGTGGCCTTTCTTTGGATGTAATTACGCAGTCCAACATCCTTGCATTCCAACTGAGGATGACAATTCACATGTTGCACGAGGTTCACAACTTGTAGAGCAATTTTAAATTAAGAATTTTAGTGTAGTTTTAGTGTAGGGAGGCAATGTGATGAACAATGTTAGTGCAGAAACAACTATTTTATTGTTCATATATTTAGTTGGAGGTCTTTTTCTAACCGTTATTTCTTAATATCCTTCCATATTGGTACTTGTATAATGAATGAATTTACGTAACAAGTTATGAATGATTAATGCGTAAATGACATTTCCAGTGATCATTATGACCAAATAAAGATATGATGAAAGAAATAAATATAATAAGGCTACTAAGTTCCCCACATTGAAACGAAATTTGAGATAACCTAAATGAGGATTAAATAACTTATGAATTGCAAAATACAAGTACTAGTTAAGACATGAAACATAAATTAAAACATCCTAAAAATTAAATTAAACCATAAAGTACAACAACATAAATTAAATCACAAAATTAAAACATTAAATTAAACCAGCTGCACTTGTATAGGGTTCAACTCCGACATCAGTTGTTGTCACCGACCATCTTGCTACTCCATGCACCTTCAGCCTTCGCTTCTCTTTTTCTTTTTGTCGGACGAACCACAGCCGACACAGTCATCCTCTCCCCGTCGTTCCCCTCCAAACCCGTTCTTGACTCATCCCCTGGACCATCTTCCTTGCTACTTTGATGTGATATAAATTAAGCACACAAATTAAACCCTCTTGTTGACAATCGTAGTAAAGATGCAAGTAGGGATCGTTCTAGGCCGAGGATTAGGAAGGCTTGCTAATCTACTAAAAACTGACTCAAAAACACAAAAGGACACTTAAAAACAGAAAGCTAGACTCTAAGACACTTAACTAGACTTATATGACTCAAAACAAGCTAAACAAACACAAAACTGCACTAAACAATCAAACAGATTCAAAACAGACACTAGGACTTACTTTGGACGAGAATTGAATTAATTTTGACTCAAAACACTCAAAGACACAAAATTGGACAGATTCTAACCTAAAGGAAATGGCAAAGTAAAGGGATTGGGTTTTATGACTAAATTAAGCTAAAACAAACAGAAATTAAAGACTAGACAAATTTGCACGAAATTGGGTATGTTGGATGGATGATGGGATAGCTAGAGGGTTCTTCTCCACACATGACATATATGCACATCAATTGATTTCTAGTTACTTTTTCATTGAACCGTGAATGACAATGCCCCAGATTAACCGTGTCATCACTAGTTAACCCTCAGATTTTCCTAAGTTCATTGAATTGGACGGACAACGCATTAGCAACCAAATTATTCTTCAATAGTTCGCCACATGAGCAGCATAATAGAGATACAATCAAAGATCATTAAGCTTTGTGAAAATCATAAGCATTGACAAGGCATTCGTAACTATGACATCATGATACTCCTGCCAAGAATTTCACTTAACGTGATCGTGACCAGCAACCTTCACTACTTGTGAATATAAGTTCGTAACGATTATGTGAAACTCTCTTAAATTCTAGCATCAAATTCATGCATGCAAACTAAGTGGGCCTCCTTAATCAACATACAAGAATAAGTTCTGAATCAAACAGTTAAGTAAATTGCGTTCACAATTCAAGAAATTATAACTGGAAGTAACGAACTCATATTGCATATATAATCATGGTTTCAAAGTCTCCTCTAGCTAAAATGAATTTAGGTCCTCATGTTCGCAATTAAACAAAGACAATTCAATTTAAACATTGAAAACAAAAGATAGAAAACACCTAGAAACGCTCCAGCAATCCACAGGTCTTGAATGGCAGGCACGGCTCCAAGCTATCATCTCCTTCCTTGCTACATTGTGTTGGAAGTATGCCCACAAAGCCACTCATTTGATGTAATAGCTTTTGGAATAGTTATTATGTTAAACTATTATATGTTTAATAAAGGGCAAAGCTTATTGTTAATCACTACTTATTGTATCATGTGTTTAAGCAATAAAGGAATCCAAAGAATGTATTTAATCTAAGAGAGAAGTGATCTAAGTAAGTTAGATTAACAAGACCTTTCTCTTATGAGCATTCCTAAAACGTTCCAAGCCATAGGATTGCCAATTGGGCATTGACAATCCGCTAAGGTTAGCATGTGTTATGTTAACTCAAGCGTGAGTATGACTAGTCTCAAGTCATTTAGTGTTGGACACTGAGACAAACACATAGGTGCTCAAAAAGTAATTGAGTACACTGAACAATGATCAAAAGAGAGTTCGAACATACATGTCATGTAAGAACTCATAAGTTGCAATATGGAAAGTAATCATTTGACCTGAGGCATCATTGATGTCTAATGGTTAGGTCCTTGATCTTTGATTATGTCAAAGGCATTCTATTGAGAGTGTCCACGACATTGTTGGGGTCAAGCTATCTAGTCATGTAGGCATGTGAATGCACAATAAGGGATCTCTAACCTTCCATGGTGGAAGGTGAATACTCTGAGATATGATTCGAGAGTCTTTGGCCAAAGCATACGAAAATGATTTAGGAAGCATGTTCCAAATCATATTCAATTGATTCATATAGAGAAGTATCACATTGGATAGTAGACATGAAACAAATTGTCACAGCCCATCCCGAAAAGTTGGAATATTTTACTTTCGAGGACGTGAAAAGACGAATATGTCCTTGGTCGTCAAGTTGTGTTGTGTGACTTGAAATTTTGGTAGTCCAAATTCTTAATTTCCTATTGTTCTGGACCCAATAGGATGTGAGATTATTAGTGTTTGGGATTGGTTGGATGCATTTGGACCACACACACCAAACACTCTCTCTCTTCTCTCCCATGCACTCTCTCTCGGAATCACTCTCTCTCTCTCCCATTTCGTACGTACATCTTCCAAACCCTTGAAAATTTTCTTAGATCAAGGTCGAGAATGGTGTCTTTGGATTCCTGGCAAGCTTAGGAGTTGACTGGTACCATTTGTTCGAGGGATAGACGTCAGGATCGTGAGAATCAGGAGTCTCCAACAAGGTGCATAGTACCACCGTAATGATCGTGAAGTTTTCAGTGAGTTTGAAGGTTCTAGGAAGCCTTTAAACAACTTCACGAAGCTCGGGGAGTGATTTTGGAGTGTTTTGGACGTCGGGAAGCTCGGATTCAACGAGTCGCAGAGGTGACCGAAGACGTCGAAGGTTTTCCGACAATATCCCGTGAGTTTTAGGACCTAAAAGTGGCAAGATCATGTTCTTCTCAATCAAGGCTTCAATTTGGTAAAAGATTTGTAAAGTTTGGTTGAAAAACGAAAGAGATAATAAGAATTTTCAGTTTTCCAGTTTCCGGCAACACAGGCGGCGACGGCGACAAAATCCGGCCTCTCGCCGAAGAAGAAGACGAATATTCCGTCAAAGTTAACGGAATATTCTAATGGCGTCAGGTTAGTTTTAACGGTATATGCTTGTTTTTGACGGAATATTCCCTAACGGCGTCAATGATTCCGTCCACTGTGCCTACGTGTGGCCGCGCGTATGGCCGTGCACTCGCCGGCGCGTGGCGGCGCGTGAGATGTCAGAAAATTATTTTAAAAATATAGGGGTGATCCTGAGATTGTGTAGATCACTGTGGTATATTCATGTACCCAAATTGAGCAATGTATGAGAAGTTATTACCTATTGTTGGTTATGTGCATTAAATAACGTTTATTCAGTTATTACGCATATAGGTAAGGCCTATCCAGAGGACAAGTGCCAGCAATCGAGGCTCGGGGGTTAAGATCCTTCGATATATCAGTGAGTGGGCTTTTGTTTTCCGTATATACCTATATAAATGAGATTTTTCCCAGAAAATCAATTTAAGTGAAATGTGATATGATATACCATGCAAAGTATATATCTATTTTATTCATGTATTAATAGTTGCATATAATGGTAATTGGTGCTGTGGAAGCACAGGTAAGTATCAGGTGAGTTATAGAATGATTTACATGAAATGTTGATTATGTGAGAAGTATTGAAAGCTCATAAACCTACACCCCGGCGTTTGATGCGAAATATATAAGCACACAAATTAAACCCTCTTTTTATCAATTGTAGCAAAGTATGTAAGTAGGGATCGTTCTAGGCCGGGGATTAGGAGGGATTGCTAAACCACTTGAAAACTGACTCAAAAACTTAAAACAAAGTTAAAACACTAAATTAGACTCAAAGAATGCAAAACTATACTCTAAAACACTAAAACAAACCAAAAGACTCAAAACAGCAAACAAACACTCAAAACTGCCTTAAAACCACTTTCTGGGCAGTTTTGAACACTAAGGAAGAATTTGGACGAAAACAGTTTATAACTTGACTCAAGACACTTAAAAACACAAACTAAATTGATTTCTAACTAAATTGACACTTCAAAATAAAGGAGGAATTGGTTTTGACGAAATTGAAAACAAAACATAAACTTTGTAAAACAAAACAGATTTTAAAACGAAATTGGTTAAAGTGAATGGATGGAAGGCTAGCTAAGGGGTTCTTCTCCACACATGTCATACTTGCATACAAAACGATTTCTAATTGCAATTCAATAAACCACGAATTCTCAACACTCCAAGTTAATTAGGTCCGCTTAAATTAACTCTTAGATTTCCCTTATGTCAATGAATTGGATGGAAACTGCGCATCACAATCAAATTATTCTTCAAGAGTTCTCTATATGAAAGCGCATACTAGAGATACAATCAAAGATCATTACGTTCAATGGAAATCATAAGTATTGACGAGGCACTTGTAACTATGAAAGCGCATGATACTTATGCCAAGAATTTACTTAACACAATTGAGATCATCAACCTTTACTACTTGTGAATATAATTCTGTAACGATTAGGTGAAACTTCCTTATATCCTAGCATTAGATTTATACATGACAATTAAGCGTGCACTCTCAACCAACACACACAAATCAGTTTAATTCAAATAGATAAGTAAATTGAATTCACAACTTATGAAACGCAATTAGAGGTAATCAAGTCATATAGCAAGCATAAACATGGTTTCGAATCCCCCCCTAGCCAAGGGGAGTTTAGTTCCTCATACGTACAGAACAAAGAATATTGAATTTAAACATTGAAATCAAAGGAAAGGAAATACCTAAAACTTCCAGCAATTCAAACTTGAATGGCATGCACGTCCCAGGGCTCCTTCTCTCCCTCTTTGCTGCGGCACAAGGTCTAGGGACAGATTTTGGGGGTTATGAATGGTGTAGAAGGCTGGGTTATTGGCTAGGATGGATGTATGGTGCGGCAGGGAGTGAATTAAGTCAGAAACTATGGAGAATGGTGAAGGATAGGTGCGGCAGAGAGTGGTGGATGATTTCTGGCGTGAATGATGTATATGGAGGGTGGTGTAACCTACGGCAACCCTTTAAACTTATATATATAGGCACCACAAACCCTAGGGTAATCAGATTAGGGCTTGGACTCAGCATTGCACAAGGAATTAAGGCCCTAGGTGCGGCAGAAATTGTGAATCCATTAGGAAAGAGGATTGTGGCCCAATTGATTTCTGAAAAGGATTTGTAGAACCCAAATCCACAAGGAAAAGGCCTCACAATCAGAATCCAAGAGGGAAAAAAAACCTGAGAGGTGCGGTACAATAGGATAAGGGCAGGGAATGCCTTGCAAGGCAAGGAAAAAGGATTCTAGAAGGGAAGGAGGCGCCAGATTTTCAAGGTTCTAGAAGGAATGTGTTTTGTGGCAGATTTTGAGGTTTCTAGAAAGATTTGGGGCGCCACTTTTATAGGACAAGGGATAGGACTTCTAGAAATCAGGTTTTAAGTCCTCTAAACTGAAGAAAACAGGTTAGGATAAGATTAGGATAAGATTGGATAAGATAAGGTAAGATAAGATAAGGATTGAATAAGATAAGATAAGATAAGGTTGTTTTGGATAATGTTTTGGATAATTCTCCTTCTTTTGAGCTGATTCCTTATCTTCTTTATCTTTGACTTCTTTCTTCCATCTTCTTAGCTGATTTCAAGCCTTTATATCTTCAATTTCGTCCATCAACTTGCCTCCATGCTTGGACTACCCAATCTTGGCCCAAAAATGCTCTACAATGCTCCAAGTTGCTTCTTTTTGCATACTTGCCCTTAAAACCTGAAAATACATCAAACTAGCTTAAAAGACTACTTTAACTAAGGAAAAACAATATAAATGCACAAGAACAAGCTAACTAAGGTGCATAAATATGCCCCTATCAAATTCCCCCACACTTAGCTTTTGCTAGTCCTCGAGCAAAACAAAATGAAACAAAACAAGTGTAACACAACCTAAACCTTCCAACAATTGTCTCAGGGATTTCCAATGCACACAACATGCCAAAGATCATTATTCCCACAGATTTTAGCCATCCTTACTCTTGAGCACATACTTAAACATAGTTACCATTCATTAGCTCGCATTTAACCAATTAAAACGATGTTTTGAATGTAGTAACATGCCTTAGAGAATTCCCTCAATTCCTTACAAGATATGCACTCAATCTTCACTCAGATTTTCTAACTACACACCCTACACTAGTTATATGTGAGAAGATTGATGTAAATATGAAAACGAACACTCACATATGTATATAACAAAGAAAAGCAATTTCCGGAGTTAATAACATGTTTAGATATGATCTCATGAATAGAACGCTACTACTTAGATGCGAGAACCAGTGACCCATATGCTCAAACCAAATTCAAACTCCACAAATTGAAACACACAACACTCAAGATTAAAGTCAAGGGTTGTAACGGGGCTTGGGGAGTTGGCTAACAACGAAAGGATAGGAAAAACAAACGTTCTTAAAGCAATAGCAAGCAAAATAATGAATATGACACTTAGAACTCCCTTTTGAAACCCAGCCACGAACTTTGATACATAAAGGGAAGATCACACATACTTAGGGCCGAATTCAACTTTTTGGACCCTTTCTTCAACAACCAACACTTGAGAACTCTTTTTCACATCCTTTCAACTCATTTTTCATTTTTTTCACAACTTTTTCTTCTTTTTTTTTTCTATTTTCCACGAATTTTTCTTCGTCCTTTTTTTTTCTTTTTCTTTTCTTTGCCGTGTCTCATTCAAGACTTTGGCACACCCACAACAGAACTCACTTCCCCCACACTTGTTTTCTGCCAAACAATGATCAAAAGGAATTCATATTGAGTCATGCATTACTATGCTTCAAGAACAAAGGTATGGATGGTCCTAATCTAGGCTAGGTGAGGATAATGTGGGTTAACAAAGAAAAATAGGCTAAATATGGCTCAAAGGGGTTAAAACCTACAAAACACAATGGAACAGGGAGATACGGCAATTTGGCTATGGTGGTCACTACATAACTTCATCATGAATATGTGTTATGCAAATCAATAACATGCTTAGAATGAATTGGGCATGAGTTCTAGTGTTTAGAACTAAATGATGAAACGCCTTCTAAGTAGCAACCAAGCAAAGAATAATGAGATCATGCAACGACTTTAGAAAACAACAATGCACAGATTATTAACTCTCCAAAGAACGTTAAAGGCTCAAGTCTCACAAGGTTGTAGCATTAGTTTGAGTTCCTTCCTTCAAGCATGTTACAAAAACTGATTTTTCTTTTATGATTGCATGTGAATTCATAAGTTATAACCACAACCAAGCATAAACCAAAGAGTAAATCAAACTTTCATCCCTGTTTACAACTCTCTTTAACAGTCATGCAATTACAAACCGAATCCTCATCATTGTGTTGGAAGGTACCCTAAGACACAAACAAACACACAAAAACAACTCTTTTTGGGTTTTTTAAAACAAATTGTCAAATTTTTATGGGATTTTCGGATTTTTGAGTCAAAACACACTAAAACACACCAAAACAGCCTTAAAAACACTTAAAAACAGCAAAGAACAACATTAGAAGTTATGGGTGAGAAAACCCTACGAATTTGCATCAAAACACTTTGGTTACCCCCCCACACTTAAATCAAACATTGTCCTCAATGTTTCAAGCATAAACGAACACAAATAAACAAACAAACAAACAAAACAGCAACTAAACAAGAAACAAAGCAGAAACGAAAACAACAACAAAGAGAAGGGTTTAGGAACGCAAATCTGGAATTGGAGTGCTCCCTAGGTCTTCCTTTGTTGAATGCATGGGTTGCCTCCCAAGTAGCGCTTGCTTTAACGTCGTACAGCCGGACAAAGAACCCAATCACTCCAGATTGGTACCCACGGCATGCAGAGGTAGTTCTTCCACCACATGCTCCTTAAACAGCTCATGCATTGGATCTATGAATGGAAGGGGATAGTAATCCTTCCTGATTGGGGTGTTGAGCATTCTAAAGTCCATGTAATCATGCCCACCAGCTTGGATTCGATTAGGATTCTGCACCATACAAGGTAACAACCTATTAGTTGACATGGGAATCGAAATTGGAATAGGTGGCTTACCAATGCACTGCAATGAAGTGGCAGCACTATCAACAAATGCATGTGGGGTGCTCTCGGCCAGATTTGGGGGTTTTAGGGTTGTGGCCGTGCAATCCTTGTGCTTCAATCCAATTCCCTCTTCGTTGGTGGTTCGAAATGCATCTTTCTTGAATGATACTGAACGTTCCTGCCCTTTATTTTTTATTTTGTCAATGACAAAACAAGAGCGAACACGATTAGTATTCTCAACAGATTCAGAAATATTATAATTAATCATATCACCACCAAACTCTATAGTTACTGCTCATTTGGCCACGTCAATCTTGGTTTGAGCTGTTTTCATGAAAGGTTGTCCAAGTAAGATTGGCAATGTTGAAGAGTGGGCTGAATCCTCCATGTCAAGCACATAGAAATCTGCAGGAAAAATCAAGTGGTCTACCTGCACCAAAACATCTTCCAAAACTCCTTTTGGGTATGCATTAGATCGATCGGCTAATTGGATAATAACACCATCCTTTTTAAGCTCCCCTAGATTCATAGATGCATAAACACAATATGGCATGACATTAATTGATGCACCTAAGTCTAACATGGCATGTTCAAATCGAGTATTGCCAATAACACAAGGAATTGTAAAACTACCCGGATCTTTGCACTTAGGGGGCAGTTTACGTTGCAAGATGGCTGAGACATTTTCACTCACAAGCACCACTTCTTTCTCTTGAATTCGTTTCTTGGTTGTGCACAGCTTCTTCAACAACTTAGCATACTTCGGAATTTGCTTTATTGCATCAAGGAGCGGGATATTGACATGCACCTTCCTAAACGTCTCCAGAATGTCTTTTTCATCCTCTTCCTTCTTTGATTGCATGAATCTGCTAGGAAAAGGCACAGTTGATAGAACAACATTAGAAGGAATCCAATTTCGACCTACCTTAGTTAAAGCGGATGGCATAGGGTGCTTAGGAGGCTGCGGCAATGGTGTCTCTTTTCTTGCCGTGGGTTTCACTTGCTCTTCCTCCTCAATCAACAACTTTTCATCCTCCTTTTGACTTGATTTGGATGGTTGTGGGTCAGCTCCAACCTGTTTGCCACTTCTCAATGTGATTGCGTTGGCGGTTTCAAATCCTCCTTTAGGATTAACAACGGTTGAACTAGGCAATCTGCCTTGTTCTCTGAATTGGCCCATGAACTCGGCAATCTGTCCTACCTGCTTCTCCAACTCGTCCACCTTCTTGTCCCTAGTTTGCATACCCTGCGCCATAGAAGTTAGTAATTGAAAAATCTGATCATTATCAATTGAAGAACCTGATTTGTTTTGGGCAGGTTGTGCTTGGGCTTGAGTTGGTGCCAACGGCTTCTGATAGAAACCCGGGGGTTGTTGCCTAAATCCGCTTTGTTGTTGGCCTTGTTGGGGTTCTCGCCATTTGAAATTTGGATGATCACGCCACCCGGGATTGTAGGTATTGGAAAAAGGATCACCACGTGGTTGGTATTGATTGCCAAAACCCACGGCATTGAGTGTCTCCCACCCTCCATTCTCTATCAATTGTGGGCACTTATCTGTGGGATGTCCTTGCATAGAGCACACGCCACAAGAAGCTACATTTTGTACTTTTGGACCTTCCACCACCTGAGAAAGCAAAGTAGTAAGGTTAGCCATTTGATTTTGAAGTTCGGTTATGGCACTTACCTCATTGACTTGGTGTTGCCGTGGGATGCTCCTTTGCCCAACGCCTTCGTATTGTTGAGCGTTCAACGCTCGATTGGCTATCAATGTCTTGGCTGCCGTGGGGGTCTTGTCCACCAAGGCTCCTCCCGCTGAGGCATCTAGCATTTGACGTTCGATTGGTAGAAGTCCCTCGTAGAAATATTGTAGGAGAAGTTCCTTCTTCATCTGATGTTGTGGACATGAAGCAACAAGAGATTTAAAACGTTCATAATAAGTAGGAAAATATTCTCCTTGGCTTTGCTCAATGCCACTAATTCTCTTCCTCAAAAGAATAACTCTCGAAGTTGGGAAGAATTTCTCCAAAAACGCTTTTTTCATGCTTTCCCAAGAAGTGACTGTTCCAGGTGCAAATTCGAATAACCAATCCTTAGCCTTTTCAAATAGAGAGAATGGAAAGGCTTTCATTTTCAGAATATTCCCATCTACGTTGATTGGTGTCATGCTTGAGCACACCACCTCAAATTCGTTCAAATGCTTGTTTGGATCTTCCATGGACAGCCCATGGTACTTAGGAATGTGGTGCAACAAGCTTGACTTCAATTCAAACTCATCAGTCTTGCCTTGAGCCGCCCTAGGATATTGAATGCATAAGGGCACGGCATTGTCAAGTCCTGAGGCTGAAAGCTCTTTGATTGTACGATTGTCACCAGCCATGTCCTGCTCCTTTTCCAAATCCTCTTCAATTTCAACTTCAGAATCAGAATTAGAACTTGAACTAAATTAGAACTTGAACTAAGTAGATCAGGTTCTGGGTGCTTCCTCTTCCTTCTCAAATCTCGCTCAAAATCGTCGTTAAAATCCAAGATATGTGCGTGAATGGGTTGAGAATTTCGAGTCATACACTAGTACCTACAACAAAGAAAACAAAACAAAATCAGAAGACTAGACAACTAACCCAAACGAAAATAACAATCCAAGGGATTAGCAAAGTTGCTAATCCCCGGCAACGGCGCCAAAAATTTGATGCGAAATATATAAGCACACAAATTAAACCCTCTTTTTATCAATTGTAGCAAAGTATGTAAGTAGGGATCGTTCTAGGCCGGGGATTATGAGGGATTGCTAAACCACTTGAAAACTGACTCAAAAACTTAAAACAAAGTTAACACACTAAATTAGACTCAAAGAATGCAAAACTATACTCTAAAACACTAAAACAAACCAAAAGACTCAAAACAGCAAACAAACGCTCAAAACTGCCTTAAAACCACTTTCTGGGCAGTTTTGAACACTAAGGAAGAATTTGGACGAAAACAGTTTATAACTTGACTCAAGACACTTAAAAACACAAACTAAATTGATTTCTAACTAAATTGACACTTCAAAATAAAGGAGGAATTGGTTTTGACGAAATTGAAAACAAAACATAAACTTTGTAAAACAAAACAGATTTTAAAACGAAATTGGTTAAAGTGAATGGATGGAAGGCTAGCTAAGGGGTTCTTCTCCACACATGTCATACTTGCACACAAAACGATTTCTAATTGCAATTCAATAAACCACGAATTCTCAACACTCCAAGTTAATTAGGTCCGCTTAAATTAACTCTCAGATTTCCCTTATGTCAATGAATTGGATGGAAACTGCGCATCACAATCAAATTATTCTTCAAGAGTTCTCTATATGAAAGTTCATACTAGAGATACAATCAAAGATCATTACGTTCAATGGAAATCATAAGTATTGACGAGGCACTTGTAACTATGAAAGCGCATGATACTTATGCCAAGAATTTACTTAACACAATTGAGATCATCAACCTTTACTACTTGTGAATATAATTCTGTAACGATTAGGTGAAACTTCCTTATATCCTAGCATTAGATTTATGCATGACAATTAAGCGTGCACTCTCAACCAACACACACAAATCAGTTTAATTCAAATAGATAAGTAAATTGAATTCACAACTTATGAAACGCAATTAGAGGTAATCAAATCATATAGCAAACATAAACATGGTTTCGAATCCCCCCCCTAGCCAAGGGGAGTTTAGTTCCTCATACGTACAAAACAAAGAATATTGAATTTAAACATTGAAATCAAAGGAAAGGAAACACCTAAACCTTCCAGCAATTCAAACTTGAATGGCATGAACGTCCCAGGGCTCCTTCTCTTCCTCTTTGTTGCGACACAAGGTCTAGGGACAGATTTTGGGGGTTATGAATGGTGTAGAAGGCTGGGTCATTGGCTAGGATGGATGTATGGTGCGGCAGGGAGTGAATTAAGTCAGAAACTATGGAGAATGGTGAAGGATAGGTGCGGCAGAGAGTGGTGGATGATTTCTGGCGTGAATGATGTATATGGAGGGTGGTGTAACCTGCGGCAACCCTTTAAACTTATATATATAGGCACCACAAACCCTAGGGTAATCAGATTAGGGCTTGGACTCAGCATTGCACAAGGAATTAGGGCCCTAGGTGCGGCAGAAATTGTGAATCCATTAGGAAAGAGGATTGTGGCCCAATTGATTTCTGAAAATGATTTGTAGAACCCAAATCCACAAGGAAAAGGCCTCACAATCAGAATCCAAGAGGGAAAAAAAACCTGAGAGGTGCGGCACAATAGGATAAGGGTAGGGAATGCCTTGCAAGGCAAGCAAAAAGGATTCTAGAAGGGAATGAGGCACCAGATTTTCAGGGTTCTAGAAGGAATGTGTTTTGTGGCAGATTTTGAGGTTTCTAGAAAGATTTGGGGCGCCACTTTTATAGGACAAGGGATAGGACTTCTAGAAATCAGGTTTTAAGTCCTCTAAACTGAAGAAAACAGGTTAGGATAAGATTAGGATAAGATTGGATAAGATAAGGTAAGATAAGATAAGGATTGAATAAGATAAGATAAGATAAGGTTGTTTTGGATAATGTTTTGGATAATTCTCCCTCTTTTGAGCTGATTCCTTATCTTCTTTATCTTTGACTTCTTTCTTCCATCTTCTTAGCTGATTTCAAGCCTTTATATCTTCAATTCCGTCCATCAACTTGCCTCTATGCTTGGACTACCCAATCTTGGCCCAAAAATGCTCTACAATGCTCCAAGTTGCTTCTTTTTGCATACTTGCCCTTAAAACCTGAAAATACATCAAACTAGCTTAAAAGACTACTTTAACTAAGGAAAAACAATATAAATGCACAAGAACAAGCTAACTAAGGTGCATAAATATGCCCCTATCAGTGTTAGTGATCCCGCCCAGACTTAGGGGCATAGCTTCACATGATCGTTCACCTCCCGCACCACACGCTCAACCTTGGATCCAAGATAGGTGCCAGCCTGACGTACTTAGGGTTAGATGGGCCATGGTGTGCTGGGCGAAGTAATCAAGCTATTAGAGGTCGTGAGGGACGACAATAAGCCTGAGACGTGTTAATGTATCGCCGCAAGAATTTCAGAATCTTTCGGACTTGATTTTGGGTACATTGAACATTTTTGGTCACTTTGCTAGAGTTTATTGATCGTGCTGCAAAAATTTCATGTTCTTGACGATGTTGCAAGGAAAGTATTAACTGAGCACGATCGAGGCGTATATATGTATTTCCCAATTAGGGGTAAAATGGTAATATTGCACCGTCGAGAATTGTTACTTACTTATCGAGACAACAGTGAGTTATCAGTATCGCGGGCTGTAGACCGTAATATTAATAACATATTCGTTGAATTCGTTAAGCAAGTAAGCAGGGAGGTCATTATATGTTAGTATCGTGCTTATTCATAGTGTTCAGTGATGATAGAAGTTGTGGTTATGACAGCAAATATTATTCCGTTAGATATGGTGGATTTCGATGCTATTCTAGGCACAGATTGGTTGCATTATGATCGTGCCAAGATAGATTGCTACGGGAAATCAGTTACTTTCCATCGTCTTGGATTACCAGAGGTTACTTATGTGGTTGAGCTAAGTGGAGTGAGGCATGCCGTTATTTCTGCTATGAGAGTAAAGAAAGGGTTATCCAAAGGCTGCCAAGGATACTTAGCTCGTGTGGTGCTAAATGATGCTACCGTGAGTAGTGTGGAAGATGTAAAGGTGGTTAGACATTTTCCTGTTGTATTTTCGAAAGAGTTACCTAGATTACCGCAAACCAAAGATGTGGAGTTTACTATTAATTTGTCTCCAGGTACAGATCTTATATTATAGAATGGCTTCTGCCGAGTTAAGGGAATTGAAAATTCAGTACAGGAATTGGTTTATAAAGGTTTCATTCAACCTAGTACGTTACCTTGTGGAGCCTCAGTTTTGTTGGTAAGGAAGAAAGATAGGACATTAAGGCTATGTATTGATTATAAAGGCTATGTATTGATTATAGGCAATTGAATCGGGTAACGATTGAGAACCGTTATCCATTGCCGCGTATGGATGATTGTTGATCAGCTTATAGGTGCCTGTGTTTTCAAAGATTGATTTAAGGTCTGGTTATTAACCGTTGAAGATCATCGGTGAAGATGTCCCTAAGATAACTTCCAGGACTCGTTATAGTCATTGCGAGTTTTTGGTGATGCCATTCGGATTGACGAATTCGCATGCTGCTTTCATGGGTTTGATGAATGAAGTATTCCAAGAATATCTCGACAGGTTTGTTATCATTTTCATTGACGATATTCTGGTATACTTTAAGACCAGAACAGAGCATGCTAGACATATTAAATTGGTATTAAAGAAGTTGAGGGAATATCGGTAGTATGCCAAGTTCAGTAAATACCAATGTTGAATGAATCAAATGGCATTTCTGGGACTTGTGATATCTGCTCAAGGTATTTGGTTAAATCTTTAAAAGGTAGCAACAGTGGAGAATTTGGAACAACCGCGAACCATGATTGAGGTACGGAGTTTTCTTGGCTTAGCAGGATATTATCAACAATTTATTAAGGATTTCTCAGTCATTGCCTTGCCACTATCGAGGTTGGCAAGAAAGGAAGTTGAATTCGAGTGGGATGAAATTGTGAGCAAAGTTTTTAGCAGTTGAAGTATTTCCTAACTCATACACTTGTTTTATCACTTCCATATGATAGCGGTAATTTTGTGGTCTACAGTGATGCCTCGTTGAATGGTTTGGGATGTGTGTTGATGCAACATGGTAGGGTGTTTGCCTATGCTTCGTGGCAATTGAAACCTCATGAGATGACTTACTCTACTTATGATTTGGAATTAACGGCTATCATCTTTGCTTTGAAGATTTGGAGACATTATCTTTATGATGAGGAATGCAAGATTTTTACGGATCGTAAGAGTCTCCAATATTTGTTTATTCAGAAGGATTCTATTCTTAGGCAACGAAAATGGATTGAGTTGCTTAGTGATTATGATTGCACGACCTGGTGACCGTGCAAATGTTGTGGCTGATGCACTTAGTAGGAAGACTCTAGTGAGAATTAATATTTTAGGTGCTTGTCATGTTTCTCTTTTTACAGATTTGAGGTATACTAGAGTGGAATTGGAAATAGAAGAACGAGAAGTGGCCATGGTTGCTAGTTTTTAAGTCTGGCCAGTATCGATTGATCGAGTACTCAAGGCATAGATTATTGATGAGGAAATTCAAGAGCTATTTCATTCAAGGAATTAAGAGAAAAAGAAAGACTTCAGAGTTAGAGAATTAGATGGCATGTTTATGCAAGAAGGGAGAATGTATGTACCGAATAATTTTGGAATTAAAGAAAGAAATTTTGGATGAAGCACATTATTCGGCTTATACAATGCATTTAGGAGGAACTAAGATGTATCATACCATTCGACCATTTTATTATTGGCTGGGTGTGAAAAGAGAAATTGACGAGTATGTAAGTAGGTTGCCTTCATCAGCAAGGTAAAGCAGAAAGAAATAAACCTTTTGGATCGACGCAATCACTTCCTGTTCTGCAGTGGAAATGGGAAAATATTACTATGGATTTTGTATAGGAGATTCCTCGTACGCTAAATGATTATGATGATATTTGGATGATAATTGATCGGCTTACTAAATCAGCTCATTTGGTTCCGATGAGGGAGAAGTATTCTTTAAGTCGATTAACTGGGAATAGTTTATAGTAAAGATTGTTAAGTATTATGGAGTTCCAGTGAGTTTTGTATCGGGTCGTGATCCCAGGTTTACTCCTAAGTTTGGATAGCGTTTCAGGAGACTTTGGAGGATATGCTGAGATCGTCAATATTGCAGTTTGGTGACGGTTGGCATAAGCGGTTGGATTTGATGGTACGTGCCTACAACAACAGTTTTCATTGAAGTATTGGTACGGCACCATTTGAGGCGCTTTATGGCAGAACTTGTCGTACATTTATGTTGGTCAGAGATTGGTGAACGAGTTTTGGTGGGCCCTGAGATTGTGAATGAGACTACTCAGAATGTTCAAGTGATTAAGTCTAACATGAAAGCGGCACAAGATCGCCAAAAGAGTTTAGCAGTTAGACATGCCACTGATCGAGTGTACAAGGTTGGTGATTGGGTATTTCTGAAGTTATCGTCATGGCGAGGTGTTGTATGTTTTGGGAAGAAAGGTAAGCTAAGTCCTAGGTTCATCGGACCTTACAAGATTATCGAACGAGTCGGTGAAGTGAAGGAAAATTTGTGAAAAACATGTTCATTTGAGCAACATCTATGGCATGCAATTAACAATTAAAGGCGGAATCATGCTTGTATGCACTCAAAACAAAACATTACCCATGAAATTCAAAGCCTAGTAGTTATGGTGAACCATGACTCAACTCAAATCGTAAAGAAATGAGTTGAGAAACTTTTATACCTTTGAAGCACCTCTTTGCTTAGCAAAGGTTAATCACCCATGTGAGGGCCTTCTTTCCTTTGTCTCCTTGCTCCTTGGCTCCATGGATATGGATGGAAGAATTGATTCTCCGAAAGTCCCCAAGGTAGGAGACCTCTAATTTTCGACACCAAGGATGGTGAAGGAAGAAGATGAGTAACCTTGGAGGAGGAAGGATTGCTAGCTAATCCCCTCCAAGGGGGCCAGCCTCCTAGAGAGAAAGGGAAAGACATGTTCTCTCCAATTTTCTCCAAAACAAACCCTAATGATGAAATGGCTATAAAGTTGCCTTTATACCACCTCACAATTGAGTGGCAAACTTGCAATTAAGCCAAGTTCACTACCCTTCTCTATATGGCCGGCCACTTAAGGGTTTATTGGGCTTTCAAGCCCTTTGTGTTTTCAAGTTGTCATACAACTTGAGCTAATGGGCTTGACATTCAAACCCTATTAGGCCTTGCGGCCCAAAACTAACCCGAGGTCTATAACGAACTTATTCGTTTGATTAATTAACATATTAATTAATCCTAGCCATAAATAATCAAACCATTTAATTATCCTTACTCATCTCTGTTGTATCCTTCAATCATTACCTTACACGGTGTGCGATCCATTAGGTTCCTTTTAGCGAGCAGTGGGCGATTAGAACTCTTACTAATCGATTGTGAATTGAAACTTGCTTTCAATTCTCCCTTTAGTGATTATTCATCTTCAAGGCTTCCACAAGTCATGAGTGACACCTAGCAGTATGTCATGGCTACCCAAGCTAATCAGAAGAGGTTGGAGAACCTATTCAGTTTGGGATTACAATGCAATACGGTCTTTCTCTAATGCCATACTCTTGACCACATTGTTTGGTTTGATAGTTTATTCATGTCTACTATCCAATGTGATTCTCTTACTTATATGATTAACTTGAATGTGATTTTGAACGACTTCATAAATCTCATTCATACTTTGGCCAGAGATTCTTAATCATATCATACAGTATTTTCCCTCAACGTTTGAAGGTTAGAGATCCCTTGTTGCGCATTCACTTGCCTCCATGGCTAAGTGGCTTAACCCCAACTATGCCATGGACACCCTCTGACGGAGTGACTTTGACATAGTCAAAGATCAAGGACCTAACCACAAGACAACTATGATACCTCAGGTCAAAGGACTACTTTGCATTATCCCAACCATGAGTTCTCATGTGACATAAGTATGAGAACTTCTGTTTGATCGCATTCAGTGGACTCATTCTCTATTGAGCACCTACATACTTGTCTTGGTGTCAATCACACCAATGACTCAAGACCAGTCACTCTCCCTAAGAGAAGACATAGCACGTACTGATCTTAACGGACTGTCAATGCCCAATTGGCAATCCTATGATCAGGAACATTTAGGATATGTATACGAAAGAGAATGGACTCATGAATCTAACTTCTTTAGATCACATTCTCCCTATTACATATTCCTTGGACTTATCGTTTAAGCATATAACATTTATATGAGACGGCTTAAAACAATAATCTTTGCCCTTTATATTAAACTAGATTAGTTTAACATCTGAAATGTCCGTAAAGTATCATCATATAATTGGTTTTAGGGCACATTTCCAACAATCTCCCACTTGCACTAGAGCCAATCAGCTTGGTCATCAGTGATGATACCTCTTCCGTAGTAATTTCAAAAAATGGCTGAGTAGTAGGCCTAGACAATGGATATCTATATGTTATCCATAGAAGCAACCTTGAGAATAACGACGTCACCATTGTACATGATTCTCAATCATGTGGTTTAGTATCTCATTTGAGTTCGGATCTTGATGAGACCTTGATTCCCTGGCTTGAGCTATCGCCTCATTAGTGTCGTAGTGTCGGCACACTAGAGACACTTTCTGGTTGGAATCGAATGGAGAGTTCATAAATGAACTTTCCCATCCAAACAACATTGTTGTAAACTTCTGTATGGCGATATACTTTGCATTCATGATGGAACACACTAAAGTCATTACTTTTAATGTTTTCACCCAAATATCTCTTTAGTCATAATAAAGACATATCCTATTATCTCTTCATTCAAAATGAAGAGACATCCAATGATGGATACGATATTAGATTCATAATCTAATACTTTTACGCTTCCATTGCGTTACTCTAATTCTTCCTCATTCTTGAGGAATCTATCCTTTAGTATTTCTTAAATACATAAGGACTCACTTGACAGTTGCCTTGGTTCTGATCCTGGGCTTGCATTGATATCGTCTTGTACCAATCTTGGTACAACTCATGTCAATGCTTTTCATACAATATGAAATACGTAAATCACCTTTCTGCGTACGCATAAAGGATTCTATTTACGCATTATGTTTCTTTGGGAGTAAAAAGGGTACATTCCCTTTTAGAAGAGCAATTTCCCAATTTAATTGGAATTGTCCTTTCATTTGAAGTTTATCTTTTGAGAAACTTCCTACAATTATTGTCTATCAATAGGGATTGAGATAATCGAATTATATCTTAAAATCTATCATTATAGATTTGCATCCTATGTATATAGACTATGTCCCCCATATACATTCCATCATTATAGAACGTTTAAAGTCATAACCTTTAACGAAGAAGAATTCCTTTCATTTCTAAAATTAATATATCATATATATGTTCAATTTTAGGAATACTATTAACTCCCACTAATCTTTTGTAAACCTAGTAAACAAAAGATTCATTTACATCTTTATGAGAAATCAAATATTTGATCTTTCTCTCATAAGACGCTTACAGTCCTACTAGCTTGCTAAGATTCATAATGGATGGATCTTTACAACTTACATGTCTTGTGATTCTTAGTTTTACACATATATTATCAAGACTATCTTGGAAATGGTTTCGGAAACCCATATTATGTCCAAACATTGAATCACCATTTAGTTGTAGCTAGCTAACTTCGAATTAATAGAAACCAAGACTACGTCAAAGATGGTTTCTTCCAAGTCAACCAATCTCTTTGATTGTAGTCACCTTAAGCTACCAATTAGCTTTAAAGGTTTCATTATTTTAGGTCAAATGATACTATACCATTTCCTTGAGTATATGTCGTATATACACTCAATGTAGTCAAAAGGATTCTCATTCTTATTTCTTTCGAATTAAGAGGTGTAACTCTATGACATAGTCATAAAGTTCAAACCTTTCAACTGAGACGGTTTATAAATCCTTCTTGGCTACCTTAGAGCTAATGGTGTAGGAACTAGGTTGTTATATTTGTTGAATATCTCTTGTCACTCAAAGAACCCATTCTTTGAGTTCTATCTCTAGTTCATTTGCTCTATGTTAGGCAAATCCTATTGTAGGATTACAATGAACTACCTAACAAATAACATTTATTAGTTGGTTTATAGAAGTGATATCCAAAGGTTAATTTAAAGATATCCCACAAGATTGTTCTCAAACAAATATTGCTTATTAGCACACAACCCCACATCTTAACACGATTAAGACTTGTCTTTCTTTCCAACTACATTCTATGGAGTCTTGAAAATTTTGGAAGATCTTTTAATTGACAATCATATTGTCTTAGAAGTATATATCCTATATATGGGTAATTGATAACATCCAACGAACTAAATCTTATTCGAGTTCGTTCTTCTCCTAATGGAGAAATCCATTATCTTATGATGCTACTTTCCTTGATTTCTATCAAGGAAACTCTTCTAAAGTGTTATATTTCCTTGGATCAAATCTAAAGAGGTAAATACTTTAGACGTCTTACTCATCAACTTACATTCCTGAATTCTTTGAAACCTTTTGCAAAGTATTCGGACTTTTGATTATTCAAAATAAAAGATAGTCCAACCGAGAGCGATCTTCGGTGAATGTCATACAACATGAGTAGTATTATGTTGTGGACAAGTGCCACTAACATCTAAGTGAATTAACCTCAACAACTTTGTGATTCTTTCTTCTTTCCTAAAGAATAAAGATTCGAACATTTCGCCTCCATACAATTTTAAGAAGAAGGTATTGGATCCGGATTTAACGATCCTAAGCATCCATCTATGACCAACTCGTAATTTATGTTTTAGAGGTATCACAACTTAGTTTGGGATTAGTCACTACCTTGCAACCTTTTGGGTTTTAAGCATCGTCATATTCTAAACAGTTAACACTACCACATTATCTCTACTATAGAGACAATCAATTAGATTACAATAATCCAATCATTGATTAATAAAGAACAATGTTTTGTCAAACAAAACATTCATCCATCTCTTATAGTGACGAAATTAAGTTCCTTTATTCAAACTGGAATGTAAAGACAATCTTTGTTTTTCCAATTCCTTTGGTAGTTCATATGAGGAAGTAAGTACTATCTGCTTTCGCAGAGATCTATATTTGATTCACGTTCTGAATGTGAAGTACTTTCTCTTCTCTCATCAATCTTCTACTTCTTATTAGCCACACTTTTACAACGATTGTAAAAACATAGTTACTAATACGAAATCAAGCATTCAAGTAGAAGAACTAACTGTTTTGAACTTTCAAGAACAATTTACAACACCTTCGAAAGATGTGTTCTTAACACTTGCAAGACATTTCTTGCATATACCCCTTCCATTGTCCATCATTTCATAAAGAAAGTTTGTTCCCTAGGAGTTATTTTGCCTTCTTCATTTGACTTCTCCCTTGACTACAATAGTCATGGTCCCTAAACTCCCACTGTCTTTCTTGAAACTTATTTCAATTGTGTTAAACACATCAAACGATTTGGAGAGCGTATGGTTATTGTTCACTATATAGTTTACTATAAACTTAGTGAACCATTTGGTTAGGGACACATAGGTGAAGTCCTTGTCTAGTTTCCGTCTCATGAAGTGGTTTAACACTTCAACACTCAATGATTCAAAATCATCATAAGTCCATATTGATGGACTATTTTTGTCAACCAACCATCTTGTTCTAAACAAGATTACAAACATTCAAGAGTTGTTCAAGGCAACTCTCATTTCTTCATACAACAATTTGTAAGTGAAGAAGCATGGCACATTAAGTGTCCATGCCCTTGTGCTTACTTCTCAAGTTCCTTGTTCATCTAACAAAGAAATAAGCACTAGTGTTTGCACAAACTAAGGGTTGTTCTAAGCAACTCTTATTTCTTCATACAACGATTTGTAAGTGAAGAACTATGACACTAAAAGTGTTCATGTCTTTGTGCTAATCTTCATAAGTTCCTTTGTTCATACAACAAAGGAATAAGCATTGCTTGTTTGTGTTGTCCTCTTTATGATAGACTCATCAAACATGTTCTTCCAATGATACATTATCAATAGGAAAATTGTGAGGATGAGACTACTTAGGCACATATACAATTCATTCAAGACAATCTATGGGATTGTGGTACTAAGTCTAGAAACTAAAGTTTTTCTTTGTCAAGTTTTGGATAGCGTTTGCAAATATATTGGTAAACAAATACATAACAAATATAAATTGATTGATTTTAAGCCATTTGATCCCGGTCTTTAAATCAAATAGCACCACCCACTATTTTCGGCAAATTCCATATCCCTCATCGGAATTCGAGAGTTTTGGAGAAAACTCTTAGTAGGGTATGGGAGGCTCACTATTACCAAGCCCACTTCACAATGATATGATGTTGGCTAGCAACAATAATAATGAGAGAGTACGCTTACTCAGTTACATCTAATGTAAGTACCCATCTTATTTGGCCTCTAGAGAATGAAGCCTCACAATGATATGATGTTGGCTCCATTGCACTTAGTTAAGTCATTCCCACCATGCAAGTTCGAGTAAGGGTTCAAGAACAACCTCATAATGATATGATGTTGGCTATTCTCGTTGCCTACCTTCACAACATCATGTATGCGTATAGGACTCCTCCTGAGTGTAAGCACACACTTTGTACTCGCCCATGATAGGGTGAAGTCAGTGTAAGAGTCACAAACGATCGGAGCCTACCACGGTGGAAGGCCACGAAAGAGTGTTCAAAGCACTTTCATGCTTATCAACTTAATAATGGTTTAGTTGAGGGTTTTAGGTCTCATCACATATAAGCATTTATTTTAATCTCATCACATATAAGCATTCAAGAGTAGTATATGATACTCCTACTAAGCTTGTAAAACGGTTTTTAAAGCAAGAGTATATGGTACTACTAACATAAGCTTTGCATTCATTGATGGACTATATAGTTACCTTAGGGCCTTAGGATGACTATGAACCTTTGATTCGATCCAACACGAGCCTAGTGTTGGACCTCGGTCTAGGGATGGTGATTGATTTTAGTTACGCGTTTAATCATATTAAGGTGTGTTTCTCCTATTGGGCGTTGGACCCAACTACTCCAATTTCATGCATATCAAATAAACAAGAAAGGAGTACTTCAAAGTAAAGAAGAGCTTATGCTCTTTTACAACATTTGATCATATCAAATTACAACCAAAATTAATCTACACATTCCCATGGTTCAAACAAATTTGAGACGGCCTTTCACATAGCTCAATTATCGTAGTCTTAGGTTCATAATCACCCTTTCTTTAATTAATTAACGCTTTAACTAATTAAACTTGAATGCAACATTTCATTTGGTTTCTGTATCCATAGAATTGATTTAAATAGAGCTAAATAAAATGAAAATCCAATTCTCATTTAAAGATACAAAACTATTTTGTTCTCTACTAATTTGGGCCAAAAAGCAATAACCTCAACCATTGGGCTATATTGCAAAACACAAACTTTTGGGGTCACTTTGTAAAAACACAAAAGTCCACTACTTCATGTAATTACAACTAGAACCCAAAAATTTCAACAAATACAAAAAACTTCATTAAAGGAACAAAACAATTTGTCCTTTAGTGATTTGGGCCTTTACGTAAAAACGTAAACTTTCGGGTCAAAGTACAAATACACAAAAGTATCAAAACTTTATGTAATTGCATAAAAGCCCCAAAAATACCCTACTTAATAGGGTGGCCGGTTTTGGTAGTGAAAAAAAAAGGAGGGGGAAAAGGTTTTGGTGAAAAAATTCAAAATTTGAAAGTGTTTTGAAAAAGTTGAAAGGTAGGTGTGGAAAAGTTTTTTTTTTTTTTTTTTTTGTCAAACAATAAAGACATAAATCATCCATCACCAATCATCCATCACCAATCAAAATTAAACCAAAACTTTATAAAAAATACCAAACACTTTGAATCAAAACTCCAAACCTTTTTGTTCTTGATAAGATCAACAAGAACATTGAAGAACACACATGAAAACTCATAAGAGCTCCATGAATGTTTTCACTCAATAAAACTCAAATTTTCACTACATAAAAGAGGGCTAACATCCTAGGGTACTTAGGGGTTCCAAAAGTCACTTTAAAACACTTTTAACAAGACAAACATGAACCCAAAAATCCACCCTTTGGATTTGGCCGAATTTCCCCATAAACATGGCACCAAATTTTAGCTCCAAAATTCATGCTCATATGAACTACATCTACAACATTTGAGATGGCAAATTTTCTAACAAAATTTACATTCAAAGAAGCAAGAATAAAGCTTGTAACAATTGCAACATTCAAATCACAAACTATGAACTATAAAACCCAAAAGGATTCACCAACTACTAGACCTAGGCTCTTGATACCACTTGAAGGAAAATTTGTGAAAAACATGTTCATTTGAGCAACATCTATGGCATATAGTTAACAATTAAAGGTGGAATCATGCTTGTATGCACTCAAAACAAAACACTACCCATGAAATTCAAAGCCTAGTAGTTATGGTGAACCATGACTCAACTCAAATCTTAAAGAAAGGAGTTGAGAAACTTTTATACCTTTGAAGCACCTCTTTGCTTAGCAAAGGTTAATCACCCATGTGAGGGCCTTCTTTCCTTTGTCTCCTTGCTCCTTGGCTCCATGGATATGGATAGAAGAATTGATTCTCCAAAAGTCCCCAAGGTAGGAGACCTCTAATTTTCAACACCAAGGATGGTGAAGGAAGAAGATGAGTCACCTTTGACACACCCCGTCTCGAAGGTAGGGCGTCCTGGCCGACACGCCCTACCATCGGGACGGGGTGTGTCAACCTTGGAGGAGGAAGGATTGCTAGCTAATCCCCTCCAAGGGGGCCGGCCTCCTAGAGAGAAAGGGAGAGACATGTTCTCTCCAATTTTCTCCAAAAGAAACCCTAATGATGAAATGGCTATAAAGTTACCTTTATACCACCTCACAATGAAGTGGCAAACTTGCAATTAAGCCAAGTTCACTACCCTTCTCTATATGGCGAGCCACTTAAGGGTTTATTGGGCTTTCAAGCCCTTTGTGTTTTCAAGTTGTCATACAACTTGAGCTAATGGGCTTGACATTCAAATCCCATTGGGCCTTGCGGCCCAAAACTAACCCAAGGTCTATAACGAACTTATTCGTTTGATTAATTAACATATTAATTCATCCTCGCCATAAATAATTAAACCATTTAATTATCCTTATTCATCTCTATTATATCCTTCAATCATTACCTTACACGGTGTGCGATCCATTAGGTTCCTTTTAGCGAGGCAGTGGGCGATTAGAACTCTTACTAATCGATTGTGAATTGAAACTTGCTTTCAATTCTCCCTTTAGTGATTATTCATCTTCAGGGCTTCCACAAGCCATGAGTGACACCTAGCAGTATGCCATGGCTACTCAAGCTAATCAGAAGAGGTTGGAGTACCTATTCAGTTTGGGATTACAATGCAATACGGTCTTTCTCTAATACAATACTCTTGACCACATTGTTTGGTTTGATAGTTTATTCATGTCTACTATCCAATGTGATTATCTTACTTATATGATTACCTTGAATGTGATTTTGAACGACTTCGTAAATCTCATTCATACTCTGGCTAGAGATTCTTAATCATATCATAGAGTATTCTCCCTCAACGTTTGAAGGTTAGAGATCCCTTGTTGCGCATTCACTTGCCTCCATGGCTAAGTGGCTTAACCCCAACTATGCCGTGGACACCCTCTGACGGAGTGACTTTGACATAGTCAAAGATCAATGACCTAACCACAAGACAACTATGATGCCTCAAGTCAAATGACTACTTTGCATTATCCCAACCATGAGTTCTCATGTGACATGAGTATAAGAACTTCTCGTTGATCGCGTTCAGTGGACTCATTCTCTATTGAGCACCTACGTACTTGTCTTGGTGTCAGTCACACCAATGACTCAAGACCAGTCACTCTCCCTAAGAGAAGACATAGCACGTACTGATCTTAATGGACTGTCAATGCCCAATTGGCAATCCTATGATCAGGAACATTTAGGATATGTATACGAAAAAGAATGGTCTCATGAATCTAACTTCTTTAGATCATATTCTCCCTATTACATATTCCTTGGACTTATCGTTTAAGCATATAACATTTATATGAGGTGGCTTAAAACAATAATCTTTGCCCTTTATATTAAACTATATTAGTTTAACATGTGAAATGTCCGTAAAGTATCATCATATGATTGGTTTTAGGGCACATTTCCAACATGAAGTTGCTTACAGGCTTGAGTTGCCTTCAGAGTTGTCTAAAATGCATTTGTTAAAGTTTTGTGGAGAAACTATTCAGCGGAAGAAGCTACTTGGGAAGCAGAGAAACGGATGAGAGAGATGTACCCAAGGTTGTTTTATGAGTACTAGTGCATGTTTTTTATTATGTAAATTTCGAGGACGAAATTTTATAAGGTGGGTAGATTGTCACAGCCCGTCCCTAAAAGTTGGAATATTTTATTTTCGAGGACGTGAAAAGACGAATATGTCCTTGGTCGTCAAGTTGTGTTGTGTGACTTGAAATTTTGGTAGTCCAAATTCTTAATTTCCTATTGTTTTGGACCCAATAGGATGTGAGATTTTTAGTGTTTGGGATTGGTTGGATGCATTTGGACCACACACACCAAACACTCTCTTTCTTCTCTCCCATGCACTCTATCTCGGAATCACTATCTCTCTCTCCCATTTCGTACGGACATCTTCCAAACCCTTGAAAATTTTCTTAGATCGAGGTCAAGAATGGTGTCTTTGGATTCCTGGCAAGCTTAGGATTTAAGTGGTACCATTTGTTCGAGGGATAGACGTTGGGATCGTGAGAATCAGGAGTCTCCGACAAGGTGCATAGTACCACAGTAATGATTGTGAAGTTTTCAGTGAGTTTAAAGGTTCTACGAAGCCTTTAAACATCTTCACGAAGCTTGGGGAGTGATTTTGGAGTGTTTTGGACGTCGGGAAGCTCGGATTCGACGAGTTGCAGAGGTGACCGGAGATGTCGAAGGTTTTCCGGCAAGATCCCATGAGTTTTAGGAACTAAAAGTGGTAAGATCATGTTCTTCTCAATAAGGGCTTCAATTTGGTATAAGATTTGTAAAGTTTGGTTGAAAAACGAAAGAGATAATAAGAATTTTCAATTTTCCAGTTTCCGGCAACACAAACGGCGACGGCGATGGAATCCGGCAACTCGCCGGAGAAAAAGACGAATATTCCGTCAAAGTTAACGGAATATTCTAACGGCGTCAGGTTAGTTTTAACGGTATATGCTTGTTTTTGACGGAATATTTCCTAACGGCGTCAGTGATTCCGTCCACTGTGCCTGCGCGTGGCGGCGCGTGTGGCCGTGCACTCGCCGGCGTGTGGTGGCGCGTGTGGCCATGCACTCGCCGGTGCGTGGCGGCACGTGAGACGTCGGAAAATTATTTTAAAATTATGGGGATGATCCTGAGATTGTGTAGATCACTATGGTATATTCATATACCCAAATTGAGCAATGTATGAGAAGTTATTACCTATTGTTGGTTATGTGCGTTAAATAACGTTTATTCAGTTATTACGCATATAGGTGAGGCCTATCCAGAGGACAAGCGCCAGCAATCGAGGCTTGGGGGTTATGATCCTTCGATATATCAGTGAGTGGGCTTTTGTTTTCCGTATATACCTATATAAATGAGATTTTTCCCAGAAAATCAATTTAAGTGAAATGTGATATGATATGCCATGCAAAGTATATATCTATTTTATTCATGTATTAATAGTTGCATATAATGGTAATTGGTGATGTGGACACACATGTAAGTATCAGGTGAGTTATAGAATGATTTATATGAAATGATGATTATGTGAGATGTATTGAAAGCTCATAAACCTGCACCCCGGTGTTAGTGCTCCCGCCCAGAGTTAGGGGCATAGCTTCACATGATCGTTCACCTCCTGCACCACACGCTCAACCTTGGATCTAAGGCAGGTGCCAGCCTGTCGTACAGACCACACTAGGTGGTTCCGACTTTTAGGTGACCCGCGATTAGCGCATAGCCTTCATGTGATTGTAGCACTTGAGCGTATTTATTTATAAGTGGGTAGGACTTGTGTGCAGGATATATACACATGTGATGATGAAATTGATTATGAGCTATAGTTCAGCCGAACTGATCACTCGGTGGACATGTTGTTATCTATGATGAGTTTATTTCACCTGATATATTTATGAGATTTGAGGAGATATATTTGGCATGGCATATACCTTGCATATCACTACTTTTGGCAGGATTTTGATTTATGAGTTGAGATGAGTATATATGTATACATGCTATTTTTCTGGGAACTTATACAGGTTTTACGACGAGGGGTTAGAACCTTTGAAAAGAGAAAAGGTTTTGAAAATATTTTTTTTTTGCCCACTCACACGTTTTGTTTTTTGCCCCTCTAGGTTCTAGGTAGCAAAGCTTTGATGGCTACGAGGGATCCAACGGTTCCAACGGTGTTCTGATAGAATTCACAAAAGTAGGATTCACCTTCGGGTGTTATATCTTAGTAATTGTCCTTGACTGCAACTAGGTGTTCTTATTGCTCTGAATGTGTATTAATACACTTAGACTCTCACTAGCATGTTATTTGGATAGTACGGCTAGTAATTGGTTTTTATTTAGTTGTATTCCTATTATCTTTTTAGCTTCCACACTGTGCTCATGGTTACGTCACTTTCACGTGACGGCCAGCACACCCTCCTTGGGACGGGGTGTTTCACAAACTATCACTCAAACGATGTGATCAAGAGTATTGTATTAGAGAAGGACCATATTGCATTGTAATTGTAACTGGATAGGTTCTTCAACCACTTCTACTTAGCTTGGGTAGCCATGACATACTGCTAGGTGTGACTCATGGTTTATGGAAACCCTGAGGATTAGCAAACACTAATCTTCATCAAAGGAAGAATTGAAATGTAGTTTCAATTCACAATCGATTGTTAAGAGTAACAATCGCCTACTGCCTTGCTAATTGGAACCTAATGGATTGTACACCGAGTAAGGATGAAAGTGAAAAAATATAAATGAGATGGATAAGCAATTAAATAGTTTAATTGAAAAATTGGTCAAGATTAATTAATTAGTTAATTAATTATACGAAAGGTTCGTATTAGGCTTTTAAGTTAGTTTTGGGCTTCGGGGCCTAAAAAGGTTTGGTCCACTAGGCCCATTATGTTTACGTTGTATGATAACTAAAACAAAAATGGGTAAATAGCCCAATCACTTAAGATGGCCGGCCATAGTGAGAGAAGTGGTGAGTTTTGCTTAATTGCAAGTTTGCCACTCACCAAAGAAAGAGATATAAAAGCATCTTTATAGCTTTTACCTCATTAGGGTTTTCTTAAGGCAAAGATGAGAAACATTTTCTCTATTTTTCTCTAAAAGAGGCTGGCCACATAGGGAAGAAATAGCTAGCATCTTTTCTTCTCTAAGTCATCCATTTCATCTTCACACCTCATCCTTGGTGTGGAGACTTAGAGACACCAAACCTTTGGTGTTTTTGGAGATCCTTTCCTCACATCCTCAAGGAGCAAAGGAGTATCAAAAGGAAGTAAATCACAAGGAAGATCCAAGGAGCTAGGAGGTGACTTGAAGGCCCTCCACTTGGGTGAATCCCTTGTGTAAACAAGGATGAGCTTCAAGGGTAATGAATCTCAAAATCCTTTCTTCTCTTTAATGTTGTTAAAGAGTCTTGTGGTTCACCATTCACTAGGCTTTGAAAGTCATGGGTTTTAGAATTGTTTTTTAATGCATGCCTACTTTAAAGTGTTATTAGTTTGCATATGTGTTCAAATGTTCTCACATGTTCTTAGCTAGGACAAAATTTTTCCTTCAAGTGGTATCAAGAGCCTAGGTCTAGTGTATGGTGAATCCTTTTGGGTTTTGTGTTTTTCATGGTTTGTGATTTAAATGTTGTAAATGTTACAAGCTTTGTTCTTGCTTTTTTGAATATAAATTTTGCTTGAAAATTTAGCATCTCAAATGTTGTAGATGTAGTTCATTTAAGCATGAATATTGGAACTAAAATTTGGTGCCATGTATGTGGGGAAATTCAGCCAAATCCAAAGGGTGGATTTTTGGGTTCATGTATGTCTTGTTAAAAGTGTTTTAAAGTGACTTTTGGAACCCCTTATGTACCCTAGGATGTTAACCCTCTTTTGAGTAGTGAAAATTTGAGTTTTATTGAGTGCAAACATTCATGGAGCTCTTATGAGTTTTCATGTGTGTTCTTCAATGTTCTTGATGTTCTTACCAAGAACAAAAAGGCTTGGTGTTTTGATTCAAAGTGTTTGATGTTTTTCATAAAGTTTTGGTTTGTTATTTATTGGTGATGGATGGATTGGTGATGGATTATTTGTGTTTTATTGTTTAATAAAAGCTACACCTTACCTATTTCTTACAACCCATACCAATCAACTTTTTCAACCATGCCAATCAACTTTTCAACCCATACCTTTTACTTTATCAACACTTTATTCAAAATTTTGAATTTTCACCAAAACCAACACTCCTTTCATCCTTCCATAACCGGCCACCCTAATAAGTAGGGTACTTTTGGGGCTTTTATGCAATTACATAAAGTTTTGATACTTTTGTGTATTTGCACTTTAGCCCAAAAGTTTACGTTTTTTTTTTCATAAAGGCCCAAAAGTTTACGTTTTTTTTTTCCGTAAAGGCCCAAAATCACTAAAGGACAAATTGTTTTGCTCATTTAATGAAGTTTTTTGTGATTGTTAAAATTTTGGGTTCTAGTTGCAATTATATGAAGTTGTGGACTCTTGTGTTTTTACAAAGTAACCCCAAAAGGTTTGTGTTTTGCTTAGTGGCCCAATAGTTGAGGTCATTGTTTTTTCGGCCCAAAATATGATGAGAACAAAATGGTTTTGTTTCTTTAATGAGAATTGGATTTTCATTTCAGTTAGTTCCATTTAAATCAATTCTATGAATCCGAAAACCAATTGTTTAAGTTGCTTTCTTAGTTAATTCGATTGATTAAGAAAAGGGTGATTATGAACCAAATGCCTCGATAATTGAGCTATGTGATTGGCCGCTTTACATTGTGAATGTTTGGGTTAAGTAGTTTAGATTTGAATGTAATTTGATTAGTTCAAATGTGTTGTAAAAGGGCATAAGTCCTTCAAATGTGTTGTAAAAGGGCATAAGCCCTTCCCTTTATTTCAAGTATTCCTTTTTGTTTATTTGCATGCAAATTGGAATAGTTGGGTCCAACGCCCAAGGCGCATAGGGGAAATGAAAGGCCTTCATATTTGATAGTGGGTGCCCAAACGTGGCACATAGAGGGCAAAACCTCATCACCAATACTTTCCATGGCAAGCAGAACGGTCCCTATAGTTATTCCTATCCCTTCATCTGCCAACGTGGGTGTTAAATCAAAACCATAACTTTATTACACATGGAATGACGATGTATGACACCTTATGACACTAAAGCCTAGAAATTAAACCCCGACAAATAAACCACCTAGTTTGGAGACGTGGTAAGGTATGATGGGATGTTTAAGCCAACAGCAAAGGTTACAGTCAAAGCTCCCCTTCAGCATCAAATTTACCACATGGGTGGCCGAGATTTATCCTTGTCATAAACATTTCTCCCTGTAAAAAACTCCATTTCCCAGCAGTTGATGGCGACTAAAGTATCCATGTGGCATGATCAGATAATGCCGCACGGAAATATGGTAGGAGTATTGAATTTTCATGGGAGAAAAATGATAAAAATAAAAAAACAATTGTTAAAAATCCTCAAAAATTGTGGAGACGCTCGGGATCACATCCTCTACGTGATGAACATGGTCATATGCCAATGTGGAAATTTGGAACGATCGAAACGATGGTGAATATTGACCATAAATTTGTAAAAAAATGAAGTAATTTTTTCATAATTGGGAAAAATGGGGAAAAATAACAGCAACGCTAGTATGGACAAGGGCTACAACTTTTGTGAAGGACGAAAGTCTAACCCACATACCGATAATGCAAAATTCATTGCGGGCAATGGTAACCATTGGATTGTCGTTTACGTTTGCGCCCTTCTTTGGTCATCGTCGTAAAGGGTTCTCGGTCAATTTCTTTTTGAAAGTATCATCTTCTGGCAGGATGTAAAAGATGAACGGTTTGGATCATTCACATTACATTTGAACATTTTTTGTTTGCTGAAATATTGCTCGATGTTTTCTATGTTTTAGAAACTTAGTAAACATCGAGCAATATTTCAGCAAACTACAAAATTTCGAATGCGATGTGAACGATTAGAACTGTTCATATTTTGCAGTCCCTTTAAAAGATGATACTTTCAAAAAGAAATTGACCGAGAAACCTTTACGGCGATGCCCAAAGAAGGCGCTAACATAAACGACAATCTGACGGTTACCACTGCCCGCAACAGATTCTGCATTATCAGTACGTAGGTTGGACTTTCATCCTTGACGAAAGTTGTAGCCCTTGTCTATACGAGCATTGCTACTATTTTTTTCCCATTTTCCCATTTATGAAAAAAATTACTGACATTTTTTACAAATTTATGGCCAATCGAGTGAAAACACTATTCACCACCGTTTTGATCGTTGCAAATTTTCACATCACCATATGACTGTGTCCATCACGTAGAGGACGTGATCTCAAGTGTCTCCCTAATTTTTGGAGATTTTTAACAATTGTTTTTTTTTACTTTTTTATCATTTTTTTCCATGAAAATTCAATACTCCTACCATATTTGCATGCAACATTATCTGGTGGCAAATGGAGTTTTTGGGGATCCTTTTCCCTCCAAATTGATAAGAGCATATTTATGCGACTTTGTTATCTTATTTCTTTGCATTTACTTAGTTAATTTCCACTTATTTTGGTAATTTAAGTTATTTTCGTATTATTGTAAGTCCAGTTGGTAAAGATGACAATAAATAGCTAAATGGAACAATTTGGAGCAGTTTCGGACTAAGATTGGATAGCATGCGTGGATAGCATATAGGCTGGATGTTTTTGGTGTTTAAATGGTGTTAGACATGTGCTAAACTTTGGAGAAATTAAAGTTGAGGCTTGGAAGACAAGAAATTACACAAGAAAGAGGAATCCTAGTTGAAGAGCTGCAAGGACGAATCCTAATCACATTCCAAAACTCGCTACCTGATTCTTAGAGTTCTAAAATCATTTAAAATGCCTAATCCCTTTCTTCCTTGGATTCAGCCATTTCCCCCTATATATATGAAATTCCTGCAACGATTTAGGGGGTGCCGCGCCTACCATTCATTCATTGAAGCTGCTAGAATTTTCAGAGTTCTTTCTATCTTTGTTTTAAGTTTCAATGTTTATTTTAGATTGCTTTTCAGTTATGATGAACATGTGTAACTAAGTTTCTTTTTAGCTAAAGGCGAATTTGAAGCCATGTTTATATGTTTTATATAAATTGATTACATCCAGTTATTGTTTCATAAAACATGAACGTGATTTACTTATCCGATTTATAGAGAACTTATTCTTGTATGTTTATTAAGGATGCATACTTAGTTTGCATGCAGGGATTTGATACTAGAATATAAGGGAATTCAATCATTATGAACTTATATTTGTAAGTAGTAAAAGTCACTAGTCATGATTGAGTTAAGTAAATCCTTGGCAGGAGTATCATGCTTTTCATAGTTACGAATGCTTTGTCAATGCTTATGATTTTCACAGAACTTAATGATCTTTGAGATGTATCTCTATCATGCTTTCATGGTTAGGGAACTTGAGAAGAATAATTTGGTTGCGTCGTTGAGTCCAATTCAATGAACTTAGGAAAATCTGAGAGTTAATTAGTGCTATTCACAGTTAATTTGGGGCATTGTCATTCATGGTTTATAGGAAGAATAACTGGAAATCGATTTGTATGCATATGTTTCATGTGTGGAGAAGAATCCTTTAGCTATCCTTTCATCCATATTTCATTCACAACGTAATTTACTTCCTGCCATTTACTTTTGTTTTAATTAAATTAGTCCAAAATCCCCTAGTCATTGTTTTGTTGTTAGTTTAACTTAGTTTTAGTTTTATAAGTTTAATTTGTGTTGATTAGCATCCCTTCTAATCCCCGGAATAGAACGATCCCTACTTACTCTTACTATGATTGCATAATTTATAAGGTTTAATTTGTGTGTTAGTTTTTACCACATCACAAATCCTTAGATCTTTGTACAAGGTAGGGAAAAAAAAGGGAAATTTAATCTTAAATTTTCACCTAAATCCCCCTAATTGCTCTGAACACAGTTCAATAACTCCCATTTCCATATCTCTTTAATACTCACCTCTCCTTGCATCTTTAATTCCCAACTTTCTTTACATGTGTGCTGAATCAGTAACTCCACTCAATCATGCGAACACCACCCAAATCGCCTCATCCAACCCTATTCAATACACCAACACCCAAAACTTCTTGCGGATTCCTCTTCAATACACCAACGACCATAACTCATCCCTAGTTGAGCATTAATACCCCACTTCATAACAGTGCAGTCCTATTGCATAGTCTCACTCCCATATCTGTTTGTCTTGCACCTAATTCCAAATCTGAGTAACCAGTAACTAGTCACCATCAATCCCTACCAAAGAACCAAAGTGTGGCAACAGGCGACCACGGTCAAGGAGCAGTGGTGGTAAGTGTCACTTCAACCGTGTGTTGAGATCTATTGAGAAGGCAAACCAAGAATTGAGAATAGAGGCAACATGGATTCTTACCTCCATCCGCCACATGAAATACTTGAAGAAACACGATGGCCACGAAAAGGTTACTGGTCAATATGCAAATTTATTTTGTGCTTCTGGAAGTACCTAAAAGACAACATGGTGACACATCAGACACAAATACTCATAACTGCTCATAAACCCAATCACAACCAAAACCACAAAATGTCACATCCCATTGAATTGATCTCCTATAAATACAAGGCAACAATGTGACTCCCATTAGTTTGATGGGTTTGACAAATTTCATTCCTATCTCCATCTTAACCACAAGGGATATACTCTCCTATCATATATATTTACTACTCATTCTTATGTATATTTTGTGGCCCTTTTCTAAGTATATCATCTCGAATAAAATGTTATTGTTGTAGAACTACATAAGATGTCACAAATACTCATAACCATGCATCATGTGTCACAATTCTTGTAGGCCAATTTCCAACACTGATGTTACACTCAAACTTTATAAAACAACCATGGGACAGATAAATAGCAGTTCATCACACATCCTAAAACACTTCAATGTGTACCTGGTACATGGCTTCACAAATGCAACATAATGCATCGCAACCAGCACAAATTGCACACACTGCCAAAAACACCCCCAGTGAACTAAAAAAAAGGTATTAAGACCACTGTACCCCTCTATCAAGCGAGCAAAAACACCCCCAGTGAACTAAAAAAATTAAAGGTATTAAGACCACTGTACCCCTCTCTCAAGCGGACAAAAACACCTCTAGTGAACTAAATTATAATACCACTATACCCCTCTCTCAAGTAGGTAAAAACACCCCCAGTGAACTAAAAAAATTAAAATTATAAGATCACTCCCCTCACTCCTCTATTTGTTTCCCCTTCAACGCGCCAAAGTATACGTCAGCTGCCTGCCTTCAACTTTCTATTAAATAAATACATACCCAATGAAAAAAATAAAAAATAAAAAAATTTTAATTATGCCGGCGCACACCCACCTTGTCCAACCCATGAAACAAGGTCATAAATGACCCGTCACTTATTGAAAATGGTAGCCAGCATCATTTCAAAATTTGGGGAATATAAACTGTCCCTGCCCCCCTCCCACATCGACAGTTACATCATAAAGTTGCCTTCCCTTCACAAAACCCTCCATTTCCCGCCAGCCCTCAAACATCCTTGCATTCGTTGTTTTGTTTTACTTCTCGTTATTTGCATTACAGAATATGGTGCTTTCTTCATTTCTGTTGGCTTCAGAGTCGTTGCTTCCCAAATAGTCAACGACATACTTCATTCCTCAAACTAAATTTCAAATTTTGTGAATTTCGAAATATTGAACCCTACAAATAAATTTGGTTATTTATGTTAATTTGATTAATTATGAAAGTTGGTTGATGAAATTAGATGAATTTGGGTTCAGCAGTGATCAAATTATTTGAAAGTACTGGATATTTGTGGAATTTTGGGAAAATTTATGTGGAATGTGGGTTTATGAAATATTGTTGATAGGTTATGTATAAGGGGTGGGCCGTTTTGTTTTTTATTTCTATTAGTTGTATTGTTCAGTTGCGAATGATTTGTGTTGATGAAATCATTGTTAATCATATTAGTTGAGTTGATATTACTTTAGTCATCAAGGTTTGTTCACCGTAGATGTAAGGTTATGAAGATTTGTTGACCTGTTGTGCTGTTGTGATGCATTAATGAATTTGGTTGTTAACAGGGTATAAATTGTTCAATTTGGTTGTATTGAATGCTTGTATTGTCATATGTACAAGAGATGGTTACTCAAGGGGTTCAACTAGCAACAAAAGAGGAAGAATCGTATAGGGGAAGGGTTAACCTTTCGCAAGCAAGTCATATGCTAGGTGTCATGCGAAAAAAGTTTAATGATGCACAGCTTGCTCGTTTTAGGGCATCATGCTTTGGACACTTAGAGAGTGTTGATCGACTAACCTGTAATGGGCAATTGGTCCATGAATTGTCACTGCGTAGAGTGGCTAATCAAGGGGTGAAAGATTTAGAGGGACTGACATATTTAATCGGCTGCGAAGTGACGCAGTTGACAAAGAAGGACTTTGCCTCATTACAAGGCTTCGTTGTGACGAACTCTATGATATAGAGGTTGAGCCTTCCCACATCAGGCTTTTCACTGAGTATTTTCCTCATCAATTTGGTTTTGTTGGAAATAGTATCAGGGGTAAGGGTAGGAAAGGCAAGGGTAAAGCAAAGCCCGTCCCAAAGAAAAGTAGCAAAAAGGTTTCGATGACTTGTGCTGAGCTTGAAAGGACTTTTCAAGAATGCAAAAATAAGAATGATGTGTTCAAGCTGGGTTACTATACTTCATCGAGGGTGTCTTGATAAGGGGGGAAGAGTAATGTGGCTGTCAACCTAGAGTACTTTGAGCTCGTAGACAACATGGATAAGTTCAACAGTTATTCATGGGGTGCAATTTCTTTTGAACAACTACAAAACAACCTCTCTTTTGCTGCTTCTAAGAGAGGGAGAAGAAGAATGGAGGGTGATGTGGAAGAAGATAAGGAAGGGAAGGGAAGTAAGAGGCGGCAGAGATCAGGATAGGGCTGCAAAGGGTTTAGTTATGCTTTTCAGGTACTGTTTGTTGGTTTCATTGAGCACTGATATTGTTTAAATTATTGTTATTGAGTACTAATTCAGTTTACGTGCAGGTGTGCGCATGTGAAATAATTCCCCAACTGGGGAAGCCATTAAGGTATTGCAAGATGACAGATCTGGTAGCCGTCCCAAGAATTCTCCAGTAAGCGACAACGAAAAAATAGCTCTTCCATGAGCAGCTGCAACTATACATAACTAAGAATCGAGAGGTATAACTTAATTTAAAAGTTTATGAACTTGATGAATGGTGTTGAACATGTGTGAATGTTTATAAGTGTTTATGAATATCTACAAATATAATTCTGACAAGTTACGTTAAATGGCACCCGGTGAGGATTCAAGAGATTGTGCCCACTGAGGTAAAGAGGGACAAAGGGTACTGGACATGGGGCTATTACGCCAATGTGGTGATGCTTGACACCTTCACTCTAGATACAAATGATGTGAGGGAGTTGAAAGTACAAATAAGGGAGTTGAATATGGCTATGGCGCATTTTGTACATGATAAGAGGATATTTCGGAGAAGAACATGTTGAAGAAGGTGGAAGAGTTAACCCAGGAGGTCAAAAAATCTAGGAGGGAAGTTAAAAAAAAAACAAAAAAAAAAAACAACAAGACGAAAAGGAAGAAGAAGATGATGATGATGAAGATGATGATGATGATAAGGATGAAGAAGAAGATGACCAAGAAGAAGATGATGAAGGAGAAACAGAAAAAGAAGAATGAAGAAGAAGAAGAATATGGAAATGAAGAAGAAGATGACGACAAAGAAGAAGATAACGAAGGAGAAATAGAAAGAAGAAGAAGAATATGGAAAAGAAGAAGAAGAAGAATATGGAAAAGACGAAGAAGAAGAATATGGAAAAGAAGAAGAAGAAGAATATGGAAAAGAAGAAGAAGAAGATGATGACAAAGAAAAAGAAGACGACGACAAAGAAGAAGATGACGAAGGAGAAATAGAAACAACAGAAGAAGAAGAAGAAGAAGAAGAAAAACAGAAGAAGAAGAAACAACAGAAGAAGAAGAAACAACAGAAGAAGAAGAAGAAAAAGAAAAAGAAAAAGAAGAAAAAGACGAATGAGAAGAAAAAGATGAAGAAAAAGAAAAAGAAAAAGAAAAAGAAGAAAAAGAAAAAGAAGAAAAACCAACAGAAGAAAAAGAAGAAGAAGAATAAGAAGAAGAAGAATAAGAATAAGAAGAATAAGAAGAATAAGAGGAAAAAGAAGAAAAAGAAGACGTAGAAGAAGATGGTGGTCAAACTGGGGTTGATGAGCCAAGGGATCAAGGGAGAAAGAAGTCATGAGAGTTACGAAGGATAAGGGTTTGAACCAGCTTCTGCGTACTGTTTAGTGGAGTAGTTGGAGTGATTAGAGAACATGTACATGTACAGTAAGAATAAGCCAAAAGTTCTGATCATGATGATGTTCTTATTTGCGCAGCTGAGGGTTAGTCTGTGGGAAAAAAAAGGATGGTGTGAGAATTATTTGACACTCAAATTAAAACCCTATCGACGTAGTATATGAAAGTAGGGATCGTTTAAGGCTGGGGATTAGAAGGGATGCTAATCTATACAAATTAAACTCCAAAACACTAAAACTGGACTCTAGACAATGAAAACAGGTACTATGGGTGAATCTGAACGAATTTTAACTTCAAACAACTTAACTTGACTCAAATAACACAAAACTAACTTAAAACAACAAATAAAACTCAACTAGGCAGATTCTAGACACTAGAGACTCAAAACAGGCTAAATAGACTCAAAACAACAAAACTAACTTAAACAGACTCAAAACAGGTTCTAAGGGGTGAATTGGATGACTTTTGGACAAGTTAGACTCAAAACACTAAAAGGGGACAGATTTGGACGAATTTAAACAAACTAAGACTCAATTAAGAACTAGGGGGGTTTTTGGACGATTTAAGCAAAACTAAGCAGATTTAAGCAAACAAAGTAAATTGAAAGAGATAAAGGTGAATTCAGGGGTGAAAACTAGTTAGAGGGTTCATCTCCACACATGAACATATGCATACGAATTGATTTCCAGTTATTGTTTCGATAAACCATGAATGACAATGCTTCGAATTAATTGTATTGAACTAATTAATTCCCAGATTTCCCTAAGTTCATTGAATTGAATGGATAACGCATCATAACCAAATTATTCTTATCAAGTTCCCTAACTATGGAAGACGCATGATAGAGATACATATCAAAGATCATTAAGCTCCATGGAAATCATAAACATTGACAAGGCATTCATAACTATGGAATACGCATGTTACTCTTGCCTAGGATTTACTTAACACAATTGTGACTAGCAATCTTTACTACTTGTGAATATAAGTTCCTAACGATTAGGTGAAATTCCCTTATATCCTAGCATCAAATTCATGCATGCAAACTAAGTAGGCCTCCTTAATCAACACACAAGAACAAGTTCTTCATAAAACAGATAAGTAAATCACATTCATAATTTATGAAACAATAACTGAAGGTAATCAATTCATATCAAACATATGTCCATGGCTTTGAATCCACCTCTAACTAAAACGAAATTAGTTCCACATGTTCAACATAATTGAAAAACAAATTAAATTAAACATAGAAACGAAACAAGAGAAGAAAGAACTCCTCCTTCTCCAATGGAAGCCACGACAAGCCTTCTCTTCTCTTCTCTTTTGTGCGGCAAAATATGGATTTCTGAATGTATATGGGGGTGTAGAATTCGTATGGATGGGTGGTGTCTGCGGCAAGGGGGGAGAAATATATATATATAGGCACCAAAAACCCTAGATGAATCAGATTAGGACTTCTAGAAAGCCAAATCCATCCAGAAATAGGTTCAAAACAATCAGATTTCTAATGGGAAAGGGCCTAAGGTGCGGCACAATAGGATAAGGGCAGGGAATGCCTTGCAAGGCAAGGAAAAAGGATTCTAGAAGGGAAGGAGACGCCAGATTTATAGGGTTCTAGAAAGAATGTGTTTTGTGGCAGATTTTGGGGTTTCTAGAAGAGTTTGGGGCGCCACTTTTGTAGGGGAATGGATAGGACTTCTAGAAATCAGGTTTTAAGTCCCCTAAAATGAAGAAAACAGGTTAGGATAAGATTAGGATAAGATAAGGATTGGGTAAGATAAGATAAGATAAGGTTGTTTTGGATAATGTTTTGGATAATTCTCCTTCTTTTGAGCTGATTCCTTATCTTCTTTATCTTCAATTTCTTTCTTCCATCTTCTTAGCTGATTTCAAGCCTTTATATCTTCAATTTCGTCCATCAACTTGCCTCCATGCTTGCACTACCCAATCTTGTCCCAAAAATGCTCTAGAATGCTCCAAATTGCTTCTTTTTGCCATCTTGACACTTTGAACCTACAAATACACGAAAATAGCTTAAAATACAAAATTAACTAAGAATTAACAACGTAAATGCATGAAAACAAGCTAACTAAGTCGCATAAATATGCTCCTATCAGAGGACTGGCCGATCCACGAGGGGGACATAAAAAACTGCAGCAATGAAAAAAGTGGGGCGAAGAACAATACCAAAGCCATTTCACATACGATGCTCATCTTCGACATAACAAATTGCAAAAAAATGGAACACAGTGAACTGAATGACAGTTTTATGGTAAGGGCCAACATGTTTAGCTAAGGGTCGATGTGTTTAAACTATTGGACAGAAACTCTGTGGTTGAGGCCATGAAGTTTTTCTATCAATTCAAGAAGGCGAAGGAGAATTAGAAAATGTAAGCAATAATTGACGTTTGGATTTTATGCAATGTAAATTATATTGATTAAACTAATATAATGATTAGCCTTATTGTTTTTTGGTTACATTGTTAGTCCAGTTGCTGAGTTGGAGAATGTCGGCAATTGGAAACACTGATTTTTAGAGGTAGCTACTTGAACCAGTAGGGTGGCTGTCAACTAGTGTAAGTGACTAAACACTATTTGGTTTGAAGTTATATAAATGTGTTGGGATACCGGACCGAAAAGGTAATCCCAAATTCCAAACCAACTATTTTCTGGATGGGAATCTGAAGACCGATCTCGAACCGAAATTTCGATATTGCCAAATTTTGGGATTCCCAAAATATTTTGGTATTACGGTACGGTCCGGGATTTAATTCAATTCCTGTTTGCCTTCTTGTAAATGGAGGCCTCTGAAGTTCACAAAATTGAAAACCCCCAAATCCAAACCCTAGAAGTCAAATACCCAAATTGAAAACAAATTGAAGCCATTCCACCCAAAACTAAACAAAGCTACTTTCATTTCATTTGCACAAAACAAAATATATATTATATATATGCTTGATATATAAACAGCTCTAAGTCCTCCAATATATATGTTTAACTACGCTACTACAACATTTGCAAGCCAGAAAGTAATAAAAACCAAAAATTACTTACGAATTGTGTTTAATAGCATTATCATTCATCAGTATTAAGCATCATATGTTGCTGTCAGCTACAACTGTTGCATGCCGGTACCCGAACTTAAGGCTTGAAGGTTTGAGCCCTTCAAACGAAGCCAAACTCTTGGTCGAGATCGACGATGCTATCAGCTGAGCTACTTTCATTCCTGCGAAGTCTTTTTCAATGAGGGATGAAAAGTCAAGAGAGAGATCAGAGAGGTTAGTCGAGAGAGAGAGGTGAGTCATTTGTGTGATATGGCCGGATTTGAAGACGACAAATAAGGAGGAGAAAGAGCGAGAGAAATCGGCAAAGGATGAGAGACAGAGAAAGCAGGGTGAGGTGAGGTCAAGGGAGAGTAAGGGTTTTATTTGGATTCAATAGTTGAGATTAAATCTCAACCAAATCCGACGACTGTTACAATTCCATATATATTTAAATAATATATATTTTTTATTTCGGTAATGAAAAAGTGAGACCGATTCTCGTATCAAAATTTCAGGATCGGTTCGAGATTGGGTACCGAAATTTTCAGGATTTTTGGTTTAGGGTTTTTTGGGTATGGATTCAGGATTTTTTCGATTTGGTTTGAAATTTTTGGTATTTTTTTCCACCCCTAGGTGTCATAGTTCAATTACAATTTATGTATTGCAGCACATTCATTTGTAGTTGTATCTCCTGAGGAAGCATGCCGAGTAGGCTCGGAGGGTAGGGATAGTGTTAACCACGAACACAACCGACTGGTTTCTGGTAAAGTATCCAACCAAATTTCTGCCAATATTCTAAAGTTTGGAAATTCTTATGTTGGGTGTGTTTTCGAATGTTTTAAGTGTTGTGCATTTTTTTTATTTATTTTCCAATTGAGGACGGACGTACTATGAGTGCTCCTACAATGCGATGACACTAAAAGAACAACTACGATGCGGCCAAAGAATTCTTACCGGTGCTGTTAAAGACGGTCAAGGGGGAAGGGGAGCCTTTTTTCTACATCATGGTTGGTGGATGTGGAGAAGGTGTACATGCCCCTCAACCTTGATCACCATTGGGTTGCCGTTGAGATGAATCTTATAGCTGGGAGAATAATGGTGTACGACTCATTGACGTCTAAAACCAACACACGTAAAGCAACAACAAATTGGCTCCCCTCGCTTCCGTGTTGCCGGATGTCCTCCAAAGCATGTCGAAGGAGGTGAAGAACGGACCTTGGCCTATCATTGCAAGTCCAAAGTCCCCACAGCAAGCCAACGAGTGAGTTAAAATTTAATTATATTGTTAGTCAGTTTAAATTGGATTGTTTGTGAATTGGTTTTCAAACTTGTTGAATTGTCGTGTGCAACAAGGGGGATTACGGTATTTTTAATTTTAAAAGTGATTGAGTTCTTGTCATGTGGCCTTCCTTTGGATAGAATTACGGCCGCCAACGTCCCTGAATACCGACTAAGTATGGCGATCGACATGTTGTATGGCCTTCATAATGTGTAGTGCGTGGTGCATGATTCAAACTTATGGATCACAATCAAGTTTCTGTACATTTACCATTGAAGAACAATGGTAGTCCATAAATAAGTATTCCATTGTTTGGATCTAGTGTTGGATAATTTTTTTTAATTTCTTGAGACAGTTTGTAGTTTGTTCATATGAATTGAATTTGTTCGGTAACTAATTCATTATGGATGTTTGTAACTAATTTCTCTATATTATTGATTGTTAAGTTACATCCCTTGCACTTTTATATATTGAAACATTGTTTGGGACAATATCTGGAACAATCCCTTATGTTTTATTGTAGTGTCACAATTGCTCAACGAACCTTGTAAGTAATGAAGGTTTGTTATATGAGACCATCATCTATGTGTCATGAAAGTTTGTGAACGTTTATGAATCAGAAACTTTTCTTAAGAAGCTGTCACAGTTCCACCAACCAACCATTATGTGTTATGAAAGCTTGTGAATGTTTATGAAAACACACCCAGTGGAGACAATCATAATCTGCCCTTCCCACGCCTAAACCCTAAACTGAACAAAAACAAAATTAAAGTTATTGGATTACCGGATCGCAGCTGTAACCTAGCTTTAATCCACCTTAAATCCATTACACACTCCCCTTCCCTCTCTCCATCTCTCATCCCCTCTCTTTCCCTCTTCAACACATTCAACACCCAACCCCTCTTTCCCGCTTACTCATGTTTTCGTCCGTCAGACAAAAGGTACCAACTAAATAAAAAAGTTGAAATTTTTCTAAATCCATCAGTTCACAACAACCTGGTTCTACGCGTGAGCTCGTCCATTCTTAGCCGTTAGATATTTGTTTGCACGGATGGTCCGCACGCTTCGTCCGCACCTTAGAAACGTCCTTCATTAGCTTCCAAATTTCTATATTGGACCAGAAAAAGCCCATATTAATTCGTATGAGGTTCTCTAAGATGTGGAGCCCACAGTTTCTACAATCTAAGGGCCCAATAGGATTGGAGCCTGCTAGAAAACGACTCGCACGGAGCAGCATTCGATAGCCTGACAAAATTGAGAAATTGGTCGCTCTGAATTTTCCGCCCAGAAAAGAACACCTCAGGAGCCAGGACCTCTCTCATTCGTTCAGAAATTCGATCGAACAACAGGTTCGGATTCCAGTTTGTTTAATAACATTTTGGTTTTCGTTTTTTAATTCGATAAGTATAAAATAAATTGCAATTTGGGTTCTCTATTATTTTTAATTGTGTATTAATTGAATTGAAACTGTGATTAATTACTGTCTGATGACCTGAGAAAAGTAGGTTTTTTGATTGGATTATATATGCATATTGTTTGAAGTGATGAGAAATTTGGAATTTCAGAAAATACTTGTGTTTAATTTGCTTCAGTTTCTCGGAATCCAAACTAACCTATAAGGATGGATTAATCAGATATGAGTGGATTAATTATATGGATAAAATTTATTTTTTGTATATGCTTCACACATTGACTGTCAAATTGTGTAATTTATTAAATTTCAGCTTGTGCAATGCTATACTGTTTAATTTTTAATTTGAAAAAATTAAAATAATTTGCACTGCCTTCAGAAAAAAGATTTCCTGAGTTATATGGAGAATGTTAGTTTGGAGAATGATTTAGCAGTCACTGACATGTTCATTATCTTTCCCCCCTTCATTAGGGGTGATATTTCATACAAATTTGTGCGTTTTCAGGATAACTTACAATGGCAGGGAGACATCGTGTTCCACGTGAAGCGATGAATGACCGGCGTGGTTATCCTATTGAAGGACCTTATGGCCGAGGTCCTCCTATGCGGTCTCTTCCCCATCCTGCAGTGTTGGAGGAAGAACTTGAAATGCAACATGCGGAAATTCGGAGACTCTTGGCTGATAACCGGAGGCTGGTTGAGGACCGGATGGTGTTGCAGCATGAGCTTGGTGCTGCCAAGGAAGAAATTCATCGGATGAATGTTGCCTTTTCAGATATTCGTGCCGAAGAAGAAATGAAATCAAGGGAGCTCTATGAGAAAAGTAGGAAATTGGAGGCTGATCTACAGGCAGCTGAGCCCTTGAAAAATGAGGCTAAGCAACTTCGCTCTGAAGTTCAGAAGCTGAATACTGTTAGGAAGGAACTTGCCACACAAGTTCAGACCCTCATGCAGGACCTTGCGAGGTTGCAGTCTGACAATAAGCAGATTCCTATGCTGAGGACTGAGATTGATGGTCTGCATCAGGAGCTTATGTTTTGTCGGTGTGGACCTGCTTCTCTTGTATTTGTTTTCATTTTCTTGTCCTAGAGTTCCTTTTCAGTGTACATATCTTATCGAGAGTGTACTAGATTGACTGCTTGTATATAAAGTTATTAACTTAGAAGTTTTGTTTTGTAGAAATGCGTTCGATTATGAAAAGAAGACAAATATTGAGCTTATGGAGCAAAGACAGGCAATGGAGAAGAACCTAGTTTCTATGGCACGTGAAGTTGAGAAACTACGCGCAGAACTTTCTAGGGCTGACGGTAGACCATGGGGTACAGGTATTACTTATTTATCTTACCATATTCTAGAGGCATTTATTTCCTGCATATGGTACATTTCTTGAACCTTCACTTGTATGGTAAAATTGGCTTCTGAAAACATGTATGAGAATTGTAAACCCCTCTCTCTCTCTCACTCACGCGCGAGACACTACACTACACATTCAGGCGCACAGCTGCAAAGAAACACACAACACTTGAAGACAAACTCACAGTGGTGAAACAATTATATTTTGCTTACCAAGTTACCAACATATAAATTTTGCATCACATTCTGCTCTTATATTCCTCTTTTCTGGTGGAAATACTTAATTTCATGTTTATTGATTCGTTGAGCTCTGCCTGGTGTTGAATAGAGGAATGAATTTCATCTTCCACAACCACTTTTGGGAGTTGGGTTGAGATCTCGTATTTCTTATAATCTATTACAGAAATTAACTATTTTTATTTCTTTGCATGGGCGATATTTGAATTTGTTTTCCCAACGGTCATGTTGTGGAGCAAAAAAAGAGCTTCTTGTTCATTTGGGATTATGGTGTGACATCTTGCTTTCAGTCTCGTAATTCATATCTCATCCTTTTCTTTCTTTGAAGGTGGACAATATGGTATGAATTTCACCAGCCCAGAAGGGGCTTTTCCTGCTGCATATGGAGATGGATATGGTATTTACATGGTATGCTTGCTTGTATGATTGGAATTCCAATTTTTTTTTTCGTAATCAGCTGCTTTTCGCCTTGGTATCTCTTTTGTCAGAAATGGTCTAATGGTGTAGCTTTTAGGTTTACACTTTTCTCTTAAATTGTCTCTATGCTTATGTGTTAGGGTGCTGCTGACAAAGGGCCTATGTATGGCCTGGGTCCAGCTTCATGGGGAGGTTCTGAAAAGCCTCGCATGACTCGTCACTGACATCTGGGTGATTATTGTTTCAATGACAGAGTTATACATGCCACCTTTGGTTGCTCGTCATCTGAGCCTAAGTGGTCAAGAAGCTTTAGCATCTATGCGTGCACGGCAGATCAGTAGCCACTTATTTTTCTCAATACATTGTTAGTCATCTTAAACTGATGTATATGGGGTTTTATTATCTCTTTGCTTGATTACTAGACGTTCATTACCATGTCTGTGATAGTAGTATAATGTTTGAAATTTCCTGTCCTAATTTGCATCAGTTATATCTTATATTGGTCATTTGACCATGTAACTTATAAAAAGGATTGTTTTCTATCTAGCAATGTTCTCTTGATTATATTTCTTCCTTTCTCTTCCTGGTTGGTAGAATCAAACTTTAGAATGGTGCTATAGTTTAGTGTTTTCTTTTATGAAGTTGTGTGGAGGCTGGAGCATGTCTGATATGCGATTGAAGGGAAGCTATGTGATCATTGTACTGCATGAATGTAATGCAACCTGTTTTCTGTAGATGATGCAATTGTTGGATTCGAGTTGTGTCGATTCGTAATTGATGAACAGAACATGTATGGTGTTCAGTTTTCTGGGGATGTGGGTTTATTTCTTGGAAATTCCTTGTTGCTGGTTTTGGTGTTGGAGGTGGCCATGCTATCACTTATGCATCAATTTATCTGGGTGTTGGAGGTGGACATGCTATTACTTATGCATCAATTAAATAGGAGTCGTGATCTCTCTTAGGTGGGTAGTTAGGGCCTAAGAAGTTGTAATTCTCTGGAAGTAAGTGTCAGGCTTTTCCATTTGTAGGTTATATTTTGACTAGGACCCCAGGATTCCATATGGTTTATTTCCCAGGTTCGTATCTGCAGCTCTGTCACAGCATCATTATGTGACTGCTCTGGATTAGTGGCCTTTGGATAAGCACTAGATTTTTCTGTTATGCACTATTGAGAAGTTCCTGGTAGTACCCATTGCTTTTGGCTGGTATTGGAATAATGGATTTTGGAAATGTGGCCAGCTTAGGCCCTTGTTGCGGTAGTTCTGCAGCACAGCTGGTATCTGGTGTATTGTTCTCAATATTTATCTGCGGTGCATGGGGCCCCTGTTATGATGTTCTAATGGAGAGTGTACCAAAGGGTTGTTCATATAGTTTCAAGTTTTCTGAGGCTTGGTTGAAGTGCTTTATATTGTGAAGGTACTGTAGACCACTCTTTAGTGATCTTCCTTATGCTCTAAATGGCCAAGTTAGATTTTTCCAGTGGTTAACTTTACTCCAGTGTAAGGGATATGGTTGAGTAGGATAATTGGGAGTTGTTATTTTTAGCCTGAGGACATGTTTTATATAGAGGTGGAACTTTGTCCAAATAAAAGGGCTGGATGTTGGAGCTTTATATTCCTATTTTGAACTTGGTTATTGAAACAGAGTTGTACAGTGTTTTCTTCTTTCCAATATGTGGATTAGTACGATTTTGCTTTACGGTGGACGTGGGTGGCAGAGTGGAGATAAATAGGAGTTAAAAGTAGATGGAGATTCATGGACTAGTAGTATTCTTGTATCTGTCTAGCAGTGTAAAAATTCAGGAGCTTGGTCAGTAATGCAATCTTGCTACTTTGTCATGTCTTGTTGCAAAGTTTCTTGTTCCTGATTTTGAGCTGTGAATCTGCAACTTCCATCATCAAGATATTTCTAGCCACCCCTACAATTTGGCAAGTTGCTCCACGCGATGAGATGATGCTGGACTATCTCAAGAAAGGATGGTGGCCTGCCATTGGAAAAGAGGCGAGCTACTTATCTGAACTTAGAGGCAAGTATTCTTCTTATTTTTGTGGGTTTCATGGGTATGGAGTCTTCCTTCTTCTTCCCTAGCTGGACTTAGTATTTGATTTTCTGTGCTTGTATGTTGCCGCTTTTATATCCTTGACTACTGGTTATATTGCTTTTATTTAAAACTAATAGTTTCTTTCTTCTAGATTTTATAACTACCTTCAACTAATTTACCTGTTAACTTTCTAGTGAATTATTATTTCATTGTAATGCAGACTGTTGTTCCTTATCTTGCTTTATTAAGGCTTATAGGATATTAGTTTCAGACTATCTATAGAAAGACGTCTCTAGTTGGTTGCCTCTTTTAGAGAATACCTTTGGCCGGTCACGTTAATATCTCAGTTTGATTTTCTGGAAGAACTTGCGTTGGAAAAGCTGATGAAACAAATAAAGAATGAGGTGAGGTGAGATCGTGCTTCTACTCTCTTGAATGGACTTGTTACCACTTACCAGATATAGATTCTTATAAAGGATGATAAGAGTGAGATCTGGTCAGAAGGGAAATGGGGTATTTTTCTTGGTCGACTGGAGCAGCTTATGGGTCCACCTCTTATAATGAAAATTTCAGTTCGAGTCTGGAGATGGGATCTATCTTGATTGGAGAAGTATAGGGCCGTTCTTTTGTTATTCCATTAGCCAGTCTAAATTGTTCTCTTGTAACTGTAGGAGTTGATGTTTCTGAAGTTATCAGACAATGGCACAAGTCCTCTGGAGATACGACTGCTAGCTACAGAATTTCATGATGAAAAGCAATAGTCTATACGGCAATAATGATTGGTCTTGGAGCTTGTAGCTGACATCTAATAGGAAAAACTTTGATAGTTTTTTTTTCCTAAACGTAGCCACATTAGCGTAGTCTTTATTCTCAAATGAGGAAAATCTTTAGATGGTTATTGCCCAACAGTCTGATCATCATTGGAAGTGAAAGAAATTGCTTTCTGAATATAGACAGACCCAATCCACCTGCTCTGGTGGATTGTTTTGTTGAAGATTTAGATTAAAGAACATTTTGATTGAGAAGTTGTAGCTGAGTATGTTTCTTGTATGGTCTGCTAGGAACTATAAGATAGATTTGACCGAATTCCACAACTTCTATTGAAATTGTTATTCAGTTGCTGATTTGTTGATTGCCTTCCATATACTGCTATAACCTCGCCTACAAGGTGAATTATGATCAGTTAATTCTGCATGCTTGTCGTAGTTTTCACTAAAGTTTTGCTTGTATTACACTATGTTGTCTTTAATTGATGGTTTTACCTACTTATCATATTAGTTTCACAATTTAGCTGTATGTTAACTAATATTTTCACCTTCATTTGCTGCAGATGGAAGGCATGTATTCAAATGCATTAAACAAATATTGAGTGGACCTGCTGTTCCGGAGGAGAATAGACGTAATTGTGATTTATACAAGAGGTTGGTTTGACTTAAAGACTAATGGAAGAAAATATCTTACCCAGTTGTTGAAATTGGTGATAATAGCAGAGTCTATGCAACCCGTTAATGTTGTTGAAGACTCGAAGGTGTAAGGATGCCCCATGCAGGTTGTCATTTCCGCTAGTGAGTGCATACTTCCCATCTCCTTTACTTGAGTTCAGATACACTTGCTAGGCAATTCGATGTTAACCTTTTTGACAAAGAAAACTGTCAGACAACTGATTTTTCGACATAGCAAAATAGAGGAATCATGTGTCTTACTGGAGCTTGTAAATATGGATTTCACCTTCCGCCTTACTTTCACTTGTCGAATAGGAGATTGATTGGAGCATCTTTTGTCCGGTCATATTCTCGTTCATATTTTTGAAGTTTTAGGCACGCCCTTGTACTTTGCCGTACAACAATGAAATGATCGGTTGCAAGGTATTCTTCTTTCGTATACGCATTTTGTATAACATTCAACATCCTTTTCAATTGTCTTCCATTGCTAATTCACCAATGACCCTTTGGTTTTTCTCTTTTCTGTATCATCGGTATTTACTTCTCATCTCTCTTTTGCAGGTCTTTGAGATTAATTTAGTTTAGAAGGTTAAATAGTTTTAACAGTTGAGATTAATTCAGACTTGCAGGTTAATTTTCTCCCTAAAAGAAGGGGTGTAATTTGGCTGTCCTGCTTGCTCCCATGCACTCCTCTCCTGATTGTGGCCGGCCACCCGGTGACACAATCTTCTCACAGTATGCTGCCACTGATGGACGACGTCTTGAAGATGTTGTGGATGGATTAACTAGGTCAATCCCAGAAATGCTCGTGTCAGTTGAAGTGGGGGAACCTTCAAGGCAGTAAAACTCATATCAACGCAGCTCCGTTTTGTTGGTCAAAGCAATCCTAAAACGCAGCCTATCTTCTGATTCTGAGATCCTGGCTTACGGTAGCACAGAACTGTCAACATTTTCAGTCTCGGAGGATAGAGTTTCATCCGGCATCTGAATGCCGGATTCCGGATTCCAACAAAGTAGCAACTGCCATTTGCCTGACCTGAAAGTAACTGCAGCTGTTAGGTAGAACCGTACAAGTAATACAACAGAGGAATTAATTGTCTACAAAACTAATCACACTTTCTTTTTAGCTTGAAAAAAAGCAGCAGCAACTAATATAAGTAGCCGGAAAAGAAATTAGAGCGGATGCATCCGACTTTCAATCCCCCTTCTCGCAGTAATGATTAGTTTAATTAAAATATCATTAGCGAGCTTACTCTATCTAGAAAGAGTTTCAACAGAACATTGGCAACAGTACTTTTGGATTAATTTAATTCTTCATCCTTCAATTATTTAATTTTGATTTGACTATTATAACCCTAGAGAGTTGACATATCACATGGTTTATTGTAGTCTTTGATGAGAGAAGAATCGAATACGGGTTCTTGTAACTTTCCTCCAGTTTGCCACATCCCAATTCCCAACACATCATTTTATGGATGCTCGTTAGAATACTACTTCGCTGTTAGAAGAATAGAAACAGCTGCTGCTGAAACCCAATCACATATAGACATGCATCCAAATAATTGAAATTGGAACACCGGTTAGACACATATACATCTATGGTTGGAGTTCAACAACGTTGCTGCTTTTCTTTCAGCGAAGTAGTGTTCTATTCGTTATTGTAAAGTTAGTGCTAATGAGCTTAACAAGAAACTTAGTTGAATCAAAGGACCCACACTCTAATTTCAAGTCAAAATTATTAACAAAAAATGAATACCCTTGATTTGATATTGGGTTCATCTTTTCAATCTTAAATGTATCGCTTTAAAAAAATTAAGAATTTATACGATTTCCAATTATGTCAATAAAATAAAAACAGAAAATTGTTATTGGTACTCTAAAAATTCTATTGTCCACTCCTCATAATTGTTTTTTTTTCTTTCTAATTATAAAATATTTAAAGTGCTAATAACAATTCCTAAAAATATATGTAAACTTTTGTCATAAAACGTTACTTGTGATGTACGCATACCATATAAATTGTTTCCACCTCGAGACTCAATGGCCAAGGTTGCGTTGTAAATTTGCAATTTCCCCTTCTTTCGGTCTATTAATTACTAAGCAAAGCAACCTGGGGTTGCTAGTGGATAATGGATATGGATCATATGATATTCATAACTACGCAATTTTGTATAATAATCTTGGGTGCTTTTTCCTTTTGTTTCTCTAATCAATGATTCGTAGTAATTTGAAAGGCTAAAAACGTTTTCAGGTAATTAAAAAACGCTTCTAGTAATGTTGTACAACAAATTTTAAAAATAATTCTAAAATTTTTAGCATAAAATTTGCTTTAAAATGATTTCCAATAAAAAAAAAAAATCTTACTTCAAATGAAAAACTTATGAATAAAAGTGTTTCTAAGTAAGTATTTTCAAACTTTACCAAATAAAAAAAGTAAGTATTTTCAAAAGCACTTATGTAAATTTGTGAGGGATTATGCATTTTTTTTTTTTTGGACAAACAATACTATTTACATTAAGTGGGAAGGGTAAGCTAAACTTCACAATGGGCTAGCAATAATGTTGTTCAAATTCGTCTTTAGAGAGAATTGAACCTAAGACTTCTCACTTACAAGTAAAGAGGAATACTACTATACCTTAATACTAAGTGGCAAGGATCATGCATATTTAAATTTGAGATATTAAAAAAAAGTAGTATTTCGTTATTGGGGTGAGCAAAAGAAATTTGTCCTTGTTCAAAAAATGGGATTACTTATGGGACTCACTCTATACCAAGTTCAATGATTCAAACCGTCTATATTGTAAGTCTTGATTCATAGATCATTCTTACAAAAATCTAATTCAATCTGAAACTGTTTGCCCACTTAATTATCACGATAAAATATCAATGTTTCTCAAACTCTATGATTCATCAATTTCTATAAACTCAATTTGATATCTCAAATATTACTAGTTTGGCTAATATTTAGTCATTGCAATCTTGACATCAAAATAGTACTCTCCCTAGCTATTCACGCAACGCAACCAAAAGGTTTTGCCAAATGAAAATTTTGTATAGTTTTATATTTTTTGTAAACAATGACTCTACCATTTGTTGTCTAACTGGAAAATGGTTATCCAATTTCTATTGGCTGACATTGATCAAACACATCATTTTGGTCCCTGACATTGAAAATCAATAGAAATGGTCCCTGAGATTGATCAAACACATCACAAATGGTTCTTCCGTTAAAAACTCTTTGGGCAATTTTCAAAGCTTTGTAACTCAATCGTTTCTTAACCAAATTCGACCCATAATATATCAAAATGAAGATAGGAAAGTGTAGAACAATATTATACTATTTGAAAGCCCAATGGTTGCCAGAGATGGCCGTAAAATAGCCTCAAATGTGACTGGTCCGCAGAAAAATTGGAAAACTCGTAGGAAACTGGGTAAACTTTAAACGTTCATAACTTCTTCAATAATCAACAAAATCGAGTGATTCAAAAATGAAAATCATACTTCTCGACGAGATGAAGAGAATGGTATCTTTCTTGATGGCTAAATCGCCGTAGTTTGGCTGGAAAATGGTTATCCAATTTCGAGCCGTTTTCCGACCAAACCACGGTGAATTAGCAATCAATAAAGCTACCATTCTCTTTATCTCGTCGGGAAGTATGATTTTCATTTTTGAATCACTCAATTTCGTTGAGTATTGAAGAAGTTATGAACGTTTAAAGTTTACCCAGTTTCCAGTGAGTTTTTTAGTTTTTCCGCGGACCGGTCACATTTGAGGCTATTTTCCGGCCATATCCGGCAACCATTGGGCTTTCAAATGGTACAATCTGGTTCTATACTTTCCTATCTTCATTTTGATATATTATGAGTTGAATTTGGTTAAGAAACGATTGAGTTACGAAGCTTTGAAAATTGCCCAAAGAGTTTTTAACGGAATGACCATTTGTGATGTGTTTGATCAATCTCAGGGACCATTTATATTGATTTTCAATGTCAGGGACCAAAATGATGTGTTTGATCAATGTCAGGGACCATTTGTGATAAAAAAAACCCAAAAAAAAAAAAATTTAAAAAAAAAAAAAAAAAAAACAATGATAGCTAGCTTGTGACAATACTTACATTGAAGGGGAATGGTGGTGGTGAGTAAGGTGTGGCATGGAAGATGGTAGCTTCAAGAGTTCCATGGAGAAACTTATGTACTCTTCCCTCCATAGCTTTCGCCTGCAAAACAATCTGGGGTGAGAGAGAGAGTTTGTCAATTAGTTTTGTGTGTGTTTGCAGATATAGAAGATCGATGGGAAGGAGACTTTAAGTGCAAATGATAAGGTTGGCAGCCGCAACGAGTAGGAAAAACTTGTGAAACTTTGAATGTACAGTCTTAGAGGCAACCCTCAACTCCATCACAAGATTTTACGTCAAGCTGAAGTATCTTAAACTCAAAAGAATACATTAATTAATTGCTTTCCCAAAACAACCCAAATTTCGAGTGTCCCATTTCTTTAGTCTTCCATTAGATTAATTATTACAAATTCATTAGTTAGAGCCATATCTAAGAGTAAATTTAGATGACATGATGATCACAATAAACTAGACAGCCCGACAAGCAAGAGTCTAATGTTAGGATTAACATCCTCAACTTTAGTTTGACTTGCAAAACAAAATTGCCAAACTTTTTATAAGTGTTTTTTTTTTGGTCATACAATATATTTTGTTAAATTAAATGCTAAATTAGCCACCGATTAAGTTCAAATCATGCCGTCATGCAAAAAATAAACTTTTTTTCACCAGTGTGATAAAAGGGGTTCCCCAACCCAACAAAATTGGCAAAGAAGCCTATTTAGCCCAAAAAAAAATATTGGAAAGAAATTTTTTTTTTTTTTAAGAGTGAAGCGTAACTTTATGTACAAGAAAGTGGTTGGGAGGAAGATGAGTGTGAGGTGAGATTAGTGATAATGACTTCAAGGCAAGTTAACATGTATGGACGTCAATGTTACAAAGAAGAACCCAAAAGGAGAAAGAACATGATGAAAAGTTCATACCAAAAATGGAAAATTACAAAACTAACTAATTGGTTGGGATTTGGGAGTCTGAGGACAAATAGGTGATGATGAGTATCGGGGAGGGCTCAGATTGGATTGCAATGGATTACTTCTTAATTTTTAAGGTACATTGAAGATAGAATTGAATGAATTTTTATTTGAACGGGATTAGAAAAAGATTAGACATGAAGAAAACACATCCCTTCTAATCCTACAATTTTGAAGAGAATTGGAATGGATAAGTTTTCTTCATGAGTAATTCATCTTTTTACTCTCTAGTTGGTCATAATATTTACATTCCTCACCTCTAATATACCTTTAAATTAAAGATTTATCAATTTTAATTCAATCTTACATACCAAACGAACCCATGAAGATTTGGAAGTGATAAGGATTTAAGTTGTAAGGAATGAATGAGGATTAATAAGAGTTTACTAAAGTTTGTTGGACTTTGCAACTATGGACGTAACCACATTGGTTAGAATGGATGGGCTCCCTCTTAGGTAGTCGGGTGCGAATTCCTCTCATTGCAATCTATATTAGTTTAACTTATTGAAAAGAAAATCTAAGGAAACTTTCTCCTACAGAGTTTGATATAATCCATAGGGCACAAGGTTGAGACACCAATGTGTCGTCTAGAGAAAATAAAATATAGTGTTATATTATTGACTTGGCACGTAACGATAATGTCTTTATGAATATATATATATATATGTTTTTTTTTTTTGGGGGGGGGGGGCGAGGGGCGCATTAATATAGTGTTATATTATTGACTTGGCACGTAATGATAATGTCTTGATGAATATACATATACATTGGGCATGTCGTCTAGAGAAAATAAAATATAGTGTTATATTATTGACTTGGCACGTAACGATAATGTCTTAATGAATATACATATATATGTTTTTTTTGGGGGGGAGGGGGGGGGGGGGCTCATTAATATAGTGTTATATTATTGACTTGCCATGTAATGATAATGTCTATATTGGGCGCGTAATAATGTCTTGATGAATATACATATCTGGGGGGGGGGGGGGGGGCGGAATTTAGTTTCTCTATGTCAATAGTATTAACTTATCCGGACCATCAACTTGGCACGTAACGATAATGTCTTAACGAGGGGGGGGGGGGGGGGGGCACGTAACGATAATGTCTTGATGGGGGGGTGGGGAATTTAGTTTCTCTATGTCAATAGTATTAACTTATCTGGACCATCAACATAAATGTAAAGTAGTATTAATTCATATCTAGTATCCAATGTGATTCCCTTACTTATATAATTACCTTAAATGTGATTTGGAACGACTTCCTAAATCTCATTCATATTCTGTCTAGAGATTCGTAATCATATCATAAAGTATTCTTCTGGCTTAACACTAACTATGTCGTGGACACCCTCTGATGGAGTGACTTTGACATAGTCAAAGATCAAGGGCCTAACCACAAGACAAGTATAATGCCTCAGGTCAAAGGAATACTTTGCATTATCCCAACCATGAGTTCTTATGTGACATGAGTATGAGAACTCTTTGTTGATCGTGTTCAGTGGACTCATTCTCTATTGAGCACCTACATGCTTGTCTTGGTGTCAGTCACACCAATGACTCAAGACCAATCACTCTCCCTAAGAGAAGACATAGCACGTACTAATCTTAACGGACTGTCAATGCCCAATTGGCGATTATGATCAGGAACTTTAGGATATGTATACGAAAGAGAATGGTCTCATGAATCTAAACGTTTAGGAACGTTTAGGATATGTATACCAATGACATATTCCTTGGACTTATCGTTTAAGCATATAACATTTATATGAGACGGCTTTAAACAATAATTTTTGCCCTTTATATTAAACTAGATTAGTTTAACATGTGAAATGTCCGTAAAGTATCATCATATAATTGGCTTTAGGGCACATTTCCAACATTAATGTCAATAAATACATGTTGTGGCATAATTTTTCATACACAAATTAAAAAATTTGTTGTCTACCCAATTTCTTTGCTCTCTCTTCTCTCTCCATCACATTCATACAATTTCTTTCTAGTTATTTCTAAGGGAATACAATTCGGTTTTGCTAATCGAATATTTCGTACTTTGTTGTATCCTGGAAGTAATTTGCCAAGAACCCTTTAGCAAACTCATTCGAGTGGGGGCAAATAATACTTTAAGGAAACGATTCAAGTCGTACCTCAAAGTCATTCTTCGGATATTCACTCTAACATGGGGAAGTGAACTAAGCCTCACAATGAGCTCGCCATAATTTGATTCAAATTCGCTTTTAGCGAGAATCGAACCCAAAGCCAATACTAGCCGAAGCGATTGATCCAACCAAATATGTGTGATAGTCCGTCCCTGATTTTACAATTGTATAAATTTTTAATAAGTGATTTTACGAAATTGCTCTTCGAGGCTCGTGCGTTGACCGAGGTTAATCGTTGTGTCGTGCCATCTAAGATTTGTTTTCTTGGCATATTCTCATAGTACCCGTCGCTACGGACGCGTGGGTGTAAGCGGTTCATGATTTGGAGCTATATCGAAGAAATTATTAACATTTAAAGTTGGGGGTATTTTAGTAAATTAATTAATGTCTTGAAAGCCCCAGATTTTTGGAGCTAAATCTGGTGTGCCACGTGGATGGCCCAGATTTAAACATAAAATTAAAATGGATGGGCACTGCCCAATCAGAAACAGAAGAAGGGAGAGAAACAAGGGAGGAGAGAAGGAGGGGAGCGAAACGGGTTCCCCTTCGACCCGCGAACCCGGTCACTTGACCCGCTCGTATCTCCCTCGTTCGAACTCCGTTTTGGGTGATCTTGGTGTCCATGAAAAGCCCTTGACGAGCCCTACATCTGTGTAGTGTTAGAATTCCCAATTTCTTTCCCATTTTTCCAGTTCGAAGCCACAAACCCACGGGGGCATCCGGCGGCTTTGGCTTCGAATCATCCAATCCCGAAGCAATTTCTTCCAATTACCACCACCCATGGCATCCTCTTGAGGTCTGGAACAAAGCCCAAACAAGTTTGGAGGCGTTGGAACAATTTTGGAGGTCGAATCGAATCACACCAAATTCAAGGGTTTCGTACGGTTTTGATGAAATTGGAGTCTCTCTTGACCGAATTGGCCTTGGTCACAGGTATGAAAGTTGTTCTACTCTTTGAGATATTCAATTCTGCAAACTTTGGTAATTTTTGGAAAAAGTTGGATTTTCCGACGAGCCGGGGCGGCCGACCGCCACCCACGGCGGCGCGTGTGGGAGCGCGTGGCCAGCGAGCCACTAATGCTATTTTTAGGCCATAGTTCATGTTCTGAATTCAGTTTTGGTGAATGAATGACGTAGATTGATCAATGGAACCTAATTTCATTACGATTCGGGGTTAGGTAAAAATATGAATCGACGATCCGACCGTTGGATCGTCACCAAACTTTGATATGTGGTAGTACTTAATATTTGAAGCATGTGGAAACTTACGGATTGGGAATCCGACGTATGGATCTTCCCGAATTGGATTTGTAAGTTATAAAATAAATGGTTAATCGCCACCCGGTTTTGGAAATTGGCGGAGATCCAACCGTTGGATCATAACAAAACTTTAGTATGTTGTTCTATAAGCATAATTTGAATCATGAGAAGTTACGGATTGGAAATCTGAGTTGCAGATCTTCCGGATCGAACTTCATAGTGACGTGTTTTATATAAGTTATATATTCTATCAATATGATTTCTGAGGCATGATTTGATGATTGTTCTAGGCGCCGATCGTCATGACGCCTTGATGGGTTGTGCTAGGGAGTTGTAGGGCGAACTCCAAGTGAGTGGGCTTTTGGTTTTCAGTATATATATATATATATATATCTATATATATATATAATTGATTGATTTCCCAGAAATGCGTTTTAAAATGCTTTTATGAAATGAATGCCATGTCGAATGCCATAGATAGATATATATATATATATATATATATATATATTTGTGTGATTATAAATTGTTGCATCGCGGGCGCCAGGTAAGTCAGGTAAGTGTGTGTGTGTGTGTGTGTGTGTGTGTGATGTGATGATTGAGGTGATATCGATGAGATTGGTATATGGCTCATTACCTGCACATCGGGGTTGTGCATGCCTGAGGGCTTAGCTTTCACGTGATCGTTCACCTCCCGCACCGTACGCTCACCTTGGATCCAAGGCAGGTGCCAGCCTGTCGTACAGACCACATTAGGTGGTTCCGACTCGTAGGTGACTTGCGATTCGTCGCCAGCCTTCACGTGATCGTAGCACAGAGCGTATTTATCCAGCTTGACGTACAGACCACATTAGGTGGTTCCGTCATGGGTGCAGGTTACTGATTATTGATTATTGATTATTGATTGAGAGATGGATTGAAGATTGATTGAGGAGCCATAGATTCAACCGTACAAGTCACTAGAGGTGACTCCGGCTGATCATATATATATTGCCGGCATGATTTGAGTTGAGATATCACCTGATTATTTGATGGTATTTGGTATATGTTGATTATTGGTTATGGTTCATTCGGACATGGTATTGCTTAATTGATGAGATTGGTTGATTAATGGTTTTTCTGTATTAGTACGTATATATATTTTCTGGGAAGTATACTTGTTTTACAGAGAGGGGCTACAACTTTCATATCGAAATGATTTTGATAAAACTTTGTTTTTGCCCACTCACGCTTTTTGTTTTGCGCCCCTCCAGGTTCTAGTAGCATAGTTTCTTTATCGACAATGACTCGTGGCATATCTCAGTTCAGGTGGCTACTTCTGAGGGTATGATCTTTACCCACACTACTGTACTTTACTTATGCTCTGACAACGCGTGTGAAATGGGTCCCTACCCACTCACAGCGCACTCTGATAGTTAGGTACCTTTAGGTTTAAATTTATTCACATTCTTCCATATCATCACTTTATGGCTTCGTCACCTTCCAGGTGATGGCCAGCACAGCTCGATTCGGAGTCCTAGTGGACATTCTGGGTCGGGGTGTGTCAGTTTGGTATCAGAGCATAAGTTGGGCAGTATTGCATTCATCACACGCGTGATGTGAGCATTCTTGGTTTTCGTGTCTAATATTTGGATTTTGCCACCTTGTCGATTTCGAGAAAATATGTTAGCTTCTCTAAGTTGTGGTAATTTGGTCGACTTGTTGATGTTTTAGAAGAGCATTTGGCGAATGTCTTTGGAATGAAAGTGAAGAATTTTGTTAAGGATTGATGCAGAGGCAAGTGGATGGCATAAATTTGGGTTAACATATTATTGGATGCTATCAGATGCTTTACTAATCGATTCGATACTTATCCTCTAGCCATCAGTATTAAACGTTGAGATTGGAATCTCAGAGTAGTTTGATTCCTTGTCAGTATTGGTTAGGATATCACCTATTGGAATTCTTGCGAAGTCTACCTTGTTAAGATTCTAGGATAGTCTCGTGTGATGATGGTGCTAAAGTGGTAGTATTTAACGGAAAAGCACTTTGGGAGGATAATTTCCGATGTATGATTGGATTTGGGAAGTAATATTGTACACTCTTAGTGCGAAATATTTTGTATATGTTGAGAATGGGAGAATCAGTAATTATGGTGCTGAACCTATGCTATGCTCATGTGGTGTTTCAATTGGTGGTAACTTTGCTTAAGTGGGAAGTTGTATTCTTCCAGCCCTAAAGCTTAAAGTATTGGCGATGTTTTTCTTTCCTTAAGTGGGCGCTAAAATTTTGACGACAAAGCATTGGTGGATTAGCTAAGATAGAAAGGTGAGTTGTTATTAATTTCTCTCACCTTGTGTTATAAAAGTTTGTATTCATGATCTAATCAAGGGTGGAGATATAAAAGGAATTAAAGTCGAGGCTCCACTTGATATGATTGATGGAAATTCTCAATTTAGGCGAGTCTGCCTTTGGTTAGAGCAGAAGAATGTTTGAGGATATATAATTTAACTTCCTGGGCAACCACAGTTTCTTATTGGTTGTTCCAGAGGATGATGGCATTATGAGAGAGCTATTTTTGGACTCTTATACTAGTTCAAGCAAGCAGAAATCGGAACAGATTACTAGCTGGATATAATTATATTTCACCGTGTTACATGTTTCATTTCTAAGCTTTGGGAAGTTTCTCTAAAAGATTATGAATGCTAGATAGTATGTGATTTATAGAAGGGCATTGTAATCAGGTACCTGGATGACCAGAGGTTACTTTTGGGGGTATGCAAAGTGGAGTGAGGTATGCCGTTATTTCTGCTGTGAGAGCAAAGAGATTGTTATCGAAGGGCTGTCAAGGATATTTAGTTCATGCGGTACTAAGAGATATTGCTCTGAGTAGTGTGGAAGAGGTCAAGATGGTTAGACATTTTCCTGACGTTTTCCCTGAGAATTTATCTGGATTGCCACCAGGCAAAGATGTGGAGTTCTCTATTGATTTGTTTCCAGGTACTGACCTTATATTAGAGATTGGTTCATGATGAGTTAAGGGAATTGAAAAGTTAGTTGCAAGAATTGGTTGATAAAGGTTCCATTCAACTTAGTATGTCGTCGTAGAGAGCCCAGTTTATTTTTTTGGAGGAATGTGGACATTAAGGCTATACATTGACTATGGACAATTGAATTGGGTAACGATTGAGAATCGTTATCCATTACTGCGTATTAATGATTGTTTGATCAGTTTAGGGGTGCCTGTGTATTTTCAAAGATTGATTTGAAGTCTGGTTATTACCAATTAAAGATTAAGAGTGATGATGTCCCTAAGACGGTTTTCAGAACTCGTTATGGTCTTTATGAGTTTTTGGTGATGCCATTCGGAATGACGAATTTTATGAGTTTGACGAACGAAGTATTCCAGGAATATCTCGTCAGGTTTGTTATCGTTTTCATTGACGATATTCTGGTATACTTAAGACTAGAGCAGAGCATGCTAGACATCTTAAATTGGTATTACAAAGATTGAGGGATTGTCGATGTATTCTAAGTTTAGCGAATGCCAATTTTGGATGAATCAAGTGGCATTTCTGGGACATGTTATACCTACTGAAAGTATTCAAGTGGATTCTTAAAAGGTAGCAGAAGTTGAGAATTTGGAACAATCGCGAACCGTGACTAAGATTTGGAGTTTTCTTAGCTTAGCAGGCTATATGGACGGTTTGTGAAAGATTTTTCAGTCTTTGCCTTGCCATTGACGAGATAGACGAGAAAAGAGGTTAAGTTTGAGTGGGATGAAAATGGTGAGCAAAGTTTTCAACAGTTGAAGTATTTCCTCACTCATACACTTGTGTTAGCACTCTCAGATGATAATAGGGAATTATGAGGTCTATAAGGATGCTTCCTTGAATGGTTTGGGATGTGTATTGATGCAAATGGTATGGTGATTGCCTATGTTTCACGGCAATTGGAACCTCATGAGATGAATTGCCTTACTTGTGATCTGGAATTTGCGACTATCATCCTTGCTTTGAAGTTATTGAGACATTATATTATTGGTGAGAAGTGCAAGATTTTTACGGATCATAAGAGTCTTCAATATCTGTCTACTCAGAGGGATCTTGATTTTAGGTAACGAAAATGGATTGAATTGCTTAGTGATTATGATTGCACGACCAGGGTGATCGTGCAAATGTTTGGGCTGATGTACTTAATATGAAGACTCTCATGAGAATAAATGCTTTGTATGCTCGTTATGTTCCTTTTCTTGCGGATTTGAGATCTATTGGAATAAGGTTGGAAATAGAAGAACGAGAAGAAGCATTGCTTGCTAGTATCCAAGTTAGGCTTATTTTAATTAATCGTATACTCGATGCCCAGAGGATTGATGAAGAAACCAGGAATTAATTGAGGCAAAGAATATCGAGAAAAAGAAAGACCTTAGAGTTAGAGAATCAGATGGCATGTTTATGCAAGAGAACAAGATGTATGTACCTAATGTTATGGAATTAAAGAAAACAATTTTGGAACGAAACGCACGGTTCAGCTTATGCTATGCATCCTGGAAGTATTAAGATGTATCATGCCATTTAACCATTTTACAATTGGCCGGGTATGAAAAGAGAATTTGCTGAGTAGGTAAGTATGTGTATCATTGGTTAGCAGGTTGAATATGTGTATCATTGGTTAGCAGGTTGAAGCGGAAAGAAAGAAGCCTTTTGGATTGATGCAGTCATTTTCCGTTCTACAGTGGAAGTGGAAAAATATTACTATGGATTATGTGTACAAGCTTTTTCGTACATGAAATGGTTATAATGGCATCTGGGTGATAGTTGATCGACTTACTAAGTCAGCGCATTTTACTTCAGTGAAGAGCAATAACCTTTCCAAACAAGTGCAGCAGTTATTTATTTGTTTTATGGAAAAGAGATTTGGGTTTACGGATCTGTTGAACTTTTTGGGTATGTTGGTCACTTAAAAGTTTTGGATAGCATTTCAGGAGGTTTTGGATACAAGGTTACTTTATAGTACGATTTGTCATCCTCAAACAGATAGGCAATCTGAGAGGACGATTCAGATGTTGGAGGATATGCTAAGATCTTCAATATTGCAGTTTGGTGACGCTTAGCATAAGCGGTTGGATTTGATGGGATGCAACTATAACAACAGTTTTCATTTGGGTATTGGTATGTCGCCATTTGAGGCATATATTGGAAAAGCTTGTTGTACATCTTTATGTTGGTCAGAAGTTATCGAAAAAATTTTGTGGGCCCTGAGTTTATGGATGAGTCTACTCAGAATGTTTAAGTGATTAAGTTTAACCTGAAAGCAGCCCAGGAGTGGCAAAAGAGCTTAGCAGACATGTCACTAATCGAGTTTATTATGTAGGTGATTGGGTGTGTTCGAAATTTTCACTTTGGAAAAGTGTGATTCGGTTCGAGAAGAAAGGTAAGTTAAGTCTTAGAGACATCGGACCTTATGTGATCACCGAGCGAGTCGATGAAGTTGCTTACAGGCTTGAGTTGCCTCCAGAGTTGTCGTAAGTTCATGATGTGTTTTATGTTTTGATGCTTCGGCACTATGTAGCGGATTTGTCGCATATTATTTCGGTTCAGCCTTTGAAAATTAATTCAGATTTATCAGATAATAAGGAACCATTGACTATCTTGGATTGGAAAGACAAAGTTCTAAGAAATAAGACTGTGAGCTTGGTAAAAGTTTTATGGAGGAATCATTTAACGGAAGAAGCGGCTACTTGGAAGACAGAGGATCGGATGAGGGAGATCTATCCCAGGTAATTTTATGATTATTAATGGATAGTAATTATTGTTTAAATTTCGGGGACGAAATTTTTTCAAGGGGGGAAGATTGTGATAGTCCGTCCCTGATTTTACAATTGTATAAATTTTTAATAAGTGATTTTACGAAATTACCCTTCGAGGCTCGTGCGTTGACCGAGGTTAATCGTTGTGTCGTGCCATCTAAGATTTGTTTTCTTGGCATATTCTCGTAGTACCCGTCGCTACGGACGCGTGGGTGCAAGCGGTTCATGATTTGGAGCTATATGGAAGAAGTTATTAACGTTTAAAGTTGGGGGTATTTTAGTAAATTAATTAATTTCTAGAAAGCCCCAGATTTTTGGAGCTAAATCTGGTGTGCCACATGGATGGCCCAGATTTAAACATAAAATTAAAATGGATGGGCACTGCCCAATCAGAAACAGAAGAAGGGAGAGAAAGAAGGGAGGAGAGAAGGAGGGGAGCGAAACGGGTTCCCATTCGACCCGCGAACCCAGTCACTTGACCCGCTCGTATCTCCCTCGTCCGAACTCCGTTTTGGGTGATCTTGGTGTCCATGAAAAGCCCTTGACGAGCCCTACATCTGTGTAGTGTTAGAATTCCCAATTTCTTTCCCATTTTTCCAGTTCGAAGCCACAAACCCACGGGGGCATCCGGCAGCTTTGGCTTCGAATCATCCAATTCCTAAGCAATTTCTTCCAATTACCACCACCCATGGCATCCTCTTGAGGTCTGGAACAAAGCCCAAACAAGTTTGGAGGCGTTGGAACAATTTTGGAGGTCGAATCGAATCACACCAAATTCAAGGGTTTTGTACGGTTTTGATGAAATTGGAGTCTCTCTTGACCGAATTGGCCTTGGTCACAGGTATGAAAGTTGTTCTACTCTTTGAGATCTTCAATTCTGCAAATTTTGGTAATTTTTGGAAAAAGTTGGATTTTCCGGCAAGCCGGGGCGGCCGACCGCCACCCACGGCGGCGCGTGGCCAGCGAGCCACAAATGCTATTTTTAGGCCATAGTTCATGTTCTGAATTCAGTTTTGGTGAATGAATGACGTAGATTGATCAATGGAACCTAATTTCATTACAATTCGGGGTTAGGTAAAAATATGAATCGACGATCCGACCGTTGGATCGTCACCAAACTTTGATATGTGGTAGTACTTAATATTTGAAGAATGTGGAAACTTACGGATTGGGAATCCGACATATGGATCTTCCTGAATTGGATTTGCAAGTTATAAAATAAATGGTTAATCGCCACCCGGTTTTGGAAATTGGCGGAGATCCAACCGTTGGATCATAACGAAACTTTAGTATGTTGTTCTATAAGCATAATGTAAATCATGAGAAGTTACGGATTGGAAATCTGAGTTGCAAATCTTCCGAATCGAACTTCATAGTGACGTGTTTTATATAAGTTATATATTCTATCGATATGATTTCTGAGGCATGATTTGATGATTGTTCTAGGCGCCGATCGTCATGACGCCTTGATGGGTTGTGCTAGGGAGTTGTAGGGTGAACTCCAGGTGAGTGGGCTTTTGGTTTTCAGTATATATATATATATATATATATATATATAATTGATTGATTTCCCAGAAATGCATTTTAAAATGCTTTTATGAAATGAATGCCATGTCGAATGCCATAGATATATATATATATATATATATATATATTTGTGTGATTATAAATTGTTGCATCGCGGGCGCCAGGTAAGTCAGGTAAGTGTGTGTGTGTGTGATGTGATGATTGAGGTGATATCGATGAGATTGGTATATGGCTCATTACCTGCACATCGGGGTTGTGCGTGCCTTAGGGCTTAGCTTTCACGTGATCGTTCACCTCCCGCACCGTACGCTCACCTTGGATCCAAGGCAGGTGCCAGCCTGTCGTACAGACCACATTAGGTGGTTCCGACTCGTAGGTGACTTGCGATTCGTCGCCAGCCTTCACGTGATCGTAGCACGGAGCGTATTTACCCAGCTTGACGTACAGACCACATTAGGTGGTTCCGTCATGGGTGCAGGTTACTGATTATTGATTATTGATTATTGATTGAGAGATGGATTGAGGATTGATTGAGGAGCCATAGATTCAGCCGTACGAGTCACTAGAGGTGACTCCGGCTGATCATATATATATTGCCGGCATGATTTGAGTTGAGATATCACCTGATTATTTGATGGTATTTGGTATATGTTGATTATTGGTTATGGTTCATTCGGACATGGTATTGCTTAATTGATGAGATTGGTTGATTAATGGTTTTTCTGTATTAGTACGTATATATATTTTCCGGGAAGTATACTTGTTTTACAGAGAGGGGTTACAACTTTCATATCGAAATGATTTTGATAAAACTTTGTTTTTGCCCACTCAGTTTTTTGTTTTGCGCCCCTCCAGGTTCTAGTAGCATAATTTCTTTATCGACAAGGACTCGTGGCATATCTCAGTTCAGGTGGCTACTTCTGAGGGTATGACCCACACTACTGTACTTTACTTATGCTCTGATAACGCGTGTGAAATGGGTCCATACCCACTCACAGCGCACTCTGATAGTTAGGTACCTTTAGGTTTAAATTTATTCACATTCTTCCATATCATCACTTTATGGCTTCGTCACCTTCCAGGTGATGGCCAGCACAGCTCGATTCGGAGTCCTAGTGGACATTCTGGGTCGGGGTGTGTCAATATGTATGGTTTGATTGTGATGCCATTGCCATGGGAGGAATAACTGAACATAACAAGCCATGCATGCAACTAAGTTCACCGTAAATAATACAAGGGTTTTTATCACAAATGATCCCTGAAATTGACCCACCCCATCAAGATGGTCCTTGAAATTGAAAATCAATTAATGTAGTCCCTGAAATTGGGTGTCGCAAATCAATGTAGTCCTTCCATCATAACTCCGTTAAAACATCTGTTATGTGCTGATATGGCAAGTGACGTGACACACTTTATATTAAAAAACTAAAAAAATATTATTAAAAACAAAAAAAAAAATCATTTAATATTTTTTAAATGTTAAAATAATAATTATTTATTTATAAAAATTAAAAATTAAAAAAAAACCTTCTGTTCGTGCCCTTCCCCCCCCCCCCCCCAACACTCTACCCTCTTCTCTCTCTTCTCCCCCATCCAGCTCCCTTCCTGCAACCCAGAAAAAACAAGGAGGAAGAAGAACAAGAACAAGAACAAAAAAAAAAAAAAAAACCGAATCTGCAACTCAGAAGAAGAAGAAGAAGAAGAACAAAAAAATCCCAAATCTACAACCCAGAAGAAGAAAGAGGAAGAAGGAGGAGGAAGAAGAAGAAGAAAAAAAAATAAAAGAAAAAAGGAAAACCCCTCAGAAAAAAAAGAAAAAAGGAAAACCCCTAATCCCACCACCCCTCCCCCCCCCCCCCCCCCCCCCCCCCCCCCCGGGAAGAAGAAGAAGAACAAAAAAAAAAAAACCAAATCAAATAATTTTTTTTTTACTTTTCTTTTAATATTTAAAAAATATTAAATGATTTTTTTTTTAGTTTTTAATAATATTTTATAAGTTTTTTAATATAAAGTGTGCCACCACGTCACTTGTCATATCAGCACATAACAGAATTTTTAACGGAATTATGACGGAATGACTACATTGATTTGCGACACCCAATTTCAGGGACTACATTTATTGATTTTCAATTTCAGGAATCATCTTAATGGGGTGAGTCAATTTCAAGAACCATTTGTGATAAAAACCCATAATACAATTAAGTATGTGATGGCATCAAAGGGTAAATCTCATATTAATTACCTCCAACTCACAACCCAAGTCCAACCACGCTGTCGCTGACTGAGTATTTATCATATGTAAGTATAATTTCATCTTGTATTTGTCATCATGCCTCTTCTCTTGCGTATTTATACACATAATTAACATTCTTATCAACTATATCAAAGTTTCAATTCAATACCATCGGATTATAATGTATTAAATTTGTTTAATATCAATCAATATCCCATTTTATTAAAGAAAATTTTACTTTAAAAATATATTAGATTTACTTTATTAATTTTCATCTAGATGATAATTAACCACTTTGATTTTAGATGAAAGCAACGTAAGTGTTGGTTAATGAGGGAAAAAGATGTGATTTAAAAAATACGGAGATAGCAGAACATGGAAAACACGAAACTTCTTTACTTTTCAAACAATAAAGCAATTCATTCAATTACAATATAGTTTAATATATGATACTTAGAATTACAGTCTAGTAATATTCTTTCCTATTTGTAAATGGTGGTAGGGGGCCTCTTAAGTTCGACATCAGTGGATAACGAATTCGATGTCAAATTATTATAACTAGTATATTGTGTAGCTTTGTCCAATTCTACGCCTCTTAAATAATGTAAGATAATCATTGTATATTAAAAAATTTATGTTAACATTTGTCTCTAAAGCGAGAAGTAACGAAATCACACCTGAACAAATAATAAGATCATCAAGAAATGCGACTAAAATGAAATCTCATTTTTTAAGAGTCGATCATAGTCAATAATATAATCAATAAATGCTGTTAATCTTAGTATTCCGTGTTTAGATCCTTTGTTTTTTCCTTTTGGTATTTTTGTTTTGTTGAAGTTGAAACTTACTATTATATATCCTCCTATAACTTATACGCAAATTGTTACAGCCCATCCCGAAAAATTTGTACAGTGGATGTGAAAAGACGAAAATACCCTTGGACGTTGAATGATGTGTGTGTGTGTGATATGTTTTGGTATAATTGTTTTGGTTGGTGACCCACATGGACCACACACACACAAACTCTCCCCTCTCTCTCCCGTGCCTTCTCTCTCTCGATCTCTCCCATTTTCCGTACAACCGTACGGACAAAACCAAAACTAAGCCTAATCTTCACAAATCGAAGGATTAAAGGTCACCATATTGTTCCTTGTGACCTCACAAGTCGATTGGTACCATTTTCAGAACCTGAGACCTTCGAAAACCCTAGAACCCGTAACCCAGAATTTGAGGCACTGTTCATGCACACGTAAATGCGAGGTTTTTAGAAGATTCTAAAGCCATAGGAAGCTTTAGATCATCTTTACTAAGCTCGGAGAAGAAAAACCAAGTGATTTGGACGTCGGGAAGTAGAGATCGACAAGTTTGAAAATTGGCCGGAATTATCGAGGCTTTTTTCGGCTAATCCCCGACGAGTTGGGGGGTCGAGTTAGGTATGGTTGTGTTCATCTTTGTGAGATCTTCATTTTGGTATAAATTTCATGAATTTTGGTTGAGAAATGAAGAAGATATGAAGATTTGAAAATTTTTCCAGTTTCCGGCGAGTTGCAGACGGCGGTCGCCGGCGAGGTACATCGGAGAAGAAGGAAGAATATTCCGTCAGAGTTGACGAAATATTCCTAACGGCGTCAGGTAACGCCGTTAACTTCTGTTAGTATATAACGGAATATTCCTAACGCCGTTTACTGTTTCCGTCAAGGTTCCCTGCACGTGGCCGCGCATGTGATCGTGCACTTGCCGGCGCGTAGTGGCGCGTGAGGGGTCAGAAAATTATTTTAAAAATTTGGGGATGATCCTGAGATTGTGTAGATCACTGTGGTATTAAATAACTTTTTTCGGTTATTACGCATATAGGTGAGGCCTATCCTGAGGACGAACGCCATCAATCGAGGCTCGAGGGTTGCGATGCTTTGACATATCTGTGAGTGGGCAGTTGTTTTCCGTATATACCTATATAAATGAGATTTTTCCCAGAAAATCAATTAAGCGAAATGTGATATGAAATGCGATATGATATGCCATGCAAAGTATATATCTCTATTTATTCATGCATTAGTAGTTACATATAATGGTAATTGGTGCTGTGGACGCACAGGTAAGTACCAGGTGAGTATATATTGATGATAAAGAATGATTATACGATTTGATGATTATGTTAGATGTATTGAAAGCTCATAAACCTGCACCACGATGTTAGTGCTCCCACCCAGGGCCAGGGCTCAGTCCTTCACGTGATGTTCACCTCTTGCACCGTACGCTCACCTTGGATCCAAGTTAGGTGCCCAGTCCTGTCGAATAGACCACTATAGGTGGGTTCGACTCGTAGGTGACCCACGATTAGCGCTCAGTCTTCACGTGATCGTAGCACTATAGCGTATTTATTTACACCCAATCTTGTCGGTGAGACCACGTGAGGTGGTTCCGACTCGTGTGCAGGATATATTTTTATATGTGATGATAAGATTGATTATGAGCTGTAGTTCAGCCGAGCTGATCACTTGGTGAACATGTTATGAGATATGATGAGTTGTCACCTGATATAGACATATAATTTGATGAGATATATTTGGCATGGCATATACCTTGCATATCACTACTTCTGAACATGGTTTTGAGATAAGTATATACGTATTATATATTTCTGGGAAATTATTACAGGTTTTACGGCGAGGGGTTATGACTTTTGAGAAATAAAAGGTTTTGAAAAGGATTTGTTTCTGACCCACTCAACTTTGTTTTTCGCCCCTCCAGGTTCTAGGTAGCAAAGTTTTGGTGGCCACGAGGGAAGAAACGGAGTTCTGACAGAATTCACAAAAGTAGGATTCACCTTCGGGTGTTATATTTTAGCAATTGTCCTTGACTGCAACTAGACGTTCTTTTTGCTCTGAATGTGTATTTAAATTTATCTTATTAGCTTCTGCGCTGTGCACATGGTTTCGTCACTCTCACGTGACGGCCAGTACGCCCTCCGGGGGACAGGATGTGACAATTGGTATCAGAGCCTAGGTTGCAGTCCTGTATATCTTGAGAATTTTCTAGTGTCTTCCGTCAGAACTATACCGCCTCGTACAGAGCCACGTCGTTCAGATGAACCTAGTTTTCCGAAATAGCATAGTTAAGGAAAGCTATTGCTATTGTGATTCAGTCTATTATTCAAAGGACTTTTCTTGAGATTGTTTATAAGTTGAAGCTGAATCATTTTATGGGATATGAAGAACCTGAGGGAGCAGAGTGATGGCCTAATCATTTGGAAAAGACGTTTCAGGTTATGCAAAGTCAAAGGAATCTTCCTTTTGAAAGGTAGGTCGAGACGACTACCTAGTTTCTGAGTATTGAATCTACATCCTGGTGGAGACAGTAGTCTTATACAATGTTACAGGAGGAAATAGCTGATTGAGAGTTGTTTAAAGAATTGTTTAAGAAAAGGTTTAATCCTCCATATGTTGATGGTAAGAAGTAAGTGTTTACAAATTTGAGACAAGCAAAGAGGACAGCGAATGAGTATCACTGAAAGTTTACGGACTTGTCTCGTTATCATCCGGATGTTGCGGCTAATCCGGCAGGAATATTATGTCGTTTTAAGCTGGGTACTAAAAAAAAGTGGCGTTTTGTGGCGACCACTATTCATAGTACTTCTTACCAGGAGTTTTACGAGATTTTGTTGAGTATTGAGGAGAATATGCCCATCGAGAGTAAAGAAGAAGAAGGAAAAGAATGTGAATTAGAGGAGAGATGATAAAGGTAAAGGTCAATCATCTCAGGGACATCGTCAAACTCAGAGTTTTAAGGAAAATGAAGCTAGTTCTAGTTCTTCAAGCTGAGGTTTTAGTGCCATTGGTCAGAGGCGAGGTGGTAATTTACTGGAGGTCCTAGATTCCAAAGACAGGGAGATGTTAGTGGAAGAAATGTACTTTTGTGTCGTAGGTGCGGTAATAGACACTTTGGAGAGTGTAGGTGAAAATGCAGATGATGCTTTACATGTGGATAAATGGGACATAGAGCTGCAAATTGTCCCCAGAATCAGTAGATGCCCCAGCAGTCTTCTTTGCCACCACTAATGCTGATTTGGCAGGTTCCTGGATCTAGTAGTATTGGTCAGATAGGCCGTGGTGAGCATGGGCGAAGTAATCAAGCTAATAGAGGTCGTGGGGGACGACAATAAGCCCAAAGACGTGTTAACATATCACTGCAAGATTCTCATAATCTTTTGGACTTGATTAGGGGTACGTTGAACCTATTTCTTTTGGTCACTTTGCTAGAGTTTTATTGATTGTGATGCAAAAATTTTATGTTCTTGTCGACATTGTAAGGAAAATATTGAATGAACACGATCAAGGCGTATATATGTATTTCCCAATTGGGGGCAAAATGGTAATATTGCACCCTCGGGAATTGTTGCTTACTTATCGAAACAACAGTGAGTTATCGGTATCGCAGGTTGCAGACCGTAATATTAATAACTTATCCGTTGGGATTCGTTAAGCAAGTAATCAGGGAGGTCATTATATATTAGTATCGTGTTCATTCAGAGTGTTCCGTTTTGGTAGAAGATATAGTTATGGCAACGAATTCTATTCCGTTAAAGATGGTGGATTTCGATGTTATTCTAGGCACAGATTGGTTGCATTATGATTGTGCCAAGATAGATTGCTGCGAGAAATCAGTTACTATCTATCGTCGTGGATTATCAGAGGTTACTTTTGTGGTTGAGCTAACTGGAGTGAGGCATGCCGTTTTTTCTGCTATAAGAGCAAAGAAAGGGTTATCGAAATGCTGCCAAGGATATTTAGCTCATGTGGTGCTAAATGATGCTACTCTGAGTAGTGTGGAAGATGTAAAGGTGGTTAGACATTTTCCTGTTGTATTTCCAGATGACTTACCTGGATTGCCGCCAGACAAATGTGTGGAGTTCACTATTGAATTGTCTTTAGGTACAAATATTATATTATAGAATGGCTCCTGCATAGTTGAGGGAATTGAAAGTTCAGTTGCAAGAATTGGTTGATAAAGGTTTCATTCAACCTAGTACGTTACCATGTGGAGCCCTAGTTTTGTTATGAGGAAGAAAGACGACATCTTAAGGCTATGCATTGATTATAGGCAATTGAATCGGGTAACGATTGAGGACCGTTATCCATTGCCCTGCACTGATGTTTGTTTGATCAGCTTAGAGGTGCCTGTGTGTTTTCAAAGATTGACTGGAGGTTTGGTTATTATCAGTTGAAGATTAGCAATAATGATGTTCCTAAGACTGATTTCAGAACTCGTTAGGGTCATTATGAGTTTTTGGTGAAGCCATTCGGATAGACGAATGCGCATGCTGCTTTTATGGGTTTGATGAATGAAGTATTCCAGGAATATCTCGACAGGTTTGTTATTGTTTTCATTGATGATATTCTGGTGTACTCTAAGTCTAAAGCAGACCATGCTAGACATCTTAAATTGGTATTAAAGAAATTGAGGGAACATCGGTAGTATGCCAAGTTCAGTAAATACCAATGTTGGATGAATCAAGTGACAATTCTGGAACATGTGATATCTGCTCAAGGTATTTAAGTAAATCCTTGACAGGTAGCAGCGGTGGAGAATTTGGAACAACCGCAAACCGTCACTGAGGTACAGAGTTTTCTTAGCTTAGCAGGATATTATCGACAATTTGTTAAGGATTTCTCAGTCATTGCTTTGCCATTGACGAGAAAAGAAGTTAAGTTTGAGTGGGATGAAATTGTGAGCAAAGTTTTCAGCAACTAAAGTATTTTCTCACTCATACACCTGTTTTAACACTCCCAGATGATAGCGGTAATTATAAGGTCTTTAGTGACGCTTCTTTAGAATGGTTTGGAATGTGTGTTGATGCAACATGGTAGGGTGATTGCCTATACTTCACGGCAATTGAAACCTCATGAGATGAATTACTCTACTCATGATTTGGAATTAACAGCTATCATCTTTGCTTTGAAGATTTGGAGACATTATCTTTATGGTGAGAAATGCAAGATTTTTACGGACCATAAGAGTCTCCAATATCTGTTTATTCAGAGGGATTTTAATCTTAGGCAACGAAGGTGGATTAAGTTGCTTAGTGATTATGATTGCACGATCTGGGTGACCGTGCAAATATTGTGATTGATGCATTTAGCAGGAAGACTCCAGTGAGAAATAATGTTTTGGATGCTTGTCATGTTCCTCTTTCTACAGATTTGAGGTATACTAGAGTGGAATTGGGAATGGAAAAACGAGAAGTAGCCATGCTTGCTAGTTTTCAAGTCAGGCCAGTATCAATTGATCGAGTGCTCGAGGCACAGATTAATGATGAGGAAATTCAAGAGCTATTTCCTTTAAGGAATTAAGAGGAAAAGAAAGACCTCAGAATCAGAGAATCAGATGGCATGCTTATGCAAGAGAACAAGACGTACGTGCCAAATAATGAAGATAAAGAAAGAAATTTTGGATGAAGCGCACTGTTCGGCTTATGCGATGCATCTATGAGGAACTAAGATGTATCATACCATTCGACCATTTTATTATTGGCCGGGTTTGAAAGGAGAAATTATTGAATATGTTAGTAGATGTGTTATTTGTCAGCGGGTTAAAGCGGAAAGAAAGAAGCCTTTCAGATTGACACAGTTACTTCCCGTTCCGTAGTAGAAATGGGAAAATATGACTTTGGATTTTGCATACAAGTTTTCCTCGTACACTAAATGGTTGTGATGGAATTTGGGTGAATGTTGATCGACTTACTAAGTCAAGTATGTTATTCAGGAAGGAAGCAGTAACCTTTCCAGACAAGTACAACAGTTATTTATTTGTTTTATGGAAGAGAGATTGAGGCTTACGGATCTGTTGAACTTTTTGAGTATGTTGGTCACTTCAGTGTTCCGGAAGTACCACCATAGAGTCCAAAAGCAATGTCATGTGTGTTGATTTTCAGACTTGTAGGCAAGATGGAATTTAAGGTACTGAGATAGTAGAGGAGACTACTCAGAATGTTCAAGTGACTAAGTTTAACTTGAAAGCGGCCCAGGATAGTTAAAAACACCTAACGGACCGGCGTGCCACTGATCGAGTGGTTGAGATTGGCGATTTGGTATCTTTGAAGTTGTCATTGTGGAAAGGAGGAGTAAGGTTCAGGAAGAAAGGTAAGCTAACCCTTAGATACATCGAACCTCATGGGATCATGGAATGAGTCGGTGAAGTTGCTTACAAGCTTAAGTTGCCTTCAGAATTGTTTAAGGTACATGGTGTCTTCCATGTTTTGTCATTATGTCGTAGATCTTTTGCATGTGATTCCTCCTCAATCATTGGTAATTTATTTGGATTTGACTTATGATGAGGAACCAGTGACTATTTTGGATTGGAAAGACAAGGTTTTGAGAAATAAGACAGTGCAATTGGTAAAAGTTTTGTGGAGAAACCATTCAGTGGAAGAAGCTACTTGAGAAATAGAGAAACGGATGAGAAAAATGTACCCAAGGTTGTTTTATGAGTACTAGTGGATGTTTTTGGTTATGTAAATTTCGAGGACGAAATTTTATAAGGTGGGTAGATTGTAAGAGCCCGTCCCAAAAAATTTGTACAATGGATGTGAAAAGACGGAAATACCATTGGACGTTGAATGATGTGTGTGTGTGATATGTTTTGGTATAATTGTTTTGGTTGGTGACCCACGTGGACCACACACACACACACAAACTCTCCCCTCTCTCGATCTCTCCCATTTTCCGTACAACCGTACGAACAACACCAAAACTAAGCCTAATCTTCAAAATTGAACGATTAAAGGTCACCATCTTGTTCCTTGTGACCTCACGAGTCGATTGGTACTATTTTCAGAACCTGAGACTAGACCCGGCAGTTTCTGACACGACACGAAAACGACACGAAAATAACGGGTTTCGGGTCAACACGATAACTAATCGGGTCATTATCGGGTGACCCGTTAAGAACCCGTTAATAACGGGTTCTTAACGGGTATACACGTGGGTAATCCGTTTCGACCCGTTAAGAAAAAAAATTATTTTGATAATTTTAAAGTTTAATTACTAAAAGATTTATTATAAAATACAATAGCCATATTAATATATACAATATATTCTATATTAAATATATAATTTTGTATTATTATTTTATATAAGTTAAAAAAAAAAAAGTTTTTGTCATTATTCATTTTTAATATGAGAGTTCCTTATTATCATTACTAGGATAAATTTTACTTAGCATGTTGTTGTCCAAAATTAAAATAAACTAGTATAGTATTTGTTGGTTATTACCTATTGTGTCAGAGTTGACTTCTATTAGTATATAACGGAATATTCCTAATGCCGTTTACTATTTCCGTTAGGGTTCCTTGTGCGTGGCCGTGCGTGTGGCCGTGCACTTGCCGACGCGTGAGGGGTCAGAAAATTATTTTAAAAATTTGGGGATGATCCTGAGATTGTGTAGATCACTGTGGTATATTCATATACTCAAATTAAGCAATATATGAGAAGTTATTACCTATTGTTGGTTATGTGCGTTAAATAACGTTTTTCGGTTATTACGCATATAGGTCAGGCCTATCCTAAGGACGAACGCCATCAATCGAGGCTCGAGGGTTGCGATGCTTCGACATATCTGTGAGTGGGCAGTTGTTTTCCGTATATACCTATATAAATGACATTTTTCCCAAAAAATCAATTAAGCGAAATGTGATATGAAATGCGATATGATATGCCATGCAAAGTATATATATCTATTTATTCATGCATTAGTAGTTACATATAATGGTAATTAATGCTGTGGACGCACAAGTAAGTACCAGGTGAGTATATATTGATGATAGAGAATGATTATATGATTTGATGATTATGTGAGATGTATTGAAAGCTCATAAACCTGCACCATGATGTTAGTGCTCCTGCCCAGGGCCAGGGCTCAGTCCTTCACGTGATGTTCACCTCTTGCACCGTACGCTCACCTTGGATCCAAGTTTGGTGCTCAGTCCTGTCGAATAGACCATTGTAGGTGGGTTCGACTCGTGGGTGACCCGCGATTAGCGCTCAGTCTTCACGTGATCGTAGCACTAGAGCGTATTTATTTACACCCAGTCTTGTTGGTGAGACCACGTCAGGTGGTTCCGACTCGTGTGCATGATATATTTTTATATGTGATGATAAGATTGATTATGAGCTGTAGTTCAGCCGAGCTGATCACTCGGTGAACATGTTATGAGATATGATGAGTTGTCACCTGATATAGATATATAATTTGATGAGATATATTTGGCATGGCATATACCTTGCATATCACTACTTCTGAACATGGTTTCGAGATAAGTATATACGTATTATATATTTCTGGGAAATTATTACAGGTTTTACGGCGAGGGGTTATAACTTTTGAGAAAAGAAAAGGTTTTGAAAAGGATTTGTTTCTGACCCACTCAACTTTGTTTTTTGCCTCTCCAAGTTCTAGGTAGCAGAGTTTTGGTGGCCACGAGGGAAGAAACGGAGTTCTGACAGAATTCACAAAAGTAGGATTCACCTTCGGGTGTTATATTTTAGCAATTGTCCTTGACTGCAACTAGACGTTCCTTTTGCTCTGAATGTGTATTTAAATTTGTCTTATTAGCTTCCGCGCTATGCACATGGTTACGTCACTCTCACGTGACGGCCAGCACGCCCTCCTTGGGACGGGGTGTGTCACAGATGATCAATTTGACACATGAAGTTTGGGATTTATCTCCCTAAGCCCCAGAGCCAGACCCATAGAGCATGGGTGGGCAACTACCTAAACGAAACTCAAAAATTTCCCTTACTGGCCTGCTTTCGCCCACTGAGCAACTAGGTAAGACATTGTGGCGGTACCAACCATGACCATTATAAGTAGTCCCAAGTTACTTAGTTCTTTCATTGAAATATATATAAAAGAACGACAATCATTTTTCTTTCTACTCGAAACTAGCAACTGTTTTTTACTCGTCTCCTCCATTTCAAACTAATTTCATCCTCTTGACTCAAATTTTTCTATCCCAACTTCCTTCCTCAATCCTTCCCCTACTACAATTACTCGAACATGCCCACGAACAAGGCAACTTAGGTAATGTTTGGAGTACAATTCTAATTTACTTGTTACATTGACTCTAGTGTTACTGGTTGCAACACTTTAAATAGATAAAGTTGTTTCCGCTATGAACATCAGTAATGTCTTTAGGCCGTAGCCTCATTTAATAAGCATTTAGTGTATTTTGTTTTCATATTTGTACTATATAGATAGAAGATACACATGTGAAGTAAAGGAGGAATGAAGAAGGGTTCATATTGAAATGAATTTTAAGTCAATTTCCTTCCATCCTACTTTTTTATTTTTTCTTTTGGAAACTGTTTCCGTCCATCCTACTTTTATCCATCATTGTCCATGCCATACTATAAACTGAAAGCTAAAACTTAAAAAGTTATAACCGATATTTCTACCTGAAAAGTAACATGTTTTTTGTTCGAGGGTGGAAAAACAGGGTAATGTAGAGAGATTAAAATTTTAAATCGAATTTGTAAACTAAATGATGTAATTGTAGATAATTAGATTATTGATGAAGTGTTATTTAACATACTTATCTCTTATTAGTGACAAATTAATTGATTTGTAAATTTAATTTAAAATTTTGATTTTCCTTAACATTATGGGAAAGAATAAAAGTGACAACCAACCTGAAACATAGATTTCTCCACCATCAACAAGGCGAGGCCCGCGCTTGATGTACAACCCTGGTTTAAATTACCCAATGCGGCAATTTTAAAGTTACAGGATCCTCGGCATTCTGACGTGGCACCTTATCATTGGCTAACTCTGCCAAAACACAAGATTTCTTCCAATAGCATCCTGCCACGCGTCTGAACAATTGGCTTCCAGTAATAGAAAGGGGCACCTACATAGTTTTGGTCCAAAAGGAAAAGGTTCAACTACTTTTTCGGCTGTGGTTCCAGCAAGCCACGTGGCATTGAGGGCAGGCCTCCACCTCGTTGGTACCCATACGTCGCTTTCTCATTCTCGTCGGAGCTTAGTGTGGTCTTGTCCACACAATGCTCCAACCGTTCCCTTCTTGAAGAGTAGTTGAAGATTGGGCCCATGATTTTGTACAAGGCAACTTTAGAATGTTTAATGTCACATAATAATGCGGTGCACCTGCTTATTTTCCCTCCTACGTCTACATCTACGCGACGGTTGCGTTAGTAGGATGTCTACCTACGTTTTTCGTGTGAAAGTAACATCTTTCTTTGGCTTTGCACAACATAATTGAGTTTAGGGTAGATACTGGATTACTTGATTAGAGTATGGAATAATTAGTTCTATGTATTCTCTTTCAAAACGATAAATTTTATTAAATTAGTCTTTAACGAAATTCAAACTCACGATGTCATACAAAAACTCAACATATTTTTACCATTATAATAAAGAGCCACTTGCTTTAAATATAATTTCCTTAGGTAACTAATTTTAGTTTTTAAAACAATGAAAAATTAAAAAATTAAATAGTTTTTAAGTATTATAAGGTTCTCATTAAACATTCATATCACATCACTCTTAATTATGAGTTCTTTAGGTGCGTGGCATGTGTGGATGGAAATTTTGCCATGGACGAAACAATTTCAACAATTACCACCGTTAAGCTAATTAACGAACACTCACGAAAATAGAGGGTATTCGCCAAAGGGCTTCCAATGCATAAGTCAGAGAAAATGGTTGATATAAGCTTAATTAAAAGAGTTATGAGTAGTAAGTGGCGACTATCGATTTTCCTAGTTGACTTGGCTAATTATAGGAGAGACTCTTCATATGCAGCCTAACAATAGAGTGTAAGATATTTCTGAAATCATAAGAACAACAACAAGACATTAGGATCACGGATTTGATAAACCAAAATTACAATAAATCAATTACAATTTACTTATCTTTGGAATACGGAAGACATGGCTCTTGCGGATGACAAAGGAGTCTTCTACTTTCAACAAGCGGAAGTGTTCTAGCAATAATAAGGTTTGCTCGGAATGGAACATGTGTTTTGTGAAAGCAGGGACACCCTTAATATAGTGATTAAGGTTCCTCCAATTCCGCCTATTATAGTAATTAGAGGAATACACCGAATCACCATTTATTCTTAATGTTGTCCCACCAAGGCATGTACAATATGTCTTACTTAATTAGGGTTTCAATTAGTCAACTAAATATATCTTGTTTCCATGATTCTTGCTAACCAATATTCAATCACGTTAAAAGCCAAAAATCTTGAAGATCAAGTTATTTGTCTTTCAAGTAATTTGATTCGTAATAATTGACAACTCAACATGAGTCTTACATTCTCCCACTTTGAGTGTCAATACCAACAGTTTGATTGCAACAAGAATCACAGTGATCACTGAACAAAAAGATACAACAGTTTTCCCTCAAAAGACAACTATTACTCAAATTGAATGTAGAATTATAGAAATCCAAATGCATATCTTTCTGCATTTATGCTCTATAATCACATCACATTCAATCCAAGTATACAGTTGCAGACTATGCCATGGTGTCTGAAACTGATGAACCAAATATCTGTTTCATTGAACAAAATGAACCCTCGCATGAGTTCCTTGCACGAATTTCTGTCAATTTAAACAATCTAATATAATAACAAAATTAGGATTTCTCATTAAAACTTATGAACAAAAGTTTAAACAAGATTACTCTTAAAGTATCAACCACTCACACTTCAATATTTCAAAACAAAAGGCAAGCTTTTACTCCCACTGACCAAAACAGTTAAATACTTCAATTTTTCAAAAAACAAAAGGTAAACTTTTACTGTCACATCCCGACCCAGGTCCCGACCACAACCCGGGCACACCTCCACCGTAGCACGATATTGTCCGCTTTGGGCCCCTACCACGCCCTCACGGTTTTGTTTCTGGGAACTCACACGAGAACTTCCCAGTGGATCACCCATCATAGGAGTGCTCTCGCGTGCTACTCGCTTAACTTCGAAGTTCCAATGGAACCCGAAACCAGTGAGCTCCCAAAAGGCCTCGCGCTAGGTAGAGATGGGAATATACATATAAGGCTCATAGGATCCACTCCCCTGGGCGATGTGGGATCTCACATTTACTCCCACTAATTAAGAGAGTAAACAAAAAAAAAACTTTGTAAATGTCTACAAAATGAAACAAATACCTTTCAAATACTCCCATTAGCAGAACATTAGTCATGGGATCTAAAACATAAAATTTGTGAGCTCAACATCTTTATTCTAGATATCTGTAGGGAAATGATTCTTATGACTGAAAAACTATACAAAATCGTTTGGTCAGTTTTGTTCATCCAACATTTGACAGAAATAGAAAACTTTAACTAAATGTTTTCTTACTGTATCAAAAGCATATAATTCTAGAATCATCTTTGGACAGAAACTAATTATATTAGGTTTGCATAGCTAAAACATAAAATACAAGGGCAAACGTATATAGCTTCAACACTTTTGAGCAGATGAAGTATATACAATCTTGTCAATTCAATCCTTCACTATGCATTGATTTATAGTTGTACTAAATAAGAAAACACTTTTGAGCAGATTAATTGTCCATCAATGACATATAAATCACAGGTCCAATTTCTTGAACAACAAACAAGAATTAATAAGCAAAACACTTTTGAGCAGAATATACTCATTAACCCTTCTTGAATTTCCTGCAAGATTAGTTGCATATATAAAATATAAACTAGTATGATAATGTACATTTTATCTACCAAAACTATGACAATTAAAAGCATGCAAAATTTATGAGTGTGAAGTCCATAATACATTATTTCTCCCACTTTGCCAAACACTCAAAATTGCAAGATTAAACACTAGAGAAAGTGGTTTTCAAATACCAAAATATAGGCTAGTTGAATCAATTATTTAGTGTCCTAAATAGTTGGACCCAATTAGGAACTAAGTTTCCTTAGTTTGTGATTGGTGGTTGAGGTTTAACCACACACACACCACTCATTTTCTCTCATCTCTCCCGTATCACTCTCTCTCAGAACACTCTCTCTCTCTCTCTCACCGTTATTTCGTACGGACAACCCCCAAGACCCTTCAAACTCAACAGATCGAGGATGTGAAGACCACCATTGTGTTCATCTCGTCCATACAAACACATTGGTACCTATTTCAGGTATGAACTCATTCGTTTTCACATTGAAAACTCGAGCTCCGAGTTGGGCACTATTCATGAACTTTTGAATGGTTGTGTTTTAGGATAATCCAAGCTCACAGCGAGCTCTATGAGGTCCCCACGAAGCTCGGAGTGCTTCATTGGCTCGGTTTTGACGTGGGGATCACGAGGTTCGAAGGTGGTCGGTTTTGGTAGGAATTTCCCAATGAGTTTTCAAGGGATTTGAAGCTCCAAAGAGGTATAACCTTCTTCCTCTCGTGATTTGTGGCATTTTGGTGAAAATTTCATGGAAAATGGTGCAAAAACAAGGGAGAAAAGGGCAATTGCAGGTCTGCCCAGAATCCGGCGCCGGTGACACTGTTCTGGCGTCTAGAGGTTGAAGGTGATGCGCGTGGGAGCGCGTGAGACCTTGGAAATTTTTTCTAAAATTATGTGTGTGTTCGTGATGTCGTGTAGGTCACGTTGGCATATTCAAATACCAAAATTGAGCAATGTATGAGAAGTTATTTCTAAGGTTTCGATTATGTGCATTAATTGACGTTATTTCAGTTACTTCTCATATAGGCGAGACCTATCCGGAGGGCCAACGTAGCCAGGTTCGGCACGGGGGTTACGACCCGGCTACTTATCAGTGAGTGGGCTTTTGTTTCCCGTATATACCTATATACTTGCTTTTCCCAGAAAATAAATTTAAAGAATTATACGATTTGAAATGCCATGCAAAGTATCTATTTATTTTATTTATGCATTAGTGACTGCCTATAATAATGATGGTGCTACGAACGCACATGTAAGTTGCAGGTAAGTTTATATACTAGTTATGATGAGAATGAATGATGTGATGTGATGTGATTAGAGCTCATAAACCTGCACCTTGATATTAGTGCTCCCGCCCAGAGTTAGGGGCATGGTCTTTCACGTGATGTTCATCTCTCGTACCGCATGCTCGCCTTGGATCCAAGTTAGGTGCATAGTTCTATCGTATAGACCACTATAAGTGGGTTCGACTCGTAGGTGACCCGCGAATCATTCGCATTGTCTTCATGTGATTGTAGCACTAGAGCATATTATTCTATATACAGTGATGTTGTGCAGACCACTAGAGGTGGTATTGATTTGTGTGCAGGATATATGAAATGATTGAGTTGATTATGAGCTATATGATATGATGAGATTGTTATGAGCTACATACAGCCGAGGGCTGAGTTGATTATCTGGTATTCAATCACATTCGCAGAGTTATGATTTGACATTTAGTTGTGATACTTTGGCATGGCATACATATATATTTTCCAGCAGGATTTCGAGATTTATATATATAAGTATATACTTTATTTTTGGGAAATTATACAGGTTTTACGGAGAGGGGTTATAACTTTTGAGAAAAGAATGGTTTTGAAAAGAATTGTTTATGCCCACTCACTTTTTCTGTTTTTCGCCCCCCCAGGTATTAGGTAGTGTTCGTTGGTGGCATACGAGGAGCTCATCGGACGTTCTGACATAATTCACTTATGTAGGACCACCTTCGGGTGTTATCCCCATTTAGTACTTTCTGCTTGACTGCACGTAGACCATATATGCTCTGGTTGTGTAAACCTTCTTAATTCTCGCACTAGCATCTTGATTTGGGTTGTTGGTTGCATGATTTTAATTTGTTCGTATTTTTTTTATTAATCTTGCTTCCGCACTGTGCACATGGTTACGTCACTCTCATGTGACGGCCAGCACGCCTCACTTTCAGGTCGGGGTGTGTCATTTATTCTTACCTAAAAATTTCATAATTTTTGAGAATTTGAAAATGGGCCAAAAAAAAATTAAAAGTGAAATGGAATATGCTGCAAAAACGGCAGAAATTCCAGGAACATAGTATCACACTTAAAAATTTACCATAAATGCATTTCTTGTACAAAAATGATGAAAAATTTTCTGTGTATACAGTCTATTATATAATATAACATGGCAAATTTTCACAAAGTTTGGAGTTAGGAAAATCTATCAAAATTGTAATCAAATATGACACATTGCAAGGTATGCAAAACTCCATCAATATTTCCCAATGTCACATCCCGGCCCGAGGTGGATCATTTCCTGGGCCTGCTCCACCACTGTAGCACGATATTGTCCGCTTTGGGCCCCGACCACGCCCTCACGGTTTTGTTTCTGGGAACTCACGAGCAACTTCCTAGTGGGTCACCCATCCTGTGAGTGCTCTGGCCCCCTTCTCGCTTAACTTCGGAGTTCTTACGAAACCCGAAGCCAGTAAGCTCCCAAAAAGCCTCGTGCCAGGTAGGGATGAGAATATACATTTAAGGATCACTCCCCTGGGCGATGTGGGATGTTATAATCCACCCCTCTTAGGGGCCCGACGTCCTCGTCGGTACACTTCCGTCCAGGGATTGGCTCTGATACCAATTGTCACATCCCGGCCCGGGGTGGATCACTTCCCAGGCCCGCTCCACCACTGTAGCACGATATTGTCCGCTTTGGGCCCCAACCACACCCTCACAGTTTTGCTTCTGGGAACTCACGAGCAACTTCCCAGTGGGTCACCCATCTTGTGAGTGCTCTGGCCCCCTTCTCGCTTAACTTCGGAGTTCCAATGGAACCCAAAGCCAGTGAGCTCCCAAAAGGCCTTGTGCTAGGTAGGGATGAGAATATACATTTAAGGATCACTCCCCTAGGCGATCACATCGGGTGGATCACTTACCGGGCCCGCTCCACCACTGTAGCACGATATTGTCTGCCTTGGGCCCCGACCACACCCTCACGGTTTTGTTTCTAAGAACTCACGAGCAACTTCCCAGTGGGTCACCTATCCTGTGAGTGCTATGGCCCCCTTCTCGCTTAACTTCGGAGTTCCTACGGAACTCGAAGCCAGTGAGCTCCCAAAAGGCCTTGTGCTAGGTAGGGATGAGAATATACATTTAAGGATCACTCCTCTGGGCGATGTGGGATGTTACAATCCACCCCCTTTAAGGGCCCTACGTCCTCGTCGGCACACTTCCGGCCAGGGATTGGCTCTGATACCAATTGACACATCCTGCCAGTGAGATCCCAAAAGGCCTTATGCTAGATAGGGATGGGAATATACATTTAAGGATCACTCCCCTGGGCGATGTGGGATGTTACACCCATGCTCTACCAAAATTTCAGATTTATTCATAATTTAAATAAAACCAATTTAAAATCTTTAATATGCTCAAAACACTAAAATTTCTTAAATAAATTAAAGGTTCATTTCATTAGATAAATAACCTTTAATATGCCCAAAACATTAAAATTTCTTAAACAAATTTGTTGAGTCACAAAATAATTGGTTTGGACAAAATAAACCAATCTATATGTATCAAAATTAGGCTTATATAAGGAACAATATCTCAACATTATTAATCGAGCTCAACCATTAGTCATAAAATCCAGAAGAAATCACAAGCTTTGTGAGTGCATGATACATATCCAAATTTAAAATATGGACACATGAAATCCAAAATACGTAACTCCTTAATTCTAAAAGATTCTTTATAATAGATTTTATTAGTAAATGAAATGAGTTAATTCAAATCAAATACAAAACGGGTAATTTAATTGCAATATTAATCTAGCTTAAATTCCCATAATAGTTGTATTGTGATGCACAACCCAAATTCAAGGAGACTACTAATTTCCCTTTTAAGAAAACGTATTAAAATAATTTCTCTTTATATGGGCAATATCAATAATTATGAAAATACTTTTAATCTCACAATAAAACAATTAGTGGAATATATTTTAAATTTAGAATCTCCTCCAATATAGATTATAATTGCCAATTAATTTTAAAATCAATTCCATAAGGAAATCTACATACAACACCAAAATAAATTAGTCAACATTAAATTAAATTGATTAGGAGATTCCTAACATAATTAGAAAATTGCAACATGTCTAATGCAATTCTTCTCTTCAATAGAATATCATTAGGATTACTGATATTAATTAAAATTACGAGTACGTAAGCGGAAACATAAAATCCTAGAAACTAATAGCAAAAATCCATATTAATTCATAGGAAAATTTGTATTCGAAAACAATTATAATTCATGTAATTTATACAAAAGCAAATTAATACAAATTGTAATTCAAATTAAATCTTACCCAAGTTGTCTCCTAAGTTATTCTCGTCGGAAAGTGCCGAGAGGGCCAAAACCATAAGGAAAAATTCGAGCTTCAAATATTAGGTTGTAAAGTAGTGCTCGAAAATTATATAACCAAAAACCCAAATTAAAAAACAATTATTTTTACCAAAATATAAATAAAAATAATTTATCTCATATAATTAACACCAATTTTATATATGTTATTAACCACGAAAAATCATTGCATACTGATGTGAAATTAAATTGCACTCAAATGGCGCCAAAAATTTGATGTGAAATTAAATTGCACTCAAACTTAAACCCTATCAATGTAGTATGTGTAAGTAGGGATCGTTCTAGCCAGGGATTAGAAGGGATGCTAATCTACACTAATTAAACTTTAAAACACTAAACTAGACTCAATTAACTCAAAACAGCAAATAGAACGCAAACTAGACAGTTTCTGGACTCTAGACACTCAAAACAAGCTAATTAGACTTAAAACACACAAAACAGATTCTTAGACTCAAAACTAACATCTAAGATTGATTTGAACGAAATTAAGACTCTAATTGACTCAAAAGACTAAAAGACTCAAGATTTGGCGAATTTAGACTCTACTAACACAAACTAAAAGCAAGGGATTGGTTTTGAACGAATTTAAACTTAAACAAACAGAATTGTAAAGACAACTTAAAAAGACACGAAATTGGTGATTTAAATGGGTGAATGGCTAGCTAGAGGGTCTTTCTCCACACATGACACATGTGCAACACAAAACAATTTCCAGTTATTCTTTCTATAAACCATGAATGACAATGCCCCAAATTAATTGTATTGAACTAATTAATTCTCAGATTTCCCTAGATTCATTGAATTGGATGGAATACGCACCGACAACCAAATTATTCTTTATTAAGCTCTCTAACTATGAAAAGCATGATAGAGACACGAAACAAAGATCATTAAGCTTTGTGAAAATCATAAGCATTGACAAGGCATTCGTGACTATGAAAAGCATGACACTCCTGCCAGGAATTTACTTAACGCGATCATGACTAGCAACCTTCACTACTTGTAAATATAAGTTTGTAACTATTAGGTGAAACTCCCTTATCTTTTAGCATCAAATTCATGCATGCAAACTAAGTGTGCACCCTTAATCAACATACAAGAATAAGTTTTAATCAAACAGTTAAGTAAACCACATCCACGATTCATGAACTAATAACTGGATGTAATCAATTCATGTCACATATATCTTCATGGCTTTGAATTCTCCCCTAGCTAAAACGAGTTTAGTTCCTCATGTTCGCAATTAAACAAAGATAACTTAAATTAAACATTGAAAACAAAGGATAGAATACACCTAGAAACGCTCCAGAATTCTTCCTTCCTTCCTTTGCAAAGCTGCGACATAATGAGTGTGTGGTGGATGGATGTAGGTGAGTTATGGTAGAGGGTGGTGGTCTGAATGGTGCAGCATAAACTTGTATGTATAGGCCTAGGGATTACTTGGCCTAGGTTGTCAAGGAAAAGGATTTAGGACTCCAATCCAACAAGGAAAAGGCCTTCTACAAAGGTTGGGGTGCCAGATTTTTAGGGCTTCTAGAAAGGAGTGTTGTGGCATGTTTCTAGAACAAAAGGGCCTCCTAAAAACAGGTTTTAGGCATCCTAATATGAAAAGGAGTCCCCCTTGTAGCTGGAATTAAGGTAGGATAAGATTAGGATAGGATAAGATAGGATAAGGTAAGATAAGGTTAGTTTGGATAAGATAAGGTTTTAGATAATGTTCCTTCTTTTTAGCTGATTCCTTATCTTCAATAACTTGAATTAATTTCTTCAACACTTTTGCACATTCCTAGCCTCTCTTGAACTTCAATTTCGTCCATCCATCTTGCTCCATACTTGTGCTATCCATTCCAAGCCCAAAAATGCTCCAAAACGCTCCAAAATGCATCTTTTTGCCAACTTTGCCAATTGGACCTACAAACATACGAAAATAGCTTAAAACACTATAATAAGTAGAAACTAACTAAGAAAATGCAAGAAAACATACTAACTAAGTCGCATAAATATGCTCCTATCACATACCAACATAAAATTGCAAAAGCATCAAAACCAATTTTTCATGAGATGGAACAGTAAAAGGCATCCAACCAAAACGGTAAGCAAATTTTCTTTAATATGTGAATCATCTTCAATAAACAAATTTTTTTTTTTGTTTTTTTGTTTTGTTTTTGCTTATACCTTTATATCGGACCCTAAGCTTGTTGTGCGGCTCTGATACCACATGTAAGATATTTCTGAAATCATAAGAACACCAACAAGACATTAGGATCACGGATTTGATAAACCAAAATTACAATTTACTTCTCTTTGGAATACGGAAGACATGGCTCTTGCGGATGACAAATGAGTCTTCTACTTTCAACAAGCGGAAGTGTTCCAGCAATAATAGGGTTTGCTCGGAATGGAACATGTGTTTTGTGAAAGCAGGGACACCCTTAATATAGTGATTAGGGTTCCTCCAATTCCGCCTATTATAGTAATTAGAGGAATACACCGAATCACCATTTATTCTTAATGTTGTCCTACCAAGGCATGTACAATATGTCTTACTTAATTAGGGTTTCAATTAGTCAACTAAATATATCTTGGTTCCATGATTCTTGCTAACCAATGTTCAATCACGTTAAAAGCCAAATATCTTGAAGATCAAGTTATTTGTCTTTCAAGTAATTTGATTCATAATAATTGACAACTCAACATGACTCTTACATAGAGTTGCAATGCTAAGCAAACCTTTGTTGTTCTGCTAGGATGGTGCAAACTTTACTGAGCAGACCTCTTGAGCATATCTCTAGGCAACACAGATGTGGTACCTTGTATGCAACACCAATGTGGAAGTATTCTACAAGGTCATTGCAGATGATGCTCCCTAACATACATCTCGAGTACACTTCAGCAGTTCCCGCCAAGCACAGGGACTAACAGACAGGCCAGTAGTATATCAAGGCTATTCGCTTTTAGGCTGTTTGGTGGAAGATGGGCTTGGGGGCCTGCTGATTGTGGATTTCTTGGGCATTCTGTGGAATAGAGGCCCGTAAGCCTATCAAGGTATGGATAATGTCTGCATGGTCCGTCAAGGGCATGACAATCTATTGAGCTGAGAATACATGTGGGGTGCTCTAACAGGTCAGGATATTTTATGTCCCAACAACTTAGTCATCCAATAGTTATTCAATAAAAGACAAACAATATTATTTCAATTAAACATGAAATTTCAACTTTTTTCTTTTAGGTGAAGAGATTGTGAGTTTGTTAAAAGACATTACGGAAGCTTACGATCATCGAGAATAGCAACCTAGATTATATCCGGAGGCTTCTCGTATCGACATACATCAAAAGCTGAAAATAAGATTAACTTGGCCAATCTATAGGCCATCATATTGGCAAAGTAGCGGATGTGACAACTTAAGAATCCCTAAAGCTGCCCGAACCAATTCTAATGTCTTTTGCCACCAATCCCAGTGAGGAACTACTGGTATGAATACTACCAAGAGTTTGAATCACTTGTAGAGCATCACCCTCTCAAATAATTTGAGTTAATTTATTGATTTAGTTTGTGCAAATTCCTCTCCATATCAAGGTTGGTCATTGGAGATTATGTACCTAATATGGCACCCTCTTGTAGTGTTTGGTTTTCTTGTATTGTTCGGTTCTTATCAATGAAATCACTATATCGTTGTTGTTCCCAAAAAAATGAGAAGACAGCCCCAAAAAAATTGACTGAAAAGGTTAGTAGCATCTCCCCTTATATTGTAGAAACAATCAAACGCAGACAAAACACAAGATGAAATAATGGCCATATGCCCATAAATAATTCACGTGACACAAAAGTTGTCCAAACTTTAATCAACATCAACCAATCACAACACACATCATGCCATGCACATACCATCAAAACAGTGCACCTCACCACTACCCTATAAAAACCCCACTCACACATAATTTAGTTCCCTCCAATCTCCCCAATTTCCAGTCTTTTCGCCTTCCTCTTCTTCTTCGCTCTTCTGTCGTCAACCTTCAACTCCCTCACAACAGTAAAAAAGTCAAAGCCCAAACCACCGTCCGATGACCACCTACGGCACGATCCCGACCTCCTCCTCGTCCTCCCAAGGCCCCTCCGGCGAGTACATCTCACGCGCCAAAGACCGCATCAGGGCCGGCCTCGGAGCCCGCCGGCCATGGAAGCTGATGTTCAACTTCCGGTCCTTCAACTTCCCCTCCTCCTTCTCCGACGCCTTCGGGCGGGTCCGATCGAACGTCGCCTACTTCCGGATGAACTATGCCATCGTGGTGCTCCTGATCCTGTTCCTCAGCCTGCTCTGGCACCCGATCTCGCTCATCGTCTTCGTGGTCATGATGGCCGCCTGGCTCTTCCTCTACTTCCTCCGCGACGAGCCGCTGGTGCTGTTCGGAAAAACGGTAGACGACCGCGTCGTTTTGATCGTGCTGGCGGTGGTGACGATCGTGCTGCTGTTCTTGACCCACGCGACGGTGAATATTCTGGTGGCGCTGCTGATTGGGGTTGTGTTGGTGATTGCGCACGCGGCGTTGAGGAAGACGGATGACTTGCCGGTGGACGAAGAGAACTCTGCGTTGTTGACTACGCCTGCATCTTCCTCTGCTTAAATACTCCAATTCGATTCGATTCGATTCGATTCTCTGTTTTGTTTTTGTTTTTTTTTTTTTTGTAATTTATGGGTTTTGGTGATCGAAGTTGTTGATTGTATCTGCCACTCTGCTGCTGCACCCAATTTGTTGGTTTTTGATGAATCTAGTATTTTTTTTTATGGTGGAAAATTGTTGTGCATTTTTGTTCCCGCCGTCCTCGTGTGTCTGTAATTTGGTGCTGCCTTGACAAATGGTATTTTTACTTGTCCCGTCCTCGCTCATGCTGATGAACTATCCGATGAGCCGACCCTCGAGGAAGGATACTTGCAATACAGCACCAGTCGTCATAACTTCAGTCGCATAGATGTTTCTGCGGAGTTGAACATGCTCAAGTGCTCTTTTCTTAGATTGGAGTTGAAAACACTTTTCTAAGGAACTACTAAAATTTTGTCTTTGCATTTCAGGATGCACTGCTCCAGAAACGGATCAAGTATAACTTGCAGGATCCCGTTCTGCATCCTTCTTTCATTATGTGGAGGGTTGTAAAAAATCTGCGGATCTTCTGATTCCGGAGTCATGTATATTTCAAGTGGAGTCGTTGTTATGTTGACTCGTGTCATTTGATAATTTTTGCTTCAGGAATGTTCTCCGGTGGGGAAAGAATACCGGTTCGGCTAAAACTAAAGCGTGCTGGTTCAGCAGTTTATAACAGCATCTTCACTGGAAGCATTGGTCAGTGTCCTTGGACCTTGTGGTTTCCTTGAACATATTTTCGTTCACTCTCATCTGAATCCAAAAAAGAAACACACGCACACGCATGCAACTTCGTTTTTTCATAATAATCAAGCATGTTCTTGATGGCAACCTACTTGTTGATATTCTACATGCTTATTTGAAATTACAATCCTCTATGTAACTTATGATTCACTACCCAGTGAACGAGATTCTGAGTTGTTAACATAAACTAAATGAGATTCTAAGTTGTTAACATAAATTGAATGAGATTCTGAGTTGTTAACATAAACTTAATGAGATTCTGAGTTGCTAACAGAAACTGAACGAGATTCTGAGTTGTTAACATAAACTGAACGAGATTCTGAGTTGTTAACATAAACCGACGCTTCATATTATGTAGGTTGGTTATCTTTACCTGACAAATATGGAACGTTTAGAAGAAGTCACGGTAAAGTTGGGATTCTCAACTGATTCTTCTGAGCAGTTAATTTGAGAGGAGCCTGAGGAGGTAAACGGTACGTCAACACAAGCCTTTTCGTGCATTCATGCAGTATACTTATTTATTTTTCTTGATAGATTGTATTTGGCGGGGGGGGGGGGGGGGGGGGGGGGAAGGCTTTATGTTAATTTGTTTTCTCGTTGGTTTTCGATAGAGTCCCAGTTATGTCAATTTTGCATACATTGTTCAGCAATCTGCTTGTTCTTCTTGGCAGGCAAGCATCCTAGTGAATGAAGTATTGCTTCTATATAATGGTGGGAGGAGATTTGGATCTTTGATTGTGGGTGGTAGGGGAGGTGCAACTGTGCAAGTGGCGTTGCTGGGTGGTTGGGGAAGGGGTGAAGGCCATTGAGTGTTTTTGGGTTTGCGGAGTGTAGGGTGGATGTCTGAGGTGACTTTGGTTGGGTTTCTTTTTGGTTTTCCTTCTTTTTCTTTCTAAATCCATTTTATATGTGGGATAAAACAGAGATTTCAAAGTAAAAAAATAATAAGTTCGGTTTAGAAGATAAAATTTGGGTCCCAAGTTAAAATTGACTTTAGCTTTGGATAGTTCGTATGGAGAAGTGATTTCTGCACATTTTTTTTTTTTATGCACACTCTGGTTATAACTAGCCTTTGAATTTAATAAATCAAAGAAAATTTAAAGGACTTGGTTGTGTAAACAAAAAAAAAAAATCTTTTTAATAACAAGGGAGATAAGTCATTCAATACTACGATTGACTAGTGTTCTAAAAAACGGTCTAGGCGGCCACCTAGGTGTTGGGCGGTGGACCGCCGTCATGATTTTTCCAAAAACGTTCTATAAATCAGCAAGGGTATTAGGCGGTGTCTAGGCGGTCGATTGGGTGGGCTAGGCGGCCTAGGCAGTTCTGTTAAAAAATAATACGTCGTTGTTTCATTACATCGCATAATATTGCAATGAAATCTTAAAGTTTGTGTATGAGATTAAAATGTAATATTGCAATGAAATCTTAAAGGTCGTGTATGAGATTAAAATGTTTTACATGTGAGGCATGAATTGTAACTGCACCAAATTTGAGAAGTGAGTGTAATTTACCCTTCATATGTGTTGATTAAAAGATGGGATGGGCTTGCATTTTAATTTAGGCCATAAATTTGGACCTCACCCCCGGCTCCATCCTTTTCTTCACGACCAACGAGTGAGGATCACGTCACCAAAATTTGAAGAGTTAATATTTGTTTAATACAAGCGATATTCTATACTAATTTACACTAAATAAAGTGGGAAAAGTTTAAACTCAGAACTCAATAAGTTGAAGAAGAAGACCTTCGTCACCAAGTTAATCCACCACTTGTGTTAAGTAGTTAACTCACAGTTTCGATGTCTGGCTCATCTAATACCTTCCATCTCATCTCACTCAACCCACAAGCCACAACGACCACTGCTAATTGTAAAACTTGGTACAACAAACTTCGCACTTCAGTTTTGACATCAACTTCTCATCTGAATTGACTTACAACCAACTAACATTTTGTCCAAAATTCTAAGAGCTAGTATGGTATTGTTGTGCTTTGAAAAAAAAAAAAAAAAAACTGCTCATCTTGTGCTTTGAGAATAAGCAGTTGTAAAATAAAGTACGTCTTTAGTAAACTATAGTTGTAAAAGTGCTTTTAGCAAAAACAAGCAGTGTTATAATGTTTGGTAAACTTTTATGTAAAACATTATGATTGTGTAAAATGACCAAAAAATGCATAATAATGGATGTGTTTTTTTTTTTTTAGTACAATAATGGATGTGTTATTAATTTAATTGTTTGGCAAAAAGATCAATTATTAAATATACTTTGTTTCAAAAAAAATATTTATATCTTAATTGACACACCCCGACCAAAAAGTGGGGCGTGCTGGCCGTCACGTGAGAGTGACGCAACTATGTGCATAGTGTGGAAGCAATAAAGGGCATAAAAGTCTACATGCAGTCAAGCAGAAGTACTAAATAGAAATAACACCCGAAGGTGGGTCCTACATAAGTGAATTCTGTCAGAACGTCCGATGAGCTCCTCGTATACCACCAACGAACACTACATACTACCTGGAGGGGCGAAAAATAAAGTTGAGTGGGTTAGAAATAAATCTTTTCAAAACCTTTCTTTTCTCAAAAATTATAACCCCTCGCCGTAAAACCTGTATAATTTCCCAGAAATAAAGTATATACTCATATATATAATTCTCAAAATCCTGATGGAAAATATGTATGTATGAAAGTATGTATATGCCATGCTAAAGTATCATAACTGAATGCCAAAGCATAACTTTGTGAATGTGATTGAATACTAAATAATCAACTCAGCCATCGGCTGTATATAGCTCATAACAATCATCATATCATATAGCTCATACTCATCTCAATCATATCATCATATATATACCCTGCACACACATCAATACCACCTCTAGTGGTCTGCACAACATCACTGATAAATAACTAATATGCTCTAGTGCTACGATCACGTGAAGACTGAGCGATAAATCGCGAGTCACCTACGAGTCGAACCCACTTATAGTGGCCTATTCGACAGGACTGAGCACCTAACATGGATCCAAGGTGAGCATACGGTGCGGGAGGTGAACATCACGTGAAGGACTGAGCCCCTCTCTGGGCAGGAGCACTAATATCAGTGTGCAGGTTTATGAGCTCTAATCATATCACATCACATCACATCACATCACATCATTCGTTCTCAACAACTAGTAAATAAATTTACCTGTCATTTACCTGTGCGTCCTCAGCACCAACATCAATATAAGCAATCAATAACGAATAATAAATAAATAGATACTTTGCATGGCATTTCATATCACATTTCATATAAACTGATTTTCTGGGCAAAACTCATTTATATAGGTATATACGGAAATCAAATGCCCACTCACTAATAAGTAGACGGGTCGCAACCCCCGTGCCTAGCCTGGCTATGCTCGTCCTCCGGATAGGTCTCGCCTATATGAGAAGTAACTGAAATAAAGTTAATTAATGCACATAAACGAAACCTTAGAAATAACTTCTCATACATTGCTCAATTTGGGTATATGAATATACCACTGTGATCTACACAAACTCAGGATCATCTCCATATTTTTAGAAAAATTTTTCGACCATCCACGCGGCGACCAAGGCACAGCCAGACAAGCCGCGCGGCTACGTGGCTTGCACACTGACGGCGTCAGTTAACGCCGTCAGGAATATTCCTCGGAATATTCTGTTAAAACCTAATGGTAACGGTTAAAGATAACTGACGGCGTCAGCATATTCCGTCAAAACCGACGGAATATTCTTCGTCTTCTCCAGCGAGTCGCCAGTTGCCGGCGACTGTTCGCCGGTTTCTGGGTAAACTTCCAAACATGGTTTCTCACCCATTTTTGCCCCATTTTCTACGTACTTTATACCAAAATGAAGTTCTCACAAAGATGAACACATCTATACCTAACTCGACCCCCAATTCGCCGGGGATTCGCCGGAAAAAGCCTCGATAATTTCGGCCAAAATGAAACTCCCCGATCTCGCTATTCCGACGTCCAAAATCTTCAAACGAACTACTCCGAGCTTCCTTAGGACCTCATAAAGCTTCCTATGAGCTCAAAATCCCCTGAAAAACAACATGTCACGTGTGCATGAACTGTGCACAAATCGGAGGGTAAGGTTTCAGGTTTCACAGGGTTTTCAAAGGTTCCAGGTTCTAAAACTTATACTAATGGCTTCCTAGTACCACAAGGAACACAAATATACGTACCTTAGACTCGATCTGCCAGGTTTAAAGAGGATTTGTGTCTCATCTATACAAAAACCGAGATGGAGAGTCTGTGAGGTAGAGTGAGGGAGTGAGTACGGGAGTGAAAGAGAGGTAGAGTAACTGTGTGTGTATGTCGGTGTGGTCCAAATACAACCAACACTCAAGGTAAAAACACACACATACCTTAATTAATGCCTAGGGGCATTTTCATCATTTCACGTCCGTCGTTCGAAAACTCCAGGACGGGCTGTTACAATATACCCTCCTTATAAAAATTTTGTCCCCGAAATTTACACAACCAAAACCATCCCCTAGTACTCATAAAACAACCTCGGGTACATCTCTCTCATCCTGTCCTCTATCTCCCACGTCGCTTCTTCCACCGAATGGTTCCTCCACAAGACTTTAACCAAATGTACTGTCTTGTTCCTTAGAACCTTTTCTTTCCAATCAAGTATCGTCACCGATTCCTCATCATAAGTCAAATCTGAACTGATCTCTAAGGGTTGATGAGGTATCACATGAGAATGATCTGCCACATAGTGACGAAGCATCGATACATGAAACACATTATGTACCTTAGACAGTTCTAACGGCAACTCAAGTCTGTAAGCAACTTCACCAACTCGCTCGGTGATCTGATAAGGTCCGATGAATCTAGGACTTAACTTGCCTTTCTTCCCGAATCGTACTACATTTCGCCACGGTGATAACTTCAGAAATACCCAATCACCAATCTTGTACACTCGATTAGTGGCGTGTCTATCTGCTAAACTCTTTTGGCGATCTTGGGCCGCTTTCATATTAGACTTAATAACCTGAATGTTCTGAGTAGTCTCCTCCACTAACTCAGGGCCCACTAAAACTTGTTCACCAACCTCTGACCAACATAAAGGTGTACGACAAGGCTTGCCATATAATGCCTCAAATGGCGCCATACCAATACTCGAGTGAAAGCTGTTATTGTAGGCGAATTCCATCAAACCCAACCGCTTATGCCAAGCGTCGCCAAACTGCAACACCAAAAATCTTAGCATATCCTCCAAAGTCTGAATCGTCCTCTCAGATTGTCCGTCTGTCTAAGGATGATATACTGTGCTGTATAGTAATCTCGAACCCAAAGCTTCCTGGAATGCTATCCAAAACTTAGAAGTAAATCTTGGATCTCGATCAAAAATAATACTTACAAGAACTCCATGATACTTCACAACCCTCGTGATGAACAATTCAGCCAACTTGTTCAAATAATACTTTTCCCTCACAGGAATGAAATGCGCTGACTTAATAAGCCGATCAACAACCACCCAGATTCCATCATAGCTGTTTTGTGTACGAGGAAGCTTGTACACAAAATCCATAGTAATATTTTCCCATTTCCACTGTGGAACGGGAAGTGGTCGGGACAAACCAAACGGCTTCTTTCTTTCGGCTTTAACCTGCTGGCACACAATACACCTACTTACATACTCAGCAATTTCCCTTTTCATAGCTGGCCAATAATAAAATGGCCTAATGGTATGATACATTTTTGTTCCTCCTGGATGCATCGCATAAGCTGAAATATGTGCCTCATCAAGAATTGCCTTCTTTAATTCCTCATTATTTGGCACGTACATCCTATTTCCTTGCATAAGCATACCATCCGTCTCTCTAACCATGAGATCTTTCTTTTTCCCTTGATTCCTTAAATGAATTAGCTCTTGAATCTCTTCATTATTCATCTGAGTCTCGAGTATACGATCAATCAGAATAGGCCTAACTTGGAAACTAGCAAGTAAGGCTCTTTCTTACTCTACCACAGCTCTTTCTTCTCATTCTTCCAATTCCAATTTCACTCCAGTAGACCTCAAATCTACAATAAGAGGAACACGAGAAGTATACAAAGCATTAACCCGAACTTGAGATTTCCTACTCAAAGCATCAACCACCACATTAGCACGTCCAGGATGATACTCAATCGTGCAATCGTAGTCACTTAGCAACTCAATCCATCTCCGCTGACGAAGATTCAAATCTTTCTATGTGAACAGATATTGGAGACTCTTGTGTTCTGAGAAAATCCTACACTTCTCACCATAGAGATAGTGTCTCCAAATCTTCAAAGCGAAAATAATGGTTGCCAACTCTAAGTCATGTGTAGGGTAATTCATCTCGTGAGGCTTTAACTGACGCGAAGCGTAAGCAATTACCCTACCATGCTGCATCAACACGCAACCCAAGCCATTCAAAGAAGCATCGCTGTAAACCTCAAAATTACCACTATCATCAGGAAGAGTCAAAACAGGTGCATGAGTGAGATAATACTTCAACTGCTGGAAACTCTGCTCACAATTATCATCACACTCAAATTTAACTTCCTTCCTGGTCAACCTCGTTAGTGGTAAAGCCATAACTGAGAAATCCTTAACAAATCGCCGATAATAACCCGCTAAACCAAGGAAACTCCGTACGTCGATGACGGTTCGCGGCTGCTCCCAATTCTTCACAGCTGCTATCTTCTGAGGGTCTACCCGAATAACCTGAGCTGAAACAACATGCCCCAAGAAAGTAACTTGATCTAACCAGAATTGGCACTTACTGAACTTAGCATATAACTAATGTTCCCTCAGCTTCTTCAACACCAAAGTAAGATGTCGGACATGGTCTGCTTTTGACTTAGATACACCAGGATGTCATCAATGAAGACAATGACAAATCTATCCAAATACTGCTAAAACACCTTGTTCATCAAACCCATGAAAGCTGGTGGTGCATTCGTCAATCCAAATGGCATCACAAGAAACTCATAATGACCATAACGAGTCCTGAAAGCAGTTTTAGGAACATCGTTGCTTCTAATCTTTAACTGATTATAACCAGACCTTAGATCAATCTTAGAAAATACGCAGGCACCTCTGAGTTGATAAAAAAGATCGTCAATACGAGGCAAAGGATAACGGTTTTTAATCGTCATCCGATTCAATTGCCTGTAATCAATGCAAAGCCTCAAAGTACCATCTTTCTTCCTTACAAACAAAACTGGAGCTCCCCAAGGTGAAGTACTAGGTTGAATGAAACCTTTATCAACCAACTCTTATAACTGAATCTTCAATTCTCTTAACTCGGCAGGAGCCATACGATAAGGAGTTAAAGAAATAGGATCAGTACCTGGTAGTAAATCAATAACAAACTCCACATCTCTGTCTGGTGGCAATCCAGGTAAATCATTAGGGAAAACATCAGAAAAATGTCTAACCACCTTAACATTCTCCACGCTAACCGGAGCATCATCATTTAGTACCACGTGAGCCAAATACCCTTGACAACCTTTCTTTAGTAACTTTTTGGCTCTCACGGCTGAAATGATTCCATGCCTTAATACACTAGGCTCACCAAAGAATGTAACCTCAGGTAATCTAGGACAATGAAAGGTCACTGATTTCCCGTAACAGTCAATCTTAGCATGATTGCAATGCAACCAATCTGTGCCTAAGACAACGTCAAAATCCACAATGTCTAGCGGAGTGAGGTTAGCAGGCATAACCACATTCTCCACTACTACCGGACAACCTGGGTAAACATAATCTACATAACACTTTTCCCCTCTAGGCATAGCAAACTCTAACTCATACCCAGATTGAGGTTGTGTCAATTGAGCAAACGTATAAGAAATCACAGAATGAGTAACACCACAGTCAATCAACACTTTAGCATAATGACCAAGAATATTTAACGTACCCATGATCAAATCTGGATTGTTCTGAGCATCCTGCAGCGAAAGGTTGTTGATACGTCCCTGGTTCTGCTGCCTTCCTCTGCCTCTGCTGGCATGAACTCCTTGCCCCGGAGGATTACGCCCTTGTCCTGACTGACTATACTGTCTCGAAGACCCAACTCCACTGGTAGTAGCATCAACCTACTGAGACTGTCATCCAGAATGCCACTGGGAACCACCAGCTGAAAACTACTGCTGAGGCATATATCCTCCAGAGTACTGCTGTGGAGGCATATATCCTCTTGAATACTGACCATGACTGCCCTGCTAATAGGGATCTTAAGGGTACTGGTACTGTCCCGAAGAATAGGGAATGGAATCCCCCTGATAGTGGTATGCACCACCACGACCCATCTGGGTATAACCACCATGTCCTGAAAACTGCTGAGCTGGAGCTAACGGTGGTAAAGGGGGCTGTTGAGGTCTCTGCTGGCTTTGAGGACAAAACTTAGCTTGATTTCCCTCCTGGCCACAAGTAAAACAACCACTGCTACCTCTTCGACATTCCCCTAAATGTCGACTACCACACCTACGGCACCAGGGTGCATTTCCTCTACCAAAGTTCCCCTACATCTGAGATCTGGAATCTCTGAAGAACCTACCACCTCCTCTCTGACCTGTGGAACTGAAACCTCCACTGGAAGAACTAGAACTAGTCCCACTGCGCTTAAAGCTCTAAGTCTGGCGAGGCCCTTGTAAGAAATGACCTTTACCCTTATCCTTACTCTGATTCCCATTTTTCTCTTCCTCTTCACTGTCGCTGGGTAAATTCTCAGAATCCTCAATCTAAAGTAAAGCTTCATAAAACTCATGATAAATAGTATAGGGAATCATAGTTGCAATGGTACACCATTTCTTCTTAGTGCCCAACTTAAAACGACGTAGCATCTCAACCGGATTAGCAGCAACTTCCAGATGATAACGAGATAGATCAGTAAATTTCCTGTAGTACTTGTTAGCTGACAGCTTCATCTGCCTTAAACTAGCGAACTCCTGTTTCTTACGATCAATGTAAGCAGGATGAATGAATCTCTTATAGAACAACTGCTTAAATACCTCCCAATCTCTAAATTCTTCCTGGGGTAACTCATCAGCCAACTGACTCCACCATGAAGCTGGTTCCTTACCCAAAAACCATGAAGTCGTCTCGACCCATCTGTCCGAAGATAGACTCCCCTGACTCTGCATCAGCCTGAAAGTCTTCTCAATGTGCATCAACCATTTCTTTGAACCCTCGGGACCTTCATTCCCCACAAAAGTGGTTATCTTCAAATTATGAACCGACTCCAAAGGGGTCCGCTGAGGCGGGCGAATAACTGACTAAATAACATTCGTTATAGCTTCCCCTAACTGAGCTATATCGGGGAAACTAGGTTCAGCTGAACGACGTGGCTCTCTACGAGGTGGCATAGTTCTGATAGAAACACCAAGATAATTAGAATATTCACAAGATATGAAGGACTGCCAAACCTATGCTCTGATACCAATCTGACACACCCCGACCCAAAAGTGGGGCGTGCTGGTCGTGACGTGAGAGTGACGTAACCATGTGCACAGTGCGGAGGCAATAAAGAATAGAATTTACGAATCAATTAAAATCAAAACACTAGTAATACTAGTGTAAAAGAAGTGTGAGTTCCACTAATACAGAGCATAAAAATCTACGTGCAGTCAAGCAGAAGTACTAAATAGAAATAACACCCAAATGTGGTCCTACATAAGTGAATTCTGTCAGAACGTCCGATGAGCTCCTTGTATACCACCAACTAACACTACCTAATACCTGGACGGTCGAAAAACAAAGTTGAGTAGGTCAGAAACAAATCTTTTCAAAACCTTTCTTTTCTAAAAAATTATAATCCCTTGCCGTAAAACCTGTATAATTTTCAAGAAATAAAGTATATACTCATATATATAATTCTCAAAATCCTAATGGAAAATATGTATGTATGAAAGTATGTATATGCCATGCTAAAGTATCATAACTGAATGCCAAAGCATAACTCTGTGAATGTGATCGAATACTAAATAATCAACTCAGCCTTCGGCTGTATATAGCTCATAACAATCATCATATCATATAGCTCATACTCATCTCAATCATATCATCATATATATACCCTGCACACACATCAATACCACCTCTAGTGGTCTGCACAACATCACTGATAAATAACTAATATGCTCTAGTACTACGATCACGTGAAGACTGAGCGATAAATCGCGGGTCACCTACGAGTCGAACCCACCTATAATGGCCTATTCGACAGGACTAAGCACCTAACTTGGATCCAAGGCGAGCATACGGTGCGGGAGGTGAAATCACGTGAAGGACTGAGCCCCTCTATTGGCGGGAGCACTAATATCAGTGTGCAGGTTTATGAGCTCTAATCATATCACATCACATCACATCACATCATTCATTCTCAACAACTAGTAAATAAATTTACCTGTCACTTACCTGTGCGTCCTCAGCACCAGCATCAATATAAGCAATTAATAATGCATAATAAATAAATAGATACTTTGCATGGCATTTCATATCACATTTCATGTAAACTGATTTTCTGGGAAAAACTCATTTATATAGGTATATACGGAAAACAAATGCCCACTCACTGATAAGTAGATGGGTCATAACCCATGTGCCTAGCCTGGCTACGCTCGTCCTCCGGATAGGTCTCGCCTATATGAGAAATAGCTGAAATAACGTTAATTAACGCACATAAACGAAACCTTAGAAATAGCTTCTCATACATTGCTCAATTTGGGTATATGAATATACCACTGTGATCTACACAAACTCAGGATCATCCCCATATTTTTAGAAAAATTTTCCGAGCATCCACGCGCCAACCAAGGCACGGCCAGACGCACCTCCATGCGCTGCCACGTGACTTGCACACTGACGGCGTCAGTTAACGCCGTACGGAATATTCCTCGGAATATTCCGTTAAAACCTAACGGTAACGGTTAAAGATAACTGACGGCGTCAGCATATTCCGTCAAAACTGACAGAATATTCTTTGTCTTCTCCGGCGACTGTTCGCAGGTTTCTGGGTAAACTTCCAAACATGGTTTCTCACTCATTTTTGCACCATTTTCTACGTACTTTATACCAAAATGAAGATCTCACAAAGATGAACACATCCATACTTGACTCGACCCCCAATTCGCCGGGGATTCGCCGGAAAAAGCCTCGATAATTCCGGCCAAAATGAAACTCCCCGATCTCGCTATTCCGACGTCCAAAATCTTCAAACGAACTACTCTGAGCTTCCTTAGGACCTCATAAAGCTTCCTATGAGCTCAAAATCCCCTGAAAAACAACATTTCACGTGTGCATGAACAGTGCAGAAATCGGAATGTGAGGTTTCACGGGGTTTTCAAAGGTTCCAGGTTCTAAAACTTATACTAATGGCTTCCTAGTACCACAAGGAACACAAATATACGTACCTTAGACTCGATCTGCCAGGCTTAAGGAGGATTTGTGTCTCATCCGTACAAAAACTGAGAGTGAGAGAGAGAGAGAGTCTGTGAGGTAGAGAGAGAGTGAGTACGGGAGTGAGAGAGAGGTAGAGTGACTGTGTGTGTGTGGGTGTGGTCCAAATACAACCAACACTCAAGGTAAAAGCACACACATACCTTAATTAATGCCTATAGGCATTTTCATCATTTCACGTCCGCCGTACAAAAACTCTGGGACGGGCTGTTACATAATTGAAACCTATCTCAAATGCTGACACACCTCGACCGAGATCGAGGCATGCTAGCCGTCACGTGAGCGTGGCGCAAGCCATATGCACGAAGCGGAAGCGTTAAGATAAGGAAATTTCGAATGAATAAAAACCCAAACATCCAGAATGGCTAGAAAGGAAATAAGTGTTACTACACCTTCAGAGCATAATTAAGTCTAAGTGCAGTCAAGCATAGAAATTACTAACTTAAACAGTAACCAATATTCCTACATGGATGATGTACTGTCAGAACTTCCACCAGGATCCTTGTGAGCCACCAACAAAAGTTACCTAGTACCTGGAGGGGCGCAAAACAAAGCTGAATGGGTCAGTAAAACAACGCTTATATAAAAACTTTATTTTCCTTTGAAAATACTAACCCCTTGCCGTAAAACAATTATAACTTTCCCATAAAATAAGATACGTAAATATAAGTCAAATCATGCTCAGTATATTATGACTCATTTGTATCTATGCCATGTATATGCTATGCCCAATATCACAATATAATAAATAATAAGCCAGGTGATGCAATTCAATATAAATCATTTGATAGCCGAAGTCACCTGACGTGATCTATACGGCAGAAACTAGAGCTCAATTCAATCATATCTCAACATATTTATACATATCTGCACACAAGTTGGTACCACCTCACGTGGTCTGACTGACAGGTTAGGTGTATAATGAATATGCTCAAGTGCTACAATCACATGAAGGCTATGCGCTAATCCCGGGTCACCTACAAGTCGAACCCACTGAAAGTGGTCTATACGACAGGCTATGCACCTATCTTGGATCCAAGGTGAGCATGTGGTGCGGGAGGTGAATGATCATGTGAAGCTATGCCCTGACTTTGGCGGGATCACTAACACCAGGGTGCAGATTAATGAGCTCAATATGCATCACAACATCACCAACTATCTCATAATCATTACCACCATAATATACTCACCTACGGCTTATCTGGGCCTCTGCAGCACCATGCAACAATATGCATAATTATGATAATGCATATGCTAAAAAAATGCAGGCATAACATGGCATTTAAATCACATTCTATTAAATACGTTTTCTGGGAAAAACGTCAAGTATATACATATATATACTGAAAATAACTGCCCACTCACTGGTATGTAGTCGGGTCGTAACCCCCACGTCTAGCCTGGCTACGCTCGTCCTCCAGATAGGTCTCGCCTATATGAGAAATAACTATAACAATGTTATTTTAAGCACATATACAATTCTAGCTAATAACTTCTCATACTTTGCCCAATTTGGGTATATAAATATACCACAGTGATCTACACAATCTCGGGATCATCCCCATATTTTTAAAATAATTTTTCACCTTCCCACGTGCCCTCACGCGCCGAATAGTGCACGGACCTGCGCGCCCCCACGCGCGGCCACGTGACAGTCACACTGACCGCGTCAGTTAACGCCGTCAGGAATATTCCAGGAATATTCCGTCAAATCCTAACGGTAACTGTTATACTTAACTAATGACGTTAGCATATTCGGTCAACTTTAACGGAATATGCTCTATCTTTTCCAGCGAGTCACCGGTCGGCGGTAACTGTTCACCGGTTTCTAGGTAAACTTCCAAACATGGTTTCTCACTCATTTTTCAACCATTTTTCATAAAATTGGTACCAAAATGAAGCTAATAACATGTAGAATCATGTTATATAAGTTTCAAGGCTTAAAATTCACCAGATTTTCCCCGAGAAAGCTCGATAGTTCGGCTTACCTAAAAACATGTCGATCTCGGCCCTCCGACGTCCATTTCCTTCCAACGAAGTACCCCAAGACTCGTGAGGACCTCCTTAAGCTCCCTGTGAGCTTGAAATTCCCTGAAACAAGTAGTTTTACGTCCATATGAATAGTGCATGAAAATCGGGGTTTCGGTTCTACGGGTTTTCGAAAGCTTTCTTACCTGAAACTTGTACCAATCGATTCGTATCCACCTTTGGAATACAATGGTGTCCTCTTTGACCACGATCTATGAGTTTTTGACGGGTTTTGGGTGCTTGTCCGTACAAAACCGAGAAGGAGAGAGAGAGAGAGTGTCTGAGAGAGATAGTGTGTACGGGAGAGAAGAGAGAGAGTGGGGAAAGGGAATGAATGTGGTCTTAGTTTGGTTACCAACCAAACAAAACAAGGTAACTAACTTAGGAGAATTAAACTTGTCCAATTTAAATACGTAACACTCACCACACATTTAATTTCCAAGGGTAATTCTGTCATTTCACATCTTCATAAACAATTCCCCGGGACGGGCTGTCACAAATACTAATTAGTACGACAAATTGTTTTGAAATATTGAAATATTTCAAACAAAATAGGTAGGATTCATTTGCACGACATTGTTAATGTACTTGAAATACCATCAATCAATTCATACATACTTCAAATAGAATAATTCAGAAGTTGTTCAATATAAAAGTAGTCTAACTAGATGCGTTCATCAAACTTACGACTATGCTATTTCTTAATGCTTCGATCTCATATGATATTTCATCTGGATAGTTGTGCTATTCTTCATCATCAATATCATTCTCTTCACAAAAGTCATCGGGGTCATCAAAAAGGCAATCACATTGAGAATGCCTTCGAACGTAAACACCATAATTTGTTTAGGAGGCTAATGAAACCTATCATTCATTTGAGTTCCTATAAACAACATAATTTGTAGTAAACAACTGGTTTTTTTTTCTCTCTACTTGTCTCCTTGTTTAAGATAAAACCACTCACAATAGTAGCTACTTTCAAATCAGCATTGTGACATAGCTTACACAGTGAATTAAGGCAATTGAATTGTCACAAGTATGATAAGTTTAGAGGTAGAAATCTCAGTAGCTTGAATGAGACCTTATTTGCCAACTGTTTCAGGTCAGTCACCCAAATTTGGCATCAAAATAAAATCTGTAACTCAAATCACTTATTCTCAATTATCTTTAACAATCTATTTCAATGATTCAACTCCAATTCTTTCTTGGTTATACTGATACGAGGGAGAACGCAAAGGACGCGATGAAGCAACGAGCAGTGTTGGGCACTTGAGTTTTCAGATCTGAAGTTTGCGCTCTCTACTCTAGACCTGACAGTTTTTGACACGACACGAAAATAACGGATTTCGGGTCAACACGATAACTAATCGGGTCATTATCGGGTGACCCGTTAAGGACCCGTTAATAACGGGTTCTTAACGGGTATACATGCGGGTAACACGTGGGTAACCTGTTTCGACCCGTTAAGAAAAAAAATTATTTTGATAATTTTAAAGTTTAATTACTAAAAGATTTATTATAAAATACAAAGGAAAAATGTGTATTTGTATAGGCAAGAACTAAGAAAACATACATACAAGTATGAAAAATGTGAAATAATATATAAACACTCGTGATTCATCATTATTCATCCATGAGTAGATAATGGATACACTTACATTATTGTTTAGATTTTTAAAATCCTCCAAACCCTCATGAATAATGTTTTTTACTTGAGGGCAAAATTAATAAAATTAATAATAATTATTGTAGAAGTGTAAAAAATGTAAAAAATATATACAATCACTCATAGTGACAAGCTTTACAACTTTTATGAAGGGGTCAGCTTCGAAATCCAACATTATAATCCATAAACCTTAAATTTATATTTAACCGTCCATTGTCATTTACGGTTTATTCTTCTTACTGAATTTCATTTTTTAAATTTTCTTTTTTAAAAACATGATCATCTGGCAGATGTAAGAAGATGAATGGTTCAGATCTTTGATATCACGTTTCGAAATTTACGGGTAACTGAAATATGAGTCGATGTCATATAGTTTGTAGAAACTTCATAAACATCAAGCAATATTTTCACTATTGTAAAACTATGAATATAATATCAACGATCCAAACCGTTCATCTTCCTGCATGTTCTAATAGATCATGTTTTCAAAAAACAAAATTTGAAAAAACAAAATTTGATGAGAACAATGAAGCGTAAATGTAAACAACAATCAACGGTTAAATTTTGATATATGATTTATATGATTATAGTGGTGGATTTCGAAGTTAAGCTCTTCATGAAAGTTGTAAAGCTTGTCATTATGAGCATTTATATATTTTTTCTATATTTTTTACACTTCTACATTAATTAAAAAACTATTAAAGACTTTACTTAAACAACAACTGTGAGATAAATGAGAGTAAATCTGTACCGTTGGATTCTATTTTACTTATATTATTAGAATTTTTTTGGACGAAAAAACCCCTCCTCTATTCCAATATTTTACAATTTTTCCATTTGATCAATTTAGGTAAGCAAAATATACTTAAAAGAAAAATGCGTTTTTATGTTTTGGATGTGACAATATAGTATGTATATACTTATTTAGTATTATGTTTTTCATTTGATTATTTATTGGTTTAAAATATATTTTCCTTAACGGGTAACGGGTCGGATCATATTACTTGTTAATATTATCGGGTCGATTTCGAATCGGGTCATTTTACCCGTTTATTTTAACGGGTGTTACACGACACGACCCGTTAAAATATCGGGTATGACACAAAAACAACACGAACACGGAAAACACAAGAAGAATGCCAGGTCTACTCTGCTCTCATACAATAAACCCGTTAAAATATCGGGTATGACACAAAAACAACACGAACACGGAAAACACAAAAAGAATGCCAGGTCTACTCTGCTCTCATACAATAAAGGCAGAAAGGGGGGAGGTTGGTAATCTTGAAATTTTCATTCAACGGGCACCATTCACCAGTTTTTGGAAAAAAATAAGCCGGTTTTTCAAAGCTAGGTCCAAATTGCAATGAAGATGAATTGAAGCAAATTCCATCTCAGTGAGTAGCTGTTATTCTTCTCATCGCCATATAGCGTTCCGTCGTTTAGAATCAATGCTCGGCCGAGCTTTTCAATTTGCCCGAAAAACATGCGCATGGCTAACGGAACACGATTGAAGACTTGAAGTGGTATTTTTCATTAGATTCACCGATAAAAGTTTCCAAAACCTTGCTATTCTCTTCTTTTTACTATACAGAAGTAAAATGCAGGTGGCATTAACCAAAATATCAAAGGAATTATGGATTACGTTACAAAAAGGAGATCACATCTTTAGTCCACTAAATATGTGGTAGTTCTAAAAGGCGAGCGCTTCACAAATGGTTTTCGCATGAAGTCCGCCTTGCCCTGTCCCTCTCCCTAAAACCTGGCCTTAAATTCTCAAGAGAGAGCTTCTCGTACCCTTCCATCGCCTCATCTAGTAGCGGGCCGCTATAATGTTCCTTCTGCTGCTGCTGCTGCTCTGACCAAAGTCGGCCACTCCGGCATCCCACATCATGACCATTCCGGCATCCTACATCATACCCAGGCGTTGACATGTAATTTGTGTCCATCATCATGTCACCTTCTAGTATGCGCAGAACCTTAAAGAACACGAACAAACATATATGTCATAAGATTCAAGATAAGTTGCCTATAAAGCCCAAAAGTTAGCTGTAACTGCTAGTCATTAGAACAAGTTGGGATGTCTTTTTTACGGAGTTCCTCTTTACCTGAGACATGCGAGGCCTAGATTGAGGATCCCGCCGTATACATAGCGAAGCAGTGTGCAGCATGCAGTAAACCTCATGTTCGGAATAGAAGTTTTCAAGTCTGGGGTCAATTAGTTCATCAATGTCAAATTCTTCTAATAACGGGCGCGCCTGTGTTGGACCAAAAGTTATAAGCAATAAAAATCGAGCAACAGACTAGAACAAACATATGTATATTTACAACTTGCTTTATCATACCCATTCAGTGAGACATTGCTGCCCTTTAGGCCGGTTAAGGTCCACAGCTTTTCGCCCTGTAACAAGTTCCACCAAGACCACCCCGAAGGAATAAACATCAGCCTTTTCTGTAATTTGACCACTTTGAGCATATTCAGGAGCCAAATATCTGCAACACAGAACAAATCATCAGATAAATGCAGAGCAGCATATGACAGAGTTGGATGGAAGGTGAAATGGCATCAGCATTTACCCGAACGTTCCAATTACTCTTGTGTCCACACCCGTGTCCCCATCAGGCTGCCACCTTGCCAGGCCAAAATCCCCAACCTTGCAAGAAAAGTGGATAAAGTCAACAACATTTTTATCTACTAACTAGCTAACAAAATACACAACTCATGCATCTGAAAACAGGACTAGAAGTTCGCAGTACCAGTGGCTCAAAATCATGGGTGATGAGGATGTTGTTTGGTCGCATGTCACGGTGCACAATGCAACCCACTCTGCATTCTTCATGAAGATATCGTAGCCCTCGAGCTGCCCCTACAGCAATCTTTTGCCGTGCAGACCATTCTAAAGGCTCACGATGTCGCCCTGAAACAGACCCAGAAGATCATTGTAAGTACGCAATATAGTTTCACAAAAAATTGACAGCAAGTATCATTCAATACAAAATACGTTTACTGCTGTCGGAAAAAGAAATATTACTGTATAGATGAGAATCCAATGACCCATTGCATATATACTCATATACCAGCAATCTTCTTTTGTCCTCAATACAGAAACCAATCAACATGACAACATTTCGGTGCTGAGCACAGCTCAGGACTTCTACTTCTGAACAGAACTCCTGATCGCCCTGAGAACTAGCCAATTTGTGTTGCTTGACAGCAACAGCCTGGCCATCCGGTAGCACCCCTCTGTGAACAGAACCAAACCCTCCTTCGGCCAAAAAATTGGCTTGTGAAAATCCTCCGGTAGCAAGCTCAAGCTCTGCATAGCTGAACCACCTTGGAGGTTTTCCAAATACAGGTGCCTTGTGTTGACATATTGAACATAATGGAGGGGGGCCTGGAGGAGCATTTCTGGACAGTGAAATTGCTTCTCTCAGATTTCCGCTGAACTCCATGTCAGCTCTATAATTGGGCATTCCAATTCCAGCATCTCTATCAATTTTTGAAAATTTCGCTAAAAAGGCCTTGGTAGTAGATGCTTTCGAGTTATCATTACTTCTGTGTGAGCTTTCTTCCATGTGTTGCGAGGATGGACGATGAGAATCAAGAAATTCAGCTATCCATGGTTGGAACCTCATACTACCTGAAGATGATAAATGTTCACTGTCTGTGTCTGAACTACTGTCATCAAGTACTTTGTTTTCTTTACTAACTAATGATTCCACTTTCTTCAGATCTTCAATTTTTTCTGGAATGAAAAAAGGTGAAGTTCCTGGATCTGAACTTGACACCGATGAGGTACCAGCCTCGGTGGCTGTGAATGGTGTCCCAAGCTCTGGACTACTAGTTGGAGTCACAACCGGCCCTCGAATGGAACTCAAAGAATCATTCTTCTGCTTGGGATGTTTATCAGACCCTGCACCATGCTCAGACGGCAAGGAGCTGGCCAATTCAGGTTCCTTTTTAGATGATCCATTCAAATTCAAGCGAAGAACTTTTGGATGGGAACACTTCATAACCACAATGTTGCACTGCAGCTCTTCCATGCAGTGTTTTTCCTCATGTTTTAGATGTCTGTAAAAATCACAAACCCCTTAATGTTTAGGCAAAGGTATATAGTTTCAACGCAAGACATGGTGATCCAGAATCCTGTTAATAAAGTAGTAAACTACAAGTAATAATCCTATTTGTGGAAAAGATAAACAAATTGAGCATTACTTGTCCAAAACAATCCAACTGGCTTGAGCTTTTTTAGCCTCTACTGCCACAGAACCAGAAGGTGATCCAGAAATAATTTTTATCTTGACATTTATCTGCACAATAGTCAAACAAGGCATCAATATACATGGAAATGTACGTTTTGAATACTAATAGGTATTATTAAATATCAATGAACTTACCTTATTTGGATCATAAACTTCATGGAGCTGAAGGATCATCTGAGAGCAGGAATCTGATATTTCGCATTTCAGCTCAGAGGTTGTTCCTGTATGAGACTTCCGGTGACTATTGGCGCAATCCCCTGCAAATCTTGGGAAGCCCCATAACTTTTTACCTGAAAATTGGGGAACATGAATAAGCTGTCAGCATCAAAATTTGGAACATGTAAACAAATTGCAAAAATGGAAAGAGTTGCTGGATTTAGAGCTTAAAGACTAAGGTTCGACTTCAGAATTTTACTAAAACTTGAGTGCAAGTCTTTTTTTCACAGTAATTAATAGAGTTGTGTACTTGAACAATTCAATCAAACATCCAGATAACCTCCTCAAATAACTTTAATAAATTCAAATTGCATCGTAAGCTGTAGTCACAGAGTCGATAAGAAACATACAGGCAACCTCACCTTAACCGATGAAAAAGAATGAGCTACTACACAGTCCTAATGGCAATAAACAGAGAGTACCAACCCCTTTTGAAAGTAGGATGGTGCGATCTTTTGCAAGGTAAAACTAAAGAGGGAACTATTAGGATCTATGCATTGAAGTAAAACGCACCTATTATGTATTCATTAAACACAAAAATAGGCAAAATTAGAAGGGTTATTATACAAAATGGTCCCTGAAATTTCAAATCAATAGAAGTGGTCCCTAAGATTGTCCACCATCCATGATTTTTGTCATTCCGTTAAAAACTCCGTTAAGTGTCCTAGAGCTCTTGGCCGAAAGTTTGGACAAGTTTCAAAGCTTCGTAACTCAATCGTTTCTTAACCAAATTTGATCCATAATATATCAAAATAAAGATAGGAAAGTGTAGAATCAGATTATACCTATTTGAAAGCCCAATGGTTGCCGGAGATGGTTGGAAAATAGCCTGAAAGGTGACTGGTCCGCGGGAAACTGGAAAACTCGCCGGAAACTGGATAAACTTTAAATGTTCATAACTTCTTCAATACTCAACGAAATCGAGTCATTCAAAAACGAAAATCATACTTCTTGATGAGACGAAGAGAATGGTACATTTTTCGAAGGCTAACTCGCCGTGGTTTGGTCGGACAACGGCTCTAAAGTGGCTAACCATTTTCAAGTTAGCCAATTTCGAAGAGTTTTCCGGCCAAACCACGACGAGTTAACAGTAAAAAAAAGATACTATTCTCTTCGTGTTGTCGAGAAGTATGATTTTCATTTGTGAATCACTCAATTTCGTTGAGTATTGAAGAAGTTATGAACGTTTAAAGTTTACCCAGTTTCCGACGAGTTTTCCAGTTTTTTCGCTGACCAGTCACCTTTCAGGCTATTTTCCGGTCATCTCCGACAGTCATTGGGCTGCCAAATAGGTATAATCTTATTCTACACTTTCTTATCTTCATTTTGATATATTATGGGTTGAATTTGGTTAAGAAACGATTGAATTACAAAGCTTTGAAAATTGCCCAAACTTCCGGTTCCGAGACACTTAACGGAGTTTTTAACGGAAGGACCAAAATCATGGATGGTGGACAATCTTAGGGACCACTTCTATTGATTTGAAATCTCATGGACCATTTCTATTGATCATGCAAATCTCAGGAACATTTTGTATAATAACCCAAATTAGAAAAGGAAGCGTAAAGATACCTGAACTTTGAGAGGGCACAACCACAAGTAGTGTTATACAGTCACCAGGTTGAACAACATGAGTCAAGGCCCAGACCAGAGCAGTCTTAGGAACTTCCTTCGAGGCCTTAACTGCGACGACAACCTTCTCAGCGTCATCGGAGCCCTTCTCCTGCTTCCCCCGCTTCGGTTCTCGACTCATTACCAAATTTTACACCACACAATTGCAAAATCACCTTCCTTAAAACGTTCAATCTCAAATGCCCTCAAAACCACAAGCAAAGATACACATCCAAACGAATATTTCCATAATTAGATTGCCCCCCACTGTTCTAGATTCCGAACATATACTATCAGACATGCACCACCATTCCCTCTAGCAAACTAGCTGCTGTAGAACCTGCATTGAAAAGACCCTTTTACCCAAGTCACCAAATTCCCAAGAACCTAACTTAGAAACCCAATTGGGGTCCTCACTTTCTCAAACAGTAAAAAAAATTGTATGAACACTCCCAGATTGGTATCAATATTTTCCAGTTCTGGACACCCTTTTGGCTCTGAAAGCAAGATATTGATTCTCTACTTCAAAAGAAAAACACAACAGTGCTTTGATTTTACACTTTCTGACGCCTAGCAACGATGAGAGAATCAATGCAGAATATGCAAAGCGACACAGAAGTATCAGACTGCTTTCGATCCTTCAAATAATTGAGGGGTGAAACAAGTGGGACAAAAAGTAAAAGCGGCCAAATCAAGTTCCTCAAAGAAAAAGCTTCAGATTTTCATAGCCCACAGCATGATGTACCCAGAAAGAACAATCAAATCACCAGCAGCAACAAATATGTAGCAGATTCTGTACAAAATCAAACAATTATGGACTGCAAAATGGTTGAATGGGGTAAAAATTAACAAATGTAAACTCAAGGTCCCGATCCAAAAAATTTCTACTGGTTTTCCTCAGTTTTCTCAGCAACCAAACAAATATCAACGAAAATCAAAGTATAAAATATTAAATTTGTACCAGCTAACATAAAATATTTAAACCCAAATCAGCAGAATACAATATGCCTGAAATCTTCCCCAACCCACCACCCCAAAAATTCAGAAAAACCAATACAAAATCAACAATTTTTTAGAAAGCCCCATCAACACCAAGACTAAACCGGAAGAAAATACGGCACTTTACAACCAGCCCCACTTCACCCACTACGTGAAAACCATTAAAAATCCAGAAAATATTAAAAAAAAAGAAGCAGAGCTTCTATAGGGACAATATGTCTATTCTACACTATGATATGAGGACAATATGTCTATATATATATATATATATGTATATATTTATAAATGGATTAAAGCTTGAAAAAGCGATCAAGATTAAACCCAGCAGCAAAAAATTAACAAACAAAAAAAACCAGAAGCTAAAAACCATTACCAAATTCAACTCTTGAATTTTGCTCTTCCTTCACGGCAGAGAAGAAGAGAGAAAAAGAGAAAGTGAAAGTAAATCTTTAGGGTTTGTGGGGATTGAAGAAATGATAGACATGTCATAAATGGTAATGCAGGGAAAGTTCCTGTGAAGGTAATAAAATGCAAAATCAAAATCAATGCGACAGAGACTGAAGAGAGAGAGAGAGAGAGTCACTGAATACAAATATTTACTGCATTGTTGTACAAGCTGAGAAACAATAAAACTCAAAGACTCGCACAAAAAGATGTGAGAGAGAGAGAGAGAGACAGCTCACAGGTCAGAGAGTCAGAGACCGAGAGAGTGGCGGGAGGAGAGAGAGAGGTGTCACTAATTTTCCGCAGTGGATCGCCGTCGAGGAGTGAGCTGTGAAAAATACCCCTAGTTCTTGGTTTTATTACTGATTTGACCTTTTTTATATTATTGTTTGGGGAGCAGGAGACCGGGTCCTTGCGGCATCGTTTTTGTATCTTATCTCTACCGATTAATAAGAGCAACTCCAACGTAGGAGCCCTCATCCAGGCTATTCATTATTCAATTCATCTGGTAAAAAGTAATCGTCCTTAATAAATAGTAACTGTCTTTTACATCTCTACCATTGCACTTGAATAATCCTGGTAACAATCAATAAAATAATAGTACTTTTTTATTTATAAAAAAATACAAAATATTTTACTTTCTTCATTTTTCCGGAAAATATTTTACTTTCTTTCAATCCTTGCATCCCCACAAAAATCCCACTTCTGGGTTTTCTCTCCCATTCACTTAATTCCCCCACCGAGCTCTCAGAGCTCTCAGTCCTCTGTTTCCCGTAAAAAAACCCATATCTTTTAACCCGAGCTTCATCTCCAGTCAAACCCTCTTCTTCTCGCCGTCAAGTGAAGGAAAAATTTTGTCCTAGTTAAGAACATGTGAGAATATTTGAACACATATGCAAACTAATAACACTTTAAAGTAGGCATGCATTCAAAAACAATTCTAAAACCCATGACTTTCAAAGCCTAGTGAATGGTGAACCACAAGACTCTTTAACAACATTAAAGAGAAGAAAGGATTTTGAGATTCATTACCCTTGAAGCTCATCCTTGTTTACACAAGGGATTCACCCAAGTGGAGGGCCTTCAAGTCACCTCCTAACTCCTTGGATCTTCCTTGTGATTTACTTCCTTTTGTTACTCATTTGCTCATTGAGGATGTGAGGAAAGGATCTCCAAAAACACCAAAGGTTTGGTGTCTCTAAGTCTCCACACCAAGGATGAGGTGTAAGATGAAATGGATGACTTAGAGGAAGAAAGATTGCTAGCTAAACCTCTCCTAAGTGGCCGGCCTCTATGGAGAAAAAGAGAAAATATTTCTCTTCTTTGTCTCAAGAAAACCCTAATGAGGTAAAAGCTATAAAGATGATTTTATACCACCTCACATGTGAGTGGCAAACTTGCAATTAACCCAAGTTTGATAACCCTCACCCTAGGCCGGTTTTGACTTTGTTTTTGGGTTAATTTCCATTTAGTTTTAGTTGTCACACAACCTAAACTCAATGGGCCTTGTGGACCAAAAACCCTTTTGGGCCCCGAAACCCAAAACCAACTTAAAGCCCAATACGAACCTTTCGTAAGATTAATTAACTAATTAATTAATCTTGACCATTCTCAATTAAACTATTTAATTGCTTATCCATCTCATTTATATTTCTTCACTTTCACCCTTACTCGGTGTACGATCCATTAGGTTCCAATTAGCGAGGCAGTGGGCGATTGTTACTCTTAACGATCGATTGTGAATTGAAACTACATTTCAATTCTCCCTTTGATGAAGATTAGTGTTTGCTAATCCTCAGGGCTTCCACAAACCATGAGTGACACCTAGCAGTATGTCATGGCTACCCAAGCTAAGTAGAAGTGGTTGGAGAACCTATCCAATTACAATTACAATGCAATACGGTCTTTCTCTAATATAATACTCATGATCACATTGTTTGAGTGATAGTTTGTTTCATGTCTACTATCCAATGTGATACTTCTCTATATGAATCAATTGAATATGATTTGGAACATGCTTCCTAAATCATATTCGTATGCTTTGGCCAAAGACTCTCGAATCATATCTCAGAGTATTCACCTTCCACCATGGAAGGTTAGAGATCCCTTGTTGTGCATTCACATGCCTACATGACTAGATAGCTTGACCCCAACAATGTCGTGGACACTCTCAATGGAATGCCTTTGACATAATCAAAGATCAAGGACCTAACCATTAGACATCAATGATGCCTCAGGTCAAAGGACTACTTTGCATATTGCAACTTACGAGTTCTTACATGACATGTATGTTCGAACTCTCTTTTGATTGTTGTTCAGTGTACTCGATTACCTTTTGAGCACCTATGTGTTTGTCTCAGTGTCCAACACTAAATGACTTGAGACTAGTCATACTCACGCTTGAGTTAACATAACACATACTAACCTTAGTGGATTGTCAATGCCCAATTGGCAATCCTATGGCTAGGAACGTTTTAGGAATGTTCATAAGAGAAAGGTCTCGTTAATCTAACTTACTTAGATCACTTCTCTCTTAGATTAAATATATTCCCTGGATTCCCTTATTGCTTAAACACATGATACAATAAATGGTGATTAACAATAAGCTTTGCCCTTCATTAAACATATAATAGTCTAGTACAATAAGTATTCCAAAAGCTATTACATCAAATGAGTGGCTTTGTGGGCATACTTCCAACAATCTCCCACTTGCACTCAAAGCCACCTTCTCATGTATCTAATACCCATCTTTTCCATATGGCGGTCAAGTTGGATTTGAGACATTGGCTTCGTCAGTGGATCTGCTACGTTGTCGGCTGAGGCAACCTTGAGGATGTTGACTTTCCCCTCAGCAGCATATCTTCTAATGATATTAAAGCATCTGTCAAAATGCTTGTTCTTTTGATGAGCCCTGGGTTCCTTGGCTTGAGCTATCACCCCACTATTATCACAGTACAAAGTTACTGGTGATGTAATGGTTGGAACCACTCCAAGTTCAATAATGAACTTCTTCATCCAGAACGCTTCTTTGCCGGCTTCAGCTGCAGCAACATATTCAGCCTATGTCGTGGAATCAGCAATTACAGATTGTTTCTTGCTTTTCCAACTGACAGCCCCACCATTCAGAGTGAACACATATCCGGAGTTGGAACTTCTATCGTCGATGTCAGATTGGAAATCTGCGTCTGTATAGGCTTCTACTCGCAACTCTGTCGCTCCTCCGTAAACGAGGAACATGTCCTTAGTTCTTCTTAAGTACTTAAGGACCGTCTTGACAGCTGCCCAGTGTTATGATCCTGGGTTAGATTGATATTGACTAGTAATGCTCACAGCATATGCGATATCAGGCCTTGTGCATATCATGGCATACATGAGACTTCCTATGGCAGAAGCATAAGGAATAGCACTCATCTGCCGTATTTCTTCGGGAGTTTTAGGTTCCATGGACTTAGAAAGGTGAATTCCATGTCTCACAGGAAGAAAACCTTTCTTAGATTGTTCCATCTGGAACCTACTTAGCACCTTATCTATGTACATAGATTGGGATAATCCAATTAGTTTTCTAGATCTATCACGATAGAGCTTTATCCCAAGCACATAAGATGCATCTCCCAAATCTTTCATGTGGAAGGTTTTGGACAACCACACTTTTACAGAAGAAAATACTGCAGTGTCATTCCCGAATAGTAATATGTCATCTACATATAACACTAGAAATACAACTGCATCCCCAACGACCTTTTGATAAACACAATTGTCGTCTTCGTTTTGAGTAAAACCAAACGATTTGATTTCTGTGTCAAAACGAATATTCCAGCTCCTGGAGGCTTGTTTAAGTCCATAAATGGACCTTTGAAGCTTGCATACCTTAGTGTTTTCAGACTTGGACACGAAACCTTCGGGTTGAGTCATATAGAGCTTTTCCTCTAGGTAGCCGTTCAGAAAGGCCGTCTTCACGTCCATTTGCCATATCTCATAATCATGGTACGCAGCTATAGCAAGCAAAATCCGAATGGACTTAATCATGGCTACAGGAGAGAAAGTTTCTTCATAGTCAATCCCTTCTCTTTGCCTATAACCTTTGGCTACTAGTCTAGCCTTATAAGTCTCCACGTTTCCATCAACGCCTATCTTCCTCTTGAATACCCATTTGTTTCCAACAGGTACTATACCTTCTGGAGGGTTTACAAGAGTCCAGACCTGATTTTGATACATGGAATCCATCTCGGATTTCATGGCCTCTTGCCATCTCTTTGAATCAACGTCAGACATTGCTTCAGTGTAGTCTCTAGGGTCCTCCTTTGTGTCATTGTCACCTAGAAGGTGCAATTCCCCAAAGTCATTATCTAAGCCATACCTCTTAGGTGGCTTACTGACCCGTTCAGATCTACGTGGAGCTAGGGGTTCAGGAACATGGTTGTCTATCTGTTGATTGCTTGGCTCATCAGGAATTTCCTTTAATTCTATCGTTTTCTCGCTACTTCCATTGAGAACGAATTCGTCCTCAAGGAACATAGCAGTTCTGGGGACAAAGACTTTCTGGTCGTCAGGGTGATAGAATTCGTATCCCAAAGTCTGTTTGGAATACCCCACAAAATAGCACTTAACAGACCTTGCTTCAAGCTTGTCTGCTTCAAGCCTTTTTACGTAAGCTGGACAACCCCAAATCTTAATATGGTTAAGATTTGTTCTTTTGCCATGCCATATCTCATATGGCGTTTGTGGAACTGACTTGGAAGGCACTCTATTTAGCAAATAAGCTTCTGTTTGTAGTGCATATCCCCAGAACGAAACTGGTAGGTCAGCGGAACTCATCATAGAACGAACCATATTCATCAAGGTTCGATTTCTCCGTTCAGAAACTCCGTTATGTTGAGGAGTTCCTGGTGGAGTCCACTGTGATACTATTCCACACTCCTTGAGGTAGTCTAGGAATTCATTACTTAGATATTCACCCCCTCGATCTGATCTTAGGGTCTTTATCTGTTTCCCAGTTTGGTTCTCCACTTCATTCTTGAACTCTTTGAACTTTTCAAAGGATTCTGACTTGTACTTCATAAGATACACATAGCCAAACCGAGAGTGATCATCGGTGAATGTGATATAGTAGGAGAACCCTCCTCGTGCTACAGTGGACATAGGTCCACATACATCTGTGTAGATTAACCCTAGTAGTTCTTTGGCTCACTCTCCTTTCCCAGTGAATGGAGATTTAGACATCTTTCCCAGTAAACAAGATTCATAAGCGCCCATTTGGTCATTACCTACTGAGCTGAAATATCCGTCTTTCGACATCTTGCGAATCTTATCTTGGTTTACATGTCCAAGTTTAAGATGCCAAAGCTTAACTCGGTTAACTTCTTCTCTAGCCCTTTTGGGTTTTGAGGTATTCCCGCTTTCAATACAGTGCATCCCACTACTTGTCTCTAGGTGAAAAAGTCCCTCTATCATATTACCATGTGAGATAATAAGACCGTTCAAGTATAAAGTGCAACTCATTTTGTCAAACAATACTGAGTGCCCATCTCGTAAAAGCATAGAGATAGAAATCAAATTCTTTATACATGAAGGAAAATATAAACAATTTTTAAGTTCCAAGACTTCCCCAGAGGGTAGTTTAAGCATGTAGGTGCCTATTGCTTTTGCAGATATCTTAGTGCCGTTCCCAACTCGCACAATCATCTCCCCATTGCGCAGTGTCCTGCTCCCTGTTAGTCCCTGCAACGAATTGCAGATATGTTGACTAGCGCCTGAATCAAATATCCCGGAATTGGAGCCTACTGTAAAAGCACTCTCTATGACAGAAATAGTCCCTTCAAAAGTTCGTGTCATAAGGCTCGCAATGCGCACCCTGTATTTCTTCTTCCAACGTTCATTCTTTCCACAATGAAAGCATGTTCCCTTGGATTTTCTTGCTTTCTTCTAATGCAACCTTTTCCTTATGATTGCATTCTCACTCCCACTGTCCTTTTTGAAACTTTGTTCAAACTTACAGCACATGTCAATCATCTCGGTAAAAGTATGATTGAATCTATTCACTTTATAGTTTACTATAAACTTAGTGAAATCATCCGAGAGAGATGCAAGGAAAAAAGTCTTGGGCCATTTTCCCATCGATAGAAGTTCCTAAACTTTCAAGATCTTGAAAGATCCTTTCCATCTTTTGTCCATGTTTTTAGACCGATGTCCCCTTTGCCATTTTGGCATTTAACAGACTACAAACATTTAAGAATCGTACGTTACTTGTCTCAATGTCATGCATCTTATGCAAACTTTCAACCATGGCACATGAAGTGTCCATGTGCTTATGTAGCTTCATAAGCTCCTCACTAAGTGAAGTGAGGATTAAGCATTTGGCTTGTAAGTCATCCTCATAAGATCTAACATAATTTTGACACTCCTCCTTTGAAGCTAGTTTCGTAGGAGGTACATGAGGAGGGGATTGCTTGAGCATATACATTATGTCTTTCACCTTTGAGACATTCTTAATATGGCGATACCAAGCAAGGAAACGTTGGCCCCTAAGGCCCTTTTTGTCAAGTATAATGGTAGGTGTAATTTTAGGCATGTCGTTAACTACATAACATAACAGAAATCGTATTAGATTGTTGATTTTCAAACTACTTGATTGGGTCTTAAATCAAATAGTACCACCCACTATTTTTGGCAAATTCTACGCCCTTCAATGGAATCCGAGAGTTATGTTGAACTCTTAGTGGGGTATGGGAGACTCACCATTACCAAGCCCACCTCAGAAGAATATCATATTGGCTAGCAACAATAATGATGAGAGGATAACGCTTTAGCCATTTACAACTTTTGTAATTACCCATCTAATTTGGCCTCTAGAGAATGATGCCTCAGAAGAATATCATATTGGCACCATTGCACTTAGTTAAGTCATTCCCACCATGCTAGTTAAAGTAGGGGTTCAAGAATGGCCTCAGAAGAATATCGTATTGACCATACTCGTTGCCTACCTTCACTTCATCATATGTTTATAGGCTTCTCCTGAATGTAAGCACATACTTTGTATACCCCAGAACTGGACGAATACGGTGCATGAGTCACAAACGATTGGAGCCCACCATGGTGGAAGGCCTACGAAGAGATGTTCAAAGCATCTCTCGCTTATCAACTTAATATTCGTTTTGTCGAGGGAGTAGTGTTGGGCTACATCAATTTCATTTTAATCTTATTAAAAGGACTTAGGATGATTATGAACCGTTTGATTTGATCCAACACGAGCCTTGTGTTGGACCTTGGATCTAAAATAGGTAGTTGTTGATTTTAGTTACGCGTTTAATCTAATTAAACCGTTATTTCCTATTGGGCATTGGACCCAACTATTCCAATTTGCATACAAATAAACAAAAAGGAATACTTGAAATAAAGAGAAGGGCTTATGCCCTTTTACAACAATTGGAAGGACTTATGCCCTTTTACAACACATTTGAACTAATCAAATTACATTCAAATCTAAACCACTTAACCCAAACATTCATAATGTAAAACGGCCAATCACATAGCTCAATTATCGAGGCCTTTGGTTCATAATCACCCTTTTCTTAATCAATCACATTAACTAAGAAAGCAACTTAAACAATTGGTCTTCGGATTCATAGAATTGATTCAAATGGAGCTAAATGAAATGAAAATCCAATTCCCATTAAAGAGACAAAACCATTTTGTTCTCACCATATTTTGGGCCAAAAAACAATGACCTCAACTATTGGGCCACTATGCTAAAACATAAACTTTTGGGGTCACTTTGTAAAAACACAAGAGTCCACAACTTCATGTAATTACAACTAGAACCCAAAAATTTCAACAATCACAAAAACTTCATTAAAGGAGCAAAACAATTTGTCCTTTAGTGATTTTGGGCCTTTACGTAAAAACGTAAACTTTTGGGCCAAAGTACAAATACACAAAAGTATCAAAACTTTATGTAATTGCATAAAAGCCCCAAAAGTACCCTACTTTATAGGGTGGCCGGTTATGGAGTGATGTAAAGAGTGTGTGGGTGATTGAAGTGTAAGTTTTAAATTTGATAAAGTGATTGGTATGATGGTGATGTGTGAATAGTGTGATTGAATAGTGAAAAGTACAAATCAACTTACATCACCAATCACAAACAAATTTCAAACAAATCTTTGAGAAAATTTTGAATCAAAAAACTCCCAAACTTTGTTCATGTTATGAACATGAAGAACACAACAAGAACATTGAAGAAACATTCATGAAAAACCCATAAGAGCTCCATGATCATTTTTACTCAATAAAACTCAAATTTTCACTACTCAAAAGAGGGTTAACATCCTAGGGTATATAGGGGTTCCAAAAGTCACTTTAAAACACTTTTAACAAGACAAACATGAACCCAAAAATCCACCCTTTGGATTTGGCCGAATTTCCCCACATACATGGCACCAAATTTTAGTTCCAATATTCATGCTTAAATGAACTACATCTACAACATTTTGAGATGCTAAATTTTCAAGCAAAATTTATATTCAAAAGCAAGAACAAAGCTTGTAACATTTACAACATTTAAATCACAAACCATGAAAAACACAAAACCCAAAAGGATTCACCATAAACTAGACCTAGGCTCTGGTACCACTTGAAGGAAAAATTTTGTCCTAGCTAAGAACATGTGAGAATATTTGAACACATATGCAAACTAATAACACTTTAAAGTAGGCATGCATTCAAAAACAATTCTAAAACCCATGACCTTCAAAGCCTACTGAATGGTGAACCACAAGACTCTTTAACAACATTAAAGAGAAGAAAGGATTTTGAGATTCATTACCCTTGAAGCTCATCCTTGTTTACACAAGGGATTCACCCAAGTGGAGGGCCTTCAAGTCACCTCCTAGCTCCTTGGATCTTCCTTGTGATTTACTTCCTTTTGTTACTCCTTTGCTCCTTGAGGATGTGAGGAAAGAATCACCAAAAACACCAAAGGTTTGGTGTCTCTAAGTCTCCACACCAAGGATGAGGTGTGAAGATGAAATGGATGACTTAGAGGAAGAAAGATTGCTAGCTAAACCTCCCCTAAGTGGCCGGCCTCTATGGAGAAAAAGAGAGAAAATATTTCTCTTCTTTGTCTCAAGAAAACCCTAATGAGGTAAAAGCTATAAAGATGCTTTTATACCACCTCACATGTGAGTGGCAAACTTGCAATTAACCCAAGTTTGATAACCTTCACCCTAGGCCGGTTTTGACTTTGTTTTTGGGTTAATTTCCATTTAGTTTTAGTTGTCACACAACCTAAACTCAATGGGCCTTGTGGACCAAAAACCCTTTTGGGCCCCGAAACCCAAAACCAACTTAAAGCCCAATACGAACCTTTCGTAAGATTAATTAACTAATTAATTAATCTTGACCATTCTCAATTAAACTATTTAATTGCTTATCCATCTCATTTATATTTCTTCACTTTCACCCTTACTCGGTGTACGATCCATTAGGTTCCAATTAGCGAGGCAGTGGGCGATTGTTACTCTTAACGATCGATTGTGAATTGAAACTACATTTCAATTCTCCCTTTGATGAAGATTAGTGTTTGCTAATCCTCAGCGCTTCCACAAACCATGAGTGACACCTAGCAGTATGTCATGGTTACCCAAGCTAAGTAGAAGTGGTTGGAGAACCTATCCAGTTACAATTACAATGCAATACGGTCCTTCTCTAATATAATACTCTTGATCACATTGTTTGAGTGATAGTTTGTTTTATGTCTACGATCCAATGTGATACTTCTCTATATGAATCAATTGAATATGATTTGGAACATGCTTCCTAAATCATATTCGTATGCTTTGGCCAAAGATTCTCGAATCATATCTCAGAGTATTCACCTTCCACCATGGAAGGTTAGAGATCCCTTGTTGTGCATTCACATGCCTACATGACTAGATAGCTTGACCCCAACAATGTCGTGGACACTCTCAATGGAATGCCTTTGACATAATCAAAGATCAAGGACCTAACCATTAGACATCAATGATGCCTCAGGTCAAAGGACTACTTTGCATATTGCAACTTACGAGTTCTTACATGACATGTATGTTCGAACTCTCTTTTGATCGTTGTTCAGTGTACTCGATTACCTTTTGAGCACCTATGTGTTTGTCTCAGTGTCCAACACTAAATGACTTGAGACTAGTCATACTCACGCTTGAGTTAACATAACACATACTAACCTTAGTGGATTGTCAATGCCCAATTGGCAATCCTATGGCTAGGAACGTTTTAGGAATGTTCATAAGAGAAAGGTCTCGTTAATCTAACTTACTTAGATCACTTCTCTCTTAGATTAAATATATTCCCTGGATTCCCTTATTGCTTAAACACATGATACAATAAATGGTGATTAACAATAAGCTTTGGCCTTCATTAAACATATAATAGTCTAATACAATAAGTATTCCAAAAGCTATTACATCAAATGAGTGGCTTTGTGGGCATACTTCCAACAATCTCCCACTTGCACTCAAAGCCACCTTCTCATGTATCTAATACCCATCTTTTCCATATGGCGGTCAAGTTGGATTTGAGACATTGGCTTCGTCAGTGGATCTGCTACGTTGTCGGCTGAGGCAACCTTGAGGATGTTGACTTTCCCCTCAGCAGCATATCTTCTAATGATATTAAAGCATCTGTCAAAATGCTTGTTCTTTTGATGAGCCCTGGGTTCCTTGGCTTGAGCTATCACCCCACTATTATCACAGTACAAAGTTACTGGTGATGTAATGGTTGGAACCACTCCAAGTTCAATAATGAACTTCTTCATCCAGAACGCTTCTTTGCCGGCTTCAGCTGCAGCAACATATTCAGCCTATGTCGTGGAATCAGCAATTACAGATTGTTTCTTGCTTTTCCAACTGACAGCCCCACCATTCAGAGTGAACACATATCCGGAGTTGGAACTTCTATCGTCGATGTCAGATTGGAAATCTGCGTCTGTATAGGCTTCTACTCGCAACTCTGTCGCTCCTCCGTAAACGAGGAACATGTCCTTAGTTCTTCTTAAGTACTTAAGGACCGTCTTGACAGCTGCCCAGTGTTATGATCCTGGGTTAGATTGATATTGACTAGTAATGCTCACAGCATATGCGATATCAGGCCTTGTGCATATCATGGCATACATGAGACTTCCTATGGCAGAAGCATAAGGAATAGCACTCATCTGCCGTATTTCTTCGGGAGTTTTAGGTTCCATGGACTTAGAAAGGTGAATTCCATGTCTCACAGGAAGAAAACCTTTCTTAGATTGTTCCATCTGGAACCTACTTAGCACCTTATCTATGTACATAGATTGGGATAATCCAATTAGTTTTCTAGATCTATCACGATAGAGCTTTATCCCAAGCACATAAGATGCATCTCCCAAATCTTTCATGTGGAAGGTTTTGGAAAGTAACAGAGTTTATGGAAAGTAACAGAGTTTTCTCGTTATCATACGGATGTTGTTGTTAATCCGGTCGAGGTGTTATGTTGTTTTAAGCTGGATAATAAGAGGAAGTGGCGTTCTTTGACGACCACTATCCATTGTGCTTCTTACCAGGAGTTTTACGAGATGTTGTTGAGAATTGAGGACTCTGAGATTATGCTCAGCGAGAGTAAAGCGGAATAAGAAAAGAATGGGAATTAGAGGAAATACGATAAAGGTATAGATCCGTCATGTCAAGGACCTCAAAAGACTCAGAGCTTCAAGAGAAGTGAAGCTAGTTTTAGTTTTTCCAGCTGAGGTTTTTGTGCCACTGGTCAGAGGTATGGTGGTAGATTCACTGGTGATTCCAGATTTCAGAGACAGGGTGATTCAGATAGAAGGAATGTACCTTTGTGCTGTAGGTACAATAGTATACACTCTGGAGAGTATAGACAAGAAAGCAGTGGATGCTTTACTTGTGTATAAATGGAACCTAGAGCTACAAATTGTCTCCAGAATCAGTAAATGCCTCCGTAGTCTTCTTTGTCACCACTAGCGCTGATTCCGCAGGTACCTGGATCTAGAAAATTTGGTTAGATGAGCCATGGTGTGCAGGATTAGAGTCGTACAGGTCACTAGAGGTGACTCCGACTTATATACTAGCATTGATCGGTGGGTTATGAGTACAGCCACACAGGTCATATTAGATGACTCCGGCTGGGTGGACGAGTTATAGATTCAGTCGTACAGGTCGTACTAGCTGACTCCGGCTGATATATTCCTTGTTATTGATGATGTTGCCAAAGAGAGTAATGATGGAGCACGATCGAGGCATGCATATGTAATTCTAATGAAGGGCAAGATGGTAATGTTGTATTCTTGAGGATTGTTGCTTACTTATCTAGACAACAGTGAGTTATCGTTATTGCGGGCTGCAGACCGTAATATCCATAACTTATTGTTGGATTCGTTAAGCGAGTAAATAAGTAGGTCATCCTATGTTAGTATGGTGTTATTCAGAGTGTCCAGTGATGGTGAAAGATGTTGTTATGCCTATGAATCTTATCCAGTTGGATATTGTGGATTTGATGTGATTTTTGGCACTGATTGGTTGCATTATGATTGTGCCAAATAGATTGCTACGGGAAATCAGTTACTTTCCATCGACTTGGGTGACCAGAGGTTACTTTTGGGGGATGCAAAGTGGAGTGAGGTATGCCGTTAGTTCTGCTGTGAGAGCAAAAAGATTGTTATCGAATGGCTACCTAAGATATTTAGTTCATGCGGTACTAAGAGATATTGCTCTGAGTAGTGTGGAAGAAGTCAAGGTGATTAGACATTTTCCTGACGTTTTCCTTGAGAATTTACCTGGATTGCCGCCAGGCAAAGATGTGGAGTTCTCTATTGATTTGTTACCAGGTACGGACCTTATATTAGAGATTGGTTCATAATGAGTTAAGGGAATTGAAAAGTTAGTTGCAAGAATTGGTTGATAAAGGTTCCATTCAACCTAGTATGTCGTCGTGGAGAGCCCAGTTTATTTATGAGGAAAAATGTGGACATTAAGGCTATACATTGACTATGGAAAATTGAATCGGGTAACGATTGAGAATCGTTGTCCATTATCGCGTATTAATGATTGTTTGATCAGCCTAGAGGTGCCTGTGTATTTTCAAAGATTGATTTAAGGTTTGGTTATTAATCAATTGAAGATTTTAGTGAGGATGTCCCTAAGATAACTTCCAGGACTCGTTATGGTCTAATGAGTTTTTGGTAATGCCATTCGGATTGACGGATGCGTTTGCTGCTTTCCTGAGTTTGGTGAATGAAATATTCCGAGAATATCTCGTCAGGTTTGTGTTTGTTTTCATTGACGATATTCTGGTATACTCTAAGACTAGAGCAGGACGTGCTAGACATTTTAAAGTGGTATTACAAAGTTTGAGGGGTCGTCGATATATTCTAAGTTTAGCGAATGCCAATGTTGGATGAATCAGGTGGCATTTCTGGGACATGTTATATCTACTTAAAGTATTCAAGTGAATTCTTTAAAGGTAGCAATCTATTACAGGTAGTTCCGACATGTTATATCTATTACAGGTATTAAAGTATTCAAGTGAATTCGTACAGACTATTACAGGTAGTTCCGACTCATGTGCAGCGTAGTGCCGTACAGGTCGCAGTTGGCGACTCCGGCAGTGCCGTACAGGTCACAGTTGGTGACTCCGGCTGGATTGGATATTGAGCTCTAGAATCAGCCGTAGAGGACCACTGCAGGGTCTTCGGTTGATTTATTATTTCACCTGATTTATGTTGATGCATCCATATTATGTTTTTGGCACATGGCATGGCATATTTCTCTGAAAAATGATGAAGAATGGTGTTTTGAGATTTCTGAGGCTATATATATTTATATATGCTATTTTCTGAGAAAGTATACAGGTTTTACAGTGAAGGGATATATATGTTGATAAAGGAAAGATTTTGAAAGACTTGTTTTACTGACCCACTCACCTTGTTTTGCGCCCCTCTAGGTTCGAGTTAGAGCAGAGCTTTGGTGGCCACGAGGAATCCAACGGTATTCTGACAGAATTCACAATGGTATTTTAAAGCTTCCGAATTGTGTAAATGGTTACGTCACTCTGACGTGACGGCCAGCACGCCCTCCTTCGGGACGGGGTGTGTCAAGAGAGATGTGTAATTGTGGGTGTGTTAAATTCCACTCCATTGTGCCTTTATTTATAGTAGTAGGGAGTTAATTCCTTACCCTTTTAGGATTACAACTCTTAATAAGTAATCAACTCCTAATAGAAATATAAGAGATATTCCTAGATATACTAGGATTTACACAATCACATTCCTAATCTAATAGGATTGCAACACTCCCCCTTGAGTGCGTAAATACTCAAGTAAATGGCGCATCAAGTCTTCAGTGATGAAGCAAGTACAGTTGATGAAGTCGTCGGCACAATGAGGGAATGCGAGTCTCAAATCAACGAAAGAATGCATAAAAAAAGTAAAACTCACAAAACCTCGCTATGGTAAAACCCAAGGTGGGAGAAAAACCCATAGACTAAGGAGAAAAGTGAGAAGTTGCATTAAGTCAAAACTATACGTCTTTTGGAGCAAGTAGAAGAGCTCACTAGGGTATGATCAGCCCATGATGGGTGCCTCGTTAAAACCTAGTTAGGTAGCAAAAACCCAATCTGAAAAATGCTCTTAATCGTAGGGAAAAAGAGTACATTAAGATCAAGTGAGTATACTTCTGGATACTCCCCCTGAGTTTGACATAACTTCCGAATGAGAACTACAAGCATCGCATATGAATAGTTAGGCCTACCAATTCCTTGGACAAGCTTCTGGAAAGTTGACTTTGGCAGTGACGTCGTGTAGAGGTCGGCAAGGTTGTCTAGGATCGACTTGCATGACTTCAATCTCCTGATGCTTTGCTGATATAGATGTAGATGTAGACGCAATATGTCTTGGTGTTGACTTTGGTGATGTATCATGGCTTGGTCGGGTTGATACATGCGGCATAGTCTTCATGGATCGTCGTTAGGACTCAACGATTGATAAGAGCATATTTATGTGATTTTCTTTGCATTTACTTTGTTAATTTCCATTTATTTTGGTAATTTATGTTATTTTCTTATTACTGTAGGTCCAGTTGGTAAAGATGATAATAAAGAGTCAAATAGAGCAATTTGGAGCAGTTTTGGACTTGGATTGGATAGCATGCATGGAGAGCATATGGGCTGGACGTTTTTGGTGTTTAAATGGTGCTAGACATGTGCTAAAATCTGGAGAAATTAAAGTTGAGGCTTGGAAGGCAAGGAATTAGACAAGAAAGAGGAATCCTAGTTGGAGAGGAACATTATCTTATCTTATCTTATCTTATCCAACCTTATCTTATCCTATCTTATCTTATCCTATCTTATCTTATCTTATCTTCAGCTGCAAGGAGGAATCCTGATCACATTCAAACACTTTCTACCTGATTCTTGGAGTCCTAAAATAACTCAAAACACCTAATGCATTTTCCCTTTGGATTCAGCCGTTCCCCCTATAAATATGAAATTCCTGCACCAATTTAAGGTGTGCCATGCCTACCATTCATCCATTGAAGTCGCTGGAGTTTTCTGGGTTCTTTCTATCCTTGTTTAGTTTTGATGTTTATTTTAGATTGTTTTTTAGTTATGATGAACATGTGTAGCTAAGTTTCTTTTTAGCTAGAGGTGAATTCGAAGCCATGATCATATGTTTTATATAAATTGATTACATCCAGTTATTGTTGCATAAAACATGAATGCGATTTACTTATTTGCTTTGTAAGGAACTTATTCATGTATGTTTATTAAGGGTGCACACTTAGTTTGCATGCAGGGATTTGATGCTAGAATATAAAGGAATTTCACCTAATCTTTATGAACTTATATTTGTAAGTAGTAAATGTCACTAGTCATGATTGAGTTAAGTAAATCCTTGGCAGGAGTATCATGCTTTTCATAGTTACGAATATTTTGTCAATGCTTATGATTTTCACAGAACTTAATGATCTTTGAGATGTATCTCTATCATGCTTTTCATAGTTAGGGAACTTGATAAGAATAATTTGATTGCACCGCTGAGTCCAATTCAATGAACCTAGGAAAATCTGAGAGTTAATTTGTGCAGTTCACAGTTAATTTGGGGCATTGGCATTCATGGTTTATAGAAATAATAACTGGAAATTGATTTGTATGCATATGTTTCATGTGTGGAGAACGATCCTCTAGCTAGCCTTTCACCTATATCTCGTACAAGACCTAATTTACTTGCTACTCTTTACTTTTGTTTTAGTTAAATTCGTCCAAAAACCCCCCTTAGTTCTTATTTTGTGTCAGTTTAGTTTTCAGTTTTTAAGTTTAATTTGTGTTGATTAGCATCCCTTCTAATCCCCGGCCTAGAACGATCCTTACTTGTTCATACTACAATCGTCTAAATTATAGGGTTTAATTTGTGTGTTAGTTTCTACCACATCAAATTTTGGCGCCACTGCCGGGGATTAGTAAAATTGCTAATCACTATGTTTTTTGTTTATTTTACTTTTGATATTTGATTTAGGTTTATTTCTTTGATTTCAGGTACTAGAGAAGCAAGACATGGCAATTGCTAATCTTCAAGTTCAAATGGCGAATCTTACTTCTCTTTTGTCGTAGTATATCAAAAGCTCCACAATGCAAAATGTGGCTACATTTGGTGTGTCCTCTAGGCAAGGATATCAAACTAATCAACGTCCTCAATTAATTGAGAATGGAGGTTGGGATAATGTCAATGCCTGGGGTTATCAAGGCCATAATCAATCAAGGAACGACTTGTTTTCCAACACTTACAATCCAGGTTGGAGAGATTATTCAAATTTTATGTGGAGGGAACCTCAACAAGTTCAACAAGAAGGATATTGGCAGCAACCTCAAGAGTTCTATTCACGACCTATGCAGCCACCACAATCTCCCCCACAGCAATTCCAACCAAATTCAAGTTCGTCAATGGATAATGATAAAATTCTTCAAGCACTAACTTCTTTGACGAGGGCTTACAAAATCAAGTCAAAGAGATGGGCGAATTGAAGAATCAAATGGGGCAGATGGCAGAATTCATGGGACAATTTAGAGAACAAGGGAAACTTCCTAGTTCAACCATTGTAAATCCAAATGGAGGTTTTGAAATCGCTGAAGCTATCACTTTTAGAAGTGGTATAGAGGTTGGAGCTGAACCAAAGATGTCCAAACATAGCCCAGAAGTGGACGAAAAGCTGCTGCCCAAAGAAAAAGAGGAGGACAAAGCCACGGCAAGGGAAGAACAAACCTTGCCGCAACCTTCTAAGGGCCCTATGCCACCCAATTTAGGTAAGGTTGTTCCAAATTCAATTCTTTCTAACCCTCATTCCACCAAATGTACATTTTCCTCGCAAGTTTTTGCAATCTAAGAAAGAAGAGGGAAATAAAGACATCTTTGAAATCTTTCCAAAGATTCAAGAGAAAGAAGTGGCTAGGGAATATCTAGAATTCATCAAGGATGATGTTTTTGAGACAACCATCACCAAAGAAGTTGGATTTTATGACACGGGACAAGTCATTGCCCTCACACCAAATCTGGCCGAGTGCAACATTCCTGAAACATTTGAAGTAGTCTTTGTCCTTGAGTTCTAGTCGCAACATACAGGTAAGCCACCTCCTCAAAATTCAATTTTGTTTTCTACTAACATGTTGTTGATTTCAATGATTCAGGCACCCACTCTAGAATTTAAACCATTACCGGATCATTTCAAGTATCACCTTCCATTCAAAGATAAATTCCATGCCATTGGTCCTAGTGAAGCTTAAATGGAGGTATCGTCCAGCTGGAAGATGTTAAAGTAAGCGCTTCTTGGGAGGCAACCCATGTGTTCGAATCAAGAGACGATGGAATCTCCGGTTCCTACAACCAGATTTGCTCTCTTTTACCCTTCTCTTTATTGTTTTTACTTTGCCATGATTGTCTTGTTTGCTAGTTATCTTTTGTTGCTTTCTTGTTTAAGTTTATTTTTGAATCATTGAGGGCAATGTTTGGTTTAAGTGTGGGGGAGTAAACAGAATGCTTTTCATGACTTATCTTTGAATTTCACCACCTATCACTACTCATGTTGTTATTCACTGTTTTAAAGTGTTTTATTGTGTGTCATATAACAAAAATTTAAAATAAATCGAAAAAGTTTGAGAAAATACCAAAAAGAGTCATTTTTGTTGTTTGTTAGTGTCTTAGGGTACCTCCCAACACAATGATGAGGATTTGGTTTTTAATTGCATGACTGTTAAAGAAAGTTACAAACATGGGTGGAAATTTGATATGCTCTTTGCTTATTACTTAGTTGTAGTTGTCATTTATGAATTCACATGTAATCACAAAGAAAAAAAAAAAATCAGTTTTTGTAACATGCTTGAAGGAAGAAACTCAAACTAACGCTACAACCTTGTGAGACTTGAGCCTATTCTTTGTTTGGAGAGTTATTAATCTGTGATATTCTTGTTTTCTAAAGTCGTTGCATGATCTCATTATTTCTTTGCTTGGTTGCTACTTAGAATGCATTTTCATCATTTTAGTTCCAAATACTAGAACTCATGCCTGTTTCATTCAAAGCATAAAATTGATTGCATAACAAATAACAAGATGAAGTTGCTTAGTTACCACCAGAGCCAAAAAGCCTTAACCCTTGCATATGTTTTGTAGGTTTAACCCCTTTTTGAGCCTTATTTAGCTTATTTTCTTTGTTAGCCTGCATTATCCCTACCTAGCCTAGTATAGGAATATCCATACCCTTGTTCTTAAAGAATAGTGAAGCATGACTTGTTGGGAATTCCTTTTGATCTCCGATTTGTAGAAAAACAAGTGTGGGGGAAGAATTTGTTCTTTTGAATCCAATCCAATGAAGTACTGTGTATGTTTAAAAAAAAAAAAAAAAAAAAAGAGAAAAAAAAAGAAAAGAAAGAAAGAAGAAAAAAGAGTTGAGAAAAGAAAAAAAAAAAGAGGTTGAGAAAGAAGTGAGAATGAGTTCATAAGTGTTGGTTGTTGAAGAAGGGTCCAAAAATGTGAATATGACCCTAACGTTGTACAAATCTCCCCCTTGTGTTTATAGTTGGGTGTTGCAATCAAAAGTTGAATTCTAAGTGTTGATTTCATTACTTTGCTTACTATCACTTTAAGAACCTTTGTTTATCCTTGACCTTTCTTTGTTAGCCAATAACCTAGCCCCATTACAACCCTTAGACTTTTATCTTGATTGTTATATGTTTCAATATGTGAAGTTTGAAATTGGTATGAGCATATGGAATCCCTGGTTCTCGCTTCTAAGTAGTAGCATTTCATTCATGAGATCATATACATGTTTATAATTCCAGAAAGTGCCTTCTTTGTTATAACATATGTGAGTGCTAGTCTACATGTTTACATCAATCTTCTCACATATACTTAGTATAGGGAGTGTAGTCAGAAAATCTGTGTGAAAATAGAGCTTATATCTAGTGAGGAATTGAGTGAATTCTCGAAGGCATGTTACTACTTTCAAATGTTGTTTTAATTGATTAAATGCGAGCTAGTGAGTGGTTACTGCGGTTAAGTATAAGCTCCAGAGTAAGGATGGCCAAAATCTATATGCGTAGTGAATTTTAACATGTCATGTTTCATTGGAAATCCCTGAGGCAATTGTTGGAAGGTTTAGGGTATGTTTTGTTTTCTTTGTTTTGCTCAGGGACTAATACAAGCTAAGTGTGGGGGAATTTGATAGGATCATAGTTATGTGATTTTGTTATCTTATTTCTTTGCATTTACTTCCTTAATTTCCATTTATTTTGGTAATTTATGTTATTTTCATATTATTGTAGGTCCAGTTGGTAAAGATGACAATAAAAAGTCAAATGGAGCAATTTGGAGCAGTTTTGGACTTGGATTGTATAGCATGCGTGGAGAGCATATGGGCTGGATGTTTTTGGTGTTTAAATGGTGCTAGACATATGCTAAAATCTGGAGAAATTAAAGTTGAGGCTTGGAAGGCAAGGAATTAGACAAGAAAGAGGAATCCTAGTTGGAGAGGAACATTATCTTATCTTATCTTATCCTATCTTATCTTATCTTATCTTCAGCTGCAAGGAGGAATCCTAATCACATTCAAACACTTTCTACCTGATTCTTGGAGTCCTAAAATAACCCAAAACACCTAATCCATTTTCTCATTGGATTCAGCCGTTCCCCCTACAAATATGAAATTCCTGCACCAATTTAAGGTGTGCCATGCCTACCATTCATCCATTGAAGTCACTGGAGTTTTCTGGGTTCTTTCTATCTTTGTTTAGTTTTGATGTTTATTTTAGATTGTTTTTTAGTTATGACGAACATGTGTAGCTAAGTTTCTTTTTAGCTAGAGGTGAATTCGAAGCCATGATCATATGTTTTATATAAATTGATTACATCCAGTTATTGTTGCATAAAACATGAATGCGATTTACTTATCTGCTTGATAGATAACTTATTCTTGTATGTTTATTAAGGGTGCACACTTAGTTTGCATGCAGGGATTTGATGCTAGAATATGAAGGAATTTCACCTAATCTTTATGAACTTATATTTGTAAGTAGTAAAAGTCACTAGTCATGATTGAGTTAAGTAAATCCTTGGCAGGAGTATCATGCTTTTGATAGTTACGAATGTTTTGTCAATGCTTATGATTTTCACAGAACTTAATGATCTTTGAGATGTATCTGTATCATGCATTTCATAGTTAGGGAACTTGATAAGAATAATTTGATTCCGTCGCTGAGTCCAATTCAATAAACCTAGGAAAATCTGAGAGTTAATTTGTGCAGTTCACAGTTAATTTGGGGCATTGTCATTCATGGTTTATAGAAATAATAATTGGAAATTGATTTGTATGCATATGTTTCATGTGCGGAGAATGATCATGTAGCTAGCCTTTCACCTATATCTCGTACAAGACCTAATTTACTTGCTGCTCTTTACTTTTATTTTAGTTAAATTTGTCCAAAAACCCCCCTCAGTTCTTATTTTGTGTTAGTCTAGCTTAGTTTTCAGTTTTTAAGTTTAATTTGTGTTGATTAGCATCCCTCATAATCCCCGGCCTAGAACGATCCCTACTTGCTCATACTACAATCGTCTAAATTATAGGGTTTAATTTGTGTGTTAGTTTCTACCACATCAACGATGGATGAAAATAGAGCAAGTACTTCTAATGTGCTCAACAAGAAGTCCTAACCATGTCTCACTTGTGGCGTAGTGAAGTAAGGTGAGTCTTGGAACGATTCAAAGATTTCACAACTAAAGTCATATCTTGGACCTCCAAGATTTTGCGATATCCCTGAACGGTAAAGATATAACCATTCTGGGATTTTGCCTTGTGTGGGTTTGATAAGTAACTTGCGTCAGCATAACAAACAAGGCAAGCATCATTCTGAGGATCAGGGGCATTGGATCCGCTGAGATGCGTTGGGATTTGCCCTCGTAGTACCTTCAAGGTACATCTTTAATACCAATTCAGTGGTTACGTGTAGGCGCGGTGTTGTATCTTTATCAATAGATCAACAACGAAGGAGATGTCCTGTCTATATACAATGAGCTAAGTACAACGAAGCGCAAAATTGAACTTAGCTATGGAATTTTGGATTCGATAACCTCTTCAAGGGTCTCATTTACATATAACGTATGAACGATCATATGTATACTCAAAGGTAACACATTCAGGGTATGGTTCCACTGGTAAACCAAAATACCGTCAAAACAACACTTGAACTTCAGGTCAAGGCAGAAACGAGTTTTCCTAAGATCCTTCATCTTAAATTCCATCTTCAGGTGCGAGGCAGTTTTCTCAAGCTCTTCCGGAGTTTTAGTGAGATTCGTGTTAATGACATAAACTGTAACTCTAGCAATTCGGAATAAGACTTCATAGTTTAACACGCAAGGGCATAATTTATCCCTAACTGATCAAATAATCACTTAGACGGGTATACCACATCCATCAGATTGTAAGTGAATGCCTCAAACAAGTTAAGAGGGTGTTCTGTGATTTTGGAACTATTTGAACCAGTCCATATAATTCTTTGGGAACTTACATGTAAATCTCCGTATCTATATCCTTATGGAGAAAACACTAACCACATTTCATAATGTTGCTATCAATCACATGACGTTTTAAGAGAAGCCTTACGCCGTATGACGTGCATTATATCGCACTATTTCATTCATCTCATAACGCTTCATTTCCCACTTGTAACAAAACGGGGTTACCTTAGAGTGTAGGAACGACAGGTCCAAAACACACTTTGGTAAGGAATTTGACATGGATTGTAACTTTAGTTGTCCAATCAGTTCTACGTTGTCACTTAATCAACGGAACACGGTTCGATATCGTCGCTTTTTCATTTATGTCGGTAGCTACCATATAAGTGAAAACATCATCGATGGTAATCTCATTTCAATTCCATTTAACTCATCCAAACTAGTATACTAGACCAAGAACTTCAAGTCTCGGGAGTAATCCAGATTAATCTCATGAGATGGAAATGATTTGAGACAACGATCGAGTTTAGATTCATTGTTGTGCCATGTCTTCCTCTTCCAGGGAAGTGAATCCTACGAACCAAGTGATCTGTCGTACTCCAAGCCAAGACATATTGATTGGCTATCCGTCGGTGTACCAGACCGTCCAACAGGGGCGGCACACCCTCTAAAGATGTTGACTCGACGTCCGTTAAGTACGTCTATCCTTGCAGGTATGTATGCAGCTGGTATATGATGTCGTCACTTTAGCTAGATCAGAGAAATGGGTCTGGAGCAACATTCTGAAAGCTAGAATTCATCACATTTGCTTATCACACATATGCGGTATGAGGATCGAGATGAGACATAGTGGGCAACATCCACGCAAATTCGCGCCGTTCTACAAGAACGTTAACGTTCTTATCTCCCTCTAACAGCGGAAAGACTGTCTCATTAAAGTGACAACCCACAAATGAGCGGTAAAAAGATCGTATGCAATGGCTCTAAGAGAGCTAGTGCGAAGAAAAATCATGATCGATAAAATATACACATCCTTCTTTGAGGACCCATGTTGGTACGTTGCGGTGGTGTAACTTGGCACATAGAATGCACACCTAAATGTGTAAATACGAAAATCGTCAGGTTCATACCCAGTAATCAACTGTAACATCAAATAGGTTGGGTGGCAATGGGCCTTAAGGTGGACCAACATAGCTGTGTACAAGATTGCATAGCCCTAGGCAGAAACCAAAAACTTAGTACGTTTACCAAAATCCGGGCGATCATTTAAATTGTGCTTTATGATCACTAGGCGAGGCTATTTTGGGTGAACATGGGAATTCAATGTTTAATTATAAACCTAAAATACATGCAATACTTTATCGAAAACCGTCGATATAAACTCTTTGGCATTATCCAGTCTCCAGGACTTTAAAGGATAAGTAAGGTTGTGAGTCTTTAATCGGCCATGAGGTTTAGCAGCAATGTGTGTGAACAAACATGTGACCAGTTTGGTGATTCATCAACCAAAACCATAAGTATTTATATGGTCCGCATTTTGGTTGGATTAGTCCACATATATTCCCTTGAATCCACTATGAAAAAAGAGTCGTTTCGTATCTTTGCTAGGGATGATTTAGAAATCAAATTTCCCTAATGAACAGGCTTGGGTAAAGTGTGCTTGTAGGCACAATATCCTTACTTCAGGTAAAGAGATGCGTCGTAGCATCATTGTTCGACCTAAGTGTCCCAAATGGTCGTGCCAAAACAAGTAAACTGCTCAATCACCCAACTCCAGCTCGGCCACATATGGCGTGTGCCCTAGTTGGGAGACAACCCATTGGCCCAAAATCAAAGCTGCATGCTCATTAGGTGTTTAATTGAATTTGGTCACATCTATTAAGAAACATGATTCAATTAACTCATATTCGAGGATAATATCAATAAAATTATCCATAGTAAAACAAACACCAAACGTGAATCCAAGAACATAGAAAAATGTTCACAAAGTAAATGGTTTACTAAGGGGATTCAGCTAACAAGACCATCCATGTCAAAATTCTGCTTTTCCAACGGTGTTTAGGGGAGCAAAATCAATCTCACATATTGACTACTAGAATGGTACTCCTCAACAGCATTGGTAGGGGCACGAACAGGTGCATAACCAATGATCTATTCCATCGAGACGGAAGTAGATTTTGCAGGGTTAAGGCTTGGGAGTATTATCCCTTTATTCTTGAAGTCTTAGGTCTTAGGTGCCAAGAATCACGCTTCGAGCATGAAGCCTGATAAGAGCATATTTATACGACTTAGTTAGCTTGTTTCTTTGCATTTATTTAGCTAGCTTCTACTTATTAGAGTATTTTAAGCTATTTTCGTGTGTTTGTAGGGTCAAATGGCAAAAGTGGCGGGAAAGTGCATTTTAGAGCATTTTGGAGCAGTTTTGGGCTTGGAATGGATAGCTTATGAATAAAGCAAGGTGGATGGACGAATTTGAAGTCAAAAGAGGCTAGAAACATACTTCAAATCTGGAGAAACAAATTCAAGACAAAGAAGATAAGGAAAGAGCAAGAAACATGGAATATTATCCAAAACCTTACCTTATCTTATCTTATCTTATCTAATCTTATCCTACCTTATTTCCAGCTGCAAGGGGGATTAATTTCTGATTAAATCACCTAAATATCTAGTTCTAGAAGCCCCATCCTCTGCCGAAGATTGTGTCGCACCCCTTATTCCTTGTTCTTCTATAAACCTACCACAATATCCTTTCTAGAAGCCTTAGATTCTGCCGCAGGTCCCTAGTCCTTTTCCTTCTAGAATTGTGCCAAACCTATCATTCTTATCTCAGGAATTGGAGCCGTGAACCCTAGGCCTATATATTCATCTCTGTCGCACCATTTAAAGCACCACACACAAGAGAGAAAAATAAAAAGAGTGCTAGAGCATTTTAAAGCTTGTGCGTGCAAAGAAGGAAGGAGAGAAGGTGCCGTGCAATCTGCCATCCAAAGGGAGTGCGAATCTGCCATTGGAGTGCTGGGAGGTTTCTAGGTGTATTCTATCCTTAGTTTTAGTCTAATGTTTATTTTAATTTGATTTTCAATTATGATGATCATGTGTTTTTAGCTAGGAGAGAATTCAAAGCCATGAACATATATGTGATATGAATTGATTACATCCAGTTATTGTTTCATAAATCGTGAATGCAATTTGCTTAACTGCTTGATTGATAACTTATTCTTGTATGTTGATTAAGGGTGCACACTTAGTTTGCATGCATGAATTTGATGCTAAAATATGAGGGAGTTTCACCTAATAGTTACAAACTTATATTTACAAGTAGTGGAAGTTGCTAGTCACGATCGCGTTAAGTAAATTCCTGGCAGGAGTATCATGCGTTTCATAGTTACGAATGTCATGTCAATACTTATGACTTTCATAGAACTTAATGATCTTTGATATGTATCTCTATCATGCTGTTCATATAGGGAACTTGATAAGAATAATTTGGTTGCGTCCCTGAGTCTAATTCAATGAACTTAGGAAAATCTGAAAGTTAATTTGTGCTTGCCACGATTAATTTGGGGCATTGTCATTCATGGTTTATAGGAATAATAACTGGAAATCGATTTGTGTTGCATATGTGTCATGTGTGGAGAAGGACACTCTAGCTAGCCTTTCACCCTTAAAAACATCCAATTTCGTATTACCCTTAGTTTGTTTCTGCAAGTACTTAGGTTTACTTTAAATTCATCAAAACCATTCCCCCTTTAATATTTTGTGTTTGAACTTAGTTAAGACCTGTTTTAATTCTATTTCTATTAGTGTTTTGAGTCAAGTTAGTCAATTTTCATCCAAATTACTTTCTAGTACCTGTTTTAAGTCAATTTAACTTAGTTTTGTGTTATTTGAGTCAGTTTAGCTTGTTTTGAGTTATTAGAGTCTAGTTTTCAGTTTTTAAGTTTAAATTGTGTAGATTAACATCCCTTCTAATCCCCGGCCTAAAACGATCCCTACTTTCATATACTACAATTATAGGGTTTTAATTTGTGTGTTAGTTAATTTCACATCAATGCCACACCTTGGCAAGCCCTGATTCTACCATATGTTTGTGGTAGTAATCAGATCCGAGAATTTGATAAACTTCCGCTTTCTACACTACTGCTTCAGGGGCGAGTTAGAAACAAGGAATGACGAGGAACTTGAGAAGTAAGCACAAGGGCATGGACACTTCATGTGCCATGATTCTTCACTTACAAATTGTTGTATGAAGAAATGAGAGTTGCCTTGAACAACTCTTGAATGTTTGTAATCTTGTTTAGAACAAGATGGTTGGTTGATAAAAATAGTCCATCAACATGGACTTATGATGATTTTGAATCATTAAGTGTTGAAGTGTTAAACCACTTTATGAGAGGGAAACTAGGCTAGGACTTCACCTTTGTGTCCCTAACCAAATGGTTCACTAAGTTTATAGTAAACTATATAGTGAACACTAACCGTACGCTCTCCAAATCGTTTGATGTGTTTAACACAATTGAAATAAGTTTCAAGAGAGACAATGGGAGTTTAGGGACCATGACTATTGTAGTCAAGGGAGAAGTCAAATGAAGAAGGCAAAATAACTCCAAGGGAACAAACTTTCTTTATGAAAGGATGGACATTGGAAGGGGTATATGCAAGAAATGTCTTGCAAGTGTCAAGAACACACCTTTCGAAGGTGTTGTAAATTGTTCTTGAATAGTTCAAAACAGTTAGTTCTTCTACTTGAATGCTTGATTCCGTATTAGTAATTATGTTTTTACAATCGTTGTAAAAGTGTGGCTAATAAGAAGTAGAAGATTAATGAGAGAAGAGAAAGTACTTCACATTCAGAACGTGAATCAAATATAGATCTCTGCGAAAGCAGATAGTTCTTACTTCCTCATATGAACTACCAAAGGAATTGGAAAAACAAAGATTGTCTTTACATTCCAGTTTGAATAAAGGAACTTAATTTCGTCACTATAAGAGATGGATGAATGTTTTGTTTGACAAAACATTGTTCTTTATTAATCAATGATTGGATTATTATAATCTAATTGATTGTCTCTATAGTAGAGATAATGAGGTAGTGTTAACTGTTTAGAATATGACGATGCTTAAAACCCAAAAGGTTGCAAGGTAGTGACTAATCCCAACTTAGTTATGACTCATCTAAAAACATAAATTACGAGTTGGTCATAGATGGATACTTTGGATCGTTAGGTCCGGATCCAATGCCTTCTTGTTAAAATTGTATAGAGGCGAAATGTTCGAATCTTTATTCTTTTGGAAAGAACAAAGAATCACAAAGTTGTTGAGGTTAATTCACTTAGATGTTAGTGGTACTTATCCACAACATAATACTACTCATGTTGTATGACATTCACCGAAGATCGCTCTCGGTTGGACTATCGTTTATTTTGATTAAACAAAAGTCCAAATACTTTGCAAAAGGTTTCAAAGAATTCAAGAATGAAAGTTGATGAGTAAGACGTCCAAAGTATTTACCTCCTTAGATTTGATCCAAGGAAATATAACACTTTAGAAGAGTTTCCTTGATAGAAATCAAGGAAAGTAGCATCCTAAGATAATGGATTTCTCCATTGGGAGAAGAACAAACTCTAAAAGATAATGGATTTCTCCAATGGGAGAAGAACGAACTCTAAAAAGACTTAGTTCGTTGGATGTTATCAATTACCCACATATATAGGATATATATACTTCTAAGACAATATGATTGTCAATTAGAAGATCTTCCAAAATTTTCATAACTCCATAGGATGTAGTTGGAAAGAAAGACAAGTCTTAATTGTGTTAAGATTTGGGGTTGTGTGCTAATAAGCAATATTTGTTTGAGAACAATCTTGTGGGATATCCTTAAATTAACTTTTGGATATCACTTATATAAACCAACTAATAAATGTTATTTGTTGGGTAGTTTATTGTAATCCTACAGTAGGATTTGCCTAAGATAGAGCAACTGAATGAGAGATAGAACTCAAAGAATGGGTTCTTTGAGTGACAAGATGATGATCAACAAATATAACAACCTAGTTCCCACACCATAAGCTCCAAGGTAGTTGAGAAGGATTTATAAACCGTCTCAGTTGAATGGTTTGAACTTTATGACTATGTCATAGAGTTACACCTCTTAATTCGAAAGAAATAAGAATGAAAATCCTTATGACTACATTGAGTGTATATACAACATATACTCAAGGAAATGGTATAGTACCATTTGACCCGAAATAATGAAACCTTCGTAGCTAATTGGTAGCTTAAGGTGACTACAATCAAAGAGATTGGTTGACTTGGAAGAAACCATCTTTGACGTAGTCTTGGTTTCCATTAATTCGAGGATTGCTAACTACAACTAAACGGTGATTGAATGTTTGGACATAATATGGGTTTCCGAAACCATTACCAAGATAGTCTTGATAATATATGTCTAAAACTAAGAATCACAAGACATGTAAGTTGTAAAGATCCATCCATCATGAATCTTAGCAAGCTAGTGGGAGTTGTAAGCGTCTTATGAGAGAAAGATCAAATCGTTTGATTTCTCATAAAGATGTAAATGAATCTTTTGTTTACTAGGTTTACAAAAGATTAGTGGGAGTTAATAGTATTCCTAAATTTGAACATATATATGATATATTAATTTTAGAAATGAAAGGAATTCTTCTTCGTTAAAGGTTATGACTTTAAACGTTCTATACTGATAGAATGTATATGGGGGACATAGTCTATATACATAGGATGCAAATCTATAATGATAGATTTTAAGATATAATTGGATTATCTCAATCCCTGTTGATAGATGAAAGATGCTAGGAAGTTTCTCATATGATGACAAACTTTAGTCAGAAGGACAATTCTAGTAAGACTAGGAAGTTGCTCTTCACAAAGGGATCGTACCCCTTTGACTCCCAAAGAATTAATGCGTAAATAGAATCCTTTATGCGTACGCAGAAAGGTGATTTATGTATTTCATGTTGTATGAAAAGCGTTGATATGAGTTGTACCAAGATTGGTACAAGACGATATCAATGCAAGCCCAGGATCAGAACCAAGGCAACTGTCAAGTGAGTCCTTATGTACTTAAAACATACTAAAGGATAGATTCCTCAAGAATGAGGAAGAATTAGAGTAACGCAATGGAAGCGTAAAAGTATTAGATTATGAATCTAATATCGTATCCATCATTGGATGTCTCTTCATTTTGAATGAAGAGATAATTGGATATCTCTTTATTATGACTGAAGAGATATTTGGGTGGAAACATTAAAGGTAATGACTTTAGTGTCTTCCATCATGAATGCAAAATATATATCGCCATATAGAAGTTTACAACAATGTTGTTTGGATGGGAAAGTTCATTTATGAACTCTTCATTCGGTTCCAACCAGAAAGTGTCTCTAGTGTGCCGACACTACGACACTAATGGGGCGATAGCTCAAGCCAGGGAATCAAGGTCTCATCAAGATCCGAACTCAAATGAGAGACTAAACCACATGATTGAGAATCATGTATAATGGTGACGTCGCTGTTCTCAAGTTTGCTTCTATGGATAACATATAGATATCCATTGTCTAGGCCTACTACTCAGCCATTTTTTAAATGACTACAGAAGAGGTATCATCACTGATGACCAAGCTGATTGGCTCTAGTGCAAGTGGGAGATTGTTGGAAATGTGCCTTAAAACCAATCATTTGATGATACTTTACGGACATTTCACATGTTAAACTAATCTAGTTTAATATAAAAGGCAAAGATTATTGTTTTAAGCCGTCTCATATAAATGTTATATGCTTAAACGATAAGTCCAAGGAATATGTAATAGGGAGAATGTGACCTGAAGAAGTTAGATCCATGAGACCATTCTCTTTCGTATACATATCCTAAATGTTCCTGATCATAGGATTGCCAATTGGGCATTGACAGTCTGTTAAGATCAGTACGTGCTATGTCTTCTCTTAGAGACAGTGACTAGTCTCGAGTCAATGGTGTGACTGACACCAAGACAAGTACGTAGGTGCTCAATAGAGAATGAGTCCACTGAACGCGATCAACGAGGAGTTCTCATAGTCATGTCACATGAGAACTCATGGTTGGGATAATGCAAAGTAGTCATTTGACCTGAGGCATCATAGTTGTCTTGTGGTTAGGTCCTTGATCTTTGACTATGTCAAAGTCACTCCGTCAGAGAGTGTCCACGGCATAGTTGGGGTTAAGCCACTTGGCCATGGAGGCAAGTGAATGCGCAACAAGGGATCTCTAACCTTCAAACGTTGAGGGAGAATACTCTATGATATGATTAAGAATCTCTGGCCAGAGTATGAATGAAATTTAGGAAGTCGTTTCAAATCACATTCAAGGTAATCATATAAATAAGAGAATCACATTGGATAGTAGACATGAATAAACTATCAAACCAAACAATGTGGTCAAGAGTATTGTATTAGAGAAAGACCGTATTGCATTGTAATCCCAAACTGAATAAGTTCTCCAACCTCTTCTGATTAGCTTGGGTAGCCATGACATACTGCTAGGTGTCACTCATGGCTTGTGGAAGCCCTGAAGATGTAAAATCACTAAAGGGAGAATTGAAAGTAAGTTTCAATTCACAATCGATTAGTAAGAGTTCTAATCGCCCACTGCCTCGCTAAAAGGAACCTAATGGATCGCACACCGTGTAAGGTAATGATTGAAGGATACAATGGAGATGAGTAAGGATAATTAAATGGTTTAATTATTTATGGCTAGGATTAATTAATATGTTAATTAATCAAACGAATAAGTTCGTTTTAGACCTCGGGTTAGTTTTGGGCCTCAAGGCCCAATGGGCTTCGAATGTCAAGCCCATTAACATAAGTTGTATGACAACTTATTGACTAAATACCCAAAAGGGCCCAAACAGCCCCTTAAGGAGGCCGGCCATATAGAGAAGGAAAGGGTTTGTGGTTCTTTTAGTCACTTAATTGAAGGGACTATATAAAGAACTTTATAGCCAAAATTCATTTGGGGTTTCTTTTGGAGAAAATTGGAGAGAACATCTCTCTCCCTTTCTCTCTAGAAGGCCGGCCCCCTTGGAGGGGATTAGCTAGCAATCCTTCCTCCTCCAAGGTCACTCATCTTCTTCTTTCACCATCCTTGGTGTCGAAAATTAGAGGTCTCCTACCTTGGGGACTTTTGGAGAATCAATTCTTCCATCCATATCCATGGAGCCAAGGAGCAAGGAGACAAAGGAAAGAAGGCCCTCACATGGGTGATTAACCTTTGCTAAGCAAAGAGGTGCTTTAAAGGTATAAAAGTTTCTCAACTCCTTTCTTTAAGATTTGAGTTGAGTCATGGTTCACCATAACTACTAGGCTTTGAATTTCATGGGTAATGTTTTGTTTTGAGTGCATACAAGCATGATTCCACCTTTAATTGTTAATTGCATGCCATAGATGTTGCTCAAATGAACATGTTTTTCACAAATTTTCCTTCGAGGACTACTTCCTATTTTGATGTAGATGATAGGAGCATATTTATGCGACTTAGTTAGCATATTTTCTTGCATTTATTTAGTTAGTTATTGCTTATTTAAGTGTTTTAAGCTATTTTCGTGTGTTTGTAGGTTCAAATGACAAAGTTGGCAAGAAAGTGCAATTTGGAGCATTTTAGAGCAATTTTGAGCTTGGAATGGATAACACATGTATGGAGCAAAGTGGATGGATGAATTTGAAGTTCAAGAGAGGCTAGGAATGTGCAAAAGAGTTGAAGAAATTAATTCAAGTCATTGAAGATAAGGAATCAGCTAAAAAGAAGGAACATTATCCAAAACCTTATCCAACCTTATCTTATCCAAACTAACCTTATCTTACCTTATCCTATCCTAATCTTATCCTAGCTTAATTCCAACTGCAAGGGGGACTCCTTTTCATATTAGGACACCTAAAACCTGTTTTTAGAAGGCATTTTCCTTCTAGAAACATGCCACAGCACTCCTTTCTAGAAGCCCTAAAAATCTAGCGCCCCAACCTTTCTAGAAGGCCTTTTCCTTATTGGATTGGAGTCCTAAATCCTTTTCCTTGACAACCTAGGCCAAGTAATCCATATGCCTATATATACCCCAATCTTCCACACCATTCAAACCACCACCCTCTACCATAACTCACCTACATTCATCTACCACACCATTCACCACACAACCTCTTGTGCCGCAGCTTTGCAAGGAAGGAGAAGGAAGGAGCCATTTGGAGCTGTGCTTGCCATTTAAGACGTTGGATCGTTGGAGCGTTTCTAGGTGTATTCTATCCTTTGTTTTCAATGTTTAAATTTATTTATCTTTGTTTAATTGCGAACATGAGGAACTAAACTCGTTTTAGCTAGAGGTGAATTAAAAGCCATGATTATATGTTTTATATGAACTGATTACGTCCAGTTATTGTTTCTTGAGTCTTGAATGTGATTTGCTAATCTGAGTTATCAAAACTTATTCTTGTATGTGGATTGAGGGTTGACACTTAATTTGTATGCATGAACTTCATGCTAGAGTATAAGGGAGTTTCACCTAATTGTTATGAACTTATATTCACAAGTAGTGGAAGTCACTAGTCATGATTGTGTTAAGTAAATCCTAGGCAGGAGCATCATGCTTTTCATAGTTACGAATGCCTCGTCAATGCTTATGGTTTTCAAAGAACTTAATGACCTTTGATATGTTTTTCTATCATGCTTTTCATAGTTAGGGAACTTGATAAGGATAATTTGGTTGTGATGCGTATTCCATCCAATTTAATGAGTTAAGGAAAATCTGATGGTTAATTTGTGCTATCACGGTTAACTTGGGGTGTTGTCATTCATAGTCTAAAGGAATAATAACTGGAAATTGGTTTGTATGCATATGTCATGTGTGGAGAAGGAGCCTCTAACTAGCCTTTCACCCTTTTTCAATTCACCAAATTCGTTTTATAAAGTGTTTTATGCAAAGTTTCTGTTTTAAGTTATAAATTCGTCAAAAACAATTCCCTTTTTATTGAGTCTTGTTATTTGGCTCAAAATCTGTTTTCTTTTAATTTTTGAGTTAAGTTAAGTTTAATTTTCGTCTAAATAAATTGTTAGGTCTAGAATTGAGTCTTTTTTATTGTTTATTGCTGTTTTGAGTGTTTTGAGTCTATAAAGTCTATTTTAGTATTTTTAAGTCTTATTTGTGTTGATTAGCATCCCTAGTTAATCCCCGGTCTAGAACGATCCCTACTCACATCATTGCTACAATTGCCATCAATAGGGTTTAAGTTTGAGTGCAATTTAATTTCACATCAGTAGATTCCCTCTTTAATATGAAATTAGATCCTTCTAGGAAAGGGAAATAAATTTCTCTCAAAGCCTATTTAAGTCCACCTTAAGTGGGTTATCAAATCAACTTTTTGAGAGCAATTTATTCTACCCTACAAGGGATAGAGAGCTTAGAAGATATTTGTTCCCCCTCCTCTAGCAATCTTCTACATCTTGCCCATGCATAGGACCGTCTTTCGTTGTTTTCTTTGTCTTCTCCGTGCCGCACCGATGTAAGAAGAATTTAATTTTTCTTGTTTTCTTCTTAGATAGTGTTGTTGCGGAGCAACTGTCGGGGTGGTGCGGCACGTCGGCTAGCAGGGGCCAGGAGTCGGCTCAGTATGGGCCGAGGAGATGTTGTGGCAGAGACCACTGCTCTAGGCTGCTCGGCTTGGCTAGAGCCAAGGGCAGTTTATGGGGCTGGGGTCGTGAATTGTGGTGCTGGGACGCAGTGCTAGGTGAGTCGCATGGCTCATGTCATGCCAAAGATGGCTAGTTCGATTGCTGATAGGGTTGCTCAGCGTAGAGGTCATGTCATGCCCTTAGTGCCGAAGTCTGTACCAATAAGTCCGTTAGGAGCTAAGTCTGGTTCACCTTTGGAAATGCTTACTATTATGAAGAGCGATAATGTAAACTCTGCTGCTGAAGTGGCGTTGAGGCCCACTCCTCCTACTGCTGAGACTGAATCGCCTGCTAGGAATGAGGTGACTGCTTGCGTGGGCAGCTGTGAGAAATCTACTAAGCCTGCTAAGATCTGTGCGTTTTTTAAACTAGATTTGCTTGAAGACATGGACGCTTGTGCCGAGTTTGTCCACGGTGTCAAAGGGATTGTTGGCCCGAGTTCATTTGCGAAGCATATGACCGAGTATAGGAGAACTGCTTTGCTAGCCATGATGCAGAAAATGGCGATTCTGGCAATCGAGTTTATGTTCCTTGATCAAGAAGATACCAAGGCTGCCAAGGAGGTGGCAAAGGCTATGGCAGCTGAAGCTTATTCTTCTGCCGAAATGATCAAGAGGTTGGAATCTGAGCTCGTCGATTTAAAGGGGTCTAATATCTCTGCCCCCACTTCTCTATAGCTTGAGACCGCTCACCAAGAGGTCTTTGACTTAAAGACTAGGCTTGATGTGATCCAACTTTAAATATGAAAATGTAGAGAAGAAGATCAGATGTCACATACCTCAGATTTAAGATCTTGAGCATGCCGTTTTTTAGCTTTGTTCCACTGCTTATGCAAATGATAAAGAGTTGATTGCTGCTTATAACCAAGTGATCCACTTCAAGAAGGTCATTGATAGGCTTGAACCCCAAGTGTTAGAACTCTAAAGTGCACTAAAAATCAATGAGAGTTTGAAGAAAGAAGTGGATGAGCTGCAACGTGTCCGTATTGGTCTGCTCGAGGAAATCGGGCAGCTAAAAGGTGAGAATGCTAGGCTCGAGGCTCCACTTGTTCAGAGTGAGGCTGATTTCTACAGTTGGGTTATGTAGATCATCTATTTGGTAGGCCGTCTGACTTCGAGTTTGCTAGGAGAGACTTCGAAACCGTCTCTATTTCTTTGGAAGACTTACTTGTCTTTACTTTTGAGGCCTCCATTGGTGAAGTAGCCGGAGATACTGGTGCCCAGGCTGGAGTAGTTAGTGCTGAAGCGCTGGATGATGCCGCTGCTAAGAGCGTCGCGACTGTTGAAGGTGTAGCGACCACGTAGTCGTGGGATGTCCAAGCTGCTGAAGTGTAGTATTCTAGGTAGCCTTTAGGATTTTCTTTGTTTTTCTTTGTAGCTCTTGTTTTGCTTGAACTTCTTCGACCTTTGCTAGTTGTTTATAAACATGCTTCCTTCGCTTTTCTTCATCTTCGCTTCTTTTGTTCATGCCGTAACCTTTAGACTTTATAGACCAGTGGTAGGCGTGCTACTTTTCTATAAGCAGACATGCCCGCGTAACCGATGCAGCCATAGGTGTTGGTGTAGAACTTGGCAAAGTTGTTAGCCATAGGGTCGACAGCCGGATGCCTTACTTACAAAAGCAGGCAAGTCTGCGTGACCACTAGGCTGTTAACCTTAACTTTCTCCAATTCCGTAGGTTGCATAGCAAGTATCACAACACTTTAGGAATTAGTGTAGATTGTTTCGCGCTTGGCAGAGGTGAAGCTTATCAACTACGTAGCATGTCGGTAGTGGATAAAGCTTCGTATATGCACACTAGCTTGTTTAACCTTTCATAAAAATGTGTGGTTGTATAAGTCTAACGTGGCTTTACTGCTCGAAGGGCAAGCCGTAGGCGGTCTTTCGGAAATCGTTGGCTACCTTAATGCACTCGATAGCAGCTTTAGGGTTCCAGGGGCAGCTGTCCATAGGACGTACTGCGTAATGTGCCCCCTCCGTCTCTAGGGCCCGATTCCCCTCGGATTAGGCCAAAAGACCCAAAATCCTTCAGTTAGCTAAGCCTTGAAAAAGACCATTATGGCTACTTCTAGGAATCCCGGCGTAAGCCATCGTGCATCTAGTTATACTAGGGCAGCCAGGCTTATCCATGACTGGATATTCGGAGTGTAGAGTTTATCCTCCCGTCTTCTAGAGCTGACTCATGTGGGTGTCGGGGAATTGGTTTACACTTTCACATTGGAGAGCAATTAGTTTACCCTCTCGCACTGGAGAACATGGTTGGTCCATTGGGAAGCGTAATTCCTGCAATGAGTCCTTAAGAATGACGCAATTTTCTTTTGAAGTGCAGGGATGATTAGTTGTTGTAGGCATGTAGTCGAGCCAAGTTACAAATTACTTTTGAATTTCTCATTGAAAAACGAGTGAAACGAATGAATAACTTAGCTGTAGGAGACTGCATAACAACTGGATGGTCATCGGCTTGCGAGGTAGTGCCCGTTGAGTTGCTTGAGACTTCGGGTCTTGATATAGTGAGAGGTCACACATGGTACTTCCTCAGGTTGTAAGCGTTTCATTGCTTCTTGATCTCTTTGTTGATCTTGTACGGACATTCCTAGATGAAATCCATATTTTTTTAGCCTTCTACGAGCAGTGATGAAGGCTTTTCTCATGGCTAGATCTCTAGGTTGGAATTACCGAATCTTGGCCCTTTTTGTTGTAGTTGGAGAGGAGCTGTTGCTGGTAGGCTGCGATGCGAGAGATGGTCTGCTCATGCTTCTCCTTTGCCAGATATAAACTTGTGGTCATCTCCTTACGGTTGCTCGTCTTTTGGTGGTGCGATATGCCCATAGACATCCGGGGAATTCGTCTGGCCATTTTCCCTTCTTGTTGGTGATGGATTTCTTGAGGCAGTCGAGGATCATCATGTTGGATGCTTCGGCCTGCCCATTGCCTTGAGGATATCTCGGCGTGGACAAGTGCTGCTTGATGCCATATTTTTAGAAGAACTTCGCCAAATCTTTACCCATAAATTACGGGCTATTGTCGATGACGATGGATTGATGGATGCCAAATCGGCAAATGATGTTCCTCCATATGAAGTGCTCTATATCCGTCTGAATCGTGGTCGTCATGGGCTCTACTTCTACCTATTTGGTGAAGTAATCGATTGCCATGATCATCATGCCTCTGCCCCTAGTAGCAGGCGGCATAGGTCATACCAGGTCGATTGCCCATGGCCAAGGAGTCGTCTGCGGGTGTAGCTCGCTAGCAGGCAGTACTGGTACCAGCTTGTAGCGTTGGCAGTGGTCGCACTTTTGTACTAACTCCTTAGCATCTTGGTGCATGGTAGGCCAGTAGTAGCCTGCATTAAGAGTCTTCTATGCTAAGAATCAGCCTCCGGAGTAGTTTCCACAAATGCCTTCGTGGATTAAGTTCAGAACCTTCAAGACATCGGGAGGCGCTAGGCAGCGGAGATGTGGTTCGGTGTAGGATCTTCGGATGAGAATGCCGTTCCACATGTAGTAGTGTGCTGCCTTGATTTGGAGCTTCCCAGACTCCAATCTTTCAGTGCGGAATGTGTCATTGACCAGGTAGTCTGCAATGGAATCTTGCCAATTTGGAGTTGTACTAACCTGTGACACTTCGGTTGCTGGCTCCGCCTCTATGCTTGGCTTGTCTAGATATTCTACTAGGATAAAGCGTTTGAGTTGGTGGTCAAGGGCGGAGCCTAGGTCGGCTAGTGCGTTCACGTGGTAGGGAGTCGTGGAGCTGGGCCATGTTACACGTAGCAGGAGATACTCAACTATCGGTATTGGGCCACCTTAGAGTTGAATTATGGAGCAAGGGTCGACTGAGGCCTTGTGACGCGCAGCAGGAGGTGGTGCTCAACTGCCGATACATGTTGCTCTTTTGTAGAATTTTTTAGGGCGACGAGGAAAAAACTTGTTTCCAAGTGTGTCATTCTAGTGTTTGTCTGCCCTTGGCATGTCTTTTGGGCTGAGTTGTTGCGTTCGTCATAAAACTTTGCATCCGCTAGGGTCTATGCCTTTATCGTCGCGCGTCTGCGTAGAAAAGTACGTCATGAGGATGACTGCGTGTGTTTGAAGGTAAAACTTGAGCTTCTAGGTTGCAACAACTATTGCTAAAGTTAGCTTTTGAATTTCTGGTAGCATCGAATAAAGCTTTTGAACTGTGGAATACAAGTAATCGGGCCCCTAGCTCTTCTTATATGATGGTAGAGCTTATTGTTGCTTCAGATACTGTCAAACATGCGAATAATTCCTCCGCTGCTTCCAATTTGGATAGTAGAGAAATGATGTCGGGTACTTTTTTAAGTCCTTGATTGTGCATCAACGAGCCTCGTCCCAAAGTACATGTTTGTCTGGCAGAACAAAAGAGTCTGCCAGAGTTAGATCTTCTTTCATGATCAATTTTCTGAATAACGGGTGGTCTGCTGGAAGTCCTTTTTGGAAAGCTGCTCTAGCTATCGAGTCATTCCATCCGACTATCTTTGCCTTCTCTGCTTTAAACCTCTTCACATAATCGCAAAACGACTCATTTGGGTTCTTCTTGACGTTGAACAAGTGGTCAAACTTCTTCTTGATCGAGCGATATGATGAGTATTCTTTGGTGAAAACTAAACATAGTTCGTCGAAACTCCGAATGGATTGTGGCGGCAGGGTATAGAACCAATCTTGCATCTCGCCTTATAGAGTGGTGGCGAATATCTTGCACATGAGATATGAAATATGGCATGCTGAACTTGCATGGAAGCTCTGCCTGCTTGATCTCGTCCGTGACGGGTGACCTGCTTATGTTGGTTATGTTCCGTCATAGTGCCTTGTCGGTGACCTTGTTGCGTCGAAAATTGCACAATCGCTTGGTTAAGAGTCTTTCTACTTCTTCCTGAATTTACCTTTGTTGGGGTAGTGGAGCTCTCGGCTACCCCCAGTCGTGACTTGCTGGTATAGGCTGCTCTTCCATGTGTTTGGCTCGTCTTCGCAGACTGCCAGTTGAACTTGAGCAGGATTAAGTGACTGTTTCTCTCCATCCGTCGTGTTGCCTACTCCGATGTGAGGTAGATGATGCTCCATGCGGGCTTAGCTGTGAATGAACACTTCGCTTGGAAGGCTGCTCATGTTGATTATCAGAGTGTGGCCTCAACCGTGAGTGTATGCTCGTCTGTGGGCCTAGTCGAGAGTGCACGCTCCTCCGCACGCTAAGACGGGAGTATACGCTATCTTGGGGGCCCAATCGGGAGTGTACCCTGCCCGAACGCTCGGTTCGTGGCTGGTTGAGTGACTGTTTACCGGGACGTTACTAGAGAGGTTCCTCGTCTGCCCTTGTCCTATTTCATGACACCTCGTCTAAGGCACGTTGGATCTCGGTGCACTGCAGGAGCTGGTTCACCAAGGTCGTCTGTTGTGTAAGGGCGCTCGTCAACTCTATGACTTGTTGAGACAAGTGTTGTTCGCCATTTGGATTGGAATAGTTTGGAAGAAATGTGCCTCCTTGAGCAGTGGAATGGTGGTAGACTCTGGGCTCATGATTTGAGTAAGGAAATGTCAAATCTGAGGAGAAATATGGTGAGAATGCCCCTGGTTCGTAGGCCCAGGAATTTGAAGCCGGGACGGTTGAACTAATCTTGGACCGACTTGGGCTGCTTGGAAGGCCACGAGAGCAGGCTGGGCCACGGGAGTGGGCTGCTCGTCGGGAGCAAGTTGGGCTGCGGGAGCAGGCTGGGCCACGAGAGTAAGCTGGGCCGTGGGAACAGGCTGGGCCTCGGGAACGGGCTTCTCGTCAGGAGCAGGTTGCTCGTCGGGAGTAGGCTAGGCCACGGGAGCGGGCTGCTCGTCGGGAGCAGGCTAGGCCACTGGAGTGGGATGCTCAACGGGAGCGGGCTGGGCCACGAAAGTGGGCTGCTCGGTTTGCGGAGCACGTGGGTGCGAGGCGAGGGCTCGGGCCCGTGCAAGCTTGGATGGCACGACTTGGGCCACGGTAGTGGTGCCATGGATCTTGCCGAAGTTGGTTGCCATGGTGGAAGTCCGTGGTGGTGCCACTCCACCCATAACCACGTTTAGCCTCGTGGATCGCCGCAGTCCCGTTTCTTGAATATTGGAATTTTCACTTGTGGAATTTTCTAAATTTCTAGCCATTATATTTTTCTTTCACGTTTTATCAAAGAATCTTTGCAAATAAAAAAATTCTAATAATAAGAACGCATGAAAAATTCAAGTGGACTAGAAAATTGAGAAAATAGAGAAAAAAACCTTTGTATGCGAGAGTCTTCTACGAGTGTGGATCTCAACTCTCAATGAAAGCACCAATTTGTGGATGCGAATTTCTTCCTCCTTGATCTTGGACAAAATTGCACCTGCAAAACAATCAACACCTTTGGTCAAGGCCAAGAGCCTTACGCGCCCACGATGATTTTTTTTGGGGGGGGGGGGGGGCTTTGGTCGAAGAACCTCTGATACCAAAGTTAGAATTTAGAGAGAAAAGTGTTTGGAGAATTCTAGGGAATTTTAGCAAGAGTGAAGACTTAGGTTTTTAGAGAAAATGGGACTCAATATATAGACCATGGCCGACCCTCTTGGGAAAGAGAGTGGCCGGCGTTTAGGGTGTTTTTTGGGTGTGATGGGTGGTTGATTTGGTGATTAATGGGTTAATTAGGAATTAATCCATTAATTAGCCAATTAACTCAATTTAAATGGGATGTTTTGAAGGTTATGGAATGATTTCTTTGTAGAGAATATGGAATGAGGATTGATGAAATAACTTTGAATTTGTTACCTATTTTGGGCACTTTTGACTTGGTTGACGGATGATTCTCCACTGCTTACGCGTAGGAAACCAGGTGTGCCTCGAGGGTAATTTTGTCCTTTTTACTCAAAAATCCACGTGTCGCCTTGTAATTATGTTTGGCTCCACAACCATCCCATAGTTACGTGCCATATGGTATGCACTTTTTGTAGTAAATTTTTCATTTTATTCCGCATTCCACATTTGAACATCATGCGGTTTTAGAAAAACTCAACGGAATGCTTTTAATCAGGCGCACCTTCTCATCCCAAAACATTTCTATAATCATCTCCACATTCCAGGACGCACCTTCCTCCATTATCATATTGTTTATTATAAAGGATGCATCCAAACCTAGTGGTACCAAACTAATCACTAGCGGAGCCACACTGGGGTCATTGAGTTCACATGACCCCAATAACCCAATGTTTTCCCAATTGTTTTTTTGTCTGGAACCCTGCTAGTTTGGGAAAGAAATGGTTTGTAGGTGTGAGTTTTAGCTTTTTGTTTCTCAACCGGTTTCTTTTTTGCTGCTGCTTCTTCAATTTTCTCCTTTCTTTCCTCTATCTTCTTCTTCTGAAGTGCAGCTTCTTCTTAATTCAGATTTCCTATGTCCTTTACGATGTGCTTAACTCAAATTCTTACCTAAAGATTGGCTTTGAAGGTTGGAACTCGAACTGGAGTGGCTGGCGGCAGCAAAAAGCCAAACGGGATTGAGATTGGAGAGGTTTTCATTTCCGTTGAGATTGAGATTGAGATTTGGAGGGGGGAGCAAAATCAGCTTTGCTCTCTGATTGAGAAAACTTGAAAAGGAAAAGAATTTAGTAAAGAGAGACTGAGCAACAGTAGCTTTGCTCTAATTGGCAAAGCTTGAAAAGGAAAAGAATTTAGTAAAGAGAGACTGAGCAAAATAAAAGGGTTTAGTAGAGAGAGAACGGAGGACACGCTTCCCCACAGCAAAAACAGAGCACCGGGGGGATGAAGCCGCTGAACCAATCCAAATTTTTGGTGAGGGGAGGGGCGTCCGCCACTCCTCGCCCTTACGTAGCTTCGTCTATGCTTATCATGACCCCAATGTTGTCTAATCCTGGCTCCGCCAGTGAGACTAATCACCTTAAAATAATTTTGTCACAGCAACCAACTATGTCCCTAAGCCTTGATGTTTAATTCGTCGCCCACCTTCCATCTTGCTCCCATTTGAATAATCCTATGAGCCTCAGCGATAATCCTCTAACCATATGAAGCATTAGACTTGATTGTTGCACTCAGCGATACATCTCCCAAAATTTAACTTAGCTAAACATTCTTGTTAACCAATTAGGCATTTGTATGAAGAATTGTGATGGTAAATAAGTTCGAAAAGTAGATAGCATTTTACTGCAGTAGTAGAAAGAAATCATGTCTATACACTCTGATATGGATTTGATTTACGATCCCTACAAATCTATATTTCTCTAACAATTAATAAATTTACCCGCTAACACTATTTATTATAAATATAAAACAAAATAAAAAAAAAACCTACCCCTTTATTGTCCATATTCTTGTAGCCCTCACTCCCGTTCAATTTACGAACCTTGCCATAAATGCCATATTGTGACCTTCACCCATAGAACAAGGATCCTCGCCGGATCCATTTCCTATGAATCCTGTAATCGTGTTCGTTCATGGTAAATCGTGCGGTCTCGTTAGGTACTATTCATACGCCCTCACCTCAATCCATATAGATTTTATAATGCTCCCAGACCATCCGGCTAACAGAAGAGCTGTGACAGGTCACATCTGGACCACCACAGGACCCACGCAACACCACCTCATCCATCAAATCGCATCCAAACTCTTCCGTGCGAGGGCCCCACTCGTCGTAACAAATCACCGCCAATGTGTTAGCGGTTACGATGACCTGTCGATTCATTTCATATATAGTAATGATACTAGCACAGGCCATTTTTCGATGATACGAAGCTGTTCAGTCGCGGTACACATTAACAGAACCCAATGCATGCATGAGAAAGGGGACGAAACGGGAAGAGGATTCTTTTCGCTTTTAATTTTTCTCATTTTTTCTCTTTTTTATTTAAATAATTAGACAAAAATTAAAGTGTGAGAAAAGAGGAGAGAATGACATAAAAAAAAAATTAAAAAAAAAAAATGAATCCTACTCCAATAAAACGAGGGGCGTTTATGGCGGCTGACATCGCACGCCACCGCCACGCATTCCGGGTCCTGTCGAAGTCGAACCTCCCTATGTTTGTTTAATTAATCTCTTTGAGTAGTGACTAAATATGTTTGTTTAAGTTTTAACTACATGTGTTTACGCATTCTTTTTAATATTCCTTCTTCGGATTCTAGAAGTGTGAAACCATTTTTTTTGTCACTTGGATACAAATTTGAAATCGGCTGATTGTGTAATAAGACAGGTTATATGGGTAGCACAAGAAAAATGAACGTGCTAGCCAAAATATTCTTGGTCGATTAATTGAATATTCATCCTCAATTTGGTATCTGCAATTTTTAATTTAACCATCCCTTAACTTTTACTTGTGTTCGCTCTTCGACAATGACAAGAAGAATCTTTATGATCGTACTTGTTTTTTCATTTTGTTTAGGAGAGCCTCTTTATGGTCGTACTTGTTTTTTTCATTTTGTTTAGGAGAGCCTTTGTACAGTCGATGACTTATGATTCAAACCAAAAGCTTTTAGCGACTATTGTTCTTGTTGAGGTAATGGTTTTTGTGTTTCTCATGGCATGTATACATTGAAAAGGAATTTGAAAATGAAGCTCGATTTATGATCTAGGTGACACATAACAATGCTTTAACGATTACAAAATATTAGACGGTGGTATAGTCATTTTCTCAAACTGCTTTTACAACAGTTCTACGGCTTGTAATGTTTAATTTTCTCGAGTGTTGTCTTTCATGTTGGTTAAATGTGGATACTTCATAACTGCATAATTGTAATGTATTTCTGATGAATTTGTAATTTTGAAGTTGTGTTTCTTTTGAGCGTCCATGTTAGATTTGGCACATGTACCCACATTCTCTATCGTCTTTAATAAATCACAACACGACATAGTAACATGTGCAGAATTATGTTTATTTTGAGCATACGAAAATGATTTCAAAATTTCAGAACATTACAGCATTACAATCAATATATTTCCTTAGCAAGTTTTCCACATCAGATGTGTTCATAAACCCCGGGTCCTGATGGTTTCTCTGGGTGTTTCTACCAAGAGCATTGGGAAACTGTGGGGAAGGATGTGGTGAAGATCGTCAAAGCCTTTTGGCACTCAGGCACGCTTTGCGGAAACTAAACCATACAAATTTGGTACTCATTCCAAAGGTGAATGCCTGAAGAACAAGACGCAATATAGGCCCATCGCTCTTTGCAACGTAATCTATAAGATCCTTGCCAAGGTGCTTACTAATAGATTAAAGAAGGTGATGCCAAAAGTGATTGGTGATAATCAATCTGCCTTTGTTGATGGGAAACAAATTCAAGACAATATTCTTGTGGTGCATGAAATCTTGCATTCCTTGCTTCACCAAAAAAAGGAGGACCGGGCAGGTATGGCCATAAAATTAGACATGGCAAAGGCTTACGATTGTGTGGAATGGGAGTTCCTCCTTATCATGATGGAAAAAATGGGTTTTGCGCCGATGTTCTGCAGGTGGATTAAGGAGTGTATCTCTACTGTATCGTTCAATATTCTTATTAATGGAACCCCGACAGGATACATCCTGCCGAATAGGGGGCTAAGACAGGGAGACCCTTTATCTCCCTTCTTGTTTCTCCTCTACACTGAAGGATTCTCCATGTTGATCAGGAAGGGTATAGAGCGTGATGCCCTCCACGGCTTTAAGTTGACGCCAAACGGGATTCCAATATCACATCTCTTCTTAGTGGATGATTCTGTGCTATTTGGCAATGCTACCGTGAAAGAGGCTCAAGGAGTTGTGGACGTACTAAAGGTTTATGCTCGGGGATCTGGTCAGGAAATTAATTTGTCTAAGAGCTCGGTTTTCTTTAGTTCTATGACCATGAAATGGAACAAGAAGAAAATCGAAAAAACTTCGGGTATTCAATGTAAGGAGGGATTCGAGAAGTATTTAGGGCTGCAAGCAGATTTTGGACACTCCAAAAAAGCTATTTTCGCAGATGTTCGGGATAAGATTGAAGCTCAAATGGTGGGCTGGACTAAGCAGCTCTTGTCCCAAGCGGGGAAGGAGGTCCTTGTTAAGGTGGTGGCCATGGCTTTGCCAAACTACGCCATGAGTTGTTTTAGGCTTCCCATAAAGGTGTGTAGAGACGTGGAGAAAGCTATTCGAAACTATTGGTGGAAAGGTAATGAGTAGAAAAAGGGTGTCCACTGAATTTCTTGGGATCGGCTAATGAAACAAAAAAAGTCTGGAGGATTGGGTTTCAAGGATATCCATTGCTTCAATCTAGCTTTCCTAACCAATATTGGATGGCGCCTGACACAAAATCTGATGTCTCTTCTAGCAACTGTCTTAAAAGATAAATACTTTCCAGGGAAAACCTTTAGGGAAGCTGGTAGGGGAAAGAGTATGTCATAGGGGTGGAAGGGCATTTTTGAAGCTCGCAAGGTACTTCACCAAGGCTTAAGGTGGAGGGTGGGAGATGGAGCGAGCATCAATATTAGGGAGGACCCGTGGTTCCCGAAACCCACCACTTTCAAAGTAAGACCGATAGATTGCTTGGAAAGAACTTTGGTGAGTGACTTAATTGACCTGGCCTCAAACTCTTGGAAGGCCGATGTAATTTCGGCTGGCTTTAATCAAGAAGATGTGGTTCAAATTTGATGCATCCTTTTAAGCAACTTTGGTTGTTGTGATAGACTGGTGTAGCACCGCACTGTGAACGGGGATTACTCTGTTAAATTCAGATACGGGGTGGCTATAAATCTCATGGAAAACGGTGCCCAGGGAAGAAAATGAAGGAGTGCACCCAGTGAGTATCAGAAGCAAAACCAGGTGTGGAATAAGATTTGGTGTTTGCAGGTCCCCAACAAAATCAAATTCTTCATTTGGCGGTGTTGCAACAATGCTCTGGTAGTTAGACGCAACCTCCAGAGACATCACATGAGAATTGATAATGTTTGTGGGGTGTGTAATATGATTGATGAGTCGGAAAATCACCTATTTTTTCACTGCGATCTCAGTCACCGATTTTGGTTTTGTTCCTCGCTTCATGTGAATTCTCATGACCTGGTAGGTGCTGATTTCCTAGCAAGTTGGGAAAATTTCTGTAATCGGGTCAAAGACAGGGATAAGGCTGATGAGATTCTACAAGAATTTGCCTTCGGCCTATGGCGACTTTGGAAAAATAGGAACGAGGTTACGTTTAATGGTTGCACCGGCAACCTCTGGAGGTCTTGGCAACTTAGAGGAAAAACATCTCTGAGTTTAGAGATGCTTTGTCCTAGGGATCTGTGAGCGAAGGCCCAAAGAGTTTGATACCTTCAAACATTGCAGCATGATCGACAGCTAAATGGCAGAAATCGAAGTTTGGCTCTATTAAGATCAATACTGATGCAGCTTGGTGCAAAAATACTATGCGTGCAGGCGTGGGCTGGGTTGGCTGCGGGTGGTTCGGGTAATGGATTTTGCCATACTGTCCTAGCTGCTGAAGCTGATAGAAGCATATTTATGCGACTTTATTAGCTTGTTTCCTTGATTGTTATTAGTTAGTTTCTACTTATTATAGTGATTTAGGCTATTTTCGTGTGTTTGTAGGTCCAAATGGCAAAGTTGGCAAGAAAGTGCATTTTGGTGCATTTTAGAGCACTTTTGGGCTGAAATGGATAGCATGTATGTGAAGCACAAGGAATGGACGTTTTGAAGATCAAATGAGGCTAGAAATGTGCAAAGAATCAGGAAGAAATTATTCCAAGTCTTGGAAGATAAGGAATCAGCTCAAAAGAATGATTATTATCCAAAACCTTGTATGATTTCTAGAAGCTATTTCTAGAAGCACCCCTTCTAGAATTCCCTACAAAGGTGGCGCCTCCACCCCTTCTAGAAAGCCTTTGCCTTGCCTTGCACTCCATTCCCTTTTTCCCTCCAATTCTTGCCACACCTCTTTCCCATTTTCTCTCTTGGATTCTGTTTTAATTAGCCTTTTTCCTTGTGGTTTTGGATTGCAAAAAGCCTTCTCAGAAATTAATTGGGCCAAACCCCTTTCCTGATGGATTTATTCATGATGCCGCACCCTATGGCCTTAATCCTTTATTTCTGTTAATTTCTAACCCTAGTCTGATTTCTCTAGGGTTTGCCGTGCCTATATATATTGAGGGTTGCCGCAACAACCACCGTACCACAATTCATTCTACATCGCAGAAACACATTCAGCCGCATCCACACACCAATTCATACCCTTTGCCGCAACCTTGGAGAAGAAGAAGCTTTGCCATGGCTTCCATTGGAGGAGGATGACCTTGTGCTGCAAGCCACCTGCACCCATCGGAGTTCTCAGAGTTCTTTCTTTTCTCGTTTTAGTTTCAATGTTTATTTTAATTTGCTTTTCAATTACTGTGAACATGTGTAACTAAGTTTTTCTTAGTTAGAGGTGAATTTGAAGCCATGGACATATGCTTAATATGAATTGAGTACCTTCAGTTATTGTTTCGTAAAACATGAATGTGATTTACTTATCTGTGTTATTGAGAACTTGTTTTAGTGTGCTGATTAAGGATGCATACTTAGTTTGCATGCAGGGATTTGATGCCAGAATATAAGGGAATTTCACCTAATCGTTATGAACTTATATTTATAAGTAGTGAAGGTTGCTAGTCACAATCGTGTTAAGTAAATTCTTGGCAAGAGTATCATGCAGTTCATAGTTACGAATGCCTTGTCAATGCTTATGATTCTCACAGAGCTTAATGATCTTTGATTGTATTTCTATTATGTTGTTCATGTAGAGAACTATTGAAGAATAATTTGGTTGCCGATGCGTTATCCATCCAATTCAATGAACTTAGGAAAATCTGAGAATTAATTAATGCATTCACAATTAATTTGGGGCATTGTCATTCACGGTTTAAAGAAACAATACTGGAAATCAATTTATGTGCATATGTTTTATGTGTGGAGAAGGACCCTCTAACTAGCTTTTCACCCTTGAATTCACCTTAATTTCGTTTTAACTTACTTTGTTTGCTGCAATTTACTTAATTTTGTTAAATTCGTCCAAGAACCCCCTCCGTTCTTATTTGTGTCTTAGTTTAGTTAATTTCGTTCAAATTTGTCCCCATTTAGTATTTTGAGTCAAGATAGTTTAGAATTCGTTCACATCACTCTCTAGTACCTGTTTTGAGTCCATTTCACTTAGTTGTGCTGTTTTAAGTTAGTTTAGCTTGTTTTGAGTCATAAGAGTCTAGTTTTCTGTTTTTTGAGTCTAGTTTAGTGTTTTAGAGTTTAAATTGTGTTGATTAGCATCCCTTCTAATCCCCGACCTAAAACGATCCCTACTTGCATGTACTACAACCATAGGGTTTTAATTTGAGTATCATTTAATTTCACATCAGAAGCGTGTGTAATTTGTGATGCTTTGTTGGCTTGTATTGACAATAGGTTTGAAAATGTGATTATCGAATCTGATGCTAAGGTGATTATCCAGATGCTTAGGAAAGAAAGTTCTCTTGACTATACCATTGAATGAATTCTTGGGGACATCGAGCTTCTAGTGCGAAGGTTGACGTCAGTGACGTTCGCGTTCGTGCCTAGGGAGTGCAATCGTGGTGCTCACTCAGTGGCTCAGTTTGTTTTAAAAGAGGGTCGAGCTTTTGCTTGGGACTGTATTGGTTCGGATTTTTTGTTCAATATTCTAGTTCAGGATGTAAACATTTCTATTCATCTTTAATACATTTTTATCTTCGGAAAAAAAAAAAAAAGATCTGACACGAGCCTGCTACAAAATTTAATCTGACACGGGCCTGCTACAAAATTTAATCGACTTGCACGCAGTTCTAAACTGATGGATCGCCTACTTACATAATAATAATAATAATAATAATAATAATAATAATACTAATAATCGAAGTCATTAGAAGTTAAATAAGAATCAATTTCTATGATGGCATTGCCAATTTGCCATGCACGTCCAAAAGGTGTTTTTGTATTTATCTCTGAATTCTATATAAAAAAACATAGCAACCGGGTAGAAACTTGAAAGTAGGGATTGACAAGACAAAGACCCTCCTCTAATCTCACAAGTTGCCAACTTCAACGACATCAATACATAAATATGAAATCTTATAGCCAGACATGTTAGAATATCATATTGGGATAGGTGGTTTTTTCTAAAATTTGAAATGCATTGTTTTCTGGTATTTTTATAAAAGTATTCGTTCATTTATTTGTAAAATGCATTTGTTTTTTATAATGTGTAATATTGAGTGATATAAAAAAATAAATGGCTGAAACACATAATTGTTTTGATAATTTATCTGTAAAGTAATTCAATTGGATGAGAATTGACACACCCCGACCCGGAATATCTACTAGGACTCCGAATCGAGCTGTGCTGGCCATCACCTGGAAGGTGACGAAGCCATAAAGTGATGGTATGGAAGAAAATGTGAATAAATTTAAACCTAAAGGTACCTAACTATCAGAGTGCGCTGTCAGTGGGTATGGACCCATTTCACACGCGTTGTTAGAGCATAAGTATAGTATAATAGTGTGGGTAAAGATCATACCCTCAGAAGTAGTCATCTGAACTGAGATATGCCACGAGTCCTTGTCGATAAAGTAACTATGCTACTAGAACCTGGAGGGGCGCAAAACAAAAAGCGTGAGTGGGCAAAAACAAAGTTTTACAAAATCACTTCGATATAAAAGTTGTAACCCCTCTCTGTAAAACAAGTATACTTTCCAGAAAATATATATACGTACTAATATAGAAAAACCATTTATCAACCAATCTCATCAAATATGCAATGCCATGCCCGAATGAACCATAACCAATGATCAACATATACCAAATACCATCAAGTAATCAGGTGAAATCTCAACTCAAATCATGTCGGCAATATATATATCAATAAGCCGGAGTCACCTCTAGTGACCTGTACGGCTGAATCTATGGCTCCTCAATCAAATCCTCAATCTATCTCTCAATCAATCATCAATAATCAATAATCAGTAACCTGCACCCATGACGGAACCACCTAATATGGTCTGTACATCAAGCTGGGTATATACGCTCTGTGCTACGATCACGTGAAGGCTGGCGACGAATCACAAGTCACCTATGAGTCGGAACCACCTAATGTGGTCTGTACGACAGGCTGGCACCTGCCTTGGATCCAAGGTGAGCGTACGGTGCGGGAGGTGAACGATCACGTGAAAGCTAAGCCATACTCTGGCGGCACAACCCCGATGTGCAGGTAATGAGCCATATACCAATCTCATCGATATCACCATAATCATCACTCATCAAACACACACTTACCTGACTTACGTGGCGCCTGCGGTGCAACAATATATAATCACACAAATATATATAAAAATATATCTATGGCATTCGACATGGCATTCATTTCGTAAAAGTAATTTAAAACGCATTTCTGGGAAAAATCAATCAATTATATATATATATATATATATATATATGCTGAAAACCAAAAGCCCACTCACCTGGAGTTCGCCCTACAACTCCCTAGCACAACCCATCAAGGCGTCATGACGATCGGAGCCTAGAACAATCATCAAATCATGCCTCAGAAATCATATCGATACAATATATAACTTATATAAAGCACGTCACTATGTAGATCGATCTGGAAGATCTGCAACTCAGATTTCCCATCCGTAACTTCTCATGATTCACATTATGCTTCTAGAACAACATACTAAAGTTTCGTTATGATCCAACGGTTGGGTCTCCGCCAATTTCCAAAACTGAGTGGCGATTAACCATTTATTTTATAACTTACAAATCCAATTCGGGAAGATCCATACGTCAGATTCCCGATCCGTAAGCTTCTACATTCTTCAAATATTAAGTACTACTATGTATCAAAGTTTGGTGACGATCCAACGGTCGGATCGTCGATTCATATTTTTACCTAACCCCGAATCGTAACGAATTTAGGTTCCATTGATCAATCTACGTCATTCGATTATCAAAACTGAATTCAGAACATGAACTATGGCCTAAATATAGCATTGGCGGCTCGCTGGCCACGCGCCGCCGCATGCGCTGCCCCGGCTCGCCGGAAAATCCAACTTTCTCCAAAAATTACCAAAATTTTCAGAATTGAAGATCTCAAAGAGTAGAACAACTTTCATACCTGTGACCAAGGCCAATTCGGTCGATAAGAGCTCCAATTTCATCAAAACCGTACGGAACCCTTGAATTTGGTGTGATTCGATTCGACCTCCAAACTTGTTCCGACGCCTCCAAACTTGTTTGGGCTTTGTTCCAGACCTCAAGAGGATGCCATGGGTGGTATTAATTGGAAGAAATTGCTTCAAATCGTGACGGAAAGGAACCCAACCCGTGCGCCCCCTTTGCACGGTTTTGTCAAAAATCAAGGCTAAATCTCTCCAAATTTGATGTGGAATGGATAGAGGGAAGGGCTAGATGATGTTTGGGAGTGGTGGCTTGGTCCAATTTGTCAGAAAAAGGAATGAAAACCACCGGAATTATTCCGGGTCGAGAACGAGTCGCGCGGGTCGAAGGGAACCCGGCCGGTTCCTCTCCTTCCCCCTCTCTCCTTTCCCTTCCTTTCTCTCCTCTCTGGTTGGCTGATCCATTCTCTCTCTTCTCCTCATTCCTCCATTTATTTCCCATCTCTCTTCTTACCTTTCCATCACAGCCATCCATTCCATTTATCTTTAAATCTGGGCCATCCATGTGGCACACCAGATTGAGCTCCAAAAATTTGGGGCTTTCTAGAAATTAATTAATTTACTAGAATACCCCCAACTTTAAACGTTAATAACTTCTTCGATATAGCTCCAAATCACGAACCGCTTGCGCCCACGCGTCCGTAGCGACGAGTACTACAAGAATATGCCAAGAAAACAAATCTTAGATGGCACGATACTGTAATTAACCTCAGTCAACGCATGAGCCTCGAAGGGCAATTTCGTAAAATCACTTATTAAAAATTTATACAATTGTAAAATCAGGGACGGACTGTCACAAGAATTGTTTGAAACTATTGGTAAAGAAGAGCAATATAAGCATGAAAATACAGTAAAATGGAGTAATTGTTTTGACTTATGTTCATAACTTCATGTATTACCTAATTTAGCTTAGCCAATATGTACATAGTTGTGTTTATGCTTCTTAATTCTAATTTTTTAATTAGAAAAATATAACTAGCTATTTTTTTGGGCAAATAATGATTTCGTTTGGAAATACTTTTAAAATGACTAAAAGTGTTTTTAGAGAAAATACTTTTGGTTTCAAAAACACTTCAAGTACTTCCTATAAAAACACTTGACTTGAGAATCACCTGTTATGTGATTCTTGCAATAAACACTTCAAGTGCTTTTTCAGGATTTACAAAATATTGGTTAAAAAAAAAATTTCACCAAAAAATGCTTTAAGCCATTTGAAAAGTACTTTCAAACGAGCCTTATACGTAGATATTTACTTGCATGCATTAGGTCTTATTTAATACGTGTTCAAAAAAAAAAGTTACTTAGTAGTTAATACTATAGTTCATTGTAAGTGGTGGATTATCTTAATGATTATGTTTTTCCTCTTCAATCCACATACTACGTCTCCCTTTCTCCTCTCTTAGTGTAGAATATCACTTATAATAATTCCTCTTGAATCCACATACTACGTCTCCCTCTCTCCTCTCTTAGTGTAGAATATCACTTATAATAATAATAAAGTACTATGGTGTATTAGTATTGTTCTCTATTTGTAAGTGATGAGGTCTTTAGGTTTTCACATTCGTTGATTGTGAATTTGATTTCAATTTGTTATAGCAGGCTCATTGTGTACCTTAACTTAGATTTTTCATCCTTAATGTAAATATATTGTTGTAAAAAATATTTGTGCAATTATTTTTTTTTTTGTTTTAAACTTTTTAATGTGTTATAAATCGTAATTATATTTATATAAGAAGGTATGACATTTTACATATAACGAATTAACTAACATAAATTTAAAATTACAACTTCATCGAATTAGAGTTCATGTTGAATTCAAAGTATGAAACGATAACTTCGAGTGTTACTTCTCAACTCAATTTGGAATAAAAAGTCGACTCGAATTTGCATACAGATTAAACTAGAAATCGAAGCTCGAAACACAGGGATTGAACTTGGATTGGAACTTCAAACCCCCAAACCTTGTTCGAATTGCAAACTATATAATTAACCCAATAATTGAATATTGATAAATTAATAAGGGTAAATAAGCCTTGAGTTTGATGAACACATTGGGTTTAGTATATTGATTTTATATTATTGTACAAAGTCATTGAATGCTGCTGGGCCTTTCTTGTCTCTAAAGCAACAAACTACAGCTCAGCCATGGCCAATGTATGTAGTTCGTGCAGTGCTGAATCCTTCTTCTCTGCAGTCTCTGCATGGAACCTGGGAATTTGATACTGTTTTCCAAAATAGCAACATTATTGTTTTGTTTGAATAATAATACTATTTGTTTTGGTTTGGTTTGTTCTCATGCAAAAATAACAAATATTTATTTTTGTTTTATTTAGTGATCTCGCTCTTCGATGCTGATGCATGCATATGAGATTTTAAGCAAACGACACATCGTTCCTAGATAAGTTAAGATGTCATGAACCAATGCTCCAAGCCTGCATTGGCGACATTTAAACTTTGTCAGATATTCAAATTTTTTTTCTTAGTTATGGAGTGATAGGATTTTTACCACTTGCAAAAGTAGGGATAAAAACACTTAAAAATACTTACAAGAGTACAAGGCTATCGTAGTATAGATGGCTCTAGCAAAATCGTTCTCCACAAGGATTGAATGAATAATTTGTATCAAACCAAATCTTTATCAATTATTTAAAATGAAGTTTGAGAAAATGTTGATTTTGTGATTTAAAATAATAAAAACGAATTTAATAAAATTAATTAAAGAAATTAGCAAATTAAAGAAAACAAAAGAAAATAGCTTTTGAAAATTAAATTGTACAAACACTAGAGTTCCGTCGTCACCTTAACAATCCTACGTAGTTCTTCCAATTACTTATAAATTACACAAGCATATTTTGAAGGTTAGGTTTTCCTAATATATCCCACTTGGACCCTCAACATAGAGCGTATATGAAACATGCAACCCCCGTCTGTGGTATTCAGATCAAATCTAAACAAGCATGACTCATTAAACTTTGTGAAACCTTTAAGACATTGTATTCATCCTAAGTGAACTTGCACATATTAATCACAAGAACCTTTCGTCAATTTCAAGGACCGATCTCCAACCAAAATTGCATCAAATTACTTTTCTAAACATCCTAATGGTAGCTAAGACAATTAGAACCGGTGATTAATAATTCAAACCTACATGCATAATATCACAAGTAAATTGAAAAGAAACTACATATTCTTACCAAGGCTCATGGCCTCGCCCTAGCAAACGAAAATTAGTTATGAACAATCATAAAATAAAATATTATTAAAAACAAGGATAGAAAACACCTTGAAATACAAATCGTCAAAGCCTAGCAAAATTCTCCAAATGTGCTCCTCTCATCTCCTTCTGTCCTTTAAAACCCTAATGGCTAAAAGACCTTATTTATACTACTACATAATTAAAATCCTTACTAGAAAAGGTCTTCTAAAAACTAGGAAACATAATAGAATAAGATAACTTGGAAATACATTCCTATTCTAACTTTGGGAGATCTGTCCAGCCACAAATCAGCCACCTTTTTGGACTTCCAGGGCTCCAAAACAGGCCCAAAATAACTTGAATTAAAGCTTTAGATGTCCCGAACATAATTATAGAAGGTCTCGAACCCAAAAGATACCATCTTGAATGCCAAAAATCCCAAATAAGTCCAAAATGTCACTTTGACAGCACTACGCGCTGTTTCTTTATTTCATCGTCATAAATAAACTGCTCGGTATATAATTATAAAACTTTGACACGAACAAGTTGAGAGACACATGAACGTCCTCCAGTTTGAATAACTCCAAAATTCGTCCGTTTGATCACATTTTGTTCCAGAGGAAATCGAATGTCCTACATTAAAAATATAAATCAAAGTATCAAAATTCTTACAAAATAACCACTAAATTATAACTAAGAATATGATAATATATATAATATAATATCGACTCATCATGGAGCGTTTTAAATTTCAAAAACATTATCACGCTTCGATGTATTATATGCACGTTATGAATAGAGCATGGGATGTACAACTAAAGATTTAATAGGCACAACTATTGAATTACTTCTAAATTCTTGTCACTCCCCTAGTTTTTGATTCTCCAATGTTTAGTGAGTACATGTGTGAGAGTGAGAGTAATCAAAATTCAATTTCTTATTTTAATTTCGATTAGGACGAATTCACATATCTAAAATTCTAGGGCTAAAGATGAGAATGACAAACGGGCCCTCATAGTACAAGGCTTTTACATATCACTTTCCACCATTGTGTTTTTTTTTTTTTTTTTTTTTTTTTTCAATTTCGTATTTTAATTTCGTTGAGAACAAATTCACATGCATAAGATTCTAGGGCACAAGTTGAGAACCACAAATAGGCCCTCATAGTACAAGGCTTTTAAATATTTTCATTTTCCACCACAATTTTTTGGTGGAAAGAGAGAATATTTAAAAATCTTTAGTTATACGACTTGTTAACTCGATTCGAAATGACGTGAAAATAACAGATTTCGAATCAACACGTTAACTAATTTGATTGCTGTCGGGTCACAAGTTAAAACGGGTTCTTAATAGGCTTATATGTGAGTAACCCGTTTCACCCCGAAAAGAAAAAAGTTAGTTAGATAATTTTAAACTACTAAAAAAACTTTATTACAAAAGCCATAATATTTAATCTCACGTAAGTGAGATTTCAAAAAATTTCATAGCCCATTAAAAAGTTCATAATAATTATCTACAAGTGTGAAAAATGTGAAAAAAAAATATGCAAATGCTTATGATCACATCTTTCATGCTTTGATGATCGGTACATTATTGTTTGAATTTTTAAAACCCAATATTGTTTTTAGGGGAATGCAAAATAAATAAAAATTCATATTAATAAATGTAAAAGTGTGAAAAATGTGAAAAAGATATACAAACACTCGTGTTGCATCTTATATGCTTAGACGATGGCTACATCATTGTTTAGATTTTTAAAACCCTCCAAACGCCCATGAATAGTGTTTATTGTTTGAGTGCAAAATTAATAAAAATTAATAATTAATGTAGAAGTGTGAAAAATGTAAAGAAAAAAAAAATATAAAATCACTCGTAATGACAAGCTTTACAACTTTCATGAAGGGGTCAACTCCGAAATTCGACACCATAATCCATAAACCCAAGATTTATATTTAACTGTTGATTTTCGTTTACACTCTATTCTTCTCACTGATTTCGTTTTTCAGATTGTATTTTTTGAAGATATGATTTTTATAGCGGATGCAGAAAAGTGAATAGTTCGCATCGTTGTTGTTACGTTCCGATGTTTACAGTTAATTGAAAATCGAGTCGATATGCTATATAGTTTTAAATACTTTATAAACTCCGAGCAATATTTTTACTAACCACAAAATCTGAACGTGATATCAATGATCCGAACTTGTCATTACGAGCATTTGTATATTTTTTAAAATATTTTCACACTTTTATAGTAATTAAAACTAATAAAAAACCGTACTAGAACAATAGCCATAGGCTTTAATATCACTTATGTGACATTAAATCCTTAATGTTGGATTCTTTGATCTCACTTACGTTTCTAGTATTACATCTTGCATTTTATTATTTATTAATTTAAATTTTTTTTTAACTGGTAATAAGTCGGGTCATATTAAATTTGTTCATGTCATATTACTCATGCATTCTATCGGGTGTTACACGATACGACCAGTTAAGATATCAGGTATGTCATGAAAATGACACGAATACAAAAAACACGACACAAATAACTAATCAATATCAATGAACTATTGCAAAAAACTCATATTTTCACTTTCCACCACAACTTACACAAATTTTCACTTAAAAAACTATAGTTTTGTTATCAATGAACTATTGCAAAGAAGTCCCCAAAACAAACTCTTGAAAAGAAAAACACGCATAAGAACACAAGATACTTTGTTTATATTACTTTGTTTTTATAATGAGTTAGTCAATTGTGTCTACGTCCACTCTAGTGATCGCCCGAAGTAACGTCACTAAAAATCAAGAACACCTTCAATTTACAAGAAAACCGTTTAGAGTATAAACTTAATATCTCGCACACTCTGCTCACAACACTCAAACTTTCAATTGTAATTCTCGTTAAGTTTTACAACCCTGTAGAGTTCTATTTATATGTATAGGCTTTAGTTTACAATTTTGAGTACATCGACAATTTTACACTAATAGGTTGGCACCTAGCTCAAGCCGCTTGCTGGACCAGAATGTGCTGAGCCAAGGCCTAGCCTATGTGACGTCATGCAGGCGTCAGCATGACGTCACATGCCAGTTTGAATTTTTTTTGCGCTAGGCGCGTGGAAAACACACGCTAGTGGCCGCACTTCCCGACAAGAAAAAGGGTGTGGGGCTTGCATTTGCAGGCCCAACTGAGGGAATTGACGGGATGCCACGTGGCTCGATCTGGGTCATTGGATTTCCAACGGCTAGTTTTCTGGACCGTTGGATTTCCAATGGTCAAAAAATTTTGAATTTGAAATCCAACAGCTAGTGATGTGGCGTGTTCTGGGCCGTCCGATCCAGAGATCAACAATCCACGTTTTTCGCCCAAGAAAAAAAAAAGAAGCCAAACAGTCAGAATTATGACTGTTGGCCACGTGTCCACATTTACGATGTTGGCTTTGAATCTTTTTCAAATCCAACGGTCTAGATTAATTAACTTAAGAAAAATTAATAAAAAAATTATTACAAATTGTTTAAAAATTAAAAAAAAATAAAAAAAAAATTAATTTTTTCTATAAATACCTAACATCATCTTCTACCTTACACCACATTTCAATATTTTCAACACTTTCAACCAAAGCTTTCATATACTTTTTTGTGGAAAAAATGGCTACGTGGAAGCTCATCGAAGATGTTATGTTATGTCAATGCTGGGTTCAAATTACTTATAACCCACTTACGGGTAATGAGATGGAGTTGTGAGAAATGTGAAGTAGAATTACGGAAGCGTTTTGCGATAGGCTTGGAAAAGACACAAGAAGTAGTCAAGGTCTTCAAGGTCGTTGGAAAAAACTCAACATATCCTTTACTTGTTGGAAAAACGCTCTCTCTCATGCTTCCACTAATTTGAGTAGTGAGAGAAGTTTAGTGGATCAGGTGAAAATATTTTTATTTATTTATATGTATTCCACCCACATCAATATTTTAATTTATTTATTTGTGTTACACCCGCATTTTATAATATTGTCTTATCCCACATTTTATAGACACTACAAGCACAAGCATTCTACAATGCGAAGAACCACAACAAATCATTCACCAAATGGGAATGTTGGGAAGTTGTGAAAGATTGTCCCAAATACAAAATTGTGCCAACCGGTCCAGAAGTTGTCATGCACGTCATCCCTATACATAGTTCACCAGAAGCAGACCCAGCAGAACATAAAGGCAACACATTTGAAGAGCAAAAATGGACGCCTGAAGAAGTGCCGGAGAAGCAGTCGACTCATCGATCCCTAGGGCCTCAAGGTTAAAAGGCAGCAAAGAAAAAAGAGAGTTCTTCCAAAAATGACTACACAAAATATATGGACGAACTTGCTTGCCAAGGTGACCTGAACATGGCATGGGAACCGGCTAGAGATGAGGCAAAAGCTGCGACTATGGAAGTAATCTTAGCAGCTACTAGGAAACTGATAAGAGCACATTTATGCAACTTAGTTAGCTTGTTTCTTTGCATTTAGTGAGTTAATTTCTAGTTATAAGAGTGTTTTAAGCTATTTTCATGCGTTTGTAGGTTCAAATGACAAAGTTGGCAAGAAAGTGCAATTTGGAGCATTTTAAAGCAGTTTTGGGTTTGGAATGGATTTCACATGCATGGAGCAAGGTGGATGGATGTTTTTGAAGTTCAATGAGGCTAGGAATGTGCTAAAGATCTGGAGAAATTAATTCAAGACATTGAAGATAAGGAATCAGCTAAAGAGAAGGAAACATTATCCAAACAGCCTTATCTTATCTTAACCTTATCTTATCCTTATCTTATCCAACCTAATCTTATCTTATCCTAATCCTATTTCATCTTAATTCTAGCTGCAAGGGGGAGTTCTTTTCAGAGTTGGACATATAAAAAATTGTTTCTAGAAGGCTATTCCTTCTCTTAAAAACCTGCCACACCTATCCCTTCTAGAAGTCCTATTCCTTGTCCTACAAAGGTGGCACCTGGTCCCTTTAAGTTCTTCTTCTAGAAGCTGCACCCCTTATCCCTATTCTCTTTGGTTTCTAACTTCCAGATAACCTTTTCCTTGTGGGATTGAAGTGTTTAATTCTTCTCCAAAACAAAGTCCTCTTGTGTCGTGAGTTTTGCCCTATAAATACACTCTTTTGCCGCATAATTTCAGACCACTAATACTACCACCACCACAACACACACATAAGAGCCTTAACTTAGAAAATCCCTATTGTGTTGCAGCTGTGCAAGAAAGGAGAAGAAGAACCCACCTGGAGACGTGCTTGCCATTCAAGATGTTGGATTGTTGGAGCGTTTCTAGGTATATTCTATCCTTTGTTTTCAATGTTTAATTTTAATTGTCTTTGTTTAATTGCGAACATGAGAAACTAAACTCGTTTTACCTAGGGGGAATTCAAAGCCATGAATGTATATGTGACATGAGTTGATTACGTCCAATTATTATTTCATAAATCGTGAATGCAATTTACTTAACTGTTTGATTGAAAACTTATTCTTATATGTTGATTAAGGATGCATACTTAGTTTGCATGCATGAATTTGATGCTAGAATATAAGAGAGTTTCACCTAATAGTTACAAACTTATATTTACAAGTAGTGGAGATTGCTAGTCACGATCGCGTTAAGTAAATTCATGGCAGAAGTATCATGCTGTTTATAGTCACGAATGTCATGTCAATGCTTATTAGTTTCATAGAACTTAATGATCTTTGATATGTATTTCTATCATGCTGTTCATATAGGGAACTTGATAAGAATAATTTGGTTGCGTCACTGAGTCCAATTCCATGAATTTAGGAAAATCTGATGGTTAATTAGTGATGTTCACGGTTAATTGGGGCATTGTCATTGATAGTTTATAGGAATAATAACTGGAAATCGATTTGTGTTGCATATATGTCATGTGTGGAGAAGGACCCTCTAGCTAGCCTTTTACCCTTAAAGTCATCCCAATTCGTACCCTTTTAAGTTTGTTTTACAAGTTCGTTTGTTTAAGTTTTAAATTTGTCAAAACAATTCCCCATTTAGTATTTCAAGTCTTCTTAGTTTAATTTTCGTCTAAATCACCCCTTAGTGTTAGCTTTGAGTCATAGGAACTTTGTTTGTGTGTTTTGAGTCAATTTAGCTTGTTTTGAGTTGTTTAAAGTCTAGTTTTCTGTTTTTGAGTCTAGTTTAGTATTTTAGAGTCTAATTTGTGTAAATTAGCATCCCTTTTAATCCCGGCCTAGAACGATCCCTACTTACACATACTACATCTATAGCATTGAAGTTTGTGTGCTATTTTATATCACATCAAATTTTTGGCACCGTTGCTGGGGGATTAGCAAAATTGCTAATCTCATTTGTTTCTGTTCGTGTCTTCTACTTTGATGTCTGATTTTGTTTTGTTTTGTTTTCTTCGTTTTAGGTACTAGTTTATGATTCGAAGTTCTCAACCAGTTCGTGAGCATATCTTGGAGTTTGACGACGATTTTGAATGAACGTTGAGAAGGAAGAGTAAGCAGCCAGAAGCTAATCCATGTAGTTCTAGCTTTGAATCCAAATTTGAAGAAGAAGAAAAGGAAGAACAAGTCATGGCTGTGGATCATCAAACAGTCAAAGAACTTTCAGCCTCGGGATTAGACAATGCCGTGCCCTTTTGCATTCAATATCCTAGGGCGGCTCAAGGCAAGACCGATGAGTTTGAATTGAAGTCTAGCTTGCTACATCACATTCCTAAAAACCATAGAAGATCCAGACAAGCATTTGAAGGAATTTGAAGTTGTATGTTCAGGCATGACACCAATCAACGTGGATGGCAATATTCTGAAGATGAAATCCTTTCCATTCTCTTTTTTGGAAAAGGCTAAAGATTGGTTATTCGAATTGGCACTTGGGACAGTCACTTCTTGGGAAAGCATGAAAAGAGCGTTCTTAGAGAAATTCTTCCAAACTTCAAGAGTTATTCTTTTAAGGAAGAGGATTAGTGGAATTCAGCAAGGCCAAGGAGAATCCTTTCCAATATATTATGAGCGTTTCAAGACTCTTGTTGCATCGTGCCCTTAACATCAAATGAAAGAAGAGCTTCTAATTCAATATTTCTACCAATGACTTCTTCCAATTGAGAGACAAATGCTAGATGCCTCGGCAGGTGGTGCTTTGGTTGACAAAACACCGGTTGATGCAAAGATCTTAATTGCGAATCGAGCCTTAAATGCACAACAATATGAAGGAGTTGGACAAAGAGACCCCCCACGGCAACACCAAGTTAATGAGGTAAGTTCTATGTCCGAAATTCAATCTCAATTAGCTAACCTCACTATCCTTGTGTCCAATATGGCCGAAGAAATCAAAGTGCAAGGAAAAAGTACTTGTGGCGTATGCTCTATGCAAGGACACCCTTCTGATCAATGCCCTCAATTGATAGAGCATGAGGGATGGGAAAGTGCCAATGCCATTGGGTATCAAGGCCATAATCAGTCAAAGTTTGATCCATATTCTAACACTTACAATCTGGGTTGGAGAGATCACCCAAACTTCAAATGGAAGGAATCTTAACAAACTCAACAATAAAGCGGATATAGACAGCCACCTCCCGGGATGTTTCAAAGGCCATTCACACCAATACAACCTCAACCACATTCGGCCCAACCAAATTCAGGTATGTCTTTGGATAATGATAAAGTTATTCAATTACTCACCCCTTTGACACAAGGAGTGCAAAATCAAACTAAAGAGATGCAAAATCAAGATAAAGAGGTGGACGAATTGAAGAAGCAAATGGGGCAAGTAGCGGAGTTCATGGGACAATTTAGAGAACAATGCAAACTGCCTAGTTCAACCATTATGAATCCAAGGGGAGGATTTGAAACTGCCAAGGCCATCACGTTAAGAAGTGGCAAGGAAGTTGCAACCGACCCACAACTGGCCAAATCAAGCCAAAAAGAGGACGAGAAGCTACAACTTGAGAAGGAGGAAAAAGACAAGGCCACGGCAAGGGTAGAACAACCCTTGCCGCAACCCCCTAAGCACCCTATGCCATCCAACTCAACTAAGGTAGGTCCAAATTCAATTCTTTCAAATTTTATTCCACCAAATGTGCCTTTCCCTGGCAAGTTTATGCAATCTAGGAATGAAGAGAATGAAAAAGACATTCTAGAGACCTTCAGGAAGGTGCAAGTCAATATCCTGCTCCTTGATGCGATAAAGCAAATTTCAAAGTATGCTAAGTTTTTGAAGAAGCTTTGTACAACAAAGAAATGAATTTGGGAGAAATAGGTGGTACATGTAAGTGAAAATGTCTCTGCAATGTTGCAAAGGAAGCTGCCACTTAAATGCAAAGATCCAGGTAGTTTCACTATCCCTTGTGTATTTGGTAATACAAGGTTTGAACATGCTATGCTAGATTTAGGTGCTTCCATTAATGTCATGCCATATTCCGTTTATGCATCTATGAATCTAGGAGAGCTTAAAAATGATGGAGTTATTATCCAATTAGCCGATCGTTCTAATGTATATCCGAAAGGAGTTTTGGAAGATGTTTTGGTGCAGGTTAACCATTTGATCTTTCCAGCCAATTTCTATGTGCTTGAGATGGAAGATTCAGCCCACTCTCCACCATTGCCAATCTTACTTGGATGACCTTTCATGAAAACAGCCCAAACCAAGATTGATGTGGCCAAATGAGCATTAACGATGGAGTTTGGTGGCGATATGATTAAATTCAATGTTTCTGAATCTGTTAAGAATCTTAATGATGTTCGTTCTTGTTTTGCCATTGATGTGATTAAAAATTTAGGGCAGGAACGTTCAGTAGCACCAATCAAGAATGATGTATTTCGAACCACCATCGATAAGGGAATTGGAGTGGATCACAAGGTCACTGCCCTCAAAACACCAAATATGGTCGAGAGCACCACTTGTGGAAGTGTTGACAGTGTTGCCACTTCATCGTAGTACATTGGTGAGCCACCTATTCCAATTCTAATACCCATTTCAATTAATTGGTTGTTACCTTCTTTGGTGCAGGTACCCAATCGAATCCAAGCTGGTGGAAGAGTTTACATTGACTTTAGAAAGTTCAACGCCAAAATCAGGAAGAATCAATATCTCTTGCCGTTCATAGATCCAATGCATGAGTATTTTGAGGAGCATGTCATGGAGGATGTACCCCTTCATGCCGTGGACCCTAATAGAGCTTAAAAGGAGGTATCGTCCGGCTGGAAGACGTTAAAGCAAGCGCTTCTTGGGAGGCAACCCATGCATTCAAATAAAGAAGACCCAAGAATCTCCGGCTCCACAACTAGATTTGTGTTTCTTAACCCTACTCTTTATTGCTTTTACTTTGCCATATTTGTCATGATTGTTAGTTGTATTGTTTGCTTGCTTGCATGTGAGTCTATGTTTGAAACATTGAGGACAATGGTTGGTTGAAGTGTTGGGGGGGGTAAACAAAGTGTTCTCATTGATATTTTCGTTGGATTTCATTACCTATCACTTCTAAAGTTGTTACTTAATGTTTTTAAGTGTTTTTAGTGTGTTTTGAAGTGTTTTAGTGTGTTCTGTTTTAAAAATACAAAAATTAGAAAAAATTCGAAAAAAGTTTTGAAAAAACCCAAAAAGAGTCGTTTTTGTGTGTTTGTGTCTTAGGGTACCTTCCAATACAATGATTAGGATTTGGTTTTTAATTGCATGACTGTTAAAGAGCGTTACAAACATGGATGGAAGTTTGATATGCTCTTTGGTTTATGCTTAGTTGTAGTTGTCATTTACGAATTCACATGTAAACACAAAAGGAAAAAATCAGTTTTTGTAACATGCTTGAAGGAAGAAACTCAAACTAACGCTACAACCCTGAGAGACTTGAGCCTATACGTTATTTGGAAAGTTATTAATCTGTGATGTTTTTGTTTTCTAAAGTCATTGCATGATCTCATGATTTCGTTGCTTGGTTGCTACTTAGAATGTGTTTTCATCATTATAGATCTAAATACTAGAACTTATGCCCATTTCATTCAAAGCATAAAATTGATTGCCTAACAAATAACAAGATGAAGTTGTTTAGTTAAACCAGAGCCAAAAAGCCTTATCCTTTTGCATATATATTGTAGGTTTAACCCCGTTGAGCCTTAGTTAGCCTATTTTCTTTGTTAGCCCACATTATCCTTACCTAGCCTAGTATAGGACTATCCATACCCTTGTTCTTAAAGGATAGTGAAGCATGACTTAGCGGGAATTCCTTTTGATCGACATTATGCAGAAAAGCAAGTGTGGGGGAAGGTTTTTTTTTGGGAATTTGTATGGTTGTACGTTTGGGTGCCAAAAAAAGAAAGAAAGAAAGAAAAAATTTGAAAAGAAAAGAAAAAGAAAGAAAACGAGTTGAGAAATAAGTGAGAATGAGCTCACAAGTATTGGTTGTTGAAGAAAGATTCATACAAGTTTGAATTTGGCCCTAAAAGTTGTATGAATCTCCCCTTTGTGTTCAAAGTTGGTTGCTGCATTTAAAAGTGAATTCTAAGTGTTGATTGCATTGTTTTGCTTACTATTTCTTTAAGAACTTTTGTTTATCTTTTACCTTTCTTTGTTGGCCAATACCTTAGCCCCGTTATAGCCCTTAGACTTCTATCTTGATTGTTATGTGTTTCAATATGTGGAGTTTGAGATTGGTATGAGCATATGGTATCCCTGGTTCACACTTCTAAGTAGTAGCATTCAGTTCATGAGATCATATACATATGTGCATTAATAATTCCAGAAAGTGCTTTCTTTGTTATAACATATGTGAGTGTTTAGTCTACATGTTTACATCAATCTTCTCACATATACCTAGTGTAGGGAGTGTAGTCAGAAAATCTGTGTGAAAATAGAGTGTATATTCGGTGAGGAATTGAGGGATTCTCTAAGGCATGTTACTACATTCAAAATGTTGTTTTAATTGATTAAATGCGAGCTAGTGGGTGGTGACTGCGATTAAGTATGAGTTCAAGGGTAAGGATGACTAAAATCTATGTGAGTAGTGATTTTTAACATGTCATGTTCCATTGGAAATCCCTGAGGTGAACGTTGGAAGGTTTACATTATGTTTTGTTTGTTTTGTTTTGCTTGAGGAATAGCAAAAGCTAAGTGTGGGGGAATTTGATAGGAGCATATTTATGCGACTTAGTTAGCTTGTTTCTTTGCATTTAGTGAGTTAATTTCTAGTTATAAGAGTGTTTTAAGCTATTTTCATGTGTTTGTAGGTTCAAATGACAAAGTTGGCAAGAAAGTGCAATTTGGAGCATTTTAGAGCAGTTTTGGGCTTGGAATGGATATCACATACATGGAGCAAGGTGGATGGACGTTTTTGAAGTTCAAGAGAGGCGAGGAATGTGCTAAAGATCTGGAGAATTAATTCAAGACATTGAAGATAAGGAATCAGGTAAAGAAAATGAAACATTATCCAAACAGCCTTATCTTATCTGAACCTTATCTTATCCTTATCTTATCCAACCTAATCTTATCTTATCCTAATCCTATTTCACCTTAATTCCAGCTGCAATGGGGAATTCTTTTCAGACTTGGACACATAAAAACTTGTTTCTATAAGGCTATTCTACCTATCCCTTCTAGAAGTCCTATTCTTTGTCCTACAAAGATCCTATTTCACCTTAATTCTAGCTGCAAGGGGGAGTTCTTTTCAGACTTGGACACATAAAAACTTGTTTCTAGAAGGCTATTCTACCTATCCCTTCTAGAAGTCCTATTCTTTGTCCTACAAAGGTGGTGCCTGGTCCCTTTAAGTTCTTCTTCTAGAAGCCGCACCCTTAACCCTATTCTCTTTGGTTTCTGACTTCTAGATGGCCTTTTCCTTGTGGGATTGAAGTGTTTAATTCTTCTCCAAAACAAAGTCCTCTTGTGCCGTGAGTTTTGCCCTATAAATACACTATTTTGCCGCATAATTTCAGACCACTAATACTACCACCACCATAACACACAGATAAGAGCCTTAACTCAGAAAATCCCCATTGTGCCGTAGTTGTGCAAGAAAGGAGAAGAAGAAGCCACCTGGAGCCGTGCTTGCCATTCAAGACATTGGATTGTTGGAGCGTTTCTAGGTGTATTCTATCCTTTGTTTTCAATGTTTAATTTTAATTGTCTTTGTTTAATTGCGAACATGAGGAACTAAACTCGTTTTAGCTAGGGGGAATTCAAAGCCATGAACGTATATGTGACATGAGTTGATTACGTCCAATTATTATTTCATAAATCGTGAATGCAATTTACTTAACTGTTTGATTGAAAACTTATTCTTGTATGTTGATTAAGGATGCATACTTAGTTTGCATGGATGAATTTGATGCTAGAATATAAGGGAGTTTCACCTAATAGTTACAAACTTATATTTACAAGTAGTGGAGGTTGCTAGTCACAATCGCGTTAAGTAAATTCCTGGTAGGAGTGTCATGCTATTTATAGTCACGAATGTCATGTCAATGCTTATGATTTTCATAGAACTTAATGATCTTTGATATGTATCTCTATCATGCTGTTCATATAGGGAACTTCATAAGAATAATTTGGTTGCGTCGCTGAGTCCAATTTAATGAATTTAGGAAAATCTGATGGTTAATTAGTGATGTTCACGGTTAACTTGGGGCATTGTCATTCATGGTTTATAGGAATAATAACTGGAAATCGATTTGTGTTGCATATGTGTCATGTGTGGAGAAGGACCCTCTAGCTAGCCTTTTACCCTTAAAGTCATCCAAATTCATACCCTTTTAAGTTTGTTTTACAAGTTTGTTTGTTTAAGTTTTAAATTCGTCAGAACAATTCCCCATTTAGTATTTCAAATCTTCTTAGTTTAATTTTCGTCTAAATCACCCCTTAGTGTTAGCTTTGAAACTCATAGGAACTTAGTTTGTGTGTTTTGAGTCAGTTTAGCTTGTTTTGAGTTGTTTAAAGTCTAGTTTTCTGTTTTTGATCTAGTTTAGTATTTTAGAGTCTAATTTGTGTAGATTAGCATCCCTTTTAATCTGAAGAAAAACGTGATATAGTAGGAATGAATTTCTTGTATATTTCACTCGACTAGGATTACAAATTTATACACAATTTACAAATCAAAGTCTTACTCTATTGCCTATAATTATGCAAAGACAGATACAGGAAAGGTAACAAATAACTACTTATCAATTACAATATTCGACACTTAAGTTATGGAATTCTTTCCTTTAACATTCAACCTGCTGAGCAGCACTTCGAATTGTGTCGAACTCAATGGCTTAGTGAACAAGTCAGCTGACTGATTTGTAGTTCGAATGTAGGCCATCTGCACTAGTCCCCTTTGAATCTTTTCACGTACTAAATGACAATCAATCTCTATGTGCTTTGGTCGTTCATGGAACACAGGGTTCGAAGCTAAATGCATGGCCGTTTGGTTATCACAAAACAATGTAACTGCTTGCTTGTGAGTTACTCTCAAGTCCTTCAAAATATTTTTTAACCATGTAATCTCACAACAAGTAGTGGCAATATAACGATATTCTGCTTCCGCTCTTGATCGGGACATAGTACTTTGTTTCTTTGTCTTCCAACAAATTGGTGCTTGTCCAAGCAGGATGTAATAGCTAGTTATTGATCTCCTCGTATCTTTACAGAGCGCCCAATCGGCATCACAAAATGCTCGGAGCTTTAATGAACCTGTAGAGGGTAGGAGAATCCCTTGCCTCGGTCGTGCTTAATATATTTGAGGACTTTGTGAGCAGCTTCGAGATGTGGCTACCTTGGTTTATCCATGAATTGACTTAGCACATGGACGGCGTAAACGAGGTCAGGCCTTGTAATGGTGAGGTAAATCAAACAACCCACAAGTCACCAATAAGGAGATGGGTCGGTAAGCAACTCCCCATTCGTTTGTGTGAGTGACAAGTTATGCTCAACAGGAAATCGTGAGGGTTTAGCACCCAGAAAACCTGCATCTTCCAAAATTTCCAACGTATATTTTTTCTAACACAATGTAATTCCTTACTTTCATTGCGCCACCTCTATCCCTAAGAAATATTTGAGTTGGCCCATGTCCTTTAACTTGAAGTGATTTGCAAGAAATTGCTTGGTATCTGAGATATCTTTCAAGTTGTTTCTTGCCAATATTACATCATCCACATAGACTAACAATGCTATAAAGCTACCTGGACAGTTTCAAACGAACAATGAGTAGTCAGACCATGATTGATGTAATTCGGCAGATTTAAGAGCACTAGATAACTTGATAAACCATTGACATGAAGCTTGTTTTAAACCATAAATGGATTTGTGCAACTTGCATACCCGATTCTCCCATTTTCGTCCAAATCCAAGAGAAATGGACATGTAAACTTCCTCATAGAGATCACCATTCAAGAATGCATTATTAACATCAAGTTGATGCAAATGCCATCCTTGAATCACAGCAACACTGAGAAGCACACAGACAATGGTGAGTCTGGCCACTAGAGCGAAGGTTTCCCGATAATCAACCTCTTCAACTTGACTAAAGCCGTTCGCAACCAAGCGAGCCTTGTACTGTTCGATAGTGCCATCAGGTTAGAGCTTCATTTTGTAGACCCATTTGCATCCGATGGGTCTTTTATGAGGTAGCAAAGTAACAAGACTCCATGTTTTGTTATCTTGGAGTGCTTGGATTTCACTATGCATGGCGACTCGCCATTTGGGATCCTGAACTGCGTGGTGAAAACTGGTGCGTTCTTTGAGAATGGTGAGTTGTGTAGTGAAAGTTTAATGGGTAGAAGAAAGACGATTATATGATAAGGTATGAGCAAGAGAGTGAGCAGTACCTGATGATATGACCACGTTCGTGGAAGATGATGGGATTTCCGTGAGGGAAGGGCTGCCTAGACATGAAAGTCTTGTAAAAATGTTGATGGGTTGGTTGTGCGTATAAGACGAAGAGGTGGAGCTGGTGTTGAGGTGAGCACTATCGGAGTAGATGAGGGGAGTTCTAGTGGAAAGGCAAGGAATGGTGAAGATGGAGGTTCATTTGGTGGAGCAACGGTGGTCAGGGTGGAATTTGGAGATGGGGTGGATGATGGAATGTGTGTGGGTGTGGGGTCAAGAGAAGTATTTGGGGTTGCATGGGAAATGGACGTATGAGAGTGGGGTGGTGGGAAGGTATCCATGTCAAAAGGGAAGGTCTAGTGATCAGAAGGGTGGTTAGGCAATTGTGCAGCGGATGAAGTGGTGGTTTAGCTAGGGAATTGATCCTCAAAGAAGTGGATATCTCGGGAAACAAAGGTCTTTTGGAGTGTGAGATCGAACACACGATATCCTTTTTGGCCATGAGGATAACCAAGAAATATGCAACGGGTCGCATGAGGTTCAAATTTGGTAGGTTTAGTGGCATGTGTAGATGCGAAACACAAACAACCGAAGACTCTTAAATGAGATTAGGTTGGCTCTTTTTGAAATAATTTTTTGAATGGCGTCTTACCATGAAGAAGGGGGGTGGGTGTACGATTAATAAGATAGACAGATGTGAGTATGGCTTTCCCTAAAAAATGCTTTGGAAGACCCGCTTGAAAAAGCAAAGCACGGGCAACATTGAGTAAATGTCGATGTTTGCATTCAACAACACCATTTTGTTGGGGTGTGTTGACGCAACTAGACCGATGAAGGATCCCTTTGGTTGCAAAAAAATGTTCAAGTTTGAATTCTGGGCCATTATCATTGCGTACAATTTTGACTTTGGTATCGAACCGATTTTCAACCATATAGATAAATGAGACTAGAAGTTCCTGTGTATTTGATTTATGTTTCATCAAATAAACCCATGTGCTCCTAGAGTAATCATCAACTATTGTGAGAAAATATTTTGCACCAGAAAGTGAAGGTACTTGATAACCACCCTAAATGTCAACGTGTATCAAATCAAAACATGCCTCACTTGAAATGGAACTTAGTGAAAATGGTAATCTGGTTTGTTTGGCCAAAGTACAAATTAAACATTTGTCTACATCACAAGACTTATTTTTGAGAAATGGAAAGAGCATGGATACTTTGTTGGAAGAATGTCCAAGGCGTTGATGCCAAAGATTGGGAGATAGTGTTCGAACAAAATTACATGTTCTTTTCTTTGCTTGGTTGAGGTAGTAGAGTCCCTCATTCTCAGTTCCCGTCCCAATCATCTTCCCCGATCGTAGGTCCTGTATCACACAAAATTGACTGAGAAAAATGGTGATATATAAGGAGTCATATGCTAGTTTACTGATGGAAATCAAATTTAATCGAAAAGGTGGCACACACAGGACATTATCAAGGATGAAATTGGGAGAGAAGACAATTTTTCCAACATGAGTAACCTTAGCCAACGAACCATTTGGTAATTCGATGGTATGATTTTCAACAGCCTTTGAATGAGTAAGAAGGTCGAGACTACAAACAATATGGTCAGTAGCTCCACTATCCAAGATCCAAACATGTTTCTTTCCATTTTGAGTGAATGTAAAGGCTTTACCTGAGAGCTCCTCATGATTGGAAGTATTACTAACGTGATTAGCCATATAAACTTTGTTCTTTCTCAACATGCTCAGAATCTACTTGCATCCTTCTTGAGAAAAAGGAAAATTGGAAGCAACTTCTTTCTGGTCAGGTACGTAAGAAGTGACCTAATTCCCTTTGGAGCGATTTTGCTCTCCTTCCGCAGCAGCTTTTCTTTTGTGGCAAAAATCAAATGTATGTCTTTTCCAACCACAAAAGGTACATTTAAGGTGTGCACGACAATCCTTGGTATTGTGATTTGTTTCGTGACATTTTTCACAGTTGGTGCCGATCTCTCATGGATTAGATTCACGTTTTGCATTCTTCACAACAAAGACAGCTGCTTCTGGTTGTGGTGAAGATTTTCCATTCGAGACCTCTGCTTCTTTTTCATGGCGAAGGACTAGTGAATATGCCTTGTTTACTATTGTTAAGGGATCTATCAGAAGTGTGTTGCTGTGGACCGTAGTGTACGACTCATTTAGACCCATGAGAAACTTCATTGTTTTTTGGGTCTCTACATAAGAGTTGATCTCTTTGGTTGTTCCACAGCTGCATGCGGGAATCGAACAAAGCACATCACGCTCATCCCAGAGACTCTTCAGTTTAGTAAAGTAGGAACTTACAGTCATGTTGCCTTGTAAGCAATCATGAATTTCGTTTTCTACATGGAAGAGTTGAACAATGTTTGCATGAGAGAAATGTTCCTGCAAATCGAGCCACATTTGTTGGGTGTCCTTGCAAGTGATGATGCTTCCAGCGATGTCTTTCGACATTGATCCCAACAACCATGTTTTGACTAGGTTATTGCAACGATTCCATTGTTGTAACTCTTCGAGTTGATCTTCTGGTGGCTTCTTAATTGATCCATCGACAAGACTAATCTTGTTCTTGACCGTTAGGGCCATGCTCATGGATTGAACCTATGTGCTATAGTTGTCTTCCACCAAGGGCTGTGGCACGGGAATTGCGCCAGGCTGGTCCGAATGATGGAGATACAGAGGATGATTAGGATTCTCCCATTTGGAATTTGAAGTCATGCCTGATTTGGTTGGCTTCTCTCATGTGTTGTCTCCCATGGCTATGTAGGCTAGGGTTTTGGTTTGTGTTTCGTTGATTTCTCAGGTTAGTGCTCTGGTGCCATCAAGAAAAACGTGATATAGTAGGAATGAATTTCTTGTATATTTCACTCAACTAGGATTACAGATTTATACACAATTTACAAATCAAAGTCCTACTCTATTACCTATAATTATGCAAAGACAGATACAAGAACGGTAACAAATAACTACTTATCAATTACAATATTCGACACTTATGTTATGGAATTCTTTCCTTTAACACCCTGGCCTAGAACTATCCCTACTTACACATACTACATCTATAGGGTTTAAGTTTGTGTGCTATTTTATATCATATCAGAAACGTGATGCGGCTAATGAAAGACAAAAAGAAATACTTAATCGAGAAAGCTAGATGATTAGAGAAGAAAGGATGACTCAAGCAGATCATGACAATATAAACAAGCCTCTAGTAGGAATGTCTCCAAATTCTAAATATTTTTTGACATCGGAAAAAAGAGACGTGGTGCGAAGGAGGCGTGCAAGAGACGAGGAAACAAGTCAAGGGGGTTCTAGCTACACAGATACTAGCAACGAAGATCTTAGCACCACATATCCTAGCTCCTCAAACTTTGTATAATTTCTTATTTATTTCCTAACTAATTTAATTTCGTCTTTATTTTTAGTACTTTATGTAATTTCTTATTTATTTTTAGTGCTTTATGTAATTTCTTATTCATTTGTAGTACTTTATGTAATTTCTTATTTATTTGTAGTACTTTATGTATTTTTTTATTTATTTTTAGTACTTTATGTAATTTCTTATTTATTCGTAGTACTTTTCTTATTTATTTTTAGTACCAAATAAAATAACATAAACACATCAAATAAAATTACGTAAACTCACCAAATAAACTAAAAAAAGCACACCAAATAAACTAAGAACTTTATTCTTCCACCACAAGCTCTTTTTAATTATCTTCACCTTGTTGCAATCCCCACTGGTGCTCAATCAAGTCATTTTGACGGCTTAAGTGCCAGTATGGCTCTTGCATTGAAGTGTACAGAACCCATCATATATGTGTATTTTTTGTCGTTTTATATTTATAAATTCATTGAATCCAACGGCTAAGATCTAATATGATCAAGTCCAACGATAAAAAGAAGATCTAACGGTCCAAATTTAAATCTAAGGGCTAAAATAATTTAAAAATTTTATTTTATGTGTTTCATATTCTTTCTTAATGTTTCACGAGTTTCATGGTGTCGGTTTAGTGATTTTTCAATATTTATTAGAATTTAAATATTTTTAGGTTAAAATGTTCATAAAATTAAATTAGAATAGTCTACATAATTTTTTTTAAAGTTAATTTAAGGAAAAAAAATTATCCTAAATTCATTCTTTAATAATCTCGGGCTTAAAAATTTGACCCAGAAAGGTTGGATGAGGAAAACTGTTTCTGAGTTAAAACCTAATTTTTTGGGTTAAAATTTTTTAAGTCAAGAGTTGGAGATGGAACCTGAAACTTTAAATTCTTTATTGCAAAAGACCGACCAGTCGATTAGTTAGGTCACCCAATCTCACTATGAATCCTTCAGAACTCTACGCCCTTAATCCGCAGCGAATCTTCTACGGCTTGAGAAAATAAAAGTAGATTACCGATATGGAATTGGTTGCAAGGTGAAGTTAAAGTAATATATAGTTGCAGAAGACGCAACTGTGGGGTTATTTCCCTTCCATAAATTAAAGAAAGCTATGCCCTACATGCCTTATTCATGTTTTTCTTATCTCAATCATGTTCTCATTCAGGTCCTCCTCATCTTGTCACTAACATGCAAAAGTTGATTTTTCATGCATTGTTCAATCAATTTTCCTACTAATCCACCAAACATATGATGATAAAAAAAAAAAAAAAGGTTGACAAGAAAATTTTAGCACATGACAACTCAAAGATACAATAATTGCACAAGGTTCTCAATGGGTAGGCCATTCACTCATTCAACATTTTTGTGTTCTTTTATATGACATTGTACCCAATTTTGGTAGGCAAATGGAAAGTTAAATTTCTTGTCTGGTGATATATATGAGCAGGGGTTGGGGTCTCCACTCTCCAGGGTCTTCTAAATACATAGCACAATCATTTCAATATATATATGCATCTTGAACTATTTTGCAGCTTTTTGAGCCTGCAGAGCTCAACGATTTCATTCAAAAAAAGTTTAATGATGATTGGGGTCACGGCCTTAAAATGGAAGCTTCAGCAGAAAAAATAGGAGCTTGTTTTCTTAGTATGATAGCAAGATGGTTTGCATGGATTGATGATTGTTGTTCTGAGCTGAGCTGAGCCCTTTTTAATGGATTTCTACAGCATGCATGATAGATTGATATTGCTCCTATCCTATTTTCAACCGTATATTAGATTTAACTCTAAAAGTTACAAAATTTATGTGGTGCGCATGCCGAATAATTATAAGTTAATTGCATCTTTTTTTTTGTGAATGTGGGTGTGCTAACTCACAATTGAGCTCGCTCGGGTGAGTAGAATAGATATGGTAGTGGTGGTGTCGAATGCGTTGTTTACTTCTGTATCTGAGCGATTACGGCCGAGGAAAGAACATGTCTTGGCCTTGGATTCTAAAACTTAAATAGAAGGTTACTAAATCAAAGTGAAGTTCAAGATCTTCTGCACCAGATTCGGCTGCCTCGACTATCTCCGTGAAAATATAGGTGCGCTGAATCAGTATCAGATTGTAGGAACACATGTACTCAAAGAAGAGCATTTTTATAGTGAACGTGGTTTGGCCTTCTAAATGCCAAACTATAAAGTGCACTTGGGAGTAACCAATTATATAACACTTCACTTTGCTAGGAGGCTAATGAAGTGACATCTTTTGGTTAAAAAGTTAGAAATTCTTTACCCACCGAGACTTGGACAGATAACCAACTAACCAGAAGTAGTGTTGTTCACTTGTCCAGATTGAAAGGTGCCCCTAAATCCCCTAGTTCTACAGCTCCAGTGTTGTTCACTTATCTGAACTGAAGGTGTCGCCAGTAGCCAACACATTGTTGTTCACTTATCTAAATTGAAGATAAGTTGGTGGGAAAGTTAGGATACTTGATGTCTTTCTTCTAGGGTTGTGAGAAGTGTTTTGCGTAGAGCATTTGAGTTGTTTGTTGAGTTGGATGGGTCTTCAGTATCAGGTTGTAGGAACACATGTACTCAAAGAAGAGTATTTTTATAGTGAACGTGGTTTGGCCATCTGAATGCCAAACTATAAAGTGCAGTTGGGAGTAACCAATCATATAACACTTCACTTTGCTAGGAGGCTAATGAAGTGACCTATTTTGGTGAAAAAGTTAGACATTCTTTACCCACCTAGACTTGGACAGATGTGTTGGAAGTATACCCACAAAGCCACTCATTTGATGTAATAGCTTTTGGAATACTCATTGTATTAAACTATTGTATGTTTAATAAAGGGCAAAGCTTATTGTTAATCACTATTTATTGTATCATGTGTTTAAGCAATAAGGGAATCCAAGGAATGTATTTGATCTAAGAGAGAAGTGATTTAAGTAAGTTAGATTAACGAGACGTTTCTCTTATGTTCATTCCTAAAACGTTCCTAGCCCTAGGATTGCCAATTGGGCATTGACAATCCGCTAAGGTTGGTATGTGTTATGTCAACTCAAGCGTGAGTATGACCAGTCTCAAGTCATTTAGTGTTGGACACTAAGGCAACACACATAGGTGCTCGAAAGAGTAATCGAGTATACTGAACAACGATCAAAAGAGAGTTCGAGCATACATGTCATGTAAGAACTCATAAGTTGCAATATGCAAAGTAGTCATTTGACTTGAGGCACCATTGATGTCTAATGGTTAGGTCCTTGATCTTTGATTATGTCAAAGGCATTCCATTGAGAGTGTCCACGGCATTGTTGGGGTCAAGCTATCTAGTCATGTAGGCATGCGAATGCACAACAAGGGATCTCTAGCCTTCCATGGTGGAAGGAGAATACTCTGAGATATGATTCGAGAGTCTTTGGCCAAAGCATACAAATATGACTTAGGAAGAATGTTCCAAATCATTATTCAATTGAATCATATAGAGAAATATCACATTGGATAGTAGACATGAAACAAACTATCACTCAAACAATGTGATTAAGAGTATTGTATTAAAGAAGGATCGTATTGCATTGTAATTGTAACTGGATAGGTTCTCCAACCACTTCTACTTAGCTTGGGTAGCCATGACATACTGCTAGGTGTCACTCATGGTTTGTGGAAGCCCTGAGGATTAGCAAACACTAACCTTCATCAAAGGGAGAATTGAAATGTAGTTTCAATTCACAATCGATCGTTAAGAGTAACAATCGCCCACTGCCTCGCTAATTGGAACCTAATGGATCGTACATCGAGTAAGGATGAAAGTGAAGAAATATAAATGAGATGGATAAGCAATTAAATAGTTTAATTGAGAATGGTCAAGATTAATTAATTAGTTAATTAATCTTACGAAAGGTTCGTATTGAGCTTTTAAGTTAGTTTTGGGCTTCGGGGTCCAAAAGTGTTTGGTCCACTAGGCCCATTATGTTTAAGTTGTATGACAACTAAAACAAATATGGGCAAATAGCCCAATCACTTAAGATGGCTGGCCATAGTGAGGGAAGTGGGAAGTTTTGTTTAATTGCAAGTTTGCCACTCACCTAAGAAAAGAGATATAAAAGCATCTTTATAGCTTTGACCTCATTAGGGTTTTCTTGAGGCAAAGAATCGAAACACTTTCTCCCTTTTTCTCCAAGAGAGGCCGGCCACTTAGGGAGGATTTAGCTAGCAATCTTTTCCTCTCTAAGTCATCCATTTCATCTTCACACCTCATCCTTGGTGTGGAGACTTAGAGACACCAAATCTTTGGTGTTCTTGGAGATCCTTTCCTCACATCATCAAGGAGCAAAGGAGCATCAAAAGGAGAAAATCACAAGGAAGATCCAAGGAGCTAGGAGGTGACTTGAAGGCCCTCCACTTCGGTGAATCCTTTGTGTAAACAAGGATGAGCTTCAAGGGTAATGAATCTCAAAATTCTTCTTCTCTTTAATATTGTTAAAGAGTCTTGTGGTTCACCATTCACTAGGCTTTGAAAGTCATGGGTTTTAGAATTGTTTTTGAATGCATGCCTACTTTAAAGTGTTATTAGTTTGCATATGTGTTCAAATGTTCTCACATGTTCTTAGCTAGGACAGAATTTTTCCTTCAAGTGGTATCAAGAGCCTAGGTCTAGAGTATGGTGAATCCTTTTGGGTTTTGTGTTTTTTCATGGTTTGTGATTTAAATGTTGTAAATGTTGCAAGCTTTGTTCTTGCTTTTTGAATATAAATTTTGCTTGAAATTTAGCATCTCAAATGTTGTAGATGTAGTTCATTTAAGCATGAATATTGGAACTAAAATTTGGTGCCATGTATGTGGGGAAATTCGGCCAAATCCAAAGGGTGGATTTTTGGGTTCATGTTTGTCCTGTTAAAAGTGTTTTAAAGTGACTTTTGGAACCCCTATGTACCCTAGGATGTTAACCCTCTTTTGAGTAGTGAAAATTTGAGTTTTATTGAGTGAAAACATTCATGGAGCTCTTATGAGTTTTCATGTGTGTTCTTCAATGTTCTTGATGTTCTTACCAAGAACAAAAAGGTTTGGTGTTTTGATTCAAAGTGTTTGATGTTTTTCATAAAGTTTTGGTTTGTTATTGGTTGGTGATGGATGATTGGTGATGGATGATTTGTATCATTATTATTTGACAAACTTACCTCTTACAACCCATACCAATCAAGCTTTTCAACCATGCCAATCAACTATTCAACCCATACCTTTCACCTTTTCAACACACTTTATGAAATTTTGAATTTTCAACAAAAACCAACCCATCCTCAACTACCTAAAACCGGCCACCCCTTAGTGGGAATACTTTTGGGGCTTTTATGCAATTACATAAAGTTTTGATACTTTTGTGTATTTGCACTTTGACCCAAAAGTTTACGTTTTTACGTAAAGGCCCAAAATCACTAAAGGACAAATTGTTTTGCTCCTTTAATGAAGTTTTTGTAATTGTTAAAATTTTGGGTTCTAGTTGTAAATACATGAAGTTGTGGACTTGTGTTTTTACAAAGTGACCCCAAAAGGTTTGTGTTTTGCTTAGTGGCCTAATAGTTGAGGTCATTGTTTTTCGGCCCAAAATATGATGAGAACAAAATGGTTTTGTCTCTTTAATGAGAATTGGTGTTCATTTCATTTAGTTCCATTTGAATCAATTCTATGAATCTGAAAACCTATTGTTTAAGTTGCTTTCTTAGTTAATGTGATTGATTAAGAAAAGGGTGATTATGAACCAAAGGCCTCGATAATTGAGCTATGTGATTGGCCGTTTTGCATTATCAATGTTTGGGTTAAGTAGTTTAGATTTGAATGTAATTTGATTAGTTCAAATGTGTTGTAAAAGGGCATAAGTCCTTCCAATTTGTTGTAAAAGGGCATAAGCTCTTCTCTTTATTTCAAGTATTCCTTTTTTGTTTATTTGTATGCAAATTGGAATAGTTGGGTCCAACGCCCAATAGGAAATAACGGTTTAATTAGATTAAACGCGTAACTAAAATCAACAACTACCTACCTTAGACCCAAAGTCCAACACAAGGCTCGTGTTGGATCAAATCAAACGGTTCATAATCATCCTAAGTTCTTCTTTTTTTATTTTTTAATAAGATTAAAATGAAATTGATGTAGCCCAACACTACTCCCTCTACAAAATGAATATTAAGTTGATAAGCGAGAGATGCTTTGAACATCTCTTCGTAGGCCTTCCACCGTGGTGGGCTCCAATCATTTGTGACTTGTACACCGGCTTCACCCTATCATAGGGAAGTTCAAAGTATATGCTTACCTTCATGAGGAGTTCATATGAACATACATGATGTGGTAAGGTAGGCAACGAGGATGGCCATCATCATATCATTGAGAGGCTATTCTTGAACCCCTACACGAACTAGCATGGTGGGAATAACTTAACTAAGTGCAATGGTGCCGAGATCATATCATTGTGAAGCATCATTCTCTAGAGGCCAAACGAGATGGGTAATTACAAGAGTTGTAAATGACTAAAGTGTTATTCTCTCATCATTATTGTTGCTAACCGATATTGTATCATCGTGAGGTGGGCTTGGTAATGGCGAGCCTCCCATACCCCGCTAAGAGTTCAACATAACTCTCGAATTCCATTGAGGGATGTGGAATTTGCCAAAAATAGTGGGTGGTACTATTTGATTTAAGACCCAATCAAGTAGTTTTAAAATCAACAATCTAATACGATTTCTGTTATGTTATGTAGTTAACGACATGCCTAAAATAATACCCACCATTATACTTGACAAAAGGGGCCTTAGGGGCCAACGTTTCCTTGCTTGGTATCGCCAAATTGAGAATGTCTCAAAGGTGAAAGACATATTGTATGTGCTTAAGCAATCCCCTCCTCATGTACCTCATACGAAACTAGCTTCAAAGGAGGAGTGTCAAAATTATGCTAAACACCATGAGGATGACTTACAAGCCAAATGCTTAATCCTCACTTCACTTAGTGAGGAGCTTAAGAAGCTCCATAAGCACATGGACACTTCTTGTGCCATGGTTGATAGTTTGCATAAGATGCATGACATTGAGACAAGTAACGTACGATTCTCAAATGTTTGTAATCTATTAAATGCCAAAATGGCAAAGGGGACATCGGTCCAAAAACATGGACAAAAGATGGAAAGGATCTTTCAAGATCTTGAAAGTTTAGGAACTTCCATCGATGGGAAAATGGCCCAATACTTTTTCCTTGCATCTCTCTTGAATGATTTCACTAAGTTTATAGTAAACTATAAAGTGAATAGATTTGATCATACTTTTACCGAGATGATTGACATATGCTATAAGTTTGAACAAGGTTTCAAAAAGGACAGTGGGAGTGAGAATGCAATCACAAGGAAAATGTTGCATAAGAAGAAGGCAATAAAATCCAAAGGAACATTCTTTCATTGTGGAAAGGATGAACGTTGGAAGAAGAAATACAGGGTGCGCATTGCGAGCCTTATGACATGAACTTTTGAAGGGACTATTTCTGTCATAGAGAGTGCTTTTACAGTGAGCTCCAATTCCTGGATAATTGATTCAGGCGCTAGTCAACATATCTGCAATTCGTTGCAGGGACTAACATGGAGTATGACACTGCGCAATGGGGAGATGATTGTGCGAGTTAGGAATGGCACTAAGATCTCTGCAAAAGCAATAGGCACTTACATGCTTAAACTACCCTTTAGGGAAGTCTTGGAACTTAAAAATTGTTTATATTTTCCTTCATGTATAAAGAATCTGATTTCTATCTCTATGCTTTTACGAGATGGCCACTCAATATTGTTTGACAAAATGAGTTGCACTTTATACTTGAACGGTCATATTATCTCTCATGGTAATATGATAGAGGGACTTTTTCACCTAGAGACAAGTAGTGGGATGCACTGTATTGAAAGCGGGAATACCTCAAAACCCAAAAGGGCTAAAGAAGAAGTTAACCGAGAAAAGAAGTGGCATCTTAAACTTGGACATGTGAACCTCGATAAGATTCGCAGGATGTCGAAAGACGGATATTTCCGGCCATTAGGTAATGACCAAATGGGTACTTGTGAATGTTGCTTGAAAGGGAAGATGACCAAATCTCCATTCATTGGGAAGGGTGAGCATGCCACTGAAATTCTAGGGTTAATCCACACTGATGTATGTGAACCTATGTCTACTACGTCGAGAGAAGGCTTCTCTTACTATATCACATTCACCGACATTCACTCTCGGTTTGGCTATGTGTATCTTATGAAGTACAAGTTAGAATCCTTTGAAAAGTTCAAAGAATTCAAGAATGAAGTTGAGAAGCAAACTAAGAAGCAGATAAAGATCCTAAGATCAGATCGAGGGGGAGAGTATCTAAGCAACGAGTTCCTAGATTATCTCAAAGAGTGTGGAATAATATCAAAGTGGACTCCACCGGGAACTCCACAACTTAATGGAGTTTCTGAAAGGAGAAATCGAACCTTGATGAACATGGTTTGTTCTATGATGAGTTTCGCTGATCTACCAGTAACATTCTAGGGATACGCTCTATATACAGCAGCTTACTTGCTTAATAGAGTACCTTCCAAGTCAGTTTCACAAACGCCCTATGAAATATGTCATGGCAGAAAACCAAGTCTTAATCATATTAAGATTTGGGGATGTGAAGCATATGTCAAGAAGCTTGAAGCTACTAAGCTTGAAGCGAGATCAGTTAGGTGCTATTTTGTGGGATATCCTAGAGAAACTATGGGATATGAGTTCTACCATCCTGACGACCAAAAAGTCTTTGTCGCCAGAACTGCTAAGTTTCTAGAGGAAGAATTTGTTCTCAAAGGAACTATAAGTAAAACGATGGAAATTAATGAGATTAATGATGAACCACAAACAAGCACTCGACAAGTTGACAACCCTGTTCTTGAACCCCTAGCTCCACGTAGAACTGAACGGGTCAGTAAGCCACCTAAGAGGTATGGCTTAGATAATAACTTTGGGGAATTGCACCTTCTAGGTGACAATGACACAAATGAGGACCCTAGAGACTACACTGAAGTAATGTCCGACATTGATTCAAAGAGATGGCAAGAGGCCATGAAATCCGAGATGGATTCCATGTATCAAAATCAGGTTTGGACTCTTGTAGACGTTCCAGAAGTTATAATACCTGTTGGAAACAAATGGGTATTCAAGAGGAAGATAGGTGTAGATGAAAACGTGGAGACTTATAAAGCTAGACTAGTAGCTAAAGGTTACAGGCAACGAGAAGGGATTGACTATGAAGAAACTTTCTCTCCTGTAGCCATGATTAAGTCCATTCAGATTTTGCTTGCTATAGCTGTGTACCATGATTATGAGATATGGCAAATGGACGTGAAGACGGCCTTTCTGAATGACTACGAGGAAGAGCTCTATATGACACAACCCGACGGTTTCGTGTCCAAGCCTGAAAAGACTAAGGTATGCAAGCTTTAGAGGTCCATTTATGGACTTAAGCAAGCCCCCAGGAGCTGGAATATTCGTTTTGACACAGAAATCAAATCGTTTGGTTTTACTCAAAACGAAGACGACAATTGTGTTTATCAAAAGGTTGTTAGGGATGCAGTTGTATTCCTAGTGTTATATGTAGATGACATATTACTATTCGGGAATGACATTGTAGTACTTTCTTATGTAAAAGTGTGGTTGTCCAAAACCTTCCACATGAAAGATTTGGGAGATGCATCTTATGTGCTTGGGATAAAGCTCTATCGTGATAGATCTAGAAAATTAATTGGATTATCCCAATCTATATACATAGATAAGGTGCTAAGTAGGTTCCAAATGGAACAATCTAAGAAAGGTTTTCTTCCTGTGAGACATGGAATTCACCTTTCTAAGTCCATTGGACCTAAGACTCCTGAAGAAATACGGCAGATGAGTGCTATTCCTTATGCTTCCGCCATAGGAAGTTTCATGTATGCCATGATATGCACAAGGCCTGATATCGCATATGTTGTGAGCATTACTAGTCGATATCAATCTAACCCAGGATCAGAACACTGGGCAGCTATCAAGACGATCCTTAAGTACTTAAGAATAATTAAGGACATGTTCCTCGTTTATGGAGGAGCAACAGAGTTGCGAGTGGAAGCCTATACAGACGCAGATTTCCAATCTGACGTCGATGATAGAAGTTCCAACTCCGGATATGTGTACACTCTGAATGGTGAAGCTGTCAGCTGGAAAAGCAAGAAACAAGAAGTAATTGCTGATTCCACGACAGAGGTTGAATAGGTCACTGTAGCTGAAGCCGGTAAAGAAGCGTTCTGGATGAAGAAGTTCATTACTGAACTTGGAGTGGTTCCAACCATTACATTACCAGTAACTTTGTACTGTGATAATAGTGGGGCGATAGCTCAAGCCAAGGAACCCAGGGCTCATCAAAAGAACAAGCATTTTGACAGGCGCTTTAAAATCATTAGAAGATATGCTGCCGATGAGAAAGTCAACATCTTCAAGGTTGCCTCAGCAGATAACATAGCAGATCCACTGACGAAGCCAATGTCTCAAATCCGACTTGACCGCCATATGGAAAAGTTGGGTATTAGATACATGAGAAGGTGGCTTTGAGTGCAAGTGGGAGATTGTTGGAAGTATGCCCACAAAGCCACTCATTTGATGTAATAGCTTTTGGAATACTCATTGTATTAAACTATTATATGTTTAATAAAGGGCAAAACTTATTGTTAATCACTATTTATTGTATCATGTGTCTAAGCAATAAGGGAATCCAAGGAATGTATTTGATTTAAGAGAGAAGTGATTTAAGTAAGTTAGATTAACGAGACCTTTCTCTTATGTTCATTCCTAAAACGTTCCTAGCCATAGGATTGCTAATTGGGTATTGACAATCCGCTAAGGTTAGTATGTGTTATGTCAACTCAAGCGTGAGTATGACCAGTCTCAAGTCATTTAGTGTTGGACACTAAGACAAACACATAGGTGCTCGAAAGAGTAATCGAGTACATTGAACAACGATCAAAAGAGAGTTCGAGCATACATGTCATGTAAGAACTCATAAGTTGCAATATGCAAAGTAGTCCTTTGACCTGAGGCATCATTGATGTCTAATGGTTAGGTCCTGGATCTTTGATTATGTCAAAGGCATTCCATTGAGAGTGTCCACGACATTGTTGGGGTCAAGCTATCTAGTCATGTAGGCATGTGAATGCACAACAAGGGATCTCTAGCCTTCCATGGTGGAATGAGAATACTCTGAGATATGATTCGAGAGTCTTTGGCCAAAGCATACGAATATGACTTAGGAAAAATGTTCCAAATCATTATTCAATTGAATCATATAGAGAAATATCACATTGGATATTAGACATGAAACAAACTATCACTCAAACAATGTGATTAAGAGTATTGTATTAAAGAAGGATCGTATTGCATTGTAATTGTAACTGGATAGGTTCTCCAACCACTTCTACTTAGCTTGGGTAGCCATGACATACTGCTAGGTGTGATGTGAAAATTAACTTGACACACAAATTAAACCCTCTTTTTGACAGTTGTAGTATATGTGTAAGTAGGGACCGTTCTGGACCGGGGATTAGGAGGGATTGCTAAACACTTGAAACTGACTCAAAAACGTAAAAACAAAGTTTAAAACACTAAACTAGACTCAAAGAATGCAAGACTAAATTCTAAAACAGTAAAACAACTCAAAAGACTCAAAACAGCACAAAAACACTCAAAACAGCACAAAAACACTCAAAACTGCCTAAAAACACAAACTGGGCAGTTTTGGACTCTAAACACTACTTTGGACGAAAATAAGGTTTTAACTTGACTCAAGACACTTAAAAACACAAATCAAAACAGATTTTAACTAATCTAACACTTCAAAATAAAGGGGGATTTGTTTTTGACGAATTTAAAACTAAAAACAGAATCTTTGCATAAAAAAACAAACTTTAGAAAAACGATTTTGATGAATTACGAAGGGTGAAGGGCTAGTTAGAGGGTCCTTCTCCACACATGATATATGCATATGAACCAATTTCCAGTTATTATTCCTTTAGACATGAATGACAACACCCCAAGTTAACCGTGACAGCACAAATTAACCATTAGATTTTCCTTAACTCATTGAATTGAATGGAAGACGCATTACAACCAAATTATCCTTATCAAGTCTCCTAACTGTGACAGCATGATAGAAAACATATCAAAGGTCATTACGTTCTTTGAAAATCATAAGTGTTGACGAGGCATTATTAACTATGACAGCATGATACTCTTGCCTAGGATTTACTTAACATGATTGTGACTAGCAACCTTTACTACTTGTGAATATAAGTTCATAACGATTAGGTGAAACTTCCTTATACTCTAGCATCAAATTCATGCATGCAAATTAAGTGTCGACCCCCAATTAACACACACAAACAAGTTTTAATAACTCAGCTAATCAAATCACATTCTAGTCTTAAGAAACAATAACTGGACGCAATCAATTCATATAAAACATGTAATCATGGCTTCAAATTCACCTCTAACTAAAAAGAAATTAGTTCCTCATGTCCACAAGCAAACAAACATAAATAAACTTAAACATTGAACAAAGATAGAAAACACCTAGAAAGTGCTCCAGAGTCCTTCCTTCCTTGCAAGCTGCGGCACAAGAGTGTATGGCTGATTTGTGGTGTAGAGAGATGTGAATGAGAGATGGTGATGTTGAATGGTGCAGAAAATATGTATATATAGGGAGAGGGTGCGGCACCAACAAGTTATGTAGGAAAAGGATTACAAAAAGTAGTTTGTGTAGGAAAATAAAATCACAATCCTAAGGGGAAAAGATTTATGTAATCCTAGCAGGAAATAGGACATCTAGAAGGCCAAAAACCAAAGGGAATACGGAGAAAGGTGCGGCTGGATCATGCATCTAGAAGGCTTGGGGTGCCACCTTTTTAGAGACTTGTAGAAAGGGTGTTATTTGGCTGATTTTGGGGTTTCTAAAAGGGGATAGGTGCGGCACCTTTGTAAGAAGGGATAAGGTTCCTAGAAATCAGGTTTTTAGGTCTCCTAACTGAAATTGAATCCCTTTTGCAATAGGAATTAGGTTTGGATTAGATAAGGATAAGATAAGGTAGTTTTGGATAATGTTTTTGATAATTCTCCTTCTTTGTAGCTGATTCCTTATCTTCTCTAACTTGGATTTATTTCTTCAACTCTTTTGCACATTCCTATCCTCTCTTGAACTTCAAATTCGTCCATCCATCTTGCTCCAATCTTGTGATATCCATTCCAAGCCCAAAACTGCTCTAAAATGCTTCAAATTGCATCTTTTTGCCAACTTTGCTTCTAGGACCTATAAACACACGAAAATGACTTAAGACACTATAATAAGCAACAAATAACTAAGTAAATGCAAGAAAACACACTAACTAAGTTGCACAAATATGCTCCTATCAAATTCCCCCACACTTAGCTTTTGCTAGTCCTCGAGCAAAACAAAACAAACAAAACATAACCTAAACCTTCCAACGTTCACCTCAGGGATTTCCAATGGAACATAACATGTTAAAAATCATTACTTACATAGATTTTAGTTATCCCTACCCTCGAGCACATACTTAATCACAGTTACCACTCACTAGCTCGCATCTAATCAATTAAAACAACTTTTTGAATGTAGTAACATGCCTTAGAGAATCCCTCAATTCCTTACTAGATATGCACTCAATTTTCACTCAGATTTTCTGACTACACTCCCTGCACTAGTTATATGTGAGAAGATTGATGTAACAAGAAAACTAATACTCACATATGTATATAACAAAGAAAGCAATTTCTGGAATGCATGTATATATATGATCTCATGAATGGAATGCCACTACTTAGGCGCGAGAACCAGGGACACCATATGCTCATACCAATCCCAAACTCCACATATTGAAACACATAACAATCAAGATAGAAGTCAAAAGGGTTGTAATGGGGCTAAGGGTATTGGCTAACAAAGAAAGGTAAGGAGAACAAACGTTCTTAAAGCAATAGCAAGCAAAGTAATGAATATGACACTTAGAACTCCCTTAAAAACTCAGCCACAAACTTTGATACAAAGGGACAGAAAACACATACTTAGGGCCGAATTCAAATTTTTGGACCCTTTCTTCAACAACCAACACTTGTGAGCTTTAATCTCACTTATTTTGAACACTTTTCATACTTCTTCACATACTTTTCCTTTTCTTTTCTTTTTCTCACGAATTTTCTTCTTTTTTTTTTTTTTCTTTTTTTTTTTCTTCTACCCGTGCCCTTTTTTTTCTTTTTCGGCACATACACAAGAATCCCTTCCCCCACACTTGTTTGCTGCCTAATAACAAACGAAGGGAATTCACTCTAGGTCATGCTTCACTACGCCTTAAGAACAAGGGTAAGGATGGTCCTAATCTAGGCTAGGTAAGGATAATGTGGCTAACAAAGAAAATAGGCTAAATATGGCTCAAAGGGGCTAAACCTACAATACATATGCAAAGGGTTAGGCTTTTTGGCACTGGTTTTAAACTAAACAATCTTCATCTTGTTTTATGTTATGCTAATCAATTTTAGTTTTGAATGAAAGGGGTATAAGTTCTAGTATTTGGAACTATATGATGAAACGCATTCTAAGTAGCAACCAAGCAAAGAATGATGAGATCATGCAACGACTTTAGAAAACAAAGAATGTCAAGATTAATAACTCTCCAAAGAACGTATAGGCTCAAGTCTCTCAGGGTTGTAGCGTTAGTTTGAGTTACTTCCTTCAAGCATGTTACAAAAACTGATTTTATCCTTTTTGTGATTACATGTGAATTCATGAATGTCAACTATAACCAAGCACAAACCAAAGAGCATATCAAACTTCAATCCATGTTTGTAACTTTCTTTAACAGTCATGCAATGAAAAACCAAATCCTCATCATTGTGTTGGAAGGTACCCTAAGACACAAACACACAAAAACGACTCTAAAAACGACTCGTTTTGGTATTTTGAAAACTTTTTCCAAATTTTTTTGTAAATTTTCGTATTTTTCTTTCAAGACAAATAAAAATACTTCAAAACACACTAAAAACACTCAAAAATAGTGAAAAACAACCTTAGAAGTGATAGGTGATAAAAACTCACGAATTTTTCAATGAAAACACTTGTACCCCTCCACACTTAAACCAAACATTGTCCTCAATGTTTCAAGCATAGACTCACACACAAGCAAGCAAACAACATAACTAACAAACATGACAAATATGGCAAAGTAAAAGCAATAAAGAGTAGGGTTTAGAAATGCAAATCTGGTTGTGGAGCCGGAGAGTTCCTAGGTCCTCTTTATTTGCATGGGTTGCCTCCCAAGAAGCGCTTGCTTTAACGTCTTCCAGCCGGACGAACCTTCCTTCTATTCTTCAATGGAGCCCACGGCATTAAAGGATATGTCCTCCGCAATGTGCTCTTCAAAGTGCTCATAGTAAGGCTTCAAACGTTGTCCATTCACTTTGAACTCTTGTCCCGTCTTTAAACTTTGAATTTGGACTACACCATGAGGAAATACATTAGTAATATTAAACGGACCAATCCACTTAGAACGTAACTTACCTGGAAACAGACGAAGGCGGGAATTGAAAAGTAGAACTTTATGCCCATTGGAGAACGTTTTGGTTCGAATCATCTTGTCATGAAAAGCCTTTGTCTTCTCTTTGTAAATTCGAGCGTTCTCGTAAGCTTCATTCCTAAGCTCCTCAAGCTCATTCAATTGAAGCTTCCTATGGATTCCTGCGGCATCTATGTCCATATTACAGGTCTTAACTGCCCAATACGCCTTGTGCTCCAATTCAACAAGAAGATGGCATGGTTTCCCATAGATGAGCCTAAATGGGGACATTCCAATTGGTGTTTTGTAGGCCGTACGATACGCCCACAATGCATTATTTAAACGCAAGCTCCAATCTTTGCAGTTTGGCCCTACGGTTTTCTCCAAAATCTGCTTGATTTCTCTATTTGAGACCTCGGCTTGCCCACTGGTTTGAGGGTGATAAGGTGTTGCCACCTTATGCGTGACATTATATTTCTTGAGTAGCGCCTCAATGGTTCGATTGCAAAAGTGTGAACCCCCATCACTGATAAGAACTCTTGGCATTCCAAATCTAACAAATATGTTAGTTCTAACAAAAACTGCAACCACTTTAGAATCATTAGTACGGGTGGCTTTTGCTTCCACCCATTTTGAAACATAATCAAACGGAAGTAGAATGTAAACAAAACCATGAGATGAAGGAAAAGGACCCATGAAATCAATGCCCCAAACATCAAAAATTTCGACACCAAAGATAGAGACCTGCGACATTTGGTCTTTTGGTCCTATGTTTCCGGTTCTTTGACAACGATCACATGTTATGCAAAAAGTTCTAGCACCCTTACAGATAGTAGGCCAATAAAAACCACATTCAAGTACTTTACGTGCAGTCCTTTGAGTGCCAAAGTGACCTCCACATGCATAAATGTGACAAAAATTTAAAATTGAATGAATTTCAGAATCATGCACACATATACGAATGATTTGATCAGAGCAATATTTCCACAAATAAGGATCATCCCACACATAATTTCGTGCATCATGCTTGAGTTTATCACGTTGGTTATTGTTTAGCTCATTTGGAATCACTTTAGACACTAAATAATTGACTAAATCAGCAAACCAAGGTGTACTTACCTTAATGGACAGCAGCTGCTCATCTGGAAACGTCTCAGGGATAGGAATTGGGTCTTCTTCACGCACCAATCTACTTAGGTGGTCAGCCATTACGTTTTCGACTCCTTTCTTGTCCCGGATTTCGATATCGAATTCTTGAACTAGGAGCATCCATTGAATAAGCCTTGGTTTGGCCTCTTTCTTCGTAAATAAGTATCTTAAAGCTGCATGATCAGAGTAAATAATGACTTTAGTACCAAGTGAATATGAACGAAACTTATCTAAAGCAAAGACAACGGCAAGAAGTTCTTTTTCGGTCGTAGAGTAGTTCAATTGAGCATCGTTCAAGGTCCTTGAGGCATAGTAGATGACGTGCAGATTTTTGTCCTTCCTTTGTCCTAACACGGCTCCTAATGCATAATCGGAAGCATCGCACATTAGCTCAAACGGAAGATTCCAATCTGGTGGCATAATGATTGGTGCCGTGGTTAGCATCTCTTTGAGTTGGTTGAAAGCCTTCTCACATTCCTCATCAAACTTGAAAGCCACTTCCTTTTGAAGGAGACGGCACAAAGGTTGAGAAATCTTTGAAAAATCCTTGATGAATCGCCTATAAAATCCTGCATGTCCAAGAAAAGAACGAACCTCTCTAACCGAAGTAGGAGAGGGTAAGTAGCGTACAAGATCTATTTTCGATTTATCAACCTCAATTCCCCTTTCTGAAATGATATGCCCTAAAACTATGCCTTGCGTAACCATAAAGTGACACTTTTCCCAATTTAAAACAAGGTTGGTTTCAAAGCATCGTTTTAAGATTAATGTGAGATTTTCCAAACAACCATCAAACGAATCACCAAAGACGCTAAAATCATCCATGAATACCTCAATAATCTTCTCAACATAATCTGAAAAGATACTTACCATGCATATTTGGAATGTGGCAGGTGCATTGCATAAACCAAATGGCATGCGACGATAGGCAAAAGTACCAAATGAAGGAAAATTTGTGAAAAACATGTTCATTTGAGCAACATCTATCGCATGCAATTAACAATTACAGGCAGAATCATGCTTGTATGCACTCAAAACAAAACATTACCCATGAAATTCAAAGCCTAGTAGTTATGGTGAACCATGACTCAACTCAAGAACAAAGTGAGTTGAGAAACTTTATACCTTTGAAGCACCTCTTTGCTTAGCAAAGGTTAATCACCCATGTGAGGGCCTTCTTTCCTTTGTCACCTTACTCCTTGGCTCCATGGATTTGGATGGAGGAACTTTGCTTATTGGCTCCATGTCTTCTTGGATATGGATGGAAGAATTGGGTTCTCCAAAAGTCCCCAAAGTTGGAGACCTCTAAGTTCCGACACCAAGGATGGTTGAGGAAGAAGATGAGTGGCCATGGAAGAGTTAGATGCTAGTAAACTCTCCCATGGTGGCCGGCCTCTTAGAGAGCAAAGAGAGCATTGTGTTCTCATCTTTTCTCCAAAAGAAACCCTAAGGATGAAATGGCTATAAAGTTGCCTCTATACCACCTCACAATGGAGTGGCAAACTTGCAATTAAGCCAAGTTCACTACCCCTCTCTATATGGCCGGTTTTCCCATGCCTTTAGGCTGTTTTGGGCTTCTTGAATTTTGGTTGTTAAGTTGTCATACAACTTAAGCTAATGGACTTGACGATTCGAAGCCCAATTTGGGCTTTAAGGCCCAAATCTAACTCAAGGTTTAAAACGAACTTATTCGTTTGATTAATTAACATATTAATTAATCCTTGCCATAAACAATTAAACTATTTAATTGTCCTTACTCATCTTCGTTATATCCTTCAATCATTACCTTACACGGTGTGCGATCCATTAGGTTCCTTTTAGCGAGGCAGTGGGCGATTAGGACTCTTACTAATCGATTGTGAATTGAAACTTACTTTCAGTTCTCCCTTTAGTGATTATACATCTTCAGGGCTTCCACAAGCCATGAGTGACACCTAGCAGTATGTCATGGCTACCTAAGCTAATCAGAAGAGGTTGGAGAACCTATTCAGTTTGGGATTACAATGCAATACGGTCTTTCTCTAATACAATACTCTTGACCACATTGTTTGGTTTGATAGTTTATTCATGCCTACTATCCAATGTAATTCATTTACTTATATGATTACCTTGAATGTGATTTGGAACGACTTCCTAAATCTCATTCATACTCTGGCCAGAGATTCTAAATCATATCATAGAGTATTCTCCCTCAACGTTTGAAGGTTAGAGATCCCTTGTTGCGCATTCACTTGCATCCATGGCTAAGTGGCTTAACCCCAACTATGTCGTGGACACCCTCTGATGGAGTGACTTTGACATAGCCAAAGATCAAGGACCTAACCACAAGACAACTATGATGCCTCAGGTCAAAGGACTACTTTGCATTATCCCAACCATGAGTTCTCATGTGACATGAGTATGAGAACTCCTTGTTGATCGCGTTCAGTGGACTCATTCTCTATTGAGCACCTACGTACTTGTCTTGGTGTCAGTCACACCATTGACTTGAGACCAGTCACTCTTCCTAAGAGAAGACATAGCACGTACTGATCTTAACGGACTGTCAATGCCCAATTGGCAATCCTATGATCAGGAACATTTAGGATATGTATTCGAAAGAGAATGGTCTCATGAATCTAACTTCTTTAGATCACATTCTCCCTATTACATATTCCTTGGACTTATCGTTTAAGCATATAACATTTATATGAGACGGCTTAAAACAATAATCTTTGCCCTTTATATTAAACTAGATTAGTTTAACATGTGAAATGTCCGTAAAGTATCATCATATGATTGGTTTTGGGGCACATTTCCAACACCAAAGGGGCACGTGAAGGTGGTCTTTTCTTGGTCGTCCGGAGCTATGACAATTTGATTATATCCCGAATAACCATCAAGAAAACAATAAAAAGAATGACCGGCTAACCTTTCAAGCATTTGATCAATGAACGGCAAAAGGAAGTGGTCCTTCCTTGTGGTGGCGTTGAGCTTCCTATAATCGATACACACTCTCTAACCTGTTTGGATATGGGTTGGTACAAGCTCATTCTCGGCATTCTTCACCACAGTGACTCCGGATTTCTTTGGAACAACTTGAACCGGTGAAACCCAACGGCTATCCGAAATTGGATAGATCACTCCACAATCGAGAAGCTTGATAATCTCCTTCTTCACAACTTCCATCATTGGAGGGTTGAGTCAGCATTAAGCCTCTCGAGTTGGTTTAGCCCCCTCCTTTAGAAGTATGCGATGCATGCATGTTGTAGGGCTAATCCCCTTAATATCGGCCAATGTCCAACCAATGGCTGTTTTGTGCTCTTTCAACACCCGAATCAACTTCTCCTCCTCTGTTACCGTGAGTGATGCAGAGACAATGACGGGCAACGTCTCTTCATCTCCCAAGAAGACGTACTTTAAATGATCCGGCAATGGCTTAAGTTCAAGAATAGGGGCCTGAATCACAGAGGGTAACAACGTATTAGTAGAAACGGGAATTGGAATTGGGTTAGGAGACGTACCATGATGTCGTGGCAATGAGTCAAAGGCAGCCACAATCTCAGCTTGTTCTTCACTAGGTAAGGCCAAATTGGGCTTCATTCCAATTCCTTGTGCAATTGTTGTTTCAAGGGGATCTTCATCCAATGAGTCAAGGAATTCCTGCGCCAATGAATCAAATGCATCAATAGAAAAACAAGAATGATCGTCTTTAGGATATTTAATAGTTTCAGAAAGATTGAAATCAATCACTTCCCTATCAAATTCCATTGTTAAAGTCCTTTTGAACACATCGATCTTGGTACGTGCTGTTTTCATGAAGGGCCTCCCAAGTAGAATCGGCAATGGGGTAACATTGGGTGAATCCTCTATCTCTAAAACATAAAAATCTGCTGGGAATATCAAGTTATCCACCTGCACCAAGACATCTTCCAAAACTCCTTTCGGATATGCGTTAGAACGATCGGCTAATTGAATTATAACACCATCGTTTTTAAGCTCGTCTAAGTTCATAGATGCATAAATTGAGTAAGGCATGACATTAATTAAAGCTCCTAAGTCTAACATCGCATGTTCAAACTTAGTATTGCCAATAACACAAGGAATCGTAAAACTACCCAGATCTTTGCATTTAGGGGGTAATTTCCTTTGCAAAACAGCGGAGACATTCTCACTTACCTGGACCACCTCTTTGTTTGAAATCCTTTTCCTTGTTGTGCAAAGCTCTTTCAAAAATTTGGCATACTTTGGTGATTATTGGGTGTGGGTTTGTAATCAATTTTATTATTAGTTTTATCTTGTACTTTATGGTAATTATATAATAAGGTAATAGAGTAATTTACATTTACAATTTAAGTTAGATGTAGAAAGAGGTTACACGGGTTCAAGTAAAATTTCCCTTTTCGTTTTTAAGAAACTTCTTCTCCTCGTGCTCCCCCACACCGCCCAACAACATTGAAGTACCAGCATCAGGCCAGTCATCCGCGGGCACATCCCACCTGTCCGCCGATCAGCCAGCTCCACCGGCCCAAATGATTCCTCTTCTACAAGTTTACCGTACGGACCCCCAGGAAGGTTTTGATTTTTTTTGAAACACAGCAGCCTTTTGTTCCTCACCGATAGCTACCAACTGTCACCGATGCCCCCTTCTACCGTTGCTTCTCTTCCACATCGTCAAGCCGTTAGTCACCCCATGGTTACAAGGTCCAAAACTGGTACTCTAAAGCGCAATTTTAAATTTTCTCATCATGCTTTGGTTCGTGATTCTACTCATATTTATCTTGAGCCCATTTCTTTCACTCAAGCCAATAAATTTCAGGAATGGCGTAGTGCCATGGTAGATGAATTTAACGCTCTTCTCTGAGCCGGCACCTGGACCCTTGTTCCCAGAACTCCCAATGTCTTGCCCAACAAATAGGTCTTTCGTATCAAACGAAATTTTGATGGTTCTCTTTAGCGTTACAAAGCCCGCTTGGGAGCCAAGGTGAGCAGGCGTCAGTTCAGCGCGCCCTGCTACCCACTCTGGTAATCCGGCTCATGGTCCAATCCAATCCAAGGCCACCTCCAGCGATCCGGATTTCGACCACCGGTCCCTCGATTGACTCAGGGTTATTTTCACCCTACTTTTCTGCAGGAATGCCAGTTTTGGGCTTCATTTTTGTACCTGCAGTCCACTATACTTCCACCACACATGGAGATACCCATTTCCCAAACTCTTCCAATCCAAATAACAAGCATCACCTGCCTCAGCAGGTCGCTAATTTGACGAGTGCCCTTGCACAGCAGACAACCCTGGTGAGCTAACTCCTTGAGCATATTGAGATGCAGCGTGCCCGAAATAAGGTGTCCCGAAGCAGGACAAGGGCGGAAGAACGCGACTCATGCCAGCGAAGTCTCGGCAAAGAGCCGCTCAGCCTACCACGAACCGTGCGTTCATGTAGTGTGGACTGTCGTTTGGGTCCTTATGGAAACGTCTTCTCCCACCTAGATGCATAGAGAAACGTTCATTCCTGACTCGGCTCACGAGTTAATGTGCATTCAAGGTTCGGTCTACACTATGACGAGCACTCAGGACATTCCAGGAGAAGTGTCCACACTAGGCTAGACCTATAAGGAGATTCTCCTACAAGGAATCGGAGTAGGCGGTTGCACGATGGACAGAGAAGAGCACGAGAACAGTCCAGCTTGAGTTCCACTGGCAGCCTTCGCCAAGCTTGACGGCAAGCAGCACAGAACGAACCACGTGCATTGCAATCGCAGCATAGACCAGCCGGACATGTCGAAGAGTAACTTAGACCAGCAGGTCAGCACCGGAGGATTCGCTGCCCCACTAGGCACAAATCCATAAGAAAGTACAAAGGCTCGTAGCAGAGTAGCTCTGTGAATTCCAGTGCATTGACACTACCGACGATGCCTTTCGTATAGACGTGGCCAACCTGAGCAGGGCACTTTTTACAGATGAGATCGAGCGAGGCACATACTGCTACAAGGTCATGCCCTTTGGCCTCAAGAACGCAAAAGCAACCTACTAACGACTCATAAACACGATGTTCAAGACGCAGATCGGAGTTACCATGGAAGTCTACGTCGACGACATCATGGTAAAAGGCAAGTAGCGGTCAGACCACATTCGCAACTTGGCAAAGACTTTTCGCATCCTCCGAGAGTACAAAACAAAGCTCAACCTAGCTAAGTGCACTTGTGGCGTCTCCTCAGGCTGATTCTTAGGGTACCTTATAACCTAATGAGGAATCAAGGCTCATGCAAGGCAGATTAAAGTGATCCAAAGTCTGACCGGACGAGCAGCCGCACTCAATCATTTCCTTTCGCGATCCACTGACTGATGCAAGCCTTTCTTCAAGGCAATCAAAAAAATGCAGAAGGACAAGTGGGATGATGAGTGCGAGAAAGCATTTTAGGACTTGAAGCAGTACCTCACATCATTTTAATTACTACCTAAACCGAAAGCAGTGAAGAACTTATACATCTATATGGCAGTATCAGAAGTAGCAGTGAGTTCTGCCTTCATACGAAAAGAGTTAGGGGCCCAACTGCCTGTATTGTATACATCCAAAGCTCTCCTCGATCCAAAAACCAGATACCTGAAGATTGAAAAACTAATTTTGGCGCTAGTTGTTGCAGCTCGGAAGCTTAGGCTTTACTTTCAGGGGCATCCGATCATTGTCTTGACCCAGTACCCACTACGATCAGTTTTGGATAGTCCATACGCTTCTCAACGAGTGATGAAGTGGACATTGGAACTCGACCAATATGGCCTAGCATACCAACCTTGCATGGCAATAAAAGCCCAGGTGTTGGCAGACTTCATTTCAGAATTCACCCTAAGCTTGAAGGATGCAGCAACATAGCCCGAAAATGCCCCAGAGGCAGCTGGGCATGCCATAACTGTACGAGCCCCACATGATGGAGATTATTGGCGTTTGCAAGTCGATGGATCATCTAATCACTAAGGATCAGTGGCCGGCCTAGTTCTCACTACTTCAAATGGTTCAATGCTCGAGCAGGCAATCACTCTAAGCTTTAAGGCGTCAAACAACGAAGCAAAGTATAAAGCCTTACTAGCAGGTCCCCAATTGGTGAAAGACCTAGCGGTGAATAAGCTCGCAATCTATTCCGATTCCCAGTTGATCACCAACCAAACCTTAAGGGAGTACGCAGCAAGGCATCCAAGGATGGCCCGATACCTCGAAAAAGTACGAGAACAGCTAGCGACGTTTTAGGCGTACACACTCACTCAGGTTCCACGAGCAGAAAATGCCCACGCAGATGCACTAGCAAGCCTAGGCTCTGTACTGGACTTTTAGCCAGGTGCTTCATCCCTGTCAAATACTTGGAAAAGCCAAGCATAGATGAGGAACCAGCAGTCGAGGTGGTGCAGATCAGCACAACCCCGAGTTGGCAATATCCCATCATCGACTACATAGTCAATGGAACACTTCCCACAGATAGACTGGAGTCCATGAAGCTCCAGATGAAGGCAGCACGCTACTATATGTTGAACGGCATTCTCGTTTGTAAATCTTTTTCAGGACCACATCTTTGCTGCCTATCGCCTCCTGATGACCTGAAAATTCTTAGCTCAATCCACGAAGGTGTTTGTGGAAACCACTTTGGTGGCCGCTTCCTGGCATAAAAGCTCTTAATGTTGGCTATTACTGGCCAACCATGCATCAAGACGCCAATGAGTACATACAAAAGGCGGCAGTTGCCAGCACTTCAAGCCCGTGCCTGCTCAACCTGCCAGTGAACTCCACCCACAGATGAGCCCTTGGTGATTCATGTAGTGGGCGATCGACTTGGTAGGACTAATGCCGCCTGCCACTAGGGGCAGATGCATGATGATCGTGGCGACTGACTACTTCACAAAATGGGTCGAAGCCGAATCCATGACCATAACTACCTAAACGGACATAGAGCGCTTCATATGGAAGAACATCATTTACCGCTTCGGCATCCCACACTTCATCATCACCGACAATGGTCTGCAGTTCGTGGGCAAAGACTTGGCGAAGTTTTTCAAAAAATATGGCGTCAAGCAGCACTTGTCCACACCCCGGTATCTACAAGGTAACAAGTAGGCCGTGGCGTCCAACAAAACCGTCATCGACTGCTTTAAGAAGGCTCTCTTAGACAAAAAGGGCAAATGGCCAAATGAGCTCCCCGGTGTTCTATGGGTATATCGCACCACCAAAAGATGAGCAACCAACGAAACTTCATTCTCCCTGGTGTATGGCTCCGAGGTGATCATATCCCCAACGTCGTGGTGCCAAGCATTAGCACTATCTTGCTGAATTTTGAGCAGAGTGAAAAGGAGATGGCCATAAACTTAGACTTGGTAGAGGAAGAGCGCGAGAAGGTTATCACCTATATTGCGGCTTATCAGCAACATCTCTTCTCCAACTACAACAAAAAGGAAAAAATTTGGCAGTTCTAGCCAGTAGACTTAGTCCTCAGAAAAGCCTTCATCATCGCCTGACGGGAAGGCTCCAAAAAACTGGATTCTATCTGGGACAGTTCGTACAAAATCAGCCGAGTACGCGGAAAGGGCAGCTACACCCTCACCACTATGAACGACAATGAAATCGACAAGCAGTGGAATGCCTACAACCTAAGAAAGTACTACATGTGACCTCCTACTATTCCTTGGACCCTGTTTAAGGCAAAAAAAGTTTGAAGACTCAAGCAGCTCGCCGAGCAAGACCTCACATACCGAGAATTATTAGTTGTTATGCCATTACTGCGTACGAGCAAAGTTAATAAAAGTCTTTATTTTCAATGAAGATTGAAGGAATTATTCATAAGCCTGGGTCGAATGCATAAACAAACTGACTAATCCTGTGACAAGAAAATGCCCTCTGCCCTCCAAACATGGCGTAAGTTCTCTAGTGCGAGAGGGTAATCTAATTCCCCCGACACCTATATAGGTAAGCTCTCTAGTGCAAGAGGGTAAACTAATTCTCCCAACATCCATCTGGGTAAGCTCTCCAATACGGAAAGGTAAACTGATCCAGAATATCCAAACGTCGATGGGTGGTACGACTGCTCAGTTTCCCTTGAATACAGTGACTACCTGGGCCGGACGATTCCTAGAATTGGCCACGATAGTCATTCCCTTGGAATAAACTTAGCCAACTGAAAGATTTAACCGGAAGAGACATTAAGTGCAGGACACATGCGCCTGAAAAGGTTCGCGTGACAAGATGGTCCGTCCTCGACGTGCAAGTCTTCATGAACGAGGCTTGGTTTTAAAGTGTTGCAATACTAGTTAAGTGACCTGCGGAATCAAGTTACAGCTTGGAAAGATGTGGCATCTGAGGCGCGATTCCGCCTACAACTCACGCCTAAAACGCATTTGAGAGTCAGGAACGACGTCTGAAGTGGTTATGTGGGTCATTTGCTTTTGCAAGTAAGACACCCGGTCGACAACCCAATGGCTAGCAGCCCAAGGTAATATGTAAGCCGAGACTTACACCTGCTATGACTACGCGAACTTGCCTACTTACTTAAAAGTAGCGTTTTTGGCAGACGGTCTACGATTTAAGTTTTGCTGGGACAAAGCCGAGGTACAACTACAACAGCTACGCGAACCTCCTTTGCTTCTTACGAGAAGCATGAGTCCGACTGACGACTTTATAAGTTAAAAACTTTGTAACATGCCCTGGGAGGGCCAAAGCTCAAGAAGCCACTCAAAAGCCAAAATACAACCATAGTGGCTACAAAGACTCATCTACTTTCTACTAGAAACACGTGTTCGGCTGCCAGCCCTATAGGTTAAAAATTTTGCAAAACGTCCCGGGAGAGCTAAAGCTCATGAATCTATCCAAAGTCAAGATTCATAACTATAGTAACTACGCGAACTCGTCTGTTTCCTACGGAGGCAGCGAGTTCGGTCGTCGGCTCTATAAGTTAGAAATCTCGCACTTTTTCCTCTTGCAGGTAAAGCTTTAGAAGCCTCGAAGATAAAGCTAAAACCTAAACGAGGACATGGGATCGATTTCTTCTTTGAGGCAGCCCACCCAGCCGACCGTTCTAGGATAAAGTTTTGCAAAACACATGGCGAAATAGAAAGATGAAGCAAAACAAGGAAAGTTATTTATTAAATTTCTAGCAAATTGATAAACCAGCTCGAAGGCCAACAAAGTTCAAATAAAGCAGAACAAAAAGGAAAAGAAGAAAACTCGTAAGTCTAAGTGAAAAGACTACTCTTTGGCAGCTTACGCAACCACCGGTTCCTTGACTACCACGCCTTCAGCAGCTGCACCACTCCTAGCAGCCAAAGCTTCCATCAGCTTATCCTCAGCCGCCTCTGCCTAGAGTACCTGACCCTCAGCTGCTCCACCATAGGTAGCCTCAAACGAGAAATCAAGCAGATGAACAGGAGAAATGGAAAAAGTCTCGAAGTCCTTATCAAAAAACTCATAATTCGATGGCCTGCCCTGAAGATGGTCTACATAGCCAAGCTTGTAGAAATCGGCTTAACATGAAGCAAGAGCTACTTCGTGACCAACTTTCTCCTTCTTCAGCTGCACATTCTCCTCAATAAGCCCAGTGTGAGCACCCTTAGCTCATCTAGTTCCTTTCTCAGGTTCTCGCTAGCAGACAGCTCACCTTGCAGATCCACTTCCTTGGACTCAAGCTTGCTGGCAACCTCCTTGAGATGAGACACTTCAGCATGTGATACGATGTAAAACAACACACAAATTAAACCCTCTTGTTGACAATTGTAGTATAGATGCAAGTAGGGATTGTTCTGGACTGGGGATTAGGAGGGATTGCTAAAACACTTGAAACTGACTTAAAAACGTAAAACTAAGTTTAAAACACTAAACTAGACTGAAAGAATGCAAAACTAGACTCACATAACCCAAAACTGACTAGAATGACTCAAAACAGCACAAAACAAGCAAATAGATTCAAAACAGACTCTAAGGATGAATTTGGACGAATTTGGAACTACAAAGACTCAAAACACTCAAAAACACAATTTAGACAAATTCTAACTAAGTTGACACACAAAAGTATAAACTCACAGAAAGGCAAACAAACAAACAACTAACTAATCAAAGCAAAATGAAAGCAGTAAAGAGAAGGGTTTAAGAACGCAAATCTGATTGTGGGGCGATTCCAATCTCTCTCTTCTTCATTCGAATGCATGGGTTGCCTCCCAAGAAGCGCTTGCTTTAACGTCGTGCAGCTGGACGATACCTCCAATTAAGCTTCATTGGAGGCCACGACATGTAGGTGATCTTTGAATGGGAGGTGATATTTGAAATGATCCGGCAATGGTTTAACTTCCAGTGTGGGTGCTTGAATCATTAAAATCAGCAAGTTAGTAGAAAACAAAATTGAATTTGGAGAAGATGGTTTACTTGTTTGCTCCAACACAAACTCAATGACAAACACCACATCTTTGAAAGTTTCAGGGACTTTGAACTTGGCCAGATTTACTATGATGGTTGCTACTTGTCCCGTGTCATAAAATTCAACTTCTTTGGGCTTTGTTATTTCAAATACGTCATCCTTGATGCATTTTACACATTCTCCCGCCACTTCCTTCTCTTGACTCCTTCTTCTTGGTGTACAAGGTTCTTTGAACACTTCAACACAATCTGGAATTTGTTTTGGTGTGCCAAGAATTGGGATATCACTTTGCACCTTTAGAATGGCTTCCACAATGTCTTTTTCACTCTCATCTTTCTTGGGAATTAAAAACCTGCGAGGAAACGGTGCATTCAGAGGAATAACATTAGAGTGAATTGAATTTGGGACGTCTTTACTTGTGGTGGGTGGTTGAGAGGGCTTAGGGGGCTGCGGCAAGGGTTGTTCTACCCTTGCCGTGTGTATGTCTTCTTCCTCTTCCTCAATCAGCAGCTCCTCATCCACTTCTAGGCTATGTTTGGACGTTTTTAGGTCAGCTCCATCCTCCATAGCACTTCCCAAAGTGATAGCATCATGGATTTCAAAATCTTCCTTCGAATTTGCAATAGTTGAGCTGGAGAGTTCACTTTGCAATTGAATCTGCGCTATAAACTCCATAATCTGCCTAACTTTCTTCTGCAATTCGTCCACTCTTTTGACTCGGTTTTTCATCTCCTTGTTTTGATTTTCTACTCCCTGTGTCAAAGAGGTGATTAATTGAATAATGTTATCATTACACAAAGACATACCTGAGTTTGTTTGGGCAGATTGTGGTGGAGGCTGTAATGGTGCATATGGCTATTGATAAAACTCTTCAGATGGCTACAATTGTTCTTCTTTTTATGAGCCCTGCGTCAAATAGATTAGTCATTCAAGAATTTCTTTATAAATCATGGGCATACTTGAATGCGATTGGAATTGTTGTGGGGGAGGCTGTGGTGGCTGCATAGGTCTTGAATAGAACTCCTCCTCTTGCTGCCAATATCCACCTTGTTGAAATTGTTGAGGTTCCTCCCACATATAATATGAATAATCTCTCCAATTTATGAGTTTGATAACCCCAAGCATGTTGTTGCTTGGAGGATCATAGCCTTGATAACCCCAAGCATCTTCATTCACAGCGAATTGAGGAAGTTGATGAGTTTGATATCCTTGCCCATAGGGTACACCAAATGTAGAGGCAGTGCGCATTGTGGTTCTTTCAGCAATCTGGGACAATTGCGAAGTAAGATTCGCTAATTGAGCTTGAATGGTAGCAAGTGCCATGTCTTACTTCTCTATGTACCTGAAATCAAAGAATTAAAACAAAATCAAAAATCAAAAGTAAAGGACGCAAAGACAAACAAAATCAGCAACTAAAACAAAAGTCACGAAAAAGAAACAAATGGGGATTAGCTAAAGAAAACAAGAAAACAAAACAAAGTCAGAAACTAAGAAAAAATACACGAAAAGGAAACAAGGGAATAGCAAAGTTGCTAATCCCCGGTAACGGCGCCAAAAATTTGATGCAATGTAAAACAGCACACAAATTAAACCCTCTTGTTGACAATTGTAGTATAGATGCAGTAGGGATCGTTTTTGATCGGGGATTAGGAGGGATTGCTAAAACACTTGAAACTGACTTAAAAACGTAAAATTAAGTTTAAAACACTAAACTAGACTTAAAGAAAGCAAAACTAGACTCACGTAACTCAAAACAGCACAAAACAAGCAAATAGACTCAAAACAGACTCTAAGGATGAATTTGGACGAATTTGGAACTACAAAGACTCAAAACACTCAAAAACACAATTTAGACAAATTCTAACTAAGTTGACACACAAAAGTAAAGAGGGGATTGGTTTTGGACGAAATCAAGTAAAAACAAGCATATTGTAAACTTAACAAATTAGACAGGTGTTTTGGATGGATGATGGGCTAGCTAGAAGGTTCTTCTCCACACATGACACACTTGCATATAAACCAATTTTTAGTTGTTCATTTGATAAGCCATGAACCTCAACACCCCAAGTTAATCGTGAACGCACAAATTAACCATCAGATTTTCCTAAAGTCATTGAATTGGATGAACATATCTACAACCAAATTATTCTTCAATAGTCCTCTACATGAATGCATAATAGAGATACATATCAAAGATCATTAAGTTCTATGAAAATCATAAGCATTGACAAGGCATTCGTAACTATGAACGCATGATACTCTTGCCAGGAATTCACTTAACGCGATCGTAATCAGCAACCTTCACTACTTGTGAATATAATTTCATAACGATTAGGTGAAACTCCCTTATATTCTAGCATCAAATTCATGCATGCAAACTAAGTGTCGACCCTCAATCAACATACAAGAATAAGTTATCAATCAAGCAGTTAAGCAAATTGCATTCACAATTTATGAAATCACAACTGAATCATATTGCAAATATGTTCATGGCTTTGAAATTCCCCCTAGCCAAAACGAATTAGTTCCACATACTTGCAATTAAACAGAAACAATTGAATTTAAACATTAAAAACCAAAGTAGAATACACCTCGAATGCTCCAGCAATCCAACGTCTTGAATGGCTAGCACAACTCCAACCAATCCCCTTTCCTTGCAAGTATATGGCACCAAGGTGTGGATAGTGAATGATCTAAGGGATGTGGCAGAGAGGTAGAATAGGTTTAGAGAATATGGAAGGGTGGTAAGTGATAGGAGCATATTTATGCGACTTAGTTAGCTTGTTTCCTTGCATTTACTTAGTTAGTTTATGTTTATTATAGTGTTTTAAGCTATTTTCATGTGTTTGTAGGTCCAATTGGCAAAGTTGGCAAGAAAGTGCATTTTAGAGCAATTCTGGGCTGAAATGGATTGCATGCATATGGAGCACAAGGAATGGACGAATTTGAAGTTCAAATGAGGCTAGGAATGTGTTTAAAAGTTGGAGAAAGAAATTCAAGTCAAAGAAGATAAGGAATTAGCTACAAACATAGAACATTATCCAAACCAACCTTATCTTATCTTAACCTTATCTTATCTTATCATATCGTAATTCCAGCTGCAAGGGGGACTCCTTTTCATAATAGGATGCCTAAAACCTATTTTTAGGAGGTCTTTTCCATCTAGAAACATGCCACAACACTCTTTTCTAGAAGTCCTAAAAATCTGGCGCCCCAAACTTTTCTAGAAGGCCTTTGTCTTGCCTTGCACTCCATCCCCTTCCCTCCAATTGTGCCACACCTTCCTTACCCTTATTCCTCTTGGATTCTGATTTAATTAGCCTATTCCCTTGTGGATTTAGATTGTGCAAAGCCTTTTCATAAATTAATTGGGCTAAACCCCTTTCCTGATGGATTTAAGCCTTGTGCCGCACCCTAGGGCCCTAATCCTTTATTTCTGCTAAGTCCAAGTCGTACCCTGATTTCCCTAGGGTTTGCCATGCCTATCTATACATATTTTGAGGCTTTGCTGCAGGTTACCACCCCCTATACTGTCGTAGCTATCACCATCTATACACAGAAACACCATTTTCAGCAAGAAGGAGATGAGGAGAGCTTTGTCGTGGCTTCCATTGGAGGAGGACCTTGTGCCGCAACAACCTGCAACCATTGGAGACTTCCTGAGTTCTTTCTTCCCTTGTTTTAGTTTCAATGTTTATTTCAGATTGCTTTTCAATTGTTATGAACATGTGTAACTAAGTTTTTCTTAGTTAGACGTGAATTCGAAGCCATGGACATATGTTTAATATGAATTGATTACCTCCAGTTATTGTTTCGTAAAACATGAACGCGATTCACTTATCTGTTTGATTAAAACTTATTCTTTTATGTGGGAATTTCACATAATTGTCATGAACTTATATTTATGAGTAGTAAAGGTTGCTAGTCACAATCGTGTGAAGTGAATCCATGGCAGGAGTATCATCATGCTTTTCATAGTTACGAATGCCTTGTCAATGCTTATGATTTTCATAGAACTTAATGATCTTTGAATGTATCTCTATTATGCGTATTCCATGTAGGGAACTTGATAAGAATAATTTGATTGTCGATGCGTTATCCATCCAATTCAATGAATTAAGGAAAATCTGAAAGTTAATTTGTGCATTCACGATTAATTTGGGGCATTGTCATTCATGGTTTAAAGAAACAATACTGGAAATCAATTTGTACGCATATGTTTCATGTGTGGAGAAGGATCCTCTAACTAGCTTTTCACCCTTGAATTCACCTTAATTTCGTTTTAACTTACTTTGTTCGCTGCAATTTACTTAGTTTTGTCAAATTCGTCCAAATCTGTCCCCTTTCTGTGTTTTGAGTCTTACTAGTCTAGAATTTGTCCAATTCACTCTCTAGTATCTGTTTTGAGTCTATTTAGCTTAGTTTGTGTGTTTTGAGTCAATTTGGTCAGTTTTGAGTCATAAGAGTCTAGTTTAGTGTTTTAGAGATTAAATTGTGTAGATTAGCATCCCTTCTAATCCCTGATGCGGAATATATATAAGCACACAAATTAAACCCTCTTTTTATCAATTGTAGCAAAGTATGTAAGCAGGGATCGTTCTAGGCCGGGGATTAGGAGGGATTGCTAAACCACTTGAAAACTGACTCAAAAACTTAAAACAAAGTTAAAACACTAAATTAGACTCAAAGAATGCAAAACTATACTCTAAAACACTAAAACAAACCAAAAGACTCAAAACAGCAAACAAACACTCAAAACTGCCTTAAAACCACTTTCTGGGCAGTTTTGAGCACTAAAGAAGAATTTGGACGAAAACAGTTTATAACTTGACTCAAAACACTCAGAAACACAAACTAAATTGATTTCTAACTAACTTGACACTTCAAAATAAAGGGGGAATTGGTTTTGACGAAATTGAAAACAAAACATAAACTTTGTAAAACAAAACAGATTGTAAAACGAAATTGGTTAAAGTGAATGGATGAAAGGCTGGCTAAGGGGTTCTTCTCCACACATGTCATACTTGCATACAAAAAGATTTCTAATTGCTTTTCAATAAACCATGGATTCTCAACGCCCCAGATTAACTGTGAATTGCACTAATTAACCCTCAGATTTTCCTAACGTTATTGAATTGGATGATTGCATACGACAACCCAAAACATTCCCCACAAGTTCCCTACATGAATTGCATAATAGAGATACAAGCAAGAATCATTAAGTTCTATGAAAACCATAAGCATTGACGAGGCATTCGTTACTATGAATTGCATGAAACTTATGCCAAGAATTTACTTAACACAATTGAGATCATCAACCTTTACTACTTGTGAATATAATTCTGTAACGATTAGGTGAAACTTCCTTATATCCTAGCATTAGATTTATGCATGCAAACTAAGTTGGCCACCTCAATCAACACACACAAATCAGTTTAATATGAACAGATAAGTAAATTGAATTCACAACTTATGAAACGCAATTAGAGGTAATCAAATCATATAGCAAGCATAAACATGGTTTCGAATCCCCCCCTAGCCAAAGGGGGTTTAGTTCCTCATACTCACAGAACAAAGAGTATTAAATTTAAACATTGAAATCAAAGGAAAGAAAACACCTAAAACTTCCAGCAATTCAAACTTGAATGGCATGCACGTCCCAGGCTCCTTCTCCTCCTCTTCTTTGCTGCGGCACAAGGTCTTGGGACAGGTTTAGGGGGTTATGAATGGTGTAGAAGGCTGGGTTAATGGCTAGGATGGATGTATGGTGCGGCAGAGAGTGGTGGATGATTTCTGGCGTGAATGGTGTGTATGGAGGTGGTGTGCACGGCAAAGGGTGGAGAAATATATATATATATATATATATATATAGGCACCAAAAACCCTAGATGAATCAGATTAGGACTTCTAGAAAGCCAAATCCATCCAGAAATAGGTTCAAAACAATCAGATTTCTAATGGGAAAGGGCCTAAGGTGCGGCAGGTTTGGATAAGGAGGGATAAGGCTTCTAGAAAGCCTTGCAAGGCAAGGAAAAAGGATTCTAGAAGGGAAGGAGACGCCAGATTTTCAAGGTTCTAGAAGGAATGTGTTTTGTTGCAGATTTTGAGGCTTCTAGAGGGATTTGGGGCGCCACTTTTATAGGACAAGGGATAGGACTTCTAGAAATCAGGTTTTAAGTCCCCTAAACTGAAGAAAACAGGTTAGGATAAGATAAGGTAAGATAAGATAAGGATTGGATAAGATAAGATAAGATAAGGTTGTTTTGGATAATGTTTTGGATAATTCTCCTTCTTTTGAGCTGATTCCTTATCTTCTTTATCTTTGACTTCTTTCTTCCATCTTCTTAGCTGATTTCAAGCCTTTATATCTTCAATTTCGTCCATCAACTTGCCTCCATGCTTGCACTACCCAATCTTGGCCAAAAAATGCTCTAGAATGCTCCAAATTGCTTCTTTTTGCATACTTGCCCTTAGAACCTGAAAATACATCAAACTAGCTTAAAAGACTACTTTAACTAAGGAAAAACAATATAAATGCACAAGAACAAGCTAACTAAGGTGCATAAATATGCTCCTATCAAATTCCCCCACACTTAGCTTTTGCTAGTCCTCGAGCAAAACAAAATGAAACAAAACAAGTATAACACAACCTAAACCTTCCAACAATTGTCTCAGGGATTTCCAATGCACACGATATGTTAAAAATCATCATTCCCACAGATTTTGGCCATCTTTACGCTTAAGCACATACTTAATCATAGTCACTACTTACTAGTTCACAAATAACCAATTAAAACGATGTTTTGAATGTAGTAACATGCCTTAGAGAATTCCCTCAATTCCTTACAAGATATGCACTCAATTTTCACACACATTTTCTGACTACACTCCCTACACTAGTTATATGTGAGAAGATTGATGTAAATATGAAAACGAACGCTCACATATGTATATAACAAAGAAAGCAATTTCTGGAGTTAATAAGCATATATAGATATGATCTCATGAATGGAATGCTACTACTTAGCTGCGAGAACCAGTGACACCATATGCTCAAACCAAATTCAAACTCCACAAATTGAAACACACAACACTCAAGATTGAAGTATAGGGTTGTAACGGGGCTTGGGGAGTGTTGGCTAACAATGAAAGGATAGGAAAAACAAACGTTCTTCAAGCAATAGCAAGCAAAATAATGAATATGACCCTTAGAATTCCCTTTAGCATGCAGAAATCAACTTTGAAACACAAGGGAAGTTTCAAGCAACAATTAGGGCCGGATTCAATGTTTTGGACCCTTCCTTCAACAACCAACACTTGTGAGCTTTAATCTCACTTATTTTGAACACTTTCCATACTTCTTCACAACTTTTTCTTCTTCTTTTTCTTTTTCCACGAATTTTTCTTTTCTTTGTTTTTTTTTTTCTCTTTTTTTCTCTTTCTACCCGTGCCTCATTCAAGACTTTGGCACACCCACAACAAAACTCACTTCCCCCACACTTGTTTTCTGCCAAACAATGATCAAAAGGAATTCATATTGAGTCATGCATTACTATGCTTCAAGAACAAAGGTATGGATAGTGATCCTAATCTAGGCTAGGTGAGGATAATATGGGTTAACAAAGAAAATAGGCTAAATATGGCTCAAAGGGGTTAAACCTACAATACATATGAACATGGGGTACGGCTATTTGGCTCTTGGTTTACTAAACAACTTCATCTTGTTATGTGTTATGCTAATCAATTTCATGCTTTGAATGAAACGGGTATGAGTTCTAGTATTTGGAACTAAATGATGAAACGCCTTCTAAGTAGCAACCAAGCAAAGAATAATGAGATCATGCAACGACTTTAGAAAACAACAATGCACAGATTATTAACTCTCCAAATAAACGTTTAGGCTCAAGTCTCACAAGGTTGTAGCGTTAGTTTGAGATTCTTCCTTCAAGCATGTTACAAAAACTGATTTTTCTTTTATGATTGCATGTGAATTCATAAGTTATAACCACAACCAAGCATAAACCAAAGAGTAAATCAAACTTTCATCCATGTTTACAACTCTCTTTAACAGTCATGCAATTACAAACCGAATCCTCATCATTGTGTTGGAAGGTACCCTAAGACACAAACAAACACACAAAAACAACTCTTTTTTGGGTTTTTTAAAACCATTTTTCAAATTTTTATGGGATTTTCGGATTTTTGAGTCAAAACACACTAAAACACACCAAAACAGCTTAAAAACACTTAAAAACAGCAAGGAACAACATTAGAAGTTATGGGTGATAAAACCCTACGAATTTGCATCAAAACATGTTGGTTACCCCCCCACACTTAAATCAAACATTGTCCTCAATGTTTCAAGCATAAACTAACACAAATAAACAACAAGCAAACAAAACAGCAACTAAACAAGAAACAAGGCAGAAACGAAAACAACAACAAAGAGAAGGGTTTAGGAACTCAAATCTGGAATTGGAGTGCTCCCTAGGTCTTCCTTTGTTGAATGCATGGGTTGCCTCCCAAGTAGCACTTGTTTTTTACGTCGTACAGCCGGACGAAACGCAATCACTCCAGATTGGAGCCCACGACATCCAAGGAGATCTTCGAATGGGCGGTGATACTTGAAATGATCCGGCAATGGTTTAAATTCTAGTGTGGGTGCCTGAATCATTAAAATCAGCCAGTTAGTAGAAAACAAAATTGAAATTGGAGAAGATGGCTTACTTGTTTGCTCCGACACAAACTCAATTACAAACACCACATCTTTGAATGTTTCAGGGATTTTGCACTTGGCCAGATTGAATGTGATGGTTGTGACTTGTCCCGTGTCATAAAATTGAACTTCTTTGGGCTTTGTTGTCTCCTGAACATCCTCCTTGATGCATTCTTCATATGCTCCAGCCACTTCTTGCTCTTGAATCATTCTTCTCGACATATAAGGTTCTTTGAACACTGCAACACAATCTGGAACTTGATTTAGTGTGCCAAGAATTGGGATATCACTTTGCACCTTTGCAAGGGTTGGCATGATGTCCTTTTCACTCTCTTCTTTCTTGGGAATCAAAAACCTGCGAGGAAAAGGGACATTTGGAGGAATAACATTATAATTAAATGAATTTGGGACGTCCTTACTTGTGGTGGGTGGTTGGGAGGGCTTAGGGGGCTGCGGCAAGGGTTGTTCTTCCCTTGCTGTGGGTGTGTCTTCTTCCTCCTCCTCAATCAGCAGCTCCACATCCACTTCTAGGCTATGTTTGGACGTTTTTAGGTCAGCTCCAACCTCCATAGCACTTTCCAAAGTGATAGCTTCAGCAATTTCAAAGTCTCCCATCGAATTGACAGTAGTTGAGTTGGAGAGTTCACGTTGTTCTTGAATTTGTACCATGAACTCTGCCATCTGCCCAATTTGCTTTTCCAAATGGTCCACCTTTTTGTTTTGGTTTTCTTGTCCCTGACATAAAGAAGTGAGTAACTCAAGAATTTTATCATTATCCATTGACGAACCTGAACTTGGTTGGGCCGAATATGGTTGAGGCTGTGGTGGTTCATATGGCGTTGTATAGAACTCCTCAGATGGCTGCCAATATCCTTCTTGGTGTGAGCCCTGCGTGAAAGAAGATAGTACATCAAGAATTTCATCATAAGTCATGGACATACTTGAATTCGATTGGAATTGTTGTGGGGAAGGCTGTGGTGGCTGCATAGGTCTTGAATAGAACTCCTCATCTTGCTGCCAATATCCACCTTGTTGAAATTGTTGAGGTTCCCCCCACCTATAATCTGAATAATCTCTCCAATCAGAATTGTAAGCGTTGGAAAACAGGTTGTCCCTTGATTGGTTATGGCCTTGATAACCCCAAGCACCTCCATTCGCAGTGAATTGATGAGTTTGATGTCCTTGCCCATAGGGTACATTAAATGTAGGGGCAGTGTGCATTGTGGTCCTTTCGGCATATTGTGACAATTGAGAAGTAAGTTTCGCCAATTGAGCTTGAATGGTAGCAAAATCCATGTCTTACTTCTCTAGTACCTGAAAATCAAGGAAACAAAACTAAATCAAATATCAAAAGTAAAAGACACAAACAAAAACAAAGGGGATTAGCTAAAGAAAACAAGAAAACAACACAAAGTCAGAAACTAAAACAAAAACAAAATAAACGAAAAGAAAAGAACCAAGGGATTAGAAAAGTTGCTAATCCCCGGCAACGGCGCCAAAAATTTGATGCGGAATATATATAAGCACACAAATTAAACCCTCTTTTTATCAATTGTAGCAAAGTATGTAAGCAGGGATCGTTCTAGGCCGGGGATTAGGAGGGATTGCTAAACCACTTGAAAACTGACTCAAAAACTTAAAACAAAGTTAAAACACTAAATTAGACTCAAAGAATGCAAAACTATACTCTAAAACACTAAAACAAACCAAAAGACTCAAAACAGCAAACAAACACTCAAAACTGCCTTAAAACCACTTTCTGGGCAGTTTTGAGCACTAAAGAAGAATTTGGACGAAAACAGTTTATAACTTGACTCAAAACACTCAGAAACACAAACTAAATTGATTTCTAACTAACTTGACACTTCAAAATAAAGGGGGAATTGGTTTTGACGAAATTGAAAACAAAACATAAACTTTGTAAAACAAAACAGATTGTAAAACGAAATTGGTTAAAGTGAATGGATGAAAGGCTGGCTAAGGGGTTCTTCTCCACACATGTCATACTTGCATACAAAAAGATTTCTAATTGCTTTTCAATAAACCATGGATTCTCAACGCCCCAGATTAACTGTGAATTGCACTAATTAACCCTCAGATTTTCCTAACGTTATTGAATTGGATGATTGCATACGACAACCCAAAACATTCCCCACAAGTTCCCTACATGAATTGCATAATAGAGATACAAGCAAGAATCATTAAGTTCTATGAAAACCATAAGCATTGACGAGGCATTCGTTACTATGAATTGCATGAAACTTATGCCAAGAATTTACTTAACACAATTGAGATCATCAACCTTTACTACTTGTGAATATAATTCTGTAACGATTAGGTGAAACTTCCTTATATCCTAGCATTAGATTTATGCATGCAAACTAAGTTGGCCACCTCAATCAACACACACAAATCAGTTTAATATGAACAGATAAGTAAATTGAATTCACAACTTATGAAACGCAATTAGAGGTAATCAAATCATATAGCAAGCATAAACATGGTTTCGAATCCCCCCCTAGCCAAAGGGGGTTTAGTTCCTCATACTCACAGAACAAAGAGTATTAAATTTAAACATTGAAATCAAAGGAAAGAAAACACCTAAAACTTCCAGCAATTCAAACTTGAATGGCATGCACGTCCCAGGCTCCTTCTCCTCCTCTTCTTTGCTGCGGCACAAGGTCTTGGGACAGGTTTAGGGGGTTATGAATGGTGTAGAAGGCTGGGTTAATGGCTAGGATGGATGTATGGTGCGGCAGAGAGTGGTGGATGATTTCTGGCGTGAATGGTGTGTATGGAGGTGGTGTGCACGGCAAAGGGTGGAGAAATATATATATATATATATATATATATATAGGCACCAAAAACCCTAGATGAATCAGATTAGGACTTCTAGAAAGCCAAATCCATCCAGAAATAGGTTCAAAACAATCAGATTTCTAATGGGAAAGGGCCTAAGGTGCGGCAGGTTTGGATAAGGAGGGATAAGGCTTCTAGAAAGCCTTGCAAGGCAAGGAAAAAGGATTCTAGAAGGGAAGGAGACGCCAGATTTTCAAGGTTCTAGAAGGAATGTGTTTTGTTGCAGATTTTGAGGCTTCTAGAGGGATTTGGGGCGCCACTTTTATAGGACAAGGGATAGGACTTCTAGAAATCAGGTTTTAAGTCCCCTAAACTGAAGAAAACAGGTTAGGATAAGATAAGGTAAGATAAGATAAGGATTGGATAAGATAAGATAAGATAAGGTTGTTTTGGATAATGTTTTGGATAATTCTCCTTCTTTTGAGCTGATTCCTTATCTTCTTTATCTTTGACTTCTTTCTTCCATCTTCTTAGCTGATTTCAAGCCTTTATATCTTCAATTTCGTCCATCAACTTGCCTCCATGCTTGCACTACCCAATCTTGGCCAAAAAATGCTCTAGAATGCTCCAAATTGCTTCTTTTTGCATACTTGCCCTTAGAACCTGAAAATACATCAAACTAGCTTAAAAGACTACTTTAACTAAGGAAAAACAATATAAATGCACAAGAACAAGCTAACTAAGGTGCATAAATATGCTCCTATCAATCCCCGGCCTAAAATGATCCCTACTTTCATATACTACGTCGATAGGGTTTTAATTTGAGTGTCAAGTAATTTTCACATCAAATTTTGGCGCCATTGCCGGGGATTAGCAGCTAATCCCCTGTAGTTTCTGTTCATATTTTCTTTAGTTTCTGATTTCGTTTTGCTTTCTTTGTTTGAGGTACTAGTTCTAGCTCTGAATCTGAATTTGAAGAACAAGCCATGGTTGTGGACAATCTACAATCAAAGAGCTTTCAGCCTCTGGACTTGACAATGCCGTGCCTCTATGCATCCAATACCATGCGGCAAGTTAAGGAAAGACCGATGAGTTTGAATTGAAGTCAAGCTTGTTGCATCACATTCCTAAGTACCATGGGCTGTCCATGGAAGATCCAAACAAGCATTTGAAGGAATTTGAGGTGGTGTGCTCAAGCATGACACCAATCAACGTAGATGGGAATATTCTGAAGAAGAAAGCCTTTCCATTCTCTCTATTTGAAAAGGCTAAGGATTGGTTATTCGAATTGCACCTGGAACAGTCACTTCTTGGGAAAGCATGAAAAGAGCGTTTTTAGAGAAATTCTTCCCAACTTCGAGAGTTATTCTTTTGAGGAAGAGAATTAGTGGCATTGAACAAAGCCATAGAGAATCTTTTCCAGCATATTATGAGCGTTTTAAGGCCCTAGTTGCATCCTGCCCACAACAACAAATGAAGGAAGAGCTTTTAATTCAATATTTCTACGAAGGACTTCTTCCAATTGAGAGACAAATGCTTGATGCTTCGGCGGGAGGTGCCTTGGTTGACAAAACCCCGGTGGCTGCCAAGATCTTAATTGCAAACCGAGCCTTGAATGCACAACAATACGAAGGTGTTGGACAAAGGAACCCCCCACGACAACAACAAGTGAATGAGGTAAGTGCAATTTCAGAATTGCAATCTCAAATGGCTAATCTCACTCTTCTTTTGTCACAGGTTGTTGATGGAACCAAAGTGCAAGGTCCGGCCATATATGGAGTGTGCTCTATGCAGGGGCATCTCAATGATCAATGCCCTCAATTGATAGAGAATGGATGATGGGAAAGTGCCAATGTCGTGGGCTATCAAGGCCAAAATCAGCCACGGAATGATCCATACTCCAATACTTACAATCCGGGCTGGAGAGATCACCCAAACTTCAAGTGGAGGGAGCCTCAACAACCTCAACAACAAGGTGGATTTAGACAGCAAACTCCCGGGTTCTATCAAAGGCCATTCAAACCAATGCAACTTCAACCACAATCTGCTCAACCAAACTCAGGTTCGCTATTTGATAATGATCAAGCTATTCAACTACTAACTTCTGTAGCCCAGGGATTACAAAATCAAAATAATCGAATAGCGAATCAAGACAAGGAGATGAGCGACATGAAGAAGCAAATAGGGCAGATTTCAGAGTTCCTTGGGCAGTTTCGAGAAGAAGGTAAACTTCCTAGTTCAACCATTGTGAATCCAAATGGAGGATTTGAAACCGCTAAAGCCATCATGTTGAGAAGTGGAAGAGAAGTTGGAACTCACCCACAACCATCCAAATCAAGCCAAAAAGAAGATGAAAAGTTGCTGATTGAAGAGGAGGAGCAAGACAAGCCCACGACAAGGAAGGAACCATCCTTGCCGCAGCCCCCTAAGCCTTCCACACCATCCAATTCAGGTAAGGGTGGTTCAAATTTGACTCATTCTAACGTAATTCCACCAAATTTGCCTTTCCCTAGCAGGTTTATGCAAGCTAGGAACGAAGAGAATGAACAAGACATTCTAGAGACCTTTAGGAAGGTGCATGTCAATATCCCGCTCCTTGATGCTATAAAGCAAATCCTGAAGTACGCTAAGTTTTTAAAGAAGCTATGTACAACAAGGAAACAGATTTGGGAGAAAGAGGTGGTACATGTAAGTGAGAATGTCTCTGCAATGTTGCAAAGAAAGTTGCCATCTAAATGCAAAGATCCAGGTAGTTTCACAATCCCTTGTGTAATTGGTAATACAAGGTTTGACCACGCTATGCTAGATTTAGGTGCATTAATAAATGTCATGCCATATTCCGTTTATGCATCCATGAATCTAGGGGAGTTTAAAAATGATGGTGTTATTATTCAATTAGCCGATCGATCTAATGCATATCCGAAAGGAGTTTTGGAAGATGTTTTGGTGCAGGTAGACCACTTGATTTTTCCTGCAGATTTCTATGTGCTTGATATGGAGGACTCAGCCCACTCTCCACCACCGCCACTCTTACTTGGACGACCTTTCATGAAAACTGCTCAAACCAAGATTGACGTGGCCAAGGGAGCAGTAACTATGGCGTTTGGTGGTGATATGATTAATTTTAATATTTCTGAATCTGTTGAGAATACTAATGACGTTCGTTCTTGTTTTGTCATTGATGTAATAAAAAATAAAGCGCAGGAACATTCAGCACCAATCAAGAATGATGCATTTCGAACCACCAACAAAGAGGGAATTGGAGTGAAGCACAAGGATTGCAGGGCCATAATCCTTAAACCCCCAAATCTGGCCGAGAGCACCCCACATGCATTTGTTGATAGTGCTGCCACTTCATTGCAGTACATTGGTAAGCCACCTATTCCAATTTTGATTCCAATTTCAACTAATAGGTTGTTACCATGTATGGTGCAGGTCCCCAATCGAATCCAAGCTGGTGGGAATGATTACATTGACTTTAAGATGCTCAACACCCCAATCAGGAAGGATTACTATCCCCTTCCATTCATAGAGCCCATGTATAAGTATTTTGAGAAGCATGTCGTGGAAAATGTACCGCTCCATGCCGTTGGCCCTATTCAAGGTTAAAAGGAGGTATCGTCCGGCTGGAAGACGTTAAAGCAAGCGCTTCTTGGGAGGTAACCCATGTGTTCAAACGAGGACAAGGTGGAATTCTAGCTCCAAACACCAGATTTGCGTTCTTTAACCCTTCTTTTTACTGCTTTTACTTTGCCATATTTGTCATGCTTGTAGTTGTGTTGTTTGCTTGCTTATGTGTGAGTCTATGTCTAAAACATTGAGGACAATGTTTGGTTTAAGTGTGGGGGGGGGGGGGTAAATAAAGTGTTTTTCATGAAAATTCGTAGGATTTTGTCACCCATCACTTCTAAAGTTGTTTCTCACTATTTTTAAGAGTTTTTAGTGTGTTTTGAAGTGTTTTTCCGTGTCTTGAGCAGAAAATCCGAAAAAGAAAGAAAAAATTGAAAAAAGTTTTAAAAATACAAAAAGAGTTGTTTTCATGTGTTTGTTTGTGTCTTAGGGTACCTTCCAACACAATGATGAGGATTTGGTTTTTAATTGCATGACTGTTAAAGAAAGTTACAAACATGGATAGAAGTTTGATATGCTCTTTGGTTTATGCTTAATTGTAGTTGTTGTTTACGAATTCACATGTAATCATAAAGAAAAAAAATCAGTTTTTGTAACATGCTTGAAGGAAGTAACTCAAAATAACGCTACAACCCTGAGAGACTTGAGCCTAAACGTTTATTTGGAGAGTTATTAATCTTGACATTCTTGTTTTCTAAAGTGGTTGCATGATCTCATAATTCTTTGCTTGGTTGCTACTTAGAATGCGTTTCATCATTTAGTTCCAAATACTAGAACTCATGTCCGTTTCATTCAAAGCATGAAATTGATTAGCATAACAAATAACAAGATGAAGTTGTTTAGTTTAAACCATAGCTAAAAAGCTTTAACCCTTTTGCATTATGATTTGTAGGTTTAACCCCGTTGAGCCTTGTTTAGCCTAATTTTCTTTGTTAGCCACATTATCCTTACCTAGCCTAGAATAGGACAATCCATACCCTTGTTCTTAAAGGATAGTGAAGCATGACTTAGAGGGAATTCCTTTTGATGGATATTATGCAGAAAAACAAGTGTGGGGGAAGGTTTTGTGTGCCAAAGAGAAAGGGCTCGAAAAAAAGAGAAAAAAAGAAAAAAAAAACGTGAAAAGAAAAGAAACGAAAGAAAAAGAGTGGAGAAACAAGTGAGAATGAGCTCACAAGTGTTGGTTGTTGAAGAAGGGGTCCAAAAGATTGAATCTGGCCCTAAAAGTTGTATGAATCTTTCCTTTGTGTTCAAAGTTGGTTACTGCATTCAGAAGGGAGTTCTAAGTGTTGATTTCATTGCTTTGCTTGCTATTGCTTTAAGAACGTTTGTCTTCCTTACCTTTCTTTGTTAGCCAATAACCCTAGCCCCGTTACAACCCTTGACTTCTATCTTGATTGTCATGTGTTTCAATAATGTGGAGTTTGGGATTGGTATGAGCATATGGTGTCCCTGGTTCTCGCGTCTAAGTAGTAGCATTCCATTCATGAGATCATATCTATAAATGCTTAATAATTCCAGAAAGTGCCTTCTTTGTTATGACATATGTGAATACTAGTTTTCTTGTTTACATCAATCTTCTCACATATACCTAGTGTAGGGTGTGTAGTCAGAAATTCTGTGTGAAAATAGAGTGCATATTTTGTGAGGAATTGAGGGATTCTCTAAGGCATGTTACTAGATTCAAAACATTGTTTTAATTGATTACATGCGAACTAGTAAGTGATGACTATGATTACGTATGTCCTTGAGAGTAGGGATGGCTAAAATCTATGTAGGTAGAGATTTTTAGCATGTTATGTACCATTGGAAATCCCTGAGGCGAATGTTGGAAGGTTTAGGAAGTTTTGTTTGTTTTGCTTTGCTCGAGGACTAGCAAAAGCTAAGTGTGGGGGAATTTGATAGGAGCATATTTATGCGACTTAGTTAGCTTGTTTCCTTGCATTTACTTAGTTAGTTTATGTTTATTATAGTGTTTTAAGCTATTTTCGTGTGTTTGTAGGTCCAATTGCCAAAGTTGGCAAGCAAGTGCATTTTAGAGCATTTTGGAGCAATTATGGGCTGAAATGGATTGCATGCATATGGAGCACAAGGAATGGACGAATTTGAAGTTCAAATGAGGCTAAGAATGTGTTTAAAAGTTGGAGAAAGAAATTCAAGTCAAAGAAGATAAGGAATCAGCTACAAACATGGAACATTATCCAAACCAACCTTATCTTATCTTAACCTTATCTTATCTTATCCTATCCTAATCTTATCCTATCTTAATTCCAGCTGCAAGGGGGACTCCTTTTCATAATAGGATGCCTAAAACCTATTTTTAGGAGGTCTTTTCCATCTAGAAACATGCCACAACACTCCTTTCTAGAAGTCCTAAAAATCTGGCGCCCCAAACCTTTCTAGAAGGCCTTTGCCTTGCCTTGCACTCCATCCCCTTCCCTCCAATTGTGCCGCACCTTCCTTACCCTTATTCCTCTTGGATTCTGATTTAATTAGCCTATTCCCTTGTGGATTTGGATTGTGCAAAGCCTTTTCATAAATTAATCGGGCTAAACCCCTTTCCTGATGGATTTAAGCCTTGTGCCGCACCCTAGGGCCCTAATCCTTTATTTCTGCTAAGTCCAAGTCGTACCCTGATTTCCCTAGGGTTTGCCATGCCTATATATACATATTTTGAGGCTTTGCTGCAGGTTACCACCCCCTATACAACACCATAATTAGTAGCCATCACCATCTATACACAGAAACACCCTTTTCAGCAAGAATGAGAGGAGGAGAGCTTTGCCGTGGCTTCCATTGGAGGAGGACCTTGTGCCGCAACAACCTACAACCATTGGAGACTTCCTGAGTTCTTTCTTCCCTTGTTTTAGTTTCAATGTTTATTTCAGATTGCTTTTCAATTGTTATAAACATGTGTAACTAAGTTTTTCTTAGTTAGAGGTGAATTCGAAGGCATGGACATATGTTTAACATGAATTGATTACCTCCAGTTATTGTTTCATAAAACATGAATGCGATTCACTTATCTGTTTGATTAAAACTTATTCTTTTATGTGGGTTAAGGGTGCACACTTAGTTTGCATGCATGAATCTGATGCTAAAATATAAGGGAATTTCACCTAATTGTTATGAACTTATATTTATGAGTAGTAAAGGTTGCTAGTCACAATCGTGTGAAGTGAATCCATGGCAGGAGTATCATCATGCTTTTCATAGTTACGAATGCCTTGTCAATGCTTATGATTTTCATAGAACTTAATGATCTTTGAATGTATCGCTATTATGCGTATTCCATGTAGGGAACTTGATAAGAATAATTTGATTGTCGATGCATTATCCATCCAATTCAATGAATTAAGGAAAATCTGAAAGTTAATTTGTGCATTCACGATTAATTTAGGGCATTGTCATTCATGGTTTAAAGAAACAATACTGGAAATCAATTTGTATGCATATGTTTCATGTGTGGAGAAGGATCCTCTAACTAGCTTTTCACCCTTGAATTCACCTTAATTTCGTTTTAACTTACTTTGTTTGCTGCAATTTACTTAGTTTTGTCAAATTCGTCCAAATCTGTCTCCTTTCTGTGTTTTGAGTCTTACTAGTCTAGAATTTGTCCAATTCACTCTGTAGTATCTGTTTTGAGTCTATTTAGCTTAGTTTGTGTGTTTTGAGTCAATTTGGTTAGTTTTGAGTCATAAGAGTCTAGTTTAGTGTTTTAGAGTTTAAATTGTGTAGATTAGCATCCCTTCTAATCCCCGGCCTAAAACGATCCCTACTTTCATATACTACGTCGATAGAGTTTTAATTTGAGTGTCAAGTAATTTTCACATCAGTAGGGGATGGATAGAAAGAGAGATGGATGGAATGGATGGAGGAATAGAGAGCTTGCGGCAGAAATTGTGTTGAATGGTCCTGCCAAACTAAATGGTGCGGATGGCTTTATTTATAGGGCTAGGGCTGAAAGGCAATCAGAAAATAATAAGAAAGGTTCATCACTTAGCTAATTTGCCACAATTGAATAGGTAAGAAAGAATCAGAATTTAAAGAGAAATAGGAATGTGAAATTCGGCAGAATTGTTTAAGAGAGAAAGGGAAAGAAGGTGCGGCATTGATTTGTAAGAGAAAGGGGAAGTATTTTTGGGTAGAAAATAGGCAAGAAAACCTCCCATTGTGCAGCAAGGATTAGAATAAAAGATGAATGTGTTTTATGATAGACAATTGGCAAGAAATCCTCTCCCTTGTGCGGCAAGGATTGAAACAAAAAGGGAATGTGTTAGGCACGGTTTTGGGCTTCTAGAATGAGTAATTAGGCAACCTACATGTTTTGGAAACCCCAAAAATGGAAATTTGCACAAATGGAAACCTTCGCAAATAGAAACTTCCAACTTTAGAAACCTTGGCTTCCAATTTTGAACTCTTCATTCTTCATTTGATCCTAAGCTCATTGGATCTTCAATTTCGTCCATCCACTTAGCTCCAAGCATGTGCAATCCATTTAGTGCCCAAAACTGCTCCAAAAAGCACCAAAATGCACTTTTTTGCATACTTTGCACATTAAACCTACAAACACACGAAAATAGCTTAAAATACTCAAATAACTAAGAACTAACAACATAAATGCAAGGAAACAAGCTAACTAAGTGATGTAAATATGCTCCTATCAGCATACATGAAGATAAGCTCATTATCTTTGGCAAAACAAGCAGATCATAGCTCCGAATTGACATGCTCAAGGTCCTCGACCACTGGAGAAACACGACTGACTTCCTTCATTGTAGCTTCCAACATCGCTTGAGTCGCAAAAAGCCTAGTCTTCAAGTTAATGACCTTTTGATGAACGGTCTCCAACTGCACAGAAGTGGGGGAAAAGACATCAGACCTCTTCAAAACAGTGAGTTTAGATTTGAGCTTCTCGATCTTTTCAGCAGCCGAGCGAAGTTGAGCCATCAACGCTACTTTGGAATCCTTAGCACATTTGATAGCATCCTGATCAACGCGCATAGACTCAGCTGCCAGGATCAAGGTTTTATGCACTATAGCAATTAGGGAGATCCTCCTCGAATAGGCAGGATGCTTAACAAAAGAGTCTGAGCGGATGACAACTCTCCCCACACTGTTAAGGAACTTGGCGCATGCATCAACGCCTTCAAGCAGGTCAACCTTTAACAGTGCACAAACCTCAGGAAACTCTCCAGCCTCAAACTCGGTGGATTTATCACAAATGCCCGTGTGAGCAGATTTCCCCTTCTCAGCAGACGAGTTAGTCACAGCAGAAAGAGGAACAGGCCCAGGTGCCACTTTAGCAGCAGAATCCACCTTCTCGCTCTTCGCAGCGGTGAGCCTTTCAGAAGCTGAACCAGACTTAGGTCCCGATGGATGTTTTGATACAAACCTGGACATCGGAGGACCCTCCGAACCTTTCTGCTGGGTAAGCCTCTCAGGAATGGATTCGGTCACCTTTGGAGCAGTAGGTTTTGTAGGCTCAAGCTCAACGGTCTTCTTCGCCCCCTTGGAGGAAGTTGGATTAATGATAAGCTTCTCGGCAGCAGACGAGCTCCCACGAGCAGCAGAATAAGTCCTTGGTTTCTTCTCGGTCGGAGGCTCATAAGCAGGTAAGGAAGATCTCTTCTTTCCACTCTCATTGGCAACAGGCTCTACAGCAACAATCGAACGAGCCAAAGCCTTATCCTTTATCTTCTTTATCTCTTCCTTCGGAGGTAGCCCACGTTTTTCCCGACGAAGAAGACTGAGCAGCCAGCGCCACTCACGGTACTCAACAAGAATTCCCAAGGCAATGTACACTTTCTTCATATATGCCAAAGTCCTTGGAGTTGAGCCAAACTTCGAATCTACACAAAGTGAGAAGGACGATCAATAAATTGAAGTCATGGCGCATCTTAACAAAAAATTAAAGCACGACAAGAATGAAACAGTTCACTTACCATTGATAAAGGTAGTTGGGACACGCAGCTCAAGAGAAGAGTCAGACTCTCACTCCCTGCTTACCTCCAACGTGTCTCTCGCCCACTCATGATCACCTTTGCAAGAAGCATCGAGCAGCCTATGGAGAGACCTAAGCTGCTTCACACCTTCCTTGTGGCCGATCTCAAAGAAGTACCAGAACTCATTTATGGTCAAGCCAAGATCAAAGAACCTGCTCAAGTTCGAGAATCCCACCATCACACGAACTGCATTTAGGGAGCACTGGGCAGACGCGCATTTCATGTAGCAGATCACCTCCTGGAAAAGACGCGGCATGGGAAAAGTGAATCCCAACACGAAGTAATACGGATGGAATTTGATAGCTCTCTTCCAAGCAGTGGCACCCACGTCGCATGGTTTATAGCCGCTATCATCTTTCACCTGTTTCACGCAAGCCCCTGATAGAATCGCATGCTTGTACGCCTCAAAAAAATCTTGAAATAGCTCTTCGGAATTGATCTTGACATGTGCAACCTTGAAGTAGCCCACCTTGCCGGAAGAACCACCTTGACGGTACAAAGGTGGAGGATATTCGTCACTTTTATGATTGGAGGAAGACATCTCAAAGTCTCTACAAAAAGCACGAAGAAAAATATTTAAAAGGCAGCTCGCGAGAAAAGAATAATATATATATATATAAGGACCGCGAGCCAAGCGCCCTCGCGCCAGGCCCCACGACCCTCATACCCTTTCTCTCGTGCCCAGCACTCCGCAGACCATGCCGCCCTAGCCCAACATGGGAGGAGGCCTGCACCTCTTTCCCCTCCTTCTTCCGCGCCCAGCGTACGCCAAAGTGGACCAAGGCTTCTTGGCCCAGATCATAGACGCCAGCAAGAGGACCGGCCCGAGCCAGCTTCTCATTCTTTCTTCCAGTTTCCAGCGGGCCCGTGCTGAGCCATCACCTGGCCCATGCCAGCCACACGCCGAGCCTAGCTCTCACCGCCAGCACCTCGGCCCAAGCCGAGCTAACCCGTGTCACGCCACCAAACGACCTCAAGGTTCCCTTGCCGTGTGTCACCCAATAAATGGGCAAGCTTCTCAAATGCACCCACGCCCAACTCACATCCCTGGAGGTCTCAGCAGCTGAATACGACTGCCCACAGCTCACCTGCCCTTGGCAAGGAATTAAAGATAAAGATTAATTACCTAAATCCTATTTTTAATACATTCCCTTTTGAAGATTGACTTCAATCAAGTAAGTAATCCTAATTTAAATAAATTATGGATAATTACACCATTATCTCAAGATATTGTTTCCTATTTAATATCTTGGGAATATTTAGAGAATATCTCTCCATTAAACACTATGGCTGGCCCTATCCCTATAAATACCTCATATTCTACCAAATTTTGAGAGCTTTTGCTACCCCTAAAAGGCCCTAAACAACTAACTTAGGCATCAGAGATCCGTTGACCTAACCCCCCCATCAGAGATCCGTTGACCTAACCCCCCCACCCCCCCCCCCCCCCCCACCTCGTGGGCATGTGAGGCTTAGGTCTTTGATCAAAGGTGTTGATTGTTTTGCAGGTGCATTTTTGTCAAGACTGAAGACGGCATAAATTTGCATCGACAAGTATAGCCAATATTCCACAACACCCTATAAACATACTCTTCATGTTCTCTATAAGTGTATTTCAATTTACTTATTTCCAAACTAGTTAAATATTTCTACTTTTTGAGGCTTCATCAGATCTAAGTATTTTGGATTTCGACTTACCTTTATGCATTATCTTTACTGTATCTCCTGTCATTGAGCTGCTGAAAATGTTTGGAATTATGGCTTCTTAGTTTCGGCACCAACAGATAAATATCAGATGATGACCTCACAAAAAACTTATATCTTTCGGTTTCGAGTCTTACTAATGAACAAACAGTACAGACCAAGATATTTTCAGGTAAAGTGAGAACTAAAATGATTACTACAACTGAACTTTACGGGCCAGAAATTAATAATTTCACGATTGGGAGTGAATATTCCATTGGTGAAATTTGGAGATTAAACTCTCATATTCCTCACAAAACATGCAACCTAAACAAATTATATTACCTTGTGGATGGGTTTAAGCTCCTTGTGTGAAGCTTCCGATTTTGGTACCTTAAGTGACCCCGGCGTGAATCTTTCCCGGAGCTGAACAATGCTTTTTTATGTGTGTGCAAACTATAATAGGACGGAATGGTATAATGATTACCGGTATAGAATAAACAACATGTCGAGAACAGTATTTTAATGTTACCTACACAAGGTTTTGGGTTGAAATTTCATCATCCATGTCAACTAGGCTACAAATCGCAATGTAATAAATCTGAATATGACTATTGGAACCAAATATGTGCACCTCTGTGAGCTGTGGTTGATCACAAATCCAAGCAACTTGCAATATAGTAAAACAACCGTGAGCAAGCCTAGGGCTAGGGTATGCTGGGCAAAGGGTCACTAACAGTCAAGTTAGTGAAGGATTTTTAGACTTAAGTAGTCGACAAGAGAATTCAAGCGTTTAGATTGCATTACCATAGATGAATCCTAAATGCATGTATTTATACCATGGGAAAGAGATTTTTTAGAATAGGATCCTCGTTTTAAGCTGGGAGAATCCTACAGGATATTTAGAAGTACATATTGCATCCTCCTAGGAGTTATGAATACTCGCCGCTCACACCAATTCCTAGATTGTAGGAACTCCAAGACTCATAGAATCTGATTGTGTCTACATCCGGATCAGATCGCGTGTCATGCGGAACAAGCATGGTCATTTAGCGGAGTCGCTAGGACTTCGCCTAATGCCCTGGAGTAGAGTGATGGTGGCATCGCTACTCCGTCTAATTCAGTTCCACCCGGAGCTCGTGAGTCCATGACTGGACTTCTGAGGCAACTGTATTTGGATCAACCTTACTCCAACCCTTGAGAATTATGGTCCCACACAGACAATGTTAAAGAAACCTACCCACCATGCATGGTGAACTAAATTCTCTAAACCAATGAGAGAACCTAGCGATAAGTACATTTTAAACTTACAAAGGCAAACTCAGGCAGAAGTTTTTACCTTATGCAGAAAAAGGTACTTATCATGCAACCCAAGAGGCAACGCATCGATAGCAGCAACAATTTCAATTGCAATTAAAATTTGGGAATTTTTTTTGAAATGTATATGAACTTATACATTTTTTTTTTAATTTGTCATATGTACTAAATTTTTTTAAGCAATTTGTCATATGAATTTTGTGAAATCATTAATTTGTCATCTCGCCCTAACTCCATTAAGTTTTTCATCCAAAAGAAAGTTATTTTGGACTTTTGACCTCATCTTTCACAAGTTTATTCATTTATGTATTTATTTTTATAGAAAGATATATATAGACACACACACACAAAAGATAAATTGGTTTTCAACTTTTTATTTCCTACGAAAAGAAAATGTCACGTGCGTTTCATAAACTTATGGTGAACTACTAAAAAAGTACATTAAGCTTACTAACATGGAGTTTAACTAATTACAAGTTTGAGAATTCAATGAGGTCAATCATGTTCATAAAAAAAAAAAAAATGGAGTTAAAATGTCCCAAATAACCTTGGAATGCCCAAAATAATATTTAAGGGGATCAGAGCGAAGTTAAAATGTTTGAAAACTATATGTCTTGCACATGGCTATCAGCCGGGGTATCGGGTCATCCAACATGAGCAGCCAAACTGTCCTTCAGGGGCGGCACACCCTTCAGGGATGTTGAATCGACATTCGTTAAGTACGTCAATCCTTCCAGGCATGTTTGCAGCTGGTATATGATTTCATCACTTTAGCTAGTTCAGAGGAATGTGTCTGGAGCAACATTCTGAAGGCTAGAATACATCGCACTTGCTTATCACACTTGTGCTATACAGGGATCAAGATGAGGCATAGTGGGCAACATCCATGCAAATTCGCTTCGTTCGATAGGAACATTGATGTTCCTATCTCTCCTTGATGGCGGGAAGATTGTCTCAGCGAAGTGATAATCCGTAAAATGAGCGGTAAAGAGATTGCTTGCTAAGGCTCTAAGAGAGCTAGTGTGATGGAGAATCGTGATCGACAAAGATTCACATCCTTCTTTTAGGGCCCATATTGGTACATTGCGGCAGCGCAACTTGGCACATAAAATGCACATCCAAATGCGTTAGTACGAAATGTTAGGTTCATACCCAGTAACCAATTGTAATGTCGAATAGGTTGGGTGACGACCAACATAGATGCGTACAAGATTGCATAGCCCTAGGCAGAAACTGAGGTGCGTTCACCAAGGTTCAGGGGATTATTTATATTGCGCTATATGATCACTCTGCGAGGCTGTTTTGGGGTGAGCATAGGAATTCGATGTTCAATTATAAACCCAAAGGAAATGCAATACTTATCGAAAACCTTCTATATAAATTCTCCAACATTATCGAGTCTTGTAGACTATGAGATAATTAGGGTGGTGATCCCTTTAAATGGGCCAGGAAGTTTAGCAGCAATGTGTGTGAACAAACATGTGACTAGTTTGTTGATTCATCAACCAAAACCATACTATAATTATATGGTTCGCATTTTGGTTGGATTAGTCCACATATATTCCCTTAAATCCACTATGAAAAAAAGGTTGTCTTGTATCTTTGCTAGATGATTTAGAAAATCAATTTCCCCAACAAGCAGGCTTGGCAAAGTGTACTTGTAACCACATGATCCTTACTTCAGGTAAGGAGATACGTTCTAGCATCATTGTTCGGCCTAAGTGTCCCAAATAGTCGTGCCAAGGCAAGTAAATTGCGTGAATCACCCTACTCCAGGCCGGCCACATGTGGCATATCCCAGATGGGAGGCAGCCCATTGGCCCTAAAATATGGCTTCAAGCTTTGAATTTTGGAGGTAGTGCAAAGATATTCCACTCTATTTGCTTCAGTGGTTTCATGCATGATCATTATTATCTCGAATATCCTTAAAACTCAACGTCGTTCTTCTGGAACGGGGAGAATATAAGGTCTCTTAAATGGTAAGTTAGTATGATAGGAGCATATTTATGCGACTTTGTTAGCTTGTTTCCTTGCATTTTCTTAGTTAGTTTCTACTTATTATAGTGATTTAAGCTATTTTCGTGTGTTTTCAGGTTCAAATGACAAAGTTGGCAAGAAAATGCAATTTGGAGCATTTTAGAGCAGTTTTGGGCTTAGAATGGATATCACAAGTATGGAGCAAGATGGACGGACGAAATTGGAGTTCAAATGGAGCAAGGAATGTGCAAAAGAGTTGGAGAAATAAATTCAAGTCATTGAAGATAAGGAATCAGCTACAAAGAAGGAGAATTATCCAAAACCTTATCCAACTTTATCTTATCCAAACTAACCTTATCTTATCTTATCCTACCTTAATCCCAGCTGCAAGGGGGACTCCTTTTCATATTAGGACACCTAAAACCTGTTTTTAGAAGGCCTTTTCCTTATAGAAACATGCCACAACACTCCTTTTTAGAAGCCCTAAAAATCTGGCGCCCCAACCTTTCTAGAAGGCCTTTTCCTTGTTGGATTGGAGTCCTAAATCCTTTTCCTTGACAACCTAGGCCAAGTAATCCCTAGGCCTATATATACCCCAATCTGCTGCACCATTCAGATTCACCACCCTCTACCATAACTCACCTACATCCATCCACCACACACCTCATTGTGCCACAACTTTGCAAGGAATCAGAGGAGAGAACTTAGTGCCGTGCCTGCCATTCAAGCCTTGGATTGCTGGAGCGTTTCTGGGTGTATTCTATCCTTTGTGTTCAATGTCTAATTTAAGTTTTCTTTGTTTGATTGCGAACATGAGGAACTAATTTCTTTATAGTTAGAGGTGATTTCGAAGCCATGATTATATATTATATATGAATTGATTTCCTCCAGTTGTTATTTCATGAATCGTGAATGTGGTTTACTTATCTGTTTTATTGAGAACTTGTTCTTGTGTGTTGATTAAGGACGCATACTTAGTTTGCATGCATGAATTTGATGCTAGAGTATAAGGGAATTTCACCTAATCATTATGAACTTGTATTCATGAGTAGTAAAAGTCGCTAGTCTCGATTGTGTTAAGTAAATCCTAGGCAAGAGTAACATGCTTTACATAGTTATGAATGCCTTGTCAATGTTTATGGTTTTCACAAAGCTTAATGATCTTTGTTTCGTGTCTCTATCATGCTTTTCATAGTTAGGGAGCTTAATAAAGAATAATTTGGTTGTGATGCGTTATCCATTCAATTCAATGAATCTAGGGAAATGTGAGAATTAATTAGTTCAATACAATTAATTCGGGGCATTGTCATTCATGGTTTATAGAAAGAATAACTGGAAATCGATTTGTATTGCATATGTGTCATGTGTGGAGAAGGACCCTCTAGCTAGCCATTCACCCATTTAAATGACCAATTTCGTGTCTTTTTAAGTTGTCTTTACAATTCTGTTTGTTTAAGTTTAAATTCATTCAAAACCAATCCCTTGCTTTTAGTTTGTGTTAGTAGAGTCTAAATTCGTCAAATCTTGAGTCTTTTAGTCTTTTGAGTCAATTAGAGTCTTAATTTCGTTCAAATCAATCTTAGGTGTTAGTTTTGAGTCTAAAGAATCTGTTTTGTGTGTTTTAAGTCTAATTAGCTTGTTTTGAGTGTCTAGAGTCCAGAAAATGTCTAGTCTGAGTTCTATTTGCTGTTTTGAGTTAATTGAGTCTAGTTTAGTGTTTTAAAGTTTAATTAGTGTATTAGCATCCCTTCTAATCCCCGGCTAGAACGAACCCTACTTACACATACTACATTGATAGGGTTTAAATTTGAGTGCAATTTAATTTCACATTAAATTTTTGGAGCCGTTGCCGGGGATTAGCAAATTTGCTAATCCCTCGTGTTTCTGTTTGTGTTTTTATTTTTATGTTTTAGTTTTTGATTTTGTTTTGTTCTGTTTTCTTTGTTTCAGGTACTAGACATGGCAATTGCCAACATTCAAGCTCAATTGGCGAATCTTACTTCTCAATTGTCCTAGATTGCCGAAAAAACCACAATGCACACTGCCCCTACATTTGGGGTGCCCTATGGGCAAGGATATCAAACTCATCAACGTGCTTAATTCACTGCAAACAGAGGTGCTTGGGGTTATCAAGGCCATAACCAATCAAGGGACAACATGTTTTCCAACGCTTACAATTGGGATTGGACAGATTATTCAGATTATATGTGGGAGGAACCTCAACAAGTTCAACAAGGTGGATATTGGCAGCAAGATGAGGAGTTCTATTCAAGATCTACGTAGCCACCATAACCTCATATACAACATGCCCAACCCAACTCAGGATCGTCAATAGAATATGATCAAATTCTTGATGAATTAAATTCTTTGGCGCAAGGTTCACCAAATCAAGCTATACAACGCCTATGCAGCCACCACAACCCTCCCAACAACAATTCCAATCGAATTCAAGTATGCCTATGAGTTATGAGGAAATTCGTGACGTACTAACCTCTTCGAAGCAGGGCTCACAACAAGAAGGGTATTGGCAACCATTTGAGGAGATCTATCAAAAGCCATATGAACCACCACAGCCTCAACCACTTTCGGCCCAAACCAATTCAGGTTCATCGTTAGATAATGATAAAAAATTTCAAGTACTAACCTCTTTGACGTAGGAAGTGCAAAGCATAAAAAATCAAGCTAAAGAGGTGGACGAATTGAAGAAATAAATGGGGCAAATGGCGGAATTCATGGGCCAATTCAGAGAACAAGGCAGATTGCCTAGTTCAACTGTTGTTAATCCTAAAGGAGGATTTGAAACCGCCAAAGCAATCATGTTGAGAAATGGCATGGAGGTTGGAGATGAACCCAAGACGTCCAAACCAAGCCAAAACATGGATGAATAGATGCTGCTGATCAAAGAGGAGGAAGAAGACATACCTACGGCAAGGGTAGAACCACCCTTGCTGCAGGCCCCTAGTGTTTCTAAACCATCCAATCAAGGTAAGTTGGGTCCAAATTCAATTCAATCTTATGTTATTCCTCCAAATGTACCCTTCCCTCGCAGGTTCATGATTTCCAAGAACGAAGAAAGTGAAAAAGACATCGTGGAAGCCTTCCCAAAGGTGCCAAGTACTATCCCGATTCTTGTTACAACAAATCCAGTTCCAGAATATGTTGAAATTTTTGAAGAGAATTGTACCTCAAGAAGAATGATTCAAGAGAAAGAAGTGGCTGGAAAATATCAAGAATGCATCAAAGAGGATGTTCATGAGACAACAAAGCCCAAAGAAGTTGAATTTTATGACACGGGACAAGCCACAACTCTCAAAACACCAAATCTGGCTGAATTTTCTAGTCCTACAACTTCCGAAGTGGTGTTTGTCCTTGAGTTCATGTCGGAGAACACAGGTAAGCCACCTCCCCGAACTTCAATTTTGTTTTATACTAATATGTTGTTGATGATTCAGGCACCCACTCTAGAATTTAAACCATTGCCGGATCATTTCAAGTATCACCTTCCATTCAAAGATCAATTCCATGTCGTGGCCTTCAATGAAGCTTAAAAGGAGGTATCGTCCGGCCGAAAGACGTTAAAGCAAGCGCTTCTTGGGAGGCAACCCATGCATTCAAATAAGGAAGACCTAGGCTACGGCTCCACAATCAGATTTGCATTTCTAAACCTTACTCTTTATTGCATTTACTTTGCCATATTTGTCATGTTTGTTAGTTGTGTTGTTTGCTTGTTTGTGTGTGAGTCTATGTTTGAAACATTGAGGACAATGTTTGGTTTAAGTGTGGGGGGGTAAACAAAGTGTTTTTGTTGAAAATTCGTGGGTTTTTATCACCTATCACTTCTAAAGTTGTTTTCACTGTTTTTAAGTGTTTTTAGTGTGTTTTGAAGTGTTTTAATGTGCCGTGAAAGAAAATACGAAAATTTGAAAAAAAAATAGAAAAAAGTTTTGAAAAAGCCAAAAAGAGTCGTTTTTAAGTCGTTTTTGTGTGTTTGTGTCTTAGGGTACCTTCCAACACAATGATGAGGATTTGGTTTTTAATTGCATGACTGTCAAAGAAAGTTACAAACATGGATGGAAGTTTGATATGCTCTTTTGCTTATGCTTAGTTGTAGTTGTTGTTTACAAATTCACATGTAATCACAAAAGGATAAAATCAGTTTTTGTCACGTGCTTGAAGGAAGAAACTCAAACTAACGCTACAACCCTGAGAGACTTGAGCCTATACTTTATTTGGAGAGTTATTAATCTTGACATTCTTGTTTTCTAAAGTCGTTGCATGATCTCATTGTTTCTTTGCTTGGTTGCTACTTAGAATGCATTTTCATCACTTTAGATCCAAATACTAGAGAACTCATGCCTATTTGATTCAAAGCATAAAATTGATTGCATAACAAATAACAAGATGAAGTTGTTTAGTTAAAACCAGCGCCAAAAAGCCTTAACCCTTTGCATATGTATTGTAGGTTTAACCCCTTTGAGCATTATTTAGCCTATTTTCTTTGTTAGCCGCATTATCCTTACCTAGCCTAGTATAGGACTATCCATACCCTTGTTCTTAAAGGATAGTGAAGCATGACTTAGAGGGAATTCATTTAGATCGACATTATGCATAAAAACAAGTGTGGGGGAAGGATTTTTTCTTTTGGGGTAGAGTTTGTTTCAAAAGAAAGAAGAAAGAAAAATTCGTAGAAAAAGAAGAAGAAAAGAAAAAGTGTGTGAAAAAGGAAGAAAAAGAGTTGAAAAATAAGTGAGAATGAGCTCGTAAGTGTTGGTTGTTGAAGAAAGGGTCCAAAAAGTTTCAATATGATCCTAAGTTGTATGAAATTCCCTTAGTGTTTCAAGTTATTTGCTGCATTCAAAAGTGAATTCTAAGTGTTGATTTCATTGCTTTGCTCGCTATTGCTTTAAGAACGTTTGTTTTCCTTACCTTTCTTTGTTAGCCAATACCTTAGCCCCGTTACAACCTTTTGAATTCTATCTTGATTGTTGTGTGTTTCAATATGTGGAGTTTGGGATTGGTATGAGCATATGGTATCACTGGTTCTCGCGTCTAAGTAGTGGCATTCCATTCATGAGATCATATATATACATGCATTAATAATTCCAGAAAATACCTTCTTTGTTAATACATATGTGAGTACTAGTTTTCTTGTTTACGTCAATCTTCTCACATATACCTAGTATAGGGAGTGTAGTCAGAAAATCTGTGTGAAAATAGAGTGTATAGATAAGGAATTGAGGTATTCTCTAAGGCATGTTACTACATTCAAAATGTTGTTTTAATGGATTAAATGCGAACTAGTGAATGGTGACTATGATTAAGTATGAATTCAAGTGTAAAGATGACTAAAATCTATGTATGTAGCGATTTTTAACATGTCATGTTTCATTGGAAATCCCTGAGGCGAACGTTGGGAGGTTTAGGTTATGTTTTGTTTGTTTTATTTTGCTCGAGGACTAGCAAAAGCTAAGTGTGGGGGGAATTTGATAGGAGCATATTTATGCGACTTTGTTAGCTTGTTTCCTTGCATTTTCTTAGTTAGTTTCTACTTATTATAGTGATTTAAGCTATTTTCGTGTGTTTTCAAGTTCAAATGACAAAGTTGGCAAAAAAGTGCAATTTGGAGCATTTTAGAGCAGTTTTGGGCTTGGAATGGATATCACAAGTATGGAGCAAGATGGACGGATGGATTTGGAGTTCAAATGGAGCAAGGAATGTGCAAAAGAGTTGGAGAAATAAATTCAAGTCATTGAAGATAAGGAATTAGCTACAAAGAAGGGGAATTATCCAAAACCTTATCCAACCTTATCTTATCCAAACTAGCCTTATCTTATCTTATCCTATCCTAATCTTATCCTACCTTAATCCCAGCTGCAAGGGGGACTCCTTTTCATATTAGGACACCTAAAACCTGTTTTTAGAAGGCCTTTTCCTTCTAGAAACATGCCACAACACTCCTTTCTAGAAACCCTAAAAATCTGGCGCCCCAACCTTTCTGGAAGGCGTTTTCCTTGTTGGATTGGAGTCCTAAATCCTTTTCCTTGACAACCTAGGCCAAGTAATCCCTAGGTGGAAATCGATTTGTATTGCCTATGTGTCATGTGTGGAGAAGGGCCCTCTAGCTAGCCACCCATTTAAATCACCAATTTCGTGTCTTTTTAAGTTGTCTTTACAATTCTATTTGTTTAAGTTTAAATTCGTTCAAAACCAATCCCTTGCTTTTAGTTTGTGTTAGTAGAGTCTAAATTCGTCAAATCTTGAGTCTTTTAGTCTTTTGAGTCAATTAGAGTCTTAATTTCGTTCAAATCAATCTTAGGTGTTAGTTTTGAGTCTAAAGAATCTGTTTTGTGTGTTTTAAGTCTAATTAGCTTGTTTTGAGTGTCTAGAGTCAAGAAACTGTCTAGTTTGAGTTCTATTTGCTGTTTTGAGTTAATTGAGTCTAGTTTAGTGTTTTAAAGTTTAATTAGTGTAGATTAGCATCCCTTCTAATCCCCGGCTAGAACGATCCATACTTACACATACTACATTGATAGGGTTTAAATTTGAGTGCAATTTAATTTCACATCATAGTACCATTCATACAATGAGGAGTGTGCCAATGCTCTTAATCATGTTGGATAGACCTGAAGTTGTTGCTAGAGATGTGATTTAGGTGTAAATTTAGTGTGCATAATATCGCATTCATCCAGACAACTAACTTTCCTACATTCCTACCTAATCATGTGTTTAATTGAATTTTGTCACATGTATTAAGAAACATGATTCAATTAACTCATATTCGAGGACAATATTGATAAGATTATCCATAACTAAAACAAACACCAAACATGAATAAAAAAACATAGAAAAATGTTCACAAAGTAAACCAAAGTTACTAAGGGGATTTAGCCAACATGGCATTCATGTCAAAATTCTGCTCTTTTAACGGTGTTCGGTGGAGTGAAATTAGACTCACAAGTTGACTACAAGAATGATACTCCTTAACGACATTGGTAAGAGCATGAACATGTGCATAACCAATGGTCTATTCCATCGAGACAGAAGTAGATTCTACAAGGTTGAGGTTCGGGAGCAATATCCCTTATTCTTGAAGTTTTAGGTATTAGGTGCCAAAGATCACGCTTCGGGCATGATGCCACACCTTGGCAGACCCTGATTCTAGCATATGTTGTAAAAACAAACTCGAAATTGGATTGTGAGAGAGACAAACATAGCCTTGGGTTTAGTAAGCTCCAACCGAAGCTGAAGGGTCTATTCGGTCGGCCTCTACCAAAGCACAACAATACCGTTTGGTACACCTCTGCCGAAGCAGAGCATACCCTTCGATGCACCTCTGCCAAACCAGAGCATGCATGTCGGTGTATCCCTACCAAACCAGGGCACCACCATTCGTTAAACTCCAGCTGAAACTGGGTCTATACCATTCGGTACCTCCCAACCAAATTGCTGGGTACCTTTCTCTCACAAGTGTGGTAGTAATCCAATCCAAGAATTTTGGTAAACTTCTGTTCTCTACATTGTTGCTTCGATAGCGAGTTAGAAACACGGAACATGAGAAAAGTATTCTCCAGTCAAAATTTGATCGATTTATAAACTTTAGAATCGTACTCATTCATCGACGTAATCATGGTGTGCTTCAGGCAATATCTTTCATGATTAGAAAGTCCGTAGAAGCGAGCCAAAGAGCCTTGGATTCTTCATTAGGGAGGTATGTCTGTTTGTTATGCTTCGGGCATAATTCTTCAGATGAAGATCATGGCAAAGGCTTATCCAGCTTTTCCATGCCATTGTTGGCTTCAATGGTTTCTTAGCTTCTTGATATTCAAGTAGAGATCCACATCTTGTACCCACGTAAAGCGGTTTTGTTAGAAACATCCAAATAAGTGAAATTGAACTTGTGACGGTTCGACAATCCATTGAATGGAGGGAACAATATTATGAATAGTGTTATCAAAATTAAAACATATATAAGCATCAAAGTTAGAACATTCGGGTTCTAAGACATGGTGTACATAAAAAATTTGGGTTTCCATGGGTGTATTGTTTTATGAAAACTTCGGGTTTCAAAGGCACTAAATTCGAAACTACATGTTCAATTTAGTTTATGAACAATTAGTTCATAAAAGAGAGGTTCCTGCAAGAACACATAATACAAGGTACTGATTTAAGTGCAGTGGATTGGAGTTGCTTCAGGAACTCAAGTGTGAGTACTTTAGGACTACGAACGGATTCAACGGTTCAAAGAAGAGAAATAAAATATTGAATCGTTAATGTCCAAAAGTGGGCTGCAGGCCAATAATTTAGGATTTATTGTCAGATTAATGAACTATTTCTCACTTTTAATTAATTCAATAAATCAGGACCGTACAGATTGATCGTGGAAGCAACATAATGACAATCGGGTCATATTCACTTTAGATGGCTTCTGGCCAAACGATTAAGAAAATATAGCTTAATGAGGCTTAGCTGTATGCATCCTAACCTAGTTGGGTGCAGGATAGAAGCATAACGGGCTAAAAAAAAAAGGGCCATGAGGATTATGGCAGCCTAGCAAAGGATTGATGGCTGTTGTCCACAAAAACGGCCAGCAGCAAAGTTGCAAGTTGGGCTCGGATCAAGGCTGCACGGGGCAGCCCATGCAAGCAGGTAAGCTGCAGTTCCAGCAAGGAAGTGGGTCTGGGAAGGTGGCAAAGCCCAGCAGTGTTAGGCTTGCTGGCTTTGGGCAGTGGCCCAACTTTTGCTGGCTTCTGGTTGACGCAATGCAAGCTCAGCAAGCAAAAACTTGCTGGCTAATTGGGCCAAGTGTGCAGGACGAGGCGGGCAGAGCTGGCTGAAGTGTGAGAAGCCCAGGGAAAAAAGGATTGCTGGTATGTGGGTTGCAAAGCATCAGTAAGGAACCCAGAACCATGCCTAGTTCTCACGAACATGCAGCAAGCCCAGAGGGTTGTTGCTACACGGTTCTAGCGCCCAACCCTCAACCTGCAGGCTCTGCTTGGCGTTAGGTCGGCACGGTAGCGTGGCTCCGGACCGCAGCTCAGCTGCAAATTTCCCATTTAAAATATTTTTTTTGAAATTCCTAGGGTTTGAAAAACCCTAATTGCTTCTAATTTCTTTCGATTCTTTGACTCACAAATTCCACATAGCAAAATTGCGTAATGCTTTATATATATTATATATGTGTGTGTGTATATATATATATAAGGAAAACTAATGAAAAGGACTTGAAAACTTTGAGTTTTAACGAAAAAGACAAAATAAAGGGTAAAGTGAATAGTACCAGGATTGACTTTTTAGTGTAAAATTGTGGTTTTTCATTAAAGTTAACAGTACCAGGAGCGTTTCGTTAAAGTTCCCATATATATATAAAGTATATCGGAATAAGGTAAATGTAAATGTAGAGGGTTCATGCATCATGGGGAATGTTTTCATGCTTCATGGTCATTTCAAATCTCTTTATTTTAAGCGTACCTGATTGGCAAAAAACAACAAAAGCCTTTGAATTTGTAGAAGATCCTTCTCGGAAAGCCGAAATTGGATCTTCAATGTGTTGTATCACGTTCAACACAGAAAAATTAAATTGAATCAATAGCATGTAGATTAATTCAATAAAATAATAATTTTTCATAAAATGAATAATTAAAACGTATACTCACCTAATTAAAGATCAAACTCTCTTTAGCGTAGCCCTCAATATCGTACTGATAACGTGTTGTAGGCATAATTTACTAAATAATATAAAGGGCATAGAGAGAGGGGGTGTGGCGGCATAGAGAGAGAAGAGAGAGATGTGTAATTGTGAGGTGTGTGTTATATTATCCCATTGTGCCTTTATTTATAGTAGTAGGGAAGGTAAATTCCTTACCACAATAGAATTACAACTCTAATAGGATATATCTAGTCTAAGAGATATTGTAGAATCCCATAAGGATATACCAGATATGATAGGATTTATACAATCACATTCCTAATCTAATAGGGCTGCAACACAATGACATTTGAAAAAAATTCCCTTAATATATATATAATCAATCATGCTAACCCATTTGTAAATCAAAAATCACAAACTGAGATCAATCACAATAGCTGAACTGAGATCACCTTCATAAGTTGGCATTGGAATAACCTAAATAACAAATAAACTGATTCAATATATTCTAAAAGAAAAGACCCTAAGAACAGTTAATACAGTAGACCTAAGGTCCCTAATTGAACCCACAAAGCCATGATGCAAAATATATAAGCACACAAATTAAACCCTCTTTTTATCAATTGTAGCAAAGTATGTAAGTAGGGATCGTTCTAGGCCGGGGATTAGGAAGGATTGCTAAATCACTTGAAAACTGACTCAAAAACTTAAAACAAAGTTAAAACACTAAATTAGACTCAAAGAATGCAAAACTATACTCTAAAACACTAAAACAAACCAAAAGACTCAAAACAGCAAACAAACGCTCAAAACTGCCTTAAAACCATTTTCTGGGCAGTTTTGAACACTAAGGAAGAATTTGGACGAAAACATGTTATAACTGGACTCAAGACACTTAAAACACAAACTAAATTGATTTCTAACTAATTTGACACTTCAAAATAAAGGGGGATTTGGTTTTGACGAATTTGAAAACAAAACATAAACTTCGTAAAACAAAACAGATTTTAAAACGAATTTGGTTAAAGTGAATGGATGGAAGGCTAGCTAAGGGGTTCTTCTCCACACATGTCATACTTGCATACAAAACGATTTCTAGTTGCTTTTCAATAAACCATGGATTCTCAACGCCCCAGATTAACCGTGAATTGCACTAATTAACCCTCAGATTTTCCTAACGTTATTGAATTGGATGATTGCATACGACAACCCAAAGCATTCCCCACAAGTTCCCTACATGAATTGCATAATAGAGATACAAGCAAGAATCATTAAGTTCTATTGATGCGAAATATATAAGCACACAAATTTAACCCTCTTGTTGACAATTGTAGTCTAGATGCAAGTAGGGATCGTTCTGGACCGGGGATTAGGAGGGTTTGCTAAAACCTCAAAACTGACTCAAAATCATTAAAACAAAGTTTAAAACACTAAACTAGACTCAAAGAATGCAAAACTAGACTCTAAGACACTAAAACAACTCAAAAGACTCAAAACAGCACAAAAACACTCAAAACTGCCTAAAAACACAAACGGGGCAGTTTTAGACTCTAAACACTACTTTGGACGAAAATAGATTCTAACTTGACTCAAAACACTCAAAAACACAAACTAAATCAATTTCTAACTAATATGACTCAACAAAGTAAAAGGGGATTGGGTTTTGACGAATTTGAAAACAAAACAAACAGATTGTAAACTAAAACAGATTTTGGACGAATTTGGTAAAACTTATGGATGATGGGCTAGCTAGAGGATTCTTCTCCACACATGACACACTTGCACATAAACCAATTTTCAGTTGTTCTTTCGATAAATCATGAAACTCAACACCCCAGGTTAATTAGGTCCGCTTAAATTAACCTTCAAGTTCTCCTTAAGTTATTGAATTGGATGGGAAAGCGCATACAACAATTCAAAGCATTCTCTAAAAGTTCTTTACGTGAACAGCACAATAAAGATACAATCACAGATCATTAAGCATCATGAGAACTATAAGTATTGACGAGGCATTCGTTACTATGATGAGCATGAAACTCCTGCCAAGAATTCATTTAACGCGATCGTTTATAAGCGACCTCCACTACTTGTGAATATAAGTTTGTAACTATTAGGTGAAACTCCCTTATATTCTAGCATCATATTCATGCATGCAAATTAAGTGTGCACTCTTAATAAACATACATAAATAAGTTATCAATCAAGCAGTTAAACAAATTGAATTCACAACTTATGAAATCACAACTGAAGGTAATCAATTCATATTGCAAGTATGTTCATGGCTTTGAATCTTCCCCTAGCCAAAAGGGATTTAGTTCCTCATAATCGCAGAACACAGAATAACAAGTTTATACATTGAAAACAAAAGAAAGAAAACACCTAAACGCTCCAGCAATCCTAACTTGAATGGCAGGCGCATCCAAGGGCTTTCCTCCTTCCTCTTTGCTGCGCCACAAGGGTTGTTGGTGAGTTTTGGGGATTATGAATGGTGTAGAAGGCTGGGTTTATGGCTAGGATGGATGTATGGTGCGGCAGGGAGTGTTTTTGGTCAGAAATTATGGAGAATGGTGAAGGATAGGTGCGGCTAGGGTTGGGGAAGGAATTCTGGCGAGACAGGTTGTGTGGATGGATGATTTGTGGCTGCAACAAGGAAGTTTCTTTAAAGGTTTTAGGGAAATTAAAACCCTAACTTATTTTGGTAATCAGAAATTAAGTCAAAAGCATCTAGAAAGAGGAAACAAAATCAGAAAACTAAGGGAAAGTGCTAGGGGTGTGCGACCAGGACTTTAAATTAAAAAGGAATGTGTTTTAGTGCAAGGAAACAGGAAATAACCCTCTCCCTTGCACGGCAAGGAAGAGGAAAGGGGTAAGGAGGTGCGGCAAGGGTTCTTAGGTGGTCTAGGTCCTTCAATTTGTGTCCTAGAATGCAAAGGAAGCCTTCAAAGTTGCTGGAATTTGGAAACATTAAGGATTAGGAAAGGCAAACCAAAATAGGAAACCTTGGCTTAACTTTCCTACTTCAAGTAGGAATCCTTGTTTGAGTAGGAATCCTTATGTGAGTAGGAATCCTCATTCTTCTAGGAATCCATCTTCAATTCGGAATCCTTCGTTGATTAGCAATCCTTCTGTGAGTAGGAATCCTCATTCTTCTAGGAATCCATCTTCAATTAGGAATCCTTCGTTGATTAGGAATCCTTCTTTGATTAGGAATCCTTCTTTGATTAGGAATCCTTACATCTTCAAGTCTTCAATTTCGTCCATTCCTTTTGCTCCAAACATGTGATATCCATTCCAAGCCCAATTTTGCTCCAAAATGCTCCAAAATCCATCTTTTTGCATATTTTGTCTTTAGGACCTAGAAACACACGAAAATGGCTTTAAACACTAAAATAACTAAGAAAACACAACATAAATGCACAAGAACAAGCCAACTAAGTCGCATAAATATGCTCCTATCAAATTCCCCCACACTTAGCTTTTGCTAGTCCTCGAGCAAAACAAACAAACAAAATAAAACAAACGAAACAAAATAAACAAAACACAACCTACACCTTCCAACATTTGCCTCAGGGATTTCTAATACACATGACATGTTAAAAATCATCATTCCCACAGATTTTAGTCAACTTAACACTTGAGCATATACTTAATCACAGTCACCACTTACTAGTTCACATTTGACCAATTAAAACGATGTTTTGAATGTAGTAACATGCCTTAGAGAATTCACTCAATTCCTTACAAGATATGCACTCAATTCTCACACACATTTTCTGACTACACACCCTACACTAGGTATATGTGAGAAGATTGATGTAAACATGAAAACGAACACTCACATATTTATAGCAAAGAAAGCAATTTCTGGAGTTAATAAACATGTTTAGATATGATCTCATGAATGGAATGCTACTACTTAGATGCGAGAACCAGTGACACCATATGCTCATACCAATTCCAAACTCCACATATTGAAACACACAACACTCAAGATTGACGTTAAAGGGTTGTAACGGGGCTTGGGATGTTGGGTGAGAAAGAAAGGATATGGAAAACAAAGGTTCTTAAAGAAATAGTAAGCAAAGTAATGAAATCAACACTTAGAATTCACTTTAAATGCAGAAATCAACTTGAACACAAAAAGGGAAGATTTACACACTCAAGGGCCGAATTCAATGTTTTGGACCCTTCCTTCAACAATCAACACTTTAGAACTCTTTTTCTCTTAATTTTCAACTCTTTTTCACTTTTTTTTCATAACTTTTTCTTTTTCTTTTCTTTTTCCACGAAATTTCTTTTCTTTTCTACCTGTAACTTATTTCTTTTTCTTGGCACACACACACACACAACTCCCTTCCCCCACATTTGTTTTTCTGCAAGAAGTCAATCAAAAGGAATTCTTTTTAAGTCATGCTTCACTATGCTTCAAGAACAAGGGTATGGATGGTCGTAATCTAGGCTAGGTGAGGATAATGTGGTTAACAAAGAACATAGGCTAAATATGGCTCAACGGGGTTTAAACCTACAAAACATATAACACAGGGGGTTCGGCTATTTGGCTGTGGTGGTTCACTAATTAACTTCATCTTGATCGTGTGTTATGCAAATCAATGTCATGCTTTGAATGGAATGGGCATGAGTTCTAGTGTTTGGAACTAAATGATGAAACGCCTTCTAAGTAGCAACCAAGCAAAGAATGATGAGATAACGACTTTAGAAAACAACAAATGCACAAATTATAACTCTCCAAAAGAACGTTTAAGGCTCAAGTCTCACAAGGTTGTAGCGTTAATTTGAGTTCCTTCCTTCAAGCATGTTACAAAAACTGATTTTATCCTTTATGATTGCATGTGAATTCATAAATTATAACCACAACCAAGCATAAACCAAAGAGTAAATCAAACTTTCATCCGTGTTTATAACTCTCTTTAACAGTCATGCAATTAAAAACCAAATCCTCATCATTGTGTTGGAAGGTATCTAAGACACAAACAACACACAAAAACAACTCTTTGCTCAAATTTTTATGAGATTTTCGGATTTTTAAGGCAAAACACACTAAAACACTCCAAAACAGCTTAAAAACACTTAAAAACAGCAAGGAACAACTTTTGAAGCAATGGGGGATAAAACCCCACGAATTTCATCAAAAACACTTTGTTACCCCCCCCACACTTAAATCAAACATTGTCCTCAATGTTTCAAGCATAAACTCACACAAAAAACAAACAAACAAACAACAACAAATAAATAATTAAACAAGGCAGAATTGAAACAACAACAAAGAAAAGGGTTTAGGAACGCAAATCTGGAATTGGAGTGATTCCTAGGTCTTCCTTTGTTGAATACATGGGTTGCCTCCCAAGAAGCGCTTGCTTTAACGTCTTGCAGCCGGACGAAGAACTCATTCACTCCCCATTGGAGCCCACGGCCTGCAGGGGAACCTCCTCCACTACATGCTCAACAAAGTTCTCATAGTAGGGCTTCAATCGATGACCATTCACCTTGAATTCTTGTCCAGTTTTCAAACTTTGTATTTGGACTGCACCATGCACAAAAACATTAGTAATAACAAATGGACCAACCCATTTAGAACGTAGCTTACCAGGGAATAAACGAAGACGGGAGTTAAATAGCAACACTTTCTGCCCAATTGAGAATGTTTTGCCTCGAATCATCTTATCATGGAATGCCTTGGTCTTCTCTTTGTAAATTCGAGCATTCTGATAAGCATCATGCCTAATCTCTTCAAGTTCATTCAATTGCAGCTTTCTGTGACTTCCAGCCATGTCCACATCCATATTGAAGGTCTTGACCGCCCAATGTGCCTTGTGCTCAAGCTCCGCGGGTAAATGGCATGGCTTGCCATAGATGAGCCGAAATGGGGACATGCCAATGGGCGTTTTGTAAGCCGTTCGATATGCCCACAGTGCATCCTCCAAACGCAAGCTCCAATCCTTTCTAGTTGGCCCAACAGTTTTCTCTAAAATCTGCTTGATCTCCCTATTCGAGACCTCGGCCTGGCCACTTGTTTGGGGGTGATAAGGTGTTGAAACCTTATGTGTCACATTGTACTTCTTGAGTAGTGCCTCAATGGTGCGATTGCAAAAATAAGACCCACCATCACTTATAAGTACTCTCGGCATCCCAAATCTGGAAAAAATGTTAGATTTCACAAAACCTGCCACAACTTTAGAATCATTAGTGCGGGTGGCTTTGGCTTCCACCCACTTCGACACATAATCAACCGCAAGTAAAATGTAAGTGAAACCGAAAGAAGAAGGAAAAGGACCCATAAAATCAATACCCCAAACGTCAAAAATTTCAACAACAAGAATTGGAGTCTGCGGCATTTGGTCTCTTTGGCCTGAATTTCCTGTCCTTTGGCAGCGATCACATGTTATGCAAAAAGTTCGAGCATCTCTAAACAAAGTAGGCCAATAAAATCCACATTTAAGAACCTTAAGGGCAGTGCGCTGTGTGCCAAAGTGTCCACCACATGCATATGTATGGCAAAAGCTTAGAATTGGGTTAAACTCAGATTCATGAACACATCTACGCACGATTTGATCAGGGCAAAATTTCCACAAATATGGGTCGTCCCAAACATAAAAACGTGCATCCTTTTTAAGTTTATCACGTTGGGACTTGCTTAGAGTGTTTGGAATCTGCTTAGACACCAAATAGTTGACCAAATCAGCATACCAAGGTATACTTACCTCAATGGACAGTAGTTACTCATCTGGAAACGTTTCTGAAATGGGAATGGACTCCTCTTCACGCACCATCCGACTTAGGTGGTCAGCCACCACGTTTTCACATCCTTTCTTGTCCCTTATTTCAATGTTGAACTCTTGAAGTAAAAGCATCCAGCGAATGAGTCTTGGTTTAGCTTCCTTTTTGGTGAACAAGTACTTCAAGGCTGCATGATCAGTGAAAACAATGACTTTAGTGCCAATTAAATAAGATCGAAACTTATCTAATGCAAATACAACAGCCAATAGTTCTTTTTCAGTTGTGGAATAGTTCAATTGGGCATCATTTAAGGTGCGTGAAGCATAATAAATGACATGTGGCTGCTTGTTTTACCTTTGGCCCAAAACAGCTCCAAGTGCATAATCTGATGCATCACACATGAGCTCAAAGGGAATGCTCTAATCTGGTGGAGTGATGATTGGTGCCGTGGTCAGTAAGGCCTTGAGATGGTTGAATGCTTTCTCACACGCCTCGTTAAATTCAAACGACACTTCCTTTTGTAGGAGACGGCATAGGGGCTGTGCAATCTTGGAAAAATCCTTGATAAATCGTCTATAGAATCCTGCATGACCAAGAAAAGAACGAACCTCTCTAACCGAAGTAGGAGAGGGTAAGTAGCGTACAAGATCTATTTTAGACTTATCAACCTCAATACCATTTTCAAAGATGATATGACCTAAAACTATGCCTTGTTTAACCATGAAATGACATTTTTCCCAATTAAGAACAAGGTTAGTTTCAACACATCGTTTTAAGATCAAACTGAGATTATGCAAACACCCATCAAATGAATCACCAAAAACGCTGAAATCATCCATGAAAACCTCAATAATTTTCTCAACATAATCAGAAAAAATGCTCATCATACATCTTTGAAATGTGGCAGGTGCATTGCATAAACCAAATGGCATACGACGATAAGCAAATGTACCAAATGGGCATGTGAAAGTGGTTTTTTCTTGGTCCTCAGGTGCTATGACAATTTGGTTATAACCAGAATAACCATCAAGGAAACAATAAAATGCATAACCTGCTAACCTTTCAAGCATTTGATCGATGAATGGCAATGGGAAGTGATCCTTTCGTGTGGTGGCGTTGAGCTTCCTATAATCGCTACAAACCCTCCAACCTATTTGGATTCGAGTAGGCACAAGCTCCTCTTCAGCATTCTTGACCACAGTCACTCCAGATTTCTTTGGAACACATTGTACAGGGGAAACCCAACGACTATCGGAGATTGGATAGATCACTCCACAATCAAGTAGCTTGATTATCTCCTTTTTCACAACTTCCATCATCGGAGGGTTGAGACGGCGTTGAGCCTCTCTAGTTGGTTTGGCCCCCTCCTCAAGAAATATGTGATGCATACAGGTTGTAGGGCTTATCCCCTTAATGTCGGCTAAGGTCCAACCTAGAGCAGATTTGAACTCTCTTAAAACACGCACTAGCTTCTCTTCTTCTTGTGCCGTGAGGGATGAGGAAATAATGGCAGGTAAGGTCTCTTTTTCCCCCAAGAAAACGTACTTCAAATGGTTTGGTAACGGTTTAAGTTCAAGGGTAGGTGCCTGAATTACTGAAGGAAGCAACTTATTAGTCGAAATGGGAATTGAATCAAAGTTAGGAGACTTACCATCATGCTTGGGTAACGACTCAAGGGCAGCAGCCATCTCAATGAATTCCTCACAAGGGGGCACGGCATGGATGGGTTCATGTATGCCGTGGGTTAGCATGGGTTCTGCCCACTTGTTGTTGAGCTTCATCCCTCTTGTAATGACCTTTTCAAGTGCATCGTCATTCAAATCTTCCAAATACCCCTGCGCCAAAGAATCAATAATATCAATAGAAAAACAAGAGTGATCATCATTAGGATATCTCATGGTTTCAGAAATATTGAAATCAATCACTTCCTCATCAAATTCCATTGACAACGTTCCTTTGAACACATCAATCTTGGTGCGGGCTGTCTTCATGAATGACCTACCAAGGAGAATCGGCAAAGAGGTGGAATGGGCTGAATCTTCCATGTCCAAAACATAAAAATCAGCCGGGAAGACTAAATGATTCACCTGCACTAAAACATCCTCCAATACTCCTTTTGGATAAGCGTTAGAACGATCAGCCAATTGTATGATCACACCATCATTTTTCAATTCACCCAAGTTCATAGATGCATAAATGGAATAAGGCATGACATTTATAGATGCACCTAAGTCAAGCATGGCAGATTCAAAACGAGTATGGCCAATTACACAAGGAATCGTAAAACTGCCGGGATCTTTGCATTTAGGGGGCAGTTTACGTTGCAATACGGCTGAAACATTTTCACTTACCTTCACAACCTCCTTGTTTGAAACTCTCTTCCTAGTTGTGCACAACTCCTTCAGAAACTTAGCATACCTTGGAACTTGCTTAATTGCATCCAAAAGTGGTATATTGACTTGAACTTTCCTAAATGTCTCTAGAATGTCCTTTTCAGCTTCCTCTTTCTTTGTTTGCATGAATCTGCTAGGAAAAGGAACATTCGAAGGAAAAACATTAGTAGGAATTGAATTTGACACATTCTTACCCTTGTTGGACAGATTTGATGGTTTAGGAGCACTTAGGGCCTGCGGCAAAGGTGTACCCTTCCTTGCCGTGGGTTGGCTTTGTCCCTCCTCTTCAAATTGAAGTTTTTCATCCTCTTTGTGACCTGATGTTGATGGTTGTGTTCCTGCCCCAACTTCTTTTCCACTTCTCAACAATATGGCTTTTGCAGTTTCGAAACCTCCCTTTGGATTTGGAATGGTGGAACTAGGGAGTTGGCCTTGGTCTCGAAATTTCCCTACAAATTCTGCAATCTGCCCAATTTGTTTCTCCAAATGATCCACCCTTTTGTCTTGGTTTTGCATTGCTTTTGCTTGATTTTCTTGCCCCTGAGACAAATTGGTTAATAGCTTAAGAAGTGTATCATTATCTAGAGATGTACCTGAAGCATTTGGGGCAGATTGTTGCGGAACTTGTGTGGGTGCATATGGCTTAGTGTAGAAGCCTGGGGGTTGCTATCTAAAACCTCCTTGTTGTTGAGATTGTTGGGGCTCCCTCCACTTGAAATTTGGATGGTCTCTCCAACCTGGATTATACGTATTGGAATATGGATCGTTCTTTGGTTGGTTTTGGCCTCCAAAACCCACTGCATTGGCAGATTCCCATCCACCATTCTCAATTAGTTGCGGGCACTTATCAGAGGGGTGTCCTTGGATAGAACACACGCCACACACACTTGATCCATGCATCTTCATTCCTTCAGCCATCTGAGACACAATGGAAGTAAGATTAGTTAATTGGGATTGAATGTCAGATGTGGAACTTACCTCATTTACTTGCTGCCGTGGGGTTCCTCTTTGTCCAACGCCTTCATATTGTTGAGCGTTCAAAGCTCGATTAGCAATCAAGATCTTGGCAGCCATGGGTGTCTTGTCCACCAACGCTCCTCCCGCTGAGGCATCTAGCATTTGGCGTTCAATTGGTAGAAGCCCTTCGTAGAAATATTGAAGAAGAAGCTCCTCCTTCATTTGGTGCTGTGGACATGAAGCAACAAGAGATTTAAAACGTTCATAATAAGTGGGAAATGATTCACCTTCGTCTTGCTGAATTCCACTTATCCTTTTGCGTAGAAGAATGACTCGAGAAGTTGGGAAAAACTTCTCCAAAAACGCCCGTTTCATGCTCTCCCATGATGTGACAGTTCCGGGGGCTAGTTCATACAACCAATCTTTAGCTTTGTCTATTAGAGAGAATGGAAAAGCTTTCATCTTCAATATGCTTCCATCCACATTGATAGGGGTCATGCTTGAACACACCACTTCAAACTCCTTCAAGTGTTTGTTTGGATCCTCCATGGACAGCCCATGGAACTTTGGGATGTGGTGCAACAAACTGGACTTCAACTCAAACTCATCAGTCTTGTCTTGGGCAGCCCTAGGGTATTGAATACATAGGGGGGCGGCATTGGCAAATCCCGAAGCAGAGAGCTCCTTGATTGTTCGATTGTCCGCTGCCATGGTTTGCACTTCCTCCAACACTTGAGCCGTGGGCTCCTCTTCCTCTTCTAGCACCGGTTCTTCAAGCTCAGGTTCAGGGCTAGGTGGATTAGATTCTTGCTGGTTCTTCTGCCTTCTCAAAGTCCTCTCAAAATCGTCGTCAAATTCCAAAATATTCTTTTGAACAGGTTGAGAGCTTCGAGTCATAAACTAGTACCTAAAAACAAGAAACAAACAAAGTCAGAAACTTAAACAAACTAAAAGTAAACAGAAAGAAAAAAAAATCCAAGGGATTAGCAAAGTTGCTAATCCCCGGCAACGGCGCCAAAAATTTGATGCGAAATATATAAGCACACAAATTTAACCCTCTTGTTGACAATTGTAGTATAGATGCAAGTAGGGATCGTTCTGGACCGGGGATTAGGAGGGTTTGCTAAAACCTCAAAACTGACTCAAAATCATTAAAACAAAGTTTAAAACACTAAACTAGACTCAAAGAATGCAAAACTAGACTCTAAGACAGTAAAACAACTCAAAAGACTCAAAACAGCACAAAAACACTCAAAACTGCCTAAAAACACAAACGGGGCAGTTTTAGACTCTAAACACTACTTTGGACGAAAATAGATTCTAACTTGACTCAAAACACTCAAAAACACAAACTAAATCAATTTCTAACTAATATGACTCAACAAAGTAAAAGGGGATTGGGTTTTGACGAATTTGAAAACAAAACAAACAGATTGTAAACTAAAACAGATTTTGGACGAATTTGGTAAAACTTATGGATGATGGGCTAGCTAGAGGATTCTGCTCCACACATGACACACTTGCACATAAACCAATTTTCAGTTGTTCTTTCGATAAATCATGAAACTCAACACCCCAGGTTAATTAGGTCCGCTTAAATTAACCTTCAAGTTCTCCTTAAGTTATTGAATTGGATGGGAAAGCGCATACAACAATTCAAAGCATTCTCTAAAAGTTCTTTACGTGAACAGCATAATAAAGATACAATCACAGATCATTAAGCATCATGAGAACTATAAGTATTGACGAGGCATTCGTTACTATGATGAGCATGAAACTCCTGCCAAGAATTCATTTAACGCGATCGTTTATAAGCGACCTCCACTACTTGTGAATATAAGTTTGTAACTATTAGGTGAAACTCCCTTATATTCTAGCATCATATTCATGCATGCAAATTAAGTGTGCACTCTTAATAAACATACACAAATAAGTTATCAATCAAGCAGTTAAACAAATTGAATTCACAACTTATGAAATCACAACTGAAGGTAATCAATTCATATTGCAAGTATGTTCATGGCTTTGAATCTTCTCCTAGCCAAAAGGGATTTAGTTCCTCATAATCGCAGAACACAGAATAACAAGTTTATACATTGAAAACAAAAGAAAGAAAACACCTAAACGCTCCAGCAATCCTAACTTGAATGGCAGGCGCATCCAAGGGCTTTCCTCCTTCCTCTTTGCTGCGGCACAAGGGTTGTTGGTGAGTTTTGGGGATTATGAATGGTGTAGAAGGCTGGGTTTATGGCTAGGATGGATGTATGGTGCGGCAGGGAGTGTTTTTGGTCAGAAATTATGGAGAATGGTGAAGGATAGGTGCGGCTAGGGTTGGGGAAGGAATTCTGGCGAGACAGGTTGTGTGGATGGATGATTTGTGGCTGCAACAAGGAAGTTTATTTAAAGGTTTTAGGGAAATTAAAACCCTAACTTATTTTGGTAATCAGAAATTAAGTCAAAAGCATCTAGAAAGAGGAAACAAAATCAGAAAACTAAGGGAAAGTGCCAGGGGTGTGCGACCAGGACTTTAAATTAAAAAGGAATGTGTTTTAGTGCAAGGAAACAGGAAATAACCCTCTCCCTTGCACGGCAAGGAAGAGGAAAGGGGTAAGGAGGTGCGGCAAGGGTTCTTAGGTGGTCTAGGTCCTTCAATTTGTGTCCTAGAATGCAAAGGAAGCCTTCAAAGTTGCTGGAATTTGGAAACATTAAGGATTAGGAAAGGCAAACCAAAATAGGAAACCTTGGCTTAACTTTCCTACTTCAAGTAGGAATCCTTGTTTGAGTAGGAATCCTTATGTGAGTAGGAATCCTCATTCTTCTAGGAATCCATCTTCAATTAGGAATCCTTCGTTGATTAGGAATCCTTCTTTGATTAGGAATCCTTCTTTGATTAGGAATCCTTCTTTGATTAGGAATCCTTACATCTTCAAGTCTTCAATTTCGTCCATTCCTTTTGCTCCAAACATGTGATATCCATTCCAAGCCCAATTTTGCTCCAAAATGCTCCAAAATGCATCTTCTTGCATATTTTGTCTTTAGGACCTAGAAACACACGAAAATGGCTTTAAACACTAAAATAACTAAGAAAACACAACATAAATGCACAAGAACAAGCCAACTAAGTCGCATAAATATGCTCCTATCATCTATGAAAACCATAAGCATTGACGAGGCATTCGTTACTATGAATTGCATGAAACTTATGCCAAGAATTTACTTAACGCGATTGAGATCATCAACCTTTACTACTTGCGAATATAAGTTTGTAACGATTAGGTGAAACTTCCTTATATCCTAGCATTAGATTTATGCATGACAATTAAGCGTGCACTCTTAACCAACACACACAAATCAGTTTAATTCAAATAGATAAGTAAATTGAATTCACAATTTATGAAACACAACTAGAAGTAATCAAGTCATATAGCAAGCATAAACATGGTTTCGAATCCCCCCCTAGCCAAGGGGGGTTTAGGTCCTCAGACTCACAGAACAAAGAGTATTGAATTTAAACATTGAAATCAAAGGAAAGGAAACACCTAAAACTTCCAGCAATTCAAACTTGAATGGCATGCACGTCCAAGGCTCCTTCTCCTCCTCTTTGCTGCGGCACAAGGACTAGGGACAGATTTTGGGGGTTATGAATGGTGTAGAAGGCTGGGTTATTGGCTAGGATGGATGTATGGTGTGGCAGGTAATGAATTAGGTCAGAAACTATGGAGAATGGTGAAGGATAGGCGCGGCTAAGGTTGGGGAAAGAATTCTGGCGAGAATGGTTGTGTATGGAGGTGGTGTAACCTGCGGCAACCCTTTAAACTTATATATATAGGCACCACAAACCCTAGGTAAATCAGATTAGGACTTCTAGAAAGCCAAATCCATCCAGAAATAGGTTTAAAACAATCAGATTTCTAATGGGAAAAGGTCTAAGGTGCGGCAGGTTTGGATAAGGAGGGATAAGGCTTCTAGAAAGCCTTGCAAGGCAAGGAAATCAGATTCTAGAAGGGAAGGAGGCGCCAGATTTTCAGGGTTCTAGAAGGAATGTGTTTTGTGGCAGATTTTGGGGTTTCTAGAAGGATTTGGGGCGCCACTTTTATAGGACAAGGGATAGGACTTCTAGAAATCAGGTTTTAAGTCCCCTGAACTGAAGAAAACAGGTTAGGATAAGATTAGGATAAGATTGGATAAGATAAGGTAAGGTAAGGTAAGGATTGGATAAGATAAGATAAGATAAGGTTGTTTTAGATAATGTTTTGGATAATTCTCCTTCTTTTGAGCTGATTCCTTATCTTCTTTATCTTTGACTTCTTTCTTCCATCTTCTTAGCTGATTTCAAGCCTTTATATCTTCAATTTCGTCCATCAACTTGCCTCCATGCTTGCACTACCCAATCTTGGCCCAAAAATGCTCTAGAATGCTCCAAATTGCTTCTTTTTCCATACTTGCCCTTAGAACCTGAAAATACATCAAACTAGCTTAAAAGACTACTTTAACTAAGGAAAAACAACATAAATGCACAAGAACAAGCTAACTAAGGTGCATAAATATGCTCCTATCAAGCCACAGTCTTCATTAATTTCTATAAAGAAATCAATGTGGAAAGAGGAAGAAATGAAGACACAAATATAGCTTATTAGTAATTGAGCAGTATAGTTATAGTTGAAGAGAAATACTGTAAGTAACTACGAATAATTACTTTGCCCGTTTTTCTGAAAGAAGGCTTGACCCCTATCGGTTTGATCAGAAACGTCAAATATGATCTCCTCAACAGTTGTTTGAACTGTATTCATATCGCTACAGGATACGTATTCAACATTTGTTTTTTCTTTTGTTTTGGGCTTTACGAATTTTTTTTAAGGCCAGTCGTAGTTGAAGTGCTAGAACTACACTCTTGCTCCATGAACAAACTTTTTTTTGGCAAATCTAGGACTTTCAGGCAACATATGCTCATGATCAGCATCACAAATATTTTCATTAAACATTTCTACGGCATTTGAAGTGGCAAAAGTATGAGTTTCTTGTATTATCAAATTTCTTTTGTTATTCATAGTTATGTTCGGCATAGTGTGCAAAAAAAATAAAACTCCAAGCAACATATCAATAACTGCGAAGAGTAATAAACAATAATCACATACAACCATAAAAGTGTGAATTTTTAAATGGTACATTTATAACAACTACTGTGCATATATATATATATATATATATATATTTGAGTAAATTGTACGAATGGTCCCTCAACTTTAATCAAATTGGAGCAATGGTCCCTCAATTAAAAATTCATTACCACTGGTCCCTCAACTTATCAAAATGTGTAGCTATAGTCCTTTTCATAAATTTTGTCAAAATTTTGTCAAAATAAGTTATATTGGAATGACCATTTATACAATTAGGGTCCATCAACTCATCAAAGTGTATAATTATGGTTCCTTTTGTCAACTATGTCAAAAAATTTGCCAAAACGAGTTACATTGGAAGGACCATTGCTACAATTGGGTTAAAGTTAAGGGACCATTTCTCCAGTTGAATTAAAGTTGAGGGACCAATGGTAGTGGATTTTTAGTTGAGGGACCATAGCTGCACGTTTTGATAAGTTGAGGGACCAATGGTAATGGATTTTTAGTTGAGGGACCATAGCTGCACGTTTTGATAAGTTGAGGGACCAATGGTAATGGATTTTTAGTTGAGGGACCATTGCTCTAATTGAGTTAAAGTTAAGGGACCATAGCTACAATTTACTCTATATATTTTCCCCAAAAGTGAATATAAAACTAACCCGTAATCACATCAACTTTGATACACTTCGAAAAATTAATACACAAAAGTTGTAAAATAATACCTACCCAAAGTAGGAAAACCAAAAACCTAAAAAAAAAAACAAAAAAGTTGAATCATAAGAGAAGTAACTAAGGTGGATAATATAAGAATGCCATTTCTTTAGTTATATTGTGAAGAAACATTAAGAATTGCACAAAGAACGAAGCAGCACACAATAAAATATAATATATAATTTGGACCAAAAAAATAAAACATATAAAGCATTTAGCACTATTTAAACATGACATACCACAATTTAAAGAACTAATAAGGCTTAGAAAATTTGATCAAGATGCTTTGTATTTATTTTGGTTATTATAAATCCACTGCAAAGTAAAATTGCACCCTAAGCTAATTATAATTGTTGTAATACACAGAGTTTAGTGCATAGTAGTTTGATATATAACTATTAAAATTCACATACAATTCGGTATCCATTTGAAAGACCAAAGGTTGCAGCATTCAGCTTCACACATGCCCAAAACATAATTTTAAAAACTTTGTCATCTCAACAAGTCACATTCATTATCAAATTTAACAATTGGGTAATTCACACAGATTGAAAAAACCCTACTCATATCGAGACGGAGATTTTCGGAAGCAGCGCAAAGTAATCTTGCAGAAGATCAAAGTTGTTCTGTACAGGAAATAATAAAAATTGAAGAAACCAAAACTTTAAATTACAACTAAATTAAGCAATGCTAGTAATTAAAGGTTAAAAATTTGACCTAAAGGATCAAAATGTGACACACCTCGACCGAGATCGAAGCGTGCTGGCCGTCACGTTAGCGTGACGTAACTATAAGCACAGTGCGGAAGCAAGATTAATAAGGGAAATACGAACAAATTAAAAGCAAGCAACTAGCAATCCTAGTTAAGATAGCATGCTAGTGCGAGAATAAGTGCGAAATACATAACCAGAGTTTAACTAGCCTAAGTTCAGTCATGCATAAAAGTACTAATTAAACAACACCTGAAGGTGGTCCTACATGAATGATGGTTTGTCAGAACCTCCGCTGTATTCTCATAAGCCACCAACAAAACTTTCACCTAATACCTGGAGGGGTGCAAAACAAAAACTTGAGTGGGCAAAAACAAGGTTTTCTAAAATCAGTTCATATCTCAAAAGCTCTAACCCCTCACTGGAAAACCTGTATAATTTCCCAGACAATAGTATACATACGTATATATCTCAAAATCATGCTCGGTATATCCAAAACCACATATGTGTATGTCATGCATATGCCATGTCCATTATCACAATATAACAAATGTAAGCCAGGTAAAGTAATCCCATAAAAATAACATATTAACCAGAGCCCCTGCAGTGGCCTGTACGATTAAATTTATAGCTCATTTATTCATCTAGCCGGAGTCACCTAACATGACCTGTACGGCAATATATCTGCACATGAGTCAGAACCACCTGTAGTGGTCTGTACGACAGGACTGGGTGTAAACAAATACGCTCTAGTGATACGATCACGTGAAGACTGTGTGATAAATCGCGGGTCACCTACGAGTCGGAACCACCTATAGTGGTCTGTACGACAGGACTATGCACCTAACTTGGATCCAAGGTGAACGTATGGTGTGGGAGGTGAACATCATGTGAAGGACTATGCCCTGGCCCTGGGCGGAAGCACTAACACGGGTTGCAGGTTGATGAGCTCAATATACATCTCAACATCATCATCTATCTCATAACCATTCACAGCATAATATACTTACCTGGGCCTCCGCAGCACCATGCAACAATATGCATAATCATGATAATGCATATACTAAAATATGATGCAAGTATGACATGGCATTTAAATCACATTTCCTTTAAAATACATTTTCTGGGAAAAACGTCAAGTGTGTGTGTGTATATATATATATATATATATATATATATATATATATACTGAAAACAAAAGCCCACTCACTGATATGTGGACGCGTCGTAAACCCCGTGTCTAGCCTGGCTACGCTCGTCCTCCAAATAAGTCTCCCCTATATGAGAAACAACTATAAATGCATTATTTTAAAGCACATATACGAAACTAGGTAATAACTTCTCATACATTGCTCAATTTATGAATATACCACAATGATCTACACAACCTCACAAACATCCCCAAATTTTTAGAATCTTTTTCCGACCACCCACGCGCCCTCACGGGCCGGCTAAGGCACGGCCATACATGCCCCCACGCGTGGCCACATGCCTGGCACGTGTAACGGAACAGTGACGGCAGTTAAGGAATATTCTGTTAAAAGCTAACAGATTCCGTTAAAACTAACCTGACACCGTTAGAATATTCGGTCAACTTTAATAGAATATTCTTCCTTCTTCTCTGGTGGGCCTCGCCGGCGATCGCCGTCTGCAACTCGCCCGATTCTGGAAAAATTTTCAAATCTTCATATCTTCTTCATTTCTCAACCAAATCTCATGAAATTTGAACCAAAATGAAGCTTATGAAGAGTAGAACGAATTCTTACTACTTTCAAGCTCCAGAAATCACGGGATCTCGCCGGAGAAATTCGAGAAATCCAGCCAAACTTCGAAACTAGCTATCCCGATGTCCAATTCACTTGGTTTTTCTTCTCCGAGCTTCGTGAGGATGATCTAAAGCTTCCAATGGCTTTAGAATCTCCTAAAAACTTCACATTAATTAGTGCATGAAAAGTACCTAAATCGGAGCTCGTGAGAAACTAGGGTTTTCGAAGGTTTCAAGTCTCGAAACTGGTATAGATGAACTCAGAAGTTAAAGAGGAAGTGGAATATTACCTTGTTGACGTCGATCCATGCGTGAAAGGTTGAGTTTGGTGTTCGTCCGTACGAAGAGAGAAGAAGAGAGTGTGAGTCTGAGAGAGAGAGCGCGGGAGAGAAGAGAGAAAGAGTGTAGATGTGGATGTGTGTATGTGGTCCAAAAGCCACCAATCAAAAACCAATAATTTTCTTATTTCCAATTGGGTCCAAAATAATAGGAACTTAACACATTGGTCCTCAAACCAAACTTAACCACACAATGCCATAAACGCTCAAGGGCATCTTCGTCCTTTCACACCTTCGAGAATAATTTTCCGGGATGGGCTGTCACAAAATGAAGGCACGAATGAAATGGGGAAAAAGGGGTTTAAATATGGATGCTGAGTTGGCGTCGGTTAAAACTCACTGGCGTCGCATTAAGTGAGGCTTAGTGTCAGTTAAAACCGCCACCCACTGCTGACATGCATTACGTCTAATTAAATACACCCACATTCTGACAACATTTATTGCATAAAGCGTGGCGTCGGTTTAGTGAAAGTTGGTGTCAGTTCAAACCGACACCACTACTGACACACTTTACTGATACATTAAATCAAACAACCACTTTTTGATTTTACCAAAAAAAAAAAAACTGCTTTCAGACATAGTTTTTTTAAATTCACATGACGTCGCTTTTGTTAACCTTTGTGTCGGTTTAAACCGACACGACCACTGACACACTTTACTGATGCATTAAATCAAACAACAACTTTTTGATTTTACCAAAAAAAAAACAACTACTTTCTGGCATATTTTTTTTAATTTAAATAGCGTCGCTTTAGTTAACTTGTACAAAAACAAGCGGGAAAGTTCCCGCCTAGTGTATTTCAAATTATCTGACCAATGCCGTCGCCTAAAAGCTATAGGAAAATGTTTTTTTTTTAAAATAAAAAAAAAAATGTCCACGTACAAAAAAATAAAGAGTTTTTTTTTTTTTTTTTTTTTTTGTTACCTCATTTGACATTTTAAGATTTTATTAAATTGAACTTAAATAAAATACGGAATAAAAAAAAATATAGTCTAATTAACACTTAAAACACATAAAACAGTTAATATATTCATTCAATGTCATCATCCATTATGTCATCTTCGGCATTGGCATAACTAGCAAACTGGGTAGGCAACGGTAATGATTCATGAAAAGTAGTCTCTTCCACGCCAACCCTTGTATGGAAATTTTCATGGTCAAGTATCTGATCATCCAAATTAGTGTCGCTTAGAAGCGAGACCCATACTTTATGTCACTTAAAAGCGACACTGTTTTATTTAAAGCAACACCATTATTTAAAATTATTAAAATTTATGTCGGTTACAAGCAACATTAAATGTTTACGTTGGTTAAAAGCGACATAAACAGTTTATGACGCTTACAAGCGACAGTAAATCCGACGTCATGTTCAGTAGGTGTCACAAATGTCTTATCCGCCACTATATTATATTAAAGCGACATTACCCAGTGACACAATGAGTCCATTTTGTAGTAGTGAGTGAAGGGAATTATAGCGGATTCCAATACTATGAAAGGTCAAATTAACCTAATTATAACACTTACTACATCAGGAAATTCACAAAACCAAACACATAAAACTAATTGTCATATTCACGTCGCAGATATATATGGTAGACTATCACCTACCACATTTGTTAGGAGAAAAACATGCTAAACAGAAATTACGAGATTCAACTCTAACATATTAAAGGGGTCTAGCTACATTGCCATGTTTCACTTAGTGGTACAAATTTCATGCAAAAATCCATTAGATTTCTATACATGAGATCTAACTGTTGACTTTTCGAACCATTTAGTAGTACATATCATAGAAAAACTAATATTAAAGATTGAAAATGTTGGTTTTCTACATTTATGTGCTTTCCAATTGTACTTTTTATATGGGCTGTGACATTCTCACAAAGTTAATAGCCTGCCGTGGAGGATCACCTTCATTTTATTTCTCTCTGAAGAAACAAGTCACCTCTTTCTAGTTTTTTTATTTTTTATTTTTTTGTCAAACAATAGATTTTGTTAGATTAGATGTTAGATAAGCCACCGACAGGGTTCGACTCCATGCCATCATACAAGAGCTAAACATCTATTTACTAATAAAACATTAAGTAAGGATTGTCACTTAGTACTAGGGTCTAGTGTTATTCCTTCACTTGTAAGTCAGATGTCTAAGGTTCGATTCTCGCCAAAGGTAAATTTGAACCACATTATTGCTAGCACATTGTGAGGCTAAGCTCACCCTCTTTCCCTAGTATAAAATTATATCATTTGTTCAGGAAAAAAAAAGTAAGGATTGTGCAGTGTAACCACGAAAATTCTGTAACGAATGAAACGAGAACACGTGTACAAAGTAAATTTGTATTGATGAATTTGTAGGGTTACAATCGTTGTTTACAACTTTCCTCTGATTCAGTCTTCAAATTTGATGTAGATGCATAGGTTGTTGATCCAAGGGTCGCGATGACTTGATCTTGGATGAACGATTGAGCAATTGCTTCAAGTTTTGATCTTGAAACGATGATGGATAGTCTTCACCTCAGGTTTAGGGCTGCGGCAAAGGGAGTGTTGATGTAGGATTTTGTTGATTCAAGGGTCTTGGTAACTTGATCTTGAATCGAACGTCGTTACAAGTTTTGAGCATGTAACAAAGTCTTGAAGGAATCGGCACAAGTGCTTGTTGATTCTTCAAGGGAATGCTTTGACTTTGGTTGAAAGAAAGCTTCAGCCTTGGTTGCTCGTTCTTCGAAGAGAGCTTTGGCAGCGTATTAGTCTTCAAAGATTTGTGCAGAGGTTCTTCTGGATGTAGAAATTTCGGCCCTTCAATGTAGAAATTGTCGACCTTATGCTTGTCTTGGGACCTTGTGTTGATAGACTTCTCAAAGCTTGCCTTTGGATGGATTTGGCTTTGATTTATGTCTTGATTCGTCCATGGGAGAATTTAGGCATGTTGTGTGTCTTAATTTCAGCCACTTTCCCTTATCTTGGCCGAATTATGTAGGGCTTGTTGCCTATTTTGTGAGCAATATTCAATTCTTGCTTGTTTTGTGAAGATGCTTTAGCCTTCTTTCTGGTTTTAGGAGCAATTTGGGCCTTTGCGATTTTAAGGGATATTTTCTCCCTTTTGCCGAATTTTGGGAAGGTTTTGTACTTCCTTTGCTTGATTTGTGCCACGCCACATGTTGTGGATGACTTGTCCATTTGTGATGAGTCATATGCCACGTGGAGCTTTGTGATGCATCATTTGCATGCAACGAAATGTACATGTCTACAAATGCTCCCACTTCAAGGCAAGTTGTAGGCACGTGCTTGTCACATGTAGGAAACGTGTTTTGAAGTCATGCAACGTGAATATCCTAACTCAAGGGTCGTTGAGACTTGATCTTGAATTAGTTCACTTCTTCAAGGGCTGTAAAGGCGTATTTCTTGAAGAGATGATGAATTTCGTCAAGGGCCGTTGAGGCATATTTCTTGGATGAAACATTTCTTCAAGGGCCGTAGAGGCTTGATCTTGAATGAAATGAGAGTTGTCTTCAAGGGCTGTAGAGGCTGGATCTTGAAAGAAATGAAAATTTTCTTCAAAGGCTGTAGGGGCTTGATCTTGAAAGAAATGAAATTTTTTTCTTCAAGGGCCATAGAGGCTTGATCTTGGAAGAAACGAAATTTTTCTTCAAGGGCCGTAGAGGCTTGATCTTGAAAGAAATGAAATTTTTTCTTCAAGGGTCATGGAGGCTTGATCTTGAAAGAAATGAAATTTTTTTTTCCTTCAAGGGTCGTAGAGGCTTGATCTTGAAAGAAATTTTGGAAATGGATAAATTGGCACATACTTATTGTGCGTACTGATTTTTCCATAATTTTGACAAAATACATTTGGTGTATTTTGATTTTTTTCCTTGTGGTTGTAGGAAATTTTTTTTCTTTCCTTCCATAGGTAGGAACCTCCTTCAATTTTGGTAATGAGGGTGATTTCCTTCAAAGTGTTGGAAAGTTTTACTGATTTCCTTCAAAGTGTTGGAAAGTTTTAGTGAAAGTTTTGGAAAGATTTAATGCTTGTCCTTGGGTAAGTAGGATTTGCATTTTTTTTCTTTCCTCTTTTCTTTTTTTCGACCAAAGGGGTATTTTCCCTCTTAGTTTGGGAAACTTGAAGACTTGTCCTTCCTTTGGAGGGATTCCCTTTTGTATTTTGGCAAGGAAAGTTAATTTCCTTTGATGTTTTGGAAATTTTAAAGCCCTTTCCTTATTTTTTTTTTTTTTGTTTCCTTTTCTTTTCTTTGCTGGTTTTTGTTGCAACAACAGCATGTATTTCCCTTGTTGGTTTAGGAAATACGTCATCTGACTTGCATGCCAAGTTTGAGGTTGATTTCTCTTCTAGAAAATTCTGTAAAAATATGGGAAACGTAGCTTTATCTCTTATCTATTCAGGCATATATCGTACACCACTAGGAAAAATTGGGAAAGTCTTCAACTTGTCATTTTCCCATAGCTGCGCAGTTTTGACGGGAAAACAACTTCTGCGGGATTAACTTTGAAAACTGGAAGTTTGGATTTAGGGAAAATTATGAAATTTGGACACAAAGATCATCAGCCTCTTAGCTTCCTTCTCCAATTGGCCTTGCATCAACACTCTATGGAAAGTTGAGTTATCACCAAAAACGTCCTGCTTGCGTAGATTGGCTGAAACTTGCCATTTTTTGCTTGGAATTTGCTTCCTTCTTTTGGTTGGCATGTACTTCCTTCTTTTGATTTTCCATTTTCTATTTGGTATGTACTCTCCCTTATACGATTAGGAAGCAATTAACCCCTATTTATAGGACAATTGGGTGTGTGTTTTTGCCACAACACACCCTTGTCGTGCACTGCCACTGTGCTTGCTACTGTGCCGTGCCTTGTAGTTGTTATTGATGTGCCTTTTGCTGCTTGGAGCTTGTTGCAGTGCGTCACTTTTTACCGCGTGGTGCTATACAAAAGACTGCAGCGGGGTTTCACTGTGTAGTGTCTTTTGGTCACAGTTTTCCCTTGGTGGTGACGTTGCCGTGCAGTGCAAGAAACTGCTTGCATAATAGCTGTTGGGTTGCATAGTGCAATTGTGTAGCATTTTGGTTTTCTTTGCTAGTATAGCGTGCTTTAAAGGACCGTCTTGCAGCTGCCCTTTTTGTTGTGTTGCGCAAGGTTTGTCGCCGATTTCTATTTGTCGTTGTGACTTTGTCATTGTCATCGTCCAACGCTTACTGTTGGAAATGTGCCCTAAAACCAATCATATGATGATACTTTACGGACATTTCACATGTTAAACTAATCTAGTTTAATATAAAGGGCAAAGATTATTGTTTTAAGCCGTCTCATATAAATGTTATATGCTTAAACGATAAGTCCAAAGAATATGTAATAGGGAGAATGTGATCTAAAGAAGTTAGATTCATGAGACCATTCTCTTTTGAATACATATCCTAAATGTTCCTGATCATAGGATTGCCAATTAGGCATTGATAGTCCGTCAAGATCAGTACGTGCTATATCTTCTCTTAGGAAGAGTGACTAGTCTCGAGTCATTGGTATGACTGACACCAAGACAAGTACGTAGGTGCTCAATAGAGAATGAGTCCACTGAACGCGATCAACGAGGAGTTCTCATACTCATGTCACATGAGAACTCATAGTTGGGATAATGCAAAGTAGTCCTTTGACCTGAGGCATCATAGTTGTCTTGTGGTTAGGTCCTTGATCTTTGACTATGTCAAAGTCACTCCGTCAAAGAGTGTCCACGGCATAGTTGGGGTTAAGCCACTTAGCCATGGAGGCAAGTGAATGCGCAACAAGGGATCTCTAACCTTCAAAAGTTGAGGGAGAATACTCTATGATATGATTAAGAATCTCTGGCCAGAGTATGAATGAGATTTAGGAACTCGTTCCAAATCACATTCAAAGTAATCATATAAGTAAGAGAATCACATTGGATAGTAGACATGAATAAACTATCAAACCAAACAATATGGTCAAGAGTATTGTATTAGAGAAAGACCGTATTGCATTGTAATCCCAAACTGAATAGGTTCTCCAACCTCTTCTGATTAGCTTGGGTCGCCATGACATACTGCTAGGTGTCACTCATGGCTTGTGGAAGCCCTGAAGATGTATAATCACTAAAGGGAGAATTGAAAGTAAGTTTCAATTCACAATCGATTAGTAAGAGTTCTAATCGCCCACTGCCTCGCTAAAAGGAACCTAATGGATCGCACACCGTGTAAGTTAATGATTGAAGGATACAACGGAGATGAGTAAGGATAATTAAATGGTTTAATTATTAATGGCTAGGATTAATTAATATGTTAATTAATCAAACGAATAAGTTCATTATAGACCTTGGGTTAGTTTTGGGCCTTAAGGCCCAATGGGCTTCGAACGTCAAGCCCATTGACTTAAGTTGTATGACAACTTAATGACTAATGATTCACGAAGGCCCAAACAGCCCAATAAACCCTTAAGGCCGGCCATATTGATAAAGGAGTGGGTTTTGGACTTATTACAAGTTTGCCACTCCAATGAAGGTAGGTATAAATGTGACTTTATAGCCTTTTCTTCATTAGTGTTTCTTTTGTAGAAAATTGGAGAGAACATGTCTCTCCCTTTCTCTCTAGGAGGCCGGCCCCCACTTGGAGGGGATTAGCTAGCAATCCTTCCTCCTCCAAGGTCACTCATCTTCTTCCTTCACCATCCTTGGTGTCGAAAATTAGAGGTCTCCTACCTTGAGGACTTTTGGAGAATCAATTCTTCCATCCATATCCATGGAGCCAAGGAGCAAGGAGACAAAGGAAAGAAGGCCCTCACATGGGTGATTAACCTTTGCTAAGCAAAGAGGTGCTTCAAAGGTATAAAAGTTTCTCAACTCCTTTCTTTAAGATTTGAGTTGAGTCATGGTTCACCCTAACTACTAGGGTTTGAATTTCATGGGTAATGTTTTGTTTTGAGTGCATACAAGCATGATTCCGCCTTTAATTGTTAATTGCATGCCATAGATGTTGCTCAAATGAACATGTTTTTCACAAATTTTCCTTCAAGTGGTATCAGAGCCTAGGTCTAGTAGTTGGTGAATCCTTTTGGGTTTTGTAGTTCATAGTTTGTGATTTGAATGTTGTAATTGTTACAAACTTTATTCTTGCTTCTTTGAAAGTAAATTTTGTTAGAAAATTTGCCATCTCAAATGTTGTAGATGTAGTTCATATGAGCATGAATTTTTGAGCTAAAATTTGGTGCCATTTTTTTGGGGAAATTCGGCCATATCCAAAGGGTGGATTTTTGGTTCTTGTTTGTCTTGTTAAAAGTGTTTTAAAGTGACTTTTGGAACCCCTAAGTACCCTAGTATGGTAGTATGTTATTTCCCTTAAGTTTGAGAGTTTTTGGGTGAAAAATGTTCATGGAGCTCTTATGGGTTTTCATGGATGTTCTTCATTGTTCTTGATATGTTCTTGGCAAGAACAAAAAGTTTGGGAATTTTGATTCAAAAAGGTGTTTGGTTGTTTACTTGTTTTTGTTAGTGATGGATGGTTTGAATTTTCAAACTTCACCCATGCTTTTTCAACTATTCACACCATACCAATCACTTACATATTTCCATCACCTTTCAAACCTAAAAATCAACTCACACACATCACTCTCACCTACCAAAACCGGCCACTCCCTCAATGGGAGTACTTTTGGGGCTTTTATGTAATTACATAAAGTTTTGATACTTTTGTGTATTTGCACTTTGACCCAAAAGTTTACAATTTTACGTAAAGGCCCAAAATCACTAAAGGACAAATTGTTTTGCTCCTTTAATGAAGTTTTTGCATTTGGTGAAATTTTGGGTTCTAGTTGTAATTACATGAAGTAGTGGACTTTTGTGTTTTTACAAAGTGACCCCAAAAGTTTATGTTTTGCAATATAGCCCAATGGTTGAGGTTATTGCTTTTTGGCCCAAATTAGAAGAGAACAAAATAGTTTTGTATCTTTAAATGAGAATTGGATTTTCATTTTATTTAGCTCTATTTAAATCAATTCTATGGATACAAAAACCAAATGAAAATGTTGCATTCAAGTTTAATTAGTTAAAGCGTTAATTAATTAAAGAAAGGGTGATTATGAACCTAAGCCTACAATAATTGAGCTATGTGAAAGGCCGTCTCAAATTTGTTTGAACCATGGGAATGTGTAGATTAATTTTGGTTGTAATTTGATATGATCAAATGTTGTAAAAGAGCATAAGCTCTTCTTTACTTTAAAGTGATTTGTTTTGATCAAATGTTGTAAAAGGGCATAAGCTCTTCTTTACTTTGAAGTACTCCTTTCTTGTTTATTTGATATGCATGAAATTGGAGTAGTTGGGTCCAACGCCTAATAGGAGAAACACGCCTTAATATGATTTAATGCGTAACTAAAATCAATCTCCATCCCTAGACCGAGGTCCAACACTAGGCTCGTGTTGGATCGAATCAAAGGTTCATAGTAATCCTAAGGCCCTAAGGTAACTATATAGTCCATCAATGAATGCAAAGCTTATGTTAGTAGTACTATATACTCTTGCTTCAAAAACCGTTTTACAAGCTTAGTGGGAGTATCATATACTACTAAATCAATCAAATGGACCAATAGTTGTAATAGGACCGAATTGTTTTAATAAGATTAAAATAAATGTTTATATGTGAAGAGACCTAAAACCCTCAACTAAACCATTATTAAGTTGATAAGCGTGAGAGTGCTTTGAACACTTTTTCGTGGCCTTCCACCATGGTAGGCTCCGATCGTTTGTGACTCGTACACCGACTTCACCCTATCATGGGGGAGTACAAAGTGCGTGCTTACACTCAGGAAGAGTCCTATATGCATACATGATGTTGTGAAGGTAGGCAACGAGAATGATCAACATCATATCATTGTGAGGTTGTTCTTGAACCCCTACTCGAACTTGCATGGTGGGAATGACTTAACTAAGAGCAATGGATCATTGTGAGGCTTCATTCTCTAGAGGCCAAATAAGATGGGTACTTACATTAGATGTAAGTGAGTAAGCGTACTCTCTCATTATTATTGTTGATAGCCAACATCATATCATTGTGAGGTGGGCTTGGTAATAGTGAGCCTCCCATACCCTACTAAGAGTTTTCTCCAAAACTCTCGAATTCCGATGAGGGACATGGAATTTGCCGAAAATAGTGGGTGGTGCTATTTGATTTAAAGACCCGGATCAAATGGCTTAAAATCAATCAATTTATATTCGTTATGTATTTATTTACTGATATATTTGCAAACGCTATCGAAAACTTGACAAAGAAAAGCCAAAGGCTTTAGTTTCCGAACTTGGTACAACAATCCCATAGATTGTCTTGAATGGATTGTATATGTGCCTAAGTAGTCTCATCCTCACAATTTTCCTATTGATAATGTATCATTGGAAGAACATGTTAGATATGTCTATCATAAAGAAGACAACACAAACAACCAATGCTTATTCCTTAGTTGTATGAACAAAGGAACTTATGAAGATTAGCACAAAGACATGAACACTTTTAGTGTCATAGTTCTTCACTTACAAATCGTTGTATGAAGAAATAAGAGTTGCTTAGAACAACCCTTAGTTAAATACAAACACTAGTGCTTGTTTCTTTGTTACATGAACAAGGAACTTGAGAAGTAAGCACAAGGACATGGACACTTTATGTGCCATGATTCTTCACTTACAAATTGTTGTATGAAGAAATGAGAGTTGCCTTGAACAACTCTTGAATGTTTATAATCTTGTTTAGAACAAGATGGTTGGTTGACAAAAAAAGTCCAACAATATGGACTTAAGATGATTTTGAATCATTGAGTGTTGAAGTGTTAAACCACTTCACGAGACAGAAACTAGAGAAGGACTTCACCAATGAGTCCCTAACAAATGGTTCACTAAGTTTATAGTAAACTATATAGTGAACAATAACCGCACGCTCTCCAAATTGTTTAATGTGTTTAACACAATTGAAATAAGTTTCAAGAGAGACAGTGGGAGTTTAGGGACCATGACTATTGTAGTCATTGGAGAAGTCAAATGAAGAAAGCTAAATAACTCCAAGGGAACAAACTTTCTTTATGAAATGATGGACATTGGAAGGGGTAAATGCAAGAAATGCCTTGCAAGTGTCAAGAACACATCTTTCGAAGGTGTTGTAAATTGTTCTTGAATAGTTCAAAACAGTTAGTTCTTCTACTTGAATGCTTGATTCCGTATTAGTAACTATGTTTTTACAATCGTTGTAAAAGTGTGGCTAATAAGAAGTAGAAGATTAATGAGAGAAGAGAAAGTACTTCACATTCAGAACGTGAATCAAATATAGATCTCTGCGAAAGCAGATAGTACTTACTTCCTCATATGAACTACCAAAGAAATTGGAAAAACAAAGATTGTCTTTACATCCCAATTTGAATAAGGAACTTAATTCCGTCACTATAAGATATGGATGAATGTTTTGTTTGACAAAACATTGTTCTTTATTAATCAATGATTGGATTATTGTAATCTAATTGATTGTCTCTATAGTAGAGAAAATGTGGTAGTGTTAACTGTTTAGAATATGACGATGCTTAAAACCCAAAAGGTTGCAAGGTAGTGACTAATCCCAATTTGAGTTGTGATACCTCTAAAACATAAATTACGAGTTGGTCATAGATGGATGCTTAGGATTGTAAGATCTGGATCCAATACCTTCTTGTTGAAATTGTATAGAGGTGAAATGTTCGAATCTTTATTCTTTAGGAAAGAAAAAAGAATCACAAAGTAGTTGAGGTTAATTCACTTAGATGTTCGTGGCACTTGTCCACAACATAATACTGCTCATGTTGTATGACATTCACCGAAGATTTCTCTCGGTTGGACTATCATTTATTTTGAATAAACAAAAGTCCGAATACTTTGCAAAAGGTTTCAAAGAATTCAAGAGTGTAAGTTGATGAGTAAGACGTCTAAAGTATTTACCTCCTTAGATTTGATCCAAGGATTAATAACACTTTAGAAGAGTTTCCTTGAAGGATATCAAGGAAAGTAGCATCATAAGATAATGGATTTCTCCATTAGGAGAAGAACGAACTCGAAGAAGATTTAGTTCGTTGGATGTTATCAATTACCCATATATAGGATATATACTTCTAAGACAATATGATTGTCAATTAGAAGATCTTCCAAAATTTTCATGACTCCATAGGATGTAGTTGGAAAGAAAGACAAGTCTTAATCGTGTTAAGATTTAGGGTTGTGTGCTAATAAGCAATATTTGTTTGAGAACAATCTTGTGGGATATCCTTAAATTAACCTTTGGATATCACTTCTATAAACCAACTAACAAATGTTGTTTGTTGGGTAGTTCATTGTAATCCTACACTAGGATTTGCCTAAGATAGGGCAAATGAACGAGAGATAGAACTCAAAGAATGGGTTCTTTGAGTGACAAGATGATGATCAACAAATATAACAACCTAGTTCCTACACCACAAGCTCCAAATGTAGTTGAGAAGGATTTATAAACCGTCTCAGTTGAATGGTTTGAACTTTATGACTATGTCATAGAGTTACACCTCTTAATTCGAAAGAAATAAGAATGAAAATCCTTATGAGTACATTGAGTGTATATACAACATATACTCAAGGAAATGGTATAGTACCATTTGACCCGAAATAATGAAACCTTCATAGCTAATTGGTAGCTTAAGGTGACTACAATCAAAGAGATTGGTTGACTTGGAAGAAACCATCTTTGACGTAGTCTTGGTTTCCATTAATTCAAGGATTGCTAACTACAACTAAACGGTGATTGAATGTTTGGACATAATATGGGTTTCCGTAACCATTACCAAGATAGTCTTGATAATATATGTCTAAAACTAAGAATCACAAGACGTGTAAGTTGTAAAGATCCATCCAACATGAATCTTAGCAAGCTAGTGGGAGCTGTAAGCGTCTTATGATAGAAAGATCAAATCGTTTGATTTCTCATAAAGATGTAAATGAATCTTTTGTTTACTAGGTTTACAAAAGATTAGTGGGAGTTAATCGTATTCCTAAATTTGAACATATATATGATATATTAATTTTAGAAATGAAAGGAATTCTTCTTCGTTAAAGTTATGACTTTAAACGTTCTATAATGATAGAATGTATATGGGAGACATAGTCTATAAACATGGGATGGAAATCTATAAGATAGATTTCAGGATATAATTTGATTATATCAATCCCTAATGATAGACAAAAGATGCTAGGAAGTTTCTCATGTGATGATAAACTCCAATCAGAATGACAATTCTAGTGAGACTAGGAAGTTGCTATTCTCAAAGGGAACGTACCCTTTGACTCCTAAAGAAATAATGCGTAAATAGAATCCTTTATGTACAAGCAGAAAGGTGATTTATGTATTTCATATTGTATGAAAAACATTGATATGAGTTGTACCAAGATCGGTACAAGACGATATCAATGCAAGTCCAGGATCAGAACCATGGCAACTGTCAAGTGAGTCCTTATGTATTTAAGAAATACTAAAGGATAGATTCCTCAAGAATGAGGAAGAATTAGAGTAACGCAATGGAAGCGTAAAAGTATTAGATTATGAATCTAATATCGTATCCATCACTGGATGTCTCTTCATTTTGAATGAAGAGATAATTGGATATCTCTATATTATGACTAAAGAGATATTTGGGTGGAAACATTAAAAGTAATAACTTTAGTGTGTTTCATCATGAATGCAAAATATATCGCCATATAGAAGTTTACAACAATGTTGTTTGGATGGGAAAGTTCATTTATGAACTCTCTATTCGATTCCAACCAGAAAGTGTCTCTAGTGTACCGACACTATGACACTAATGGGGCAATAGCTCAAGCCAGGGAATCAAGGTCTCATCAAGATCCGAACTCAAATGAGAGACTGAACCACATGATTAAGAATCATGTATAATGGTGACGTCGTTATTCTCAAGGTTGCTTATATGGATAACATATAGATATCCATTGTCTAGGCCTACTACTCAGCCATTTTTGAAATGACTACAGAAGAGGTATCATCACTAATGACCAAGCTGATTGGCTCTAGTGCAAGTAGGAGATTGTTGGAAATGTGCCCCAAAACCAATCATATGATGATACTTTACGGACATTTCACATATTAAACTAATCTAGTTTAATATAAAGGGCAAAGGTTATTGTTTTAAGCCGTCTCATATAAATGTTATATGCTTAAATGATAAGTCCAAAGAATATGTAATAGGGAGAATGTGATCTAAAGAAGTTAGATTCATGAGACCATTCTCTTTCGAATACATATCCTAAATGTTCCTGATCATAGGATTGCCAATTGGGCATTGACAGTCCGTCAAGATCAGTACGTTCTATGTCTTCTCTTAGGAAGAGTGACTGGTCTCGAGTCATTGGTGTGACTGACACCAAGACAAGTACGTAGGTGCTCAATAGAGAATGAGTCCACTGAACGCGATCAACGAGGAGTTCTCATACTCATGTCACATGAGAACTCATAGTTGGGATAATGCAAAGTAGTCCTTTGACCTGAGGCATCAAAGTCACTCCGTCAAAGAGTGTCCACGGCATAGTTGGGGTTAAGCCACTTAGCCATGGAGGCAAGTGAATGCGCAACAAGGGATCTCTAACCTTCAAAAGTTGAGGGAGAATACTCTATGATATGATTAAAAATCTCTGGCCAGAGTATGAATGAGATTTAGGAACTCGTTCCAAATCACATTCAAGGTAATCATATAAGTAAGAGAATCACATTGGATAGTAGACATGAATAAACTATCAAACCAAACAATGTGGTCAAGAGTATTGTATTAGAGAAAGACCGTATTGCATTGTAATCCCAAACTGAATAGGTTCTCCAACCTCTTCTGATTAGCTTGGGTAGCCATGACATACTGCTAGGTGTCACTCATGGCTTGTGGAAACCCTGAAGATGTATAATCACTAAAGGGAGAATTGAAAGTAAGTTTTAATTCACAATTGATTAGTAAGAGTTCTAATCGCCCACTGCCTCGCTAAAAGGAGCCTAATGGATCGCACACCGTGTAAGGTAATGATTGAAGGATACAACGGAGATGAGTAAGGATAATTAAATGGTTTAATTATTAATGGCTAGGATTAATTAATATGTTAATTAATCAAACGAATAAGTTCGTTATAGACCTTGGGTTAGTTTTGGGCCTTAAGGCCCAATGGGCTTCGAACGTCAAGCCCATTGACTTAAGTTGTATGACAACTTAATAACTAATGATTCACAAAGGCCCAAACAGCCCAATAAACCCTTAAGGCCGGCCATATTGATAAAGGAGTGGGTTTTGGACTTATTACAAGTTTGCCACTCCAATGAAGGTAGGTATAAATGTGACTTTATAGCCTTTTCTTCATTAGGGTTTCTTTTGGAGAAAATTGGAGAGAACACGTCTCTCCCTTTCTCTCTAGGAGGCCGGCCCCCCCTTGGAGGGGATTAGCTAGCAATCCTTCCTCCTCCAAGGTCACTCATCTTCTTCCTTTACCATCCTTGGTGTCAAAAATTAGAAGTCTCCTACCTTGGGGACTTTTGGAGAATCAATTCTTCCATCCATATCCATGGAGCCAAGGAGCAAGGAGACAAAGGAAAGAAGGCCCTCACGTGGGTGATTAACCTTTGCTAAGCAAAGAGGTGCTTGAAAGGTATAAAAGTTTCTCAACTCCTTTCTTTAAGATTTGAGTTGAGTCATGGTTCACCATAACTACTAGGCTTTGACTTTCATGGGTAATGTTTTGTTTTGAGTGCATACAAGCATGATTCCGCCTTTAATTGTTAATTGCGTGCCATAGATGTTGCTCAAATGAACATGTTTTTCACAAATTTTCCTTCACTTACGAGGTTTGTCTCGCATGTCTTTTGCTTTAGTGAAGCAATTTTTTCTTCTTCTTGCCGGCCCACTCTTATTCTTATGTTGTCTTTTCTTTTTTTCTTTTTTTGTTGCAACCGTGGTATTTTTCAAGTGCTTTAAGAGCAATACCATCACTATTCTTGCGAAGGAAGGCGACTCGCAAGATAGGGGAACTACGTTGAAACTTTGTACGTCGTTGACCGGCCCTAAGCAGCTTGTTCTTCCTACAAAAGACAACTTGATGCATATCAAGTCGTGGTCTGCTGAAGTATCTTGGGAGATGATAGATTTTGATCGACCAAATATGAAGAAGAAGACGTGTACATCGAGGATTCTTATCTTGAATCCTTCGCACCACGTTCGTGACAATTCACCGGCTTTGTTTGAGCTTCTTGGTGATCGCATCCGTAGTGGATCTATGACTTGGAATAACACGTTGTCGACTACTGGAGAAGCCGTCTTTATTTTTTGCTCATTTTGTAATACTGCTTTGTAGCCGAATTCTTCCTTTAAAGAAATAAAGTATTCACATTCTTGAATTTGCTCTTTATTCTTCAAAGTGTTTGTTGATGATGTGACTGTACTTGAAGTTTTGAAATTTCAAGTTGCCTACGTACCTTCGGTTAAGGAGGGATCAAGTCATGACGTAGTTCAAATGAGTGATGGGTTTTGGCGATTTTGAGGGTGATTTTGTTTTGTTTTTTTTGTTTTGCCGTACAAAGTTTATGTTCTTGTGGGCCAGGAGCGTTGGGTGTCTCCTTTTAAGCTCGTGCGAACAAGGAGCATTAGGTGTCACCTTTTAAACTCGTGCGAACAAGTAGTGTCGAGTGTCGCCTTTTAAGCTCGTGCGAACAAGGAGCATTGTGCTGTGTGTAGTTTAGGCTAATACAGGCGATGAGCATTATTTTTTTGGTTTAGGGGTAATAGCGTTTTAAGAACCTATCATTGATAGGGCCGATCTTTAAGCCGTCTTCCGTCATGATTAAGTAGGTGCCATTGATGTAGACCTCTTGTATTACGTAAGGTCTATCCCACTTTGATGTGAACTTGTTTTTTGTCTTGTGAGTTGTGATGATAGGCCTTCGTAATGCCAAGACAAGATCTCTAGTTTGGAAAGACCTTGGGCGGACCTTCTTGTTGAATACCTTGCATAGCCGTGTTTGGTAGTATTCCAGGTATTGTTGAGCTTCGAGCCTCCTTTCGTCGAATGCTTCCAACTCTTGAAGTCACAGCTTTGCATTTTCTTCTTCAGTCAAACCTTCTTGTGTAGCCATCCTTAGTGAAGGGATTTGACTTTTGAGTGGTAGAACAACTTCCATGCCATATACGAGAGAATAAGGCGTAGTGGTGCGATGTAAAACAGCAAACAAATTAAACCTTCTTATTGTCAAATTGTAGTAAGGATGCAAGTAGGGATCGTTCTGGACCGAGGATTATGAGGGCTTGCTAAAACCTCTAAACTGACTCAAAAACATAAAAACAAAGTTAAAAATGTTTGAATAGACTCAAAAGACTCAAGACAAGTTCACAAGACTCAAAATAAGCTAAAAACATTCAAAACTGCCTAAAAACACTAACTAGATAGTTTCTGACACTAAACACAATTTTGGACGAAAATAAGGGTTGGGTTTGACTTAAAACACTTAAAAACACAAACAAAACAAGTTTAAAGCTATTTGAAACAAGAAAGTAAAGGGGGATTTTGTTTTGGATGAATTGAAGTAAAGGGGGATTTTGTTTTGGATGAATTTAAGTAAAACAAATAGATTGTAAAACTAAACAGCATTTAAAACGAATTTGGGGAATAAGATGGTTGATGGATTAGCTAGAGGCACTTTCTCCACACATGACATGTATGCAAACGAATCGATTTACAGTTACTCCTTCATTGAAATATGAACGACAATGCCCCAAATTAACCGTGACATCACTAGTTAACCCTCAGATTTTCCTTGTACTATTGGATTGGATGACATCATTCGATAACCCAAAGCATTCTTCAAAAGTTCCCTACATGACATCATAATAGAGATACAATCAAAGATCATTACGTTCAATGAAAATCATAAGCATTGACAAAGCACTTGCAACTATGACATCATGTCACTCATGCTAGGAATTGAACTTAACGCGATCGTGACTAGCAACCTTCACTACATATAAATATAAGTTTGTAACGATTATGTGAAACTCCCTTATACTCTAGCATCATATTTATGCATGCCATTTAAGCGTCGACCCTCAAACAACAAAACACAAATAAGTTATCAATCAAACAATTAAGCCAATTGCATTCACTATTCAAGAATTCATAACTGGAATTTATCAACTCACATTGCGCACATAATCATGGCTTTGAAATCACCCCTAGCCAAGAGGAGTTTAGCCACTCATGTTCACAACAAAAGAAAAGAAAAAAAATTAAACATTGTAAATATAGAGCGAATTACACCTAGAATGCTCCAACAATCAAGCTCGAACATCCAAGAGTCCTTCCTTCTTTCTTCTTGCTGCGGCACAAAGGTGGATGAAGTGTATGAGATATGTTTTGGATTCAGGAATGTGTTTTAGGTTGAATGGGAGTTGCGGCCAAGGTTGTGTGAATTGGTGTAAGGTTGTGTGAATTGGTGAATGGTCCTCAAAGCTGCGGCACAACTTGGTATTTAAAGAACAAGGCTCCAAATTAAATTAGGTAATAAGGAATTATTCTAAAACTTAAAGGAAATAGGAAATTAGAACCAAAATCCCAAAGGAAATAGGTAACAAGGTGCGGCTGAGAGGGAAAGGGCAAGGGAATGCCTTGCAAGGCAAGGAAAAAGGGTTTCCCTCCTGATTTAGGTGCAGCAAAGGTCCTAATTCTAAAGGGAATAGGTTATCTTGTGCGGTAAGGTAAAAAATGTGAAGGGAAAGGTGCGGCTGGATCCTAGGGGATAAGGGAACATGTTTTACAATGTCCTAAGGGGAAAAAGGAAAGGTTTTTACATCGTTTAGGGATAAGGAAACATGGCAAGGGGAAATGTTGTACAAGAGGAGACAAGGAGGGAACACAAAGAGGACAAGGCGCCTCATTTGTAGGAGTGGGTCAATTTGTGTTTTTCTTTGTCTTCCAAGCTTCCAAACTGATTTCTCTTGACTTCTAGCACCTTTCTAGCCTCTTTTGGTCTTCAATTTCATCCATCCACCTTGCTCCAAGCATGTAATAACCATTTTAAGCCCAATTTTGCTCCAAAAGGCTCCAAAATGCACCTTTTTGCATACTTTGTCCTTAGAACCTGAAAACACACGAAAATAGCTTAAAAGACTAAAATAACTAAGAAATAACAACATAAATGCATGAAAACAAGCTAGCTAAGTCGCATAAATATGCTCCTATCAAATTCCCCCACACTTAGCTTTTGCTAGTCCTCGAGCAAAACGAAACAACAAAACAAAACCAAGTAAACAAAACACACTCTAATCCTTCCAACATTTTCCTCAGGGATTTCCAACACACATGACATGTTAAAAATCATCATTCCCACAGATTTTAGTCAACTTAACACTTGAGTACATGCTTAATCACAGTCACCACTTACTAGTTCACATTTGACCAATTAAAACGATGTTTTGAATGTAGTAACATGCCTTAGAGAATTCCTTCAATTCCTTACTAGATATGCACTCAATTTTCACTCAGATTTTATGACTACACACCCTACACTAGGTATATGTGAGAAGATTGATGTAAAAATGAAAACTAGTCCTCACATATGTTATAACAAAGAAAGCAATTTCTGGATTTAATAAGCATGTTTAGATATGATCTCATGAATGGAATGCTACGACCTAGATGCGAGAACCAGTGACACCATATGCTCATACCAATTTCAAACTCCACAAATTGAAACACACAACACTCAAGATTGAAGTCAAGGGTTGTAACGGGGCTTAGGGTGTTGGCTAACAAAGAAAGATAAGGAAAAACAAAGGTTCTTAAAGAAATAGTAAGCAAAGTAATGAAATTGACACTTAGAATTCACTTTTGAATGCAGAATTTTAACTTTGAACAAAAAGGGAATAATTCACACATTCTAGGGTCAGATTTTTTATGTTTTGGACCCTTTCTTCAACAAACAACACTTTAGAACTCTTTTTCTCATCATTTTCAACTCTTTTTCATTCTTTTCACAACTTTTCTTTTTTTCTTTCTATTTTCCACGAATTTTTCTTTTCTTTTCTACCCGTGCCTTATTTCTTTTTCTTGGCACACACACACACACATAAATCCCTTCCCCCACACTTGTTTTTCTGCAAAAGGACAATCAAAAGGAATTCATTTTAATTCATGCTTCACTATCCTTTAAGAACAAGGGTATGGATGATCCTAAACTAGGCTAGGTGAGGATAATGTGGTTAACAAAGAACATAGGCTAAACAAGGGTCAAACAGGGTTTAAACCTACAAAACATATGAAGTAGGGGGTTCGGCTTTTTGGCTGTGGTGGAAACTAAACAACTTCATCTTGATCGTGTGTTATGCAAATCAATGTCATGCTTTGAATGGAATGGGCATGAGTTCTAGTATTTGGAACTAAATGATGAAACGCCATCTAAGTAGTAACCAAGCAAAGAATAATGAGATCATGCAACGACTTTAGAAAACAAGAATGCACAGATTATTAACTCTCCAAATAAACGTTTTAGGCTCAAGTCTCTCAAGGTTGTAGCGTTAATTTGAGTTCCTTCCTTCAAGCATGTTACAAAAACATATTTTTCCTTTATGAATGCATGTGAATTCATAAATTATAACCACAACCAAACATAAACCAAAGAGTAAATCAAACTTTCATCCATGTTTATAACTTTCTTTAACAGTCATGTAATTAAAAACCAAATCCTCATCATTGAAGGTACCCTAAGACACAAACAAACACACAAAAACAACTTTTTTTGGGTTTTTCAAAACAATTTTTCAAATTTTTATGAGATTTTTGGATTTTTATGTCAAAACACACTAAAACACTCCAAAACAGATTTTCGGATTTTCGGATTTTAACACCCATTACTTTTGAAGTAATGGGTGATAAAATCCCATGAATTTGCAAAAACAACACTTATTTACCCCCCCTCCCCCACCCCACACTTAAAACAAACATTGTCCTCAATGTTGCAAGCATAAACTTCACACAAAAACAAGCAAACTAACAAACAACGAATAAACAAACTAAACATAGCAGAATAGAAACAACAACAAAGAGAAGGGTTTAGGAACGCAAATCTGGAATCGGAGTGATTCCTAGGTCATCCTTTGTTGAATGCATGGGTTGCCTCCCAAGAAGTACTTGCTTTAATGTCTTGCAGCCGGACGAAGAACTCAGTCACTCCCTATTGGAGCCCACGGCTTGGAAAGAGATCACCTCCACAACCTGCCCCACGACACTCTCATAGTATGGCTTCAATTGATGTCCGTTTACCTTGAATTCTTGTCTATTCCTTAAGCTTTGGACTTGAACTGCACCATATGGAAAAACATTAGTAAAACCAAAAGGTCCAATCCATTTAGAATGTAACTTACCAGGGAATAAACGTAAACGGGAGTTGAAAAGCAACACTTTCTGCCCAATGGAGAATGTTTTGCCCCGAATCATCTTGTCATGAAACGCCTTGGTTTTCTCCTTGTAAATTCGGGCATTCTCATATTCTTCGTTCCTTAGCTCCTCAAGTTCATTCAATTGGAGCTTTCTATGCATTCCAGCAGCATCTAAGTCCAAATTGAATGTTTTCACAGCCCAATGCGCCTTGTGCTCTAGTTCCACATGTAGGTGACATGGCTTGCCATAGATCAACCGAAATGGAGACATCCCAAGGGTTGTTTTGGAGGCAGTTCGATACGCCCATAGTGCATCGTCTAAACGCAAGCTCCAATCCTTCCGGGTTGGCCCAACGGTAATCTCCAAGATTTGCTTGATTTCTCTATTCAAAACTTCGGCTTGGCCACTTGTTTGAGGATCATAAGGTGTTGAAACCTTATGCTTAACATTGTATTTCTTAAACAACGCCTCAATGGTCCGATTGCAAAAATGTGAGCCTCCATCACTGATGAACACCCGTGGCATCCCAAATCTAGAGAAAATGTTAGTTTTGATGAAATCTGCAACCACTCTAGAATCGTTAGTACGGGTAGCCTTTGCTTTTACCCATTTGGAAACATAATCAACCGCAAGCAAGATATAAGTGAAACCATACAAAGAAGGAAAGGGACCCATGAAACCAATACCCTAAACATCAAAAATTTCGACATTAAAGATAAGGGTTTGCGGCATTTGGTCCTTGGCACCTATGGTACCTGTTCTTTGACATCCGTCACATGTTAAGCAAAACACTCGAGCTTCTTTAAACAATGTAGGCCAATAAAAACCACATTCTAACACCTTGAGGGTTGTTCTTTGGGTGCCAAAATGACCCCCACATGCATAAGAGTGGCAAAAGGCTAGAATGGAATTAAACTCAGAATTGTGCACACATCGTCGAACAATCTGATCTGGGCAATACTTCCACAAATATGGATCATCCCACACATAAAATCGTGCATCATTCTTAAGTTTGTCACGTTGGGGTTTAGTGAAAGTGGTTGGAAAACGTTTAGTTACCAAGTAGTTCACGAAATCTGCGTACCACGGTTCACTTACCTCGATGGACAACAATTGTTCATCCGGGAATGTCTCTGAAATAGGGAGAGAGTCATCTTCATGCACCATACGGCTTAGGTGGTCAGCCACCACATTTTCACTCCCTTTCTTGTCCTGAATTTCAATGTCGAATTCTTGTAGTAGGAGCATCCAATGAATCAGCCTTGGTTTAGCCTCCTTCTTGGTGAGAAGATACTTCAAGGTTGCATGGTCAGAATATACAATCACTTTAGTGCCAATTAAGTATGAACGAAATTTATCTAAAGCAAAGATAATAGCAAGAATTTCTTTTTCAGTTGTGGAGTAGTTCAATTGGGCGTCATTTAAGGTGCGGGACGCATAATAGATGACGTGTGGCTATATTTTCTTCCTTTGTCCCAAAACAGCTCCAATTGCATAATCCGAGGCATCGCACATGAGCTCAAAAGGAAGGTTCCAATCTGGTGGAGTGATGATGGGGGCCGAGGTGAGTGATTCTTTGAGACTTTTGAATCCCGTTTCACATTTCTTGTTAAACTCAAAGGCCACTTCCTTTTGAAGCAATCGGCATAGGGGTTGTGCAATCTTTGAAAAGTCCTTGATGAATCACCTATAAAACCCTGCATGGCCAAGAAAAGAACGTACCTCTCTAACCGAAGTAGGAAAGGGTAATTAACGCACAAGATCTACTTTAGACTTATCGACCGCAATGCCTCTTTCAGAGATTATGTGACCCAAAACAATTTTAACCATAAAATGACATTTCTCCCAATTTAACACAAGGTTTGTTTCAATGCAACGTTTCAAGATTAAAGTGAGATTATTCAAGCAACCATCAAATGAATCACCAAACACACTAAAATCATCCATGAATATCTCAATGATCTTTTCAACATAATCAGAGAATATACTAACCATACACCTTTGAAACGTGGCAGGATCATTGCATAGACCGAAGGGCATGCGTCGATAGGCAAATGTACCAAAACGGCACGTGAATGTGGTCTTTTCTTGGTCATCCAGCACTATAACAATCTGATTATATCCAGAATATCCATCAAGAAAACAATAAAACACTTGACCGGCTAACCTTTCTAACATTTGGTCCAGAAACAGCAAAGGGAAGTGATCCTTCCTTGTTGTGGCGTTGATTTCCCTATAGTCGATGCACACCCGCCAACCGGTTTGGATTCGGGTGGGCACAAGCTTGTTCTCTTCATTTTTCACAACCGTCACTCCGGACTTCTTAGGGACAACTTGGACTGGAGAGACCCAACGGCTATCAGAAATTGGGTAAATCACTCCACAATCTAAAAGCTTGATGATTTCCTTCTTCACAACGTCCATCATGGGTGGATTGAGTCGTCGTTGTGCTTCTCTAGATGGTTTGGCGCCTTCTTCCAAGAGTATTCGATGCATGCAAGTGGTTGGGCTAATTCCCTTTATATCAGCCAATGTCCACCCAATGGCAGTTTTGTATTCCCGAAGCACTCTCACCAACTTGTCCTCCTCTTGTGCCGTGAGTGAAGAAGAGATGATGAATGATGATGGGCATCGTTTCTTGTTCTCCCAAAAACACATACTTCAAATGGCTAGGCAATGGTTTAAGCTCTAGGGAAAGTGGCTGGATTATGGAAGGAAGCAACTTGTTAGTTGAAACGGGAAATGAAGTTTGGTTAGGAGACTTACCAATACGTTCTGGATTTGACTCGAGGGCAGCAACCATTTCCACCAATTCTTCTTGAATAGGCACGGCAAGGTTTTCCTTGTTGTTGCCGTGGGTATGCCTAAGTGCTAACCCTTCATTTTTGAGTCCAATGCCTTGTGTGAGGGTCTTTTCAAGTGCATCCTCACTCAAATTATCAAGGAATTCCTGCGCAAAAGAGTCAATTATATCAATAGAGAAATAAGAGTGATTATCATGAGGATATCTCATAGCATCATAAATATTGAAATCAATCACTTCCCCATCAAATTCCATGGTCAATGTTCCTTTGAATACGTCTGTCTTGATAGGAGCATATTTATGCTACTTAATTAGTGTGTTTTCTTGCATTTATTTAGTTAGTTTCTACTTATTATAATGATTTAAGTCATTTTCGTGTGTTTTCAGGTCCAATTGGCAAAGATCGCAAAAAGATGCAATTTGGAGCATTTTAGAACAGTTTTGGGCTTGGAATGGATAACACAAGTATGCAGCAAGATGGATGGACGAATTTGAAGTTCAAGAGAGGCTAGGAATGTGCAAAAGAGTTGGAGAAATAAATTCAAGTCAAAGAAGATAAGGAATCAGTTATAAAGAAGGAGAATTATCCAAAACTACCTTATCTTATCCTTATCTTATCCAAACCTTATCTTATCTTACCATGCCTTATCTTATCCTATCCTAATCCTTTCCTAACCTAATTCCTGCTGTAAAAGGGTCTTAATTTCAGTTTAGGAGACATAAAAACCTGATTTCTAGGAACCTTATCCTCTCCTACAAAGATGCCGCACCCTTGTCCTTGATCCCTTGGGTTTTTGACCTTCTAGATGTCCTATTTCCTGCTAGGATTACATAAACCTTTTCCCCTTAGGATTGTGATTTTATTTTCCTACACAAACTACATTTTGTAATCCTTTTCCTACACTATATGTTGGTGCCGCACCCTCTCCCTATAAATACACACATCTGCTGCACCATTCAGACCACCATCTACCATTCAACCTCATTGTGCCGCAGCTTTGCAAAGGAAATAAGGAAGAAATCTGAAGCGTTTCTAGGTGTATTCTATCTTTACTCTTGATGTTTAAATTTAATTGTCTTTGTTTATTTGCAATCATGAGGAACTAAACCCCTTCTTAGCTAGGGGGAATTCGAAACTATGAGCATATATGTGATATGAATTGATTTCATCCAGTTGTGATTTCATAAATCGTGAATGCAATTTGCTTAACTGTTTGATTTAAAACTTATTCTTGTATGTTGATTAGGGATGCATACTTAGTTTGCATGCATGAATTTGATGCTAAAATATAAGGGAGTTTCACCTAATCGTTACAAACTTATATTTACAAGTAGTGGAGGTTGCTAGTCACGATCGCGTTAAGTAAATTCCTGGCAGGAGTGTCATGCAGTCATAGTCACGAATGTCATGTCAATGCTTATGTTTTTCACAAAGCTTAATGATCTTTGACATGTATCTCTAGTATGCAGTCATATAGGGAACTTGATAAGAATAATTTGGTTTGCGGCGCTACGTCCAAATTCAATGAACTCAGGAAAATCTGAAGGTTAATGCGTGCAGTCACGATTAATTTGGGGCATTGTCGTTCATGGTTTATAAAAAGAACAACTGGAAATCAATTTGTGTTGCATATATGTCATGTGTGGAGAAGGAACCTCTAGCTAGCCATTCACCCATTTAAATCACCAATTTCGTACAAAACTAAGTCTAGTTTACAATTCTGTTTTGCTTAAGTTTAAATCCGTTTTCAAACAATCCCTTGCCTTTAATTTGTGTTAAGATAGTCTAAATTCGTCAAATCTTGAGTCTTTTAGTCTTTTGAGTCAATTATAGTCTTAATTTCGTTCAAATCAATCTTAGGTGTTAGTTTAGAGTCTAGATAACTTGTTTTGTGTGTTTTAGGTCTATTTAGCTTGTTTGGAGTCTCTAGAGTCCAGAAACTGTTTAATTGAATTCTATTTGCTGTTTTGAGTTTGTTTTGAGTTATTTGAGTCAAGTTAGGTTGTTTAAGGTGTCTAGAGTTAAAATTCGTCCAAATTGATCCCTAGTACTTGTTTTCATTGTTTAAGGTCCAGTTTATTGTTTTAGAGTCTAATTTGTGTCGATTAGCAACCCTTTAATCCCCGGCTTAGAACGATCCCTACTTTCACATACTACATTGATAAGGGTTTAAGTTTGTGTGCGATTTAATTTCACACCCAATTTTTGGCACCGTTGCCTGGGATTAGCAAGTTTGCTAATCCCTTGTTTTTGTCAAGTTTTTCTTTTGGTTTCTGATTTCGTTTTGTTTCTTTTCCTTTGGTTCAGGTACTAGTGTATGACTCGGAGTTCTCAACCAGTTCACGAGCACATCTTTGAGTTTGACGACGATTTTGAGCAAACGTTGAGAAGAAACAAGAGGAAGCTGCCACCCACTCCATCTATTTCGAGCCGAGAATCCGAATTTGGAGAAGAGGAGGAAGACGAACAAGTCATGGCAGCGGACAATCGTACAATTAAAGAGCTTTCAGCCTCGGGGTTGGATAATGCTGTTCCTTTATGTATCTAATACCCTGCGGCAAGTGAAGGCAAGACCGACGAATTCGAACTAAAGTCTAGCTTGTTGCATCATGTTCCAAAATACCATGGGCTGTCCATTGAAGATCCAAACAAGCACTTAAAGGAATTTGAAGTTGTTTGTTCAAGCATGACTCCGATTAATGTTGATGGGAATATTCTGAAGATGAAAGCTTTTCCATTCTCTCTTATGGATAAAGCTAAGGATTGGTTATTCGAATTGGCGCTCGGAACTGTCACATCTTGGGAAAGCATGAAAAGAGCGTTTTTAGGGAAATTCTTCCCAACTTCTAGAGTTATACTTTTGAGGAAGAAGATTAGCGGGATTCAACAAAACCAAGGCGAATCATTCCCAACATATTATGAACGTTTCAAGGGTCTTGTTGCCTCATGTCCTCAACATCAAATGAAAGAAGAGCTTCTCATTCAATACTTTTACGAAGGACTTCTTCCAATTGAGTGACAAATGCTAGATGCTTCAGCAGGAGGTGCATTGGTTGACAAAACACCAATGGCTGCAAAGATCCTAATCGCCAACCGAGCGTTGAATGCACAACAATACGAAGGCGTTGGACAAATAGAAGGGCCACGCCAACAAAGTGTGCATGAGGTAAGTTCAATTTCTGAAATTCAATCCAAATTAGATAACCTCACTATGCTTGTGTCGCAGGTTGTTGATGTAACCAAATTGCAAGGGATCACACAAAGTGTATGTGGTGTGTGCTCTATGCAAGGGCACCTCAATGATCAATGCCCTCAATTGATTGAGAATGGAGGGTGGGAATCTGCCAATGCCGTGGGTTTTGGGAACCAAAATCAGCCACACAATGATCCTTACTCCAACACATACAATCCGGGTTGGAGAGATCACCATAACTTCAAGTGGAGGGAGCCACAACAACCTCAACAACAAAGCCAATTTCGACAGCCCCCTGGGTTTCTTCAAAAACCATTCGTGCCATCTCAATCCTATCCACAAGTTACCCAACAAACTTCAGGTTCGTCCCTTGAAAATGCTAAAATTCTTGAGTTATTAACCTCCATGTCGCAGGGAATACAAAACCAAAACAAAGAGCCGCAAACTCAAGCACAAGTAGTGGCAAATCATCAACAGGAGATAGGAGAAATAAAGAATCAATTGGGGCAGATTTCTGAGTTATTGGGGCAGATTAGAGAACAAGGCAAATTGCCTAGTTCAACAATTATCAATTCGGAAGGAGGATTCGAATCTGCAAAGGCAATCATGTTACGAAGTGGCAAGCAAGTTGGAACTGACCTACAACCATCCAAATCAAGTCAAAAGGAGGACGACAAGTTGCAGATTGAAGAGAAGGAGGAAGCACAACCCACGGCAAAGGGTGAAACACCCTTGCCGCAGCCACCTAAGCCATCTAATCCGTCCACTTCAGGTAAGAAGGTTCAAAATTCGATTATTTCTAATGTTGTTCCTCCGAATGTGCCCTTCCCTCGCAGATTTATGCAATCAAAGAAGGAGGAAGCTGAAAAGGACATTCTTGAAACGTTTAGAAAGGTGCAAGTCAATATCCCTCTCCTTGATGCAATTAAGCAAGTTCCCAGGTACGCCAAGTTTTTGAAGGAGCTTTGCACAACAAAGAGGAAGATTTCGAACAAGGAGGTTGTCCAGGTAAGTGAGAATGTCTCTGCTGTTTTACAAAGGAAATTACCCCTTAAATGCAAAGATCCGGGGAGTTTTACGATTCCTTGTGTTATTGGCAATACTAAATTTGAACATGCCATGCTAGACTTAGGAGCATCAATTAATGTCATGCCATACTCAATTATGCATCTATGAACTTAGGCGAACTTAAAAGTGATGGTGTAATCATTCAATTAGCCGATCGTTCTAATACCTATCCAAAAGGAGTTTTGGAAGATGTTTTGGTGCAGGTGGATCATTTAGTCTTCCCTACTGATTTCTATGTGCTAGAGATGGATGATTCGGCCCGAGCTACTCCATTGCCAATCTTGCTTGGGCGACCCTTCATGAAAACAGCTCGGACAAAGATCGATGTGTTCAAGGGGACTTTATCAATGGAATTTGATGGGGAAGTTATTGATTTTAATATTTCTGAAGCCATGAAATATCCTATTGATGATCATTCGTGTTTTTCTATTGATATTTTAGAATCTTTGGCACAGGAATTTCTTGACTCATTAGATCGAGATGCCCTTGAAACAACCATCGTTCAAGGAATAGAAAGCACAACCCAAGCCCCAGAAATTGTGCAAGGGCACGGCAACAACAAGGAGGAAGTTGTTTCCGTGGGTTTTTGTGAAGAAATTGAGGAGATGGTGGCTACACTTGAGTCATCCCCACCATGTGTTGGTAAGTCTTCAATCCCAATGTCAATTCCTGTTTCTACTAACAAGTCATTATTTCATCATCTCTCACGGCATTGGAGGAAGAAAAGCTCATTCGTGTGTTGCGGGAGAAAAAAACTGCCATTGGATGGACCCTAGCCGATATCAAGGGGATTAGCCCTACGACATGCATGCATCGCATACTTCTTAAGGAAGGGGCTAAACCAACTCGAGAGGCTCAACGCCGTCTTAACCCTCCTATGATGGAAGTTGTGAAAAATGAGATTATAAAGCTCCTTGATTGTGGGGTCATCTATCCAATTTCAGATAGCCGTTGGGTTTCACCAATTCAAGTCGTTCCAAAGAAGTCGGGAGTCACTGTGGTGAAGAATGAAGAAAATGAACTTGTGCCTACCCGAATCCAAACAGGTTGGAGAGTGTGCATCGACTATAGGAAGCTTAACGCCACCACGAGGAATGACCACTTTCCCTTGCCGTTCATTGACCAAATGCTTGAGAGGTTAGCAGGTCATTCCTTTTATTGTTTTCTTGATGGATATTCTGGGTATAACCAAATTGTCATAGCTCCGGACGATCAAGAAAAGACCACTTTTACTTGTCCGTTTGGCACCTTTGCGTATCGCCGAATGCCATTCGGTTTGTGCAATGCTCCAAAACTTTTCAACGGTGCATGGTAAGTATCTTCTCTGATTTTGTTGAAAAGATTATTGAAGTGTTTATGGACGATTTTAGTGTTTTTGGTGATTCGTTTGACGGTTGCTTAAATAATCTCAGTTTGATCTTAAAACGATGCATGGAAACTAACCTTGTTTTGAATTGGGAAAAATGCCACTTATGGTTAAACAAGGCATAGTTTTAGGTCACATCGTTTCGGAAAAGGGAATTGAGGTTGATAAGTCAAAAATAGATCTTGTACGCTACTTACCCTCTCCCACTTCAGTGAGAGAGGTTCGTTCTTTTCTTGGTCATGCAGGATTCTATAGGCAATTCATCAAGGACTTCTCGAAGATTTCTACCCCCCTATGTCGACTTTTGCAGAAGGAAGTGCCATTCAAGTTCAATGAGGAATGCGAGAAGGCCTTTAAACACCTCAAGGAGATGCTTACTTCGGCCCTCATAATTGTACCACCAGATTGGAGCCTTCCTTTCGAACTAATGTACGATGCATCCGATTATGCAATTGGAGCTGTTTTGGGACAGAGAAAAGACGAGAGGCCTCACGTCATTTACTATGCTTCCATGACCTTGAATGACGCCCAATTGAACTACTCCACTGCGGAAAAAGAACTTCTTGCTGTAGTTTTTGCTTTAGATAAATTTTGTTCATATTTAATCGGTACTAAAGTGATTGTTTACACTGATCATGCAGCATTGAAGTACTTGCTAACGAAAAAGGAGGCCAAGCCAAGGCTTATTCGATGGATGCTGCTTCTTCAAGAGTTCGACATCGAAATTCGGGACAAGAAAGGAAGTGAAAACGTGGTGGCTGACCATTTAAGTCATTTGGTACACAATGAGGAGCAATTACCCATCCTAGAAGCATTCCCAGACGAGCAATTGATGTCCATAGAGGTAAGTGAGCCTTGGTATGCTGATTTGGTCAATTTTTTTGGTGTTTAAGCAAGTTCCAAGCACCCTAAACAAAAACCAACGTGAAAAATTGAAAAAGGATGCTAGGTTTTATGTTTGGGATGATCCATACTTGTGGAAGTATTGCCCCGATCAGATTATACGTAGGTGTGTGCATAATTCGGAGTTTAACTCAATTTTAAGTTTCTGTCACACTTATGCATGTGGAGGACACTTTGGCACACAACGCACAGCCCTTAAAGTGTTAGAATGTGGATTCTATTGGCCTACAATCTTTAAGGATGCAAAGACGTTTTGTGTTACTTGTGACCGTTGCCAAAGAATGGGCAATATAGGCCCAAAGGACCAAATGCCGCGGGCCCCTATCTTTATTGTTGAAATTTTTGATGTTTGGGGTATTGATTTTATGGTCATCGCATGGTTTTAATTATATTTTACTTGCGGTCGATTATGTCTCGAAATGGGTGGAAGCAAAAGCCACCCGCACTAATGATTCTAAAGCTGTTGCAGATTTTGTTAGAACTAACATATTTGCAAGGTTTGGCATGCCACGAGTACTTATCAGTGATGGAGGGTCCCATTTTTGCAATAGAACCATCGAGGCGCTGCTCAAAAAGTACAATGTCATGCATAAGGTTTCAACGCCTTATCATCCTCAAACGAGTGGGCAAGCCGAGGTTTCAAATCATGAAATCAAGCAGATTTTAGAGAAGACAGTTGGGCCAACGAGAAAGGATTGGAGCTTGCGCTTGAATGATGCACTATGGGCGTATCGTACGGCCTACAAAACACCCATTGACATGTCCCCATTTTGGCTCATCTATGGGAAACCATGCCATCTTCCCGTTGAATTAGAGCACAAGGCGCATTGGGCAGTTAAGACTTTCAATATGGACAAAGATGCCGCAGGAGTTCATAGGAAACTTCAATTGAATGAGCTTAAAGAGATTAGGAATGACGCTTATGAGAACGCTCGAATCTACAAAGAGAAGATGAAGGCCTTTCACGACAAGATGATTCAAAGCAAGACGTTCTCCAGGGGGCAGAAAGTGTTACTTTACAATTCGCGCCTTAAATTGTTTCCAGGTAAGTTACGTTCTAGATGGAGCGGACCCTTTGTTGTTACTAACATTTTTCCTTATGGTGCAGTTCACATCCAAAGTCAAAAAATGGGACAAGAATTCAAGGTGAACGGACATCGTTTGAAGCCGTATTATGAGAATTTTGTGGAGCATAACGTAGAGGACATACCCCTCTATGCCGTGGGCTCCAATGAAGCCTAAAATGCAGGATTCGTCCGGCTAGAAGACGTTAAAGCAAGCGCTTCTTGGGAGGCAACCTATGCAAATAAAGAAGACCTAGGAAGCTCAAGCTCCACAACCAGATTTGCGTTCCTAAACCCTACTCTTTAGTGCTTTTACTTTGCCATATTTGTCATGTTTGTTAGTTGTGTTGTTTGCTTGCTTGTGTGTGCGTCTATGCTTGAAACATTGAGGATAATGTTTGGTTTAAGTGTGGGGGGGTAAACAAAGTGTTTTGTTGAAAATTCGTGGGATTTTATGACCTATCACTTCTAAAGTTGTTTTTCACTGTTTTTAAGTGTTTTTAGTGTGTTTTGAAGTGTTTTTATATGTCTTGAAAGAAAAATACGGAAATTTAAAAAAAAAATTTGAAAAAAGTTTTGAAAAAACCCAAAAAGAGTCGTTTTTGTGTGTTTGTGTCTTAGGGTACCTTCCAACACAATGATGAGGATTTGGTTTTTAATTGCATGACTGTTAAAGAAAGTTACAAACATGGATTGAAGTTTGATATGCTCTTTGGTTTATGCTTGGTTATAGTTGACATTCATGAATTCACATGTAATCACGAAAAGGAAAAAAATCAGTTTTTGTAACATGCTTGAAGGAAGCAACTCAAAATAACGCTACAACCTTAAGAGACTTGAGCCTATGTGTTCTTTGGAGAGTTATTCATCTTGACATTCTTTGTTTTCTAAAGTCGTTGCATGATCTCATTATTTCTTTGCTTGGTTGCTACTTAGAATGCATTTCATCATTTAGTTCCAAATACTAGAACTCATGCCCGTTTCATTCAAAGCATAAAATTGATTAGCATAACAAATAACAAGATGAAGTTGTTTAGTTAGACCAGTGCCAAAAAGCCTAACCCTTTGCATATGTATTGTAGGTTTAGCCCCTTTGAGCCATATTTAGCCTATTTTCTTTGTTAACCACATTATCCTTACCTAGCCTAGATTAGGACCATCCTTACCCTTGTTCTTAAGGCGTAGTGAAGCATGAACTAGAGTGAATTCCCTTTGTTCGTTATTAGGCAGCAAACAAGTGTGGGGGAAGGTTTTTAGTGGTTTTGTGTGCCAAAATATCAAAAAGGGCACGGGTAGAAGAAAAAAAAAAAAAAAAAAAGAAGAAATTTCGTGAGAAAAAGAGAAGAAAAAGAAAAGTATGTGAAAAAGTGTGAAAAGTGTTCAAAATAAGTGAGAATAAGCTCACAAGTGTTGGTTGTTGAAGAAAGGGTCCAAAAAGGTTGAATTCGGCCCTAAGTATGTGTGATCTTCCCTTTTTGTATCAAAGTTTGTGGCTGCATTTAAAAAGGGAGTTCTAAGTGTCATATTCATTACTTTGCTTGCTATTGCTTTAAGAACGTTTGTTTTCCTTACCTTTCTTTCTTAGCCAAACGCCTTTAGCCTCGTTACAACCCTTAAACTTCTATCTTGATTGTTATGTGTTTCAATATGTGGAGTTTGGGATTGGTATGAGCATATGGTGTCCCTGGTTCTCGCGTCTAAGTAGTGGCATTACATTCATGAGATCATGTATATACATGCATTAATAATTCCAGAAATTGCTTTCTTTGTTAAAATATATGTGAGTGTTTAGTTTTTCATGTTTACATCAATCTTCTCACATATAACTAGTGTAGGGTGTGTAGTTAGAAAATCTGAGTGAAAATTGAGTGCATATCTAGTAAGGAATTGAGGGATTCTCTAAGGCATGTTACTACATTCAAAATGTTGTTTTAATTGATTAGATGCGAACTAGTGAGTGGCAACTGTGATTAAGTATGTGCTCGAGAGTAGGGATAATTGAAATCTATGTAAGTAATGATTTTTAATGTGTTATGTACAATTGGAAATCCCTGAGGCAAACGTTGGAAGGTTTAGGTTATGTTTTGTTTTTTTTGTTTTGCTCGAGGACTAGCAAAAGCTAAGTGTGGGGGAATTTGATAGGAGCATATTTATGCTACTTAGTTAGTGTGTTTTCTTGCATTTATTTAGTTAGTTTCTACTTATTATAGTGATTTAAGTCATTTTCGTGTGTTTTCAGGTCCAATTGGGAAAGTTGGCAAAAAGATGCAATTTGGAGCATTTTAGAACAGTTTTGGGCTTGGAATGGATAACACAAGTATGCAGCAACATGGATGGACGAATTTGAAGTTCAAGAGAGGCTAGGAATGTGCAAAAGAGTTGGAGAAATAAATTCAAGTCAAAGAAGATAAGGAATCAGCTATAAAGAAGGAGAATTATCCAAAACTACCTTATCTTATCCTTATCTTATCCAAACCTTATCTTATCTTATCTTACCATGCCTTATCTTATCCTATCCTAATCCTTTCCTAACCTAATTCCTGCTGTAAAAGGGTCTTAATTTCAGTTTAGGAGACATAAAAACCTGATTTCTAGGAACCTTATCCTCTCCTACAAAGATGTCGCACCCTTGTCGTTGATCCCTTGGGGTTTTGACCTTCTAGATGTCCTATTTCCTGCTAGGATTACATAAACCTTTTCCCCTTAGGATTGTGATTTTATTTTCCTACACAAACTACATTTTGTAATCCTTTTCCTACACTATATGTTGGTGCCGCACCCTCTCCCTATAAATACACACATCTGCTGCACCATTCAGACCACCATCTACCATTCAACCTCATTGTGCCGCAGCTTTGCAAAGGAAAGAAGGAAGAAATCTGGAGCGTTTCTAGGTGTATTCTATCTTTACTCTTGATGTTAAAATTTAATTGTCTTTGTTTATTTGCAATCATGAGGAACTAAACCCCTTCTTAGCTAGGGGGGAATTCGAAACTATGAGCATATATGTGATATGAATTGATTTCATCCAGTTGTGATTTCATAAATCGTGAATGCAATTTGCTTAACTGTTTGATTTAAAACTTATTCTTGTATGTTGATTAGAGATGCATACTTAGTTTGCATGCATGAATTTGATGCTAAAATATAAGGGAGTTTCACCTAATCGTTACAAACTTATATTTACAAGTAGTGGAGGTTGCTAGTCACGATCGCGTTAAGTAAATTCCTGGCAGGAGTGTCATGCAGTCATAGTCACGAATGTCATGTCAATGCTTATGTTTTTCACAAAGCTTAATGATCTTTGATATGTATCTCTAGTATGCAGTCATATAGGGAACTTGATAAGAATAATTTGGTTTGCGGCGCTACGTCCAAATTCAATGAACTCAGGAAAATCTGAAGGTTAATGCGTGCAGTCACGATTAATTTAGGGCATTGTCGTTCATGGTTTATAGAAAGAACAACTGGAAATCAATTTGTGTTGCATATATGTCATGTGTGGAGAAGGAACCTCTAGCTAGCCATTCACCCATTTAAATCACCAATTTCGTACAAAACTAAGTCTAGTTTACAATTCTGTTTTGCTTAAGTTTAAATCCGTTTTCAAACAATCCCTTGCTTTTAATTTGTGTTAAGATAGTCTAAATTCGTCAAATCTTGAGTCTTTTAGTCTTTTGAGTCAATTAGAGTCTTAATTTCGTTCAAATCAATCTTAGGTGTTAGTTTAGAGTCTAGATAACTTGTTTTGTGTGTTTTAGGTCTATTTAGCTTGTTTGGAGTCTCTAGAGTCCAGAAACTGTTTAATTGAATTCTATTTGCTGTTTTGAGTTTGTTTTGAGTTATTTGAGTCAAGTTAGGTTGTTTAAGGTGTCTAGAGTTAAAATTCGTCCAAATTGATCCCTAGTACTTGTTTTCATTGTTTAAGGTCCAGTTTATCGTTTTAGAGTTTAATTTGTGTCGATTAGCAATCCCTTTAATCCCCGGCTTAGAACGATCCCTACTTTCACATACTACATTGATAAGGGTTTAAGTTTGTGTGCGATTTAATTTCACACCATATCTTTGTACGGGCAATCTTCATGAATGGTCGGCCAAGTAAAAGTGGTAATGGAGGGGAACAGTCCGAGTCTTCCATTTCAAGCACGTAGAAGTCCGCCGGAAAGACTAGGTGATTCACCTGCACTAAAACATCCTCCAAAACACCTTTTGGATACGCGTTAGATCTGTCGGCCAATTAAATAATTAATCCATCATTTTTCAATTCACCCAAGTTCATAGATGCATAAATTGAATATGGCATGACATTTATGGATGCACCTAAGTCTAACATGGCAGATTCAAAACAAGTATTGCCAATAACGCAAGGAATTGTAAAACTGCTGGGATCTTTACACTGAGGATGTAATTTTCGTTGCAAAACGGCTGAGACATTCTTACTTACTCTCACCACTTTTTTGTTCGAAGCCCTCTTTCTCGTAGTGCACAACTCTTTCAGGAACTTAGCATAGTTGGGGACTTGTTGAATTGCATCTAGAAGTGGAATGTTGACTTGCACCTACCTAAATGTGTCCAAAATGTCCTTTTCGTTTTCCTCCTTCTTTGTTTGCAAGAATCTGCAAGGAAAGGGTGCATCGAATGGAATAAGGTTAGAATTAACATAATTTGAACCCAACTTACCTGTGGTGGACGATTTAGGGATGCTAGGAGTGCACAGCAAGGTTGTTTCCTTCCTTGCCGTGGGTGTGTGTTGGATATCCTCTTCTTGTTGCAGCTTCTCGTCCTCCATTTGGGCAGATTTTGAGGCTTGGGGGTCCATTCCAACTTCTTTTCCACTTCTCAACATAATGGCCTTGGCGGACTCAAATCCTCCCTTTGGATTCACAATGGTTGAGCTAGGAAGTTTGCCTTGTTCTCGGAATTGCCCCATGAACTCCACCATTTGGCCCATTTGTTTCTTCAACTCATCCACCTCTTTGGCTTGATTGAGCATTGTTTTGGTTTGATTTTGCTACCCCTGCACCAAAGATGTTAGTAATTGAACCACTTGATCATTATCCATGGATGTACCTGAATTAGTTTGAGCAGGTTGTGGTTGAGGTTGTGTTGGCGTGTAGGGCTTTGGGTATATCCCAGGGGGTGTTGGCCGAATTCCTTGAAATTGTTGAGACTCCTTCCATTTGAAATTTAGGTGATCACGCCATCCCGGATTGTAAGTGTTGGCATATGGATCATATCGGGGCTGATTTGGGCCTTGATAGCCAATGGCGTTTGCACTTTCCCATCCACCATGAAGCAACAAGAGTTTTAAAATGTTCATAATAAGCTGGAAACGATTCACCTTGATTTTGTTTGATGCCACTAATCCGTTTCCTCAAGAGAATGACTTTTGAAGTTGGGAAAAAATTCTCCAAGAATGCTTGTTTCATGCTCTCCCATGAAGTAACCGTTCCGGGTGCCAATTCATACAACCAATCCTTAGCCTTGTCCACAAGTGAGAATGGAAAGGCTTTCATCATTAATATGCTGTCATCGACATTGACTGGGGTTATGCTTGAACAAACCACTTCAAATTCCTTCACGTGCTTGTTTGGATCCTCTATGGATAGCCCATGGAACTTTGGAATGTGGTGCAACAAGCTTGACTTCAACTCGAACTCCTCGGTCTTACCTTGAGCAGCCGTGGGGTATTGGATGCATAGGGGTACGGCATTGTCCAATCCTGAAGCAGAAAGCTCATTGATTGTTCGATTGTCCGCTGCCATGACTTGTATTTCCTCGGCCTCCTCTATCTCCTCAGATTCGGCCTCTTCTTGCGCTTCAACCTCGGTTTCAGAACTTGAACTAGGTGGGTGAGGTTCTAGATTCTTTCTTTTCCTTCTCAAGGTTCGTTCAAAATCGTCGTCAAAATCCAAGACAAGCTCACGAACTGCTTGAGAACTACGAGTCATAAACTAGTACCTGAAGTCAAAGAAAACAAACTACAATCAGAATCTAAACTTGACACACACGAAAATAAAACAAAAAGAGGCAACGGGGGATTAGCAAAGTTGCTAATCCCCGGCAAGGCCAAAAATTTGATGCGATGTAAAACATCACACAAATTAAACCCTCTTTTTGTCAAATTGTAGTAAGGATGCAAGTAGGGATCATTCTGGACCGGGGATTAGGAGGGCCTGCTAAAACCTCTAAACTAACTCAAAAGCATAAAAACAAAGTTAAAAACGTTTGAATAGACTCAAAAGACTCAAGACAAGTTCACAAGACTCAAAATAAGCTAAAAACACTCAAGATTGCCTAAAAACACTAATTAGACAGTTTCTGACACTAAACACAATTTTGGACGAAAATAAGGGTTGGGTTTGACTTAAAACACTTAAAAACACAAACAAAACAAGTTTAAAGCTATTTGAAACAAGAAAGTAAAGGGGGATTTTGTTTTGGACGAATTTAAGTAAAACAAACAGATTGTAAAGCTAAACAGCTTTTAAAACGAATTTGGGGAATAAGATGGTTGATGGATTAGCTAGAGGCTCTTTCTCTACACATGACATGTATGCAAACGAATCGATTTCTAGTTACTCCTTCATTGAATTATGAACGACAATGCCCAAAATTAACCGTGACATCACTAGTTAACCCTCAGATTTTCCTTGTATTATTGGATTGGATGACATCATTCGACAACCCAAAGCATTCTTCAAAAGTTCCCTACATGACATCATAATAGAGATACAATCAAAGATCATTACATTCAATGAAAATCATAAGCATTGACAAAGCACTTGCAACTATGACATCATGTCACTCATGCTAGAAATTGAACTTAACGCGATCGTGACTAGCAACCTTCACTACATATGAATATAAGTTTGTAACGATTATGTGATACTTCCTTATACTCTAGCATCATATTTATGCATGCCAATTAAGTGTCGACCCTCAATCAACAAACACAAATAAGTTGTCAATCAAACAGTTAAGCCAATTGCATTCACGATTCAAGAATTCATAACTGGAATTTATCAACTCAAATTGCACACATAATCATGGCTTTGAAATCACCCCTAGCCAAGAGGAGTTTAGCCACTCATGTTCACAGCAAAACAAAGAAAAAGAAATTAAACATTGTAAATATAGAGCGAATTACACCTAGAACGCTCAAACAATCAAGCTCGAACATCCAAGAGTCCTTCCTTCTTTCTTCTTGCTGCGGCACAAAGGTGGATGAAGTCTATGAGATGTGTTTTGGATTCAGGAATGTGTTTTAGGTTGAATGGGAGTTGCGGCCAGGGTAGAGAGATGGCTGGGAATTTGTAGATTGGTGTAAGGTTGTGTGAATTGGTGAATGGTCCTCAAAGCTGTGGCACAACTTGGTATTTAAAGAACAAGGCTCTAAATGAAATTAGGTAATCAGGAATTATTCTAAAACTTAAAGGAAATAGGAAATTAGAACCAAAATCCCAAAGGAAATAGGTAACAAGGTGCGGCTAAGAGGGACAGGGCAAGGGAATGCCTTGCAAGGCAAGGAAAAAGGGTTTCCTTCCTGATTTAGGTGCAGCAAAGGTCCTAATTCTAAAAGGAATGGGTTATCTTGTGGAAGAAGGTAAAGAATGTGAAGGGAAAGATGCGGCTGGATCCTAGGGGGTAAAGGAACATGTTTTGCAATGTCCTAAGGGGAAAAGGAAAGGTTTTTACATGGTTTAGGGATAAGGAAACATGGCAAAGGAAAATGTTGTACAAGATGAGACAAAGAGGGAACACAAAGGGGACAAGGCGCCACCTTTGTAGGAGTGGGTCAATTTGTGTTTTTCTTTGTCTTCCAAGCTTCCAAACTGATTTCTTTTGACTTCTAGCACCTTTCTAGCCTCTTTTGGCCTTCAATTTCGTCCATCCACCTTGCTCCAAGCATGTAATAACCATTCTAAGCCCAAATTTGCTCCAAAATGCACCTTTTTGCATACTTTGTCCTTAGAACCTGAAAACACACGAGACTAAAATAACTAAGAAATAACAACATAAATGCATGAAAACAAGCTAGCTAAGTCGCATAAATATGCTCCTATCACGTAGCTTGGGTGGGAGTCCTATGTGTCGTCCTATACGCCTAAAGTGCTTCGCTTATTCTTTTGTGCCAGTCTCTCTTTGTTCGGTTGATCACCTTCTTCAGGAGGTTGCATAACATTTTGTTGAATGTTTCTGCAAAATAGTTGGCTAGAGCATGATACATGGAAGACTTGTGCTGCTTGAACTTATCTTTCTAGCAGAGTTCGTCCATGAGTCGGTTGGAGAACTGTTTTCCATTGTCGGTGATGATGTAGCGAGGCACACCATATCGATGGATGATATGCTCTTTGATGAAACAGACGACAAATTCCTTCTTGACTTCCCTTAGGGGTACGACTTCAGCCTACTTGGAGAAGTAATATGTTGCAGCTGTGATGTAAGCTTCTCCTGCATATGACTTTGGTGTGATTGGTCTTACGACGTCCACGTAACATTCTACGTTTTTGTGTAGCATGTTGTTGAAGATCTTCTGCATCGGGCGTTGATATGTATCCCCAGCGTTCTTCAAGCCAAAGGGCATTACCTTGTAGCAGTAGACAATAGATACCTTTTAAAGTACGAAAGGCTTTTAGTTCCTCGTCTTCGGGTGCCATGCATACTTGATTGTACCCAGAGGAGCCGTCCTTGAATGATAGCACCTCGTGGCCAGTGGTCGCGTCCACCATGATTTCGATGATTGGTAAGGGAAAGTCATCATTTGGGTAAGCATCATTGAGGTCTCGGAAGTCTACAAAAACACGTATTTGTCCAGATTTTTAAGGATAATGATGATGTTGGAGATCCACCTAGGGTATTGCACCTTTCAAATTAAGCCTGCTTCAATTAGCTTGTCAATCTCGGCCTCAATTTGTGGGATGAGTTTGGATCGTTAGCATCTTTGAGTTTGCTTTATTAGTCACTTTCAAACCTTGACTGCAAGACGATGCAAGGTGATGGTATGGTCAAAGCCGGGCATTTCCTTGTAGGTCCAAGCAAAGATGTCTTTGTACTCCAATAACAGTTGGTAGTACTACTCAATCTCATCTGCACTTAGTAGTACACTTACGAAGATAGGCTTTGGTTTCTCGCTTGTGCCTAAGTTGAGCTCATTGAGATCATCAACCATGGCTTGCCCCCATCCTCGAGCTATGGTGGCGCAGCAATGATGTGTTCCTCAGGGATTTCATCTTCTTTGTCTTCTTGGATTGTGATGTGGAAGATGTCTTTGACCTCATTTTCAGTGTCGTCATCTTGGGCTTGTTAGCATGAAGATTGGCCAGTGTGGATGATGGTGTGCCTCTTTACCTTCAGTTGTCCTTTTATGTCAACTTCCAAGGTTGTTTGGCGCTTCATCCTTGAAAGAATCAACCTTCAAACGTCGTCATTTGTTGTTAGACCATCGAGCTTTTCTTTTTTTTGGTGTTGTCTTCCTTTTTCTAAAAGGTTGGTTGGTTTCTTCAAGTTTTTCCAAGGTTGACCGTCGTGGAGGAGAGCTAACCGTGTTGCTTTGTTTCTTAGGTTTTGACAACCTTTCGAAAACAAAGCTTTGAGGTGTTGGCGTGTTAAGCTGCTTGAAGACGGAAGTTCGGTCTTGACCACCAATGCGATCAAGTGCCGAAATTCTGGGGTTTGAACGATTTAGCCTATCAAAGACTAATGTTCGGGGGGTGGGTTTAGGCTTCTCTTGAATTTGTTCAACGCTCAGGCTTATGTGTTGAAGCCAAGTCCAGCTTTGTTGTTGTCAACTCCGTAACCATGCTCCTTCAACTTCTTTTGAGTCTCAGTGAAGTCATGTTCTTTATCGTTGACGGTGTTTGCATTCTTCTTTCCAAGATTTGAAGAGGAGGTGAAATTGTACCCAACTTTTGACATGAGTTTGTAGGCGTTTGGGTTTGGAAGAGAGCTTGGTTCTGCCCCCTTTGGGAAGGGTTTTACGAAACCTTGTGGTGGTTTTGAAACTTTAGCGTTGCCTAACTGTGTCAGAGGTAAAACTGCATTTGTCTTGAGCAGCTTTACATCGTCCTTGTGCAGCTGTGTGTCGCTTTGCTTGTTCCAGTTTTGGATAGGGATTGCCCATTCTTTCTTCTCGACATTGGGATGTATCGGAAGACGAGTGTGTTTGATCCTTTTGAGGGCGTCACACTTCTTTTGGTTGTTGGGGGCTTAGCAGGCTCACAGTCTTTTTTGCTTGAAGATAGCACAGCTTCGTCTTCTTTTTTCTTGGGCACAGCTTGCCATTCTTATTTCTTAGTTGCGGCTTTGCTTGTGGATTTGATTTCTGTTGGAAGAGCTTCGAGCACCATGCCTTCATCCATGTAGAACTTGGCGTCTATGAAATGTGATTTGGCTTTGGTGAAGGGCTTGGTGTTGCCTTGTATCACCTTTACTCCTTCTCGGTTGAACTTTAAGCATTGATGAAGGGTGGACAGCACTACTCCATTATCGTGGATCCAAGGCCTTCCTATGAGCAAGCTGTAGGAAGTTCTTGCATCAATCACGTGGAATAACGTGCTTGATTTGAGTTTGCCAATGGTCATCTCTGCTCGGATCATACCCATCGCTATTTGTCCTCCTTGGTTAAAACCTTGGATTAGGAGGCGGCTTCAGGATAGTTCATCCACCTTGATACTAATTGTGGTCATTGTTGACTTTGGCATAATGTTTATGGCTGATCCACTATCCACAAGCATGCGGTTGATTTTGTTCTCTCTCACGTACCTAAAGACGAAGAGATGACAGTTGTGAGGCTTTGACCCTAGCAGCAAGTCTTCTTCAGTGAAGTTGATTGCATCATGGGTGGCACAGCATGTGGCCGAAGCTTCAAGCCCTCGTCCTTACTTTCTTGCACCTCGTGGTCATCGAGACTCACCAAGACCGCTACCAGTGCTTTACGCATCTCCTTGGGTAATCGTAGTGCTTCCTCGACGCTAAAGTATGTCATCAGGTCTTCTTTGGGCGTGAAGGTCTTCTCTTCCTCGACAGTGATAACTTTGCCTTTTGAGGGCTATGCTATCTCTATTTTGACCATGTGACAGGCATCGGTAGTGCACTGTTGGAAGAAGTCATTCGGGAAGTACTCATGCAAGGAGATGGGAATGAGTGGCTCTTGCTCCATAGGTTCCCCAGCATATGTTGGCTTAGCAGCTCTTATGCTTCTTTTGGGTTTCCTATTGTTGCGGCGACGATACTTTCTTCCTTGTTCCACCTTTGGCTTTATGGCTTGTGGTTTTGGTTTCCTTGTCTTTTTGTAGGTTACCAATTCCATCTTTCTTCATCGTCGATAGGTGCATTTTGGTTGCTTGCCCCCAAAAATGGTTATGCAGAAGGTGCCATGTGGCTTGAGCATTGACGAGAATGGTCATGCGTCATTTAGAGAGGCACGAGATCGAATGATCCAAACACAATCGTAGTAGTATGTGTTGCGGCCGTGGCTTCAAGGTTAAGCTTGATCTACCCTTGTTGTGCTAGCTTCATGATGAGCTCCTTGAGGACGAAGCACTTACTGACAGGATGACTTACGATACGATGGTATTTGCAGTACCTAGGATCGTTAATGCGATTCATCTCTTCGGGGCGCTTGCATTCAGGTAACTCAATCACCTTCTTTTCCAGCAAGTAGTCTAGCATTGCAGCCACATCAGAGTCAAGAAAAGGGTATGTCTTCTGCTCCAGCTCCTTTAAGGTGTTTTTGTACCTATTTTGGGTGCGATAAGGCTTACCTCTCTTTATCTCTTTCACTTTGTTCTAAGGGGAGATCTTGACAAGCGTAGAAAAGGTCTTGATGGGGGTAGTATTGACTATAAAAGCTTCCTTGGTAGGCTTCTTCCCAGTCTTGTCTACCTTTGGGGTGAACACCTTATCCTTCTTGAAGTCGATGATCGACTCCTTCTTCCCATGATTGGTGATACTCAGCTCCATGTCATGGGAACGAGTTGGCAGCTCCTCAAATGTTCTCGGTTTGATGCCTTGGAGGATGTAATGTAACCCCCAGTGTATGCTTTGAACGCACATCTCAATGGCAGAGGTTTTAAAAAGTCGATCTTTGTAATCCAGACATAATGAATGCCATCTATCGATGTAGTCAACGACAGGTTCATCATTCCACTACTTCGTACTTGTCAGCTCCAACATGCTTACTGTGCAGCAGATGCTGTAAAAGTGGTTGAAGAATTCCCTTTCAAGCTGATCCCAGCTGTTAATGGACTCGGGCTCGAGGTCGGTAAACCAGTCAAAAGCGTTACCTTTCAGCGAGCGTACGAACTGCTTGATGAGGTAGTCTCCCTCTGTCCCAACATTCTTGCAAGTTTCAATGAAATGGGCAATATGTTGTTTAGGGTTGCCCTTTCCATCGAATTGCATGAATTTGGGTGGCTGATAACCCTTTGGCATCCTCAAGGCGTCAATCTTCTTAGAGTAGGGCTTTGAGTACAGCACAGAGTCATGTGAGCTCCCTTCATACTGCGTCTTGATAGTGCTTGTGATCATCTCTTGCAGCTGTTGGTTAAAGAGAGATCTCATGAGCGTCGCAGCTCGGTCCACCTCTAGCTTCTCCTCAGCTTTGTCCATCAGAGGCTTCTCATTTTCATCAGTTTCCTCATTTGGTGGATCAACCTTCGGGTTTCTCGTTGTGCTGCTCCTCTAGATGGTTGACGAGTGTAGTAATCTGCAAGTCATTTTCCTCCACGGTCCTTGTCAGCCTTGCGATTACTTCACTCATTTGTGCCAGCTGTTCTTCGATTAAAGTCGCACTAGTAGTCATGACTTGCATGGTTATGGGATACGAACTGCTGCTTGAGTCGGCATAGTTAGTCAACGAATCGGAGTACCTCATCGGGCTTTCTTCCCTTGGCACTCTTAGCGAGGCCAGGGTGATCACGGGCTCGTGCCTTGGGTGCTCTTGCTCATTCGGCAGAGTTGATGTAGGGGTGGAAGGCACGGAAGAGAGAGTTCTTGCCTTGTTTTCAGTTGTGAGGCCCAAAGTGCCATCACTTGCGGCAAAGACGTTCTTGTTCTTCATGTTGGTTGTGGGGATAGCTTGATCCTTTCTTGATGCCATTTCTGTTTCTTGTGGACTTGAAGACAGAGATGAGAGGTAGAGATATCCCACTGGGCGTGCCAAATTTGTAAACACAAAAATTCTGTAACGAATGAAACAAGAACACGTGTACAAAGTATATTTGTATTGATGAATTTGTAGGGCTACAGTCTCTGTTTACAATTTTCCTTTGATTCAGTCTTCAAATTTGATGTAGATGCATAGGTTGTCGATCCAAGGGTTGCGATGACTTGATCTCGGACGAATGATTGAGCAATTGCTTCAAGTTTTGAGCATGAAACAATGCGTGGATAGTCTTCACCTCAAGTTTAGGGTTGCGGCAAAAGGAGTGTTAATGTAGAACTTCGTTGATTAAAGGGTCTTGGCGACTTGATCTTGAATCGAACGTCGTTACAAGTTTTGAGCTTGTAACAAAGTCTTGAAGGAAGCGGCACAAGTGCTTGTTGATTCTTCAAGGGAATGCTTCGGCTTTGGTTGAAAGAAAGCTTCGGCTTTGGTTGCGCATTCTTCGTAGAGAGCTTTGGCAGCGTATTAGTCTTTAAAGATTTGTGCAGAGGTTCTTCTGGATGTAGAAATTTGGCCGTTCAATGTAGAAATTGTCGACCTTATGCTTGTCTTGGGACCTTGTATTTATAGACTTCTCAAAGCTTGCCTTTGGAAGAATTTGGCTATGATTTGTGTCTTGATTCGTCCATGGGAGAATTTAGGCATGTTTTGTGTCTTAATTTCAGCCACTTTCCCTTATCTTGGCCGAATTATATAGGGCTTGTTGCCTATTTTGTGAGCAATCTTCAATTCTTGCTTGTTTTGTGATGATGCTTTAGCTTTCTTTCCGATTTTGGGAGCAATTTGGGCCCTTTGCTTATTTTAAGGGATATTTTCTCCTTTTTGCCGAATTTTGGGAAGGTTTTGTACTTCCTTTGCTTGATTTGTGCCACATGTCATTGATGACTTGTCCATTTGTGATGAGTCATATGCCACGTAGAGCTTTGTGATGCATCATTTGCATGCAACGAAATGTACATGTCTACATGCAGCTTTAAAAAAAAAAGAAAACTAATGAAAAGGGCTCGAAAACTTTGAGTTTACGATAAGGACAAAATAAAGGGTAAAGTTAATAGTGCTAGGATTGACTTTTTAGTGTAAAAATGTGGTTTTTGGTTAAATTAAACAGTACCGGAAGCTTTTCGTTAAAGTTCCCCTAAAAAAATTAAAGAAACAAAAGGCCATTCAAACTTATTTAACTGGCAGGCTCTAAGGTCTAGTGACATATTTATATATGTTTTAACCTTTAACTATGATGCATGCATATAGCAAATGGGATTTTGATCCTCGCCTTCTTAGTCATGAAAGGCAACTTTCCTAGGCTGAAACGTGGGCAGAGTCCACAGAGAATGTGGTCATAGTTTTATAAAAGAAACCGCTCAAACGAGGAGGAAAAGATGATGGTTCATGTACCCTGTATTAGTTGGATAGTGAAATCAACTTAAATAATAGTTTAGATTTATTGTCCGTCAAAGTATAAGATGCATATATTTTAGCAAAACCGTTAAAAAAAACGTTGGTATCCATATCATCATCACAAATTAACAATGTACAATCTCCTAAGTTATGAACAAGGACATAAACATATCAACATGATGTATTTGAGTGATTTTTGTTTTTTGTTTTTTTGAACAAACAATATTATCTACACTAAGAGGGAGGGGGTGAGCTTAGCCTCACAATGGGCTAGCAATAATATTGTTCAAATTCGTCTTTGATGATAATCGAACCTAAAACCTCTCACACATTGTCTCTAGAGGGTTTTAGAGCAGTTTAATCTGCAAAAGGTTGTGATAACAGTTTTGTACAACAGACATGGTCGGTCTAATGTTTTAGAAGGCCCTGTGCAAGATTAAAATGAGGCCCTAATCTAAAGTACAATTTTGTAGGTAAAAAAATGGCAAAGGCAATGTGTCTGCTTCCTTATGTTCGATTATGAATCAACGTCTGCTAAATTTGAGTAATTTAGAGTAAATTTTCATTTTACCCTCACTCCTCTACAACCCAACCCCATTCCTCATTCATATTTAATATGACATTATTTTTCCTTATAAAAATATCATAATCGGAATCATTCATGTTTTTTTATCATCATCTAATATTCATCTTAGAAAAATTTGTTCAATTTAGAGACCTATATGTGCCAAACAAATCATTGTTATGACAATAGTAGCATCCTTATAACTTACTGTTAATTTTTTTTTTTATATATGGATGACTATTCTAAATTAAATGTAATTTAGATAATCTTTAAAAGATGACCAAAAGAATGAAGGATTCTAATTAAGACGTGTATTCGATGAATTTGAATTGTCATAAATGATAAACTAGCTCTTGCATTATATATTGCAGTAAGATTGTCAAGTGCCAAATCATATATTTTGTTGCCTGTGTACACTTTTGTCTCAAAGGATACAGAACATACGTGAAGATAATAAAAAGTGGTGAAAAATGCTTCTCTTAAAAGTAGTATGGTACGTCAAAATATGCATGATAATATGCCAAGTGGCCTTTAGGAACATCTAAATTTAGGGGCTCTTTTAAAAACAATTTCGTTTTCCATTCTCTGAAAGTCGCTGAAAGAGTTCATTTTGTAGATCATTTTTACTTTATTTCCCTGCAATGTGAAATTGTGGAAGGAATTCAAATGAAATGATCAAGTAATTAAGGGCATATTAACTAAATAATTGATTATCACTTGAACGCTACTGCTTCTGTAACAGCCCGTCCCGGAATTTACGTACGGAGGACGTGAAATGACGAAAATGCCCTTAGGCATTTAATTGAGGTATGTGTGTATTGTACTTGGGATATTTTGGTGGTTGTTTTCACCCACATAATCACTCTCTCTCTTCCCTCACTCCCCTGTGTCTCTCTCCCCCTCAGATTTTCACTCTCTCTCCCTCCCATTTGTATGGCGAACACCCAAACCCATTGAAAACCTTGTAGATCGTGGCCAAGGAGGATGCCATTGTGTTCGTGAAGCTCAGACGAGTTGATTAATACCAATTTCAGGTAAGAACTCGTACGATTTCACGTCAAAAACCCGAGGTCCGTTTTGATCAGTATTCATCAACTTTTTATTGACTTTGTTTTAGGACAATCCAAGCTCACTAGGAGCTTTGTGAGACCCTCACGAACCTCGGAGTGTATCGTTGGCTCGAGTTGGACGTCGGGAAACCCCAGTTCGAAAGTGGCCAGTTTTTGAGATTTTGCTCCGTCGTGATTCGAAGCTTTTTCGAAGTTTTTGAAGGTATAGCCCTCTTCCTCTCTTAATTTAGAGCACGTAGGAAAAAAAATGAGACGAAATGGTGAAGAAATGGCCGAGTTATGGCAAGTTGCAAGTTTCCGGCGACCGGTGGCCGGGGCCGGCGACCCTAGGAAGAAGACGACACGCGCCAGCGCGTGCCATGCGCGTGGGGGCGCGTTTCACAGTTCCTTGTCAGGCGCGTGGGGGAACGTGAGCTACAGTAAAATTATTTTAAAAATATCACGACGCTCGTGACGTCGTGTAGGTCTCGTTGGTATATTCATATGCCAAAATTGAGCTACGTATGAGAAGTTATTAGTAATTGTCGTTTATGTGCGTTAATTAACGTTATTTCAGTTACTTCTCATATAGGCGAGACCTATCCAGAGGACGAGCGTAGCCAAGCTAGGCAAGGAGGTTACGACCCGTCTACCTACCAGTGAGTGGGCAGTTATTTTTCCATATATACCTATATAAATGAATTTTGCCCAGAAAATCAGTTAAATGAAAAATGATATGAAATGCGATATGAAATGCCATGCAAAGTATCTATTTGGTTAATTATGCATTATTGATTGTTTATATTAATGTCGGTGCTGAGGACGCACAGGTAAGTGGCAGGTAAGTTTATATGCTAGTTATTGAGAACGAATGATGAAATGTGATGTGATGTGATATGATTAGAGCTCATAGACCTGCACACTGATATTAGTGCTCACGCCCAGAGAGGTGCTCAGTCTTTCACGTGTTGTTCACCTCCCGCACCGCATGCTCGCCTTGGATCCAAGTTAGGTGCTCAGTTCTGTCGAATAGGCCACTATAGGTGGGTTCGACTCATAGGTGAGCCGCGATTTATCGCTCAGTCTTCACGTGATTGTAGCACTAGAGCATATTAGTTTATTATCAGTGATGTTGTGCAGACCACTAGAGGTGGTATTGATGTGTGTGCAGGATATATATATGATTTGATTATGATGATTATGAGTTATATGATTGATGAGTTGATATGAGCTATATACAACCGAGGGCTGAGATGATATTTGAGTATTCAATCACATTCACAGAGATGCTTTGGCATTCAGTTGATACTTTGGCATGGCATATGCATACTTTTATACATACTTGTTTTCCAGCGGGTTTTGAGAAATATATATATATATATATATATATATATATATATATATATATGAGTATATACTTTATTTCTGGGAAATTATACAGGTTTTACGGCGAGGGGTTATAACTTTTGAAAGGAAAGATTTTGAAAAGAATTGTTGCTGACCCACTCAGTTTTATGTTTTTCGCCCCTCCAGGTATTAGGTAGCGTTCGTTGGTGGCATACGAGGAGCTCATCGGATGTTCTGACAAAATTCCATTTATGTAGGACCACCTTCGGGTGTTATTTCTATTCAGTACTTCTGCTTAACTGCACGTAGACCTTTATGCTCTGTATTATTGAAATTCACACTTCTTGTACACTAATATTGCTAGTGTTTCAGTTTTCATTGGTTCGTATCCTTGATTTGATCCTGCTTCCGCACAGTGCACATGGCTTACGTCACGTTCACGTGACGGCCAGCACGCCCTACCTACGGGACAGGGTGTGTCAGCTTCTGTCAAAATTATATTCAATTTTATTCTTATATGTCTACAAGTATATCAAACCTGTAAATGTTAGACATCAAGAAACTTGCAGTGCAAATCTAATTAACAATCCATTCCAAACCTTATCATCAACTTCACTATGAAACCATCATCAATTTGATTCCGTAGAAGTAAAGGGATGCTCTTGGAAATATGAATATACCCAAAAAGGAAAAAGGAAGAAAGGAAAGGAGTAAAACATATGTCCCTACAATTAGTGTTATTCCAACATGAAAAGTTCAAGGTCCATTATTCCATTTCATAATTTACAGTGACCTCAAGCTTCTCATTACACAAAAATAATTTTAACAGCAAAATTTCCAAGGACATAATTCTTAATATTAATTTATAAGTTACAAATGATAATTTGATCAGGGTTTCTCTCTCCCACAATTTAAGCAGTGATTTCCATCGACGATTTCAGCCATGAATCATGATTTTCTTGGAGCAGGGAATTCATATTGCAAACTAGATGATTTGTGGTTGCTGACATTTTGGTGGCATCAGTTTTTCTTGCAGGACCAATATTCAGCAACAAGTTTAGAGAAGTAGGAGTTGGTATCCAACAACTTTGAACGTTGTTCATACTCCACCAGTTTCCCTATAGCTTAAAACAAAATCACATTACATATTAGCTTTAGGATTTAATATCCAATTACCAAAACAGCACATGCCCTGCAGTTTGGATTAAGCACATAGGCTTGTTGCGCATCAGAGGCTTGTTGCGCATCAGCTTTTTCGTATTTTTTTCCTTTTTTTTTTTAATTTTTTTGACGTATTAAGTTTGATTAAAATATGATCAAAAGATAAAAGAATACCATAGGAGAGGACCATGACCATGTCACTGTCTATAACAGTTGGAACTTTGTGAGCTACGGTTATAACCGTGCATTCTGCAAATTCCTGCCATATGATTCTCTGCAGAATGGCATCTGTTGAAGAATCAATGGAGGCAGTAGCCTCATCGAGAACTAAAATTCTGTTCCTCTTGAGAAGGACTCTTCCAAGGCAAAAGAGCTGGCGTTGCCCGACACTCCAATTTTCCCCTTCATCACTCACTGTTGAAGTCATTATAGTTATAATTACAGAACAATATGTTTATAGTTGGAACCGGGGATTAAGTAAGATGTTCATGATTATGTTTCTCATTCTTTCATAGGAAAGATTATAAACTCACCAGAGGAGTCGAGTAGATTAGGTAGGTTGCTGACTGTCGCCTTAAGTTGGCACTTCTCCAGAGCCTGCAAATGAAAATGTCCTTCAAATCATACTAATACGAAACAGAACTCATTGTATGTAATGCCTAAAAACATGGTTTCATTAGTAAATTTATGCAGGGAAAGACTTTTTCATCATTTAACAGGAGTCAGTTAGCTCACCCTCCATATCTCATCATCAGAGTAAAGGCCTAGAGGATCCAAGTTGGTTCGGATGCTACCTCTGAAATGAGTTGGCTCTTGAGGGATGATGCTGAGCTTCATTCTCAAATCTTTTAGACCCATTGAACAGATGTCAAGTAAATCTATAAGAATTTTACCACTGGCCGGCTCTACTAAGCGGAGCAAAGCACTTATGAGTGTAGTTTTTCAGTTTCCTGTCCTTCCCACAACTCCTACTGTAGTGCCTTCTTTGAATGTGCATGTAATTCCCTTTAGAACTAGCGGAGCATTTGAACGACATTTTATCTTTAAACCAACCAAAAAGAAATAATTAATGGTTAGAATTTTAACTCGATCAAATGATAAGGTCGTTAAAGAACAGCAATAATATATTACCTTCGGAGAATAGAGCTCTATCCTACCCTTGTTAGGCCATGAATATGGTGGCCTCTTATCCTCCACAATTGCTGGAGGCTCTGGCGGAATCATCATAAATTGTTTTATCCTTTCAACAGAGATAATGTAGTTGGATAAGTTGCAATACCATCGAGTCCCAAAAATCTGTGTCCCCGTTATTGATACAGCATATGACAGCGAAAGCCCTATAAGCCCTGCAGATATTGAGAAAATTTGTTCAAGATAAACACCAATAAACACCATGAAATTCAAACAAGGATTGCTCTAATAAGTACCTGGAGCAACATAACCCTTGGGGAGTAAGATAAGTAAGAAAGCAGCCACGAAAAGGGTCAAATTCTGAAGTGCTTCTGTCCTTAATTAACCACTCCATGGTTGCGTTAGAATGAAATAACAGTCGAGCATCTGTGTCAACTAGCTTCAAGCAGTTGTGGAAGAATCTGTCAGCCATTTTAAAAGCTCTTATGGTAACCACTCCAAGTGATGTCTCCGATGCATATTTCATAACCGGAGCTTTAGTTGTTCCATTGATTCTTATTAGTTCCCTTGCAGTGGCTAGGTAATACCCCTGAACATAATTTGCGGCAACCATGGCGAGAATGCCTACAATGAGAACTTGCCATGTGACAGAAACCATAATTCCAATCGTTGTCAGCAGTTCAATGCCAACAGACACAATGAAGATCATGGAGAAAGGTACATCAAAATCCAAAATACTTAAATCAGATAAGGCCTGCAAAAGTAGAAACATCAAATGGTTTTGATAACAAGTGATTGAAATACAGTTAGGAGAGTGCATAAAGTAGCATTTTGACTACTCACTCATATCAAAATCCGGCCAGCAGGGGTTGAGTCAAAGAAGAGCATGGGAGCCTTAAATATAGCATCGTTGAAACCAGAGAAAAAGGCTTTGGAAGCTTTCAATCCCATATGAGCTGTTGAAAATGACCTTAGATATACAAACACAGCACTAAATGTTGATATGGCTGTATAAACGCCAATGAGCATGCCATTGGTTATGTTAAGCATTTGAATGCCTAGAGCTAACCAATAAGTTGAAACAGCCTGAAATCCAATAAAACCAGATTGTGCCATTATGCCTTAAGATTAGAAGAAGAGTTCCTTTAGACACAAGAAAATAATCCCGAATGGGTTTCAGTCCAACATCACCAATCCCTTTCTCTTCTTTTTCTGTTAGTTGCATGCCAGGCACACCCTTCACTGAAATATCCCCTTCACTGTTATTTGTAGTGAGGTAAGCCGCCAGAAGTTCCTCCGGCCGAACTATATCTCCCTTTTCAGATTCTCCTTGACTTTGATTATTGGAAGGACCCAATGTTGTTACCGTATCTCTATGAGCATGTACAAGCTGCTCAAATGCTCTTCCTGCTGTCACAATACTCTCATAGCTTCCGGATTGAGTAACATGTCCAACCTCCATTACCTACAAATGAAACAAGGTTTCATGAGCAAAATAATTTGAATCTTTATTGCACATAAACTTCAAAAATGAGTTAATAACAACGTACTAGAATTTTATCAACTTCTGAGAGGAATTCAACTTGATGAGTCACCAGAATTACAATTTTCTTTGCTAGAGCGGCCATGACGCATTCCTGCATAAGTCATTCAAATTGAGTAAACTCTTTCCACAACGAGATTACTAAGCTAAATGTGGTTTTCACGCTTCTGAAAACGCTAGAACTGTCTTTCTTACATGAAATAGAGTTGCACCAGTATGGGCATACACTGCACTGAAGGGATCATCAAGAAGATAGATATCAGTGTCACTATAGATAGCTCGGGCCAGTTGAATCAGCTGCTTTTGTCCCCCACTCATGTTAAGCCCCCTCTCTCCTATTTCAGTAAAATCACCATGGTCAAAACTATCAATGTCCTTATCCAAAGCACAAGCTTTTATGGCATTCTCATGTTTGTTCTTGTCCATTGGCCTGCCGTAGAGTATGTTATCACGAACTGTCCCACTTTGTATCCAAGCAGTCTGAGAAACATAGGCTATGGTTCCAAATACATCAACCTGCTTGCAAGCATTAATAAAGTTAGTGTCAAGACTAAAAAACATAGTTCATCCAGTATATTGAAGTTTTCATCTGTTTTAAACTCACAGTTCCTGAAATTTTCGGCATCTTTCCAAGTATAGCATATAGTGATGATTTTCCAGCTCCAACTGGTCCACAAACTGCAACTTTCTGCTCCATTTGCACTTCTAAGTTCACATCTCTGAGAGTTGGATCGGTTGATTGAGCAGGATACCAGCTGAAATTATCCTTTTCTATTCTTAAGCTCTTATGGGAATTTTGTAAGGGCAACTTCCTTACTTCGTCATCTTTCAGCTCGTCATCAAGCAAAAACACATTGAGCCTGTGAAATGAAACCTTGACTTGGATCATCATTGAAAGAGCCTCTGGTATCATTCTTACAGGTTCCCCCATGCTTCTTAGTGAAGCTAGAACCGTGAATATGGTACTTGCATTTAAAGGGACACTTTTGAAAAGGAACATCCAAGAAAGACAACTGAAGAGATGATGGTGGGTGACATCCAATAAATCAAACTGCCATAAACCTTTTTAAATTGCGAGTCAGACAACCATTTGAATTCACGTTCACGAAGGGAATCAACAACGTTTTTAAATTTCTCTTCCCAGGAGTGTAACTTGATGATTTTCATACTGTTAAGGATCTCAGAAGTGGCTCTGAGTCGCTCGTCTTGAGCGATCATGAATTGGGATTGACAATTTTGAAGTGCCTTTGCAAATGGCACATTCAGGAGACCACAAATCAAGAGAGGAATCAAACCAGGAAGAGCACCAAGACCCACCACCTAAAAAAGAACTCTAATGGCAAGGAACAGTTGCACCGCATAGCTCCATGTGGAATGTAGCCACCACGGGAAATCGCCCATTTGATAGGCATCAACTGCTATATAATTTACGATCTCACCAGCTGAGTGTCTTCTCCTTCCCAAGCTAGAAAGCTTCAGCTGCTTTTGATAAACTGCCACCATCAAGGCTGACCTCATCCTCATTCCAGACCTCCTAGCGTCGAAAAGCCAATGTCTTTGGAAATAATTAGACACCCCACAATAGTGAGGCCTTCAGAGAGAGAGGCATTTTCATTATTCGAGTAAACTTTCATGTAAATAATGCAAATAATGTCTTTGGAAATGCAAATAATGCTATCCACATATTTTCTTTCATGTAAACTTTCACTATCGTCTGCAGAACCAGGTTCCCGGTGCTGCTTGAGCCGTTCTCCCTTGAGAGTGAATCCCATGCATGAGCAAACTTTTGGTATGCTAATTCTGCTTCGTCTTCAGAAACAAGAGAAGGGATGTCTTCAAGAGCTAATGTTTTCGAGGAACCCAAGTTGAGTAAACGATTAATCCAAGCAAATGTCAATTTGCTCAGGAAACTAGCATGATCTAGTTCTGATTTCTGGCTCTTTCCTATCGATTTGTTGGCCAATAGAGGTTCAGATAGGCTGTTATCTTGGGCATGCTGATGAACAAAGTGACTGAGGTTTCTAATAGCACATAAGAGAAGTAACAAGCTCACTGGACACGTCATTGCATCAAACATCTCAATGTGATGTGAAAATTACTTGACACTCAAATTAAAACCCTATCGACGTAGTATATGAAAGTAGGGATCGTTTAAGGCCGGGGATTAGAAGGGATGCTAATCTACACTATATAAACTTTAAAACACTAAACTAGACTCAATTAACTCAAAACAGCAAATAGAACTCAAACTAGACAGTTTCTGGATTCTAGACACTCAAACCAAGCTAAATTAGACTTAAAACACACAGAACAGATTCTTTAGACTCAAAACTAACACCTAAGGTTAATTTGAACGAAATTAAGACTCAAATTGACTCAAAAGACTAAGAGACTCAAGATTTGACGAATTTAGACTCTACTAACACAAACTAAAAGCAAGGGATTGGTTTTGAACGAATTTAAACTTAAACAAACAAAATTGTAAAGACAACTTAAAAAGACACAAAATTGGTGATTTAAATGGGTGAATGGCTAGTTAGAAAGATCCTTATCCACACATAAACATATGCATACAACTTGATTCCCAGTTACTCTTTCGATAAACCATGAATGACAATGTTCCGAATTAATTGTATTGAACTAATCAATTCCCAGATTTCCCTAGATTCATTGAATTGAATGGATAACGCATCACAACCAAATTATTCTTTCTCAAACCCCTTAACTATGGAATATTCATGATAGAGACATTCAACAAAGATCATTAAGTTCAATGGAAATCATGAACATTGACAAGGCATTCATAACTATGGAAGACGCATGTTAATCCAACCTAGGGTTTACTTCACATAATCGTGACTAGCGATCTTTACTACTCATGAATATAAGTTCATAACGATTAGGTGCAATTCCCTTATATCCTAGCATCAAATTTATGCATGCAAATCAAGTGTCGACCCCCAACGCACATACATAAACAAGTTCTTAATAAAACAGATAAGTAAACCACATTCACAATTTATGAAATCGTAACTTGAGTGAATCAAATCATAAGAAACATATATTCATGGCTTCAAATTCCCCCTCTAACTAATAGGGGTTTAGTTCCTCATGATAGCAATTAAACAAAGAAAACTGAATTGAAACATTGAAAACAAAGATAGACAACACCTAAGAACGCTCCAGCAGTAGTCACGACTTAGAGTGGCACCTTCTCCTTCCTTCCTTGAATAGCTGCGGCACAAGAGGGGTTTCCTGGGTTTGTGTGGATGATATGGCACGGCAGAGGGTGAATTAGGTCAGAAACTATGGAGAATGGTGAAGGAAAGGGGCGGCAGAGAGTGGTGGATGATTTCTGGCGTGAATGATGTATATGGAGGGTGGTGTGTACGGCAAAGGGTTGATTAATATATATATAGGCACCAAAAACCCTAGGTGAATCAGATTAGGACTTCTAGAAAGCCAAATCCATCCAGAAATAGGCTCAAAACAATCAGATTTCCAATAGGAAAGGGCCTAAGGTGCGGCAGATTTGGATAAGGAGGGATAAGGCTTCTAGAAAGCCTTGCAAGGCAAGGAAATCAGGTTTACTAGAAGGCTAGGTGCGGCAAGGCTTAGGGTTTCTAGAAACTTAATTTAAATGTCCCCCAATCAGAAAATAAACCCTCATTGTACCAGGAATTGAATTAGAAAAGGATTAGGAGAGGATAAGGTTTGTTAAGATAAGATAAGGGTTGGATAAGATAAGATAAGATAAGGTTGTTTGGATAATGTTTTGGATAATTCTCCTTCTTTTGAGCTGATTCCTTATCTTCAATGATTTGAATTTATTTCTCCAACCTTGAAACATATTCCTAACTCCATTTAGACTCCAAATTCGTCCATCTTCATGCCCATTGCTTGTGCTATCCATTCCAAGCCCAGATTTGCTCTAAAATGCTCCAAAATGCATCTTTTTGCCAACTTTGCTTCTTGGACCTAAAAACACACGAAAATGACTTTAAACACTATACTAAGCAACAAATAGCTAAGCAAATGCAAGAAAACACACTAACTAAGTAGCATAAATATGCTCCTATCACAATGCTATGAGTTCTTACAAGTATTTCGATGTTTAAAGCTGAGGCCAATCAAAAGGAGGAGAGCCACCAAAGGGAGTTTAGGATTTTGATCCACTTGGACCTTTGAACAAGCAAGGAAACTGTGAAAAAAATCCAAAATAGTCCTCGGACAAAGTAATCCAACCGGACAAAATGTTCTAATTGATCATCATTGGCTACTAGATCTCATAAACCAGCAGCAAAATATGCAATGCTAGTAAGAGCACAGCAGATTGAAACAACTAGAGAGCACTGGTCCCTTCTGGCTGGAACAGTGATATAATGCTTCCTTATAGTACTTATAAGGCTAAGGGCTGGTTTGGTATTGCTGTGCTTTGAAAAAAAGCTGCTTCTGCTGTACTGTGAGATTAAGCGGCTGTGAAATAAAGCAGCAGAGTGTTTGGTAAACTTTATTGAAAAAGTGCTTTTGGAAAAAAAAAGCAGTATGATAGTGTTTGGTAAACTTTTAAGTAAAACAGTTGTGACTGTGTGAAATGACCAAAAAGGGTATAATATTATATTATTATGTTTTATTTAATATTACTATCATAATAATAATAGTAATATTAAATAATATGTTTTATGAAATAAACAGTAGCCTTATATCTCGATTTCAATCTCCGCCGAAGATCCAAACCCCCAAACCCCAAACACTCTCTGTAATTCCATCGCCATTGACGACCTCCGCCAATTGCACCTCCAAGATCCCCTCACCGGCCCTCTTATCCGAGATCCCCTCGCGCGCCCACTCTGCTCCCCGCAACCCAGAAACCCGATTCCACTCCTCCTTCACTCTACTCCTCGCAACCCAGAAACCCAATTCCACTCCTCCCTCACTCTGCTCCTCGCAACCCATAAGCTGGGGAAGTTTGTAAAGACCCACGTTTTGAGGCTCCTGAAGATGGATATGATTGCTGTGCTCACCGAGCTCGAGCGCCAGGAAGAAGTTGCTTTGGCAATTAAGGTATCGAATTTCTGTGATTAAATTTTGAGAAATTTTTTGCATTTGATCTTTTGGGTTGTTGTGAAATTTGTACTCTTGGGTGTTGAATTCGTGATGTTTGAATCCACTTATTTGTTGCTTTGCTCCCTGCAACCCAGAAACCCAGAAAGGGGATGATAGAGATGAAGGTTAGGATTGCCAGAAACTTTCATTAAAGGGTTACTGTTCACCCACGTTTTGAGGTTTGTGCAAAAACTGAAAAGCCAGCTTTTCAAAGCTGCATTTTGCTGCTTCTGTTTTTTGGCTTTTTTTCACCCAAAACTGTGAAAAAAAGCTAAAGCTGGAAGTTTACCAAACACAAAAATGACCCTCAGCTTTTTTTCACAGTAGCTTTTTTTAAAATCACCTCAACCCCAAACGCCCCCTAAATAAGAGAAAAGCAAAGTGGAAGAGTAGATTTACGCCATTGATGATAGTCCTTGGAGTGCAGTAAGAACCCAATTCAATTTCTACACCACAAATCCATGAAAAGCTACTTCCTGCATATCCGAAAAAGGTTCACAAATCATCACAAAACTGCATGTGAAGCACAGGGAAAGGTAGGAAAACATGAGTAAAATGAAAAACTGCATGGAGTGCAATTATATATAGATTCACAGAAAGAAATGATCAAACAGAAAGAAGGCCAAGAGTCGAAGATGTAAAAGTTATAAGGATGCTACTATTGTCATAACAATGATTTGTTTGGCACATATAGGTCTCTAAATCGAACAAATTTTTCTAAGATGAATATTAGATGATGATAAAAAAACATGAATGATTCCGATTATGATATTTTTATAAGAAGAAATAATGTCATATTAAATATGAATGAAATCCATGAAAAGCTACTTCCTGCATATCCGAAAAAGGTTCACAAATCATCACAAAACTTCATGTGAAGCACAGGGAAAAGTAGGAAAACATGAGTAAAATGAAAAACTGCATGGAGTGCAATTATATATAGATTCACAGAAAGAAATGATCAAACAGAAAGAAGGCCAAGAGTCGAAGATGTAAAAGCTATGATGAAGATCATTCATTACCACACCATAGAATTTTACTTCGTTATAACAGCAGCAAATTTATGAACCCAGTTCACTAAAATGATAACATGTTCATAGAGAAAATTATATTGGGTACTTACCGAGTGGGCTCCTTAACGAAGCCATATATGGAGCAACTTCTCTGCAGCAGCACCCCAAACTATGTAGGGGAGATGAGCTCAAATCTCAATATATATCTTCATAGAAATAAGTACCCACATAAATTTCGCCCCCTTGAACCCAAGTTCGAATATTCCTAGAGTAATATAAAATAACATCTTGTCAATAAAGAAATAATAATAATAACCATAATAATTAAACTGTGGTATACCTCACATCATCATCTTGTTTCATTTTGTTTGTTTGATTGTATGGACGGACTATATGCTCAGCAAACTAATAAGGTGCTTAACTATTGTACGTAGGCATCAGGCATTTCCTTTTTCTCCATACACTTCACGATTACAATTTGCTTCTTGCATTACTATTTATTATATAAAAACAAGCAACTTAGCAAACGTGATTATACGATTCAGGCAATGGTAAACATTCAATCTTTATTTAGTCCAACTTGACTGCACAAAACCCAGGTTATTAATTAAGTTTACCTTTAGCTTGTTCTTTTGTGCATATATATATATATATATATATATATATATATTGCAGTTCATACGTTTACGTAGACGTACAATGTATGCAGAAAATTTATAATATCAAATGAACGGGTCAGATTTAAAGAAACAAATCTTGTATCTTCATCACTTTCATCTATCAGTTTAATATCTCAATGAACTTAGGTTCACGAGATATTGTAGCCACCCGAATGTATGAACAAGAACATGCCTTCACCTTTTTTTCTCTCTTTATTCCTTTTTCCTGCTAATCATAGATATCGTGAAAAATATAGCTGAATACAAATTTCATAGCTTTTCAACTTGTATGCAGAAAACCCAGGTCTATAATTTTACTTCAATTTCTACTTTCGAGTATTTTATTCGGTTTTATTTATTTTTACGTAAACCTACAATGTAAAAACAAGAAGATGACATATCATTGTCCACCTTTAATATAACATATCAGTTTGTTTAATAATTAAGAAAATGACACGTCAAGTAATCGTCCAAATGTCGTGACTCCATTGCTGACGATTTTTGGCCACAACAATCGCTACCTATTTCAACGTCTCCATAGTTGTACGGGATTGTTTTTGATGAATTCTGGACAGGAGAGAAGAGCACATAATACATATGCTTACACGGTTACAACTTACAAGAGCGATGGCTAAAACACAGAAAACCAAGTGAGTCAGGACCACACCCTAGATCAATACAAAATCATCGGGACATGTGGCGTCATTGAAAGCAATTATTTGTCGAATTCATTGGTTTTTGTGAGATTCTAGCTGCCAGTACCATGTAAAATGTAGTCGCCTTTCAAGCACTTCGTTAATTCCAAATTTTCACTCGTGTATTTACAAGACGAGATACGGCTCCATGCACATGAAGGCGGCTAGCTTCTTAACATCTATAAAACTAGGAGTTTTCACTTGCTGTTCTCAATGTTGGCTTTCACATCTAGAGGTTTGATTTTTTTCAAAGGGTGTTTCCATGAAAATGTCATACCACTATTCATTTTTAATCATAAGGATATTTTTGGTGTGAAAAGTCCATAATGGGTCAAGTTCTTTTTCATATTTACTCTTATGCCATTATTTCATTACCATGATGGGTTCACAACGATGTTTATATTTTGAGAAAGCTAACAAAAACCCACAAATACTTCCATTTAACCATCAGGACATAGAGTTTTTATAAATTTTAAAATACCCACCATACCAGACAAAAACTTTTCCTACACTAAAGCAAATGCAAAAGAAGAGAAGAAGACAAACATGCATAAAGTTCACGTGATCCTCATTAAAGCAAATGCAAAAGAAGAGAAGAAGACAAAACAATTACAGCCACAAAAAAAAGAATATGACAAGTTTCAGAAACAGTAACACTTTCAAAAACAGTGCGACACATTCAGAAATAATGTTGACAAGGCCAAAAGAAAATTTTTACACCATCCATATGTAAAGTTTCTATTTTGTACTACCCTCACTCATGTATATAAGAGGGACTTTCCTTCATTGTAAACACACGACTACAGCACTTCAACCTAGCATCCTTTCCATACTTTGTAAACACCTCTTCTGAACTTCCATCCTTTGTCATCTTTTATACATCAATAAAAAAGCAAGTGTACATATTTTCTTTTTTTTAGTGTGTTTGTTTAATTAGACTTCCAGTCCAAAATAGGAAAATATTATTGTAGTTATATTATTAATCTGTTAAACTGACAATCATACTTTATTTGAGCATTCTGTTATAGTTGAAACAAATAACTGTACATTAATCAGAGTACCACTACAAAAAAAGTAGTCATTACCGACGAAGATTTTCTGATGGCCTCAAAAAACCATCATGAAAAGCACATTTTGTGACCATAAAATATGGGTCATCGGTAATATGGCACGAAACAAAATATTATTACTAACGCACATAATGTCCTCACAAAAAGTTTGAAGTTTTATCGGAAATGGACTTATGTTCGGCGGGAAGACTTGGGGCTAGTTGTATTAAAGATGAACAAAGTTCTTATCGGAAATAGAATGGTTATTTCCAAGGGTTTACTCATGTTGACGAAATTGATTTAGTATTTTCGAGGGAAAAAAGTCCCCTCGGTAATGCTTTTATATTTTTGAGGGTGATTAGTTGTTGTCAAAAGTAATCATATTTTTTTTGACAAAATTTTTTGTTTGTCAGAATAAATTTTTAAGGACATATGGTTTTGTTGGAATCAATTATTTACCAATGGTTACATGTGTCGTTGGAATATTCTTGAAATAAGCTTGATGCTTAATTTAATATTCTACAATAAATAGATCATATAACTTAGAATACATATGGAGAAGATTGGACCATAAAAATAAAAATAAAACTGTAGAGCAAAAAGGTATAGAACTTAATATAGTGTTCTATGATAGTGAAACAATTTGCATGTCTTTGTTAACATGAAGAAATTATAATCACATCACTTCACAACTAAATTTTCAGACAAAAAAAAAAAAAACAGAATCACAATGAGAGCTTGTCCCACAATTTCATCATCTTCGTCATCATTTTGGTTGGCTTGAATACCCCCATGTGCCTCTTCTTCTTGGTATGGCTCATCATCATCATCATCATTAGGCATCTCATAAACATTTCTAGGCTTCATTTCCACCACATAACTCCAAGCTTCTCTCACATAAAAAGTTTAGGTTGCTTGGTTTGCTAGCACAAATGGCTCTTTAGTATTCAACTTGCGAGTTGTATTAATACTAATTATTTCATGTCGATCTATCTTATAACCCATTCCTTTTCGCACTATGTCATACCACTCACAGTTGAGCATTACAACTCTATTGCCTTCTGTGTAACGAAGCTCAACCATGTCTCAAAATACTTCATACCAAGGCACACTATCAATCCGATTCTCCCCCTTAACCATAACTCCACAAGTTTGTGTTTTCTTATTCTCGTCACGTTGCAATGTCTGAAACCTAAACGCACTCATATAATAACTAGGATAATATTTTACTCGCCTTTCCGGACTGCAAACCAAAGCATTTGCTTACCAACTTTGTTAGCATAGTATAATAGTTTGATATGCATATATGGAAAGGAAAGAATATCTAATAATCAATAGTTTTCACAATAAATATTATATATACCCTCTCATGATACCTAAACCAATCAGAAAATTGAAGTCTTTGTCTCCTCCACATTTCTAACACCAGAATGCATTAGAATATTCTTATGTTCTGTGCACATATAACAATCAATTAGTGAAATTAATATATTGAATATTGTATTCCTAAAAAAAATTAGTAAAAGATCGAATGTTGAAAGTTCATATGGTATGAGAGATTTCTTACTGAATGAAAGTTCAATACCCATCTCAAGTACACCTTTCCCAAAAGATTTATTGGGTGTTGAAAAAATAGGTAATCAAGATGTATCAGATGACGACTGACCTCCATCATCTTTTCTATCCCTCTTATTAAACTTAGTTTCAACTCGATGCAAATAACGAGAGCAAAATGTTATGCATTCATCTCCCAAGTAGCCTTCCGCAATAGATCCTTCTGGATGAGCCTTATTACGAACATAACTTTTTAGTTTATGCAAATACCTAACCATATAGTAAATATTGAAATTAGAGAATATAAATTTGATATCAAGTAAAATGTTTTGTAATTATAATATTTGACAATGGATGTTACCTTTTCACAAGATACATCCACCTATATTGCACTAGACTCGTTGTTTTTGCCTCCCATGCTAAAAGGCAAGTTAGATGAGTCACATTGCAAAGAAGGTAGGAGGGAATATTAGCAAAGAAGGCAGGAGGTAATATTTTTTCCATCTTGCATAATGTAATAGCAATTTGATTTTCAAGAACATTGAAATCTTCTTCTTTTAATGCTTTAGCACACAATTCCTTGAAAGAAAAAAAGAAAACTAAATGAGGGGCTCAGATACGTCTTTAGGCAATAACTCTCGAGCTATAAGAGGAAGTAATCTCTCCAAGAAAATGTGGCAACCATGGGTCTTCATACTAGAAATACTATGTTCTCCAACAACCACACATCGAGATAAATTTCCAGACTATCCATTTAGAACTTGTAAATTATATAACCATTTGCATAAAGCTCTGTTATCATCATCTGATAATGTATAGTGTCACCTGAGAGAAAATCGAGCTTACCATCCTCTCCTACTTTTGGATGATATCTTTCCCTTATAGTCATTTCACGAAGATCAAGACGAGCATTTAAAGAATCACTTGTCTTACCATCAATGCTCATCATTGTGCCAATCACAAATACATGTTTCTTGATGTGCATAACATCTAAGCCGTGACGTATCAAAAGTGTTTTCGAATAAGGTAATTGAAAAAATATAGAATGTTTGTTCCCATTATGCCTCCTTCTAAACACAGGTATCATCAGCTTGTTCTGCTTGCCATACGTTATTTTTCTTAATTCATCAAGTTCATGTATAACATCATCACTAGATGGTCTATTGGGTGCAATCGTTTTTTTTGTTGTATTATCAAACTTACTTTTTTTTGCTTGCACCATCTGTAAAGTTTCTATTTTGTACTTTAGTAGTGCTTTTATGTTACAACTACTTTTACTTTTGGTGCTTTATATTTTCTAATCCATGGTCTACTACTTCTTTTCCTAAATTGCTCGGAAATATATTTTCTCTTTCTACGTGTTCTTGAAGGTCATGCTGAAATTCTTATGTTGTTTATAAGATTTGTATGACTTATATTTTTTTTTTTATATATTTTCTTGCACTTATTCTTCTTATGACAACCATATTATTGTGGTAAATCTATATTTTTACAACTTATGTAAAATTGCTTCCTAATCTATCTCTTTTATTTTATTTGACTACATTCTTGTCTAAATATATCATATACATGTTGAATTTTAAGTCCTATTACAATATCATTTTTCTTTGGATGTTTTTGCCATTCATTCTAAATTTACTCACCTATTGGTCTTTTTCTTTTTGTTATATAAGTATCTAATAAATTAATATCACTAATTCTACCTATTCTTCATACATATTTAAAGAAATCTAAAGTATATTCAACTATGTACTGTAAATCACAAATTTGTAATCGTTCTAACTTTCTAATAGCTCTGATTTGTTCTTGTTTACTTTGTCATCTAGCCTATTATGATCTAAGAATTCTTGTTTAATTAATGTAACAAAATCATCTATATTAAGATGTGTTTTAGCTACATGACGTTGTTTTGGAAAATAATCAAAAACTAAACTATCTAAAGTATTGTAACAGCCCGTCCCGGAGATTTCGTACGACGGATGTGAAATGACAAAAATGCCCCTAGGCATTAATTAAGGTATGTGTGTGTACATTGGGAGTTTGGTTAGTGGTATATGGACCACACACACACACACACACACACATTCATACTCTTTCTCTCTCTCACTCCCGCACTCTCTCTCTATCTTTCAGACTTTCCCTCTCTCTCTCTCTCCCTCTCGGTGTTGTACGGACAAGCACCAAACCTGTCGAAAACTTACAGATCGAGGATGTGAAGACCACCATTGTATTCCTAAGGTGGATACCAGTTGATTGGTACAAGTTTCAGGTAAGAAAGCTCTCTAAAACCGGTAGAACCACAACCTCTGATTTTGTCACTATTCATGCTCACGTAAAACCTTGTGTTTTTGGAGATTTCAAGCTCATAGGAAGCTTTAGGAGGTCTTAAGGAAGCTCGGAGTAGTTCGTTTGAAGATTTTAGACGTCGGAATAGCGAAAACGGAGAGTTTCATTTTGGTCGGAATTATCGAGGCTTTTTCCGGTGAATCCTCGGCGAGTTGGGGGTCGAGTCAGGTATGGATGTGTTCATCTTTGTGAGATCTTCATTTTGGTATAAATTACGTAGAAAATGGTGCAAAAATGAAGGAGAAACCATAGTTGGAAGTTTTTCCAGAAACCGGCAAACAGTCGCCAGCGACCGGCGACTCGCCGAAGAAGATAGGGAATATTCCGTAAGTTTTGACGGAATATGCTAACGTCATCAGTTATCTTTAACTGTTACCGTTGGGTTTTAACGGAATATTCTGAGGAATATTCCTGACAGCGTTAACTGACGCCGTCAGTGTGCAGATCACGTGGCGGCAAGTGACCGGCGCGTCTGGCCGTGCCTTGGCTGGCGCGTGGGTGGTTGGAAAATTTTTCTAAAAATATGGGGATGATCCTGAGATTGTGTAGATCACAGTGGTATATTCATATACCCAATTTGAGCAATGTATGAGAACTTATTTCTAAGGTTTCGATTATGTGCGTTAATTAACGTTATTTCAGTTACTTCTCATATATGCGAGACCTATCTGGAGGACAAGCATAACCAGGCTAGGCATAGGGGTTACGACCTGTCTACTTATCAGTGAGTGGGCATTTGCTTTCCGTATATACCTATATAAATGAGTTTTTCTTAGAAAATCAGTTTAAGTGAAATGTGATATGAAATGCCATGCAAAGTATCTATTTATTTTATTATGCGTTATTGATTGCTTATATTAATGTTGGTGTTGACGACGCACAGGTAAGTGGCAGGTAAGTTTGTATACTAGTTGTGATATGATGTGATGTGATGTGATTTGATATGATTAGAGCTCATAAACCTGCACATTGATATTAGTGCTCCCGCCCAAAGATAGGGGCTCAGTCCTTCACTTGATGTTCACCTCTCGCACCGTATACTCGCCTTGGATCCAAGTTAGGTGCTTAGTCATGTCGAATAGGCCACTATTGGTGGGTTCAACTTGTAGGTGACCCGCGATTTATCGTTCAGTCTTCACGTGATCATAGCACTAGAGCATATTAGTTTATATTTAGTGATGTTATGCAGACCACTAGGAGGTGGTATTGATGTGTGTGCAAGATATATATATGATATGATGAGATTATTATAAGCTATATACAGCCGAGGGCTGAGTTGATTATCTAATATTCAATCACATTCACAGAGTTATACTTTGGCATGGCATACATATATTCATACATACATATTTTCCAGCAGGATTTTGAAAGTTATATATATGAGTATATACTTTATTTCTGGGAAATTATACAGGTTTTACGGCGAGGGGTTACAACTTTTGAGAAAAGAAAGGTTTTGAACAGATTTGTTTCTGACCCGCTCAACTTTGTTTTTCGTCCCTCTAGGTATTAAGTGGTGTTCGTTGGTGGCATACGAGAAGCTCATCGGACGTTTTGACAGAATGCACTTATGTAGGACCACCTTCGGGTGTTATTTCTATTTAGTACTTCTGCTTGACTGCACGTACACTTTTATGCTCTGTATTAGTGGAATTCACACTTCTTTTACACTAGTATTGCTAGTGTTTTGGTTTTAATTGATTCATAAATTCTATTCTTTATTGCTTCCACACTGTGCACATGGTTACGTCATTCTGACGTGACGGCTAACACGCCGCACTTTTGGGTCGGGGTGTGTCAGATTGGTATCAGAGCATAGGTTTGGCAGTCCTACATATCTTGTGAATATTCTAATTATCTTGGTGTTTCTGTCTGAACTATGTCGCCTCGCAGAGAGCCACGTTGTTTAGCTGAACCTAGTTTCCCTGACATAGCTCGGTGAGGGGAAGCTATAGCGAATGCTATTCTGTCAGTTATTCGGCTGCCTCAACGGACCCCTTTGGAGTCGGTTCATAATTTGAAGATAACCACTTTTGTGGGGAATAAAGGTCTCGAGGGTTTAGAGAAATGGTTTATGCACATTAAGAAGACTTCCAGGCTAATGTAGAGTCAGGGGAGTCTATCTCCGGACAGATGGGTCGAGACGAGTTTTTCGGTAAGGAACTAGCTTCATGGTGGGGACAGTTGGCTAATGAGTTACCCCATAAAGAATCTAGAGATTGGGATATATTTAAGCAGTTATTCAATAAGAGATTCATTCCTCCTGCTTACATTGATCGTAAGAAGCAGGAGTTCACTAGTTTGAGGCAGAAGAAGCTGTCAGCTAACAAGTACTACAGGAAATTTACTGATCTATCTCGTTATCATCCGGAAGTTACTGCTAATCCGGTTGAGATGCTACGTCGTTTTAAATTGGGCACTAAGAAGAAATGGCGTACCATTGCGACTGCAATTCCCTATACTACTTATCATGAGTTTTATGAAGCTTTACTTCAGATTGAGGATTCTGAGAATTTACCCAGCGACAGTGAAGAGGAAGAGGAAAATAGGAATCAGAATAAAGATAAGGGTAAAGGTCATTTCTTGCAAGGGCCTCACCAGACTTAGAGCTTTAAGCGTAGTGGGACTAGTTCTAGTTCTTCCAGTGGAGGTTTCAGTTCCACAGGTCAGAGAGGAGGTGGTAGGTTCTTTAGAGATTCCAGATCCCAGAGGCAGGGGAATTTTGGTAGAGAAAATGCACCCTGGTACCGTAGGTGCAGTAGTCGACATTTAGGGGAATGTCGAAGAGGTAGCAGTGGATGTTACACTTGTGGTCAGGAGAGACATCTAGCTAAGTTTTGTCCTCAAGGCCAGCAGAGACCTCAGCAGCCTCCTTTACCACCGCCAACTCCAGCTCAGCAGTTCTCAGGATAGGGTGGTTATACCCAGACAGGTCGTGGTGGTTATACCCAGACAGGTCGTGGTGGTGTATACCACTATCAGGGGGATTCTGTTCCTTCTTCTTCGGAACAGTACCAGTACCCCCAGGATCCGTATCAGCAGGGCACTTATGGTCAGTATTCGGGAGGATATATGCCTCAACAGCAGTACTCTGGAGGATATATGCCTCAGCAGCAGTCTCAGCAGGTCGATGCTACTACCAGTGGAGTTGGGTCTTCGAGACAGTATAGTCAGTCAGGACAGGGGTGTAATCCTCAGAGGCGAGGATTTCATGCCAACAGAGGTAGAGGAAGACGGCAGACCCAGGGACATATTAACAACCTTTCGCTGCAGGATGCTTAGAACAATCCGGACTTGATCATGGGTACGTTAAATATTCTTGGTCATTATGCTAAAGTGTTGATTGACTATGGTGCTACTCATTTAGTAATTTCTCATACGTTTGCTCAATAGACACAACCTTAATCTTCACCTCTCGGGTATGAGTTAAAGTTTGCTATGCCTAGAGGGGAAAAGTGTTATGTAGATTATGTGTATCCAAGTTTTCCCGTAGTAGTGGAGAATATGGTTATGCCTGCTAACCTCTCTCCGCTCGACATTGTGAATTTTGACGTTATCTTAGGCACAGATTGGTTACATTGCAATCATGCTAAGATTGACTGTTACGGGAAATCAGTGACCTTTCATTGTCCTGAATTACCTAAGGTTACATTCTTTGATGAGCCTAGTGAATTGAGGCATGGTATTATTTCAGCCGTGAGAGCCAAAAAGTTACTAAAGAAAGGTTGTCAAGGGTACTTGGCTCACGTGGTACTAAATGATGATGCCCCGGTCAGCGTGGAGAATGTCAAGGTGGTTAGACTTTTTTCTGACGTTTTCCCTGATGATTTACCTGGATTGCCGCCTGACTGAGATGTGGAGTTCGCTATTGATTTGCTACCAGGTACTGATCCTATTTCTTTAACTCCTTATTGTATGGCTCATGCGGAGTTAAGAGAATTGAAGATTCAGTTACAAGAGTTGGTTGATAAAGGTTTCATCCAGCCTAGTACTTCACCTTGGGGAGCTCCAGTTTTGTTTGTAAGGAAGAAAGACGGTACCTTGAGGCTTTGCATTGATTACAGGCAATTGAATCGGATGACGATTAAAAACCATTATCCTTTGCCTCGTATTGATGATCTTTTTTATCAACTCAGCTCGGGGTATTCAGGTAGACCCTCAGAAGATAGCAGCTGTGGAGAATTAGGAGCAGCTACGAACTGTCACTGAGGTACAGAGTTTCCTTGGTTTAGCGGGTTATTAGCGGTGATTTGTTAAGGATTTCTCAGTTATGGCTTTACCACTAACGAGGTTGACCAAGAAGGAAGTTAAATTCAAGTGGGATGATAATTGTGAGCAGAGTTTCCAGCAGTTGAAGTATTATCTCACTTATGCGCCTGTTTTGACTCTTCCTGATGATAGTGGTAATTTTGAGGTTTACAGCAATGTTTCATTGAATGGCTTGGGTTGCATGTTGATGTAGCATGGTAGGGTAATTGCTTACGCTTTGCGTCAGTTAAAGCCTCACGAGATGAATTACCCTATACATGACTTAGAGTTGGTAGCCATTATTTTCGCTTTGAAGATTTGGAGACACTATCTCTATGGTGAGAAGTGTAGGATTTTCTCAGATCACACAAGTCTCCAGTACCTGTTCACACAAAAGGATTTGAATCTTCGTCAGCGGAGATGGATTGAGTTGCTAAGTGACTACGATTGCACAATTAAGTATCACCCTGGACATGCTAATGTAATGGCCGATGCTTTGAGTATGAAATCTCAAGGTCGGGCTAATGCTCTGTATGCTTCTCGTGTTCATCTTCTTGTAGATTTGAGGTCTACTGGAGTGAGATTGGAATTGGAAGAACGAGAAGAAAGAGCTGTGGCAGAGCAAGAAAGAGCCTTACTTGCTAGTTTCCAAGTTAGGCCTATTCTGATTGATCGTATACTCGAGACTCAGATGAATAACGAAGAGATTCAAAAGCTAAATCATTTGAGAAATCAAAGGAAAAAGAAAGATCTCAGAGTTAAAGAGACGGATGGCATGCTTATGCAAGGAAATAGGATGTACGTGCCAAATAATGAGGAAGTAAAGAAGGCAATTCTTGATGAGGCACATATTTCAGCTTATGCGGTGCATTCAGGAGGAACTAAAATGTATCATACCCTTAGGCCATTTTATTATCGGCCAGGTATGAAAAGGGAAATTGTTGAGTATGTAAGTAGGTGTATTGTGTGCCAGCAGGTTAAAGCCGAAAGAAATAAGCCATTTGGGTTGTCACAGCCACTTCCCGTTCCACAGTGGAAATGGGAAAATATCACTATGGATTTTGTGTACAAGCTACCTCGTACACAAAACGGCTATGATGGAATCTGGGTGATTGTAGATCGGCTTACTAAGTCATCGCATTTCATTCATGTGAGGGAAAAGTATTCTTTGAACAAGTTAGCCAAGTTGTTCATCACGAAGATTGTGAAGTATCATGGAGTTCCTATGAGTATTATTTTAGATCGAGATCCAAGATTTACTTCTAAGTTTTGGATAGCATTTCAGGAAGCTTTGGGTTCGAGATTACTGTACAGCACGGTATATCATCCTCAGACAGACGGACAATCTGAGAGGACAATTCAGACTTTGGAAGATATGCTAAGATCTTTGGTGTTGCAGTTTGGCGACGCTTGGCATAAGTGGTTGGATTTGATGGAATTCGCCTACAACAACAGCTTTCACTCGAGTATTGGTATGGCGCCATTTGAGGAACTATATGGCAAGCCTTGTCATACACCTTTATGTTGGTCAGAGGTTGGCGAACAAGTTTTAGTAGGCCCTGAGTTAGTGGAGGAGACTACTCAGAACATTCATGTTATTAAGTCTAATATGAAAACGGCCCAAGATCGCCAAAAGAGTTTAGCAGATAGACATGCCACTGATTGAGTGTACAGGGTTGGTGATTAGGTATTTCTGAAGTTATCGCCGTGGCGAGGTGTAATACGATTCAGGAAGAAAGACAAGCTAATCGTAGGTTCATCGGACCTTATCAGATCATCGAGCGAGTTGGTGAAGTTGCTTACAGACTTGAGTTGCCGTCAGAGCTGTCTAAGGTACATAATGTGTTTCATGTATCGATGCTTCGACATTATGTGGCAAATCCTTCACATGTGATACCTCATCAACCCTTAGAGATCAGTTCAGATTTGACTTATGATCAGGAGTCGGTGACAATACTTGATTGGAAGGAAAAGGTTTTGAGGAACAAGACAGGGCAATTCGTTAAAGTCTTGTGGAGGAACCATTTAGTGGAAGAAGCAACGTGGGAGACAGAGGATCGGATGAGAGACATGTACCCGAGATTGTTTTATGAGTACTAGTGGATGATTTTGGTTGTATAAATTTTGAGGGCGAAATTTTATAAGGTGGGTAGATTGTAACAGTCCGTCCTGGAGATTTCGTACGACGGATGTGAAATGACAAAAATGCTCCTAGGCATTAATTAAGGTATGTATGTGTATCTACATTGGGAGTTTGGTTAGTTGTATTTGGACCACAAACACACACACACATTCACACTCTTTCTCTCTCTCTCACTTCCGCACACTCTCTCTATCTCTCAGACTTTCGCTCTCTCTCTCTCCCTTTCGGTGTTGTACGGACAAGCACTAAACCCGTCGAAAACTTGCAGATCGAGGACATGAAGACCACGATTGTATTCTTAAGGTTGATACAAGTCGATTGGTACAAGTTTCAGGTAAGAAAGCTCTCGAAAACCCGTAGAACCACAACCTCCGATTTTGTCACTATTCATGCTCACGTAAAACCATGTGTTTTTGGAGATTTCAAGTTCATAGGAAGCTTTAGGAGGTCCTAAGGAAGCTCGGAGTAGTTCGTTTGAAGATTTTGAAGGTCGGAATAGCGAGATCAGAAAGTTTCATTTTGGCCGGAATTATCGAGGCTTTTTCGCGCGAATCCCAGGCGAGTTGGGGGTCGAGTCAGGTATGGATGTGTTCATCTTTATGAGATCTTCATTTTGGTATGAAGTACGTAGAAAATGGTGCAAAAATGAAGGAGAAACCATAGTTTGAAGTTTTTCCAGAAACCGGCAAACAGTCGCCGGCGACCATCGACTCGCCGAAGAAGACAGGGAATATTCCGTCAGATTTGACGGAATATGCTAACGCCGTCAGTTATCTTTAACTGTTACCGCTGGGTTTTAACGGAATATTCCTGACGTCGTCAGTGTGCAAATCACGTGGCCGCGCGTGGCCGGGGCGTGGGTGGTCGAAAATTTTTTCTAAAAATATGGGGATGATCCTAAGATTATGTAGATCACAGTGGTATATTCGTATACCCAATTTGAGCAATGTATGAGAAGTTATTTCTAAGGTTTCGATTATGTGCGTTAATTAACGTTATTTCAGTTACTTCTCATATAGGCGAGACCTATCCGGAGGACGAACGTAGCCAAGCTAGGCATGGGGGTTACGACCTGTGTACTTATCAGTGAGTGGGCATTTGTTTTCCGCATATACCTATATAAATGAGTTTTTCCCATAAAATCAGTTTAAGTGAAATGTGATATGAAATGTGATATGAAATGCCATGCAAAGTATCTATTTATTTTATTATGCGTTATTGTATGCTTATATTAATGTTGGTGCTGAGGACGCACAGGTAAGTGGCAGGTAAGTTTATATACTAGTTGTGATGTGATGTGATATGATTAGAGCTCATAAACCTGCACACTGATATTAGTGCTCCCGCCTAGAGATAGGGGCTCAGTCATTCACATGATGTTCACCTCCCGCATCGTATGCTCACCTTGGATCCATGTTAGGTGCTCAGTCTTGTCGAATAGACCACTATAGGTGGGTTCGACTCGTAGGTGACCCGCGATTTATCGCTTAGTCTTCACGTGATCGTAGCACTAGAGCATATTAGTTTATATTCAATGATGTTGTGCAGATCACTAGAGGTGGTATTGATGTGTGTGTAGGATATATATATGTTATGATGAGATTGTTATGAGCTATATACAGCCGAGGGCTGAGTTGATTATCTAGTATTCAATTACATTCACAAAGTTATATTTTGGCATGGCATACATATATTCATACATACATATTTTCCAGCAAGATTTTGAGAGTTATATATATGAGTATATACTTTATTTCTAGGAAATTATACAGGTTTTACGACGAGGGGTTACAACTTTTGAGAAAAGAAAGGTTTTGAAAAGATTTGTTTCTGACCCACTCAACTTTGTTTTTCGCCCCTCCAGGTATTAAGGAGTGTTTGTTGGTGGCATACGAGGAGCTCATCGGACATTCTGACAGAATTCACTTATGTATAACCACCTTCGGGTGTTATTTCTATTTAGTACTTCTGCTTGACTGCACGTAGACTTTTATGCTCTGTGTTAGTGGAATTCACACTTCTTTTACACCAGTATTGCTAGTGTTTCCATTTTAATTGATTCGTAAATTCTATTCTTTATTGCTTCCGCACTGTGCACATGGTTACGTCACTCTCACGTGACGGCCAGCACGCCCCACTTTTGGGGTCGGGGTGTGTCAAGTATGCTTAAAATATCTGACATATTTGTGAGTTATTAAAATCTAACATTAATTCTGCCTGTACGTAATCCCATCTTTCTATTGTTTTCTCCCAATCTTGTGGATCGACATTGTCTAATTTTAATATATTACATGCTATATCAATTTGTGTTGTACCTATCAAGTATGGTATCCTATTTTTTTCTAGGTGGTCTCATCATTTTTCATCCATCCAATCTACTCCTCCTTGTTCAGTATATTGCTCATTGTTTTGTTTTAAAATTTGTTGGTTTATTCTGGCCGCGTAACCTAGATTATTTTCTACTCTTGATGCACTACTTACTTTTGGTGGATTGCATTCTATTTTTTCTTATAATAATTTATTATATTCTTTTGCTCCTAAAATATGTTCTACACTTGTTGCTAAATTTTTTTTTTATTTCTTTATCTGAGATCTTGTGTAATCCTAAATCGTATGTCTTATATTTTTCTAAATATTGTTCTTCATCTAATTTATCAATATATTCTATGACTTTATCTATAATATAATCAAAATTTTCTTCAACTAAATTAATATCTAAATTATCAAAAGCCATATGTATACTTTCATGAATACTTTGAATGTGACAACCCATCCCTAATTTTACGAATTTATTAATTTTAAAAAATGATTTGATGAAAATGCCCTAGAGACGAGGTTGTTGACTTCCATTGACCATCTTTTCCTGATGCATACGAGAACTATTTAACCATATACTTGGAGTACTCGACAATACGAACGCGTAGGCGCAAGCGGAATCGAATTTGGATCTACGATGAAGATTTTACAAAACTACGAAATTTGATGGTGTTTTGTGAAATTTGAATTTTGGTATTTTATTATTTTAATATTTTCTGAGTGGATATTTTGAAATATTTTATAATTTTTCTGGCCTGTGGGACCCTCACATCAAAAACTCCCTATTCTTCTTTTGCCATTTATCACTTATCCTGTCACATCAGGGCCCGGGCTCCCCCACATCCCGGGCCCCATCTTTGCCATAACACGATATTGTCCGCTTTTGGCCCCTACCACACCCTCACGGTTTTGTTTATGGGAACTCACATGAGAACTTCCCAGTGGGTCACCCATCATGGGAGTGATTTCGTACGCTACTCGTTTAACTTCGGAGTTACGATGAAACCCGCAGCCAGTGAGCTCCGAAAAGGCCTCACGCTAGGTAGAGATGGGAATGTAAATATAAGGTTCACAGGATCCACTCCCCTGGGCGATGTGGGATGTCACAATCCACCCCCCTTAGGGGCCCGACGTCCTCGTCAGCACACACGCGGCCAGGGTTAGGCTCTGATACCAAATTGTCACATCCCGGCCCAGGCTCCCCCACATCCCGGGCCCCACCTGCGCCATAGCACGATATTGTTCGCTTTAGGCCCCTACCACACCCTCACGGTTTTGTTTCTGGGAACTTACACGAGAACTTCCGAGTGGGTCACCCATCATGGAAGTGCTCTCGCGCGCTACTGGCTTAACTTCAGAGTTCCGATGGAACCTAAAGTCAGTGAGCTCGCAAAAGGCCTTGCGCTAGGTAGAGATGGGAATGTAAATATAAGGCTCGCAGGATCCACTCCCCTTGGCGATGTGGGATCTCACAATCTACCCCCCCTTAGGGGCCCGACGCCCTCGTCAGCACACACGTGGCCAGGGTTGGGCTCTGATACCAAATTGTCACATCCCAGCCCGGGTAGCCCGGGCTTCCCTACATCTCGGGCCCCACCTCCGCCATAGCACGATATTGTCCGCTTTGGGCCCCTACCACACCCTCACTGTTTTGTTTCTAGGAACTCACACGAGAACTTCCCAATGGGTCACCCATCATGGGAGTGCTCTCGCATGCTACTCGCTTAACTTCGGAGTTCTGATGGAACCCGAAGCCAGTGAGCTCCCAAAAGGCCTTACGGTAGGTAAAGATGGGATGTACATATAAGGCTCACAAGATCCACTCCCCTGGGCGATGTGGGATCTCACACATCCCCAACACTCTCTCCAACTCTCCCCGTGTCTCTCTCACATGGCCTATCTTCTCTCTCACTCAAACTATCTCTCTCTCTTCTCTCTACTCTCTCCCTTACCTCTCACGTTTATCTCTCCCGTATATCTCTTAGGCGACAACATCGACCATCACCATTGCCACTTTTCTCTGGCGAGCCACACCACCATCACCCTCACCTCGTCCCATCTTTCTTCCCGAGCCCAGAAACTTGTATGACCCTTGAACTCACACTCAAATCGGAAAAACAATATATGGAGAACTTTGACAAGTTCTCGAATTTTCCAACCTAGGTAAGGGTCAGGACCCCTTGATTTGTCTTCCCTATCTCATTTTAATGATGTTTGAGTCAGTATACATGTGTTTTAGCTACGTTTTGATGCAGAAATACCTCGGGGAAATATTTCCCAGTTTTCCAACGAACCATCCAAGCCTTGCAGGTGTTTTCTGGCCATCTTCCGGCCACGACTCAACCCAAGATTGTTATACTTCGATTCCTTACCTCTTGAGCTTTACTTTGGCTTTTAAATGTTTGAATATGGTTGAGTTTTGGTCTTGTTATAAGCTAGGGAAGTTTCCTGGCCAAATTTTCCAGTTTTCGGCTTTCTTCTTCGTGGCTACAGCAGACCCGCAAGCCCAATAGGTCAACCCGACCTGAGAAAAAAAAAGAAAAAGAAATGAAGCCTAGATCCGCGACTTGGATCCTAATTTGAACTCGGCATCCAACTCGGTCCATTTCCGAAAATATTCCTGGAATATTCTCTAGCAAATATTCTAGGCAATATTCCTTATGTTGACTTTTTCAAAATTTTCTCGGAAATCCTCTTAGGCTAATTTCGATGTCCCGAGTCCCTTGTTCCATCCATTTAGTGAAATTCCAAGGTTTTAACGTAGTTGACCACTAGGGCAGCTAGATTGACTTTTTAGGGTTGACCGTTGACTTTTTACAAAATTTTCCTGGGACCCTTCTTAACATATTTCGACGTGATTCCAAATCCGCCGTCCGTTTCTTCAAATTTAATCGTTTTAGTTGAGTTTTACTAACGGGTCCCAATATTATGCTTAGGTGCGATTACTATCAGAGACTCTGGTTTTCCTTGTTCGAACGGCAGCGACCTCGCAAGTATCTATGAGTGGGTCTTTTCTTTTATATAGTATATATATTATTTGAGTTTCCATACACATATTAATAATGCATTTTCTAAGTGATGCCATAATTAAATTGACGTTATACGAATTGTCATGATGATTGAAATTGTGAGATTATTATGAATCCTACGAGATGCACAGGTATGCATATTATCTCGGGTTGCCTTATTTATATTTACGGCAGTGAATGATATTATGTCAACGCAAATTATCAATATACCACTGTATGATTTTATTTACGTTATCTGCTTATCATTGCTGCACTGGTGTTAATACTCACCCGGGCTAGGGCCAGACTTTCACGTGTATGTTCACATCGCACCGTACGCTCACTTTGGATCCATTGTAGGTGCCAGTCCTGTCCTAGATTGCTATAGGCAATTAGGACTCGTATGTGATGTGCATAGCGATAGTCTTCACATGATTGTAGTACTAGAGCGTATATCACCATTACACCCCATCTTGTTCATGTCAGAATATCTCTACATGAACTCATGTGTCAGCATATGTCGATGAGCACTCGATATGATGTTTTTATTTATGCGAGATTATGTGATTATTGGACGTTAGATGTTTATTTACGAAATATTTTGACGTATTGAATTCTTGAGATATTGCAGGCTACGGTAAGTAATTTTCATACAATACGTAGTATGTATATTTTGGAAACTATACTTGTTTTACGGTGAAGGGTTATTGCGTTTTGAAAAGATTTTTACAAAACTTTATTTTTAGTCCCACTTACCTTTGTTTTTCACCCCTCCAAGTTTTAGTAGCTGAGCTTTTGTATTGATAAGGATTCTTGGCAAATCTTGGTATAGGAGGGTACCTTCGATGGTATAATTCTCAATCTACTGTACTTTACTTATGCTCTGACATCACGTGTGAAATGGGTTCATTCTCACTCGCTAGCACACTCTTACATTTAGGCATTTTAGGTTTAAATTTACTCACATTTCCACATCACTACACTTTATGGCTTCGTCACCCACCTGGTGTTGACCAGCACAACTCGATTCGGGGTCCAAGTGGACATTCTGGATCGGGGTGTGTCATTCAGTTTCACTCATTAAATTAATAATCCATATATTTTATTATGTGACTCTTTTTGTAGTAATTAGATTTTTTGTACTTCTAGTTTTGACTGTTCAACTATTTCTAGTGATCTAAGTTCTACTTGCTTAGGCTTACTATCTATAATGTCAATAAGTTCTTTTATTTCTTTTTCAGTAGGAAACCTTTGAATATTTTTATTATGTTCTTCTAATTGGGATATAATATAATCTAAATTATGTCTAATAGTCTTTACAGAATTTTTCTGAAAATAGTCTAACAACTGGTTTGATAAATAATTATGCTTATTATTTTCAAATTTTATATTTTCTGCTTGACTATGTTAAGATCTACAATACTATTTGCTTGTGGATTTTCTCACTATGTAAAACATGATTATGTTTTCTTAATGGAAAATAACAAACTAAATTATTTTGGTCTAGAGTGATTTTTCTTTTTGTGCTGCACTAATTTCTAAATTAAAGTAAATCTATATTTTTATAACTTATGTAATTGTTTCCTAATCCGTCTCTTTGCTTTTATTTTGCTACATTCTTGTTTAAGTATATCACATACATGTTGAATTTTAGGTCCTAGTGCAATATCAATTTTTTTTTTTTTTTGATGCTTTTGTCATTCATTTCAAATCTTTTCCCCTATTAAACCTTTTAATTATGTCATATAAGTATCTATTAAATTAATATAACTAATTCTATGTGAGATCCCACATTGCCCAAGGGAGTGGATCCGGTGAGCCTTATATGTATATTCCCATCTCTACCTAGCGCGAGGCCTTTTGGGAGCTCACTGGCTTCGGGTTCCATCGGAACTCTGAAGTTAAGCGAGTAGCGCGTGAGAGCACTTCCATGATGGGTGACCCACTGGGAAGTTCTTGTGTGAGTTCCCATAAACAAAACCGTGAGGGCATGTTAAGAGCCCAAAGCAGACAATATCGTGCTACGGTGAAGGCATGCTCGGGTTGTGGTCGGAGCCCGAGCCGGGATGTGATAATTTGGTATCAAAATCTAACCCTGGCCGCGTGTGTTCCGACAAGGATGTCGGGCCCCTAAAGGGGGGTGGATTGTGAGATCCCACATTACTTAGGGGAGTAAATCATGTGAGCCTTATATGTATATTCTCATCTCTACCTAGCGCGAGGCCTTTTGGGAGCTCACTGGCTTCGGGTTCCATCGGAACTCCGAAGTTAAGCGAGTAGCGCGCGAGAGCACTTCCATGATGGGTGACCCACTGGGAAGTTCTTGTGTGAGTTCCCAGAAACAAAACCGTGAGGGCGTGGTAGGTGCCCAAAGCGGGCAATATCGTGATATGGCGGAGTCGAGCCGGGGATGTTGTGGGGCCCCGGGCCGGGATGTGTCATTCTACATGTTCTTCCTAAATATTAGAAAAAAAAAATCTGAAGTATATTTAGTTACGTACTGTAAATCACAAATTTGTAATTGTTCTAAATTTCTAATTGCACTTTTTTGTTCTTGCACTTATGACATCTAACTTATTGTCTAAGAATTCGTGTTTAATTAAAGTAACAAAACCATCTATATTAAAATGTGTTTTAGCTACCTGATGCTGTTCTAGATTTTGTACTTTCCATAATTGAAAATAATGAAAAACTAAATCTAACATTAATGATGCATCTACACAACCTTTTTCCCTCTTTTAATTATTTTTTCCCAATCTTGTGGATCTATATTATCTAAATTTAATATATTTCCTGCTATATCAATTTGCTCTATACCTCTCAAGTGTGGTATTCTATTTTTCTAGGTGGTCACATCATTTTTTATCCATGTAATAATACTCCTTGTTCAGTATATTACTCATTTGTTTGACTTAAAATAGCTTGTATGTTCTAGCTATGTATCCTGAATTATTTTCTACTCCCGATGCCCTACTTTCTTCTGCTAGATTACATTCTTTTTATACTTCTAATAAATTGTTATATTCTTTTTGCTAAATCAAATGTCTTATATTTTTCTAAATATTGTTCTTCATTTAAATTATCAATATCTTGTATAAGTTTATCTACAGTATGGTCAAAATTTTATTTAACTAAATTAATATCTAAATTTTCAATAGCCATATGTATACTTTCACGAATACTTGCAATTTTACTCATTAAATTAATAATCTATCTATTTTATTATGTAACTTACCTACTTGTTCAGTTAACTCTTTTTGTACTAATTGGAATTTTTTGTACTTCTAATTTTAATTGTTCAGCTATCTTTAATGATCTAAGTTCTCCATCCTGGGTTGTAAGTTGGAGCAAACGGATCATTTGTAGGTCTTTGATTTCCTTGAAATTAGGATGATTCCTCCATCCTGGGTTCTCCAAACATGTCAAACATACGCTCGTTTTATCCCACAAATGCTTAAAACAGTGCCAATACACTCCAAATGGACAAATAGTGTACTTTTGACACAAAATAAGCATTTGATATTTTGAGAACTCAGTCTTAACATCTTAGTAGCGTAGTGTATGCGTTTATTTGCTTAAGTTCCAAAGCGGGTCAAACGCATGCTCGTTTTATCCCACATATACTTAAAACAGTTCAAATACACTCTAAATGGAAAAATAGTGTACTTTTGACATGAAATAATCATTTGATCTTTCGAGAACTCATTCTAAACGTCTTAGTAAAGTATTATATGTGCTTATTTGCTAAAGTTTCAAAGCGTGTCAAACGCACGCTCGTTTTATCCCATAAATGCCTAAAACAGTGCAAATCCAATTCAAATAGATAAATAGTGTACTTTTGACTCAAAATAAGCATTTGACCTTTTGAGAACTCATTCTTAAAGTCTTAGTACCATATTACATGTGTTTATTTTCTTAATTTACAAAGCGTGTCAAACACACGCTAGTTTTTTGCCCACGAATGCTTAAAACAATGCAAATACACTCCAAATGGAAAATAGGGTACTTTTGACACAAAATAAGCATTTGTTCTTTTAATAACCCATTCTGACCGTCTTAGTAGCGTATTATATGTGTTTATTTGGTTAAGTTATAAAGCGCGTCAAACGCACGCTCGTTTTTTCCCACGAATGCTTAAAACAGTGCAAATACACTCTGAATGGAAAAATAGTCTACTTTGGACACCAAATAAGCATTTGATCATTTGACAACTCATTCTTAATGTCTTAGTAGCATATTATATGTATTTATTTGCTTAAGTTCCAAAGCGTGTTGAACGCACGCTCATTTTATCCCACGAATGCTTAAAACAGTGCAAATACACTACAAATGGTAAAATAGTGTACTTTTGAACCCAAATAGGCATTTCATTTTTTGAGAACTCATTCTTAACGTCTTAGTAGCGTATTATATGAGTTTACTTGCTTATGTTCCAAAGCATGTCAAATGCACGCTCGTCTTATCCCACGAATGACTAAAACACTGCAATTACACTCCAAATGGTAAAATGGTGTACTTTTGACACCAATTAAGCATTTGATATTTTGAGAACTCATTCTTAACATCTTAGTAGCGTATTATATGTGTTTATTTGCTTAAGTTCCAGCGTGTCAAACACACACTTGTTTTATCCCAGGAATGCTTCAAATAGTGCAAATACACTCCAAATGGGAAAATAGTGTACTTTTGACGCCAAATAAGCATTTAATCTTTTGAAAACTCATTCTTAACGTCTGAGTAGGGTATTACAATGATAGGAGCATATTTATGCGACTTAGTTAGCTTGTTTCTTTGCATTTACTTAGTTAATTTCTATTTATTAGAGTGTTTTAAGCCATTTTCGTGTGTTTCCAGGTCCAAATGGCAAAGTTGGCAAGAAAGTCCATTTTCAAGCATTTTAGAGCAGTTTTGGGCTGGGAATGGATAGCATATGCATGGAGCAAGGTGGATGGACGTTTTTGAAGTTCAAGAGAGGCTAGGAATGTGCTTTACATCTGGAGAAATTAATTCAAGATTTGGAAGATAAGGAATCAGCTAAAAAGAAGGAAACCTTATCCTACCTTATCTTATCCAAACTAATCTTATCGTATCCTAATCCTATCTTACCTTATTTCCAACTGCATGGGGGAATTATTTTCACATTAGAACACCTAATATTAGAATTCTAGAGGCCTAAATCTATGCCGCAACCGCCCTCTCCTTATTCTCCCTGGTTTCTGCCATAGAATTAGCCTTTTCCTTGTGGGATTGGAGTGTGTAATCCTTCTCCAACACAACCTCGCTGTGCCCCCTAGCCGTATAAATACCCACATCTGCCGTATAATAGAGATGAGCCATGCCATCCAAGGCCTTGGGATTGCTGGAGTGTTTCTAGGTGTATTCTATCCTTAGTTTTAGTCCAATGTTTGTTTTACTTTGGTTTTCAGTTATGATAGACATGTGGAACTAATTTCGTTTTTGCTAGAGGTGAATTCAAAGCCATGAACATACATGTGATATGAATTGATTACATCCAGTTATTATTTCATAAATCGTGAATGCAATTTACTTAACTATTTGATTGATAACTTATTCTTGTGTGTTGATTAAGGGGGCCCACTTAGTTTGCATGCATGAATTTGATGCTAGAATATAAGGGAGTTTCACCTAATAGTTATGAACTTATATTTACAAGTAGTGGAGGTTGCTAGTCATGATTGCGTTAAGTAAATTCCTAGCAAGAGTATCATGCAGTTCATAGTTACGAATGCCTTGTCAATGCTTATGATTTTCACAGAACTTAATGATCTTTGATATGTATCTCTATTATCCAGTTCATGTAAGGAACTTGATAAGAATAATTTGGTTGCGTCGCTGAGTCCAATTCAATGAATTTAGGAAAATCTGATAGTTAATTTGTGCAGTTCATGGCAAATTTGGGGCATTGACATTCATGGTTTATAGGAATAATAACTGGAAATCAATTTGTGTTGCATGTGTCATGTGTGGAAAAGGATCCTCTAGCTAGCCTTTCACCCCTTAAGTCACCTTAAATTCGTGCAACCTTTACTTAGTTCTGCAACTTAATAGTTTTAAGTCAATTTTCGTCCAAACAAACCCCCTTTTTATGTTTTAAGTCAATTTAGTTAGATTTTCGTCTGAATAACCCCTTAGTGTTTGTTTTGAGTTATTTGAGTCAGTTTAGCCTAGTTTTGTTTATTTGAGTCTAATTAGTGTAGATTAGTATCCCTCCTAATCCCCTGTCTAGAACGATCCATACTTACAGATACTACAAATGTCTAAAAGAGGATTTAATTTGTGTGTTAGTTTTATTACATCATATATGTGTTTATTTGCTTAAGTTCCAAAGCGTGTCAAACGCACACTCGTTTTATCCCCATAAATGCTTAAAATAGTGCAAATACACTCCCAGTGGAAAAATAGTGTACTTTTGACGCCAAATAAGCCTTTAATCTTTTGAAAACTCATTCTTAACGTCTGAGTAGGGTATTACATGTGTTTATTTGCTTAAGTTCCAAAGCGTGTCAAACGCACGCACGTTTTATCACACAAATGCTTAAACTAGTGCAAATACACCCCAAATAAAAAACAGTGTACTTTTGACGCCTAATAAGTATTTAATCTTTTGAAAACTCATTCTTAACGTCTAAGTAGGATATTATATGTGTTTATTTGCTTAAGTTCCAAAGCATGTCAAACGCACGCTCGTTTTATCCCACAGATGCTTAAAATAATGCAAATACACTCCAAATGGTAAAATAGTGTACTTTTGACACCAAACAAGGTCTTTTGAAAACTCATTCTCAACGTTTGAGTAGCATATTACATGTGTTTATTACATTAATTTCCAAAGCGTATTAAACACACGCTCATTTTTCCCAAGCATGCTTAAAACAGTGCAAATACAATCCAAATGGAAAAATAGTGTACTTTTGACACCAAATAAGCATTTCATCTTTTGAGACCTCATTCTTAACTTCTTAGTAGTGTATTATATGTATTTATTTGCTTAAGTTCCAAAGCGTTTCGAACGCACGCTCGTTTTATCTCACGAATGCTTAAAATAGTGCAAATACACTCCACATGGTAAAATAGTGTACTTTTGAACCCAAATAGGCATTTCATTTTCTGAGAACTCATTCTTAATGTCTTAGTAGCATATGATATGAGTTTATTCACTTAAGTTCCAAAGCATGTCAAACACACGCTCGTCATATCCCACGAATGACTAAAACACTGCAATTACACTCCAAATGGTAAAATGGTGTACTTTTGACACCAATTAAGCATTTGATCTTTTGAGAACTCATTCTTAACGTCTTAGTAGCGTATTATATGTGATTATTTGCATAAGTTCTTGCGTGTCAAACGCACGCCTGTTTATCCCACGAATGCTTAAAACAATGCAAATACACTCCAAATGGAAAAATAGTGTACTTTTGACACAAAATAAGCATTTGTTCTTTTGAGAACCCATTCTGAACGTCTTAGTAGCGTATTATATGTGTTTATTTGCTTAAGTTACAAAGCGTGTCGAACGCACACTCGTTTTTTCCCCCTAATGCTTAAAACAGTGCAAATACACTCCAAATGGAAAAATAGTGTACTTTTGACCACATATAGGCATTTGATCTTTTGAGAACTCATTCTTAACATATTAGTAGTGTATTATATGTGTTTTTTTGCTTAAGTTCCGGAGCGTCTCAAAGGCACGCTCGTTTTATCCCACGAATGCTTAAAATAGTGCAAAAACACTCCAAAAGAAAAAATAGCTTGCTTTTGAAACCAAAAAAGCATTTGATCTTTTGAGAACTCATTCTTAACGTCTTTGTAGCATATTATATGTGTTTATTTACTTAAGCCCTGACGCATGTCAAACGCACACTCGTTTTGTCCCACGAATGCTTAAAACAATGCAAATACACTCCAAACGGTAAAATAGTGTCCTTTTGGCCCCAAATAGGCATTTGAACTCATGAGAACTCATTCTTAACATCTTAGTAGCGTATTATAAGTGCTTATTTGCTTAAGTTCCGAACCATGTCAATCCCGCACTCGTTTTATCCCTCGAATGCTTAAAACAGTGCAAATACACTTTAAATGGAAAAATAGTGTACTTTTGACACCAAATATGCATTTGATATTTTGAGATCTCATTCTTAACATCTTAGTAGCATATTATATGTTTTTATTTGCTTAAGTTCCGGGGCGTGTCAAGCGCACGCTTGTCTTATCCCACAAATGCTTAAAACAGTACACTCCAAATGCAAAAATAGTGTACTTTTGACCCCAAATAGGCATTTGATCTTTTGGGAACTCATTCTTAACATCTTAGTAGCGAATTATATGTGTTTGTTTGCTTAGGTTCCTGAGTGTTTCAAACGCACGCTTGTTTTTTCCAACGAATGCTTAAAACAGTGCAAATATACTCCGAACGAAATAATAGTGTACTTTTTACACCAAAAAAGCATTTGATAGTTGAGAACTCATTCTTAACATCTTAGAAGCATATTATGTGTTTATTTGCTTAAGTTCCAAGGCGTGTCAAACGTACGCTCGTTTGATTCCACGAATGGTTAAAACAGTGCAAATACACTCCAAATGAAAAAATAGTATACTTTTGAAACAAAAAAAGCATTTGATCTTTTGAGAAATCATTCTTAACCTCTTAGTGGTGTTTTATATGTGTTTATTGCTTAAGTTCCGAAGCATGTCAAACGCACGCTTGTTTTGTCCCAAAAATGGTTAAAACAATGCAAATACACTCCAAATGGTTAAATAGTGTTCTTTTGGCACCAAATAAGCATTTGATCTTTTGAGAACTCATTCTTAATGTCTTAGTAGCATATATATGTGTTTATTTGCTTAAGTTCTGAAGCATGTGATGTGAAAATTAACTTGACACACAAATTAAACCCTCTTTTTGACAGTTGTAGTATATGTATAAGTAGGGATCATTCTGGACCGGGGATTAGGAGGGATTGCTAAACACTTGAAACTGACTCAAAAACGTAAAAACAAAGTTTAAAACACTAAACTAGACTCAAAGAATGCAAGACTAAATTCTAAAACACTAAAACAACTCAAAAGACTCAAAACAGCACAAAAACACTCAAAACTGCCTAAAAACACAAACTGGGCAGTTTTGGACTCTAAACACTACTTTGGACTAAAATAAGGTTTTAACTTGACTCAAGACACTTAAAAACACAAATCAAAACAGATTTTAACTAATCTAACACTTCAAAATAAAGGGGGATTTGTTTTTGACGAATTTAAAACTAAAAACAGAATCTTTGCATAAAAAAACAAACTTTAGAAAAACGATTTTGATGAATTACGAAGGGTGAAGGGCTAGTTAGAGGGTCCTTCTCCACACATGATATATGCATATGAACCAATTTCTAGTTATTATTCCTTTAGACATGAATGACAACACCCCAAGTTAACCGTGACAGCACAAATTAACCATTAGATTTTCCTTAACTCATTGAATTGAATGGAAGACGCATTACAACCAAATTATCCTTATCAAGTCTCCTAACTATGACAGCATGATAGAAAACATATCAAAGGTCATTACATTCTTTGAAAATCATAAGTGTTGATGAGGCATTCGTAACTATGACAGCATGATACTCTTGCCTAGGATTTACTTAACATGATTGTACTAGCAACCTTTACTACTTGTGAATATAAGTTCATAACGATTAGGTGAAACTCCCTTATACTCTAGCATCAAATTCATGCATGCAAATTAAGTGTCGACCCCCAATTAACACACACAAACAAGTTTTAATAACTCAGTTAAGCAAATCACATTCTAGTCTTAAGAAACAATAACTGGACGTAATCAATTCATATAAAACATATAATCATGGCTTCAAATTCACCTCTAACTAAAAAGAAATTAGTTCCTCATGTCCACAAGCAAACAAACATAAATAAAATTAAACATTGAAAACAAAGAATAGAAAACACCTAGAAACGCTCCAGATTCCTTCCTTCCTTTGCAAGCTGCGGCACAATGAGTGTCTGGTGGATGGATGTAGGTGAGTTATGGTAGAGGGTGGTGGTCTGAATGATGCAGCAAAATAGTGTATTTATAGGCCTAGGGATTACTTGGCCTAGGTTGTCAAGGAAAAGGATTTAGGACACCAAACCAACAAGGAAAAGGCCATCTAGAAAGGTTGAGGCGCCAGATTTTTAGGGCTTCTAGAAAGGAGTGTTGTGGCATGTTTCTAGAACAAAAAGGCCTCCTAAAAACAGGTTTTAGGCATCCTAATATGAAAAGGAGTCCTTCTTGTAACTGGAATTAAGGTAGGATAAGATTAGGATAGGATAAGATAAGGTTGGATAAGGTTTTGGATAATGTTTTGGATAATTCTCCTTCTTTGTAGCTGATTCCTTATCTTCTTTGACTTGAATTAATTTCTTCAACTCTTTTGCACATTCCTAGCCTCTCTTGAACTTCAAATTCGTCCATCCATCTTGCTCTATACTTGTGATATCCATTCTTGGCCCAAAACTGCTCTAAAATGCTCCAAATTGCACTTTCTTGCCAACTTTGTCATTTGAACCTACAAACACACGAAAATAGCTTAAAACACTTAAATAAGTAGAAACTAACTAAGAAAATGCAAGGAAACAAGCTAACTAAGTCGCATAAATATGCTCCTATCAGCATGTCAATCGCACACTCATTTTTTCCCACGAATGCTTAAAACAGTGCAAATACACTCCAAATGGAAAAATATTATACTTTTGACCCCACATAGGCATTTGATCTTTTCAGAACTCATTCTTAACGTATTAGTAGAGTATTATATGTCTTTTGTTTGCTTAAGTTCGAGAGCGTGTCGAACGGACGCTCGTTTTGTCCCACGAATGCTTAAAACAATTCAAATACACTCCAAATGGTAAAATAGTGTACTTTTGACACGAAATAAGCATTTGTTCTTGTGAGAACTCATTCTTAACGTCTTATTACCATATTATATGTGTTTATTTGCTTAAGTTCCGAAGCATGTCAATCGCACACTCGTCCTATCCCACGAATGCTTAAAACAGTGCAAATACACTCCAAATGCTAAAATAGTGTACTTTTTACATGAAATAAGAATTTGTTCTTGTGAGAACCCATTCTTAACGTCTTATTACCATATTGTATGTGTTTATTTGCTTGAGTTCCAAAGCATGTCAATCGCACACTTGTTCTATCCCACGAATGCTTAAAACAGTGCAAATACACTCCAAATGGAAAAATAATGTACTTTTGACCCCAAATAGGCATTTGATCTTTTGGGAACTCATTCTTAACGTCTTAGTAGCGTATTATATGTGTTTATTTGCTTAAGTTCCGAAGCATGTGATGTGAAAATTAACTTGACACACAAATTAAACCCTATTGTTGACAATTGTAGTAAAGATGTAAGTAGGGATTGTTGTAGACCGGGAATTAACTAGGGATGCTAATCAACAAATATAAGACTTAAAAACACTAAATTAGACTCTATAGACTCAAAACTGACTCAAACCACTCAAAACAGCAACAAGCAATAAAAAAGACTCAATTCTAGACCTAACAAGTTATTCCAACGAAAATCAAAATTAATTTGACTCAAAAACTAAAAGAAAACAGATTTCAACTCAAATAACAAGACTCAATAAAAGGGGGATTGTTTTTGATAAATTTAAAACTTAAAACAGAAACTTTGCATAAAACACTTTATAAAACGAAATTGGTGAATTGAAAAAGGTGAAAGGCTGGTTAGAGGGTCATTCTCCACATATGGCATATGCATACAAACCAATTTCCAGTTATTATTCCTTTAGATTATGAATGACAACACCTCAAGTTAACCATGATAGCACAAATTAACCATCAGATTTTCCTTAACTCATTGAATTGGATGGAATACGCAACACAACCAAATTATCCTTATCAAGTTCCTAACTATGAAAAGCATGATAGAAAAACATATCAAAGGTCATTAAGTTCTTTGAAAACCATAAGCATTGACGAGGCATTCGTAACTATGAAAAGCATGATACTCCTGCCTAAAATTTACTTAGCATAATCATGACTAGTGACTTCCTCTACTTGTGAATATAAGTTCATAACGATTAGGTGAAACTCCCTTATACTCTAGCATCAAGTTCATGCATACAAATTAAGTGTCAACCCTCAATCCACATACATAAACAAGTTTTGATAACTCAGATAAGCAAATCACATTCAAGACTCAAGACACTAACTGGATGTAATCAATTCATATAAAACATATAATCATGGCTTCAAATTCACCTCTAACTAAAAAGAAATTAGTTCCTGATAGGAGCATATTTACATCACTTAGTTAGCTTGTTTCCTTGCATTTACGTTGTTAGTTCTTAGTTATTTTAGTATTTTAAGCTATTTTCGTGTGTTTGTAGGTCTAATGTGCAATGTATGCAAGAAAGTGCATTTTGGAGCAGTTTTGAGCACTAAATGGATTGCACATGCTTAGAGCTAAGTGGATGGACGAAATTGAAGATCAAATGAGCTTAGGATCAAATGAAGAATGAAGAGTTCGAAATTGGAAGCCAAGGTTTCTAAAGTTGGAAGTTTCTATTTGTGAAGGTTTCCATTTGTGCAAGTTTCCATTTGTGGAGGTTTCCATTTTTGGGGTTTCCGAAACATGTAGGTTGCCTAATTACTCATTCTAGAAGTCCAAAACCGTGCCTAACACATTCCCCTTTTGTTTCAATCCTTGCTGCACAAGGGAGAGGTTTTCTTGCCTATTTTCTGTCATAAAACACATTCCTCTTTTATTCTAATCCCTGCTGCACAAGGGAGAGGTTTTCTTGCCTATTTTCTGCCTAAAAATACTTCCCCTTTCTCTTACAAATCAATGCCACACCTTCTTTCCCTTTTTCTCTTAATTTCTGACCTTTAAAACACATTCATTTTCTCTCCTACATATTCTGCCAAATTTCACTTTCTTATTCTCTTTGATTTTCTGATTCTTTCTTACCTATTACATTGTGGAACCAAATTAGCTAAGTTATGAACCTTTCCTATTATTTTCTGATTGCCTTTCAACCCTGGCCCCATAAATAAAGCCATCCACACCATTTAGTCTCTCCCTCTCTGAACAGATTCTCTACACACTTTCTGACGAAAATCCACCTTCCATCCACCTATCTACCTATCCATCCTCTACCACCCATCACCACCAATTCTACACACCTTAACCCCTTGTGCCGCAGCTTTACAAAGAGAAGAAGGAAACCCTTGGACGTGCTTGCATTCAAGATGTTGGATTGCTGGAACGTTTCTAGGTGTAATCTATCTTTGTTTTCAATGTTTAATTTAATTTCTTTTTGTTTTGCTGTGAACATGAGGAGCTAATCCCTTTTGGCTAGGGGGAATTTCAAAGCCATGAACATACTTGCAATATGAATTGATTACCTTCAGTTGTGATTTCATAAGTTGTGAATTCAATTTGTTTAACTGCTTGATTGATAACTTATTTGTGTATGTTTATTAAGAGTGCACACTTAGTTTGCATGCATGAATTTGATGCTAGAATATAAGGGAGTTTCACCTAATAGTTACAAACTTATATTCACAAGTAGTGGAGGTCGCTTATAAACGATCGCGGTAAATGAATTCTTGGCAGGAGTTTCATGCTCATCATAGTAACGAATGCCTCGTCAATACTTATAGTTTTCATGATGCTTAATGATCTTTGATTGTATCGTTATTGTGCTGTTCACGTGAAGGACTTTTAGAGAATGCTTTGAATTGTTGTATGCTCTTTCCCATCCAAATCAATAACTTAAGGAGAACTTGAAGGTTAATTTAAGCGGACCTAATGAACCTGGGGTGTTGAGTTTCATGATTTATCGAAAGAACAACTGAAAATTGGTTTATGTGCAAGTGTGTCATGTGTGGAGAAGAACCCTCTAGCTAGTCCATCATCCATCCAAAACACCTAATTTCGTCCAAATCTGTCTAGTTCTAGTTTCTGTTTTGTTTTACTTTATTTTCGTCCAAAACCCAATCCCACTTTACTTTGTTGTGTTAATTAGGTTAGAATCTGTCCAATTTGTGTTTTCAAGTTTTTTGAGTCAAGTTCAAGTTAATTTTTGTCCAAATAACTCCCTAGAGTCTGTTTTGAGTCTAATTCATTGTTTTGTGCTGTTTTGAGTCTTTCTAGTTAGTTTTGAGTCTTTTCAGTTTGTATTGAGTCTATAGAGTCTAGTTAAGTGTTTTTAAGTTTCTTTTTGTGTTTTTGTGTTTTAAAGTCAGTTTAGTTTAGATTAGCAATCCCTCCTAATCCCCGGTCCAGAACGATACCTACTTATACATATACTACAATTGTCAACAAGAGGGTTTAATTTGTGTGCTTGTTTTACATTGCATCAAATTTTTGGCGCCGTTGCAGGGGATTAGCAACTTTGCTAATCCCTTGGGTCTTTTCTTTCTGTTTACTTTTAATTTGTTTCAGATTCTGACTTTGTTTTGTTCTTGTTTTTAGGTACTAGTTTATGACTCGGAGTTCTGAAACTGTTCATAAGAATATCTTGGACTTTGACGACGATTTTGAGAGGACTTTGAGAAGGCAGAGGAACCAGCAAGAATCTAATCCACCTAGCCCTGAACCTGAGCTTGAAGAACCAATGCTAGAAGAGGAAGAAGAGCCCACGGCTCAAGTATTAGAGGAAGTACAAGCCATGGCAGCGGACAATCAAACAATCAAGGAGCTCTCTGCTTCGGGATTCGCCAATGTCGGCCCCTATGTATTCAATACCTCAGGGTTGCCCAAGACAAAACTGATGAGTTTGAATTGAAGTCCAGTTTGTTGCACCACATCCCGAAGTTCCATGGGCTGTCCATGGAGGATCCAAACAAGCACTTGAAGGAGTTCGAAGTGGTGTGTTCAAGCATGACCCCTATCAATGTTGATGGAAGCATATTGGAGATGAAAGCTTTTCCATTCTCTCTAATGGACAAGGCTAAAGATTGGTTGTATGAACTAGCCCCCGGAACTGTCACATCATGGGAGAGCATGAAACGGGCGTTTCTGGAAAAGTTTTTCCCAACTTCTCGAGTCATTCTTCTACACAAAAGGATTAGTGGAATTCAGCAAGACGAAGGTGAATCATTTCCCACTTATTATGAACGTTTTAAATCTCTTGTTGCTTCATGTCCACAGCACCAAATGAAGGAGGAGCTTCTTCTTCAATATTTCTACGAAGGGCTTCTGCCCATTGAACGCCAAATGCTAGATGCCTCAGCGGGTGGAGCGTTGGTGGACAAGACACCCATGGCTGCCAAGATCTTGATTGCTAATCGAGCTTTGAACGCTCAACAATATGAAGGGGTTGGACAAAGAGGAACCCCACAGCAGCAAGTAAATGAGGTAAGTTCCACATCTGACATTTAATCCCAATTAACTAATCTTACTTCCATTGTGTCTCAGATGGCTGAAAGGATGAAGATGCAAGGATCAAGTATGTGTGGCCTGTGTTCTATCAAAGGACACCCCTCTGATAAGTGCCCGCAACTAATTGAGAATGGTGGATGGGAATCTGCCAATGCAGCGGGTTTTGGAGGCCAAAACCAACCAAGGAACGATCCATATTCTAATACGTATAATCCAGGTTGGAGAGACCATCCAAATTTCAAGTAGAGGGAGCCCCAACAATCTCAACAACAAGGAGGTTTTAGACAGCAACCCCCAGGCTTCTACACCAAGCCATATGCACCCACATAAGTTCCGCAACAATCTACCCCAAATGCTTCAGGTACATCTTTAGATAATGATACACTTCTTAAGCTATTAACCAATTTGTCTCAGGGACAAGAAAATCAAGCCAAAGCAATGCAAAACCAAGACAAAAGGGTGGATCATTTGGAGAAACAAATTGGGCAGATTGCAGAATTTGTAGGGAAATTTCGAGACCAAGGCCAACTCCCTAGTTCAACCATTCCAAATCCGAAGGGAGGTTTCGAAACTGCAAAAGCCATATTGTTGAGAAATGGAAAAGAAGTTGGGGCAGGTACACAACCATCAACATTAGGTCACAAAGAAGATGAAAAACTTTAATTTGAAGAGGAGGAACAAAGCCAACCCACGGCAAGGGTGGATACACCTTTGCCACAGGCCCTAAGTGCTCCTAAACCATCAAATCTGTCCAACAAGGGTAAGAATGTGTCAAATTCAGTTCCTACTAATGTTTTTCCTTCGAATGTTCCTTTTCCTAGCAGGTTCATGCAAATAACGAAAGAAGAAGCTGAAAAGGACATTCTTGAGACATTTAGGAAAGTTCAAGTCAATATACCACTTTTGGATGCAATAAAGCAAGTGCCAAGGTATGCCAAATTTTTGAAAGAACTTTGCACAACTAGAAAGAGAGTTTCGAACAAGGAGGTTGTGAAGGTAAGTGAAAATGTTTCAGCCGTATTGCTACTTAAACTGCCCCCTAAATGCAAAGACCCCAGTAGTTTTACGATTCCTTGTGTAATTGGCACTAATCGGTTTGAACATGCAATGCTTGACTTAGGTGCATTTATAAATGTCATGCCTTATTCTATTTATGCATCTATGAATTTGAGTGACTTGAAAAAGGATGGTGTGATCATACAATTGGCTGATCGTTCTAACGCTTATCCAAAAAGAGTATTGGAGGATGTTTTAGTACAGGTGAATCATTTAGTCTTCCCGGCTGATTTTTATGTTTTAGACATGGAAGATTCAGCCCATTCCACCTCTTTGCCGATTCTCCTTGGTAGGCCATTCATGAAGACAGCCCGCACCAAGATTGATGTGTTCAAAGGAACATTGTCAATGGAATTTGATGGGGAAGTGATTGATTTCAGTATTTCTGAAACTATGAGATATCCTAATGATGATCACTCTTGTTTTTCTGTTGATATTATTGATTCTTTGGCGCAGGGGCATTTTGAAGATTTGCATGACGATGCACTTGAAATGGTGATTACAAGAGGAATGGAAATCAACAACAAGTGGGCAGAACCTATGCTAACCCACGGCACACATGAACCAATCCATGCCGTGCCTCCTTGTGAGGAATTCATTGAGATGGCTGCTGCCCTTGAGTCGTTACCTAAGCGTGATGGTAAGTCTCCTAACTTTGATTCAATTCCCATTTCGAGTAATAAGTTGCTTCCTTCAGTAATTCAGGCACCTACCCTTGAACTTAAACCGTTACCAAACCATTTGAAGTACGTTTTCTTGGGGGAAAAAGAGACCTTACCTGCCATTATTTCCTCATCCCTCACGGCACAAGAAGAAGAGAAGCTAGTGCGTGTTTTAAGGGAGTTCAAATATGCCCTAGGTTGGACCTTAGCCGACATCAAGAGGATAAGCCCTACAACTTGTATGCATCACATATTTCTTGAGGAGGGGGCCAAACTAACTAGAGAGGCTCAACGCCGTCTCAACCCTCCGATGATGGAAGTTGTAAAAAATGAGATAATCAAGCTACTTGATTGTGGAGTGATCTATCCAATCTCCGATAGTCGTTGGGTTTCACCTGTGCAATGTGTTCCAAAGAAATCTGGAGTGACTGTGGTCAAGAATGCCGAAAAGGAGCTTGTGCCTACTCGAATCCAAACAGGTTGGAGGGTTTGTATCGATTATCGGAAGCTCAACGCCACCACAAGGAAGGATCACTTCCCATTGCCATTCATTGATCAAATGCTTGAAAGGTTAGCAGGTTATGCATTCTATTGTTGTCTTGATGGTTATTCTGGTTATAATCAAATTGTCATAGCACCTGAGGACCAAGAAAAAACCACTTTCACATGCCCATTTGGTACATTTGCTTGTCGTCGTATGCCATTTGGTTTATGCAATGCACCTGCCACATTTCAAAGATGCATGATGAGCATATTTTCTGATTATGTTGAGAAAATTATTGAAGTTTTCATGGATGATTTCAGCGTTTTTGGTGATTCATTTGATGGGTGTTTGCATAATCTCAGTTTGATCTTAAAACGATGCGTTGAAACTAACCTTGTTCTCAATTGGGAAAAATGTCATTTCATGGTTAAACAAGGCATAGTTTTAGGTCATATCATCTCTGAAAATGGTATTGAGGTTGATAAGTCTAAAATAGATCTTGTACGCTACTTACCCTTTCCTACTTCGATTAGAGAGGTTTGTTCTTTTCTTGGTCATGCAGGACCGTCTCCTACAAAAGGAAGTGTCTTTTGAATTCAACGAGGCGTGTGAGAAAGCATTCAACCATCTCAAGGCCTTACTCACCACGGCACCAATCATCACCCCACTAGATTGGAGCATTCCCTTCGAGCTCATGTGTGATGCATCGGATTATGCACTTGGAGTTGTTTTGGGCCAAAGGAAAAACAAGCAGCAACATGTCATTTATTATGCTTCACGCACCTTAAATGATGCTCAATTGAACTATTCCACAACTGAAAAAGAACTTTTGGCTGTTGTATTATCAAGCAGATTTTAGAGAAGACCGTTGGGCCAACTAGAAAGGATTGGAGCTTGCATTTGGAGGATGCACTGTGGGCATATCGAACGGCTTACAAAACGCCCATTGGCATGTCCCCATTTCGGCTCATCTATGGCAAGCCATGCCATTTACCCGTGGAGCTTGAGCACAAGGCACATTGGGCGGTCAAGACCTTCAATATGGATGTGGACACGGTTGGAAATCACAGAAAACTTCAATTGAATGAACTTGAAGAGATTAGGCATGACGCTTATGAGAATGCTCCCATTTACAAAGAGAAGACCAAGGCATTCCATGACAAGATGATTCGAGGCAAAACATTCTCAATTGGGCAGAAAGTGTTGCTATTTAACTCCCATCTTCATTTATTCCTCGGTAAGCTACGTTCTAAGTGGGTGGGTCCATTTGTTATTACTAATGTTTTTGTGCATGGTGCAGTCCAAATACAAAGTTTGAAAACTGGACAAGAATTCAAGGTGAATGGGCATCGATTGAAGCCCTACTATGAGAACTTTGTTGAGCATGTAGTGGAGGAGATTCCCCTACATGCCGTGGGCTCCAATGGGGAGTGAATGCGATCTTCGTCCGGCTGCAAGACGTTAAAGCAAGCGCTACTTGGGAGGCAACCCATGCATTCAACAAAGGAAGATCTAGGAATCACTCCACTTCCAGATTTGCGTTCCTACAACCTTTCTCTTTGTTGTTGTTTCGTTTCTGCCATGTTAAGTTGTTTAGTTGTTGTTTGTTTGTTTACTTATGATTTGTGTGCATTTATGCTTTAAACATTGAGGACAATGTTTGATTTAAGTGTGGGGGGGGGGGGGGGTAGACAAGTTGTTTTGCATGAAATTCGTGGGATTTTATCACCCATTGCTTCTAGAGTTGTCCTTGCTGTTTTTAAGTGTTTTTAAGCTATTTTGGAGTCTTTTAGTGTGTTTTGCCTTAAAAATCCGAAAATCTCATAAAAATTTTGAAAAAAATTGTTTTGAAAAACCCAAAAAGAGTTGTTTTTGTGTGTTTGTTTGTCTTAGGTACCTACCAACACAATGATGAGGATTTGGTTTTTAATTGCATGACTGTTAAAGAGAGTTATAAACATGGATGAAAGTTTGATTTATTCTTTGGTTTATGCTTGGTTGTGGTTATAATTTATGAATTCATATGCAATCATGAAAAGGAAAAATCAGTTTTTATGACATGCTTGAAGGAAGGAACTCAAACTAATGCTACATCCCTGTGAGACTTGAGCCTAAACGTTCTTTTGGTGAGTTATTAATCTGTGATTTCTTTGGTTTCTAAAGTCGTTGCATGATCTCATTATTCTTTGCTTGGTTGCTACTTAGAAGGCGTTTCATCATTTAGTTCCAAATACTAGAACTCATGCCTGTTCCATTCAAAGCATAACATTGATTTGCATAACACATATCAAGATGAAGTTATGTGGTGACCACCATAGCCAAACAGCCGTACCCCCTTTTCATATGTTTTGTAGGTTTAACCCCTTTGAGCCTTGTTTAGCCTATGTTCTTTGTTAACCCCATTATCCTTACCTAGCCTAGTGTAGGACTATCCATACCCTTGTTCTTAATGGATAGTGAAGCATGACTTAAAATGAATTCGTTTTGATCTACATTATGCAGTAAATTAAGTGTGGGGGAAGGATTGGTTGTTTTAAGCTCAGTTCTACATTTTGTTTTTCAAAAGAAAAGAAAATTCGTGGAAAAAAGAAAAGAAAAAGAAAAAGTTGTGAAAAGAATGAAAAAGAGTTTGAAAAGAAGAAAGAATGAGTTTAAGAGTGTTGATTGTTGAAGAAAGGGTCCAAAACATCAAATCTGGCCCTAAAATGTGTAAATCTCCCTTTTTTGTTCAAATTTAAATTTCTGCATTCCAAAGTGAATTCTAAGTGTTGATTTCATTGCTTTGCTTGCTATTCTTTAAGAACCCTTGTTTTCCATATCCTTTCTTTCTTACCCAACACCCCCAAGCCCCGTTACAACCCTTTAACTTCGTTCTTGGGTGTTGTGTGTTTCAATATGTGGAGTTTGGAATTGGTATGAGCATATGGTGTCACTGGTTCTCGCATCTAAGTAGTAGCATTCCATTCTTGAGATCATATCTAAATATGCTTATTAACTCCAGAAAATACTTTTTTTGTTGCAACATATGTGAGTATTAGTTTTCATGTTTACATCAATCTTCTCACACCTAGTGTAGGGTGTGTAGTCAGAAAATCTGAGTGAAAATAGACTGCATATCTAGTAAGGAATGGAGGGAATTCTCTATGGCAAGTTACTACATTCAAAATGTTGTTTTAATTGATTAAATGCGAGCTAATGAATGGTGACTATGATTAAGTATGTGCTCAAGGGTAAGGATGACTAAAATCTGTGCAAGTTATGATTTTTAATACGTCATGTGCATTGGAAATCCCTAAGGCAATTGTTGGAAGGTTTAGATTGAGTTTTGTTTCTTTTGTTTCTTTTGTTTTGCTCGAGGACTAGCAAAAGCTAAGTGTGGGGGTATTTGATAGGAGCATATTTAGATCACTTAGTTAGCTTGTTTCCTTGCATTTACGTTGTTAGTTCTTAGTTATTTTAGTATTTTAAGCTATTTTCGTGTGTTTGTAGGTCTAATGTGCAAAGTATGCAAGAAAGTGCATTTTGGAGCATTTTGGAGCAGTTTTGAGCACTAAATGGATTGCACATGCTTAGAGCTAAGTGGATGGACGAAATTGAAGATCAAATGAGCTTAGGATCAAATGAAGAATGAAGAGTTCGAAATTGGAAGCGAAGGTTTCTAAAGTTGGAAGTTTCTATTTGTGAAGGTTTCCATTTGTGCAAGTTTCCATTTGTGGAGGCTTCCATTTTTGGGGTTTCCAAAACAAGTAGGTTGCCTAATTACTCATTCTAGAAGTCCAAAACCGTGCCTAACACATTCCCCTTTTGTTTCAATCCTTGCTGCACAAGGGAGAGGTTTTCTTGCCTATTTTCTGTCATAAAACACATTCCTCTTTTATTCTAGTCCCTGCTGCACAAGGGAGAGGTTTTCTTGCCTATTTTCTGCCCAAAAATACTTCCCCTTTCTCTTACAAATCAATGCCACACCTTATTTCCCTTTCTCTCTTAGTTTCTGACCTTTAAAACACATTCCTTTTCTCTCCTACATATTCTGCCAAATTTCACTTTCTTATTCTCTTTGATTTTCTGATTCTTTCTTACCTATTAAATTGTGGAACCAAATTAGCTAAGTTATGAACCTTTCCTATTATTTTCTGATTGCCTTTCAACCCTGGCCCTATAAATAAAGCCATCCACACCATTTAGTTTCTCCTTCTCTGAACAGATTCTCTACACACTTTCTGACGAAAATCCACCTTCCATCCACCTATCTACCTATCCATCCTCTACCACCCATCACCACCAATTCTACACACCTTAACCCCTTGTGCCGCAGCTTTACAAAGAGAAGAAGGAGACCCTTGGACTTGCTTGCATTCAAGACGTTGGATTGCTAGAACGTTTCTAGGTGTAATCTATCTTTGTTTTCAATGTTTAATTTAATTTCTTTTTGTTTTGCTGTGAACATGAGGAGTTAATCCCTTTTGGCTAGGGGGAATTTCAAAGCCATGAACATACTTGCAATATGAATTGATTACCTTCAGTTGTGATTTCATAAGTTGTGAATTCAATTTGTTTAACTGCTTGATTGATAACTTATTTGTGTATGTTTATTAAGAGTGCACACTTAGTTTGCATGCATGAATTTGATGCTAGAATATAAGGGAGTTTCACCTAATAGTTACAAACTTATATTCACAAGTAGTGGAGGTCGCTTATAAACGATCACGTTAAATGAATTCTTGGCAGGAGTTTCATGCTCATCATAGTAACGAATGCCTCGTCAATACTTGTAGTTTTCATGATGCTTAATGATCTTTGATTGTATCGTTATTGTGCTGTTCACGTAAAGGACTTTTAGAGAATGCTTTGAATTGTTGTATGCTCTTTCCCATCCAAATCAATAACTTAAGGAGAACTTGAAGGTTAATTTAAGCGGACCTAATTAACCTGGGGTGTTGAGTTTCATGATTTATCGAAAGAACAACTGAAAATTGGTTTATGTGCAAGTGTGTCATGTGTGGAGAAGAACCCTCTAGCTAGTCCATCATCCATCCAAAACACCTAATTTCGTCCAAATCTGTCTAGTTCTAGTTTCTGTTTTGTTTTACTTTATTTTCGTCCAAAACCCAATCCCCCTTTGCTTTGTTGTGTTAATTAGGTTAGAATCTGTCCAATTTATGTTTTCAAGTGTTTTGAGTCAAGTTCAGGTTAATTTTCGTCCAAATAACTCCCTAGAGTCTGTTTTGAGTGTAATTCATTGTTTTGTGCTGTTTTGAGTCTTTCTAGTTAGTTTTGAGTCTTTTCAGTTTGTATTGAGTCTATAGAGTCTAGTTAAGTGTTTTTAAGTTTCTTTTTGTGTTTTTGTGTTTTAAAGTCAGTTTAGTTTAGATTAGCAATCCTTCCTAATCCTCGGTCCAGAACGATCCCTACTTATACATATACTACAATTGTCAACAAGAGGGTTTAATTTGTGTGCTTGTTTTACATTGCATCAGTTCCACATGTCTAACATAGTTGAAAACAAATCTAAAATAAACATTGAACTAAAACTAAGGATAGAAAAAACCCAGAAATGCTCCAACACTCCAAAGTAGGTTGCGACACTCGCTTGGATGGTGGCACGGCACAAAGCTCATCTTCTCCTTCCTTCCTTGTTGCGGCACTCGATGAATTTCTGTGTATATAGTGTGAATTGTGGTGGTGGATGGATGTAGGTGAGTTATGGTGAAGGATGGGTAGTTATTTATGCGGCACAAAGGGTTCTATTTATAAGGAGAAAAGAAGGCACGAAATTGGGTGAGAAAAGGACTAGGGTGCACCAAAATCTAAAAGGAAAAGGATTGCACAATCCTAGGAGGAAAGGGATTGCAGGTTCTAAAGCTTCTAGAAGAGGGAGAGGCGCCAGATTTATAGGACAAGGGATAAGTCTTCTAGAAAGCATGTTTTGTGGCTGATTTCTAGAAGAACTAGGGATAAGGTGCAGCACCTTTATAGGAACAGGTAAACCTTCTAGAACTCAGGTTTGTAGGTCCCTTTGCAGCTGGAATTAAGGTGAAAAAGATTAGGATAGGATAAGGTAAGGTTTGGATAAGATAAGGCTATTTGGATAATGTTTTGGATAATGTCTCCTTCTTTTGAGCTGATTCCTTATCTTCAATGTCTTGAATTTAATTTTTTCAACTCTTTAGCACATTCCTAGCCTCTTTTGAACTTCAAATTCGTTCATCCACCTTGCTCCATATATGTGCTATCCATTCCAAGCCCAAAACTGCTCTAAAATGCTCCAAAATGCACTTTCTTGCCAACTTTGCCAATTGGACCTACAAACACACGAAAATAGCTTAAATCACTATAATAAATGGAAACTAACTAAGTAAATGCAACGAAACAAGCTAACTAAGTCTCATAAATATGCTCCTATCAGCATGTCAATCCCACACTCGTTTTATCCCTTGAATGCTTAAAACAGTGCAAATACACTCCAAACGAAAAAATAGCGTACTTTTGAAACCAAAAAAGCACTTGATCTTTTGAGAACTCATTCTTAACATCTTAGCGTATTATATGTGTTTATTTGCTTAAGTTCAGAAGCATGTCAAACGCACGCTCTTTTTGTCCCTCGAATGCTTAAAACAATGCAAATACACTCCAAATGAAAAAATAGTGTACTTTTGACACCAAAAAAGCATTTGAACTTTTGAGAACTCATTCTTAACATCATAGTAGCATATTATATGTGTTTCTTTGCTTATGTTCTGAAGCATGCCAAATGTACACTCTTTTTTTCAAATGAATGTTTAAAACAGTGCAAATATACTCCAGATGAAAAAATAGTGTGCTTTTGACACCAAAAAAGCATTTGATCTTCTGAGAACTCTTTCTTAATATCTTAGTAGCATATTATATGTGTTTATTTTCTTTAGTTCGGAACCATGTCAAACACATGCTCATTTTGTCCCACGAATGCTTAAAACAATGCAAATGCACTCCAAACGGCAAAATAGTGTACTTTTGACACCAAATAAGCATTTGATCATTTCAGAACTCATTTTTAACATCTTAGTAGCGTATTATATATGTTTATTTGCTTAAGTTCTGAAACATGTCAATCACACGCTCGTTTTATCCCACCAATGCTTAAAATAGTGCAAATACACTCCAAATGGAAAAATAGTGTACTTTTGACACCAAATAAGCATTTGGTGTTTTAAGAACTCATTCTTAACTTCTTAGCAGCGTATTATATGTGTTTATTTGCTTATGTTCCGAAGCATGTCAAACGCACGCTCGTTTTATCCCACGAATGTTGAAAACAATGCAAATACACTCCAAATGAAAAAAATAGTGTACTTTTGACACCAAAAAAGCATTTGATCTTTTGAGAACTCATTCTTATCGTCTTAGTAGCGTATTATATGTGTTTATTTGCTTAAGTTCCTAAGCATGTCAAACGCACGCTCGTTTTATCCCACGAATGCTTAAAACAATGCAAATACACTCCAAATATGGCACTTGAAAAGATGTAAAACAACATGGAGAATCCGACACAGATTTTGAAAAACAATCAATTGAATTAGAAGATAGAGGAAGAGCTTCAAACACTATGTTCAGCAGAGTTTCACCAAGCACATCTACGGGTGGCTCATCATGCTGTTGTTTGACAAATCTCCCTGGAAAAGGAATTGGTGGAACATATGGCTTGGGAGGAATGTAAGGCTCTTCATCTTCGTAAAGCTCAGGACCCTCACTATGAAAATATGCACAGCAAGCTTCCTTTGGTTGTTCCTCTATCTCTTCTTGATCATCACCACCGAATTGATGTTCATTTAACGTTTGGACAATCTGCCCCAACTTAGTTAGTGCTAAAGAGTGGTTCTGAATAATGCTACTCTTTGATTGTTGAAATTGCAAATTGTTTTGAGTGAGCATCTTCAAAGTGTCCTCCAAAGTAGTGTCAAAGGATTCCTGCTGTGATGGAGGTGCAAATGCTTGATTTGGAGCTTGTATGTTGTTCCAAGAGTCATGATGAGAGTTCTTCCAAGCAGGGCTATATGTATTTGGCAATGGTTGCAGTGGCCCTTGGTTAGAGAAACACGTGCGGTGTGATTGTTCTCGAACAAATGTAGGAAACTCATCTCTCCTTGGGCAGAATTGAAGGGGACGGCCAATTTTAGCACATAACGGACATTCACCATACATCTTTCTATACCACCTAAAATCAAACAACCTAAAATATAAATTAAAAATCTAAACTAAGGAAAGAAAAACATATAGGGTTTATAAAGCAAGCAATTATAGGGGATTGAAATCAGTCCCCAGCAACGGCACCAAAATTTTGTTGTGTTCCTTTCAAGTGCAAATATAAGGATAGTATAATGGCACAAGTAAGGGTGTTGAACCATAGGGACTGATTAGAACTCTGCAAATTACTAGCTTTATGTGAACCCTCACTAACAATGAAAATGAAAACTGAATTTAGATTTTTGTTTTGGAAGCTAAAGTAACTTAAAATGCAAGACAAGATAAGGATGAATGATAAATTGATTCAGAAACGATGGGAATGGAACTAGGGATACCGATTTCACCATTACAAGGCAATTCCATGAAATTTAAGTCAAAACGCATTCAACTCTCCAATCTGCAACTAGGGTTTGTCTTACTTATTTATGATCATCCATTTGATGTGTGGTTGTGATCAAGTACTCCTAATCTGCAACCTAGTTGTGATGTTCAACTAAGATTACCAATTAAGAATCCATTAAGAATAAGAAAACTCCAAAGAACCAAAGAAATCACATGGTAGGATGTTTGCATAGCAGTTTCTTCATTCATTCCCATGTCCACCAAGATTAAGCATGATGTGTACTATAACCTTGATCAAATAATTCATAAGCAGCCCTAATAGTGATCAAACATTAAGATTAACAAAAAAATTATATTATAAAATCAGTGAATGAAACAAGAACACAGATTGGTAATTTGAATACTTTAACTTAATAACATAGAGTAGGTTTGCAAGGCTACATCGAAATCCCCAGCTATGAACTTAATTACACAACATGATTACAGAAAATATTAATATCAAGAACAACATGAGTGAACTTAAAGTTCATAGAAGAAACCCCCTTGAAGCAATTCTGATGTTGAACTTTTCCAAGAACAACGCGACTGCGTGGTTTCTTTGGTGGCTGCCGATGGTGAATGGAGAAAGGATTTTGTTTCTGGAAGAAAGGCCAAAGAAAGAGAAGAGAGAGAGCTATGGGTATCCCCAAGGGGAAGCTTATGTAAAAGTGGCTGAAACTTTCAGTTTTATAAGGTTAAACAGGCTGTTATAGAATGCCAAAACATCCCAGTAATGGAGCATTTATTTAAGTCGTTTTTTGTTGTTATTGGTTTCTTAAAGAGCCATATTCATCACCATATTCAATTGTACACTTTGAATCTCTCTCTACATCAGAATCCTTATTCAATTCTCCACTTTCAGCACCATTTTGCTTTCTTTACCCTCAAATGGCTCTAAAATACAATTAACTGCACATTAACACAAATGAGAGTAAAAAGCAACCAGTTTAACTCAACAATATAACAATGAGACTAGGAATGGATGGTATGAATGTATGAAATATATGAGTTATCACATATATTTTCTTTTCATAAGTAATTACGTATTCAATATACAACCGTTTGGAAAACAACCAGCTTCCCGAAGTGGACTAGTCGAAATACTTTGCCAAGGGTAGTAATACAACAATATAGCTTTCTGCATAATACAAGTCTTAAAAAACAGGGCAATTAAACAAAACATCCCCTTCGGCTTTTATACCATTCTAGGGTTTAGGCATTTGCATATATATATTATACTAGTTTTGCAAACAATAGCTAATCCACGACAGATTAACCGAAAGAAATATTAATAAGAATTAGCTAAACGGAAAGGATAAAGAGAGTTGAGAATATGAACCCATACTGCAAGTTGACATCCCAAGCGAGAAGGATATGAATATCTTCAACTCCCTTCCTTCCATTCGTCCTTTCTTCTCTTTATTTTTGGGTTGACTAATGGGGAGAAACCAATAAGCTCGTAAGGCTGCTCGTCAGGACTATCTGCACATCCGCTCCCAGTTCTTTCTCTCTTCCCTGATAGCGTTTTGGTGATCAGACTCACAGGACTCGTTCCCCATGGGTGTCCCCTCAAACCTCCCCAAAAAAATCAAGAGAAGAGGGAGTCATCCCGCAAAAGGGAATTGGGTCCCCCTCCCCCCTTTTTTTACTTTGCTTCTTTCCTTTTTCTCGATCCTTCTCGACCTCTCATTTTTCTTCTTTCTTTATTATTTTATTCTATCATTATTACTTTATATCTAGTGCTATTATCTTTTTCACTACTTTACATATAATGATTTATACGTGTTCCGTAAAATCTTTCATCTAGTTCCAATTTTCTTATGATCAGTAGTTCATAATAATGAGTGTTGTCAGAATATAGAAATTAATATGTCACATGTGTCCTGACTAGTAAATCAATGAAAGTCGACACATAACCTCTAAGGACATTTTGATCATTTCACATTAAATAAAATAAAATTATGGACGGGTTGTAACAAAATAAGCATTTGATCTTTCAAGAACTCATTCTTAACATCTTAGTAGCGTATTATAAGTGTTTATTTGCTTAAGTTCCAAAGCGTTGATAGGAGCATATTTATGTAACTTAGTTAGCATGTTTCCTTGCATTTACTCAGTTAGTTTATGTTTATTAGAGTGTTTTAAGCCATTTTCATGTGTTTGTAGGTCCAAAGGGCTAAAGAGGCAAGAAAGTGCATTTTGGTGCCTTTTGGAGCATTTTTGGGTCAAGAATGGATAGCACATGCAATGAGCAAGGTGGATGGATAAATTTAAAGACCAGAAGAGGCTAGGAATGTGCTACAAATCTGGAGAAATTAATTCAAGAAAAAGGAAGTTAAGGAGCCCAGCAAGAAAGAATGAATGTTAGCCAAGTTTCCTGATCCTATATTACTTTATTTCCAGCTGAAAAAAGGATCTCAAATCAATTTAGGACACTTAAATAAATGTTCTAGAAGACCTAATTACATTCCCAATAGGTGCGGCACATTACTTACCCCTTTCCTTGCCTTGCAAAGACTTTCCCTTTTTCCTTTTCCTTGCCGCAAATCACCTTCTCTTTCTTTCTTGGATTCTGACATTTAATTACCCTTTTTCCTTGAGGATTTGATGTACAAATCTGTACCCAAAATTAAATAGGATTTTAACTTGATGTGAAATTAAATTGCACTCAAACTTAAACCCTATTGATGTAGTGACAAGAGCATATTTATGCGACTTAGTTAGCTTGTTTTCATGCATTAACGTCCTTAGTTCTTAGTTAATTTTGTATTTTGAGTTATTTTCATGTGTTTGTAGGTTCTAAGTGTCAAAATGGCAAGAAGAAGCGATTTGGAGCATTCTAGAGCATTTTTGGGCCAAGATTGGGTAGTGCAAGCATGGAGGCAAGTTGATGGACGAATTTGAAGACAAAAAGGCTTGAAATTAGCCATAAGACACTCTTTCTAGAAGTTCTATCCCTTGTCCTACAAAAGTGGCGCCCCAAACCCTTCTAGAAGCCCCAAAATCTGTCATAAAACATATCCCTTCTAGAATCCTTTTTCCTTGCCTTGCAAGGCATTCCCTTGCCCTTATCCTATTGTGCCGCACCTCTCAAGCCCTTTCCCTCTTGGATTCTGATTTGTTAGGCCCTTTTCCTTGTGGATTTAGGTTCTACAAATCTTTTTCAGAAATTAATTGGACCACAATTCCTTTTCCAAATTAAATGCCGCACCCTAGGCCTTTATTCCTTAATTTCTGTTAAGCCCAAGTACAAATCTGATTTCTCTAGGGTTTTGAGGTGCCTATATATACATGTTTTAGGGTTTTACTGCAGGGAACCAACCATTCATCACAGAAATCCTGCCTTTGCCGCACTCCATCCACCCTAATCTATCTCTGACCCATTCATACATCCATACACATCCATAGTCTCTGGTGCCGCAACAAGGTGGGGAAGAAGAAGAACCTGTGCATTTCATGCTTGCAGATTGGAGCGTTTTAGGTGTACTTCGTTCTTGTTTTCAATGTTTATTTTGTTATTACTTTCTGATTTTGCTGTAATCATGAGTGGTTAAATCCCTAATTAGTTAGGGGGAAGTTTCAAGCCATGAACATGTTTGAGATATGAATTGATTTCATCCAATTGTGATTTGATAAGTTGTGATTGCAATTCAATTAACTGTTTTATTCATAACTGATTCTTGTATGTTGATTAAGGATGCATACTTAGTTTTCATGCTTGAGTTAGATGCTAGAATATAAATGAGTTTCACCTAATCGTTACAAGTTTATATTCATGAGTAGTGAAGGTTGATTGTCACAATCGCGTTAATTGAATTCTTGGCAAACGTATCATGCATTCATAGTTACAATTGTCTCGTCAACACTTATGATTTTCATGGAACGTAATGATCTCTGATTGTATCTCTATTATGCATTCATGTAGGGGACTTTTGGAGAATGATTTGGGTTGTCGCATGCATTCATCCAATTCAATGAGTAAAGGAAAGTCTGAGGGTTAATTTGTGCATCACGGTTAATCTGGGGAGTTGAGCTTCATAGTTTATTGAAAAGCAATTGGAAATCGATTCATGTACAAGTGTGTCATGTGTGGGGAACGGACCTCTAACTAATCTATCCATCATCTTATTTCCTAAATTCGTTTTACAATTTGTTTAGTTTTACAAATTGTTTCTTTGTTTCAATTTCGTCAGAACCAAAACCCCCCTTTTACTTTCTTGTTTCAAAGTGTTTAAAATCTGTTTTGTTTGTGTTTTAGAGTGTTTTGAGTTAACTCAAAACCCTAAATTCGTCCAAAGTTGTGTTTAAAGTCCAAAACTGCCCAGTTTGTGTTTTTAGGCAGTTTTGAGTGTTTTTGAGTTGTTTGAAGTCTTTTGAACCTGTTTTGAGTCCCTTGAGTCTTTCCAAACGTTTTTAACTTTGTTTTTGTGTTTTGAGTTAGTTTAGAGGTTTTAGCAAGCCTTCCTAATCCCCAGTTTAGAACGATCCCTACTTGCATTTATACTACGATTTGACAACAAGAGGGTTTAATTTGAGTGCTTAACTTTTATCACATCATGTAGTATATGAAAGTAGGGATTGTTCTAGGCCGGGGATTAGAAGGGATGCTAATCAACACAATTTAAACTCTAAAACACTAAACTAGACTCAAAAACAGAAAACTAGACTCTAATGACTCAAAATAAACTAGAATGACTCAAAACAGCACAAAACAAACAAACAGACTTAAAACAGACACTAGGGAGTTATTTGGACGAATTCTAGACTAGTAAGACTCAAAACAATAAATTGGACAGATTTAAACACACTTCTAACTAATCTAACACACTTAATTAAAAGGGGGATTGATTTGGACGAAATTAATTAAACTAAACAGATTGCATAAACTAAACTAATGTAAAATGAATTTGGGTGATTTGAAAAGGGTGAAAGGCTAGCTAGAGGGTCCTTCTCCACACATGACACATATGCAACACAAATGGATTTCCAGTTATTATTCCGATAAACCATGAACCTCAATGCCCCAAGTTAACCGTGACAGCACTTTTTTAACCATCAGATTTTCCTAAATTCATTGAATTGGATGGACAATGCATCGGGAACCAAATTATTCTTTGATAGTTCCCTATATGAACAGCATAATAGAAATACAATCAAAGATCATTAAGCTTTGTGAAAATCATAAGCATTGACAAGGCATTCGTGACTATGAATAGCATGACATTCCTGCCAGGAATTTACTTAACGCGATTGTGACTAGCAACCTCCACTACTTGTAAATATAAGTTTGTAACTATTAGGTGAAACTCCCTTATATTTTAGCATCAAATTCATGCTTGCAAACTAAGTATGCATCCTTAATCAACATACAAGAATAAGTTGTCAATCAAACAGTTAAGCAAATTGTATTTACGATTTATGAAATAATAACTGGATGTAATCAACTCATGTCACATATATGTTCATGGATTTGTATTCTCCCCCAGCTAAAACCAGTTTAGTTCCTCATGTTCACAACTAAGCAAAGATAAATAAATTTAAACATTGATAACAAAGATAGAATACACCTAGAAACGCTCAAACTATCCAATGTCTTGAATGGCAAGCACGCCTCTAGGTGACTTCTTCTTCTCCTTCCTTGCACAGCTGTGGCACAAAAGGTATTTCTGGGTTTGTATGTGAATGGTGTGGATGATTGTAGAGAGGGGTGAATGGTGGTGTACTATGCTGCACAAAAAGGGTTTAATTACTTTAACTCCCACAAGAACTAGGCCATCTAGAAGGGCAGAAACCAACAAGGAAATGGATAGATGATGCGGCTTCTAGAAGGGACAACTTAAAGAGAATAGGCGCCAGGTTTATAGGGCATTTAGAGGGGATAACTCTTCTAGAAAACTTAAGGGACATGCGGCACATATTTAGGGTTCTAGAAGGAAGGATGCGGCACCAATGTAGGAGAGGAATAGGAACATGTTTTAATGTGTCCTACTCTGAAAATAAATCCCTCATGCAGCTGGAATTAAGTTAGGATAGGATTAGGACAAGATAAGATAAGATAAGGTTGTTTGGATAATGTTTCCTTCTTTTTAGATGATTCCTTATTTTCCAAATCTTAAATTAATCTCTCCGGATCTTTAGCACATTCCTAGCCTTTCTTGAACTTCAAAAACATCCATCCACCTTGCTCCATGCATGTGATATCCATTCCAAGCCCAAAACTGCTCTAAAATGCTCTAAATTGCACTTTCTTGCCAACTTTGTCATTTGGACCTACAAACACACGAAAATAGCTTAAAACACTCTTATAAGCAATAACTAACTAAATAAATGCAAGAAAACATGCTAACTAAGTCGCATAAATATGCTCCTATCAAATTCCCCCACACTTGTTTTTGCTAGTCGTTGAGCAAAACAAAACAAACAAAACAAAACCTAAACCTTCCAACGTTTGCCTCAGGGATTTCCAATGGAACATGACATATTAAAAATCACTATTCACATAGATTTTAGTCATCCTTACCCTTGAGTGTATATTTAATCACAGTAGCCACCCACTAGCTCTCATTTAATCAATTACAACAACATTTTGAATGTAGTAACATGCCTTAGAGAATCCCTCAATTCCTTACAAGATATACACTCTTTTTTCACACAGATTTTCTGACTACACTCCCTACACTAGGTATATGTGAGAAGATTGATGTAAACATGTAGACTAAGAACTCACATATGTTATAACAAAGAAGGCACTTTCTGGAATTATAATGGACATATGTATATGATCTCATGAACGACATGCTACTACTTAGATGCAAGAACCAAGGATACCATATGCTCATACCAATCCCAAACTCCACATATTGAAACACATAACAATCAAGATAGAAGTCTAAGGGTTGTAATGGGGCTAAGGTATTGGCTAACAAAGAAAGGTAAAAGATAAACAAACGTTCTTAAAGAAATAGCAAGCAAAGCAATGAAATCAACACTTAGAATTCACTTTTGAATGCAGCAACCAACTTTGAACACAAAGGGGAGATTCACACAACTTAGGGTCATATTCAAACTTTTTGGACCCTTTCTCCAACAACCAATACTTGTGAGCTTATTCTCACTTATTTTCAACTCTTTTTCTCTTTTTTTTTACAACTTTTTCTTCTTCTTTTTTTCTTTCTTCTTTCCCGTGCCCTTTTCTCTTTGGCACACAAAACATACAACCTCATAGATTTCCAAAGAAAAACCTTCCCCCATACTTGTTTTTCTGCAAATTGTGGATCAAAAGGAATTCCCTCTAAGTCATGCTTCACTATCCTTTAAGAACAAGGGTATGGATAGTCCTATACTAGGCTAGGTAAGGATAATGTGGCTAACAAAGAAAATAGGCTAAACAAGGCTCAAAGGGGTTAAACCTACAATACATATGCAAAGGGAGAAAGCTTTTTGGCTTTGGTTTAACTAACAACTTCATCTTGTTATTTGTTATGCAATCAATTTTATGCTTTGAATGAAATGGGCATGAGTTCTAGTATTTGGATCTAAAATGATGACAACGCATTCTAAGTATCAACCAAGCCAAGAAATAATGAGATCATGCAACGACTTTAGAAAACAAGAATTCACAAATTAATAACTCTCCAAATAAAGTATAGGCTAATTATGATAGGAGCATATTTGTGTGACTTAGTTAGTGTGTTTCCTTGCATTTACTTAGTTATTTGTTGCTTATTATAGTGTCTTAAGTCATTTTCGTGTGTTTGTAGGTCCTAGAAGCAAAGTTGGCAAAAAGATGCAATTTGGAGCATTTTAGAGCAGTTTTGGGCTTAGAATGGATATCACAAGTATGGAGCATGATGGATGGACGAAATTGAAGTTCAAGAGAGGCTAGGAATGTGCAAAAGAGTTGGAGAAATAAATTCAAGTCAAAGAAGATAAGGAATCAACTACAAAGAAGGAGAATTATCCAAAACCTTATCCAACCTTATCTTATCCAAACAAACCTTATCTTACCTTATCTTATCTTATCCTATCCTAATCTTATCCTACCTTAATTCCAGTTGCAAGGGGGACTCCTTTTCATATAAGGATACCTAAAACCTGTTTTTAGGAGGCCTTTTTGTTCTAGAAACATGCCACAACACTCATTTCTAGAAGCCCTAAAAATATGACGCCCCAACCTTTCTAGATGGCCTTTTCCTTGTTGGTTTGGAGTCCTAAATCCTTTTCCTTGACAACCTAGGCCAAGTAATCCCTAGCCCTATAAATACACTATTTTGCTGCACCATTCAGACCACCACCCTCTACCATAACTCACCTACATCCATCCACCACACACTCATTGTGCCGCAGCCTTGCAAGGAAGGAAGGAATCTGGAGCGTTTTCTAGGTGTATTCTATCCTTTGTTTTCAATGTTTGATTTTATTTATATTTGTTTGATTGCGAACATGAGGAACTAATTTCTTTATAGTTAGAGGCGAATTCGAAGCCATGGATATATGTTTTATATGAATTGATTTCCTCCAGTTATGATTTCATGAATCGTGAATGTGGTTTACTTATCTGAGTTATTGAGAACTTGTTCTTGTGTGTTGATTAAGGAGGCCTACTTAGTTTGCATGCATGAATTTGATGCTAAAATATAAGGGAGTTTCACCTAATCGTTACAAACTTATATTTACAAGTAGTGAAGGTTGCTAGTCACGATCGCGTTAAGTAAATTCCTGGCAGGAGTGTCATGCTTTTCATAGTCACGAATGCCTTGTCAATGCTTATGATTTTCACAAAGCTTAATGATCTTTGTTTCGTGTCTCTATCATGCTTTTCATAGTTAGGGAGCTGAATAAAGAATGATTTGGGTTGTCGTATGCTTTTCATCCAATTCAATGAGTCTAGGGAAATCTGAGAATTAATTAGTTCTACACAATTAATTTGGAGCATTGTCATTCATGGTTTGTCGAAAGAATAACTGGAAATCGATTTATATGCACATATTCATGTGTGGAGAAGGGCCCTCTAACTAGCCTTTCACTCTTTTTAATTCACAAAAATCATTTTCTATGCAAAACTTCTGTTTTAAGTCTTAAATTCGTCAAAAACAATCCCCCTTTCATTTAAACTTGTTTTTAGAGTCAAAACCTGTTTTGTTTTAGTCTTTTGAGTCTTTTAAGTTTTATTTTCGTCAAAACCACTTATTAGGTTTAGAATTGAGTCTTTCTGATTGTTTCTTGCTGTTTTGAGTGTTTTAAGTTAGTTTAGAGTCTATAGAGTCTAGTTTAGTGTTTTTGAGTCTTATTTGTGTTGATTAGCATCTCTTCTAATCCCCAGCTAGAACGATCCCTACTTACACATACTACATCAATAGGGTTTAATTTGTGTGTCAAGTTAAATTTCACATCAAATTTTGGCACCGTTGCCGGGGATTAGCAAATTTGCTAATCCCCCGTGTTTCTGTTTGTGTTTTTGTCTTTACATTTTAGTTTTTTATTTTGTTTTGTTTCGTTTTCTTTGTTTCAAGTAGTAGACATGGCAATTGCCAACATTCAAGCTCAATTGGCGAATCTTACTTCTCAACTGTCCCAGATAGCCAACAGAACCACAATGCACACTGCCCCTACATTTGGGGTGCCCTATGGGCAAGGATGTCAAACTCATCAACGTCCTCAATTCACTGCGAACGGAGGTGCTTGGGGTTATCAAAGCCATAACCAATCAAGGGACAACCTGTTTTCCAACGCTTACAATTCCGATTGGAGAGATTATTCAGATTATAGGTGGGGGGAACCTCAACAATTTCAACAAGGTGGATATTGGCAGCAAGATGAGCAGTTCTATTCAAGACCTATGCAGCCACCACAGCCTTCCCCACAACAATTCCAATCGAACTCAAGTATGTCCATGACTTATGATGAAATTCTTGATGTACTAACTTCTTTCACGTAGGGCTCACACCAAGAAGGATATTGGCAGCCATCTGAGGAGTTCTATACAACGCCATATGAACCACCACAGCCTCAACCATATTCAGCCCAACCAAGTTCAGGTTCGTCAATGGATAATGATAAAATTCTTGAGTTACTCACTTCTTTATCTCAGGGACAAGAAAATCAAGACAAAAGGGTGGATCATTTGGAAAAGCAAATTGGACAGATAGCGGAATTCATAGGACAGATTCTAGAGCAAAGTGAACTCTCCAACTCAACTATTGTCAATTCGATGGGAGATTTAGAAATCCATGATGCTATCACTTTGGGAAGTGCTATGGAGGTTGGAGCTAACCTAAAAATGTCCAAACATACCTTAGAAGTAGACAAAGAGCTGCTGATTGAGGAGGAGGAAGAAGACACACTCACAGCAAGGGAAGAACAACCCTTGCCGCAGCCCCCTAAGCCCTCTCAACCACCCACCACAAGTAAGGACGTCCTAAATTCAATTCACTCTAATGTTATTCCTCCAAATGCACCTATTCCTCGCAGGTTCATGATTTCCAAGAACGAAGAAAGTGAAAAAGACATCGTGGAAGCCTTCCCAAAGGTGCAAAGTGATATCCCAATTCTTGATACACCAAATCAAATTCCAGAATGTGTTGAATTTCTTAAAGAACTTGGCACATCAAGAAGAATGATTCAAGAGAACGAAGTGGCTGGAGAATATCAAGAATGGATCAAAGAGGATGTTCATGAGACAACAAAGCCCAAAGAAGTTGAATTTTATGACACGGGACAAGCCACAACTCTCAAAACACCAAATCTGGCTGAATTTTCTAGTCCTACAACTTTCGAAGGGGTGTTTGTCCTTGAGTTCTTGTCGGAGCACACAGGTAAGTCACCTCCCCGAATTTCAATTTTTTTTTATACTAATATGTTGTTGATGATTCAGGTACCCACATTAGAATTTAAACCATTGCCGGATCATTTCAAGTATCACCTTCCATTCAAAGATCAATTCCATGTCGTGGCCTCCAATGAAGCATAATTGAAGGATTCGTTGGGCTGGACGATGTTAAAGGAAGCGCTTCTTGGGAGGCAACCCATGCAAATAAAGAAGAACTAGGAAGCTTCGGCCCTACAACCAGATTTGCGTTCCTAAACCCTACTCTTTATTGCTTTTACTTTGCATATTTGTCATATTTGTTCATTGTGTCGTTTGCTTGCTTGTATGTGAGTCTGCTTGAAACATTGAGTACAATGTTTGGTTTAAGTGTGGGGGGGTCAACAAGTGTTTTCATTGAAAAATTCGTAGGTTTTTATCACCTATCACTTCTAAGGTTGTTTTTTACTATCTTTGAGTGTTTTTAATGTGTTTTGAAGTGTTTTTATGTGTCTTGAAAGAAAAATACGAAAATTTACAAAAAAATTTGAAAAAGTTTTGAAAAATACCAAAAAGAGTTGTTTTTAGAGTCGTTTTTGTGTTTGTGTCTTAGGGTACCTTCCAACACAATGATGAGGATTTGGTTTTTAATTGCATGACTGTTAAAGAAAGTTACAAACATGGATTGAAGTTTGATATGCTCTTTGGTTTATTGTTGGTTATAGTTGACATTCATGAATTCACATGTAATCACAAAAAGGATAAAATTAGTTTTTTGTAACATGCTTGAAGGAAGAAACTCAAACTAACGCTACAACCTTGAGAGACTTGAGCCTAAACTTTGTTTGGAGAGTTATTAATCTTGACATTCTTTGTTTTCTAAAGTTGTTGCATGATCTCATCATTCTTTGCTTGGTTGCTACTTAGAATGCAGTTTCATCACTTTAGATCCAAATACTAGAACTCATGTCCGTTTCATTCAAAGCATGAAATTGATTAGCATAACAAATAACAAGATGAAGTTGTTTAGTTAAAACCAGAGCCAAAAAGCCTTAACCCTTTGCATATGTATTGTAGGTTTAACCCCTTTGAGCCTTATTTAGCCTATTTTCTTTGTTAGCCCACATTATCCTTACCTAGCCTAGAATAGGACTATCCACACCCTTGTTCTTAAAGAATAGTGGAGCATGACTTAAAGGAATTCCTTTTGATTGTCATTAGGTAACGAACAAGTGTGGGGGAGGTTGTACGTTTTTGTGTGCCAAAAGAAAAAATAAGGGCAAAAGAAAAGAAAAAGAACAGTTATGAAAAGAAAGAAGAAGAGTTGAAAATAAGTGAGAAAGAACTCACAATTGTTGGTTGTTGAAGAAGGGGTCCAAAAAGTTGAATTTGACCCTAAGTTGTACGAAATCCCCTAAAAGATTCAAAGTTTGTGGTTGCATTCAAAAGTGAATTCTAAGTGTTGATTTCATTGCTTTGCTTACTATTTCTTTAAGAACTTTTGTTTATCTTTTACCTTTCTTTGTTAGCCAATACCCTTAGCCCCATTACAACCCATTGACTTCTATCTTGAATGTTATGTGTTTCAATATGTGGAGTTTGGGGTTGGTATGAGCATATGGTGTCCCTGGTTCTCGTGTCTAAGTAGGAGCATTCCATTCATGAGATTATATATCTATACATGCATAATAATTCCAGAAATTGCTTTCGTTGTTATAAACATATTTGGGTGTTCGTTTTCATGTTTTCATCAATCTTCTCACATATACCTAGTGTAGGGAGTGTAGTCGGAAAATCTGAGTGAAAATTGAGTGCATATCTAGTAAGGAATTGAGGGATTCTCTAAGGCATGTTACTACATTCAAAATGTTGTTTTAATTGATTAGATGCGAACTAGTGAGTGGTAACTGTGATTAAGTATGTGCTCAAGGGTAGGGATGACTAAAATCTATGGAAGTAATGATTTTTAACATGTTATGTTTCATTGGAAATCCCTGAGGCGAACGTTGGAAGGTTTAGGTTATGTTTTGTTTGTTTTGCTCGAGGACTAGCAAAAGCTAAGTGTGGGGGAATTTGATAGGAGCATATTTGTGCGACTTAGTTAGTGTGTTTTCTTGCATTTACTTAGTTATTTGTTATAGTGTCTTAAGTCATTTTCGTGTGTTTGTAGGTCCTAGAAGCAAAGTTGGCAAAAAGATGCAATTTGGAGCATTTTAGAGCAGTTTTGGGCTTAGAATGGATATCACAAGTATGGAGCATGATGGATGGACGAAATTGAAGTTCAAGAGAGGCTAGGAATGTGCAAAAGAGTTGGAGAAATAAATTCAAGTCAAAGAAGATAAGGAATCAACTACAAAGAAGGAGAATTATACAAAACCTTATCCAACCTTATCTTATCCAAACAAACCTTATCTTACCTTATCTTATCTTATCCTATCCTAATCTTATCCTACCTTAATTCCAGTTGCAAGGGGACTCTTTTTCATATAAGGATACCTAAAACCTGTTTTTAGGAGGCCTTTTTGTTCTAGAAACATGCCACAACACTCCTTTCTAGAAGCCCTAAAAATCTGACGCCCTAACCTTTCTAGATGGCCTTTTCCTTGTTGGTTTGGAGTCCTAAATCCTTTTCCTTGACAACCTAGGCCAAGTAATCCCTAGCCCTATAAATACATTATTTTGCTGCACCATTCAGACCACCACCCTCTACCATAACTCACCTACATCCATCCACCACACACTCATTGTGCCGCAGCCTTGCAAGGAAGGAAGGAATCTGGAGCGTTTTCTAGGTGTATTCTATCCTTTGTTTTCAATGTTTGATTTTATTTATATTTGTTTGATTGCGAACATGAGGAACTAATTTCTTTATAGTTAGAGGCGAATTCGAAGCCATGGATATATGTTTTATATGAATTGATTTCCTCCAGTTATGATTTCATGAATCGTGAATGTGGTTTACTTATCTGAGTTATTGAGAACTTGTTCTTGTGTGTTGATTAAGGAAGCCTACTTAGTTTGCATGCATGAATTTGATGCTAAAATATAAGGGAGTTTCACCTAATCGTTACAAACTTATATTTACAAGTAGTGAAGGTTGCTAGTCACGATCGCGTTAAGTAAATTCCTGGCAGGAGTGTCATGCTTTTCATAGTCACGAATGCCTTGTCAATGCTTATGATTTTCACAAAGCTTAATGATCTTTGTTTCGTGTCACTATCATGCTTTTCATAGTTAGGGAGCTTAATAAAGAATGATTTGGGTTGTCGTATGCTTTTCATCCAATTCAATGAGTCTAGGGAAATCTGAGCATTAATTAGTTCTACACAATTAATTTGGAGCATTGTCATTCATGGTTTGTCGAAAGAATAACTGGAAATCGATTTATATGCACATGTTCATGTGTGGAGAAGGGCCCTCTAACTAGCCTTTCACTCTTTTTAATTCACAAAAATCATTTTCTATGCAAAACTTCTGTTTTAAGTCTTAAATTCGTCAAAAACAATCCCCCTTTCATTTAAACTTGTTTTTAGAGTCAAAACCTGTTTTGTTTTAGTCTTTTGAGTCTTTTAAGTTTTATTTTCGTCAAAACCACTTATTAGGTTTAGAATTGAGTCTTTCTGATTGTTTCTTGCTGTTTTGAGTGTTTTAAGTTAGTTTAGAGTCTATAGAGTCTAGTTTAGTGTTTTTGAGTCTTATTTGTGTTGATTAGCATCCCTTCTAATCCCCGGCTAGAACGATCCCTACTTACACATACTACATCAATAGGGTTTAATTTGTGTGTCAAGTTAAATTTCACATCAAATTTTGGCGCCGTTGCCGGGGATTAGCAAATTTGCTAATCCCCCGTGTTTCTGTTTGTGTTTTTGTCTTGACATTTTAGTTTTTTATTTTTTTTTGTTTTGTTTTCTTTGTTTCAGGTAGTAGACATGGCAATTGCCAACATTCAAGCTCAATTGGCGAATCTTACTTCTCAACTGTCCCAGATAGCCAACAGAACCACAATGCACACTGCCCCTACATTTGGGGTGCCCTATGGGCAAGGATGTCAAACTCATCAACGTCCTCAATTCACTGCGAACGGAGGTGCTTGGGGTTATCAAAGCCATAACCAATCAAGGGACAACCTGTTTTCCAACGCTTACAATTCCGATTGGAGAGATTATTCAGATTATAGGTGGGGGGAACCTCAACAATTTCAACAAGGTGGATATTGGCAGCAAGATGAGGAGTTCTATTCAAGACCTATGCAGCCACCACAGCCTTCCCCACAACAATTCCAATCGAACTCAAGTATGTCCATGACTTATGATGAAATTCTTAATGTACTAACTTCTTTCACGCAGGGCTCACACCAAGAAGGATATTGGCAGCCATCTGAGGAGTTCTATACAACGCCATATGAACCACCACAACCTCAACCATATTCGGCCCAACCAAGTTCAGGTTCGTCAGTGGATAATGATAAAATTCTTGAGTTACTCACTTCTTTATCTCAGGGACAAGAAAATCAAGACAAAAGGGTGGATCATTTGGAAAAGCAAATTGGACAGATAGCGGAATTCATAGGACAGATTCTAGAGCAAAGTGAACTCTCCAACTCAACTATTGTCAATTCGATGGGAGATTTAGAAATCCATGATGCTATCACTTTGGGAAGTGCTATGGAGGTTGGAACTGACCTAAAAATGTCCAAACATACCTTAGAAGTGGACAAATAGCTGCTGATTGAGGAGGAGGAAGAAGACACACTCACAGCAAGGGAAGAACAACCCTTGCCGCAGCCCCCTAAGCCCTCTCAACCACCCACCACAAGTAAGGACGTCCCAAATTCAATTCACTCTAATGTTATGATTTCATGAATCGTGAATGTGGTTTACTTATCTGAGTTATTGAGAACTTGTTCTTGTGTGTTGATTAAGGAGGTCTACTTAGTTTGCATGCTTGAATTTGATGCTAAAATATAAGGGAGTTTCACCTAATCGTTACAAACTTATATTTACAAGTAGTGAAGGTTGCTAGTCACGATCGCGTTAAGTAAATTCCTAGCAGGAGTGTCATGCTTTTCATAGTCACGAATGCCTTGTCAATGCTTATGATTTTCACAAAGCTTAATGATCTTTGTTTCGTGTCTCTATCATGCTTTTCATAGTTAGGGAGCTTAATAAAGAATGATTTGGGTTGTCGTATGCTTTTCATCCAATTCAATGAGTCTAGGGAAATTTGAGAATTAATTAGTTCTACACAATTAATTTGGAGCATTATCATTCATGGTTTGTCGAAAGAATAACTGGAAATCGATTTATATGCACATGTTCATGTATGGAGAAGGACCCTCTAACTTGCCTTTCACTCTTTTTAATTACAAAAATCGTTTTCTATGCAAAACTTCTGTTTTAAGTCTTAAATTCGTCAAAAACAATCCCCCTTTCATTTAAACTTGTTTTTAGAGTCAAAACCTGTTTTGTTTTAGTCTTTTGAGTCTTTTAAGTTTTATTTTCGTCAAAACCACTTATTAGGTTTAGAATTGAGTCTTTCTGATTGTTTCTTGCTGTTTTGAGTGTTTTAAGTTAGTTTAGAGTCTATAGAGTCTAGTTTAGTGTTTTTGAGTCTTATTTGTGTTGATTAGCATCCCTTCTAATCCCCGGCTAGAACGATCCCTACTTACACATACTACATCAATAGGGTTTAATTTGTGTGTCAAGTTAAATTTCACATCAAAGTCTCTTAGGGTTTGACATCCCAGATCGCCCAGGGGAGTGATCCTTAAATGTATATTCCCATCCCTACCTAACACTAGGCTTTTTGGGAACTCATTGGCTTCGGGTTCCGTAGGAACTCCGAAGTTAAGCGAGATATGGGCTAGAGCACTCCCAGGATGGGTGACCCACTGGGAAGTGGCTCGTGAGTTCCCGTAAACAAAATCGTGAGGGTGTAGTCGGGGCCCAAAGTGGACAGTATTGTGCTACGGTGGTGGAGCAGGACCGAGAAGTGGTCCACCCCAGGCCGGGATGTGACAATTTGGTATCAGAGCCTAACCCTGGTAGCGTGTGTGCCGACGAGGATGTCGGGCCCCTAAGGGGGGTGGATTGTGACATCCCACATCACCCAGGGGAGTGATCCTTAAATGTATATTCCCATCCTTACCTAGGACGAGGCCTTTTGGGAGCTCACTGGCTTCGGGTTCTGTAGGAACTCCTAAGTTAAGCGAGAATGGGGCAAGGTCACTCCCAGGATGGGTGACCCACTGGGAAGTTGCTCGTGAGTTCCCAGAAACAAAACCGTGAGGGCGTAGTCGGGGCCCAAAGCGGACAATATCATGCTACGGTAGTGGAGCGGGCCCGGGAAGTGGCCTGCCCCGGGCAGGGATGTGACAGTTGTAGCGTTAGTTCGAGTTACTTCCTTCAAGCATGTTACAAAAACTGATTTTTTTTCTTTTTGTGATTATATGTGAATTCGTAAACAACAACTACAACTAAGCATAAGCAAAGAACATATCAAACTTCCATCCATGTTTGTAATTTTCTTTAATAGTCATGCAATTAAAAACCAAATCCTCATCATTGTGTTGGAAGGTACCCTAAGACACAAACAAAAACACAAAAATGACTAAAAACGACTCTTTCTGGTATTTTTCAAAACTTTTTCGATTTTTTTCAAAATTTTCGGATTTTCTGCTATAGGACACATTAAAACACTTCAAAACACACTAAAAACACTTAAAACAGTGAGTAACAACTGTAGAAGTGATAGGTGATAAAATCCCATGAAAATATAAATTAAAACACTTTGTTTGCCCCCTCACACTTAAACAAAACATTGTCCTCAATGTTTCAAACATAGACTATCACACAAACAAGCAAACAACACAACTAACAAACATGACAAATATGGCAAAGTAAAAGCAACAAAGAGTAGGGTTTAGAAACGCAAATCTGGTTATGGAGCTGGAGATTCCTAGGTCTTCTTTATTCGATCGCATGGGTTGCCTCATAAGAAGCACTTGATTTAACGTCTTCCAGCCAGACGATACCTCATTTTAAGCTCCATTAGGGCCCGCGGCATGGGGGGGTTATTTCCTCCATGACATGCTCATTGAAATTATCATGCATTGAATCTATGAATGGAAGGGGATATTGATCATTCCTGATTGTGGCGTTGAGCTTTTTAAAGTCAATGTAAACTCTCCCGCCAGCTCGGATTCGATTGGGGACCTTCACCAAAGAAGGTTACAACCTATTAATTGAAATGGGAATTGGAATTGGAGGAGGTGGCTCACCAATGTGCTGTGATGAACACTCAAAAGTAGCAGCACTGTCAACAAATTCACAAAGGCTGCTCTCGGCCAGATTTGGTGTTTTGAGGGTAGTGGCGTGTTCCTTGTGCTTCACTCCAATTCCCTCTTCGATGGTGGTTCTAGATACATCCTTCTTTTTTTTTCTTTCTTTTTCACGTTTTTTCTCTAACTTTGGCACACAAAACACAAATTTTGAAAACCCTTCCCCCACACTTATTTTTCTGCATATAGTAGATCAAAAGGAATTCCCTTTAAGTCATGCTTCACTATCCTTTAAGAACAAGGGTATGGATAGTCCTATACTAGGCTAGGTAGGGATAATGTGGCTAACAAAGAACATAGGCTAAACAAGGCTCAAAAGGGGTTAAACCTACAAAACATATGAAAAAGAGGTACGGTTATTTGGCTTTGGTGGTAACTAAACAACTTCATCTTGTTATATGTTATGCAATTCAATGTCATGCTTTGAATGAAACGGGCATGAGTTCTAGTATTTGGAACTAAAATGATAAAACGCCTTCTAAGTAGCAACCAAGCAAAGAATAATGAGATCATGCAACGACTTTAGAAAACAAGAAATATCATATTAATAACTCTCCAAACAAAGTTTACGCTCAAGTCTCTTAGGGTTGTAGCATTAGTTTGAGTTTCATCTTTCAAGCATGTTACAAAAACTGATTTTTTTCCTTTGTGATTACATGTGAATTCGTAAACAACAACTACAACTAAGCATTCACCAAAGAGCATACCAAACTTTCATCCATGTTTGTAACTTTCTTTAACAGTCATGCAATTAAAAACCAAATCCTCATCATTATGTTGGAAGGTACCCTAAGACACAAACAAAAACAACTCTTTTTGGATTTTTTCAAAACTTTTTCTTTTTTTTTCTTCAAATTTTCGTATTTGTCTTTCAAAACACATTACACACTAAAAACATGGAAAAACAGTGAGAAACAACTTAGAAGTGATAGGTGACAAAATCCCACGAATTTTCATTAAAAACACTTTGTTTACCCCCCAACACTTACCATGCTGTTGTGGCAATGATTATAGGGCAGCCACCATCTCAACCACTTCTTCACTAGGGAGCACGGCAAGGATGTCTTCATGCATGTCGTGGGTGAGCATGGGTCATGCCCCTGCGTTTTTTAGTCTTACTCCCTTTGTAATGGCTGATTCAAGTGCATCCGCATTCAAGTCTTCAAGATATTCATGGGCCAAAGAATCAATTATATCAATAGAAAAACAAGAATGATCATCACTAGGATACCTCATGGGTTCAGAAATATTGAAATCAATAACTTCCCCATCAAATTCCATTGTCAATGTTCCTTTAAACATATCGATCTTGGTGCGGACTGTTTTCATGAATGGTCTTCCATGTAGGATTGGTAATGGAGGAGAACGGTCCAAATCTTCCATTTCAAGCACATAGAAGTCAGCCGGAAAGATTAAGTGATTAACCTGCACCAAAACATCCTCCAAAACTCATTTTGGATATGCATTAGAACGTTTGATGCGATGTAAAACAACACACAAATTAAACCCTCTTGTTGACAGTTTTAGTGAAGATGCAAGTAGGGATCGTTCTAGGCTGAGGATTAGGAGGGATTGCTAATATACTTTAAACTGACTTAAAAACACAAAATAAGACTTAAAAACACTTAACAAAACTCACAAGACTCAAAACAAACTTAAAAGACTCCAAACAGCTTAAAACAGCCAAATAGACTCAAAACAAACACTAGAGAGTACTTTGGATGAATTCCTAATTTTACTTGACTCAAAATACTAAAAGACACAAGTTTAGACAGATTCTAACTAAGTTGACGCAAGCAAGTAAAAGGGGATTGGGTTTTGGACGAAATTAAGCTAAAAACAAAACAGATACTAAAACTAAACAGATTTGCACGAAATTGGATTCAATTGGATGGATGATGGACTGCTAGAGGGTTCTTCTCCACATAGGACACACTTGCATACAAATTGATCTCTAGTTGCTTTTTCAATAAACCATGAACCTCAACACCCCAGATTAACCGTGATGCACTAATTAACCCTTAGATTTTCCTTAAGCTATTGAATTGGATGGACAACGCATACAACAACCCAAAACATTCTTCACAAGTCCCCTACATGAACTGCATAATAGAGATACAAGCAAAGATCATTAAGCTTCATGAAAATCATAAGCATTGACAAAGCACTCGTAACTATGAACTGCATGATACTTATGCTAGGAATTCACTTAACGCGATCGTTTATAAGCAACCTCCACTACTTGTAAATATAAGTTTGTAACGATTAGGTGAAACTCCCTTATATTCTAGCATCAAATTCATGCATGCAAACTAAGTGTCGACCCTTAATCAACATACAAGAATAAGTTATCAATCAAACAGTTAAGTAAATTGCATTCACACTTTATGAAATCACAACTAGAATTAATCAATTCATATTGCAAATATATTCATGGCTTTGAAATTCCCCCTAGCCAAAAGGGGTTTAGTTCCTCATACTCGCAAAACAAAGATAAATAAACTTAAACATTGAGAACAAATGATAGATTACACCTAAGAATGATCCAGCAATCCAAACTTGAATAGCAAGCACTCCAAGGGTCTTCCTTCCTCTCTTTGCTGCGGCACAAGGGTTGGGTGAAGGTTTGAGTGGTGAATTGTGGTGGTCGATGGATGTAGGTGGGTTATGGTGAAGGGTGGATGTGTAGAATGGAGAATGGAATGTGTAAAGGCTGCGGCAAAGGCTCAAATATATAGGGGAAGGAAGGAGCACGGCTGAGGTGAATTAGGAATGTATTTAGGACTCCAAATCCTCCAAGGAAAAGGGTAACAAATCATAATCCTAAGGGGAAAAGGGTAAGTAATGTGCGGCAGGTCCTAGAGAGAAAGGGAAAGGCAATTATGTGGCAAATTTTGGAAGAAAGGGTAAGGAGATATGCGGCAAGGGGTTTAGGAAAGGGGAAACATATAATTAAGTGTCCTAAAGTACTTAGGACACTCATTTGCAGCTGGAACCTTGATAGATTAGGATTAAGAGTTGACTAAGTCAAAATAAGGTAAGTTTGGCTAGTCAATCCTTCTTCTTGCTGGATTCCTTTTCTTCCTTGAATTAATTCTTCCTTCTTTTAAACACATTCCTAGCCTCTTTAGGTCTTCAATTTCGTCTATCCACTTTGCTCCAAGCATATGCTATCCATTCCATGCCCAAAACTGCTCCAAAAGGAACCTGCACTTTCTTGCCATTTTAGCCCTTTAGACCTACAAACACGCGAAAATAGCTTAAAATACTAAAATAACTAAGAACTAACAACCTAAATGCATGGAAATAAGTTAACCAAGTCGCATAAATATGCTCCTATCAAATACCCCCACACTTAGCTTTTGCTAGTCCTCGAGCAAAACAAAACAAACAAAAGAAACAAAACACAATCTAAACCTTCCAACATTTGCCTCAGGGATTTCCAATGCAATGACATATTAAAAATCATCACTTACACAAATTTTGGTCATCCTTACACTTGAACTCATACTTAATTACAGTCACCATTCACTAGTTCACAATTAATCAATTAAAACAACATTTTGAATGTAGTAATATGCCTTAGAGAATTTCCTCAATTCCTTACTAGATGCACACTCAATTTTCACTCATATTTTCTGACTACACTCCCTACACTAGGTATATGTGAGAAGATTGATGTAAACACGAAAACTAGTACTCACATATGTTTTAACAAGGAAAGCATTTTCTGGAGTTATGAATGAATATGATCTCATGAAAGGAATGCTACACTTGTCTTTCAACTCTTTTTCACTTATTTTTCAACTCTTTTTTCTTTCTTTTCACACACTTTTCTTTTTCTTTTTCTTTTGCACGAAAATCCCTTCCCCCACACTTGTCTTTCTGCATATTGTAGATCAAAAGGAATTCTCTTTAAGTCATGCTTAACTATCCTTTAAAAACAAGGGTATGGACAATCCTAAACTAGGCTAGGTAGGGTTAATGTGGTTAACAAAGAAAATAGGCTAAACAAGGCTCAAAGGGGTCAAACCTACAAAACATATGAAAAGGGGGGTGCGGCTGTTTGGCTTTGGTTCACTAAACAACTTCATCTTGTTATGTGTTATGCAATTCAATGCCATGCTTTGAATGAAACGGGTATGAGTTCTAGTATTTGGTTCTATAATGATGAAAACACATTCTAAGTAGCAACCAAGCAAAGAATAATGAGATCATTCAACGACTTTAGAAAACAATGAATTATACATTAATAACTCTCCTAAGAAGTATAGGCTCAAGTCTCTCAGGGATGTAGCGTTAGTTTGAGTCCTTTCCTTCAAGCATGTTACAAAAACTGATTTTTTCGTTGTGTGATTACATGTGAATTCGTAAACGACAACTACAATTAAGCATAAACCAAAGATTGCTCAATCCTTGCCGTGGCCTTGTCTTGTTCCTCCTCCTCGAATTGGAGTTTCTTGTCCTCCTTTTGGCTTGATTTGGATGATTTTGGGTCAGTTCCAACTTCTTTTCCACTTCTCAACGTGATGGTTTTTGCAGATTCAAATCCTCCCTTTGGGTGGACAATGGTTGAACTAGGCAACCTGCCTTGCTCTTTGAATTGGCCCATGAATTCTGCCATTTGCCCTATTGGTTTCTTCAATTCGTTCACTTTTTTGGCTTGATTTTGCACCTCTTTGGCGTAATTGTTCATTTCTTTGGTTTGATTTTGCTGCCCCTGTGCCAAAGTGGTTAGTAATTGAATAATTTGATCATTATCCATGGACGAACCTGAATTGGTTTAGGCCAAGGGTGGTTGAGGTTGTGTAGGTGCGTATGGCCTTGGAAACATCCCAGGGGGTGGTGGTCGAAATCTTCCTTGGTAAGGTTGTTGAGGCTCCCTCCATTTCATGTTCAGATGATCTCTCCAGCCCGGATTGTATGTGTTGGCATATGGATCATATTTGGGCTAATTTTGGCCTTGAAATCCATTTGCGTTAGCACTTTCCCATCCACCATTTTCAATCAATTGTGGCACTTTTCAGATTGATGTCCTTGCATGGAACACACGCCACATATTGTATTTCTTTGCACTTTGGGTTTTTCAATAACCTGTGACACAAAAAGAGTGAGATTAGCCAATTGAGATTGAATTTAAGAGATTACACTTACCTCATTCACATGTTGTTGCCGTGGGGCATCCCTTTGCCTAACTCCTTCATATTGTTGTGCATTTAAGGCTCGATAGGCAATTAGAGTCTTGGCAGCAACTGGTCTTTTTTCAACTAACGCACCACCTGCTGAAGCATCTAGCATTTATCGTTCAATAGGAAGAAGTCCTTCGTAGAAATATTGAAGGAGAAGCTCTTCTTTCATTTGGTGTTGGGGACAGAATGCAACAAGGGTCTTAAAACGTTCATAGTATGCCGAAAAGGATTCCCCTTGATTTTGTTGGATGCCACTAATCTGCTTCCTCAAAAGAATGACTCTTGACATTGGAAAGAACTTCTCTAAGAATGCTCGTTTCATGCTCTCCCATGAAGTGACGGTCCCAGGTGTCAATTCGTACAACCAATCTTTAGCTTTTTCCAAGAGAGAGAATGGAAAAGCTCTCATCTTCAATATGTTTCCGTCAACATTGATTGGGGTCATACTCGAACAAACTACTTCAAATTCCATCAAATTATTTTTTGGATCCTCCATGGATAGCCCATGGTACTTTGGAATGTGATGCACCAAGCTGGACTTTAACTCGAACTCCTCAGTCTTTCCTTGAGCTGCCGTGGGGTACTGGTTACATAGGAGCACAACATTGTCCATTCCCGAAGTGGAAAGTTCCTTGATTGTTCGATTGTCCACAGCCATGGTTTGTTCTTCCTCTTCCTCTTCGTCGATCTCAGATTCAGAGGTAGAGCTAGGTGGGCTAGGTTCTGGCTCCTTCCTCTTCCTTCTCAAAGTTCGTTCAAAATCGTCGTCAAACTCCAAGATATGTGCTTAAACAGGTTGAGAACTTCGAGTCATAAACTAGTACCTAAAACAAAGAAAACAAAACAAAATCAGAAACTAAAACAAAATACACGAAAAAGAAACAAGGGGGATTAGCAAAGTTGCTAATCCCCAACAACGGTGCAAAAAATTTGATGCGAATTAAACTAGCATACAAATTAAATCTTCTTGTTGACAATTGTAGTAGATATGTAAGTAGGGATCGTTCTAGGCCGGGATTATGAGGGATTGCTAATCTACTTAGAACTGACTCAAACACACTAAACTAGACTCTAATAACTTAAAAGAAACTAGAATGACTCAAAATAGCTTAAAACAACCAAATAGACTCAAACTAGACACTAAGACTTACTTTAGATGAAAATTCAATTGATTTGACTCAAAACACTTCAAAACACAAGTTTGGACTGATTTTAACCTAATTGACACAACAAAGTAAAGGGGATTGGATTTTGGACAAATTTAAAGTAAAACAAGTAAACTAAAAACTTAAACAGATTTTAGCACAAAATTGGGTGAATTGATGGGTGATAAGCTAGCTAGAGGGTTCTTCTCCACACATGACACACTTGCATACAAATTGATTTCTAGTTTCTTTTCCAATAAACCATGAATCTCAACGCCCCAGATTAACTGTGAACTGCACTAATTAACCTTCAGATTTTCCTAAGTTCATTGAATTGGACACTGCACCTACAACCAAATTATTCTTCCCAAGTTCCCTACATGAACTCCATAATAGAGATACAAGCAAAGATCATTAAGCTCTGTGAAAATCATAAACATTGACAAGGCACTCGTAACTATGAAATGCATGATACTTATGCCAGGAATTTACTTAACGCGATTGTGACTAGCAACCTCCACTACTTGTAAATATAAGTTCATAACGATTAGGTGAAACTCCCTTATATTCTAACATCAAATTCATGCATGCAAACTAAGTATGCATCCTTAATCAACATACAAGAATAAGTTCTGAATCAAACATACAAGAATAAGTTTTGACACCACATAAGCATTTGATCATTTGAGAACTCATTCTTAACATCTTTGTAGCCTATTATATGTGTTTATTTGCTTAAGTTATGAAGCATGTCAATCGCACACTCGTTTTATCCCACGAATGCTTAAAACAATGCAAATACCCTCCAAATGGAAACATAGTGTACTGTTGACCCCATATAGGCATTTGATCTTTTGGGAACTCATTATTAACGTATTAGTAGTGTATTATATGTGTTTTTTTGCTTAAGTTCCAGAGCGTGTCAACCGCACGGTCGTTTTCTCCCACGAATGCTTAAAAAAGTGCAAATACACTCCAAATGAAAAAATAGTGTACTTCTGAAACCAAAAAACCATTTGATCTTTTGTGAACTCATTCTTAACGTCTTTGTAGCGTATTATATGTGTTTATTTGCTTAAGTTCCAAAGCATGTCAAAAACACACTCGTTTTGTCCCCCAAACACTTAAAACAATGCACATACACTCCAAATGGTTAAATAGTGTACTTTTGACACCAAATAAGCATTTGATCATTTGTGAATTCATTTTTAACGTCCTAGTAATGTATTAGATGTGTTTATTTGCCTATGTTTTTGGGCCTGTCAAACACACGCTCGTTTTATCCCACGAATGCTTAAAACATTGCAATACACTCCAAATGAAAAAATAGTGTACTTTTAAAACCAAAAAAGAATTTGATCTTTTGAGAACTCATTCTTAACGTCTTAGTAGCGTATTATATGAGTTTATTTGCTTATGTTCCTGGGCATGTCAAACGCACGCTCGTTTTATCCCACAAATGCTTAAAACAGTGCAAATACACTCCAAATGAAAGAATAGTGTACTTTTGGAACCAAAAAATCATATGATCTTTTGAGAACTCATTCTTAATGTCTTAGTAGTGTATTATATGTTATTGTTTGCATAAGTCCCAGGGCGTGTCAAACGCATGCTCATTTTATCCCATGAATGCTTAAAACAGTGCAAATACACTCCAAATGAAAAAATAGTGTATAGGAGCATATTTATGCGAGTTAGTTAGCTTGTTTCTTTGCATTTAGTGAGTTAGCTTCCATTTATTATAGTGATTTAAGCTATTTTCGTGTGTTTGTAGGTTCAAATGGCAAAAGTGGCAAAAAAGTGCATTTTAGAGCATTTTGGAGCAGTTTTGAGCTTGGAATGGATACCTTAAGAATGAAGCAAGGTGGATGGATGGATTTGAAGTCAAAAGGGGCTAGGAACATGCTACAAATTTGGAGAAACAAATTCAAGACAAAGAAGATAAGGAAAGAGCAAGAAACAAAGAACATTAGCCAAACAACCTTATCTTGTCTTAACCTTATCCTAATCCTATCCTACCTTATTTTCAGCTACAAGAGGGATTCCTACTTACATTAGAACATCTAGAACCTAATTTGTGGAAGCCACATCCCCTCTCCTAAAAATCTGGCACTTGGACCCTTTCTAGAACCCTAAAAACCTGCCGCACTCCCTATCCTCTTCCTCTTTGGTTTTTGCAATATAGCTGACCTTTTCCTTATGGATTTGAAGTGCTAAAATACTTTTCCTAAGATACTTTTGTGCGGCACCTAAGCCTATATATATATATATATATATATATGTATGTATGTATTTTCTGCTGCAAAAACCACCACCCTCTACCACAATTCAGACCACCACACACCGCCAAACAACACACAATTGAGATTTCTGAGAGCAATTGAGAGATTTTTGGAGAGTTTCAAAGGTGTGCCGCAACAAGAGAAAGGAAGGGAGAAACCTTTGTGCCGTGCCTGTGCCCAAGCTTTTAGGAGTGCTGGAGCGTCTCTACGGTGTCTTCTATCCCTGTTTTAGTTTTACAATTATGTTGATTTCGTTGTTAATTTCTGCAAACATGCGGAACTAAACTCGTTTTAGCTAAGGGAGAATTCAAAGCCATGGACATATGCTTTATACGAATTGATTACCTCCAGTTATTGTTTTGTAAATCATGAATGCGATTCACCTATCTGTTTGATTGATAACTTATTATTATGTGTTGATTGAGGATGCCTACTTAGTTTGCATGCATGAATTTGATGCTAGAATATAAGGGAGTTTCACCTAATCGTTATGAACTTATATTTACAAGTAGTAGAAGTCACTAGTCATGATTGTGTTAAGTGAATTCTTGGCAGGAGTATCATGCAGTTCATAGTTACAAATGCCTTGTCAATGCTTATGATTTTCACAAAGCTTAATGATCTTTGATTGTATCTCTATTATGTTGTTCATGTAGGGAACTATTGAAGAATAATTTGGTTGCCGATGCGTTGTCCATCCAATTCAATGACTTAAGGAAAATCTGAGGGTTAATTAGTGCTGTTCACGGTTAATCTGGGGCGTTGAGATTCATGGTTTAAAGGAATAATAACTGGAAATCAACTTGTGTTGCGTATGTTTCATGTGTGGAGAAGGATCCTCTAGCTAGCCCTTTACCCATTCAAATCACCCAATTTTGTGTCTAACCTGTTTAGTTTATGCAATCTCTTTAGTTTAATTAATTTCATCCAAATCAGTCCCCCCCCCCCTTTAATTAAGTGTGTTAGATTAGTTAGAAACGTGTTTGAATCTGTCTAATTTAGTGTTTTGAGTCTTACTAGTCTAAAATTCATCTAAATAATTCCCTAGAGTCTGTTTTGAGTCTATTTGCTAGTATTGTGCTATTTAGAGTCTGTTTAGTGTGTTTTGATGTTTTTAGTGTCTAGTTGGGTGTTTCTAAGTCTAGTTTTGTGTTTTTGAGTCACATTTGTGTAGATTAGCAGCCTTAGTTAATCTCCAGCCTAGAACGATCCCTATTTTCATATACTACAACTATCTTAATAAGGTTTAATTTGTGTGTTAGTTTATACCACATCATGTACTTTTGAAACCAAAAATGCATTTGATCTTTTGAGGACTCATTCTTAACATCTTTGTAGTGTATTATATGTGTTTATTTGCTTAAGTTCAAAAGCATGTCAAACGCACTCTCCTCTTGTCCCCCAAACGCTTAAAACAATGCAAATACACTCCAAATGGTAAAATAGTGTACTTTTGACACCAAATAAGCATTTGATCTTTTGTGAATTCATTCTTAACGTCTTAGAAGCATATTATATGTGTTTATTTGCTTAAGTTCCAAAGCGTGTCAAATGCACGCTTGTTCTATCCCACGAATGCCTAAAACAAAGCAAATACACTCTAAATGGAAAAATAGTGTACTTTTGACCCCAAATGTAACAGCCCGTCCAGGAGATTTTGTACGTCGGACGTGAAATGACCAAAATGCCACTAGGCATTAATTAAGGTATGCGTGTGTATCTACACTGGATGTTTCTTGGAGGTATTTGGACCACACACACACACAGTCACTCTTCCTCTCTTTCACTCCCGCACTCTCTCTATTTCTCTCAGACTCTCTATCTCTTTCCTTCCCAATGTACGAACGAAGCCCATTCTTCAACATTGCATCACGGATCAAAGATTTTAAGGTGAGATTTGAAATCCTTGCAAGATTTTGAGTTCATCTATATAGTTTTTGGAACAGGAGGCCCTCGATTCATCACGAAACCATAACCTCAGTTTCGGTGCACTGTTCATGCACACGTAAATATGGACTTTTCAGGGAATTTCAAGCCCATAGGGAGCTTAAGGAGGTCCTCACAAGTCTCGGGGTACTTCGTTGGAAGGAAATGGACATCGGAGGACTGAGATCGATGTGTTTCTAAGTTTGCCAATTTATCGAACTTCCTCAGGTAAATTCTAGTGGATTTTAAGCTTGGAATCTTGTATGGTTGTGTTCTACATGCTCGTAGCTTCATTTTGGTACCAATTTTGTGAAAAATGGTGGAAAAACGAGTGAGATATCAAGATTTGAAATTTTTCCAATTTCCGGCGAGTTGTAGACGGCGGCGGACGGCAGTCGCCGGCGAAGTCCATCGGAGAAGGGAGTAGAATATACCGTCGGAGTTGATATTTTATTCCTAACAGCTTCAGGTAACACTGTTAACTTCTGTTAGTATATAACGGAATATTTCGTGGAATATTCCTAACGGCAGTTAAGGTTTCCGTCAGGGTCCTCTGCGCGTGGCGGCGCATGTGGTCGTGCACTTGCCGGAGCGTGGCGACGCGTGGGTGGTCGGAAAATTATTTTTAAAATATGGGGATGATCCTGAGATTATGTAGATCACTGTGGTATATTTATATACCCAAATTGAGCAAAGCATGGGAAGTTATTAGCTAGAATTGTGTATGTGCTTAAAGTAACGTTGTTATAGTTATTTCTCATATAGGCGAGACCTATCCGGATGACGAGCTTAGCCAGGCTAGACGTGGGGGTTACGACCCGAATACATACTAGTGAGTGGGCAGTTATTTTCAGTATACATATGTATATGCTTGACGTTTTTCCCAGAAAACGTATTTAATGGAATGTGATTTAAATGCCATGTTATGCCTGCATTTTTAGCATATACATTATCATAATTATGCATATTGTTACATGGTGCTGCGGAGACCCAAGTAAGCCTATGTAAGTATATTATGCTGTGATTGGTTATGAGATAGATGATGATGTTGAGATGATATTAAGCTCATTAATCTGCACCCTGGTGTTAGTGCTCCCGCCCAAAGTTAGGGGCATAGCTTCACATGATCGTTCACCTCCCGCACCACATGCTCACCTTGGATCCAAGATAGGTGCATAGCCTGTCGTATAGACCACTTTTAGTCGGTTTGACTTGTAGGTAACCTGCGATTAGTGCACAGCCTTCATGTGATTGTAGCACTTGAGCGTATTCATTATACACCTAGCCTGTCGGTCAGACCCCGTGAGGTGGTACCAACTTGTGTGCAGATATGTATAAATCTGTTGAGATATGAGATTGAGATATGATTGAATTGAGCTCTAGTTCTGCCGTATAGATCACGTCAGGTGACTTCGGCTATCAGATGATTTATATTGAATTGCATCACCTGGCTTATTATTTATTATATTGTGATATTGGGCATAACATATACATGGCATACGTTCAAATGAATTTTGATATACTGAGCATGATTTGACTTATATTTACGTATTCTATTTTCTGGGAAAGTTATACTTGTTTTTCGGCGAGGGGTTAGTATATTCAAAGGAAAATAAAGTTTTATATAAGCGTTGTTTTACTGACCCACTCAGCTTTGTTTTGCGCCCCTCCAGGTATTAGGTAGCTTTGTTGGTGGCTCACGAGGATTTGGGTAGAAGTTCTGACAGTACATCATCCATGCAGGATTATTGGTTACTGTTTAAGTTAGTAACTTCTATGCTTGACTGCACTTAGACTTATTTATGCTCTGAAGGTGTATTAACACTTATTTCCTTTCTAGCCATTCTAAATGTTGGTTTTCATTCATTCGAAATTTCCATATCTTAATGCTTCTGCTTCGTGCATATGGCTACGTCACGCTAACGTGATGGCCAGCATGCCTCGATCTCGGTCGGGGTGTGTCAGTTTGGTATCAGAGCTTAGGTTGCAGTCCTGCATATTTTATCAACTTCCCTAATTAATTTTGATGTCTTCTATCAGAACTATGCCCTCTCGTAGATAGCCACGTCGTGTGGTTGAGCCTAATTTTCCTGATATATCTCAGTTGGGGGAAGCTATTGCTAATGCCATTCAGTCTGTAATTCACCCTCCTCAGAGAACTCATCTAGAGTCCGTGTATAATTTGAAGTTGCCTCAGTTTATGGGTAACGAAGGACCAGAAGAAGCAGAAAAATGGTTACAAAAGGTTGAGAAGACGTTCTTGGTTATGCATAGTCAAGGAAACCTACCTGAGGATAGGTGGGTTGAGACTACTACTTGGTTTTTAGGTCCAGAGTCTGCATTTTGGTGGGGCCAAGTGACTTATGGACGATCGTCTGCGAAGATTGCTGATTGGTAGAATTTTAAACGGGCATTTTATAAAAGATTCATTCCTCCAGCATATCTAGATCGGAAGAAGCAGGAGTTTACTAATCTAAAGCAGGGAAAGCTGTCTACTAATGAGTACTATAGAAAGTTCACAGATTTGTCCCGTTATGATCCAAAAGTTGCTGCCAATCTAATTGTGATTCTTCGTCGTTTTAAGCTTGGTACTAAGAAGAAGTGGCGATCTATGGCTACTATAGCAACCTGTGACACTTATCAGGAGTTTTATAAGATTCTGTTGAGAGTGAAAGACTCAGAAAATTTGCCTAGCGATAGCGAAGAGGAAGAAGGTAATTAGAGGAAAGATGATAAAGGTAAAGGCAAGTATTTTCAAGGACCTCGCAAGACCCAGAGTTTTAAGAGAAGTGGTACGAGCTCAAGTTCTTCTGGTGGAGGTTTTAGTACCACAGGTCCGAGATGAGGAGGTAGTTTTTCTGGAGGCCCTAGATTTCAGAGGCCGAGAGATTCAAGTGGTGCTAGTACTCCTTTAGGCCGAAGATGTAATAATCGACATTTTGGAGAATATCGTCAAGGTAACAGTGGATGTTATACCTGTGGACAGATGGGGCATTTGGCTAAGTATTGTCCTCAAAATCAGCAGAGGTCTCAGCAGCCACAGCAGCCTCTTATGCCACCGCAAGGACAGACTCAGCGGTTTCCAGGACCAAGTGGTTATGCTCAGACAGGTCGTGGTGGTGCTTACCACTATCAGGAAGATCTCATTCCTCATGCCCCAAGACAGTATCAGTACCCTCTAGATCCGTATCAGCAAGGTGGCTATGGTCAGCACTCAGAAGGATATGTACCTCATCAACAGGGTGATTATAACCAGTACTCGACTGGTGGGTCACAATGGCATTCTGGAGGACAGTCACACCAGATTGATGTTGTTACTAGCAGTGCAGGATTGTCTAGACAGCACAGCTAGGCAAGTCAAGGACGTAGTGCCCAGGGCTGAGGTGTTCATGCTAGCAGAGGTAGATGAGGAAGGCAGCCAGCTGAGGGACGTGTCAACAACATCTCACTTCAGGATGCTCAGAACAATCCTGATTTGATTATGGGTACGTTAAATGTTCTTGGTCATTTTGCTAAAGTGTTGATTGATTGTGGTGCTACGCAGTCTGTGATTTCTCATACATTTGCTCAGTTGACTCAACCTCAGTCTACACCCCTTGGATATGAGTTAGAATTTGCCATGCCTAGAGAGGAGAAGTGTTATGTAGATAATGTTTATCCTGGATGTCCCGTTGTAGTGGATGATGTGTTTATGCCAGCGAATCTTACTCCATTAGACATTGTAGATTTTGATGTGATTTTAAGCACAGATTGGTTGCATTATAATTGTGCTAAAATTGATTGGTATGGGAAAACAGTGACTTTCCATCGTCCCGGATTGCCTGAAGTTAAGTTTGTAGGGGAAAGTAATGGAGTAAGACATGGTGTTATTTCAGCTGTGAGAGCCAAGATATTCTTGAATAAAGGTTGTCAAGGTTACTTACTTAGCTCATGTGGTATTAAATGATGACAATCCTTCAAGTGTGGAGAACGTTCGAGTAGTCAGACATTTCTCTGACGTTTTCCCTGATGATTTACCTGGATTGCCGCCAGATCATGATGTGGAGTTTACCATTGACTTACTTCCAGGTACAGATCTTATTTCTTTAGCTCCTTATTGAATGGCTCCTGCGGAGTTAAGAGAATTAAAGATTCAGTTGCAAGAATTGGTGGATCAGGGTTTTATTCGACCTAGTACATCGCCATAGAAAGCTCCAGTCTTGTTTGTCTGAAAGAAAGACGAAACTTTGAGGTTGTGTATTGATTATCGGCAATTGAATAGGGTAATGATTAAAAACCGTTATCCATTGCCACGTATAGATGACCTATTTGATCAACTTAAAGGTGCTTGTGTGTTCTCCAAGATTGATTTGAGGTCAGGCTACTATCAGCTAAAGATCAGGAATGATGACATCCATAAAATAGCTTTTAGAACTCGTTATGGTCATTATGAGTTTTGTGTGATGCCATTTGGTTTGACGAATGCACCAGCAGCTTTTATGGGCTTGATGAATAAGGTATTTCAACAATACTTGGATAGATTTGTCATTGTCTTTATTGATGACATTTTGGTGTATTCTAAGTCGAAAGCAGATCATACTCGACATCTCACTCTAGTACTAAAGAGATTGAGGGAGCATCGGTTGTATGCTAAGTTTAGTAAATGCCAATTCTGGTTAGATCAAGTGGCATTCTTAGGTCATGTTGTTTCAGCTCAGGGTATTCAGGTTGACCCTCAGAAGGTAGCAGCTGTGGAGAATTGGGAACAGCCACGAACCGTTACCGAGGTACGGAGTTTCCTTGGTTTAGCGAGTTATTATCGACGATTTGTTAAGGATTTCTTAGTTATATCCTTACCATTTACGAGATTGACTATAAAAGAAGTTAAGTTCGAGTGGGATGAGAATTGTGAACAGAGTTTCAGCAGTTGAAGTATTATCTCACACACTTTCCTGTTTTAGCACTTCCTGATGATAGTGGGAACTTCGAGATTTATAGCGATGCTTCTTTGAATGGCTTGGGATGTGTTTTGATGCAGCATGGTAAGGTGCTTACGCTTCGCGTCAGTTAAAGCCTCACGAGATGAATTACCCTACATATGATTTGGAGTTAGCAGCCATTATTTTCGCTTTGAAGATTTGGAGACACTATCTCTATGGTGAGAAGTGTAGGATTTTCACAGATCACAAGAGTCTCCATTACTTGTTCACGCAGAAAGATTTGAATCTTCGTCAGCGGAGATAGATTGAGTTACTAAGTGACTACGATTGCACGATTGAGTACCACCCTGGACGTGCTAATGTAGTGGTTGATGCTTTGAGTAGGAAATCTCAAGGTCGGGTTAATGCCTTGTATGTTTCTCGTGTTCCTCGTCTTATAGATTTGAGATCCACTGGAGTGAAATTAGAGCTAGAAGAACGAGAAGAAGCTGTAGCAAAGCGAAAGGAAGCCTTGCTTGCTACTTTCCAAGTTAGGCCTATTCTGATTGATCGTATACTTGAAGCCCAGATGAATGATGAGGAAATTCAAGAGTTAATTCATTTGAGAAATCAAGGGAAAAAGAAAGATCTCAGAGTTAGAGAGACGAATGGCATGCTTATGCAAGAGAATAGGATGTACGTGCCAAATAATGAGGAATTGAAGAAGGCAATTCTTGATGAGGCACATATTTTAGCTTATGCGATGCATCCAGGAAGAACTAAAATGTATCATACCATTAGGCCATTTTATTATTGGCCAGGTATGAAAAGGGAAATTGCAGAGTATGTACGCAGGTGTATCGTGTGCTACCAGGTTAAAGCCGAAAGAAAAAAGCCGTTTGGTTTATCACAGTCATTTCTCGTTCCACAGTGGAAATGGGAAAATATTACTATGGATTTTGTGTACAAGTTACCCTGTACACAAAACGGCTATGATGGAATTTGGGTGATTGTTGATCGACTTAATAAGTCAGCGCATTTCATTCCTATCTTTGAACAAGTTAGCTGAGTTGTTCATCACGAAGATTGTGAAGTATCATGGAGTTCCTGTGAGTATTATTTCAGATCGAGATCCAAGATTTACTTCTAAGTTGTGGACAGCATTCCAGGAAGCTTTGGGTTCGAGATTACTGTACAGCACTGCATATCATCCTCAGACAGACGGACAATCTGAGCGGGCGATTCAGACTTTGGAGGATATGCTAAGATCTTCAGTGTTGCAGTTTGGCGACACTTGGCATAAGAGGTTGGATTTGATGGAATTTGCCTATAACAACAGTTTTCACTCGAGTATTGGTATGGCACCATTTGAGGCATTATATGGCAAGGCATGTCGGACTCGGTTGTGTTGGTCAGAAGTTGGCGAACGAGTTTTAGTAGGCCCTGAGTTAGTGGAGGAGACTACTCAGAATATTCAGGTTATTAAGTCTAATATGAAAGAGGCCCAAGATCGCCAAAAGAGTTTAGGAGACAGACATGCCATTGATCGAGTGTACAAGGTTGGTGATTGGGTATTTCGGAAGTTATTGTCGTGGCGAGGTGTAGTATGATTCAGGAAGAAAGGCAAGCTAAGTCCTAGATTCATTGGACCTTATCAGATCACCGAGCGAGTCGGTGAAGTTGCTTATAGACTTGAGTTGCCATCAGAGCTGTCTAAGGTACATAATGTGTTTCATGTCTCGATGCTTCGACATTATGTTGCAGATCCTTCACATGTGATACCTCATCAACCTTTGGAGATCTGTTCAGATTTGACTTATGATGAGGAGCCAATGACTATTCTGGATTGGAAAGAAAAGGTTATGAGGAATAAGACAGTGCAGTTGGTTAAGGTTTTGTGGAGGAATCATTCAGTGGAAGAAGCGACTTGGGAGACAGAGGAACGGATGAGAGAGATGTACCCGAGATTGTTTTATGAGTACTAGTGGATGGTTTTGGTTATGTAAATTCCGGGGACGAAATTTTTATAAGGTGGGTTGATGTGATAAAAATTAAGCACTCAAATTAAACCCTCTTGTTGTCAAATCGTAGTATAAATGCAAGTAGGGATTGTTCTAAACCGGGGATTAGGAGAGCTTGCTAAAACCTCTAAATTGACTCAAAACACAAAAACAAAGTTAAAAACGTTTGGAAAGACTCAAGGGACTCAAAACAGGTTCAAAAGACTTCAAACAACTCAGAAACACTCAAAACTGCCTAAAAACACAAACTGGGCAGTTTTGGACTCTAAATACAACTTTGGACGAATTTAGGGTTTTGACTTGACTCAAAAAACTCTAAAACACAAACAAAACAGATTTTAAACACTTTGAAACAAGAAAGTAAAAGGGGGTTTTGGTTCTGACGAAATTGAAACAAACAAACAAATTGTAAAACTAAACAGATTGTAAAACGAATTCAGGAAATAATATGATGGATGGATTAGTTAGAGGTCCGTTTTCCACACATGACACACTTGTACATGAATCGATTTCCAATTGCTTTTCAATAAACTATGATGCTCAACACCCCAGATTAACCGTGATGCACAAATTAACCCTCATATTTTCCTTTACTCATTGAATTGGATGAATGCATGCGACAACCCAAATCATTCTCCAAAAGTCCCCTACATGAATGCATAATAGAGATACAACCAGAGATCATTACGTTCCATGAAAATCATAAGTGTTGATGAGGCAATTGTAACTATGAACGCATGATACGTTTGCCAAGAATTCAATTAACGCGATTGTGACAATCAACCTTCACTACTCAGGAATATAAACTTGTAACGATTAGGTGAAACTCATTTATATTCTAGCATCTGATTCATGCATGAAAACTAAGTATGCATCCTTAATAAACATACACAAATCAGTTATGAATAAAACAGATAATTGAAGTGCAATCATAGCTTAACAAATCACAATTGGCAGAAATCAATTCATATCTCAAACATGTTCATGGCTTCAAAATTCCCCCTAACTAAATAGGGATTTAGCCATTCATGATTACACCAAAATCAGAAAGTAATAACAAAATAAACATTGAAAACAAGAACGAAGTACACCTAAAACGCTCCAATCTGCAAGCATGAAACGCCCAGGTTCTTCTTCTTCCCCACCTTGCTGCGACACCAGAGACTATGGAGGTGTATAGATGTATGAATGGGTCGGAGATGGATTAGGTTGGATGTGAATTACGGCAAGGGAAGGAGGATGGCTGGAATTGTGTTTGGATGTGTAGAATGGTGGATGGAGTGCGGCAAAAGGATTTCTGTGATGAATGGTTGTGGTGGATGGCTGTAGATGAGTTATGGTGAAGGGTGGATGGTGAATGGTGTGTAAAATATGCGGCACAAAGGATGTATTTATAGGGCTAGGGCATAGCAGAAATTTCTGAAGGAAAAAAATATGGTTTAGCACCAAAATCTGAAGGGAAAAGGATTACACAATCCTTGGAGGAAATGGATTGTAGGTTCTAGAGCTTCTAAAAAGGGTCCAGCGCCAGATTTTTAGGGTTCCAGAAAGAATGTGTTTTATGATAGATTTTGGGACTTCTAGAAGGGTTTGGGGCGCCACTTTTGTAGGACAAGGGATAGAACTTCTAGAAAGAGTGTTTTATGGCTGATTTCAAGCCTTTTTGTCTTCAAATTTGTCCATCAACTTGCCTCTATGCTTGCACTATCCAATCTTGGCCCAAAAATGCTCTAGAATGCTCCAAATTGCTTCTTTTTGCATACTTTGTCCTTAGAACCTGAAAACACACGAATTTGGCTTAAAAGACTAAATAACTAAGAACTAACAATGTAAAAGCACAAGAACAAGCTAACTAAGTTGCATAAATATGCTCCTATCATGGGTAGATTGTAACAGCCCGTCCCAGAGATTTTGTACGTCGGAGGTGAAATGACAAAAATGCCCTTAGGCATTAATTAAGGTATCTGTGTGTATCTACATTGGATGTTTCTTGGAGGTATTTGGACCACACACACACACAGTCACTCTTCCTCTCTCTCACTCCCGCATTCTCTCTCTATTTCTCTTAGACTCTCTATCTCTTTCCTTCCCTATGTACGGACGAAGCCCATTCTTCACCATTGCATCACGGATTGAAGATTTTAAGGTGAGATTTGAACTCCTTGTAAGATTTTGAGTTCATCTATACAGTTTTTGGAACAGGAGGCCCTCGATTCATCACGAAACCATAACCCCAGTTTCGGTGCACTGTTCATGCACACGTAAATATGGACTTTTCAGGGAATTTCAAGCTCATAGGGAGCTTAAGGAGGTCGTCACGAGTCTCGGGGTACTTCGTTGGAAGGAAATGGACGTCGGAGGACCGAGATCGAATTGTTTCTAAGTTTGCCAAATTATCAAACTTCCTCAAGTAAAATCTAGTGGATTTTAAGCTTGGAATCTTGCATGGTTGTGTTCTACATGCTCGTAGCTTCATTTTGGTACCAATTTTGTGAAAAATGATGGAAAAACGAGTGAGATATCAAGATTTGAAATTTTTCCAGTTTTCGGCGAGTTGCAGACGGCGGCGGACGGCGGTCGCCGGCGAAGTCCATCGGAGAAGGAAGTAGAATATTCCGTCGGAGTTGACGGAATAATCCTAACGGCGTCAGGTAACACTGTTAAGTTCTATTAGTATATAACGAAATATTCCGTGGAATATTCCTAAAGGTGGTTAGGGTTTCCGTCAGGATCCCCTGCGCGTGGCCGCGCATGTGGCCGTGCACTTACTGGCGTGTGGCGGCGCGTGTGTGGTCAGAAAGTTATTTTTAAAATATGGGGATGATCTTGAGATTATGTAGATTACTGTGGTATATTTATATACCCAAATTGAGCAAAGTATGAGAAGTTATTAGCTAGAATTGTGTATGTGCTTAAAGTAACGTTGTTATAGTTATTTCTCATATAGGCGAGACCTATCCGGAGGACGAGCGTAGCCAGGCTAGACGTGGGGGTTACGACCCGACTACATACCAGTGAGTGGGCAGTTATTTTTAGTATATATATGTATATGCTTGACATTTTTCCCAGAAAATGTATTTAACGGAATGTGATTTAAATGTCATGTTATGCCTGCATTTTTAGCATATACATTATCATAATTATGCATATTGTTGCATGGTGCTGCGGAGGCCCAGGTAAGCCCAGGTAAGTATATTATGCTGTGATTGGTTATGAGATAGATGAATATGTTGAGATGATATTGAGCTCATTAATCTGCACCACGGTGTTAGTGCTCCTGCCCAGAGTTAGGGGCATAGCTTCACATGATCGTTCACCTCCCGCACCATACACTCACCTTGGATCCAAGATAGGTGCATAGCCTGTCGTATAGACCACTTTTAGTGGGTTCGACTTGTAGGTTACCCGCGATTAGTGCACAGCCTTCATGTGATTGTAGCACTTAAGCGTATTCATTATACACCTAGCCTGTCGGTCAGACCACGTGAGGTGGTACCGACTTGTGTGCAGATATGTATAAATCTATTGAGATATGAGTTTGAGATATGATTGAATTGAGCTCTAGTTCTGCTGTATAGATCACGTCAGGTGACTTCGGCTATCAGATGGTTTATATTGAATTGCATCACCTAGCTTATTATTTATTATATTGTGATATTGGGCATAGCATATACATGGCATACGTTCAAATGAATTTTGACATACTGAGCATGATTTGACTTATATTTACGTATTCTATTTTCTGGGAAAGTTATACTTGTTTTACGGCGAGGGGTTAGTATATTCAAAGGAAAATAAAGTTTTATATAAGCGTTGTTTTACTGACCCACTCAACTTTGTTTTGCGCCCCTCCAGGTATTAGGCAGCTTTGTTGGTGGCTCACGAGGATTCGGGTGGAAGTTTTGACAGTACATCATCCATGTAGGATTATTGGTTACTGTTTAATTTAGTAATTTCTATGCTTGACTGCACTTAGACTTATTTATGCTCTGAAGGTGTATTAACACTTATTTCCTTTCTAGCCATTCTAAATGTTGGTTTTCATTCATTCGAAATTTCCGTATCTTAACGCTTCCGCTTCGTGCATATGGTTTGCGTCACGCTCACATGACAGCCAGCATGCCTCGATCTCGATCGGGGTGTGTCACCAAATAGGCATTTGAGCCTTTGAGAACTCATTCATGACGTCTTAGTAACGTATTATATGTGTTTATTTGCTTTTTATCCCACGAATGCTTAAAACATTACAATACACTCCAAATGAAAAAATAGTGTACTTTCAAAACCAAAAAAGCATTTGATCTTTTGAGAACTCATTCTTAATGTCTTTGTAGTGTATTATATGTGTTTATTTGCTTAAGTTCCAAGGCGTGTCAAACGCACGCTTGTTTTATCCCACAAATGCTTAAAACAGTGCAAATGCACTTGAAATGAAAGAATAGTGTACTTTTGAGACCAAAAATGCATTTGATCTCTTGAGGACTCATTCTTAACATCTTAGTAGCGTATGAAGAAAAAGCATTTGATCTTTTGAGAACTCATTCTTAACATCTTAGTAGCGTATTATATGTGTTTGTTTGCTTAAGTTCCAAAACATGTCAAACGCACGCTTGGTTTTCCCACAAATGCTTAAAACAGTGCAAATATACTCTAAATGAAATAATAGTGTACTTTTGACACCCAAAAAGCATTTGATCATTTGAGAACTCATTCATAACGTCTTAGTAACGTATTATATGTGTTTATTTGCTTAAGTTCCAAGGCGTGTCTGATGGGAGCATATTTATGTGACTTAGTTAGCTTGTTTTCTTGCATTTACTTAGTTAGTTTCTGCTTATTAGATTGTTTTAAGCCATTTTCGTGTGTTTGTAGGTTCAAATGACAAAGTTGGCAAGAAAGTGCAACTTGGAGCATTTTAGAGCAGTTTTAAGCTTGGAATGGATAGCACATGCATGGAGCAAGGTGGATGGACGTTGTTGAAGTTCAAAAGAGGCTATGAATGTGCTAAAGATCTGGAGAAATTAATTCAAGACTTGGAAGATAAGGAATCAGCTAAAAGGAAGGAACATTATCCAAAACCTTATCTTATCCAACCTTATCCAAACTAACCTTATCTTACCTTATCCTAATCCTATTCTACCTAAATTCCAGTTGCAAGGGGGAGTTATTTTCATATTAGGATACATAAAAACCTAGTTCTAGAAGGCCTATCCCTTCTCCTGAAAAGGTGCCGCATCACCCCCTTTCTAGAAGACCTATCCCCTCTCCTTGTTCTCCTTGGTTTCTGACTTTTAGTTAACCTTTTCCTTGTGCATTTGGAATGCTAAATCCTTCCCCAAAAACCAGTCCTTGTGCCGTGGATTTGCTCTATAAATACCACCCTTCTGCCGCATAAATCATCACCACACACAAGAGAGCCAGAAATTAGAAAAACCCTTTGTGCCGCAGCTTTGCAAGGAATGAGAGGAATGAGAGGAAGAAGCCTAAATCCGTGCTTGCCATTAAAGACCTTTGGATTGTTGGAGCGTTTCTAAGTGTATTATATCTTTGCTTTCAATGTTTAAATTTAATTGTCTTGGTTTAATTGCAAACATGCGGAACTAAACTTGTGCAAAATCTGCCATCTCCCCAAGCTACACCAAGCAAGCCTCTTGAAGACATCATGAGTACATTGGCTGGACAAGTGAGTTCTTTAGCTCAAAGCACTCAAGACCTCAAGGTTTCTACCCAAGCTTTCATGAACAAGGCTGATCGTTCGAAAATTTAGAAAATCAGGTTGGACAGATTACAGCAGTGCTAAACCAAATAGAACCAAGTAAGCTTCCTAGTCAAGTTGTTGTAAATCCAAAAGATTTGAACAATGCACAGGTGAATGTGATCACCTGAATTTTTAGTCTTTTTAAGTCATGATTAGAGCTATTTGCAATTAAATAATGGGAATGTACATGCTTACCTTAATTTTGCAATCATAACTTTAGCTATGCTTTGAAAGTTGTTGTATCTGCTATATAGTACCACTGATCTCAGTTCTAAGAATACTTGTGAAATGTTACTAGTTCAAGCCTTAGAAGAAGGATAGTGGAGACTACCTTTTGAGTAATTTTGTGCCTATTTGCTTCTTTAAGAGAGAATAAACTATTTATACTCCTATCATTTTCTTTCAAATTCATTTCAAATGATCTCATTATTCATTTTTGCTTGAATACTAAGAGTTATTCTCTTTTGTGGATACTTGTGCTTATTATCACCCATGAATGAACTCATTGACACGAGGTTAGGCTATGCATGTTTTAACTAGTAAATGGCCTAATTCCTTACCTTTGTTGTATGACCATTACCCATTTTGAAGCAAAACATAACCATATGTTTCATTTGCAAGCTAGAATCAGTTTGCCGTTTCAATCATTTCAAGCACATATTTTCAAGGTTAGCTACCTTGTTTATGTTTGCTTTCTGTTGAGAATGATAAGGATGACTACCATATCTTCTTTCATTCATTAGCAACATGTGGTTAGGTTCAGGACTAATCATGTAAATTGATTCCATGAAGTTCTAGGATAAATGCCATGTTCTAGGGTTCATGTGATGTTTATAATCTTCTTCATTCTTAATGAGTTTATAGGTGCTAAATCTGAGTATATGCCATGCTAGGTTGCACCTACAAATATAAGTTTTATGTATATGCCAAGCATCTAACATGCAAAGTAAGAGAGGATTCATACAATTTAGTTATATGCCATGCTAGATATGTGAACATCTTAGTTGTGCATTTGAAAGGGATAAGTTAAAAGATCATATCACTGGTTCATGAATGTTTAGAGAAAGGTCTTTGTTCATTTGAAGTCAGATTTATGTCCTAAAAACGTTTTTAACTTATCTCATGTTTTAGGTTTGTTTCTGGATAGTCTTAGTGTTTCCCTTTTATGTCTTTCTCTATTTCTTTTCCAAAATTACTCAAACCCCCCCATTTTAGGTCATAGGAGTCTTTAACTAATGCTAATTTGTAAGAGTCAAAGGTTTTACTACGTTGTTTCTCAGTCCTTGTGGTTCGACACCATTACTTGTGCCGCTATACTATCCTTATATTTGCACTCGAAAGGAACTTCAATTCCTCACCGGATATACACTCTATTTTCACATAGATTTTCTGACTACACTCCCTACACTAGGTATATGTGAGAAGATTGATGTAAACATGTAGACTAAACACTCATATATGTTTATAACAAAGAAGGCACTTTCTGGAATTATTAATACAACATGTATACGATCTCATGAATGGAATGCTACTACTTAGATGCGAGAACCAGAGACACCATATGCTCATACCAATCTCAAAGTCCACATTATTGAAACACATAATAATCAAGATAGAAGTCTAAGGGTTGTAATGGGGCTAAGGTATTGGCTAACAAAGAAAGGTAAGGATAAACAAAAGTTCTTAAAGCGATAGTTAAGCAAAGCAATGAAATCAACACTTAGAATTCACTTTTGATTGCAGAAACCAACTTTAAACACAAAGGGGAGATTCACACAACTTTTAGGGCCAAATTCAAACTTTTGGACCCTTTCTTCAACAACCAATACTTGTGAGCTTATTCTCACTTATTTTTCAACTCTTTTTCTTTCCTTTTCTTTTCTTTTCATATTTTTTTTCTTCTTCTTCTTTTCTTCCCGTGCCCTTTCTATTTCTTTGGCACACAAGACACTAAAAACCTTCCCCCACACTTGTTTTTATGCATAATGTCGATCAAAAGGAATTCACTCTAAGTCATGCTCCACTATCCTTTAAGAACAAGGGTATGGATAGTCCTATACTAGGCTAGGTAAGGATAATGTGGCTAACAAAGAAAATAGGCTAAATAAGGCTCAAAGGGGTTAAACCTACATTATATATGCAAAGGGTGAGGCTTTTTGGCTCTGGTTTAAACTAAACAACTTCATCTTGTTATTTGTTATGCTAATCAATTTCATACTTTGAATGAAACGGGCACGAGTTCTAGTATTTGGAACTAAATGATGAAACACATTCTAAGTAGCAACCAAGCAAAGAAATAATGAGATCATGCAACGACTTTAGAAAACAAGAATTCACAGATTAATAACTCTCCAAATAAATGTTTAAGCTCAAGTTTTTCAGGGTTGTAGCATTAGTTTGAGTTTCTTCCTTCAAGCATGTTACAAAAACTAATTTTTTTCCTTTGTGATTACATGTGAATTCCTAATTGACAACTACAACTAAGCATAAACCAAAGAGCATATCAAACTTCCATCCATGTTTGTAACTTTCTTTAATAGTCATGCAATTAAAAACCAAATCCTCATCATTCTGTTGGAAGGTACCCTAAGACACAAACACACAAAAATGACTCTAAAAACAACTCTTTCGAATTTATTTTATTTTCAGATTTTCTGTTATAGGACACATTAAAACACTTCAAAACACACTAAAAACACTTAAAACAGTGAGTAACAACTTTAGAAGTGATAGGTGATAAAATCCCACGAAAATATCAATTAAAACACTTTGTTTACCCCCCCCCCCCAACACTTAAACCAAACATTGTCCTCAATGTTTCAAACATAGACTCACACAAGCAAGCAAACAACACAACTAATAAACATAACAAATATGGCAAAGTAAAAGCAAGAAAGAGAAGGGTAAAAGAAAGAAAATCTGGTTGTTGGAGCTAGAATTCCATCTTCTCCTCGTTTGATCACACGGGTTGCCTCCCAAGAAGCGCTTGCTTTAACATCTTCCAGTCGAACGATACCTCCTTTTAAGCTCCATCTTGGCCCATGGCATGAAGGGGTACATCCTCCACGACATGCTACTCAAAACTTCTATAGATTGGATCTATAAACGGCATGGGATAGTGATCCTTCCTTATTGTGGCGTTAAGCTTCCTGAAGTCAATGTAAAGTGTCCCACCACCTTGAATTCGATTAAGTACTTGCACCAAAGAAGGTAACAACCTATTAGTCGAAATGTGAATTGGAATTGGAGGAGGAAACTCACCAATGTACTGCGATGAAGTGGCAGCACTGTCAACAAATGCACAAGGTGTGCTATCGACATGATTTGGGGGTTTGAGGGTTATGGCTGTGCAATCCTTATGCTTCACTCCAATTCCCTCTTCATTGGTGGTTCGAAATGCATCATTCTTGATTGGTGCTAAATGTTCCTGCCCTTTATGTTTTATTACATCAATGGCAAAACAAGAACGAACATTATTAGTATTCTCAACAGATTCAGAAACATTAAAGTTAATCATATCGCCACCAAACGCCATAGTTACTGCTCCCTTGGCCACATCAATCTTGGTTTGAGCAGTTTTCATGAAAGGTTGTCCAAGTAAGAGTGGCGATAGTGGAGAGTGGGCCGAGTACTCCATGTCAAGCACATATAAATCTGCAGGAAAAATCAAGTGGTCTACCTACACCAAAACATCTTCCAAAACTCATTTCGGATATGCATTAGAACGATCGGCTAATTGGATAATAACACCATCATTTTTATGCTCCCCTAGATTAATAGATGCATAAACAAAATATGGCATGACATTAATTGATGCACCTAGATCTAGCATAGCATGTTCAAACCTTGTATTACCAATTACACAAGGGATAGTGAAACTACCTGGATCTTTGCATTTAGCTGGCAGCTTTCTTTGCAACATTGCATACACATTCTCACTTACATGTACCACCTCTTTCTCCCGAATCCATTTCCTTGTTGTACATAGCTTCTTTAAAAACTTCGCGTACTTCAGGATTTGCTTTATAGCATCAAGGAGCGGGATATTGACATGCACATTCGTAAAGGTCTCTAGAATGTCTTGTTCATTCTCTTCATTCCTAGCTTGCATAAACCTACCAGGGAAAGGCAAATTTAGTGGAATTAGGTTAGAATGAGTCAAATTTGAACCACCCTTACCTGAATTGGACAGTGTGGAAGGCTTAGGGGGCCGCGGCAAGGTTGGTTCCACTCTTGCCGTGGGTTTGTCTTGCTCCTCCTCTTCAATCAGCAATTTTTCATCTTCCTTTTGGCTTGATTTGGATGGTTTTGGGTCTATTCCAACTTCTTTTCCACTTCTCAACATAATGGCTTTAGCGGTTTCAAATCCTCCATTTGGATTCACAACGGTTAAGCTAGGTAGTTTACCTTCTTCTCGAAACTGCCGAAGGAACTCTGAAATCTGCCCTATTTGCTTTTTCATGTCACTCATCTCCTTGGCTTGATTTTGATACCCCTGTGTCAAAGTAGTTAGTATTTTAAGCGTATTATCCTCATACATTGACATACCTGAACTTGTTTGGGCAGATTGTTATTGGGGTTAAGTTGGTGCGAATTGCTTTTGATAAAATCCCAGAGCTTGCTGTCTAAACCCGCTTTGGTGTTGAGGTTGTTGAGGCTTATTTCGATTGAAGTTTGGGTGATCTCTCCATCCCGGATTGTATGTATTTGAGTATGGATCATTCCTTTACTGATTTTGGCCTTCATAACCTATGGCATTAGCACTTTCCCATCCTCCATTCTCTATCAATTAAGGACATTGATCATTAAGGTGCCCTTGCATAGAGCACACGCCACACACACTTGGTGTAATTCCTTGCACTTTCATTCCTTCAGCCATCTGTGACACAATAACAGTGAGGTTAGCTAATTGGGATTGAATTTTGGACATGGAACTTACCTCATTAACTTGCTGCAGTGGGAGGTCTCTTTGTCCAACTCCTTCGTATTGTTGTGCATTCAAGGCTCAATTCGCAATTAAGATCTTGGCAGCCACTGGGTCTTGTCAACCAAAGCACCTCCCGCTAAAGCATGAAGCATTTGTTTCTCAATTGGAAGAAGTCCTTCGTAGAAATATTGAATCAAAAGCTCTTCCTTCATTTAGTGTTGTGGGCAAGATGCAACTAACGCCTTAAAACGCTCATAATATGCTGGAAACGATTCTTCTTGGTTTTGTTGGATTCCACTAATTCTCTTCCTTAAAAGATGACTCTTGAAGTTGGGAAGAATTTCTCTAGGAATGCTCTATTCATGCTTTCCTAAGAAGTGACGATTCCAGGTGCTAGTTTATATAAACATGCATTCCAGAAATTGCTTTCTTTGCTATATACATATGTGAGTATTAGTTTTCTTATTACATCAATCTGCTCACATATAACTAGTGTAGGGAGTGTAGTCAGAAAATCTGTGTGAAAATTGAGTGCATAACTAGTAAGGAATTGAGGAATTCTCTAAGGCATGTTACTACATTCAAAAAGTTGTTTTAATTGATTAAATGCGAACTAGTGAGTGATAACTGTGATTAAGTATGTGCTCGAGGGTAGGGATAACTAAAATCTATGTAAGTAATGATTTTTAACATGTTAGTTCCATTGGAAATCCCTGAGGTGAACGTTGGAAGGTTTAGGTTATGTTTTGTTTGTTTTGTTTTGCTCGAGGACTAGCAAAAGCTAAGTGTGGGGGAATTTAACAGGAGCATATTTATGCTACTTAGTTAGTGTGTTTTCTTGCATTTACTTAGCTTTTTGTTGCTTAGTATAGTGTTTAAAGTCATTTTCGTGTGTTTTTAGGTCCAAGAAGCAAAGTTGGTAAAAAGATGCATTTTGGAGCATTTTAGAGCAAATCTGGGCTTGGAATGGATAGCACAAGCAATGGGCAAGAAGATGGAAGAATTTGGAGTTCAAATGGAGCTAGGAATATGTTTCAAGGTTGGATAAATAAATTCAAATCATTGAAGATAAGGAATCAGCTCAAAAGAAGGAGAATTATCCAAAACATTATCCAAACAACCTTATCTTATCTTATCTTATCCAATCCTTATCCTATCTTAACTAACCTTATCCTATCCTAATCCTTTTCTAATTCAATTCCTGGTACAATGAGGGTTTATTTTCTGATTGGGGGACACTTAATTTAGGCTTGCCGCACCCTTATCCCTTTTCCTAGGTGGTTTTAGTTCCTTCTAGAAGATCAAATTTCCTACTGAGTCACCACCAATATCTGTTGCAAGAACTCCTTGTCCTTTGGAGTTTCCTACCTTCTAGATGGCCTATTCCTGATGGGTTTAGGTTGTGTAATTTTTCTCTAATTCCTAAACCCTTTATGCCGCACCTTAACCCCTATAAATAGCCATCTTTGCCGTGCCATTTAAAATCAAGCCTTCCATTCATTCTCTGCCTTCACACACCCATTCATCCGCAGCCCTCTCTATAAATACCCCAACACCATTCATCATCATCCATCCTTCACCAAACCCATCCCCAAACCCAGAAAACCCCTCTTGTGCCGCAACTATTCAAGGAAGGAAGGAGAAGGTGCCATTCTAAGTCGTGACTGTCATTCAAAGCATTGAATTGCTGGAGCGTTCTTAAGTGTTGTCTATCTTTGTTTTTAATGTTTCAATTCAGTTTTCTTTGTTTAATTGCTATCATGAGGAACTAAACCCCTATTAGTTAGGGGGGGAATCTGAAGCCATGGATATATGTTTCTTATGATTTGATTTACTCCAGTTATGATTTCATAAATTGTGAATGTGGTTTACTTATCTGTTTTATTAAGAACTTGTTCTTGTGTGTTGATTAAGGATGCATACTTAGTTTACATGCATGAATTTGATGCTAGGATATAAGGGAATTTCACCTAATCGTTATGAACTTATATTCACAAGTAGTAAAGGTTGCTAGTCACAATCATGTTAAGTAGACCCTAGGATGGATTAACATGCGTTTTCCATAGTTATGAATGCCTTGTCAATGTTTATGATTTCCATTGAACTTAATGATCTTTGTTGAAAGTCTCTATCATGCGTATTCCATAGTTAGGGAGTTTGAGAAAGAATAATTTGGTTGTGATGCGTTATCCATTCAATTCAATGAATCTAGGGAAATCTGGGAATTGATTAGTTCAATACAGTTAATTCGGAACATTGTCATTCATGGTTTATCGAAAGAGTAACTGGGAATCAAGTTGTATACATATGTTCATGTGTGGATGAGGATCCCTCTAACTAGCCTTTCACCTTTCTCAATTTCATCAAAAATTGTTTTTCTTTAAAGTTTGGTTACAAGTTTCGGTTTTAAATTTCAATTTCGTCAAAACAATCCCCCTTGCTTTTAAGTCTTGTTTTTAGAGTCTAAATCTGTTTTCTTTTAGTCTTTTGAGTCAAGTTAAAACCTTATTTTCGTCCAAAGTAGTGTTCAGAGCTCAAAACTGTCCAGTTTGTGTTTTTAGGCAGTTTTGAGTGTTTTTGTGCTGTTTTGAGTCTTTTGAGTTGTTTTAGTGTTTTAGAAGTTAGTTTTGCATTCTTTGAGTCTAGTTTAGTGTCTTAAACTTTGTTTTTACGTTTTTGAGTCAGTTTCAAGTGTTTAGCAATCCCTCCTAATCCCCGGTCCAGAACGATCCCTACTTATACATATACTACAACTGTCGAAAAGAGGGTTTAATTTGTGTGTCAAGTTAATTTTCACATCATATATATAGCATGGCAAACCCTAGGGAAATCAATTTAGGACTTAGACTTAGCAGAACAATAGGATTAGGCCCTAGGGTGCGGCACAATGTGTGAATCCATTAGGAAAAAGGATTATGGCCCAATTAATTTCTGAAAAGGATTTGTAGAACCCAAATCCACAAGGAAATAGGCTAACAAATCAGAATCCAAGAGGGAAAGGATAGGGATGCACGGCTGAGAGGGATAAGGCAGGGAATGCCTTGCAAGGCAAGGAAAAAGGATTCTAGAAGGGAAGGAGGCGCCAGATTTATAGGACAAGGGATAAGACTTCTAGAAATCAGGTTTTAAGTCTCCTAAACTGAAATTAAATCTCTTTTGTAGCTGAAAACAAGGTAGGATAAGATTAGGATAAGATAAGATAAGATAAGATAAGGTTTGGATAAGATAAGGTAGTTTGGATAATGTTTTGGATAATTCCCCTTCTTTATAGCTGATTCCTTATCTTCTTCATCTTTGACTTCTTTCTTCCCTCTTTTTAGCTGATTTCAAGGCTTTGTATCTTCAAATTCGTCCATCAACTTGCCTCCATGCTTGCACTACCCAATCTTGGCCCAAAAATGCTCTAGAATGCTCCAAATTGCTTCTTTTTGCCCTCTTGACACTTAGAACCTTCAAACACACGAAAATAGCTTAAAATACAAATTTAACTAAGAACAAACAACGTAAATGCATGAAAACAAGCTAACTAAGTCGCATAAATATGCTCCTATCGGCAAGGCAAAGGCCTTCTAGAAAGGAAGGAGGCGCCAGATTTTTAGGGTTCTAGAAAGAATGTGTTTTCTGACATATTTTGGGACTTCTAGAAGGGTTTGGGGCGCCACTTTTGTAGGACAAGGCATAGAACTTCTAGAAAGAGTGTTTTGTGGCTGATTTCAAGCCTTTTTATCTTCAAATTCGTCCATCAACTTGCCTCCATGCTTGCACTACCCAATCTTGGCCCAAAAATGTTCTAGAATGCTCCATATCGCTTCTTTTTGCCATTTTGACACTTAGAACCTACAAACACATGAGAATAGCTTAAAATACAAAATTAACTAAGAACGAAGGACGTTAATGCATGAAAACAAGCTAACTAAGTCGCATAAATATGCTTCTATCAATACGCTACTAAGATGGGTACTTACATGAGATGTAAATGAGTAAGTGTAGTCTCTCATTATTATTGGTGCTAGCCAACATCATATCATTGTGAGGTGGGCTTGGTAATAGTGAGCCTTCTATACCCGACTAAGAGTTTCCTTCAAAAACTTTCGAATTCCGATGAGGGATATGGAATTTGCCAAAATAGTGGGCGGTGCTTTTTGATTTAAAGACCCAGGTCAAATAGCTTAAAATCAATCAATTTATATTCGTTATGTATTTATTTACCGATATATTTGCAAACGCTATCCAAAACTTGACAAAGAAAAACCGAAGGCTTTAGTTTCCGGACTTGGTACCACAATCCCATAGATTGTTTTGAATGGATTGTATATGTACCTAAGTAGTCTTATCCTCACAGTCTTCCTATTGATAATGTATCATTGGAAGAACATGTTAGATAAGTCCATCATAAAGAGGACAACACTTTTAGTGTCATAATTCTTCACTTACAAATTGTTGTATGAAGAAATAAGAGTTTCTTTGAACAACCCTTAGTTAACGCAAACACTAGTTCTTGTTTCTTTGTTAAATGAACACGGAACTTGAGAAGCAAGCACAAGGTCGTGGACACTTTATGTGCCATGATTCTTTACTTACAAATTGTTGCATGAAGAAATGAGAGTTGCGTTGAACAACTCTTGAAAGTTCGTAATCATGTTTAGAACATAATGGTTGATTGACAAAAATAGTCTGTGACAGCCTGTCTCGAATTATTTTTTTTATCGACAGTGTGAAATGTCGAAATTACCCTTGGACGTTGTGTTGTGTTGTGTGGGTTATGCTTTTTGAATTGGGCCAATCCATTTTCTCCCTAATATTTTGGACCCAATTGGAACTTTGGTTTTATTTTTGTTGTTTTGATTAATGACCCATCTGGACCACACACTCACACACATACTCAAACTCTCTATCTCCCGTTGACTCTCTCTCTCCTCCTTCTCGCAATTTCTGCCATTTTCCGTACAAGTGTATGGACAAATTCCAAACTAACCTATTTCTTCACGAATCAAGTTTGCTAATATCATCATCACCTTCCTTGTAACCATACAAACCTATCTATACCCTTGGTTAGCCGTGAATTACAGAGTTGGCCGGTTATTGTGGATTTTTCCGGCGAGATCCCGTGAGTTTTAAGTCCTAAAGTTGGTAAGGATTTGTTCTACTCACTCTAAGCTTCATTTTGAGACAAATTTCATGGATTTTGGTTGAATATTGACTGAGATATTAAGGTTTGAAAATTTCCTAGAATCCGGCAATCGCAGAGGTCACCGGCGCCGGACTCTGGCAATCAAAGGAAGAAGACAGAGAATATCTCGTCAAGTTTGACGGAATATTCTAATGGCGTCAAGTTAGTTTTAACAGAATATGCTTGTTTTTTACGGAATATTCCTTACAGCGTTAACTGTTACCGTTAGGCGTGCCAAACACATGGCCCCGTGTGGGTGGTCGAAAATTTTTTCTAAAAATATAAGGATATTTCTGAGGTTGTGTAGGTCACGGTGGTATATTCAAATAGCCCATTTGAGCATTTTATGAGAAGTTATTAGCTAGTTTTGTTTATGTGCGTTTAAATGACGTTTATATAGTTGTTTCGCATATAGGTGAGACTTATCCTCAGGACGAGCGCAACCAATCGAGGCTCGGGGGCTACGACCCTTCAACATATCAATGAATGGGCTTTTATATATATATATATATATATATATATATATATATATATATATATATATATATATATATATATATATATATATATATATATGCTTGGTATTTTTCCTAGAAAACGTGTTTAAATGGACTTGTGTTTTGAAATGCCATGCAAAGTATCTACTTATTTAATTATGCATTAGTAGTTACATATATTTATCATTGGTTCATTGGTGCTGTGCACACACAGGTAAGTGCCAGCTAATTTCATAGATTAAAGATTTGACATTTCTTGAATTATGAGATATGATGTGATGTATTGAGAGCTTATAAACCTGCACCCTGGTGTCAGTTCTCCTGCCCAGAGTTAGGGCACAGTCCTTCACGTGATGTTCACATCCCGCACTATATGCTCGCCTTGGATCCAAGTTAGGTCTACAGTCTTGTCGTACAGACCACTATAGGTGGTTCTGACTAGTAGATGACCCGTAATTATTCGCACAGTCTTCACATGATCGTAGCACTAGAGCATATTTGTTTTACACCAAGTTATGTTGTGCAGACCACTAGAGGTGGTGCTAAATTATGTATAGGATTTGATATGGTTGAGGATGATTATGAGTTATAGACTCAGCCGTGGGCTGATTTGATATCTTGCATTCTTATATGCTCACTGAGTTACTTATGGCATTTCGTTGAGATACTTTGGCATGATATAATTCTATGGATTTTCATCCTGAGCATGATTTCTGATATGGCATATATATTATATTTTTTGGGAAATTATACAGGTTTTACGGCGAGGGGCTAGAACTTTTGAGAAATGAAATGATTTTGAAAAGCTTTGTTCTTGCCCACCCACACTTTCTGTTTTACGCCCCTCTAGGTATTAGGTATAAGTGTTTGTTGGTGGCTTACGAGGTTTCGATGGAGGTTCTGACAGATTACCACAAATGTAGGACCACCTTTGGGTGTTGATTATTTAATATTTGTCCCTTTGGACTGCACTTTAACTATTTATGCTCTGGTTGTGTATTTCACACTTAATCTTGTGCTAGCACGTTATCTTAGTTAGTACTGCTAGTGGCTTTTTTCTTAATTATTCGTATTCCTCTTCATTAATCTTTGCTTCCGCACTGTGTATATGGTTACGTTGTTAGATCCCACATCGCCCAGGGGAGTGGATCCTGTGAGCCTTATATGTATATTCCCATCTCTACCTAGCTTAAGACCTTTTGGGAGCTCACTGGCTTCGGGTTCCTTTGGAACTTCGAAGTTAAGCGAGTAGCGCGCGAGAGCATTCCTAGGATGGGTGACCCAATGGGAAGTTCTTATATGAGTTCCCAGAAACAAAACCGTGAGGGCATGGTCTGGGCCAAAAGCGGACAATATCGTGCTACGGTGGAAGCGTGCCTGGGTTACGGTCAGGCCCGGGCCGGGATGTAACAATTTGGTATCAGAGCCTAACCCTGGCCGCGTGTGTGCCAACGAGGACGTCGGGCCCTAAGCGGGATGGATTGTTAGATCCCACATCGTTTAGGGGAGTGGATTATGTGAGCCTTATATGTATATTCCCATCTCTACCTAGCGCGATGTCTTTTGGGAGCTTACTGGCTTCGGGTTCCATTGGAACTCTAAAGTTAAGCGAGTAGCACACGAGGACATTCCTAGGATGGGTGACCCACTAGGAAGTTCTCATGTGAGTTCCTAGAAACAAAGCCGTGAGGATGTGGTCGGGGCCCAAAGCGGACAATATCGTGCTACAGTGGAGGCGTGCTTGGGTTTTGGTCGGGGCCCTGGCTGGGATGTGACATACGTCACTTTCGCGTGACGGCCAGCACGCCATGATTTAGGTCGGGGTGTGTCAGCTTGGTATCAGAGCATTAGGTTTAGCAGTCCTGCATATCTTGTGAATTTTCTAATGATTGTGGTGTTGATAGGAGCATATTTATGCGATTTAGTTAGTGTGTTTTCTTGCATTTACTTAGTTATTTGTTGCTTATTATAGTGTCTTGAGTCATTTTCGTGTGTTTATAGGTCCAAGAAGTAAAGTAGGCAAAATGATGCAATTTGGAGCATTTTAGAGCAGTTTTGGGCTTGGAATGGATAGCACAAGTATGGAGCAAGATGGATGGACGAATTGGAAGTTCAAGAGAGGCTAGGAATGTGCAAAAGAGTTGAAGAAATAAATCCAAGTCAAAGAAGATAAGGAATCAGCTACAAAGAAGGAGAATTATCCAAAACATTATCCAAACTACCTTATCTTATCCTTATCTTATCCAAACCTTATCTTATCTTATCTTACCATGCCTTATCCTATCCTATCCTAATCATTTCCTAACTTAATTCCTGCTGCAAAAGGGATTCAATTTCAGTTTAGGAGACCTTAAAACCTGATTTCTAGGAACCTTATCCCCTCCTACAAAGGTGCCGCACCTAACCCCTTCTAGAAACCCCAAAATCAGCCAAATAACACCCTTTCTAGAAGTCCCTAAAAAAGTGGCGCCCCAAGCCTTCTAGATGCATGATCCAGCCGCACCTTTATCCTAATTCCCTTTTGTTTTTGGCCTTCTAGATGTCCTATTTCCTGCTAGGATTACATAAACCCTTACCCCTTAGGATTGTGTTTTATTTTCCTACACAAACTACATTTTGTAATCCTTTTCCTACACCATCTAATTGTGCTGCACCCTCCCTCTATATATTCACATATTTGCTGCCCCATTCAGACCATCATCTCTCATTCACACATCTCTACACTACCATTCAACCATACCCTCATTGTGCCGCAACCTGCAAGCAAGGAAGGAAGGAATCTGGAGCGTTTTCTAGGTGTTTTCTATCTTTGTTCAATGTTTAATTTTATTTATATTTGTTTGATTGCGAACATGAGGAACTAATTTCTTTATAGTTAGAGGCGAATTCAAAGCCATGGACATATGTTTTATATGAATTGATTTCCTCCAGTTATGATTTCATGAATCGTGCATGTGGTTTGCTTAACTGTTTTATTAAGAACTTGTTCTTGTGTGTTGATTAAGGATGCATACTTAGTTTGCATGCATGAATTTGATGCTAAAATATAAGGGAATTTCACCTAATCGTTATGAACTTATATTTACAAGTAGTGGAGGTTGCTAGTCACGATCGCGTTAAGTAAATTCCTGGCACGAGTGTCATGCTTTTCATAGTCACGAATGCCTGGTCAATGCTTATGATTTTCACAAAGCTTAATAATCTTTGTTTTCTGTCTCTATCATGCTTTTCATAGTTAGGGAGCTTAATAAAGAATGATTTGGGTTGTCGTATGCTTTTCTTCCAATTCAATGAGTCTAGGGAAATCTGATGATTAATTAGTTCTACACAATTAATTTGGGGCATTGTCATTCATGGTTTGTTGAAAGAATAACTGGAAATCAATTTATATGCATATGTTCATGTGTGGAGAAGGGCCCTCTAACTAGCCTTTCACCCGTTTTAAATCACCAAAATCGTTTTTCTAAAGTTTTTATGCAAAATTTCTGTTTTAAGTCTTAATTTCGTCAAAAACAATCCCCTTTTCATTTAATCTTGTTTTTAGAGTCAAAACTTGTTTTCTTTTAGTCTTTTGAGTCAAGTTTAGTTTAATTTTCGTCAAAATCACTTGTTAGGTCTAGAATTGAGTCTTTTTTATTGTTTCTTGCTGTTTTTAGTGTTTTAAGTTAGTTTAGAGTCTATATAGTCTAGTTTAGTGTTTTTGAGTCTTATTTGTGTTGATTAGCATCCCTAGTTAATCCCCGGTCTAGAACGATCCCTACTTACATCATTGCTACAATTGTCATCAATAGGGTTAAATTTATGTGTCAAGTTAATTTTCATACCAAATTTTTGGCGCCGTTGCCGGGGATTAGCAAATTTGCTAATCCCTTATTTGCCGTGTGTTTTGTTTTACTTTGTTTTCTGATTTTCTTTTGTTTTCTTGTTTTAGGTACTAGTTTATGACTCGAAGTTCTCAACCAGTTCGTGAGCATATCTTGGAGTTTGACGACGATTTTGAACGAACATTGAGAAGGAAGAGGAGGCATCCAGAACCTAGCGAACCTAGTTCAAGCTCAGAGGCCGAATCTGAATTTGAAGAAGAAGAACAAGCCATGGCTATGGATAATCGTACAATCAAGGAACTTTCAGCCTCGGGGTTGGCCAATGCAGCACCCATTTGCATTCAATACCCCGCGGCTGCTCAAGGCAAGACCGATGAGTTCGAATTGAAGTCAAGCTTGTTGCATCACGTTCCCAAATACCATGGGCTGTCCATGGAAGATCCAAACAAGCATCTTAAGGAGTTCGAAGTGGTTTGTTCGAGCATGACACCCATCAATGTCGATGGGAGCATTTTGATGATGAAGGACTTTCCATTCTCTCTTTTGGAAAAGGCTAAAGATTGGGTTTATGAATTAGCACCCGGAACGGTCACTTCTTGGGAAAGCATGAAGAGGTCATTTTTAGAGAAGTTCTTCCCCACTTCGAGAGTCATTCTCTTAAGGAAGAAGATTAGTAGAATTCAACAAAGCCAAGGAGAGACATTCCCAGCATACTATGAGCGTTTTAAGGCCCTTGTCGCCTCATGTCCTCAACATCAAATGAAAGAAGAGCTTCTACTTCAATACTTCTATGAAGGACTTCTTCCCATTGAGCGACAAATGCTAGATGCTTCAGCGGGAGATGCATTGGTTGACAAAACACCAATGGCTGCGAAGACCCTAATTGCCAACCGAGCATTAAATGCACAACAATACGAGGGACTTGGACAAAGAGAGTCCCCACGGCAGCAAGTCCATGAGGTAAGTTCCAATTCCGACATTCAAACTCAATTAGCTAACCTTACTTCCATTGTGACTCAGATGGCCGAAGGAATGAAGATACAAAGATCAAGTCTTTGTGGCGTGTGTTCTATGCAAGGACATCTCACTGACCAATGCCCTTAATTGATTGAGAATGGAGGCTGGGAATCTGCCAATGCCATGGGTTTTGGGAGTCAAAATCAGCCACGCAATGATCCATACTCCAACACTTACAATCCGGGCTGGAGAGATCATCCAAATTTCAAGTGGAGGGAACCTCAACAACCTCAACAACAAGGTGGATTTAGGCAGCAACCTCCAGGGTTCTATTCAAAACCATACGTGCCTACACAACCCCAAGCACAACCTGCCCAAACCAAATCAGGTTCGTCCGTTGATAATGATCAGATTTTTCAATTACTAACTTATATGTCGCAGAGCATGCAAATTAGAGACAAAGAGGTGAACGATTTAAAGAAACAAATGGGGCAGATGGCGGAGTTCATAGGACAATTCCAAGAACAAGGCAAACTTCCTAGCTCAACCATTGTGAATCCAAAGGGAGGATTTGAATCCGCCAAAGCCATTATGTTGAGAAGTGGAAAAGAAGTTGGAACCAACCCACAACCATCCAAATCAAGCCAAAAAGAGGATGAAAAGTTGCTGATTGAAGAGGAGGAACAAGCCAAACCCACGGCAAGGGGGGAGCAACCCTTGCCGCAACCATCTTTCACTGCCAAACCATCCAATTCGGCCAAGGTAAGTCCTAACTCGAATTTTTCAAGTTCTATTCCACTAAATGCACCCTTTCCTAGCAGGTTTAGGCAATCAAAGAAGGAAGAGAACGAGAAAAACATTCTGGAAACGTTTAGGAAAGTGCAAGTCAATATACCTCTCCTTGATGCAATTAAGCAAGTTCCAAGGTACGCTAAGTTTTTGAAAGAACTTTGTACAACAAGGAGGAGAATTTCAAACAAAGAAGTTGTCCAGGTAAGTGAAAATGTCTCTGCTATTTTACAAAGAAAATTACCCCCTAAATGCAAAGATCCGGGTAGTTTTACAATTCCTTGCGTTATTGGCAATACTAAGTTTGAACATGCTATGTTAGACTTAGGAGCTTCAATTAATGTCATGCCTTACTCAATTTTCGCATCTATGAATTTAGGAGAGCTTAAAAACGATGGTGTTATAATTCAATTAGCCGATCGTTCTAATGCATATCCGAAAGGAGTTTTGGAAGATGTTTTGGTGTAGGTGGATAACTTGATATTCCCAGCAGATCCTACTTGGGAGGCCCTTCATGAAAACAGCACGCACCAAGATCGACGTGTTCAAAGGGACTTTAACAATGGAATTTGATGGGGAAGTGATTGATTTCAATCTTTCTGAAACTATTAAATATCCTAAAGACGATCATTCTTGTTTTTCTATTGGTGCATTTGATTCATTGGCTCAGGAATTCCTTGACTCATTAGATGAAGATCCCCTTGAAACAACAATTGCACAAGGAATTGGACTGAAGCCCAATTTGGCCGTACCTAGTGAAGAACAAGCCGAGATTGTGGCTGCCTTTGACTCATTGCCACGACATCATGGTACGTCTCCTAACCCAATTCCAATTCCCATTTCTACTAATATGTTGTTACCCTCTGTGATTCAGGCCCCTATTCTTGAACTTACCGGATCATTTAAAATACGTCTTCTTGGGAGATGAATAGACGTTGCCCGTCATTGTCTCTGCATCACTCATGGCAACAGAGGAGGAGAAGTTGATTCGGGTGTTGAAAGAGCACAAAACAGCCATTGGTTGGACATTGGCCGATATTAAGGGGATTAGCCCTACAACATGCATGCATCGCATACTTCTAGAGGAGGGGGCTAAACCAACTCGAGAGGCTCAACGCCGACTCAACCCTCCAATGATGGAAGTTGTGAAGAAGGAGATTATCAAGCTTCTCGATTGTGGAGTGATCTATCCAATTTCGGATAGTCGTTGGGTTTCACCGGTTCAAGTTGTTCCAAAGAAATCCGGAGTCACTGTGGTGAAGAATGCCGAGAATGAGCTTGTACCAACCCGTATCCAAACAGGTTGGAGAGTGTGTATCGATTATAGGAAGCTCAACGCCACCACAAGGAAGGACCGCTTCCCTTTGCCGTTCATTGATCAAATGCTTGAAAGGTTAGCTGGTCATTCTTTTTATTGTTTTCTTGATGGTTATTCGGGATATAATCAAATTGTCATAGCTCCGGATGACCAAGAAAAGACCACCTTCACGTGCCCCTTTGGTACTTTTGCCTATCGTTGCATGCCATTTGGTTTATGCAATGCACCTGCCACATTCCAAAGATGCATGGTAAGTATCTTTTCAGATTATGTTGAGAAGATTATTGAGGTATTCATGGATGATTTAGCGTCTTTGGTGATTCGTTTGATGGTTATTTGGAAAATCTCACATTAATCTTAAAACGATGCGTTGAAACCAACCTTGTTTTAAATTGGGAAAAGTGTCACTTTATGGTTACGCAAGGCATAGTTTTAGAGCATATCATTTCAGAAAGGGGAATTGAGGTTGATAAATCGAAAATAGATCTTGTACGCTACTTACCCTCTCCTACTTCGGTTAGAGAGGTTCGTTCTTTTCTTGGACATGCAGGATTTTATAGGAGATTCATCAAGGATTTTTCAAAGATTTCTCAACCTTTGTGCCATCTCCTTCAAAAGGAAGTGGCTTTCAAGTTTGATGAGGAATGTGAGAAGGCTTTCAACCAACTCAAAGAGATGCTAACCACGACACCAATCATTATGCCACCAGATTGGAATCTTCCGTTTGAGCTAATGTGCGATGCTTCCGACTATGCATTGGGGGCTGTCTTAGGACAGAGGAAGGACAAAAATCTGCACGTCATCTACTATGCCTCAAGGACCTTGAACGATGCTCAATTGAACTACTCTACGACCGAAAAATAACTTATTGCCGTTGTCTTTGCGTTAGATAAGTTTCGTTCATATTTACTTGGTACTAAAGTCATTATTTACTCTGATCATGCAGCTTTAAGATACTTACTTACGAAGAAGGAGGCTAAACCAAGGCTTATTCGATGGATGCTCCTACTTCAAGAGTTCGATATCGAAATCTGGGACAAGAAAGGAGTTGAAAACGTAGTGGCTGGCCACCTCAGCAGATTGGTGCGAGAAGAAGACCCAATTCCCATCCCTGAGACGTTTCCAGATGAGTAGCTGCTGTCCATTAAGGTAAGTGTGCCATGGTATGCCAATTTAGTTAATTATTTGGTTACTAAACAAGTTCCAAACACCCTAAACAAGCAACAAGGTGATAAATTGAAAAAAAAGGTATGGTTTTATGTTTGGGATGATCCATACTTGTGGAAGTATTGCCCCGATCAGATTATACGTAGGTGTGTGCATAATTCAGAGTTTAACTCAATTTTAACTTTCTGTCACACTTATGCATCCGGGGGACACTTTGGCACACAACGCACAGCCCTTAAAGTGTTATAATGTGGGTTTTATTGGCCTACGATCTTTAAGGATGCTAGAACTTTTTGTGTGACGTGTGATCGTTGCCAAAGAATGGAAAATATAGGCCCAAATGACCAAATGCCGCAAACCCCTATCTTTACTGTCGAAATTTTTGATGTTTGGGGTATTGATTTTATGGGTCCTTTTCCTTCATCGCATGGTTTTACATATATTTTACTTGCGATTGATTATGTCTCGAAGTGGGTGGAAGCAAAAGCCACCCGAACTAATGATTCTAAAGTGGTTGCAGATTTTGTTAGAACTAACATATTTGCAAGGTTTGGCATGCCACGAGTACTTATCAGCGATGGAGGCTCTCACTTTTGCAATCGAACCATTGAGGCGTTACTTAAAAAGTACAATGTCACGCATAAGGTTTCTACACCTTGTCATCCTCAAACAAGTGGGCAAGCTGAGGTTTCAAACAGTGAAATCAAGCAAATTTTAGAGAAAACAGTTGGGCCAACGAGGAAGGATTGGAGTTTGTGCTTGAATGATGCACTATGGGCGTATTGTACGGCCTACAAAACACCCCTTGGGATGTCCCCATTTCGGCTCATCTATGGGAAACCATGCCATCTTCCCGTTGAATTAGAACACAAGGCGCATTGGGCAGTCAAAACCTTCAATATGGATATAGATGCCGCTGGAATTCATCGGAAGCTTTAATTGAACGAGCTCGAGGAGATTAGGAATGAAGCTTACGAGAATGCGCGAATTTACAAAGAGAAAACGAAGGCTTTTCATGAGAAGATGATTCGAACCAAAACGTTCTCCAAGGGGCAGAAAGTTCTACTTTTCAATTCCCGTCTTTGATTATTTCCAGGTAAGTTACGTTCTAGGTGGATTGGACCGTTTGTTATTACTAATGTTTTTTCTCATGGTGCAGTTCAAATCCAAAGTTTGAAGACGGGGCACGAATTCAAGGTGAACGGACATCGTTTGAAGCCCTACTATGAGCACTTTGAAGAGCACATTGTGGATGACATAACCCTTAATGCCGTGGGCCCCATTGACCAATAGACGGAAGGTTCGTCCGGCTGGAAGACGTTAAAGCAAGCGCTTCTTGGGAGGCAACCCATGCAAATAAAGAGGATCTAGGAACTCTCCGGCTCCATAACCAGATTTGCGTTTCTAAACCCTACTCTTTATTGCTTTTACTTTGCCATATTTGTCATGTTTGTTCGTTGTGTTGTTTGCTTGCTTGTGTGTGAGTCTTTGTTTGAAACATTGAGGACAATGTTTGGTTTAAGTGTGGGGGGGTAAAACAAGTGTTTTCATTGAAAAATTCGTGGGTTTTTATCACCTAGCACTTCTAAAGTTGTTTTTCACTGTTTTTGAGTGTTTTTAGTGTGTTTTGAAGTATTTTTATGTGTCTTTAAAGAAAACTACGAAAATTTACAAAAACATTTGGAAAAAGTTTTCAAAATACCAAAAAGAGTCGTTTTTAGAGTCGTTTTTGTGTGTTTGTGTCTTAGGGTACCTTCCAACACAATGATGAGGATTTGGTTTTTAATTGCATGACTGTTAAAGAAAGTTACAAACATGGATTGAAGTTTGATTTACTCTTTGGTTTATGCTTGGTTATAGTTGACATTCATGAATTCACATGTAATCACAAAAAGGATAAAATCAATTTTTGTAACATGCTTGAAGGAAGTAACTCAACATAACGCTACAACCTTGAGAGACTTGAGCCTAAACTTTGTTTGGAGAGTTATTAATCTGTGATTTCTTGTTTTCTAAAGTCGTTGCATGATCTCATTGTTTCTTTGCTTGGTTGCTACTTAGAATGCGTTTTATCACTTTAGATCCAAATACTAGAACTCATGTCTGTTTCATTCAAAGCATAAAATTGATTAGCATAACAAATAACAAGATGAAGTTGTTTAGTTAAAACCAGAGCCAAAAAGCCTAACCCTTTGCATATGTATTGTAGGTTTAGCCCCTTTGAGCTATATTTAGCCTATTTTCTTTGTTAGCCTACATTATCCTTACCTAGCCTAGATTAGGACCATCCTTACCCTTGTTCTTAAGGCGTAGTGAAGCATGACCTAGAGTGAATTCCCTTCATTCGTAGTAGGCAGCAAACAAGTGTGGGGGAAGGTTTTTAGTGGTTTTGTGTGCCAAAGAAGTAAAAAGGGCACGGGTAGAAGAAAAAAAAAAAAAAAAAAAAAGAAAGAAGAAAGAAGAAAATTCGTGAGAAAAAGAAAAGAAAAAGAAAAGTATGTGAAGAAGTATGAAAAGTGTTCAAAATAAGTGAGATTAAAGCTCACAAGTGTTGGTTGTTGAAGAAAGGGTCCAAAACGTTGAATTTGGCCGTAAGTATGTGTGATCTTCCCCTTTGTGCTCAAAGTCTGTTTTTGCGTTTAAAAAGGGAGTTCTAAGTGTCATATTTCTTACTTTGCTTGCTATTGCTTTAAGAACGTTTGTTTTCCTTACCTTTCTTTGTTAGCCAATACCCTTAGCCCCGTTACAACCCTTAGACTTCTATCTTGATTGTTATGTGTTTCAATGTGTGGTGTTTGGGATTGGTTTGAGCATATGGTGTCCCTGGTTCTCGCGTCTAAGTAGTGGCATTCCATTCATGAGATCATATCTATACATGCATTAATAACTCCAGAAATTGCTTTCTTTGTTATAAACATATGTGAGTGTTCGTTTTCATGTTTACATCAATCTTCTCACATATAACTAGTGTAGGGAGTGTAGTCACAAAATCTGTGTGAAAATAAGAGTGCATATCTAGTGAGAAATTGAGGGATTCTCTAAGGCATGTTACTACATTCAAAATGTTGTTTTAATTGATTAGATGCGAGCTAGTGTGTGGTAACTTTGATTAAGTATGTGCTCAAGAGTAAGGATAACTAAAATCTATATAAGTAATGATTTTTAACATGTTATGTTTCATTGGAAATCCCTGAGGCAAACGTTGGAAGGTTTAGGTTTTGTTTTGTTTGTTTGTTTTGCTCGAGGACTAGCAAAAGCTAAGTGTGGGGGAATTTGATAGGAGCATATTTATGCGATTTAGTTAGTGTGTTTTCTTGCATTTACTTAGTTATTTGTTGCTTATTATAGTGTCTTGAGTCATTTTCGTGTGTTTATAGGTCCAAGAAGCAAAGTAGGCAAAATGATGCAATTTGGAGCATTTTAGAGCAGTTTTGGGCTTGGAATGGATAGCACAAGTATGAAGCAAGACGGATGGACGAATTGGAAGTTCAAGAGAGGCTAGGAATGTGCAAAAGAGTTGAAGAAATAAATCCAAGTCAAAGAAGATAAGGAATCAGCTACAAAGAAGGAGAATTATCCAAAACATTATCCAAACTACCTTATCTTATACTTATCTTATCCAAACCTTATCTTATCTTATCTTACCATGCCTTATCCTATCCTATCCTAATCCTTTCCTAACTCAATTCCTGCTGCAAAAGGGATTCAATTTCAGTTTAGGAGACCTTAAAACCTGATTTCTAGGAACCTTATCCCCTCTTACAAAGGTGCCCCACCTAACCCCTTCTAGAAACCCCAAAATCAGCCAAATAACACCCTTTCTAGAAGTCCCTAAAAAAGTGGCGCCCCAAGCCTTCTAGATGCATGATCCAGCCGCACCTTTATCCTAATTCCCTTTCGTTTTTGGCCTTCTAGATGTCCTATTTCCTGCTAGGATTACATAAACCCTTTCCCCTTAGGATTGTGTTTTATTTTCCTACACAAACTACATTTTGTAATCCTTTTCCTACACCATCTAATTGTGCCGCACCCTCCCTCTATATATTCACATATTTGCTGCCCCATTCAGACCATCATCTCTCATTCACACATCTTTACACTACCATTCAACCATACCCTCATTGTGCCGCAACCTGCAAGCAAGGAAGGAAGGAATCTGGAGCGTTTTCTAGGTGTTTTCTATCTTTGTTCAATGTTTAATTTTAATTATATTTGTTTGATTACGAACATGAGGAACTAATTTCTTTATAGTTAGAGGCGAATTCAAAGCCATGGACATATGTTTTATATGAATTGATTTCCTCCAGTTATGATTTCATGAATCGTGAATGTGGTTTGCTTAACTGTTTTATTAAGAACTTGTTCTTGTGTGTTGATTAAGGATGCATACTTAGTTTGCATGCATGAATTTGATGCTAAAATATAAGGGAATTTCACCTAATCGTTATGAACTTATATTTACAAGTAGTGGAGGTTGCTAGTCACGATCGCGTTAAGTAAATTCCTAGCAGGAGTGTCATGCTTTTCATAGTCACGAATGCCTTGTCAATGCCTATGATTTTCACAAAGCTTAATGATCTTTGTTTTGTGTCTCTATCCTGCTTTTCATAGTTAGGGAGCTTAATAAAGAATGATTTGGGTTGTCGTATGCTTTTCTTCCAATTCAATGAATCTAGGGAAATCTGATGATTAATTAGTTCTACACAATTAATTTGGGGCATTGTCATTCATGGTTTGTTGAAAGAATAACTGGAAATCAATTTATATGCATATGTTCATGTGTGGAGAAGGGCCCTCTAACTAGCCTTTCACCTGTTTTAAATCACCAAACTCGTTTTTCTAAAGTTTTTATGCAAAATTTCTGTTTTAAGTCTTAATTTCGTCAAAAACAATCCCCTTTTCATTTAATCTTGTTTTTAGAGTCAAAACCTGTTTTCTTTTAGTCTTTTGAGTCAAGTTTAGTTTAATTTTCGTCAAAATCACTTGTTAGGTCTAGAATTGAGTCTTTTTTATTGTTTCTTGCTATTTTTAGTGTTTTAAGTTAGTTTAGAGTCTATAGAGTCTAGTTTAGTGTTTTTGAGTCTTATTTGTGTTGATTAGCATCCCTAGTTAATCCCCGGTCTAGAACGATCCCTACTTACATCATTGCTACAATTGTCATCAATAGGGTTAAATTTGTGTGTCAAGTTAATTTTCACACCAGGTGTCTTCTGTCAGAACTATGCCACCTCGTAGAGAGCCACGTTGTTCAGCTGAGCCTAGTGTTTCGGATATTGCTCAGTTAGGGGAAGCTATTGCTAATGCTATTCAGTCTTCACTTCGTCCTCCCCAAAGGACTCCCCTAGAAGCTGTGTATAATCTGAAGTTAGATAAATTTGCTGGTAATAAAGGTCCTGAGGGTGCAGAGAAATGGCTGATATGAAATTAAATTGCACTCAAACTTAAACCCTATCAATGTAGTATATGTAAGTAGGGATCGTTCTAGCTGGGGATTAGAAGGGATGCTAATCTACACTAATTAAACTCTAAAACACTAAAATAGACTCAAAACAGCAAATAGAACTCAAACTAGACAGTTTCGGGACTCTAGACACTCAAAACAAGCTAATTAGACTTAAAACACACAAAACACATTCTTTAAACTCAAAACTAACATCTAAGATTGATTTGAATGAAATTAAAACTCTAATTGACTCAAAAGACTAAAAGACTCAAGATTTGACGAATTTAGACGCTACTAACACAAACTAAAAGCAAGGGATTGGATTTGAACGAATTTAAACTTAAACAAACAGAATTGTAAAGACAACTTAAAAAGACACGAAATTGGTGATTTAAATGGGTGAATGGCGAGCTAGAGGTTCCTTCTCCACACATGACATACATGCGAAACAAATCGATTTCCAGTTGTTTTTTCTATAAACCATGAACGACAACGCCCCAAATTAATCGTGACTGCACGCATTAACCTTCAGATTTTCCTAAGTTCATTGAATTTGGAAGTAGCGCCGCAAACCAAATTATTCTTATCAAGTTCCCTATATGACTGCATACTAGAGATACATATCAAAGATCATTAAGCTTTGTGAAAATCATAAGCATTGACATGACATTCGTGACTATGACTGCATGACATTCCTGCCAAGAATTTACTTAACGCGATCGTGACTAGCAACCTCCACTACTTGTAAATATAAGTTTGTAACTATTAGGTGAAACTCCCTTATATTTTAGCATCAAATCCTAGCATGCAAACTAAGTAGGCCTCCTTAATCAACATACAAGAATAAGTTTTAATCAAACAGTTAAGCAAATTGCATTCACGATTTATGAAATCACAACTGGATGAAATCAATTCATATCACATATATGCTCATAGTTTCGAATTCCCCCTAGCTAAGAAGGGGTTTAGTTCCTCATGATCGCAAATAAACAAAGACAATTAAATTTAAACATTGAAAACAAAGGATAGAATACACCTAGAAACGCTCCAGATTTCCTCCTTCCTCCCTTTGCAAAGCTGCGGCACAATGAGTGTGTGGTGGATGGATGTAGGTGAGTTATGGTAGAGGGTGGTGTGTTGAATGGTGCAGAAAATATGTATATATAGGGAGAGGGTGCGGCACCAACATATAGTGTAGGAAAAGGATTACAAAATGTAGTTTGTGTAGGAAAATAAAATCACAATCCTAACGGGAAAAGGTTATGTAATCCTAGCAGGAAATAGGACATCTAGAAGGTCAAAAACCAAAGGGATTTAGGAGAAAGGTGCGGCTGGATCATGCATCTAGAAGGCTTGGGGCGCCACTTTTTTAGGGACTTCTAGAAGGGGTGTTATTTGGCTGATTTTGACACTTCTAGAAGGGGATAGGTGCGGCACTTTTATAGGAGAGGATGAGGTTCCTAGAAATCAGGTTCTTAGGTCTCCTAAACTGAAATTGAATCCCTTTTGCAATAGGAATTAGGTTAGGAAAGGATTAGGATAGGATAAGATAAGGTAAGATAAGATAAGGTTAAGATAAGGTAGTTTGGATAATGTTTTGGATAATTCTCCTTTTTTGTAGCTGATTCCTTATCTTCTTTGACTTGGATTTATTTCTTCAACTCTTTTCCACATTCCTAGCCTCTCTTGAACTTCAAATTCGTCCATCCATCTTGCTCCAATCTTGTGACAGGCATTCTTGGCCCAAAACTGCTCTAAAATGCTCCAAATTGCACTTTCTTGCCAACTTTTCCAATTGGACCTACAAACATACGAAAATAGCTTAAAACACTTAAATAAGCAATAACTAACTAAATAAATGCAAGAAAACATGCTAACTAAGTCGCATAAATATGCTCCTATCAAATTCCCCCACACTTAGCCTTTGCTAGTCCTCGAGCAAAACAAAACAACAAAACAAAACCTAAACCTTCCAACGTTCTCCTCAGGGATTTCCAATGGAACATAACATGTTAAAAATCATTACTTACATAGATTTCAATTATCCCTACCCTCGAACTTATACTTAATCGCAGTAGCCACTCACTAGCTCGCATTTAATCAATTAAAACAACATTTTGAATGTAGTAACATGCCTTTGAGAATCCCTCAATTCCTTACTAGATATGCACTCAATTTTCACTCAGATTTTCTAACTACACTCCCTATTCTAGGTATATGTGAGAAGATTGATGTAAACATGAAAACGACCACTCACATATGTTTATAACAAAGAAAGCAATTTCTGGAGTTATTAAGCATGTATAGATATATGATCTCATGAATGGAATGCTACTACTTAGACGCGAGAACCAGGGACACTATATGCTCATACCAATCCCAAACTCCACATATTGAAACACATAACAATCAAGATCGAAGTCAAAAGGTTGTAACGGGGCTAAGGGTATTGGCTAACAAAGAAAGGTAAAGAAAACAAACGTTCTTAAAGAAATAGTAAGCAAAATAATGAAATCAACTTAGAATTCACTCTTAAAATGCAGCAATCAACTTTTATACATAAAGGGAATAATTCACACATTCTAGGGTCAGATTTTTGATGTTTTGGACCCTTTCTTCAACAAACAATACTTGTGAGCTCATCCTCACTTATTTTTCAACTCTTTTTTTGTCTTTTTCACACACTTTTTCTTTTCTTCTTCTTTTTCTACGAATTTTTTTCCTTTTTTTTTTCTCCCAAACCACTAAAAACCTTCCCCCACACTTGTTTGCTGCCTAATAACGAACAAAGGGAATTCACTCTAGGTCATGCTTCACTACGCCTTAAGAACAAGGGTAAGGATGGTCCTAATCTAGGCTAGGTAAGGATAATGTGGTTAACAAAGAAAATAGGCTAAGTATGGCTCAAAAAGGTTAAACCTACAAAACAGATGACATAGGGGGTTCGGCTATTTGGCACTGGTTCACTACACAACTTCATCTTGATTATGTGTTATGCTAATCAATTTCATGCTTTGAATGAAACGGGTATGAGTTCTAGTATTTGAAACTAAATGATGAAACGCCTTCTAAGTAGCAACCAAGCAAAGAATGATGAGATCATGCAACGACTTTAGAAAGCAATAAATGCACAGATTTAATACTCTCCAAATAAACGTTTAGGCTCAAGTCTCTCAGGGTTGTAGCGTTAATTTGAGATTCTTCCTTCAAGCATGTTACAAAAACTAATTTTTTTCCTTGTGATTAAACATGAATTCATGAATGTCAACTATAACCAAGCATAAACCAAAGAGCATATCAAACTTCAATCCATGTTTGTAACTTTCTTTAACAGTCATGCAATTAAAAACCAAACCCTCATCATTGTGTTGGAAGGTACCCTAAGACACAAACACACAAAAACGACTCAAAAACGACTTTTTTTGGTATTTTTCAAAACTTTTTAGATTTTTTTTTTTCAAATTTTCGTATTTCTCTTTCAAAACACATAAAAACACTTCAAAACACACTAAAAACACTCAAAACAATGAAAAACAACCTTAGAAGTGATGGGTGATAAAAACCTACGAATTTTTCAATGAAAACACTTGTTGACCCCCCCACACTTAAACCAAACATTGTCCTCAATGTTTCAAACATAGACTCACACACAAGCAAGCAAACAACACAACTAACAAACATAACAAAGATGGCAAAGTAAAAGCAATAAAGAGTAGGGTTTAAAAACGCAAATCTGATTGTGGAGCCGGAGAGTTCCTAGGTCTTCTTTATTTGCATGGGTTGCTTTGCTTTAACGTCTTCCAGCCGGACGAATCCTTCATTTATGCTTCATTAAAGGCCACGGCATGGAATTGATCTTTGAATGGAAGGTGATACTTGAAATGATTCGGCAATGGTTTAAATTCTAGTGTGGGTACCTGAATCATTAACAACATATTAGTATAAAACAGAATTGAAATTCGGGGAGGTGGCTTACCTGTTTGCTCCGACGTGAACTCAAGAATAAACACCCCTTCGAAAGTTGTAGGACTAGAAAATTCAGCCAGATTTGGTGTTTTGAGAGTTGTGGCTTGTCCCGTGTCATAAAATTCAACTTCTTTGGGCTTTGTTGTCTCATGAACATCCTCTTTGATCCATTCTTGATATTCTCCAGCCACTTCTTTTTCTTGAATCATTCTTCTTGATGTACCAGGTTCTTTAAGAAATTCAACACATTCTGGAATTTGATTTGGTGTATCAAGAATTGGGATATCACTTTGCACCTTTGGGAAGGCTTCCACAATGTCTTTTTTACTTTCTTCGTTCTTGGAAATCATGAACCTGCGAGGGAAGGGTATATTTGGAGGAATCACATTAGATTGAACTGAATTTAAACCCAACTTACCTTGACTGGATGGCTTAGAAGCACTAGGGGTCTGTGGCAAAGGATGAGAGATGATTGGGTGTTGCAACAAGGCTTCTTCTAAGCTTGTCTTGGCTGAATCTTCCTCATTCTCTTTGAACAGCAGCACTTTGTTCACTTCTAGGGTATGTTTGGACGTTTCTGGTTCAGCATCAACCTCCATACCACTTTCTAAAGTGATAGCTTCAGTGATTGCAACATCTCCCATCGAATTGACAATAGTTGAGTTGAAGAGTTTGCTTTGTTTTTGCATTTGTGCTGTGAACTCTACCATCTCTCCAAGTTGATTGTTCAATTCACCCATTGTCTTGGTATGGTCTTGCATATCCTGCACTATAGTAGTTAATAATTGAACAATTTGGTCATTATCCATGGACGAATCTGAACTTGGTTGGGCCGAATATGGTTGAGGCTGTGGTGGTTCATATGGATTTTGATAGATCTCCTCAGATGGCTGCCAATACCCTTCTTGTTGTGAGCCCTGCTTCAAAGAGGTTAGTACGTCACGAATTTCATCATAACTCATAGGCATACTTGAATTCGATTGGAATTGTTGTGGGGGAGGTTGTGGTGGCTGCATAGGCGTTGTATAGAACTCCTCATATGGCTGCCAATATTCTCCTTGTTGAACCTCCTTAACTTGATTTTGTGAACCCTGCGCCAAAGAATTTAATTCATCAAGAATTTGATCATAATCTATTGACGAACCTGAGTTAGGTTGGGCATATTGAATTTGTTGAGGTTCCTCCCACATATAATCTGAATAATCTCTCTAATCCGAATTGTAAGCGTTGGAAAACATGTTGTCCCTTGATTGGTTATGGCTTTGATAACCCCAAGCACCTTCATTCGCAGTGAATTGATGAGTTTGATGTCCTTGCCCATAGGGTACATTAAATGTAGGGGCATTGTGCATTGTGGTTCTTTCGGCAATCTGGGACAATTGAGAAGTAAGATTTGCCAATTGAGCTTGAATGTTTGCAATTGCCATGTTTAGTAAAAGAAAACAGAACAAAACAAAATCAAAAACTAAAACGTAAAAACAAAAACACAAACAGAAACACGGGGGATTAGCAAATTTGTTAATCCCCGGCAACGGCGCCAAAAATTTGATGTGAAATTAAATTGCACTCAAACTTAAACCCTATCAATGTAGTATGTGTAAGTAGGGATCGTTCTAGCCGGGGATTAGAAGGGATGCTAATCTACACTAATTAAACTCTAAAACACTAAACTAGACTCAAAACAGCAAATAGAACTCAAACTAGACAGTTTCTGGACTCTAGACACTCAAAACAAGCTAATTAGACTTAAAACACACAAAACAGATTCTTTAAACTCAAAACTAACATCTAAGATTGATTTGAACGAAATTAAAACTCTAATTGACTCAAAAGACTAAAAGACTCAAGATTTGATGAATTTAGACTCTACGAACACAAACTAAAAGCAAGGGATTGGATTTGAACGAATTTAAACTTAAACAAATAGAATTGTAAAGACAACTTAAAAAGACACGAAATTGGTGATTTAAATGGGTGAATGGCGAGCTAGAGGGTCCTTCTCCACACATGACATAGATGCGACACAAATCGATTTCCAGTTGTTTTTTCTATAAACCATGAACGACAACGCCCCAAATTAATCGTGACTGCACGCATTAACCTTCAGATTTTCCTAAGTTCATTGAATTTGGAAGTAGCGCCGCAAACCAAATTATTCTTATCAAGTTCCCTATATGACTGCATACTAGAGATACATATCAAAGATCATTAAGCTTTGTGAAAATCATAAGCATTGACATGACATTCGTGACTATGACTGCATGACATTCCTGCCAAGAATTTACTTAACGCGATCGTGACTAGCAACCTCCACTACTTGTAAATATAAGTTTGTAACTATTAGGTGAAACTCCCTTATATTTTAGCATCAAATCCTAGCATGCAAACTAAGTAGGCCTCCTTAATCAACATACAAGAATAAGTTTTAATCAAACAGTTAAGCAAATTGCATTCACGATTTATGAAATCACAACTGGATGAAATCAATTCATATCACATATATGCTCATAGTTTCGAATTCCCCCCTAGCTAAGAAGGGGTTTAGTTCCTCATGATCGCAAATAAACAAAGACAATTAAATTTAAACATTGAAAACAAAGGATAGAATACACCTAGAAACGCTCCAGATTTCCTCCTTCCTCCCTTTGCAAAGCTGCGGCACAATGAGTGTGTGGTGGATGGATGTAGGTGAGTTATGGTAGAGGGTGGTGTGTTGAATGGTGCAGAAAATATGTATATATAGGGAGAGGGTGCGGCACCAACATATAGTGTAGGAAAAGGATTACAAAATGTAGTTTGTGTAGGAAAATAAAATCACAATCCTAACGGGAAAAGGTTATGTAATCCTAGCAGGAAATAGGACATCTAGAAGGTCAAAAACCAAAGGGATTTAGGAGAAAGGTGCGGCTGGATCATGCATCTAGAAGGCTTGGGGCGCCACTTTTTTAGGGACTTCTAGAAGGGGTGTTATTTGGCTGATTTTGACACTTCTAGAAGGGGATAGGTGCGGCACTTTTATAGGAGAGGATGAGGTTCCTAGAAATCAGGTTCTTAGGTCTCCTAAACTGAAATTGAATCCCTTTTGCAATAGGAATTAGGTTAGGAAAGGATTAGGATAGGATAAGATAAGGTAAGATAAGATAAGGTTAAGATAAGGTAGTTTGGATAATGTTTTGGATAATTCTCCTTTTTTGTAGCTGATTCCTTATCTTCTTTGACTTGGATTTATTTCTTCAACTCTTTTCCACATTCCTAGCCTCTCTTGAACTTCAAATTCGTCCATCCATCTTGCTCCAATCTTGTGACAGGCATTCTTGGCCCAAAACTGCTCTAAAATGCTCCAAATTGCACTTTCTTGCCAACTTTTCCAATTGGACCTACAAACATACGAAAATAGCTTAAAACACTTAAATAAGCAATAACTAACTAAATAAATGCAAGAAAACATGCTAACTAAGTCGCATAAATATGCTCCTATCAAATTCCCCCACACTTAGCCTTTGCTAGTCCTCGAGCAAAACAAAACAACAAAACAAAACCTAAACCTTCCAACGTTCTCCTCAGGGATTTCCAATGGAACATAACATGTTAAAAATCATTACTTACATAGATTTCAATTATCCCTACCCTCGAACTTATACTTAATCGCAGTAGCCACTCACTAGCTCGCATTTAATCAATTAAAACAACATTTTGAATGTAGTAACATGCCTTTGAGAATCCCTCAATTCCTTACTAGATATGCACTCAATTTTCACTCAGATTTTCTAACTACACTCCCTATTCTAGGTATATGTGAGAAGATTGATGTAAACATGAAAACGACCACTCACATATGTTTATAACAAAGAAAGCAATTTCTGGAGTTATTAAGCATGTATAGATATATGATCTCATGAATGGAATGCTACTACTTAGACGCGAGAACCAGGGACACTATATGCTCATACCAATCCCAAACTCCACATATTGAAACACATAACAATCAAGATCGAAGTCAAAAGGTTGTAACGGGGCTAAGGGTATTGGCTAACAAAGAAAGGTAAAGAAAACAAACGTTCTTAAAGAAATAGTAAGCAAAATAATGAAATCAACTTAGAATTCACTCTTAAAATGCAGCAATCAACTTTTATACATAAAGGGAATAATTCACACATTCTAGGGTCAGATTTTTGATGTTTTGGACCCTTTCTTCAACAAACAATACTTGTGAGCTCATCCTCACTTATTTTTCAACTCTTTTTTTGTCTTTTTCACACACTTTTTCTTTTCTTCTTCTTTTTCTACGAATTTTTTTCCTTTTTTTTTTCTCCCAAACCACTAAAAACCTTCCCCCACACTTGTTTGCTGCCTAATAACGAACAAAGGGAATTCACTCTAGGTCATGCTTCACTACGCCTTAAGAACAAGGGTAAGGATGGTCCTAATCTAGGCTAGGTAAGGATAATGTGGTTAACAAAGAAAATAGGCTAAGTATGGCTCAAAAAGGTTAAACCTACAAAACAGATGACATAGGGGGTTCGGCTATTTGGCACTGGTTCACTACACAACTTCATCTTGATTATGTGTTATGCTAATCAATTTCATGCTTTGAATGAAACGGGTATGAGTAGGTGTGCCATTTTTCAGCAAGTTAAAACTGAAAGGAAGAAGCCTTTTGGATTGATGCAGCCTCTTCCCGTTCCATAGTGAAAATGGAAAAATATTACTATGGATTTTGTGTACAAGCGTCCTCATACACATAATGGTTATGATGGAATTTGGGTGATAGTTGATCGGTTTACTAAGTCAGCACATTTTATTCCAGTAAGGGAGAAGTATTCTTTAAGCTGATTAGCTGAATTATTCATATCGAAGATTGTGAAGTACCATGGAGTTCCAGTTAGTATTATCTCAGATTGGGATCCTAGATTTACTTCTAAGTTTTGGGTAGTACGGCATATCATCCTCAAACAGATGGGCAGTCAGAGAGAACTATTCGAGGTTACTAGTACGGCATATCATCCTCAAACAGATGAGCAGTCAGAGAGAACTATTCAGACGTTGGATGATATGCTGAGATCTTCGGTTTTACAGTTTAGTGATGCTTGGCATAAACGGTTGGATTTAATGGAATTTGCCTACAACAACAGCTTTCATGCAAGCATTGGTATGGCGCCGTTTGAGGCACTTTATGGAAGATCTTGTCGTACACCTTTATGTTGGTCGGAAGTTGGTGAAAGAGTTTTCGTGGGCCCTGAGATTGTAGAGGAGACTACTCAGAATATTCGGGTAATTAAGTCTAACCTGAAAGCGGCCCAGGATCGACGGAAGAGTTTAGCAGACAGGCATGCCACTGATCGGGTGTATAATGTAGGTGATTGGGTGTTTCTGAAGTTAGCACCATGGAGAGGTGTAGTGCGGTTTAGAAAGAAAGGTAAGCTGAGTCCTACGTACATCGGACCGTATGTGATCACCGAGAGAGTCGGTGAAGTTGCTTACAGGCTAGAGTTGCCTCCAAAATTATCTAAAGTGCACGATATTTTTCATGTTTCCATGTTTCGTCATTATGTTTCAGATGCACGCATGTGATACCTCCTCAACCATTGGAAATTAATCTGGATTTGACTTATGATAAGGAGCCAGTGACGATTTTGGATTGGAAAGATAAGGTTCTGAGGAATAAGACTGCGCGCTTAGTGAAAGTTTTGTGGAGAAATCACTCAGTGGAGGAGTCTACTTGGGAGACAGAGGATCAGATGAGAGATTTGTATCCACACTTGTTTTATGATTATTAGTGGATTGTATTGATTGCATAAATTTCAGGGACAAAATTTTTATAAGGAGGGTAGGTTGTGACAGCCAGTCCCGAATTATTTTTTTTATCGGCAGTGTGAAATGTCAAAATTACCATTGGACGTTGTGTTGTGTTATGTGGGTTATGCTTTTAGAATTAGGCCAATCCATTTTCTCCCTAATATTTTGGACCCAATAGGAACTTTGGTTTTATTTTTGTTGTTTTGATTGGTGACCCATCTGGACCATACACTTACACACACACTCAAACTCTCTCTTTTTCGTTGGCTCTCTCTCTCCTCCTTCTCGTAATTTCTGCCATTTTCTGTATAAGTGTAAGGACGAATTCCAAACTAACCTATTTCTTCACGGATCGAGTTTGCTAATACCATCATCACCTTCCTTGTAACCATACGAACCTATCTATACCCTTGGTTGGCCGTGAAACCATCGGAAAACCCGAGAACCGTAACCTTCGATCATGGTACTATTCATGCACTGTCAAATGAAGGGTTTTTAGAAGATTTTGAGCTCATAGGGAGCTTTAGGACGTTCTCACGAAGCTCGAAGAAGCATTTTGGAAGAAATTGGACGTCGGGAAGCTGCCGGTTATCGTGGATTTTTCCGGCGAGATCCCGTGAGTTTTAAGTCCTAAAATTGGTAAGGATTTGTTCTACTCACTCTAAGCTTCATTTTGAGACAAATTTCATGGATTTTGGTTCAGTATTGACTGAGATATTAAGGTTTGAAAATTTGCCAGAATCTGGCAATCGCAAGGGTCACCGGCGCCGGACTTCGGCAATCCAAGGAAGAAGACATAGAAAATTCCGTCAAGTTTGACGAAATATTCTAACGGATTCAGGTTAGTTTTAACGAAATATGCTTGTTTTTGACAGAATATTCCTTACAGCGTTAACTGTTACCGTTAGGCGTGCCAGGCACACGGAGGCGCGTCTGGCTGTGCCTTGGCTAACACGTGGGTGGTTGGAAAATTTCTCTAAAAATATGAGGATATTTCTGAGGTTGAGTAGGTCATGGTGGTATATTCAAATACCCCATTTGAGCATTTTATGAGAAGTATTAGCTAGTTTTGTTTATGTGCGTTTAAATGACGTTTATATAGTTGTTTCGCATATAGGTGAGACCTATCCTCAGGATGAGCACAACCGATCGAGGCTCGAGGGCTATGACCCTTCTACATATCAGTGAGTGGGCTTTTGGTTTTCATATATATATATATATATATATATATGCTTGGTATTTTTCCCAGAAAACGTGTTTAAATGGACTTGTGTTTTGAAATGCCATGCAAAGTATCTACTTATTTAATTATGCATTAGTAGTTGCATATATTGATGATTGGTGCTGTGGACGCACAGGTAAGTGCCAGGTAAGCTCATAGATTAAAAATTTGAGATTTCTTGAATTATGAGATATGATGTGATGTATTGAGAGCTCATAAACCTGCACCCCAGTGTTAATGCTCCCGCCCAGAGTTAGGGCACAGTCCTTCACGTGATGTTCACATCCCGCACCATATGCTCCCCTTGGATCCAAGTTAGGTGCACAATCTTGTCATACAGACCAATTATAGGTGGTTCCGACTCATAGGTGACCCACGATTATTCGCACAGTCTTCATGTGATCGTAGCACTAGAGCGTATTTATTTTACACCTAGTTATGTTGTGCAAACCACTAGAGGTGGTGCTGAATTGTGTGCAGGATTTGATATGATTAAGGATGATTATGAGCTATAGACTCAACCGTGGGCTGATTTGATATCTTGCATTCTTATATGCTCACTGAGTTACTTATGGCATTTTGTTGAGATACTTTGGCATGATATAATTCTATGGATTTTCATCTTGAGCATGATTTCTGATATGGCATATATATTATATTTTTTGGGAAATTATACAGGATTTACGGCGAGGGGTTAGAACTTTTGAGAAATGAAATGATTTTGAAAAGCTTTGTTTTTGCCCACTCACACTTATGGTTTTGTGCCCCTCCAAGTATTAGGTAGAAGTGTTCGTTGGTGGCTTACGAGGTTTCGACAGAGGTTCTGACAGATTACCACAAATGTAGGACCACCTTTGGGTGTTGACTATTTAGTATTTGTCCCTTTGGACTGCACTTTAACTATTTATGCTCTGATTGTGTATTTCACACTTAATCTCATGCTAGCACGTTATCTTAGTTAGTACTGCTAGTAGCTTGGTTCTTAATTATTCGTATTCCTCTTCATTAATCTTTGCATCCGCATTGTGCATATGGTTACGTTGTTAGATCCCACATCGCCCAGGGGAGTGGATCATGTGAGCCTTATCATGTGTGATGTCTCCGATCATGTTAAGTAAATTCCTGGCAGGAGTATCATGCGCTTTCATAGTTACGAATGCCTTGTCAATACTTATGATTTTCATAGAGCTTAATGATCTTTGATTGTATCTTTATTATGCGCTTTCATGTAGGCAACTTTTGAAGAATAATTTGATTGCAATGCGCTATTTCCGTCCAATTCAATAACATAAGGATAATCTGAGGGTTAATTTAAGCATACCTAATTAATCTGGTGTGTTAAGGTTCATGGTTTATTGAAAGAACAACTGAAAATTGATTTGTATGCGAGTGTGTCATGTGTGGAGAAAAACCTTCTAGCTAGCCCATCATCCATCCAATTCACCAAATTCATCCAAATCTGTCTAGTTCTAGTTTCTGTTTTGTTTTACTTTATTTTCGTCCAAAACCCAATCCCCCTTTACTTTGTTGTGTTAATTAGGTTAGAATCCGTCCAATTTGTGTTTTTAGGTGTTTTGAGTCAAGTTCAAGTTAATTTTCGTCCAAATAACTCCCTAGAGTCAGTTTTGAGTCTATTTCATTGTTTTTGTGCTGTTTTGAGTCTTTCTAGTTAGTTTTGAGTCCTTTCAGTTTGTATTGAGTCTATAGAGTCTAGTTAAATGTTTTTAAGTTTTTTTTTTTGTGTTTTTGTGTTTTAAAGTCAGTTTAGTTTAGATTAGCAATCCCTCCTAATCCTCGGTCCAGAACGATCCCTACTTGCATCTTTACTACAACTGTCAACAAGAGGGTTTAATTTGTGTGCTGTTTTACATCGCATCAAATTTTTGGCGCCTTTGCCGGGGATTAGCAATGACGTGAAAATTACTTGACACTCAAATTAAAACCCTATCGACGTAGTATATGAAACTAGGGATCGTTTTAGGCCGGGGATTAGAAGGGATGCTAATCTACACAATTTAAACTCTAAAACACTAAACTAGACTCTTATGACTCAAAACTGACCAAATTGACTCAAAACACACAAACTAAGCTAAATAGACTCAAAACAGATACTAGAGAGTGAATTGGACAAATTCTAGACTAGTAAGACTCAAAACACTAAAAGAGGACAGATTTGGACGAATTTGACAACACTAAAACACAAATAAGAACTGAGGGGGTTTTTGGACGAATTTAAAGTAAAAACAAACTGATTAAGACACGAAACAAAGGTTGGTACGAATTTGGGTGAATTAAAGGGTGAATGGCTAGCTAGAGGGTCCTTCTTCACACATGACACATATGCAACACAAATTGATTTCCAGTTATTCTTTCTATAAACCATGGATGACAATGCCCCAAATTAATTGTATTGAACTAATTAATTCTCAGATTTCCCTAAATTCATTGAATTGGATGGAATACGCACCGACAACCAAATTATTCTTTATTAAGCTCCCTAACTATGAAAAGCATGATAGAGACACGAAACAAAGATCATTAAGCTTTGTGAAAATCATAAGAATTGACAAGGCATTCGTGACTATGAAAAGTATGACACTCCTACCAGGAATTTACTTAACGCGATCGTGACTAGCAACCTCCCTTACTTGTAAATATAAGTTTGTAACCATTAGGTGAAACTCCCTTATATTTTAGCATCAAATCCTAGCTTGCAAACTAAGTGTGCATGCTCAATCAAACATACAAGAATAAGTTTTAATCAAACAGTTAAGCAAACCACATCCACGATTTATGAAACAATAACTGGATGTAATCAATTCATGTCACATATATGTTCATGGCTTCGAATTCCCCTCTAACTATAAAGAAATTAGTTCCTCATGTTCACAATTAAACAAAGAAAACTAAATTTAAACATTAAAAACAAAGGCTAGAATACACCTAGAAACGCTCCAACGATCCAACATCTTGAATGGCAAACACGGCTCCAAATGGCTCCTTCCTTCTCCTTCCTTGCAAAGCTGCGGCACAAGAGGTTGTGTGGTGGATGGATGTTGGTGAGTTATGGTAGAGGGTGGTAACCTGATTTGTGCGCAGAAAATATGTATATATAGGCCTAGCAAACCCTAGGGAAATCAGGTTACGACTTGGACTTAGCAGAAATAAAGGATTAGGGCCCTAGGGTGCGACACAAGGCTTAAATCCATCAGGAAAGGGGTTTAGCCCAATTAATTTTTGAAAAGGCTTTGCACAATCCAAATCCACAAGGGAATAGGCTAATTAAATCAGAATCCAAGAGGAATACGGATAGGGAAGGTGCGGCAGCAATTGGAGGGAAGGGGATGGGGTGCAAGGCAAGGCAAAGGCCTTCTAAAGGGTTTGGGGCGCCAGATTTTTAGGACTTTTGGAAAGGAGTGTTGTGGCATGTTTCTAGAAGGAAAAGGCCTCCTAAAAACAGGTTTTAGGCATCCTATTATGAAAAGGGGTCCCCCTTGCAGCTGGAATTAAGATAGGATAAGATTAGGATAGGATAAGATAAGATAAGGTTGGTTTGGATAATGTTCCATGTTTGTAGCTGATTCCTTACCTTCTTTTGACTTGAATTTATTTCTCCAACTTTTAAACACATTCCTAGCCTCATTTGAACTTCAAATTCGTCCATTCCTTGTGCTCCATATGCATGCGATCCATTTCAGCCCAGAATTGCTCCAAAATGCTCTAAAATGCACTTTCTTGCCAACTTTGCCAATTGGACCTACAAACACACGAAAATAGCTTAAAACACTATAATAAGTAAAAACTAACTACGTAAATGCAAGAAAACAAGCTAACTAAGTCGCATAAATATGCTCCTATCAAATTCCCCCACACTTAGCTTTTGCTAGTCCTCGAGCAAAACAAAACAAACAAAACAAAACCTAAACCTTCCAACATTTACCTCACGGATTTCCAATGCAACATAACATGTTAAAAATCATTACTTACATAGATTTTAGCCATCCCTACCCTTAAGCACATACTTAATCATAGTCATCACTTACTAGCTCGCATTTAATCAATTAAAACAATGTTTTAACTGTAGTGACATGCCTTAGAGAATCCCTCAATTCCTCACAAGATATACACTCTATTTTCACACAGATTTTCTAACTACACTCCCTACACTAGGTATATGTGAGAAGATTGATGTAAACATGACAACGAACACTCACATATGTTTATAACAAAGAAGGCACTTTCTGGAATTATTAACACATCATGTATATGATCTCATGAACGGAATGCCACTACCTAGACGTGAGAACCAAGGATACCATATGCTCATACCAATCCCAAACTCCACATTATTGAAACACATAACAATCAAGATAGAAGTCTAAGGGTTGTAACAAGGCTAAGTTTTTGGCTAACAAAGAAAGGTAAAAGATAAACAAAAGTTCTTAAAGAAATAGTCAAAGCAATGAAATCAACACTTAGAATTCACTTTTGAATGCATCAACCAACTTTGAACACAAAGGGAAGATTCATACAACTTTTGGGGTCAAATTCAAACTTTTGGACCCTTTCTTCAACAACCAACACTTGTGAGTTCTTTCTCACTTATTTTGAAGCTTCTTTTTTTTTCTTTTCTTTTCGTTTCACATTTTTTTTTTCTTTTCTTTTTTTTTCTTTTTTTCTTTTTTTTCGTGCCCTTTCTCTTTGGCACACAAAACCTTCCCCCACACTTGTTTTTCTACATAATATTGATCAAAAGGAATTCCCTCTAAGTCATGCTTCACTATCCTTCAAGAACATGGGTATGGATAGTCCTATACTATGCTAGGTAAGGATAATGTGGCTAACAAAGAAAATTTGGCTAAACAAGGCTTAACGGGGTTAAACCTACAATACATATGCAAAGGGTGAAGGCTTTTTGGCTTTGGTTTAAACTAAACAACTTCATCTTGTTATTTGTTATGCTAATCAATTTCATGCTTTGAATGAAACGGGCATGAGTTCTAGTATTTGGAACTAAATGATGAAACGCATTCTAAGTAGCAACCAAGCAAAGAATGATGAGATCATGCAACGACTTCAGAAAACAAGAAATGCACAGATTAATAACTCTCCAAATAAACGTTTAGGCTCAAGTCTCTTAGGGTTGTAGCGTTATTTTGAGTTACTTCCTTCAAGCATGTTACAAAAACTGATTTTTTTTCTTTGTGATTACATGTGAATTCGTAAACAACAACTACAATTGAGCATAAACAAAAAGCATATCAAACTTCCATCCACGTTTGTAACTTTCTTTAACAGTCATGCAATTAAAAACCAAATCCTCATCATTGTGTTTGAAGGTACCCTAAGACACAAACAACCACACAAAAATGACTCTTTTTGTATTTTTCAAACTTTTTTCAATTTTTTCTTTTTTTTTCGGATTTTCTGTTCAAGACACTTCAAAACACACTAAAAACTCTTAAAAACAGTGAGAAACAACTTGAGAAGTGATGGGTGACAAAATCCTACAAATTTTCATGAAAAATACTTTGTTTACCCCCCCACACTTAAATCAAACATTGTCCTCAATGTTTCAAACATAGACTCACACACAAGCAAGCAAACAACACAACTAACAAACATGATAAATATGGCAAAGTAAAAGCAATAAAGAGAAGGGTTAAAGAATGCAAATCTGGTTTTTGGAGCTCGAATTCCATCTTCTCCTCGTATAAACGCATAGGTTACCTCCCAAGAAGCGCTTTCTTTAACGTCTTCCAGCCGGACGATACCTCCTTTTAAGCTTGAATAAGGCCAACGGCATGGAGGGGTACATTCTCCACAACATGCTCCTTAAAATACTCATACATTGGCTCTATGAATGGAAGGGGATAGTAATCCTTCCTGATTGGGGTGTTGAGCATCCTAAAGTCAATGTAATCATTCCCACCAGCTTGGATTCGATTGGGGACCTACACCATACAAGGTAACGACCTATTAGTTGAAATGGGAATCGAAATTGGAATAGGTGGCTTACCAATGTACTGTAATGAAGTGGCAGCACTATCAACAAATGCATATGGGGTGCTCTCGGCCAGATTTGAGGGTTTGAGGGTTGTGGCCGTGCAATCCGTGTGCCTTACTCCAATTCTTTCTTCGTTGGTGGTTCGAAATGCATCCTTCTTGATTGGTGCTAAATGTTCCTGCCCTTTATTTTTTATTACATCAATGACAAAACAAGAACGAACGTCATTAGTAATCTCAACAGATTCAAAAACATTAAAATTAATCATATCACCACCAAACGCCATAGTTACTGCTCCCTTGGCCACGTCAATCTTGGTTTGAGCAGTTTTCATGAAAGGTCGTCCAAGTAAGAGTGGCGATGGTGGAGAGTGGGCTGAGTCCTCTATATCAAGCACATAGAAATCTGCAGGAAAAATCAAGTGGTCTACTTGCACCAAAACATCTTCCAAAACTCATTTCGGATATGTATTAGATCGATTGGCTAATTGAATAATAACACCATCATTTTTAAGCTCTCCTAGATTCATGGATGCATAAACGGAATATGGCATGACATTTATTGGTGCACCTAAATCTAGCATAGCGTGGTAAAACCTTGTATTATCAATTACACATGGGATTGTGAAACTACCTGGATCTTTGCATTTAGATGGCAGCTTTCTTTGCAACATTCCAGAGACACTTACATGTACCACCTATTTCTCCCGAATCCGTTTCCTTGTTGTACATAGCTTCTCTAAAAACTTAGCGTACTTCGGGATTTGCTTTATAGCATCAAGGAGCGGGATATTGACATACACCTTCCTAAAGGTCTCTAGAATGTCTTGTTCATTATCTTCATTCCTAGCTTGCATAAACCTGCTAGGGAAAGGCAAATTTGGTGGAATTAGGTTAGAATAAGTCAAAGTTGAACCACCCTTACCTGAATTGGACGGTGTGGAAGACTTAGGGGGCTGCGGCAAAGATGGTTCCTTCCTTGCCGTGGGCTTGTCTTGCTCCTCCTCTTCAATCAACAACTTTTCATCTTCCTTTTGGCTTGATTTGGATGGTTGTGGGTCAGTTCCAACTTCTTTTCCACTTCTCAACATGATGGTTTTAGCGGTTTCAAATCTTCCCTTTGGATTCACAATGGTTGAACTAGGAAGTTTACCTTCTTCTCGAAACTCCCCAACGAACTCTGAAATCTACCCTATTTGCTTCTTCATGTCGCTCATCTCCTTGTCTTGATTCGCTATTCGATTATTTTGATTTTGTGATCCCTGCGCTACAGAAGTTAGTAGTTGAATAGCTTAATCATTATCAAATAGCGAACCTAAGTTTGGTTGAGCAGATAGTGGTTGAAGTTGCATTGGTTCGAATGGCCTTTGAAAGAACCCGAGAGTTCACTGTCTAAATCCACCTTGTTGTTGAGGTTGTTGAGGCTCCCTCCACTTGAAGTTTTGGTGATCTCTCCAGCCCGGATTGTAAGTATTGGAGTATGGATCATTCCGTGGATGATTTTGGCCTTGATAGCCCACGACATTGGCACTTTCCCATCCTCCATTCTCTATCAATTGAGGGCATTGATCATTGAGATGCCCCTGCATAGAGCACACTCCACATATGGCCGGACCTTGCATTTTGGATCCATCGATAACCTGTGACAAAAGAACAGTGAGATTAGCCATTTGAGATTGAAGTTCAGAAATTGCTCTTACCTCATTCACTTGTTGTTGCCGTGGGGGGTCCCTTTGTCCAACACCTTCGTATTGTTGTGCATTCAAGGCTCAGTTTGCAATTAAGATCTTGGCAGCCACCGGGGTTTTGTCAACCAAGGCACCTCCCGCTGAAGCATCAAGCATTTGTCTCTCAATTTGAAGAAGTCCTTCATAGAAATATGGAATTAGAAGTTTGTCCTTCATTTGATGTTGAGGGCACGATGCAACTAGAGCCTTGAAACGTTCATAATATGCTGGTAAAGATTATCCATGGCTTAGTCCAATGCCACTAATTCTCTTCCTCAAAAGAATAACTCTCGAAGTTGGGAAGAATTTCTCTAAAAACGCTCTTTTCATGCTTTCCCAAGAAGTGACCGTTCCAGGTGCCAATTCGAATAACCAATTCTTAGCCTTTTCACTTAGAGAGAATGGAAAGGCTTTCATCTTCAGAATATTCCCATCTACGTTGATTGGTGTCATGCTTGAGCATACCACCTCAAATTCCTTCAGATGCTTGTTTGGATCTTCCATGGACAGCCCATGTGATGTGAAATTAAATTGCACTCAAATTTAAACCATATCAATGTAGTATGTGTAAGTAGGGATCGTTCTAGCCGGGGATTAGAAGGGATGCTAATCTACACTAATTAAACCTTAAAACACTAAAATAGACTTACAAGACTCAAAACAAACTTAAAAGACTCAAAACAGCTTAAAACAACCAAATAGACTCAAAACAGACACTAGGGAGTTATTTGGACGAATTCTAACTTTAACTTCACTCAAAATGCTGAAAGACACAAAATTAAACAGATTCTAACTAAGTTGACACAAGAAAATAAATGGGATTGGGTTTTTGACGAATTTAAAGTAAAAACAAACTGATTAAGACACTAAACAAAGGTTGGTACGAATTTGGTTGAATTAAAGGGTGAATGGCTAGCTAGAGGGTCCTTCTCCACACATGACATATATGCGACACAAATCGATTTCCAGTTATTCTTTCTATAAACCATGAATGACAATGCCCCAAATTAATCGTGACTGTACGCATTAACCTTCAGATTTTCCTAAGTTCATTGAATTTGGACGTAGCGCCACAAACCAAATTATTCTTATCAAGTTCCCTATATGACTGCATACTAGAGATACATATCAAAGATCATTAAGCTTTGTGAAAATCATAAGCATTGACATGACATTCGTGACTATGACTACATGACACTCCTGCCAAGAATTTACTTAACACGATTGTGACTAGCAACCTTTACTACTTATAAATATAAGTTCATAACAATTAGGTGAAATTCCCTTATATTTTAGCATCAAATCCTAGCATGCAAACTAAGTGTGCACCCTTAATCAACATACAGGAATAAGTTTTAATCAAACAGTTAAGCAAACCACATCCACGATTCATGAAATCATAATTGGAGGAAATCAATTCATATCACATATATGCTCATAGTTTCGAATTCCCCCTAGCTAAAAAGGGGTTTAGTTCCTCATGATCGAAAATAAACAAACACAATTAAATTTAAACATTGAAAACAAAGGATAGAATACACCTAGAAACGCTCCAGATCTCTTCCGTCCTTCCTTTGCAAAGCTGCGGCACAATGAGTGTGTGGTGAATGGATGTAGGTGAGTTATGGTAGAGGGTGGTGGTCTGAATGTAGCAGCAGATGTGTGTATTTATAGGCCTAGGGATTACTTGGCCTAGGTTGTCAGGGAAAAGGATTTAGGACTCCAATCCAACAAGGAAAAGGCCTTCTAAAAACAGGTTGGGGCGCCAGATTTTTAGGGCTTCTAGAAAGGAGTGTTGTGGCATGTTTCTAGAACAAAAAGGCCTCCTAAAAACAGGTTTTAGGCATCCTAACATGAAAAGGAGTCCCCCTTGCAACTGGAATTAAGGTAGGATAAGATTAGGATAGGATAAGATAAGATAAGATAAGGTTAGTTTGGATAAGATAAGGTTGGATAAGGTTTTGGATAATTCTCCTTCTTTGTAGCTGATTCCTTATCTTCAATGACTTAAATTTATTTCTTCAACTCTTTTGCACATTCCTAGCCTCTCTTGAACTTCAAATTCGTCCATCTATCTTGCTCCATACTTGTGCTATCCATTCCAAGCCCAAAACTGCTCTAAAATGCTCCAAATTGCATCTTTTTGCCAACTTTGCCAATTGGACCTGAAAACACACGAAAATAGCTTAAATCACTATAATAAGTAGAAACTAACTAAGAAAATGCAAGGAAACACACTAACTAAGTCGCATAAATATGCTCCTATCAAATTCCACCACACTTAGCTTTTGCTAGTCCTCGAGCAAAACAGACAAACAAACATAACCTAAACCCTCCAACATTACCTCAGGGATTTCCAATGGTACATAACATGTTAAAAATCATTACTTACATAGGTTTCAATTATCCGTACCCTCGAACTTATACTTAATCGCAGTAGCCACTCACTAGCTCGCATTTAATCAATTAAAACAACATTATTGAATGTAGTAACATGCCTTAGAGACTGCTTCAATTCCTCACAAGATATACACTCTATTTTCACATAGATTTTCTGACTACACTCCCTACACTAGGTATATGTGAGAAGATTAATGTAAACATGAAAAACTAAACACTCACATATGTTTTAACAAAGAAGGCACTTTCTGGAGTTATTAATGCATGTATACATATGTGTGAATGAGAGATGGTGGGTCTGAATGGTGCAGCAAAAGGGTCTATTTATAGGGGGAGGTGCGGCACAAACATGTAGTGTAGGAAAAGGATTACAAAATGTAGTTTGTGTAGGAAAATAAAACACAATCCTAAGGGGAAAAGGTTATGTAATCCCAGCAGGAAATAGAACATCTAGACGGTCAAAAACCCAAGGGATCAAGGACAAGGGGTGCGGCACCTTTGTAGGAGAGGATAAGGTTCCTAGAAATCAGGTTTTTATGTCTCCTAAACTGAAATTAAAACCCTTTTACAGCAGGAATTAAGTTAGGAAAGGATTAGGATAGAATAAGATAAGGCATGGTAAGATAAGATAAGATAAGGTTTGGATAAGATAAGGATAAGATAAGGTAGTTTGGATAATGTTTTGGATAATTCTCCTTCTTTGTAGCTGATTCCTTATCTTCTTTGACTTGGATTTATTTCTTCAACTCTTTGCACATTCCTAGCCTTTCTTGAACTTCAAATTCGTCCATCCATCTTGCTCCATACTTGTGCTATCCATTCCAAGCCCAAAACTGCTCTAAAATGCTCCAAATTGCATCTTTTTGCCAACTTTGCCAATTGGACCTACAAACACACGAAAATGACTTAAGACACTATAATAAGCAACAAATAACTAAGTAAATGCAAGAAAACACACTAACTAAGTCTCACAAATATGCTCCTATCAGACCACGGCATGGAATTGATCATTGAATGGGAGGCGATACTTGAAATGATCCGGCAATGGTTTAAATTCTAGTGTGGGTGTCTGAATCATTAGCAACATATTAGTATAAAACAAAATTGAAATTCGGGGAGGTGGCTTACTTGTTTGCTCCGACGTGAACTCAAGAATAAACACCCATTCGAAAGTTGTAGGACTAGAAAATTCAGCCAGATTTGGTGTTTTGAGAGTTGTGACTTGTCCCGTGTCATAAAATTCAACTTCTTTGGGCTTTGTTGTCTCATGAACATCCTCTTTGATCCATTCTTAACATTCTCCAGCCACTTCTTTTTCTTGAATCATTCTTCTTGATGTACCAGGTTCTTTAAGAAATTCAACACATTATGGAATTTGATTTGGTGTATCAAGAATTGGGTTATCACTTTGCTCATTTGGGAAGGCTTCCACAATGTCTTTTTCACTTTCTTCGTTCTTGGAAATCATGAACCTGCAAGGGATGGGTACATTTGGAGGAATAACATTAGATTGAACTGAATTTGAACCCAACTTACCTTGACTGGATGGCTTAGAAGCACTAGGGGTCTGCGGCAAAGGATGAGAGATGATTGGGTGTTGCGACAAGGCTTTTTCAAAGCTTGTCTTGGCTGAATCTTCCTCATTCTCTTTGAACAGCAGCTCTTTGTTCACTTCTAGGGTATGTTTGGACGTTTTTGGTTCAGCATCAACCACCATACCACTTTCTAAAGTGATAGCTTCAGCGATTGCAACATCTCCCATCGAATTGACAATAGTTGAGTTGAAGAGTTTTCTTTGTTCTTGCATTTGTGCCATGAACTCTACCATCTCTCCAAGTTGATTGTTCAATTCACCCATTGTCTTGGTTTGGTCCTGCATATCTTGCGCCATAGTAGTTAATAATTGAACAATTTGGTCATTATCCATGGACGAACCTGAACTTGGTTGGGCCGAATATGGTTGAGGCTGTGGTTGTTCATATGGCTTTCGATAGATCTCCTCAGATGGCTGCCAATACCCTTCTTGTTGTGAGCTCTGCTTCAAAGAGGTTAGTACGTCACGAATTTTATCATAACTCATAGGCATACTTGAATTCGATTGGAATTGTTGTGGGGGAGGTTGTTGTGGCTACATAGGCGTTGTATAGAACTCCTCATATGGCTACCAATATTCTCCTTGTTGAACCTCCTTAACTTGATTTTGTGAACCCTGCGCCAAAGAATTTAATTCATCAAGAATTTGATCATAATCTATTGACGAACCTGAGTTGGGTTGGGCATATTGTATATGAGGTTGTGGTGGCTGCACAGATCTTGAATAGAACTCCCCATCTTGCTGCCAATATCCACCTTGTTGAATTTGTTGAGGTTCCTCCCACATATAATCTGAATAATCTCTCCAATCGGAATTGTAAGCGTTGGAAAACAGGTTGTCCCTTGATTGGTTATGGCCTTGATAACCCCAAGCACCTCCATTCGCAGTGAATTCATGAGTTTGATGTCCTTGCCCATAGGGTACATTAAATGTAGGGGCAGTGTGCATTGTGGTTCTTTCGGCAATCTGGGACAATTGAAAAGTAAGATTCGCCAATTGAGCTTGAATGTTTGCAATTGCCATGTTTAGTACCTGAAACAAAGAAAACAGAATGAAACAAAATCAAAAACTAAAACGTAAAAACAAAAACATAAACAGAAACACGGGGGATTAGCAAATTTGCAAATCCCCGACAACGGCGCCAAAAATTTGATGTGAAATTAAATTGCACTCAAATTTAAACCCTATCAATGTAGTATGTGTAAGTAGGGATCGTTCTAGCCGGGGATTAGAAGGGATGCTAATCTACACTAATTAAACCTTAAAACACTAAACTAGACTTACAAGATTCAAAACAAACTTAAAAGACTCAAAACAGCTTAAAACAACCAAATAGACTCAAAACAGACACTAGGGAGTTATTTGGACGAATTCTAACTTTAACTTCACTCAAAATGCTGAAAGACACAAAATTAAACAGATTCTAACTAAGTTGACACAAGAAAATAAAGGGGATTGGGTTTTTGACGAATTTAAAGTAAAAACAAACTGATTAAGACACTAAACAAAGGTTGGTATGAATTTGGGTGAATTAAAGGGTGAATGGCTAGCTAGAGGGTCCTTCTCCACACATGACATATATGCGACACAAATCGATTTCCAGTTATTCTTTCTATAAACCATGAACGACAATGCCCCAAATTAATCATGATTGCACGCATTAACCTTCAGATTTTCCTAAGTTCATTGAATTTGGACGTAGCGCTACAAACCAAATTATTCTTATCAAGTTCCCTATATGCCTATAAGACTGCATACTAGAGATACATATCAAAGATCATTAAGCTTTGTGAAAATCATAAGCATTGACATGACATTCGTGACTATGACTACATGACACTCCTGCCAAGAATTTACTTAACACGATTGTGACTAGCAACCTTTACTACTCATAAATATAAGTTCATAACAATTAGGTGAAATTCCCTTATATTTTAGCATCAAATCCTAGCATGCAAACTAAGTGTGCACCCTTAATCAACATACAAGAATAAGTTTTAATCAAACAGTTAAGCAAACCACATCCACGATTCATGAAATCATAACTGGAGGAAATCAATTCATATCACATATATGCTCATAGTTTCGAATTCCCCCTAGCTAAGAAAGGGTTTAGTTCCTCATGATCGCAAATAAACAAAGGCAATTAAATTTAAACATTGAAAACAAAGGATAGAATACACCTAGAGACGCTCCAGATCTCTTCCTTCCTTCCTTTGCAAAGCTATGGCACAATGAGTGTGTGGTGAATGGATGTAGGTGAGTTATCGTAGAGAGTGGTGGTCTGAATGTAGCAGCAGATGTGTGTATTTATAGGCCTAGGGATTACTTGGCCTAGGTTGTCAGGGAAAAGGATTTAGGACTCCAATCCAACAAGGAAAAGGCCTTCTAAAAACATGTTGGGGCACCAGATTTTTAGGGCTTCTAGAAAGGAGTGTTGTGGCATGTTTTTAGAACAAAAAGGCCTCCTAAAAACAGGTTTTAGGCATCCTAACATGAAAAGGAGTCCCCCTTGCAACTGGAATTAAGGTAGGATAAGATTAGGATAGGATAAGATAAGATAAGATAAGGTTAGTTTGGATAAGATAAGGTTGGATAAGGTTTTGGATAATTCTCCTTCTTTGTAGCTGATTCCTTATCTTCAATGACTTGAATTTATTTCTTCAACTCTTTTGCACATTCCTAGCATCTCTTGAACTTCAAATTCGTCCATCCATCTTGCTCCATACTTGTGCTATCCATTCCAAGCCCAAAACTGCTCTAAAATGCTCCAAATTGCATCTTTTTGCCAACTTTGCCAATTAGACCGGAAAACACACGAAAATAGCTTAAATCACTATAATAAGTAGAAACTAACTAAGAAAATGCAAGGAAACACACTAACTAAGTCGCATAAATATGCTCCTATCACCGTGGTACTTAGGAATGATGCAACAAGTTTGACTTCAATTCAAACTCATCGGTCTTTCCTTGACTTGCCGCAGGGTATTGGAAGCATAGAGGCACGGCATTGTCAAGTGCTGAGGCTGAAAGCTTTTTGATTGTACCATTGTCCATAGCCATGGCTTGTTCTTCCTGTTCTTGTTCTTCAAATTCAGATTCAGAGCTAGAACTAGTACCTAAAACTAAGAAAATAAAACGAAATCAGAAACTAAAGAAAATACGAACAGAAACAACGTGGGATTAGCAATTTGCTAATCCCTGGCAGCGGCGTCAAAATTTGATGCGAAAATTACTTGACACTCAAATTAAAACCCTATCAACGTAGTATATGAAAGTAGGGATCGTTTTAGGCCGGGGATTAGAAGGGATGCTAATCTACACAATTTAAACTCTAAAACACTAAACTAGACTCTTATGACTCAAAACTGACCAAATTGACTCAAAACACACAAACTAAGCTAAATAGACTCAAAACAGATACTAGAGAGTGAATTGGACAAATTCTAGACTAGTAAGACTCAAAACACTGAAAGGGGACAGATTTGGACGAATTTGACAAAACTAAAACAAAATAAGAACTGAGGGGGTTTTTGGACGAATTTAAAGTAAAAACAAACTGATTAAGACACCAAACAAAGGTTGGTACGAATTTGGGTGAATTAAAGGGTGAATGGCTAACTAGAAGGTCCTTCTCCACACATGACACATATGCAACACAAATCGATTTCCAGTTATTCTTTCTATAAACCATGTATGACAATGCCCCAAATTAATTGTATTGAACTAATTAATTCTCAGATTTCCCTAAATTCATTGAATTGGATGGAATACGCACCGACAACCAAATTATTCTTTATTAAGCTCCCTAACTATGAAAAGCATGATAGAGAAACGAAACAAAGATCATTAAGGTTTGTGAAAATCATAAGCATTGACAAGGCGTTCATGACAATGAAAAGCATGACACTCCTGCCAGGAATTTACTTAATGCGATCGTGACTAACAACCTCCACTACTTGTAAATATAAGTTTGTAACTATTAGGTGAAACTCCCTTATATTTTAGCATCAAATCCTAACATGCAAACTAAGTGTGCACCCTCAATCAAACATACAAGAATAAGTTTTAATCAAACAGTTAAGCAAACCACATCCACGATTTATGAAACAATAACTGGATGTAATCAATTCATGTCACATATATGTTCATGGCTTCGAATTCACCTCTAACTATAAAGAAATTAGTTCCTCATGTTCGCAATTAAACAAAGAAAACTAAATTTAAACATTAAAAACAAAGGATAGAATACACCTAGAAACGCTCCAACGATCCAACGTCTTGAATGGCAAGCACGGCTCCAGATGCCCCCTTCCTTCTCCTTCCTTGCAAAGCTGCGGCACAAGAGGTTGTGTGGTGGATGGGTGTAGGTGAGTTATGGTAGAGGGTGGTAACCTGATTTGTGCGCAGAAAATATGTATATATAGGCCTAGCAAACCCTAGGGAAATCAGGTTACGACTTGGACTTAGCAGAAATAAAGGATTAGGGCCCTAGGGTGCGGCACAAGGCTTAAATCCATCAGGAAAGGGGTTTAGCACAATTAATTTCTCATAGGGAAGGTGCGGCAGCAATTGGAGGGAAGGGGATGGAGTGCAAGGCAAGGCAAAGCCCTTCTAGAGGGTTTGGGGCGCCAGATTTTTAGGACTTTTGGAAAGGAGTGTTGTGGCATGTTTCTAGAAGGAAAAGGCCTCCTAAAAACAGGTTTTAGGCATCCTATTATGAAAAGGAGTCCCCCTTGCAGCTGGAATTAAGATAGGATAAGATTAGGATATGATAAGATAAGATAAGGTTGGTTTGGATAATGTTCCATGTTTGTAGCTGATTCCTTATCTTCTTTTTACTTGAATTTATTTCTCCAACTTTTAAACACATTCCTAGCCTCATTTGAACTTTCAATTCGTCCATTCCTTGTGCTCCATATGCATGCAATCCATTTCAGCCCAGAATTGCCCCAAAATGCTCTAAAATGCACTTTCTTGCCAACTTTGCCAATTGGACCTACAAACACACGAAAATAGCTTAAAACACTACAATAAGTAAAAACTAAGTAAATGCAAGAAAACAAGCTAACTAAGTCACATAAATATGCTCATATCAAGCAACTTTGCTAATCCCTTGTTTATTTGTCCTGTATTTTTTTCTTAGTTTATGACTTTGTTTTGTTTTCTTGTTTTCTTTAGCTAATCCCCCTTTGTTTCTTTTCCGTGACTTTTGTTTTAGTTGCTGATTTTGTTTTTGTTTTTGTTTGTGTCTTTTACTTTTGATATTTGATTTAGTTTTAATTCTTTTATTTCAGGTACTAAAGTAGTAAGATATGGATTTTGCAAACATTCAAGCTCAATTGGCAAATCTTACTTCTCAATTGTCCTAGATTGCCGAAACAACCACAATGCACACTGCTCCAACTCATCAACGTCCTCAATACGCTGTGAATGAAGATGCTTGGGGTTATCAAGGCTATGATCAACCAAGCATCAACATGTTTTCTAATGCTTACAATTCGGATTGGAGAGATTATTCCGATTACATGTGGGGAGAACCTCAACAATTCCAACAAGCTGGATATTGGCAGCAAGAAGAGGAGTTCTATTCAAGACCTATGCAGCCACCACGGCCTCCCCCACAACAATTCCAATCGAATTCAAGTATGCCCATGAGTTATAATGAAATTCTTGAAAGGCTAATCTCTTTGACGCAGGGCGCACAAAAAGAAGAACAATTGCAGCCATCTGAGGAGTTTTATCAATGGCCATATGCACCATTACAGCATCCACCACAATCTGCCCAAACAAACTCAGGTATGTCTTTGTGTAATGATAACATTATTCAATTAATCACCTCTTTGACACAGGGAGTAGAAAATCAAAACAAGGAGATGAAAGACCGAGTCAAAAGAGTGGACGAATTGGGGAAGCAAGTTGGGCAGATTATGGAGTTCATGGCGCAGATTCAAGAGCAAAGTGAACTCTCCAACACAACTACTGCAAATTCGAAGGAAGATTTTGAAATCCATGATGCTATCACTTTGGGAAGTGCTATGGAGGTTGGAGTTGACCTAAAAACGTCCAAACATAGCCTAGTAGTGGATGAGGAGCTACTGATTGAGGAGGAGGAAGAAGACATACACATGGCAAGGGTAGAACAACCCTTGCCGCAGCCCCCTAAGCCCTCTAAACCACCCACCACAAGTAAGGACGTCCCAAATTCATTTAATTCTAATGTTATTCCGCCAAATGTCCCTTTTCCTCGCAGGTTTTTGATTCCCAAGAAAGAAGAGAGTGAAAATGACATCATGGAAACCCTTCCAAAGGTGTAAAGTACTATCTCAATTCTTGGTACACCAAATCAAGTTCCAGATTGTATTGAAGTGTTCAAAGAACTTTGTACATCAAGAAGAAGGAGTCAAGAGAAGGAAGTGGCTGGAGAATACCAAGAATTCATCAAAAAGGACATATATGAGACAACAAAGCCCAAAGAAGTTGAGTTTGATGACACGGGACAAGTCACAACCATCATAGTCAATCTGACCAAGTCCAACATTCCTGAAACATTCAAAGATGTGGTGTTTGTAATTGAGTTTGTGTCGGAGCAAGCAAGTAAGCCATCTATTTCAATTTCAATTTTATTTTCTACTAACTTGCTGATTTTAATGATTCAGGCACCCACACTAGAATTTAAACCATTGCCGGATCATTTCAAGTATCACCGTCCATTCCAAGATCAATCCATGCATTCGAAGAAGGAAGACCTAGGAATCGCCCCACAATCAGATTTGCGTTCCTCCCTTCTCTTTCCTGCATTTATCTTGCTCTGATTAGTTAGTTGTTTGTTTGTTTGTTTCTGTGATTTTATGCTTGAAACATTGAGGACAATGTTTGATCTAAGTGTGGGGGGGTAAATAAGTGTTTTTGATGCAAATTCGTGGGATTTTATCACCCATTACTTCAAAAGTTGTTCCTTGCTGTTTTTAAGTGTTTTTAAGCTGTTTTGGAGTGTTTTAGTGTGTTTTGACATAAAAATCCGAAAATCTCATAAAAATTTGAAAAATTGTTTTGAAAAAACCAAAAAGAGTTGTTTTTGTGTGTTTGTTTGTGTCCTAGGGTACCTTCCAACACAATGATGAGGATTTGGTTTTTAATTACATGACTGTTAAAGAGAGTTATAAACATGGTTGAAAGTTTGATTTACTTTTTGGTTTATGCTTGGTTGTGGTTATAATTTATGAATTCACATGCAATCATAAAGGGTAAAATCAGTTTTTGTAACATGCTTGAAGGAAGAAACTTAAATTAACGCTACATCCTTGAGAGACTTGAGCCTCAACGTTCTTTGGAGAGTTATTAATCTGTGATTCTTTGTTTTCTAAAGTCGTTGCATGATCTCATTATTCTTTGCTTGGTTACTACTTAGAAGGCGTTTCATCATTTAGTTCCAAATACTAGAACTCATGCCCGTTCCATTCAAAGCATGACATTGATTTGCATAACACACGGTCAAGATGAAGTTATTTAGTGAACCACCATAGCCAAACAGTCGAAACCTCTTTCTTCATATGTTTTGTAGCTTTAAACCCCGTTTGAGCCTTGTTTAACCTATGTTCTTTGTTAACCCACATTCTCCTCACCTAGCCTAGTTTAGGACCATCCATACCCTTGTTTTTAAAGGATAGTTAAGCATGACTTAGAAGGATTTCTTTTTTATTGTTCTTTTGCAGAAAAACAAGTGTGGGGGAAGGGATTTTTGTGTGTTTGTGTGCAAATGAAAAGAAAATTTCGTGGAAAAAGAAAAAGAAAAAGAAAAAGTTGTGAAAAGAATGAAAAAGAGTTGAAAAATAAGTGAGAATGAGCTCACAAGTGTTGATTGTTGAAGAAAGGGTCCAAAACATCAAAATTCGGCCCTAGATTGTGTAAATCTTCCCTTTTGTGTTTAAAGTTGATTTCTGCATTCAAAATTGAATTCTAAGTGTCAATTTCATTACTTTGCTTGCAGCTCAAACCAAGATTGACGTGGCCAAGGGAGCAGTAACTATGGCGTTTGGTGGTGATATGATCAACTTTAATATTTCTGAATCTGTTGAGAATACTAATGGTGTTTGTTCTTGTTTTGTCATTGATAAAATCAAAAATAAAGGGCAAGAACATTCAGTATCATTCAAGAAGGATGCATTTCAACCCACCAACGAAGAAGGACTTGGAGTGAAGCACAAGGATTACACGGCCATAACCCTCAAACCTCCAAATCTGGCCGAGAGCATCCCACATGCATTTGTTGATTGTGCTGCCACTTCATTACAGTGCATTGGTAAGCTACCTATTCCAGATTCGATTCCCATTTCAACTAATAGGTTGTTACCTTGTAGGGTGCAGATTCCCAGTCGAATCCAAGTTGGTGGGCATGATTACATTGATTTTAGGATGTTCAACGCCACAATCCGAAAGGATCACTATCCTTTACCATTCATAGACCCAATGCACGAGCTGTTTGAGGAGCATGTGGTGGAAGAACTACCTCTGCATGCCGTGGGCTCCAATGGGGAGTGAATAAGGTCTTTGTCCGACTGCACGACGTTAAAGCAAGCGCTACTTGGGAGGCAACCCATGCATTCAACAAAGAAAGACCTAGGAATCACTCAACTTCCAGATTTGCGTTCCTAAACCCTTCTCTTTGTTGTTGTTTCTATTTTGCCATGTTGAGTGTGTTTATTCGTTATTTGTTTGTTTTCTGAGTTTATGCTTGAAACATTGAGGACAATGTTTGATTCAAGTGTGAGGGGGGTAAATAAGTTGTTTTGCATGAAATTCGTGGGATTTTATCACCCATTACTTCAAAAGTTCTTCCTTGCTGTTTTTAAGTGTTTTTAGGCTGTTTTGGAGTGTTTTAGCATAAAAATCCGAAAATCTCATAAAAATTTGAAAATTTGTTTTGAAAAACCCAAAAAGAGTTGTTTTTATGTGTTTGTTTGTGTCTTAGGGTACCTTCCAACACAATGATGAGGATTTGGTTCTTAATTACATGATTGTTAAAGAGAGTTATAAACATGGATCAAAGTTTGATTTATTCTTTGGTTTATGCTTAGTTGTGTTTATAATTTATGAATTCACATGTAATCAAAAGGATAAAATCAGTTTTTGTAACATGCTTGAAGGAAGGAACTCAAATTAACGCTACAACCTTGAGAGACTTGAGCCTAAAACGTTCTTTAGAGAGTTGATAATCTGTGCATTCTTGTTTTCTAAAGTCATTGCTTGATCTCATTATTATTTGCTTGGTGATAGGAGCATATTTAGCGGACTTAGTTGGCTTGTTCTTGTGCATTTACTTTGTTATTTCTTAGTTGTTTTAGTCTTTTAAGCCATTTTCGTGTGTTTTCAGGTTATAAGGGCAAAGTATGCAAGAAGATGCATGTTGGAGCTTTTTGGAGCAAAATTGGGCTTGGAATGGATATCACATGCTTGGAGCAAAAGGATGGACGAAATTGAAGATCAAATGAGCTTAGGATCAAATGAAGAATGAAGAGTTCAAAATTGGAAGCCAAGGTTTCTAAAGTTGGAAGTTTCTATTTGTGAAGGTTTCCATTTGTGCAAGTTTCCATTTGTGGAGGTTTCCAATTTTGGGGTTTCCAAAACATGTAGGTTGCCTAATTACTCATTCTAGAAGCCCAAAACCGTGCCTAACACATTCCCCTTTTGTTTCAATCCTTGTTGCACAAGGGAGAGGTTTTCTTGCCTATTTTCTGCCCAAAAATACTTCCCCTTTCTCTTACAAATCAATGCCACACTTTCTTTCCCTTTCTCTCTTCATTTCTGACCATTAAAACACATTCCTTTTCTCTCCTACATATTCTGCCGAATTTTACTTTCTTATTCTCTTTGATTTTCTGATTCTTTCTTACCTATTAAATTATGGAACCAAAATAGCTAAGTATTGAACCTTTCCTATTATTTTCTGATTGCCTTTCAACCCTAGCCTTATAAATAGAGCCATCCGCACCATTTAGTCTCCCCCTCTCTGAACAGATTCTCTGCATCCATTCCATCCACCTATCTACCTATCCATCCTCTACCACCCATCACCACCCATTCACGCCAGAAATCATCCACCACTCTCTGCCGCACCCTTCCTTCACCATTCTCCATAGTTTCTGACCTTAAACAACCCTTGCCGCACCATATATCCATCCTAACCATAATCCCATCCTTCTCCACCATCCATAACCCCCAAAACCTACCACAAGACCTTGTGCCACAACCAAGGAAGGGAAGGAAAGTTCTTGAACGTGCTTGCTGTTCAGTTTGGATCGCTGGAGCGTTTAGGTGTTTTCTTTCTTTTGTTTGCAATGTATAAACTTGTTATTCTTTGTTTTACGATTATGAGGAACTAAATCCCTTTTGGCTAGGGGAAGATTCAAAGCCATGAACATACTTGCAATATGAATTGATTACCTTCAGTTGTGATTTCATAAGTTGTGAATTCAATTTGTTTAACTGCTTGATTGATAACTTATTTGTGTATGTTTATTAAGAGTGCACACTTAATTTGCATGCATGAATATGATGCTAGAGTATAAAGGAGTTTCACCTAATAGTTACAAACTTATATTCACAAGTAGTGGAGGTCGCTTATAAACGATCGCGTTAAATGAATTCTTGGCAGGAGTTTCATGCTCATCATAGTAACGAATGCCTCGTCAATACTTATAGTTTTCATGATGCTTAATGATCTTTGATTGTATCGTTATTGTGCTGTTCACGTAAAGGACTTTTGAAGAATGCTTTGAATTGTTGTATGCGCTTTCCCATCCAATTCAATAACTTAAGGAGAACTTGAAGGTTAATTTAAGCGGACCTAATTAACCTGGGGTGTTGAGTTTCATGATTTATCGAAAGCACAACTGAAAATTGGTTTATGTGCAAGTGTGTTATGTGTGGAGAAGAACCCTCTAGCTAGTCCATCATCCATCCAAAATACCTAATTTTGTGCAAATCTGTCTAGTTCTAGTTTCTGTTTTGTTTTACTTTATTTTCGTCCAAACCCCAATCCCCCTTTAATTAAGTGTGTTAGATTAGTTAGAAGTGTGTTTAAATCTGTCCAAATTAGTGTTTTGAGTCTTACTAGTCTAGAATTCGTCCAAATCAGTCCCTAGTGTCTGTTTTGAGTCTTTTTGGTTGATTTAAGCTGTTTTGAGTCTTTTAAGTTTGTTTTGAGTCTTGCGAGTCTTGTTAAGTGTTTTTAACTTTGTTTTTATGTTTTTGAGTCAGTTTAGAGGTTTTAGCAAGCCCTCCTAATCCCCGGTCCAGAACGATCCCTACTTGCATCTATACTACAATTGTCAACAAGAGGGTTTAATTTGTGTGCTGTTTTACATCGCATCACTTGGTTGCTACTTAGAAGGCGTTTCATCATTTAGTTCCAAATACTAGAACTCATGCCCGTTCCATTAAAAGCATGACATTGATTTGCATAACACATATCAAGATGAAGTCGTGTAGTGACCACCACAGCCAAAAAAAAAGCCGAACCCCTTTGTCATATGTTTTGTAGGTTTAACCCCGTTGAGCCTTGTTTAGCCTATGTTCTTTGTTAAGCACATTATCCTTACCTAGCCTAGTTTAGGATTATCCATACCCTTGTTCTTAAAGGATAGTGAAGCATGACTTAAAATGAATTCCTTTTGATTGTCCTTTTGCAGAAAAACAAGTGTGGGGGAAGGGATTTGTGTGTGTGTGTGTGTGCCGAAGTCCTTAATAAGGCACGGGTAGAAAAAAAAAGAAAGAAAATTCGTGGAAAAAGAAAAAGAAAAAGAAAAAAGTTATGAAAAGAATGAAAAAGAGTCAAAAATTATGAGAAAAAGAGTTCTAAAGTGTTGATTGTTGAAGGAAGGGTCCAAAACATCAAATCTGGCCCTAGAATGTGTATATCTTCCCTTTTGTGTTTAAAGTTGATTTCTACATTCAAAATTGAATTCTATGTGTCAATTTCATTACTTTGCTTGCTATTGCTTTAAGAACCATTGTTTTCCATATCCTTTCTTTCTTAACCATTTCTTTTAGCCCTGTTTCAACCCTTAAACTTCAATCTTGAGTGTTATGTGATTCAATATGTGGAGTTTGGAATTGGTATGAGCATATGGTGTCACTAGTTCTCGCATCTAAGTAGTAGCATTCCATTCATGAGATCATATCTAAACATGCTTATTAACTCCAGAAATTGCGTTCTTTGCTCTAACATATGTGAGTACTAGTTTTCATGTTTACATCAATCTTCTCACATATACCTAGTGTAGGGTGTGTAGTCAGAAAATCTGATGAAAATTGAGTGCAAATCTAGTAAGGAATTGAGGGAATTCTCTAAGGCATGTTACTATGATAAGAGCATATTTATGCAACTTAGTTAGCCTATTTCCTTGCATTTACGTTGTTAGTTCTTACTTATTTTAGTATTTTAAGCTATTTTCGTATGGTTGTAGGTCTAATGTGCAAAGTATGCAAGAAAGTGCATTTTTGTGCTTTTTGGAGCAGTTTTGGGCACTAAATGGATTGCACATGCTGGGAGCTAAGTGGGTGGACAAAATTGAAGATCAAATGAGCTTAGGATCAAATGAAGAATGAAGAGTTCAAAATTGGAAGCCAAGGTTTCTAAAGTTGGAAGTTTCTATTTGTGAAGGTTTCCATTTGTGCAATTTTCCATTTTTGGGGTTTCCAAAACATGTAGGTTGCCTAATTACTCATTCTAGAAGCCCAAAACCGTGCCTAACACATTCCTCTTTTGTTTCAATCCTTACTGCACAAGGGAGAGGTTTTCTTGCCTATTTTCTGTCATAAAACACATTCCTCTTTTATTCTAATCCTTGTTGCACAAGGAGAGGTTTTCTTGCCTATTTTCTGCCCAAAAATACTTCCCCTTTCTCTTACAAATCAATGCCACACCTTCTTTCCCTTTCTCTCTTAATTTCTGACCTTTAAAACACATTCCTTTTCTCTCCTACATATTCTGCCAAATTTCACATTCCTATTTCTCTTTAAATTCTGATTCTTTCTTACCTATTAAATTGTGGAACCAAAATAGCTAAGTATTGAACCTTTCCTATTATTTTTTGAGTCCCCTAGCCCTTTAAATAAGGCTTGTTGCACCATTTAAATCTCTCTACCCAATTTCTGCCGAAAATCCACAATCCACCCTTCACCATAACTCACCTATATCCATCCACCACCACCATTCACCACTTCGACCACCACTGCCACCTTGTGTCGCAGCAAAGGAGAAGGAAGGAGACCCTTGGATATGCTTGCATTCAAGACGTTGGATTGCTGGAACGTTTCTAGGTGTAATCTATCTTTGTTTTCAATGTTTAATTTAATTTCTCTTTGTTTTGCTGTGAACATGAGGATCTAAACCCTTTTGGCTAGGGGGAATTTCAAAGCCATGAATATATTTGCAATATGAATTGATTACCTTCAGTTGTGATTTCATAAATTGTGAATGCAATTTGCTTAACTGTTTGATTCATAACTTATTCTTGTATGTTGATTAAGGATGCATACTTAGTTTGCATGCATGAATTTGATGCTAGAATATAAGGGAGTTTCACCTAATCATTATGAACTTATATTCACAAGTAGTGAAGGTCGCTGGTCACGATCATGTTAAGTAAATTCCTGGCATAAGTATCATGCGCTTTCGTAGTTACGAATACCTTGTCAATGCTTATGATTTTCATAGAGCTTAATGATCTTTGATTGTATCTCTATTATGCGCTTGCATGTAGGGAACTTTTGAAGAATAATTTGATTGCAATGCGCTATTTCTGTCCAATTCAATGACACAAGGAAAATCTGAGGGTTAATTTAAGTGTACCTAATTAATCTGGGGTGTTGAGGTTCATGGTTTATTGAATGAACAGCTGAAAATTGATTTGTATGCAAGTGTGTGATATGTGGAGGAAAAACTTCTAGCTAGCCCATCATCCATCCAATTCACCATATTCGTCCAAATCTGTCTAGTTCTAGTTTCTGTTTTGTTTTACTTTATTTTCGTCCAAAACCCAATCCCCCTTTACTTTGTTGTGTTAATTAGGTTAGAATCTGTCCAATTTGTGTTTTTAAGTGTTTTGAGTCAAGTTCAAGTTAATTTTCGTCCAAATAACTTCCTAGAGTCAGTTTTGAGTGTAATTCATTGTTTTGTGCTGTTTTGAGTCTTTCTAGTTAGTTTTGAGTCTTTTCAGTTTGTATTGAGTCTATAGAGTCTAGTTAAGTGTTTTTAACTTTGTTTTTATGTTTTTGAGTCAATTTAGAGGTTTTAGCAAGCCCTCCTAATCCCCGGTCTAGAACGATCCCTACTTGCATCTATACAACAATTGTCAACAAGAGGGTTTAATTTGTGTGCTGTTTTACATCGCATCAAATTTTTGGCGCCGTTACCGGGGATTAGCAACTTTGCTAATCCCTTGTTTCCTTTTCGTGTTGCTAATCCCTTGTTTCCTTTTCGTGTATTTTTTCTTTGTTTTTGACTTTGTTTTGTTTTCTTGTTTTCTTTAGCTAATCCCCCTTTGTTTCTTTTTCGCGACTTTTGTTTTAGTTGCTGATTTTGTTTGTGTTTGTGTCATTTCCTTTTGATATTTGATTTAGTTTTAATTCTTTGATTTCAGGTACATAGAGAAGTATTTGAAAGAGCTTTGTACAACAAGGAGAAGGATTTCTAACAAAGAGGTGGTAAGAGTAAGTGAGAATGTCTCAGCCGTTTTACAAAGGAAATTACCCCCTAAATGTAAAGATCCGGGTAGTTTTACAATTCCTTGTGTTATTGGAAATACTCGTTTTGAATCTGCCATGTTAGACTTAGGTGCATCAATAAATGTCATGCCATATTCTGTTTATGCATCTATGAATTTAGGAGAGCTTAAAAATGATGGTGTTATTATCCAATTAGCCGATCGATCTAATGCATACCCAAAAGGAGTTTTGGAAGATGTTTTGGTGCAGGTAGACCACTTGATTTTTCCTGCAGATTTCTATGTGCTTGACATGGAGGATTCAGACCATTCCCATCCATTACCACTCTTACTTGGCCGACCATTCATGAAAACAGCCCAAACTAAGATTGATGTGGCCAAGGGAACGTTAACTATGAAGTTTGGTAGTGATAAGATTAAATTTAATGTTTCTAAGTCTGTTGAGAATCCTAATGTTGTTCGTTCTTGTTTTGCCATGGATAAAATAAAAAAGATAGGGCCGAACCGTTCAAGCACAAAGGATACATCAAGAACCATACAAACCGAGGGAATTGGAGTGGAGCACAAGGACCATACAGCCACTGCCCTCAAAATGCCCCAATTGGCCAAAAAAATCATGGCGAAGAATGTTCATAGTGCTGCCACTTCATTGCAGTACATTGGTAAGCCATCTATTCCAGATTTGATTCCCATTTCAACTAATAGGTTGTTACCTTGTATGGTGCAGATTCCCATTCGAATCCAAGCTGGTGGGCATGATTACATTGATTTTAGGATGTTCAATGCCACAATCCGGAAGGATCACTATCCTTTACCATTCAAAGATCCAATGCACGAGCTGTTTGAGGAGCATGTAGTGGAAGAACTACCTCTGCATGCCGTGGGTACCATGGGAACTTAAATGGAAGTATCGTCCGGCTGGAAGACGTTAAAGCAAGCGCTTCTTGGGAGGCAACCCATGTGTTCAAACGAGAGAACGATGGAATTCTAGCTCCAAAACCAGATTTGCGTTCTTAAACTCTCTCTCTTTATTGCTTTTGTTTTGCCATATCTGTTATGTGTGTTAGTTGTGTTATTTGCTTGCTTTTGTGTGAGTTTATGTTTGAAACATTGAGGACAATGTTTGATTTAAGTGTTGGGGGGGTAACAAAGTGTTTTTGCATGAAATTCGTGGGTTTTTATCACCTATCACTTTGAATGTTGTTTTCAGTGTTTTTAAGCTGTTTTGGAGTCTTTTAGTGTGTTTTGAAAAGAAAATCCGAAAATACCATAAACATTTGAAAAATTGTTTTGAAAAACCCAAAAAGAGTTGTTTTTGTGTGTTTGTTTGTGTCTTAGGGTACCTTCCAACACAATGATGAGGATTCGGTTTTTAATTGCATGACTATTGAGGAAAGTTATAAACATGGACGGAGGTTTGAATTGCTCTCTGGTTTATGCTTGATTATGGTTATAGTTCATGAATTCATGTTTAATCAAAAAGAGAACAAACCAGTTTTTGTAACATGCTTGAAGGAAGGAACTCATACTAACGCTACAACCCTGAGAGACTTGAGCTTAAAACGTTCTTTGGAGAGTTAAAAATCTGTGCAGTTGTTGGTTTCTAAAGTTGTTGCATGATCTCATTATTCTTTGCTTGGTTGCTACTTAGAAGACGTTTCATCATTTAGTTCCAAATACTAGAACTCATACCCGTTTCATTCAAAGCATGAAATTGATTAGCATAACACATAAACAAGATGAAGTTATGTAGTGAACCAGTGCCAAATAGCCGAACCTCCCTATGTTATTTGTCTTGCAGGTTTAACCCTTTTGAGCCTTGTTTAAGCCTATGTTCTTTGTTTACCCACATTATCCCTACCTAGCCTAGATTAGGACCATCCTTACCCTTGTTCTTAAGGCATAGCTAGGCATGACTTAGAGTGAATTCCCTTTGTTCGTTATTGGGCAGCAAACAAGTGTGGGGGAAAGAAAGTTGTGCGTTTATATGTGCCAAAGTCACAAAAGAGGCACGGGTGAAGAAAAAAAAAAAAAAAAAAAAAAAACAGAGAAGACAAATTCGTGCAAAAGAAAAAGAAGAAAAGTTTGTGAAAAAAAAAAGTATGAAAAGTGTTCAAAATAAGTGAGAATAAGCTCACAAATGTTGGATGTTGAAGAAAGGGTCCAAAAAGTAGAAGTTGGCCTTAAATATGTGTGATCTTCCCCTTATGTATCAAAGTGTGCGGCTGCATTCAAGAATGGGAGTTCTAAGTGTCATATTCATTACTTTGCTTGCTTTTGCTTTAAAACGTTTGTTTTCCTTACGTTTCTTTGTTAGCCAATACCCTTAGCCCCGTTACAACCCTATACTTCAATCTTGAGTGTTGTGTGTTTCAATATGTGGAGTTTGGGATTGGTACGAGCGTATGGCATCCCTGGTTCTCGCATCTAAGTAGTAGCATTCCATTCATGAGATCATATATATACATGCTTAATAGCTCCAGAAATTGCTTCCTTTGTTATAAACATATGTGAGTGTTCGTTTGCAGGCTTACATCAATCTTCTCACATATACTTAGTATAGGGAGTGTAGTTAGACAATCTGAGTGAAAATAAGAGTGTACCTAGTGAGGAATTGAGTGAATTCTCTAAGGCATGTTACTACGTTCAAAACATTGTTTTAATTGGTTAGATGATAGCTAATGGATGGTGACTGTGGTTAAGTATGTACTAAAGGGTGGGGAAGACTAAAAGTTATGGTTATGATGATCTTAAATATGTCATGTATGTTGGAAATCCCTGAGGTGAAAGTTGGAAGGTCTAGTTTGTTTGGTGTTTGTTTCGTTTGTTTTGTTTCGTTTTGCTTGAGGACTAGCAAAAGCTAAGTGTGGGGGAATTTGATAGGAGCATATTTATGCGACTTAGTTAGCTTGTTTTCATGCATTTACGTTGTTAGTTCTTAGTTAATTTTGTATTTTAAGCTATTTTCGTGTGTTTGTAGGTTCAAAGTGTCAAGATGGCAAAAAGAAGCAATTTGGAGCATTCTAGAGCACTTTTGGGCCAAGATTGGGTAGTGCAAGCATGGAGGCAAGTTGATGGACGAAATTGAAGATATAAAGGCTTGAAATCAGCTAAGAAGATGGAAGAAAGAAGTCAAAGATAAAGAAGATAAGGAATCAGCTCAAAAGAAGGAGAATTATCCAAAACATTATCCAGAACAACCTTATCTTATCTTATCTTATCCAATCCTTATCTTATCTTATCCTAATCTTATCCTAACCTGTTTTCTTCAGTTTAGGGGACTTAAAACCTGATTTCTAGAAGTCCTATCCCTTGTCCTATAAAAGTGGCGCCCCAAACTCTTCTAGAAACCCCAAAATCTGGCCAGAAACACATTCTTTCTAAAAGCCTAAAAATCTGGCGCCTCCCTCCTTTCTAGAAGGTCTTTTCCTTACCTTGCAAGGCTCCCTGCCTTATCCTTTTGTGCCGTGGCTTTTCAATCCCATTCCCTCTTGGTTTCTGATGTATTAAGCCTTTTCCTTGTGAATTTGGGTTCTACAATCCTTTTCAGACATTAATTGGACCACAATTCCTTTTCTAAAGTGATTGCCGCACCTAGAGTCCTAATTCCATATTTTCTGCTAAGACCAAGCCCTAATCTGATTACTCTAGGGTTTGTGATGGATTTATATACAAAGTTTGGGTGTTGCCGTAGCCCATCCACCCCCATACACCCCTCATAATTCATTCTACACCACATCACCTTCAGAAATCTAGATTGTGCCGCAGAGAAGAGAAGAGAAGAGAAGGCCTTGCCGTGCAACCATTGGAGTTTCTTGGAGTTCTTTCTTCTCTTGTTTCGTTTCCATGTTTAATTTAATTTGCTTTTCAATTATGTTGAACATGTGGAACTAATTTCGTTTTAGTTAGAGGTGGATTCAAAGCCATGGACATATGTTTGATATGAATTGATTACCTTCAGTTATTGTTTCATAAATTGTGAATGTGATTTACTTATCTGTTTTATGAAGAACTTGTTCTTGTGTGTTGATTATGGAGGCCTACTTAATTTACATGCATGAATTTGATGCTAGGATATAAGGGAATTTCACCTAATCAATAGGAACTTATATTCACAAGTAGTGAAGATTGCTAGTCACAATTGTGTTAAGTAAATCCTAGGCAAGAGTAACATGCGTATTCCATAGTTATGAATGCCTTGTCAATGTTTATGATTTCCATGGAGCTTAATGATCTTTAATATGTATCTATATCATGCGTTTTCCATAGTTAGGGAACTTGATAAGAATAATTTGGTTGTGATGCGTTATCCATTCAATTCAATGAACTTAGGGAAATCTGGGAATTAATTAGTGCAATACAATTAATTCGAAGCATTGTCATTCATGGTTTATCGAAAGAATTACTGGAAATCAATTGGTATGCATATGTTCATGTGTGGAGAAGAACCCTCTAACTAGTTTTCACCCTTGAATTCACCTTTATCTCTTTCAATTTACTTTGTTTGCCTAAATCTGCTTAGTTTTGCTTAAATCGTCCGAAAACCCCCTTAGTTCTTAATTGAGTCTTAGTTTGTTTAAATTCGTCCAAATCTGTCCCCTTTTAGTGTTTTGAGTTTAACTAGTCGAAAAGTCATCCAATTCACTTCATAGAACCTGTTTTGAGTCTACTTAAGTTAGTTTTGCTGTTTTGAGTCTATTTAGCCTGTTTTGAGTCTCTAGTGTCTAGAATCTGCCTAGTTGAGTTTTATTTGTTGTTTTAAGTTTGTTTTGTGTTATTTGAGTCAAGTTAGGTTGTCTAGAGTTAAAATTCGTTCAGATTGATCACTAGTACTTGTTGTCATTGTCTAGAGTCCAGTTTAGTGTTTTAGAGTGTAATTTGTGTAGATTAGCATCCCTTCTAATCCCCGGCCTTAAACGATCCCTACTTTCATATACTACGTCGATAGGGTTTTAATTTGAGTGTCAAGTAATTCTCACATCAAACTTTTGCAGAATAATTTGATTGTGAGGCACTTTTTCCGTCCAATTCAATGACATGAGGAAAATCTGAGGGTTAATTTAAGCATACCTAATTAATCTGGGGTGTTGAGAATTCGTGGTTTATTGAAAAGCAACTGGAAATTGTTTTTTTTGCAGGTGTGTCATGTGTGGATAAGAACCTCCTAGCTAGCCCATCATCCATAGATTTGCCCAAATTCGTGCAGATTTCATTAGTTCTTTAATTTACTTGTTTTGTTTTCAAATTCGTCAAAACCCAATCCCCTTTTACTTTGTTGAGTCATATTAGTTAGAAACTAATTTAGTTTGTGTTTTTAAGTGTTTTCAGTCTAGTCAAAACCTATTTTCGTCCAAATTTACTCTTAGTGGCAGATTTGAGTCTTTTAGCTTGTTTTGTGCTGTTTTGAGTCTTTTGAGTTGTTTTAGTGTTTTAGAGTTTAGTTTTGCATTCTTTGAGTCTAGTTTAGTGTTTTTAACTTAGTTTTACGTTTTTGAGTCAATTTCAAGTGTTTTAGCAATCCTTCCTAATCCCCTGGTCTAGAACGATCCCTATTTGCATCTATACTACAATTGTCAACAAGAGGGTTTAATTTGTGTGCTTATATATTTCGCATCAATATCCTTTCTTTGTTAGCTAATACCCTCAGCCCCGTTACAACCCTTACGCTTTGAGTGTTGTGTGTTTCAATATGTGGTGTTTGGAATTGGTATGAGCATATGGAATCCATGGTTCTTGCATCTAAGTAGTAGCATTCCTTTCATGAGATCATATTTATATACTCACTTATAACTCCAAAAAAGTGCTTTCTTTGCTATAACATATGTGCGTATTAGTTTTCATGTTTACATCAATCTTCTCACATATACCTAGTGTAGGGTGTGTAGTCAGAAAATCTGAGTGAAAATTGAGTGCATATCTGGTAAGGAATTGAGGGATTCTCTAAGGCATGTTACTACACTCCAAACGTTGTTTTAATTGATTAAATGCGAGCTAGTGAATGGTGACTATGATCAAGTATGTGCTCAAGGGTAAGGATGACTAAAATCAGTGTAAGTAATGATTTTTCATATGTCATGTCCATTGGGAAATCCTTAAGGCTAATGTTGGAAGGTTTAGATTGTGTTTTGTTTCTTTTGTTTCTTTTGTTTTGCTCGAGGACCAGCAAAAGCTAAGTGTGGGGGAATTTGATAGGAGCATATTTATGCAACTTAGTTAGCTTGTTTCCTTGCATTTACGTTGTTAATTCTTAGTTATATTAGTATTTTAAGCTATTTTTGTGTGTTCGTAGGTCTAATGTGCAAAGTATGCAAGAAAGTGCATTTTGGTGCTTTTTGGAGCAGTTTTGGGCACTAAATGGATTGCACAGGCTTGGAGCTAAGTGGATGGACGAAATTGAAGATCAAATGAGCTTAGGATCAAATGAAGAACGAAGAGTTCAAAATTGGAAGCCAAGGTTTCTAAAGTTGGAAGTTTCTATTTGTGCAAGTTTCCATTTGTGGAGGTTTCCATTTTTGGGGTTTCCAAAACATGTAGGTTGCCTAATTACTCATTCTAGAAGCCCAAAATCGTGCCTAACACATTCCCCTTTTGTTTCAATCCTTGCTGCACAAGGAAGAGGTTTTCTTGCCTATTTTCTGTCATAAAACACATTCCTCTTTTATTCTGATCCTTGCTTCACAAGGGAGAGGTTTTCTTGCCTATTTTTTGCCCAAAAATACTTCCCCTTTCTCTTACAAATCAATGCCACACCTGCTTTCCCTTTCTCTCTTAATTTCTGACCTTTAAACCACATTCCTTTTCTCTCCTACATATTCTGCCAAATTTCACATTCTTATTCTCTTTGAATTTCTGATTCTTTCTTACCTATTAAATTGTGGAACCAAAATAGCTAAGTATTGAACCTTTCTTATTATTTTCTGAGTACCCTAGCCCTTTAAATAAAGCTTGTTGCACCATTTAAATCTCTCTACACAAGTTCTGCCGAAAATCCACAATCCACCCTTCACCATAACTCACCTATATCCATCCACCACCACCATTCACCACTTCGACCACCACTGCCACCTTGTGTCGCAGCAAAGGAGAAGGAATGAGACCCTTGGACGTGCTTGCATTCAAGACGTTGGATTGCTGGAACGTTTTTGGCTAGGGGGAATTTCAAAGCCATGAATATATTTGCAATATGAATTGATTACCTTCAGTTGTGATTTCATAAATTTTGAATGCAATTTGCTTAACTGTTTGATTCAGAACTTATTCTTGTATGTTGATTAAGGATGCATACTTAGTTTGCATGCATAAATTTGATGCTAGAATATAAGGGAATTTCATCTAATCGTTATGAACTTATTATATTCACAAGTAGTGAAGGTCGCTAGTCACGATCATGTTAAGTAAATTCCTGGCAGGAGTATCATGCGCTTTCATAGTTACGAATGCCTTGTCAATACTTATGATTTTCATAGAGCTTAATGATCTTTGATTGTATCTCTATTATGCGCTTTCATGTAGGCAACTTTTGAAGAATAATTTGATTGCGATGTGCTATTTCCCTCCAATTCAATGACATAAGGAAAATCTAAGGGTTTTAAGCGTACCTAATTAATCTGGGGTGTTGAGGTTCATGGTTTATTGAAAGAACAACTGAAAATTGATTTGTATGCGAGTGTGTCATGTGTGGAGAAAAACCTTCTAGCTAGCCCATCATCCATCCAATTCACCAAATTCGTCCAAATCTGTCTAGTTCTAGTTTCTGTTTTGTTTTACTTTATTTTCGTCCAAAACCCAATCCCCCTTTACTTTGTTGTGTTAATTATGTTAGAATCCGTTCAATTTGTGTTTTTAAGTGTTTTGAGTCAAGTTCAAGTTAATTTTCGTCCAAATAACTCCCTAGAGTCTGTTTTGAGTCTATTTCATTATTTTGTGCTGTTTTGAGTCTTTTCAGTCTGTATTGAGTGTATAGAGTCTAGTTAAGTGTTTTCAAGTTTTTTTTTTGTGTTTTTGTGTTTTAAAGTCAGTTTAGTTTAGATTAGTAATCCCTCTTAATCCCCGCTCCAGAACGATCCCTACTTGCATCTTTACTACAACTGTCAAGGAGAGGGTTTAATTTGTGTGCTGTTTTACTTCGCATCAGCTTCTTTGTCCAACACCTTCATATTGTTGAGCGTTCAAAGCTCTGTTAGTGATGTGAAATTAAATTGCACTCAAACTTAAACCTTATCAATGTAGTATATGTAAGTAGGGATCGTTCCACGTAAATCTGACTCAAAAACACAAAACTAAACTTAAAAAAACTTAACCAGACTCTAAAGATTCAAAACAACTTAAAACAGCACAAAACTAACAACTAGACTCAAAACAGACTCTAGGGAGTTATTTGGACGAATTCTAAACTAATAAGACTCAAAACACTAAAGAAAACCTAATTTAGACAGATTCTAACTAATTTGACACAACAAAGTAAAGGGAATTGGGTTTTTGACGAAAGTAACTAAAACTAAGCAAATTAAAGAAACAAAGTAACAAAGGTACGAAATTAGGTGTTTTGGATGGGTGAAAGGCTAGTTAGAGGGTCATTCTCCACACATGATATATGCATATGAACCAATTTCCAGTTATTATTCCTTTAGACATGAATGACAACACCCCAAGTTAATCGTGATAGCACAAATTAACCATTAGATTTTCCTTAACTCATTGAATTGAATGAAAGACGCATTACAACCAAATTATCCTTGTCAAGTCTCCTAACTATGACAGCATGATAGAAAACATATCAAAGGTCATTACGTTCTTTGAAAATCATAAGTGTTGACGAGGCATTCGTAACTATGACAGGATGATACTCTTGCCTAGGACTTAACATGATTGTGACTAGCAACCTTTACTACTTGTGAATATAAGTTCATAATGATTAGGTGAAACTCCCTTATACTCTAGCATCAAATTCATGCATGCAAATTAAGTGTCGACCCCCAATTAACACACACAAACAAGTTTTAATAACTCAGTTAAGCAAATCACATTCTAGTCTTAAGAAACATTAACTGGACGTAATCAATTCATATATAACATATAATCATGGCTTCAAATTCACCTCTAACTACAAAGAAATTAGTTCCTCATGTCCACAAGCAAACAAAGAAAACTTAAATTAAACATTAAAAACAAAGGATAGAATACACCTAGAAACTCTCCAGATTTCTTCCTTCCTTGCAAAGCTGGGGCACAAGAGTGTGTGGTGGATGGATGTAGGTGAGTTATGGTAGAGGGTGGTGGTCTGAATGTAGCAGCAGATGTGTGTATTTATAGCCCAATCCAACAAGGAAAAGGCCTTCTAAAAACAGGTTGGGTTGCCAGATTTTTAGGGCTTCTAGAAAGAAGTGTTGTGGCATGTTTCTAGAACAAAAAGGCCTCCTAAAAACAGGTTTTAGGCATCCTAATATGAAAAGGAGTCCCCCTTGCAACTGGAATTAAGGTAGGATAAGATAAGGTAAGATAAGGTTAGTTTGGATAAGATAAGGTTGGATAAGGTTTTGGATAATTCTTCTTCTTTGTAGCTGATTCCATATCTTCTTTGACTTGAATTTATTTCTCCAACTCTTTTGCACATTCCTAGCCTCTCTTGAACTTCAAATTCGTCCATCCATCTTGCTCCATACATGTGACAGCCATTCCAAGTCCAAAACTGCTCTAAAATGCTCCAAATTGCACCTTTTAGCCAACTTTGCCAATTGGACCTACAAACATACGAAAATAGCTTAAAACACTCTAATAAGTAGAAACTAACTAAGAAAATGCAAGAAAACACACTAACTAAGTCGCATAAATATGCTCCTATCAGTTAGCAATCAAGGTCTTGGGAGCCGTGGGTGTCTTGTCCACCAAAGCTCATCCCGCTGAGGCATCTAGCATTTAACGTTCAATGGGTAGAAGCCCTTCGTAGAAATATTGAAGAAGAAGCTCCTCCTTCATTTGATGTTGTGGACATGAAGCAATAAGAGTTTTAAAACGTTCATAATAAGTGGGAAACGATTCACCTTCATTTTGCCAAATGCCACTAATCCTTTTACGTAGAAGAATGACTCGAGAAGTTGGGAAAAACTTCTCCAAGAATGCCCGTTTCATGCTCTACCAAGATGTGACAGTTCCGGGGGCTAATTCATACAACCAATCTTTAGCCTTTTCCAAGAGAGAAAAAGGAAAAGCCTTCATCTTCAATATGCTTCCATCGACATTGACAGGGGTCATGCTTGAACACACCACTCCGAACTCTTTCAAGTGCTTGTTTGGATACTCCATGGAGAGCCCATGGTACTTTGGAATGTGGTGCAGCAAGCTTGACTTCAACTCGAACTCCTCGGTCTTGCCTTGAGCAGCTGTAGGGTATTGGATGCATAGGGGTGCGACATTGTCCAATCTCGAAGCAGAAAGCTCCTTGATTGTTCGATTGTCCGCTGCCATGGCTAGTGCTTCCTCTAAAATTGGAGCCGTGGTCTCCTCTTCCACTTGTACTTCGTCTTCTTCAAGATTTGGTGCAGGTTGAGGTGGTTGGGGCTCTTATTGATTCTTATTCTTTCTCAAAGTCCTCTCAAAATCGTCGTCAAAGTCCAAAATATTCTTACAAACAGGTTGAGAGCTTCGAGTCATAAACTAGTACCTAAAAACAAGAAAACAAAACAAAGTCAGAAACTTAAACAAATTAAAAAAAAAACAGAAAGAAAAGATCCAAGGGATTAGCAAAGTTAATCATCCCCAGCAACGGCGCCAAAAATTTGATGCAAAATATATAAGCACACAAATTAAACCCTCATGTTAACAATTGTAATATAGGTGCAAATAGGGATTGTTCTAGACCGGGGATTAGGAGGGATTGCTAAAACACTTGAAACTGACTCAAAAACGTAAAACTAAGTTAAAAACACTAAACTAGACTCAAAGAATGCAAAACTAAACTCTAAAACACTAAAACAACTCAAAAGACTCAAAATAGCACAAAACAAGCTAAAAGACTCAAATCTGCCACTAAGAGTAAATTTGGACGAAAATAGGTTTTTAATAGACTCAAAACACTTAAAAACACAAACTAAATCAGTTTCTAACTAATATGACTCAACAAAGTAAAGGGGGATTGGGTTTTGACGAATTTGAAAACAAAACAAGTAAATTAAAGAACTAATGAAATTTGCACGAATTTGGGCAAATCTATGGATGATGGGCTAGCTAGGAGGTTCTTCTCCACACATGACACACTTGCAAACAAAACGATTTCCAGTTGCTTTTCACTAAACCATAAATTCTCAACGCCCCAGATTAACCGTGAATTGCACTAATTAACCCTCAGATTTTCCTAATTTTATTGAATTGGATGATTGCATACAACAACCCAAAGCATTCTCCACAAGTTCCCTACATGAATTGCATAATAAAGATACAAGCAAAGATCATTAAGTTCTATGAAAATCATAAGCATTGACGAGGCACTTGTAACTATGAATTGCATGAAACTTATGCCAAGAATTTACTTAACGCGATTGTGACTAGCAACTTCACTACTTATGAATATAAGTTCATAACGATTAGGTGAAACTCCCTTATATCTTAGCATCATATTTATGCATGAAAATTAAGCGTGCACTCTCAACCAACACACACAAATCAGTTTTAATTCAAACAGATAAGTAAATTGAATTCACAACTTATGAATCACAACTGGATGTAATCAAATCATATTGCAAGTATAACCATGGTTTCGAATTCCCCCTAGCTAAGAGGGGTTTAGTTCCTCATATTCACAAAACAAGGATTATTGAATTGAAACATTGAAAATAAAAGAAAGATTACACCTAAAACGTTCCAGCAATCCTAACTCGAATGGCAGGCACGTCCAAGGGCTCTCCTCCTTCCTCTTTGTTGCGGCACAAGGGTTGGTGGTGAGTTTGGGGGTTATGAATGGTGTAGAAGGCTGGGTTTATGGTTAGGATAGGTGTATGGTGCGACAAAGGTTGAATAAGGTCAGAAACTATGGAGAATGGTGAAGGATGGATGCGGCAGAGAGAGCGGATTGATTTCTGGCGTGAATGGATGATTTTGGGGCTGCAAAAAGGAAGTTTATTTAAGGTTTTCAGAAATTAAAACCCTAACTTATTTAGGTAATCAGAAATTAAGTCAAAAGCTTCTAGAAAGAGGAAACAAAATCAGAAAACTAAGGGAAAGTGCTAAGATATGCGGCAGAGACTTTAATTGAAAGGGGAATGTGTTTTAATCCAGGAAATAGGAAAGAGTGACTCTCCCTTGCACGGCGAGGAAGAGGAAAGGTCCAAAGGGATGTGGCAAGGGTCCATGTGTGTTCTAGGTCCTTTAGTTTGTGTCCTAGAATGCATAGGAGGCCTTCAATGTTGCTAGAATTTAGGGACATTTAGGATTAGGAAAGGTCAAACCAAAATAGGAAACCTTGGCTTAACTTTCCTACTTCAAGTAGAAATCCTTGTTTGAGTAGGAATCCACCTCCAATTAGGAATCCTTCTTCAATTAGGAATCCTTCTTCAATTAGGAATCCTTCGTCAATTAGGAATCCTAACATCTTTAAATCTTTAATTTCGTCCATTCCTTTTGCTCCAAGCATGTGATAACCATTCTGATGCGAAATATATAAGCACACAAATTTAACCCTCTTGTTGACAATTGTAGTATAGATGCAAGTAGGGATCGTTCTGGACCGGGGATTAGGAGGGCTTGCTAAAACCTCAAAATTGACTCAAAATCATTAAAACAAAGTTTAAAACACTAAACTAGACTCAAAGAATGCAAAACTAGACTCTAAGACACTAAAACAACTCAAAAGACTCAAAACAGCACAAAAACACTCAAAACTGCCTAAAAACACAAACTGGGCAGTTTTAGACTCTAAACACTACTTTGGACGAAAATAGATTCTAACTTGACTCAAAACACTCAAAAACACAAACTAAATCAATTTCTAACTAATATGACTCAACAAAGTAAAAGGGGATTGGGTTTTGACGAATTTGAAAACAAAACAAACAGATTGTAAACTAAAACAGATTTTGGACGAATTTGGTAAAACTTATGGATGATGGGCTAGCTAGAGGATTCTTCTCCACACATGACACACTTGCACATAAACCAATTTTCAGTTGTTCTTTCGATAAATCATGAAACTCAACACCCCAGGTTAATTAGGTCCGCTTAAATTAACCTTCAAGTTCTCCTTAAGTTATTGAATTGGATGGGAAAGCGCATACAACAATTCAAAGCATTCTCTAAAAGTTCTTTACGTGAACAGCACAATAAAGATACAATCACAGATCATTAAGCATCATGAGAACTATAAGTATTGACGAGGCATTCGTTACTATGATGAGCATGAAACTCCTGCCAAGAATTCATTTAACGCGATCGTTTATAAGCGACCTCCACTACTTGTGAATATAAGTTTGTAACTATTAGGTGAAACTCCCTTATATTCTAGCATCATATTCATGCATGCAAATTAAGTGTGCACTCTTAATAAACATACACAAATAAGTTATCAATCAAGCAGTTAAACAAATTGAATTCACAACTTATGAAATCACAACTCAAGGTAATCAATTCATATTGCAAGTATGTTCATGGCTTTGAATCTTCCCCTAGCCAAAAGGGATTTAGTTCCTCATAATCGCAGAACAAAGAATAACAAGTTTATACATTGAAAACAAAAGAAAGAAAACACCTAAACGCTCCAGCAATCCTAACTTGAATGGCAGGCGCATCCAAGGGCTTTCCTCCTTCCTCTTTGCTGCTGCACAAGGGTTGTTGGTGAGTTTTTGGGATTATGAATGGTGTAGAAGTCTGGGTTTATGGCTAGGATGGATGTATGGTGCGGCAGGGAGTGTTTTTGGTCAGAAATTATGGAGAATGGTGAAGGATAGGTGCGGCTAGGGTTGGGGAAGGAATTCTGGCGAGACAGGTTGTGTGGATGGATGATTTGTGGCTGCAACAAGGAAGTTTATTTAAAGGTTTTAGGGAAATTAAAACCCTAACTTATTTTGGTAATCAGAAATTAAGTCAAAAGCATCTAGAAAGAGGAAACAAAATCAGAAAACTAAGGGAAAGTGCCAGGGATGTGCGGCCAGGACTTTAAATTAAAAAGGAATGTGTTTTAGTGCAAGGAAACAGGAAATAATCCTCTCCCTTGCACGCCCAATTTTGCTCCAAAATGCACCTTCTTGCATACTTTGTCCTTAGAACCTAAAAACACAAGAAAATGGCTTAAAAGACTAAAATAACTAAGAAATAACAACGTAAATGCACAAGAACAAGCCAACTAAGTCGCCTAAATATGCTCCTATCAACCCTCTCCCACTTCAATGAGAGAGGTTTGTTCTTTTCTTGGCCACGGAGGATTCTATAGGCGATTTATCTAGGACTTCTCCAAAATTGCACAACCCCTATGCCGTCTCCTTCAAAAAGAGGTGTCCTTTGAGTTTAATGCGGAGTGTGAGATGGCCTTTAAACATCTCAAGGAAGAGCTCACTTTGGCCCCCATCATCACTCCACCAAATTGGGGCCTCCCTTTTGAGCTAATGTGTGATGCATCCGATTATGCAATTGGAGCTGTTTTAGGCCAGAGGAAGAACAAACAGCCCCATGTCATCTATTACACCTCTCGGACCTTAAACGATGCTCAATTGAATTATTCTACTACGGAAAAAGAACTTCTTGCCGTTGTCTTTGCTTTAGATAAGTTTCGTTCATATTTACTTGGCACTAAAGTAATTGTTTATTCTGACCATGCAGCTTTGAAGTATCTTCTCACCAAGAAGGAGGCCAAACCAAGGCTGATTCGTTGGATGCTCTTACTCTAAGAGTTCGACATTGAGATTAGGGATAAGAAAGGGAGTGAGAATGTGGTGGCTTAATGTGAAATTAAATTGCACTCAAATTTAAAACCCTATCGACGTAGTATATGAAAGTAGGGATCGTTTTAGGCCGGGGATTAGAAGGGATGCTAATCTACACAATTTAAACTCTAAAACACTAAACTAGACTCTAGACAACTCAAAACTGACCAAATTGACTCAAAACAGCAAAACTAATCTAAATAGACTCAAAACAGGTACTAGAAAGTGAATTGAACGAATTTTAGACTACTAAGACTCAAAACACTAAAAGAAAACAGATTTGGACGAATTTAACAAAACTAAAACACAAATAAGAACTGAGGGGGTTTTTAGACGAATTTATCAAAACTAAGAAGATTCCAGCAAACAAAGTAAATTAAAGAAAGGTGAAGGTGAATTCAGGGGTGAAAAACTAGTTAGAGGGTTCTTCTCCACACATGAACATATGCATACAAATTGATTTCCAGTTATTCTTTCGATAAACCATGAATGACAATGCTCCGAATTAATTGTATTGCACTAATCAATTCTCAGATTTCCCTAAGTCCATTGAATTGAATGGATAACGCATCACAACCAAATTATTCTTATCAAGTTCCCTAACTATGGAATACGCATGATAGAGACACATATCAAAGATCATTAAGTTCCATGGAAATCATAAACATTGACAAGGCATTCATAACTATGAACTGGATGTTAGTTCTGCCTTGGATTTACTTAACATGAGTGTGACTAGCAATCTTTACTACTTGTGAATATAAGTTCATAACGATTAGGTGAAATTCCCTTATATCCTAGCATCAAATTCATGCATGTAAACTAAGTATGCATCCTTAATCAACACACAAGAACAAGTTCTTAATAAAACAGATAAGTAAACCACATTCACAATTTATGAAACAATAACTGGAGGTAATCAATTCATACTAAACATATGTCCATGGCTTTGAATCCACCTCTAACTAAAACGAAATTAGTTCCACATGTTCAACATAATTGAAAAGCAAATTAAATTAAACATGGAAACAGAAACAAGAGAAGAAAGAACTCCAAGAACTCCAATGGTTGCAGGTAGGCTGCGGCACAACCCTTCCTCTCCAATGGAAGCCACGGTTAGGCCTTGTCTTCTCTCATCTGCAGCAAAGTATGAATTTCTGAAGGTGTGGTGGTGTAGAACAAATTATCGAGTGTATATGGGGTGGTGTAACCTGCGGCACTTCTCACAAACCCTAGGGTAATTAGATTAGGACTTGGACTCAGCATAAGCAAGGGATTAGGACCCTAGGTGCGGCATAAATTGTGAATCCATTAGGAAAACGGATCATGGCCCAATTGATTTCTGAAAAGGATTTGTAGAACCCAAATCCACAAGGAAATAGGCTAACAAATCAGAATCTGAGAGGGAAAGAGATAAGGGCTGCACGACAATGCTTGGATAAGGCAGAGAATGCCTTGCAAGGCAAGAAAAAACCTTCTAGAGAGGAGGTAGGCGCCAGATTTATAGGACAAGGGATAGGACTTCTAGAAATCAGGTTTTAAGTCTCCTAAACTGAAATTAAATCTCTTTTGTAGCTGAAAACAAGGTAGGATAAGATTAGGATAAGATAAGATAAGGTTTGGATAAGATAAGGTTGTTTGGATAATGTTTTGGATAATTCCCCTTCTTTCTAGCTGATTCCTTATCTTCTTTATCTTTGACTTCTTTCTTCCCTCTTTTTAGCTGATTTCAAGCCTTTGTATCTTCAATTTCGTCCATCAACTTGCCTCCATGCTTGCACTGCCCAATCTTGGCCCAAAAATGCTCTAGAATGCTCCAAATTGCTTCTTTTTGCCATCTTGACACTTAGAACCTACAAACACACGAAAATAGCTTAAAATACAAAATTAACTAAGAACTAACAACATAAATGCATGAAAACAAGCTAACTAAGTCGCAAAACAAGCTAACTAAGTCGCATAAATATGCTCCTATCATGGCTGACCACCTAAGCCGATTGGTGCACAATGAAGAACCCCTCCCCATTCCAGAAACGTTCCCAGATGAGCAATTGCTGTCCATAGAGGTAAGTGAACCTTGGTATGCTGATTTGGTCAATTATTTGGTCACAAAACATGTTCCTAGCACCCTAGACAAATATAAACGTCATAAACTCCAAAATGATGCTAGATTTTATGTTTGGGAAGATCCATACTTGTGGAAATATTGCCCGGATCAGATTATTCGAAGATGTGTGCATAACTCTGAGTTTAATTCAATTCTTGCTTTCTGTCATACGTATGTGTGTGGGGGTCATTTTGGCACCCAAAGAACAACACTCAAGGTGTTAGAATGTGGTTTTTATTGGCCTACATTGTTTAAAGATGCTCGAACTTTCTGCATAACGTGTGATAGATGTCAAAGAACAGGTAGCTTAGGTGCAAGGGACCAAATGCCGCAGACCCCTATCTTCAATGTTGAAATTTTTGATGTTTGGGGTATTGATTTCATGGGTCCTTTCCCTTCTTCATATGGTTTCATTTATATCTTGCTTGCGGTTAATTATGTATAGAAATGGGTGGAAGCAAAAGCCACCCGTACTAAATGATTCTCGAGTGGTTGCAGATTTCATCAAATCTAGCATATTCTCCAGATTCGGGATGCCTAGAGTGTTTATAAGTGATGGAGGCTCCCATTTTTGCAACAGGACCATTGAGGCGCTGTTTAAGAAGTATAACGTCAAGCATAAGGTTGCAACGCCTTATCACCCTCAAAAAAGTGGCCAAGCCGAGGTTTCGAATAAGGAAATCAAGCAGATTTTGGAGAAGACTGTTCGGCCAACCCGAAAGGAATGGAGTCTTGTTTAGACGATGCACTGTGGGCATATCGTACGGCCTACAAGACACCCCTAGGGATGTCTCCATTTTGGCTAATCTATGGCAAGCTGTGTCACCTACATGTGGAACTATAGCACAAGGCACATTGGATCAATGAATGCCAGTGGGAAATGATCATTTCTTGTTGTGGCTATAGTCGATGCACACTCTCCAACCGGTTAGGATACGGGTGGGCACAAGTTCGTCCTCTTCATTCTTCACAACCGTGATTCCAGATTTCTTGGGAACGACTTAGATAGGGGAAACCCAACAGCTATCAGAAATGGGGTAGATCACTCCACAATCAAGTAGCTTGATTATCTCCTTTTGCCCAACTTCCATCATTGGAGGGTTGAGACGGCGTTGAGCCTCTCTAGTTGGTTTGGCCCCCTCCTCAAGAAATATACGATGCATGCAAGTGGTAGGGCTTATCCCCTTGATGTTGGCCAAGGTCCAACCTATGGCAGATTTGAACTCCTTCAAGACACGCACTAACTTTTCTTCTTCGTGGGCCGTGAGGGAGGAAGAGATGATGGTGGGCAGAGTCTCTTGTTCCCCCAAGAAAACATACTTCAAATGGCTTGGTAATGGTTTAAGTTCAAGAGTAGGTACCTGAATTATTGAAGGAAACAACTTATTAGTCGAAACGGGAATTGAATTTTAGTTAGAATGCTTACCACCACGCGTTGGCTAATCTCACTCTTCTTTTGTCACAAGTTGTTGATGGAACCAAAGTGCAAGGTCCGGCCATATGTGGAGTGTGCTCTATGCAGGGGCATCTCAATGATCAATACCCTCAATTGATAGAGAATGGAGGATGGGAAAGTGCCAATGTCGTGGGCTATCAAGGCCAAAATCAGCCACGGAATGATCCATACTCCAATACTTACAATTCAGGCTGGAGAGATCACCCAAACTTCAAGTAGAGAGAGCCTCAACAACCTCAACAACAAGGTGGATTTAGACAGCAAACTCCCGGGTTCTATCAAAAGCCATTCGAACCAATGCAACTTCAACCATAATCTGCTCAACCAAACTCAGGTTCGCTATTTGATAATGATCAAGCTATTCAACTACTAACTTTTGTAGCGCAGGGATTACAAAATCAAAATAATCGAATAGCGAATCAAGACAAGGAGATGAGCGACATGAAGAAGCAAATAGGGCAGATTTCAAAGTTCCTTGGGCAGTTTCGAGAAGAAGGTAAACTTCTTAGTTCAACCATTGTGAATCCAAATGAAGGCTTTGAAACCGCTAAAGCCATCATGTTGAGAAGTGGAAAAGAAGTTGGAACTGACCCACAACCATCCAAATCAAGCCAAAAGGAAGATGAAAAGTTGCTGATTGAAGAGGAGGAGCAAGACAAGCCCATGGCAAGGGTGGAACCAACCTTGCCGCAGCCCCCTAAACCTTCCACACCGTCCAATTCAGGTAAGGGTGGTTCAAATTTGACTCATTCTAACCTAATTGCACCAAATTTGCCTTTCCCTATCAGGTTTATGCAAGCTAGGAACGAAGAGAATGAACAAGACATTCTAGAGACCTTTAGGAAGGTGCATGTCAATATCCCGCTCCTTGATGCTATAAAACAAATCCCGAAGTACCCTAAGTTTTTAAAGAAGCTATGTACAACAAGGAAAAGGATTCGGGAGAAAGAGGTGGTACATGTAAGTGAGAATGTCTCTGCAATGTTGCAAAGAAAGCTGCCATCTAAATGCAAAGATCCAAGCAGTTTCACAATCCCTTGTGTAATTGGTAATACAAGGTTTGACCACGTTATGCTAGATTTAGGTGCATCAATAAATGTCATGCCATATTCCGTTTATGCATCCATGAATCTAGGAGAGCTTAAAAATGACGGTGTTATTATTCAATTAGCCGATCGATCTAATGCATATCCGAAAAGAGTTTTGGAAGATGTTTTGGTACAGGTAGACCACTTGATTTTTCCTACAGATTTCTATGTGCTTGATATGGAGGACTCAGCCTACTCTCCACCATCGCCACTCTTACTTGGACGACCTTTCATGAAAACTGCTCAAACCAAGATTGACGTGGCCAAAGGAGCAGTAACTTGACGTGGCCAAAGGAGCAGTAACTATGGCGTTTGGTGGTGATAGGATTAATTTTAATGTTTCTAAATTTGTTAAGATTACTAATGACGTTCGTTCTTGTTTTTTCATTGATGTAATAAAAAATAAAGGGCAGGAACATTTAGCACCAATCAAGAATGATGCATTTCGAACCACCAATGAAGAAGGAATTGGAGTAAAGCACAAGGATTGCACAGCCACAACCCTAAAACCTCAAAATCTGGTCGAGAGCACCCCACATGCATTTGTTGATAGTGCTGCCACTTCATTGCAGTACATTGGTAAGCCACCTATTCCAATTTTGATTCCAATTTCAACTAATAGGTTGTTACCTTGTATGGTGCAGGTCCCCAATCGAATCCAAGCTAGTGGGAATGATTACATTGACTTTAGGATGCTCAACACCCCAATCAGGAAGGATTACTATCCCCTTCCATTCATAGAGCCAATGTATGAGTATTTTGAGGAGCATGTCGTGGAGAATGTACCCCTCTATGCAGTTGGCCCTATTCAAGCTTAAAAGGAGGTATCGTCCGATTGGAAGACGTTAAAGCAAGCGCTTCTTGGGAGGCAACCCATGTGTTTAAACGAGGACAAGATGGAATTCTAGCTCCAAAAACTAGATTTGCGTTCTTTAACCCTTCTCTTTACTGCTTTTACTTTGCCATATTTGTCATGCTTGTAGTTGTGTTGTTTGCTTGCTTATGTGTGAGTTTATGTCTAAAAGATTGAGGACAATGTTTGGTTTAAGTGTTGGGGGGGGTAAACAAAGTGTTTTTCATGAATGGTCGCCCAAGTAAGATTGGCGATGGTGGAAAGTGGGGTGAGTCCTCCATATCAAGCACATAGAAATCTGCAAGAAAAATCAAGTGGTCTACTTGCACCAAAACATCTTCCAAAACTCCTTTCGGATATGCATTAGATCGATCGGCTAATTTTCGAAGGATTTTGTCACCCATCACTTCTAAAGTTGTTTCTCACTGTTTTTAAGAGTTTTTAGTGTGTTTTGAAGTGTTTTCATGTGTCTTGAGCAGAAAATCCGAAAAAGAAAGAAAAAATTGAAAAAAGTTTGAAAAATACAAGAAGAGTCGTTTTTGTGTGTTTGTTTGTGTCTTAGGGTACCTTCCAACACAATGATGAGGATTTGGTTTTTAATTGCATGACTGTTAAAGAAAGTTACAAACATGGATAGAAGTTTGATATACTCTTTGGTTTATGCTTAATTGTAGTTGTTGTTTACGAATTCACATGTAATCACAAAGAAAAAAAAATCAGTTTTTGTAACATGCTTGAAGGGAGTAACTCAAACTAACGCTACATCCCTGAGAGACTTGAGCCTAAACGTTTATTTGGAGAGTTATTAATCTGTGCATTTCTGTTTTCTAAAGTCGTTGCATGATCTCATCATTCTTCGCTTGGTTGCAACTTAGAATGCGTTTCATCATTTAGTTCCAAATACTAGAACTCATGCCCGTTTCATTCAAAGCATGAAATTGATTGGCATAACAAATAACAAGATGAAGTTGTTTAGTTTAAACCAAAGCCAAAAAGCCTTCACCCTTTGCATATGTATTGTAGGTTTAACCTCGTGGAGCCTTGTTTAGCCTAATTTTCTTTATTAGCCACATTATCCTTACCTAGCCTAGAATAGGACTATCCATACCCTTGTTCTTAAAGGATAGTGAAGCATGACTTAGAGGGAATTCCTTTTTATCAATATTATGCAGAAAAACAAGTGTGGGGGAATGGATTTTCGTGCAAAAGAAGAAGAAAAGAAAAAAGAAAAGTGAAAAGAAAAGAAAAAGAAAGAAAAGAAGCTTCAAAATAAGTGAGAAAGAACTCACAAGTGTTGGTTGTTGAAGAAAGGGTCCAAAAGTTTGAATTTGACCCAAAAGTTGTATGAATCTTCCCTCTGTGTTCAATGTTTGTGGCTGTGTTTCAAAGGGGGGTTCTAAGTGTCATATTCATTACTCTGCTCGCTATTGCTTTAAGAACGTTTGTTTTCCTTACCTTTCTTTGTTAGCCAATACCCCTAACCCCGTTACAACCCTATACTTCTATCTTGAGTGTTGTGTGTTTCAATATGTGGAGTTTGGGATTGGTATGAGCATATGGTATCCCTGGTTCTTGTGTCTAAATAGTGGCATTCCACTCATGAGATCACATCTATACATGCTTAATAATTCCAGAAAGTGCCTTCTTTGTTATGACATATGTGAGTACTAGTTTTCTTGTTTACATCAATCTTCTCACATATACCTAGTGTATGGTGTCTAGTTAAAAATTCTGTGTGAAAATAGAGTGTATATTATGTGAGGAATTGAGGGATTCTCTAAGGCATGTTACTAGATTCAAAACATTGTTTTAAATGATTAAATGCGAGCTAGTAAGTGATGACTATGATTAAGTATGTGCTTGAGAGTAGGGATGGCTAAAATCTATGTAGGTAGTGATTTTTAGCATGTTATGTACCATTGCAAATCCCTGAGGTGAATGTTGGAAGGTTTAGGATGTTTTGTTTGTTTTGTTTTGCTCGAGGACTAGCAAAAGCTAAGTGTGGGGGAATTTGATAGGAGCATATTTATGCGACTTAGTTAGCTTGTTTTCTTGCATTTACATAGTTAGTTTTTACTTATTATAGTGTTTTAAGCTATTTTTGTGTGTTTGTAGGTCCAATTGGCAAAGTTGGCAAGAAAGTGCATTTTAGAGCATTTTGGAGCAATTCTGGGTTGAAATGGATTGCATGCATATGGAGCATAAGGAATGGACGAATTTGAAGTTGAAATAAGGCTAGGAATGTGTTTAAAAGTTGGAGAAACAAATTCAAGTCAAAGAAGATAAGGAATCAGCTACAAACATGGAACATTATCCAAACCAACCTTATCTTATCTTATCCTATCTTAATTCCAGCTGCAAAGGGGACTCCTTTTCATAATTGGATGCCTAAAACCTGTTTTTAGGAGGTCTTTTCCTTCTAGAAACATGCCACAACACTCCTTTCTATAAGTCCTAAAAATCTGGCGCCCCAAACCTTTCTAGAAGGCCTTTCCCTTGCCTTGCACTCCATCCCTTTCCCTCCAAGCCTATTCCCTTGTGGATTTGGATTGTGCAAAGCCTTTTCAGAAATTAATTGGGCTAAACCCCTTTCCTGATGGATTTAAGCCTTGTGCCGCACCTTAGGGCCCTAATCCTTTATTTCTACTAAGTCCAAGTTGTAACCTGATTTCCCTAGGGTTTGCCATGCCTATATATACATATTTTGAGGCTTTGCCACAGGTTACCACCCCCTATACCACACCATAATTCGTAGCCATCACCATCCATACACAGAAACACCCTTTGCCACAAGAATGAGAGGAGGAGAGCTTTGTCGTGGCTTCCATTGGAGGAGGACCTTGTGCCGCAACAACCTGCAACCATTGGAGACTTCCTGAGTTCTTTCTTCCCTTGTTTTAGTTTCAATGTTTATTTCAAATTGCTTTTCAATTGTTATGAACATGTGTAACTAAGTTTTTCTTAGTTAGAGGTGAATTCGAAGCCGTGGACATATGTTTAATATGAATTGATTACCTCCAGTTATTGTTTCGTAAAACATGAATGAGATTCGCTTATCTGTTTGATTAAAACTTATTCTTGTATGTGGGTTAAGGGTGCACACTTAGTTTGCATGCATGAATCTGATGCTAAAATATAAGGGAATTTCACCTAATTGTTATGAACTTATATTTATGAGTAGTAAAGGTTGCTAGTCACAATCGTGTTAAGTGAATCCATGGCAGGAGTATCATCATGCTTTTCATAGTTACGAATGCCTTGTCAATGCTTATGATTTTCATAGAACTTAATGATCTTTGAATGTATCTCTATTATGCGTATTCCATGTAGGGAACTTGATAAGAATAATTTGATTGTCGATGCGTTATCCATCCAATTCAATGAATTAAGGAAAATCTGAAAGTTAATTTGTGCATTCACGATTAATTTCGGGCATTGTCATTCATGGTTTAAAGAAACAATACTGGGAATCAATTTGTATGCATATGTTTCATGTGTGGAGAAGGATCCTCTAACTAGCTTTTCACCCATGAATTCACCTTAATTTCGTTTTAACTTACTTTGTTTTGTCAAATTCGTCCAAAAAACCCCCTTAGTTTTGATTTGTGTCTTAGTTTTGTCAAATTCGTCCAAATCTGTCCCCTTTCAATGTTTTGAGACTTACTAGTCTAGAATTTGTCCAATTCACTCTCTAGTATCTGTTTTGAGTCTATTTAGCTTAGTTTGTGTGTTTTGAGTCAATTTGGTCAGTTTTGAGTCATAGGAGTCTAGTTTAGTGTTTTAGAGTTTAAATTGTGTAGATTAGCATCCCTTCTAATCCCCGGCCTAAAACGATCCCTACTTTCATATACTACGTCGATAGGGTTTTAATTTGAGTGTCAAGTAATTTTCACATCACCACCACCATCTATCGTTCACACATCTCTACACTACAATCAGCCATACACCCTCTTGTGCCGCAACTTGCAAGGAAGGAAGGAATCTGGAGTGTTTTCTAGGTGTTTTCTATCTTTGCTTCAATGTTTGATTTTATTTATATTTGTTTGATTGCGAACATGAGGAACTAATTTCTTTATAGTTAGAGGCGAATTCAAAGCCATGGACATATGTTTTATATGAATTGATTTCCTCCAGTTATGATTTCATGAATCGTGAGTGTGGTTTACTTATCTATTTTATTGAGAACTTGTTCTTGTGTGTTGATTAAGGAGGCCTTGGTAGGAGCATATTTACATCACTTAGTTAGCTTGTTTCCTTGCATTTAGGTTGTTAGTTCTTAGTTATTTTAGTCTTTAAAGCCATTTTCGTGTGTTTTCAGGTTCTAAGGGCTAAAGGAGCAAGAAAGTGCATTTTGATGCCTTTTGGAGCAGTTTTGGGCTTGGAATGAATTGCACATGCTTGGAGCTAAGTGGATGGACGAAATTGAAGATCAAATGAGCTTAGGATTGAATGAAGAATGAAGAGTTCAAAATTGGAAGCCAAACTTTCTAAAGTTGGAAGTTTCTATTCTTGGAGGCTTCCATTCTTGAAAGTTTCTATTCTTGGCTTAGAAGTTTCCTAATCCTTCCTCACCTATGTTCCAGCCATAAAAGGGTTTCAAAACATGTTAGGTTGCCTCATTACATGTTTCTAGAAGTCCTAGAACCTTTACCTAACCTTGCCGCATATCTCCTTTCCCTTTCTTCCAAAATCTGCCACATAAGTGCCTTTCCCTTTCTCTTCCCATCCTTGCCGCACAAGGGATCATTTTCTTTCCTATTTTCTGACCCAAAATCACATTCCCTTTGTGTTCTATGCCTTGCCGCACAAGGAGGAGCCTTTCTTACTTATTTTGTGCCTCAAAACACATTCCTAAATCTGTCTTACATATTCTGCCGAATTTCACTTTCTTATTCTCTTTGATTTTCTGATTCTTTCTTACCTATTAAATTGTGAGACAAATTAGTTAAGTTATGAACCTTTCCTATTATTTTCTGATTGCCTTTCAACCCTAGCCCCATAAATAAAGCCATCCGCACCATTTAGTCTCTCTCTCTCTGAACAGATTCTCTGCATCCATTCCATCCACCTATCTACCTATCCATCCTCTACCACCCATCACCACCCATTCTACACACCTTAACCCCTTGTGCCGCAATCAAGGAAGGGAAGGGAAGTTCTTGGACGTGCTTGCTGTTCAGTTTGGATCGCTGGAGCGTTTAGGTGTTTTCTTTCTTTTGTTTTCAATGTATAAACTTGTTATTCTTTGCTTTGCGATTATGAGGAACTAAATCCCTTTGGTAAGGGGAAGATTCAAAGCCATGAACATACTTGCAATATGAATTGATTACCTTCAGTTGTGATTTCATAAGTTGTGAATTCAATTTGTTTAACTGCTTGATTGATAACTTATTTGTGTATGTTTATTAAGAGTGCACACTTAGTTTGCATGCATGAATATGATGCTAGAGTATAAGGGAGTTTCACCTAATAGTTACAAACTTAAATTCACAAGTAGTGGAGGTCTCTTATAAACGATCGCGTTAAATGAATTCTTGGTAGGAGTTTCATGCTCATCATAGTAACGAATGCCTCGTCAATACTTATAGTTTTCATGATGCTTAATGATCTTTGATTGTATCGTTATTGTGTTGTTCACGTAAAGGACTTTTGAAGAATGCTTTGAATTGTTGTATGCTTTTTCCCATCCAATTCAATAACTTAAGGAGAACTTGAAGGTTAATTTAAGTGGACCTAATTAACCTGGGGTGTTGAGTTTCATGATTTATCGAAAGAACAACTGAAAATTGGTTTATGTGCAAGTGTGTCATGTGTGGAGAAGAACCCTATAGCTAGCCCATCATCCATCCAATTCACCAATTTCATGCAAATCTGTTTAGTTTTAGTTTCTGTTTTGTTTTTAGCTTAATTTCGTCCAAAACCCAATCCCTCTTTAATTAAGTTTGTTAGATTAGTTAGAAGTGTGTTTAAATCTGTCCAATTTAGTGTTTTGAGTCTTACTAGTCTAGAATTCGTCCAAATCAGTCCCTAGTGTCTGTTTTGAGTCTTTTTGGTTGTTTTAAGCTGTTTTGAGTCTTTTAAGTTTGTTTTGGGTCTTGTGAGTCTTGTTAAGTGTCTTTAACTTTGTTTTTATGTTTTTGAGTTAGTTTAGAGGTTTTAGCAAGCCCTCCTAATCCCCGGTCCAGAACGATCCCTACTTGCATCTATACTACAATTGTCAACAAGAGGGTTTAATTTGTGTGAATATTTCGCATCAGGCCTACTTAGTTTGCATGCATGAATTTGATGCTAAAATATAAGGGAATTTCACCTAATCGTTATGAACTTATATTTACAAGTAGTGAAGGTTGCTAGTCACGATCGCATTAAGTAAATTCCTGGCAGGAGTGTCATGCTTTTCATAGTCACGAATGCCTTGTCAAGGCTTATGATTTTCACAAAGCTTAATGATCTTTGTTTCGTGTCTCTATCATGCTTTTCATAGTTAGGGAGCTTGGGTTGTCGTATGCTTTCATCCAATTCAATGAGTAGGGAAATCTGAGAATTAATTAGTTCAACACAATTAATTTGGGGCATTGTCATTCATGGTTTGTTGAAAGAATAACTGGAAATCGATTTATATGCATATGTTCATGTGTGGAGAAGGGCCCTCTAACTAGCCTTTCACCCTTTTCAATTCACCAAATTCGTTTTTATAAAGTAGTTTATGCAAAGTTTCTGTTTTAAGTTTTAAATTCGTCAAAAACAAACCCCATTTTCATTTAATCTTGTTTTTAGAGTCAAAACCTGTTTTCTTTTAGTTGTTTGAGTCTTTTAAGTTCTGTTTTCGTCAAAACCAATTGTTAGGTCTAGATTTGAGTCTTTTTTATTGTTTCTTGCTGTTTTTAGTGTTTTAAGTTAGTTTTGAGTCATTAAAGTATAGTTTAGTGTTTTTGAGTCTTATTTGTGTTGATTAGCATCCCTAGTTAATCCTCGGTCTAGAACGATCCCTACTTGCATCTCTACTACAATTGTCATCAATAGAGTTTAATTTGAGTGTCATAAATTTCACATCAGGAATCTGCCAATGCCGTGGGTTTTGGGAATCAACAACCAAGAAGTGATCCTTTCTCTAACACATACAATCCCGGTTGGAGAGATCATCCAAATTTCAAATAGAGGGAGCCTCAACAACCACAACAACAAGGAGGAGGCGGCAACCCCCGGGTTTCTATCCAAAACCATACGCACCCACACAACCCCAAGCACAACCTGCCCAAACCAAATCAGGTTCGTCCATTGATAATGATCAGATTTTTCAATTACTAACTTCTATGGCGCAGGGTATGCAAAATAGAGACAAAAAGGTGGATGAGTTGGAGAAGCAAGTAGGGCAGATTTCAGAGTTCCTTGGGAAGTTCCGAGAACAAGGCAAACTTCTTAGCTCAACCGTTGTGAATCCAAAGGGAGGATTTGAATCCTCCAAGGCCATTATGTTGAGAAGTGGAAAAGAAGTTGGAACGGACCCCCAAGCATCAAATCTGCCCAAACGGAAGATGAGAAGCTGCAACAAGAAGAGGATGTCCAACACACACCCACGGCAAGGAAGGAAATAACCTTGCCGTGCACTCCTAGCATCCCTAAAACCACAGCTAAGTTGGGTTTAAATTGTGTTAATTCTAACCTTATTCCATCCGATGTACCCTTTCCTCGCAAATTCATGCAAACAAAGAAGGAGGAAAGCGAAAAGGACATTTTAAGGTGCAAGTCAAAATTCCACTTCTAGATGCAATTAAACAAGTCCCCAAGTATGCTAAGTTCCTGAAGGAGTTGTGCACTACAAGAAAGAGGGCTTCGAACAAAGAAGTGGTAAGAGTAAGTGAGAATGTATCAGCCGTTTTGCAACGAAAATTACCTCCTAAGTAGAAAGATCTCGGCAGTTTTACAATTCCTTGCATTATAGGCAATACTCGCTTTGAAAATGCCATGTTAGATCTAGGTGCATCAATAAATGTCATGCCTTATTCAATCTATGCATCTATGAACTTGGGTGAATTGAAAAATGATGGAGTGATTATTCAATTGGCCGATAGATCTAACGTGTATCCAAAAGGTGTTTTGGAGGATGTTTTAGTGCAGGAGAATCACCTAGTCTTTCCGACGGATGATGCAAAATATATAAGCACACAACTTAAACCTTCTTGTTGACAATTGTAGTATAGATGCAAGTAGGGAGCGTTCTAGACCGGGGATTATGAGGGAACGCTAAAACACTTGAAATTGACTCAAAAACGAAAAACTAAGTTAAAAACACTAAACTAGACTCAAAGAATGCAAAACTAAACTCTAAAACACTAAAACAACTCAAAAGACTCAAAACAGCACAAAACAAGCTAAAAGACTCAAATCTGCCACTAAGAGTAAATTTGGACGAAAATAGGTTTTGACTAGACTCAAAACACTTAAAAACACAAACTAAATCAGTTTCTAACTAATATGACTCAACAAAGTAAAAGGGGATTGGGTTTTGACGAATTTGAAAACAAAACAAGCAAATTAAAGATCTAGTGAATTCTGCACGAAATTGGGTAAATCTATGGATGATGGGCTAGCTAGGAGGTTCTTCTCCACACATGACACACTTGCAAACAAAACGATTTCCAGTTGCTTTTCAATAAACCATGAATTCTCAACGCCCCAGATTAACCGTGAATTGCACTAATTAACCCTCAGATTTTCCTAATTTTAATGAATTGGATGATTGCATACAACAACCCAAAGCATTCTCCACAAATTCCCTACATGAATTGCATAATAGAGATACAAGCAAAAATCATTAAGTTCTATGAAAATCATAAGCATTGATGAGGCACTTGTAACTATGAATTGCATGAAACTTATGCCAAGAATTTACTTAACGCAATTGTGACTAGCAACCTCCACTACTTATGAATATAAGTTCATAACGATTAGGTGAAACACCCTTATATCCTAGCATCAGATTTATGCATGAAAATTAAGCGTGCACTCTCAACCAACACACACAAATCAGTTTTAATTCAAACAGATAAGTAAATTGAATTCACAACTTATGAATCACAATTGGATGTAATCAAATCATATTGCAAGTATAACCATGGTTTCGAATTCCCCCCTAGCTAAGAGGGGTTTAGTTCCTCATACTCACAAAACAAAGATTATTGAATTGAAACATTGAAAACAAAAGAAAGATTACACCTAAAACGTTCCAGCAATCCTAACTTGAATTGCAGGCACGTCCAAAGGCTCTCCTCCTTCCACTTTGCTGCGGCACAAGGTTTGGTGGTTAGTTTTGGGGGTTATGAATGGTGTAGAAAGCTGGGTTTATGGTTAGGATATATGTATGGTGCGACAAAGGTTGAATAAGGTCAGAAACTATGGAAAATGGTGAAGGATGGAAATTGATGATTTGGGGATACCAAAAGGAAGTTTATTTAAGGTTTTCAGAAATTAAAACCCTAACTTATTTAGGTAATCAGAAATTAAGTCAACAGCTTCTAGAAAGAGGAAACAAAATAAGAAACTAAGGGAAAGTGCTAAGATATGCGGCAGAGACTTTAATTGAAAGGGGAATGTGTTTTAATGTAGGAAATAGGAAAGAGGGACTCTCCCTTGCACGGCAAGGAAGAGGAAAGGTCCAAAGGGATGCGGCAAGGGTCCATGTGTGTTCTAGGTCCTTTAGTTTGTGTCCTAGAATGCATATGAGGCCTTCAATGTTGCTGGAATTTAGGGACATTTAGGATTAGGAAAGGTCAAACCAAAATATGAAACATTGGCTTAACTTTCCTACTTCAAGTAGGAATCCTTGTTCAATTTGGAATCCTTCTTCAATTAGGAATCCTTCGTCAATTAGGAATCCTAACATCTTTAAATGTTCAATTTCGTCCATTCCTTTTGCTCCAAGCATGTGATAACCATTCCAAGCCCAATTTTGCTCCAAAAGGCTCCAAAATGCACCTTCTTGCATACTTTGTCTTTAGAACCTGAAAACACACGAAAATGGCTTAAAAGACTAAAATAACTAAGAAATAACAACGTAAATGCACAAGAACAAGCCAACTAAGTCGCCTAAATATGCTCCTATCAGCGGACTTCTACGTGGTGGAAATGGTTGCTGCCCTTGAGTCAAATCCAGAACATATTGGTAAGTCTCCTAACCAAATTTCATTTCCCGTTTCGACTAACAAGTTGCTTCCTTCCATAATCCAGCCACCTTCCCTAGAGCTTAAACCATTGCCTAGCCATTTGAAGTATGTGTTTTTGGGAGAACAAGAGATGCTGCCCATCATCATCTCTTCTTCACTCACGGCACAAGAGGAGGACAAGTTGGTGAGAGTGCTTCGGGAATACAAAACTGCCATTCGGTGGACATTGGCCGATGTAAATGGAATTAGCCCAACCACTTGCATGCATCGAATACTCTTGGAAGAAGGCGCCAAACCATCTAGAGAAGCACAACAATGACTCAATCCACCCATGATGGACGTTGTGAAGAAGGAAATCATCAAGCTCCTAGATTGTGGAGTGATTTACCCAATTTTTTATAGCCGTTGGGTCTCTCCAGTCCAAGTTGTCCCTAAGAAGTCCGGAGTGACGGTTGTGAAAAATGAAGAGAACGAGCTTGTGCCCACCCAAATCCAAACCGGTTGGCGAGTGTGCATCGACTATAGGAAGATCAACGCCACAACAAGGAAGGATCACTTCCTTTTGCCGTTTCTGGACCAAATGTTAGAAAGGTTAGCTGGTCATGTGTTTTATTGTTTTCTTGATGGATATTATGGGTATAATCAGATTGTTATAGCGCCGGATAACCAAGAAAAGACCACATTCACGTGCCCCTTTGGTACATTTGCCTATCGACGCATGCCCTTCGGTCTATGCAATGCTCCTGCCACGTTTCAAAGGTGTATGGTTAGTATATTCTCTGATTATGTTGAAAAAATCATTGAGATATTCATGGATGATTTTAGTGTGTTTGGTGATTCATTTGATGGTTGCTTGAATAATCTCACTTTAATCTTGAAACGTTGCATTGAAACAAACCTTGTGTTAAATTGGGAGAAATGTCATTTTATGGTAAAACAAGGTATTGTTTTGGGTCACATAATCTCTGAAAAAGGCATTGCGGTCGATAAGTCTAAAGTAGATCTTGTGCGTTACTTACCCTCTCCTACTTCGGTTAGAGAGGTACGTTCTTTTCTTGGCCATGCAGGGTTTTATAGGCGATTCATCAAGGACTTTTCAAAGATTGTACAACCCCTATGCCGATTGCTTCAAAAGGAAATGGCCTTTGAGTTTAACAAGGAGTGTGAAACGGCATTCAAAAGTCTCAAAGAATCACTCACCTCGGCCCCCTTCATCACTCCACCAGATTGGAACCTTCCTTTTGAGCTCATGTGCAATGCCTCGGATTATGCAATTGGAGCTGTTTTGGGAAAAAGAAAGAACAAACAGCCACACGTCATCTATTATGCGTCCCGCACCTTAAATGACGCCCAATTGAACTATTCCACAACGGAAAAAGAACTTCTTGCTATTATCTTTGCTTTAGATAAATTTCGTTCATACTTAATTGGCACTAAAGTGATTGTATATTCTGACCATGCAACCTTGAAGTATCTTCTCACCAAGAAGGAGGCCAAACCAAGGCTGATTCGTTGGATGCTCCTACTACAAGAATTCGACAATGAAATTCAGGACAAGAAAGGGAGTGAAAACGTGGTGGCTGACCATGATGTGATAAAAGTTAAGCACTCAAATTAAACCCTCTTTTGACAATTGTAGTACATGTATAAGTAGGGATCGTTCTGGACCGGGGATTAGGAGGGATTGCTAATCTAAACTAAACTGACTTTAAAACACAAAAACACAAAAAGAAACTTAAAAACACTTAACTAGACTCTATAGACCCAATACAAACTGAAAAGACTCAAAACAGCACAAAACAATGAATTAGACTCAAAACCGACTCTAGGAAGTTATTTGGACGAAAATTAACTTGAACTTGACTCAAAACACTTAAAAACACAAATTGGACAGATTTTAACCTAATTAACACAACAAAGTAAAGGGGGATTGGATTTTGGACGAAAATAAAGTAAAACAAAACAGAAATTGATTTCTAATAGCATAGAAATCGATTTCCAATTGCTTTTCAATAAACCATGAATTCTCAACGCCCCAGATTAACCATGAATTGCACTAATTAACCCTCAGATTTTCCTAATTTCATTGAATTGGATGATTGCATACAACAACCCAAAGCATTCTCCACAAGTTCCCTACATGAATTGCATAATAGAGATACGAGCAAAGATCATTAAGTTCTATGAAAATCATAAGCATTGACAAGGCACTCGTCACTATGAATTGCATGAAACTTATGCCAGGAATTTACTTAACACGATTGTGACTAGCAACCTCTGCTACTTATGCATATAAGTTCATAACGATTAGGTGAAACTCCCTTATATTCTAGCATCAAATTCATGCATGCAAACTAAGTTGGCCACCTCAATCAACATACAAGAATAAGTTTTGACTAAAACAGTTAAGCAAATTGAATTCACAATTTATGAAATCACAACTGCAGGTAATCAATTCATATTGCAAGTATGTTCATGGCTTTGAATTTCCCCCTAGCCAAAAGGGGTTAGTTCCTCATACTCGCAAAACAAAGATACATAAACTTAGACATTGAAAACAAAAGAATGAAAACACCTAAGAATGTTCCAGCAATCTAATCTTAAATGGCAAGCACTCCAAGGGTCTTCCTTCTTCTCTTTGCTGCGGCACAAGGTGTTGGAGATGGTTTGAAAGGTTGTTTAGGGAGGTGAATGGATATAGGTGAGTTATGGTGGAGGGTGGATGGTGGATTTTCGGCAGAAATTGTGTAGAGAGATTTAAATGGTGCAACAAGCTTTATTTAAAGGGCTAGGGTACTCAGAAAATAATAGGAAAGGTTCAATACTTAGCTATTTTGGTTCCACAATTTAATAGGTAAGAAAGAATCAGAAAATCAAAGAGAATAAGAATGTGAAATTCGGCAGAATATGTAGGATAGAAAAGGAATGTGTTTTAAAGGTCAGAAATTAAGAGAGAAAGGGAAAGAAGGTGTGGCATTGATTTGTAAGAGAAAGGGGAAGTATTTTTGGTCAGAACTGCTTAAAAACACTAATTGGACAGATTCTAGACACTAGACACAACTTTGGACGAAAATTGAATTAAACTTGACTCAAAATACACAAATGCTGTGAAAATTACTTGACACTCAAATTAAAACCCTATCGACGTAGTATATGAAAGTAGGGATCGTTTTAGGCCGAGGATTAGAAGGGATGCTAATCTACACAAGTTAAACTCTAAAACACTAAACTAGACTCTAGACAACTCAAAACTGACCAAATTGACTCAAAACAGCAAAACTAATTTAAACAGACTCAAAACAGGTACTAGAAAGTGAATTGGATGAATTTTAGACTAGTAAGACTCAAAACACTAAAAGGAGACAGATTTGGACGAATTTGACAAAACTAAAACACAAATAAGAACTGAGGGGGTTTTTAGACGAATTTATAAAAACTAAGAAGATTTCAGCAAACAAAGTAAATTAAAGAGAGGTGAAGGTGAATTCAGGGGTGAAAAACTAGTTAGAGGGTTCTTCTCCACACATGAACATATGCATACGAATTGATTTCCAGTTATTCTTTCGATAAACCATGAATGACAATGCTCCGAATTAATTGTATTGCACTAATCAATTCTTAGATTTCCCTAAGTTCATTGAATTGAATGGATAACGCATCACAACCAAATTATTCTTATCAAGTTCCCTAACTATGGAATACGCATGATAGAGACACATATCAAAGATCATTAAGTTCCATGGAAATCATAAACATTGACAAGGCATTCATAACTATGAACTGCATGTTAATTCTGCCTAGGATTTACTTAACATGATTGTGACTAGCAACCTTTACTACTTGTGAATATAAGTTCATGACGATTAGGTGAAATTCCCTTATATCCTAGCATCGAATTCATGCATGTAAACTAAGTATGAATCCTTAATCAACACACAAGAACAAGTTCTTAATAAAACAGATAAGTAAACCACATCCACAATTTATGAAACAATAACTGGAGGTAATCAATTCATACTAAACATATGTCCATGGCTTTGAATCCACCTCTAACTAAAACGAAATTAGTTCCACATGTTCAACATAATTGAAAAGCAAATTAAATTAAACACGGAAATAGAAACAAGAGAAGAAAGAACTCCAAGAACTCCAATGGTTGCAGGTAGGCTGAGGCAAAGTATGAATTTCTGAAGGGGTAGTGGTGTAGAACGAATTATGGAGTGTATATGGGGTGGTGTAACCTGCGGCAACTCTCTAATTATGTATATATAGGCACCACAAATCCTAGGGTAATCAGATTAGGACTTGGACTCAGCATAAGCAAGGGATTAGGACCCTAGGTGCGGCAGAATGTGTGAATCCCTTAGGAAAAAGGATTATGGCCCAATTGATTTCTGAAAAGGATTTGTAGAACCCAAATCCACAAGGAAAAAGGCTAACAAATCAGAATCCAAGAGGGAAAGGGATAGGGAATGCACGGCAAAGAGGGATAAGGCAGGGAATGCCTTGCAAGGCAAAAAAAAAAACCTTCTAGAGAGGAGAGAGGCGCCAGATTTATAGGACAAGGGATAGGACTTCTAAAAATCAGGTTTTAAGTCTCCTAAACTGAAATTAAATCTCTTTTGTAGCTGAAAACAAGGTAGGATAAGATTAGGATAAGATAAGATAAGGTTTTGGATAAGATAAGGTAGTTTAGATAATGTTTTGGATAATTCCCCTTCTTTCTAGCTGATTCCTGATGTGAAAATTACTTGACACTCAAATTAAAACTCTATCGATGTAGTATATGAAAGTAGGGATCGTTTTAGGCCGGGGATTAGAAGGGATGCTAATCTACACAATTTAAACTCTAAAACACTAAACTAGACTCTTATGACTCAAAACTGACCAAATTGACTCAAAACACACAAACTAAGCTAAATAGACTGAAAACAGATACTAGAGAGTGAATTGGACAAATTCTAGACTAGTAAGACTCAAAACACAGAAAAGGGACAGATTTGGACGAATTTGACAAAACTAAGTAAATTGCAGCAAACAAAGTTAAAACGAAATTAAGGTGAATTCAAGGGTGAAAAGCTAGTTAGAGGATCCTTCTCCACACATGAAACATATGCATACAAATTGATTTCTAGCATTGTTTCTTTAAACCATGAATGACAATGCCCCAAAGTAATCGTGAATGCACAAATTAACTTTCAGATTTTCCTTAATTCATTGAATTAGATGGATAACGCATCGACAATCAAATTATTCTTATCAAGTTCCCTACATGGAATACGCATAATAGAGATACATTCAAAGATCATTAAGTTCTATGAAAATCATAAGCATTGACAAGGCATTCGTAACAATGAAAAGCATGATGATACTCCTGTCATGGATTCACTTAACACGATTGTGACTAGCAACCTTTACTACTCATAAATATAAGTTCATAACAATTAGGTGAAATTCCCTTATATTTTAGCATCAGATTCATGCATGCAAACTAAGTGTGCACCCTTAACCCACATACAAGAATAAGTTTTAATCAAACAGATAAGTGAATCACATTCATGTTTTACGAAACAATAACTGGAGGTAATCAATTCATATTAAACATATGTCCATGGCTTCGAATTCACCTCTAACTAAGAAAAACTTAGTTACACATGTTCATAACAATTGAAAAGCAATTTGAAATAAACATTGAAACTAAAACAAGGGAAGAAAGAACTCAGGAAGTCTCCAATGGTTGCAGGTTGTTGCGGCACAAGGTCCTCCTCCAATGGAAGCCACGGCAAAGCTCTCCTCATTTCCTTCTTGCTGAAAAGGGTGTTTCTGTGTATGGATGGTGATGGCTAAGAGTTATGGTGTGGTATAGGGGGTGGTAACCTGCAGCAAAGCCTCAAAATATGTATATATAGGCATGGCAAACCCTAGGGAAATCAAGGTATGACTTGGACTTAGCAGAAATAAAGGATTAGGGCCCTAGGGTGCGGCACAAGGCTTAAATCCATCAGGAAAGGGGTTTAGCCCAATTAATTTCTGAAAAGACTTTGCACAATCCAAATCCACAAGGGAATAGGCTAATTAAATCAGAATCCAAGAGGAATAAGCGTAAGGAAGGTGCAGCACAATTGGAGGGAAGGGGATGGAGTGCAAGGCAAGGCAAAGGCCTTCTAGAAAGGTTTAGGGCGCCAGATTTTTAGGACTTCTAGAAAGAAGTGTTGTGGCATGTTTGTAGATGGAAAAGACCTCCTAAAAACAGGTTTTAGGCATCCTATTATGAAAAGGAGTCCCCCTTGCAGCTGGAATTATGATAGGATAAGATTAGGATAGGATAAGATAAGATAAGGTTAAGATAAGATAAGGTTGGTTTGGATAATGTTCCATGTTTGTAGCTGATTCCTTATCTTCTTTGACTTGAATTTCTTTCTCCAACTTTTAAACACATTCCTAGCCTCATTTGAACTTCAAATTCGTCCATTCCTTGTGCTCCATATGCATGCAATCCATTTCAGCCCAGAATTGCTCCAAAATGCTCTAAAATGCACTTTCTTGCCAACTTTGCCAATTGGACCTACAAACACACGAAAATAGCTTAAAACACTATAATAAACATAAACTAAGTAAATGCGAGGAAACAAGCTAACTAAGTCGCATAAATATGCTCCTATCAAATTCCCCCACACTTAGCTTTTGCTAGTCCTCGAGCAAAGCAAAACAAACAAAACTTCCTAAACCTTCAACATTCGCCTCAGGGATTTCCAATGGTACATAACATGCTAAAAATCACTACCTACATAGATTTTAGCCATCCCTACTCTCAAGCACATACGTAATCATAGTCATCACTTACTAGTTCGCATTTAATCAATTAAAACAATGTTTTGACTTTTTTTTCTTTGTGATTACATGTGAATTCGTAAACAACAACTACAATTAAGCATAAACCAAAGAGCATATCAAACTTCTATCCATGTTTGTAACTTTCTTTAACAGTCATGCAATTAAAAACCAAATCCTCATCATTGTGTTGGAAGGTACCCTAAGACACAAACAAACACACAAAAACGACTCTTTTTGTATTTTTCAAACTTTTTTCAATTGTTTCTTTCTTTTTCGGATTTTCTGCTCAAGACACATAAAAACACTTCAAAACACACTAAAAACTCTTAAAACAGTGAGAAACAACTTTAGAAGTGATGGGTGACAAAATCCTACGAATTTTCATGAAAAACACTTTGTTTACCCCCCCACACTTGAACCAAACATTGTCCTCAATGTTTTAGACATAGACTCACACATAAGCAAGCAAACAACACAACTACAAGCATGACAAATATGGCAAAGTAAAAGCAGTAAAGAGAAGGGTTAAAGAACGCAAATCTGGTGTTTAGAGCTAGAATTCCATCTTCTCCTCGTTTGAACACATGGGTTGCCTCCCAAGAAGCGCTTGCTTTAACGTCTTCCAGCTGGACGATACCTCCTTTTAAGCTTGAATAGGGCCAACGGCATGGAAGGGTACATTCTCCACGACATGCTGCTCAAAATACTCATACATGGGCTCTCTGAATGGAAGGGGATAGTAATCCTTCCTGATTGGGGTGTTGAGCATTCTAAAGTCAATGTAATCTTTCCCACCAGCTTGTATTCGATTGAGGACCTGCACCATACAAGGTAACAACCTATTAGTTGAAATTGGAATTGGAATTGGAATAGGTGGCTTACCAATGTACTGCAATGAAGTGGCAGCACTATCAACAAATGCATGTGGGGTGCTCTCGGCCAGATTTGGGGGTTTGAGGATTGTGGCCGTGTATTCCTTGTGCTTCACTCCAATTCCCTCTTCGTTGGTGGTTCGAAATGCATCCTTCTTGATTGGTGCTGAATGTTCCTGCCCTTTATTTTTTATTACATCAATGACAAAACAAGAACGAACGTTATTAGTATTCTCAACAGATTCAGAAATATTAAAATTAATCATATCACCACCAAACGCCATAGTTACTGCTCCCTTGGCCACGTCAATCTTGGTTTGAGCAGTTTTCATAAAGGGTTGTCCAAGTAAGAATGGCGATGGTGGAGAGTGGGCTGAGTCCTCCATATCAAGCACATAGAAATCTGTAAGAAAAATCAAGTGGTCTACCTGCACCAAAACATCTTCCAAAACTCCTTTCGGATATGCATTAGATCGATCGGCTAATTGAATAATAACACCATCATTTTTAAGCTCCCCTAGATTCATGGATGCATAAACGGAATATGGCATGAAATTTATTAATGCACCTAAATGTAGCATAGCGTGGTCAAACCTTGTATTACCAATTACACAAGGGATTGTGAAACTACCTGGATCTTTGCATTTAGATGGCAGCTTTCTGTGCAACATTACAGAGACATTCTCACTTACATGTACCACCTCTTTCTCCCGAATCCGTTTCCTTGTTGTCATTACTTCTTTAAAAACTTAGCGTACTTCGGGATTTGCTTTATAGCATCAAGGAGCGGGATATTGACATGCACCTTCCTAAAGGTCTCTAGAATGTCTTGTTCATTCTCTTCTTTCCTAGCTTGCATAAACCTGCTAGGGAAAGGCAAATTTGGTGGAATTAGGTTAGAATGAGTCAAATTTGAGCCACCCTTACCTGAATTGGACGGTGTGGACGGCTTAGGGGGCTGCGGCAAGGATGGTTCCTTCGTTGCCGTGGGCTTGTCTTACTCCTCCTCTTCAACCAGCAACTTTTCATCTTCTTTTTGGCTTGATTTGGATGGTTGTGGGTCAGTTCCAACTTCTTTTCCACTTCTCAACATGATGGCTTTAGCGGTTTCAAATCCTCCATTTGGATTCACAATGGTTGAACTGGGAAGTTTACCTTCTTCTCGAAACTGCCCAAGGAACTCTGAAATCTGCCCTATTTGCTTCTTCATGTCGCTCATCTCCTTGTCTTGATTCGCTATTCGATTATTTTGATTTTGTAATCCCTGTGCTACAGAAGTTAGTAGTTGAATAGCTTGATCATTATCAAATAGCGAACCTGAGTTTGGTTGAGCAGATTGTGGTTGAAGTTGCATTGGTTCGAATGGCCTTTGATAGAACCCGGGAGTTTGCTGTCTAAATCCACCTTGTTGTTGAGGTTGTTGAAGCTCCCTCCACTTGAAGTTTGGGTGATCTCTCCAGCCTGGATTGTAAGTATTGGAGTATGGATCATTTCGTGGCTGATTTTGGCCTTGATAGCCCACGACATTGGCACTTTCTCATCCTCCATTCTCTATCAATTGAGGGCATTGATCATTGAGATGCCCCTGCATAGAGCACACTCCACATATGGCCGGACCTTGCACTTTGGTTCCATCAACAACCTGTGACAAAAGAAGAGTGAGATTAGCCATTTGAGGTTGCAATTCTGAAATTGCACTTACCTTATTCACTTGTTGTTGTCGTGGGGGGTCCCTTTGTCCAACACCTTCGTATTGTTATGCATTCAAGGCTCGGTTTGTAATTAAGATCTTGGCAGCCACCGGGGTTTTGTCAACCAAGGCACCTCCTGCCGAAGCATCAAGCATTTGTCTCTCAATTGGAAGAAGTCCTTCGTAGAAATATTGAATTAAAAGCTCTTCCTTCATTTGGTGTTGTGGGCAGGATGCAACTAGGGCCTTACAACGCTCATAATATGCTGGAAAAGATTCTCCATGGCTTTGTTCAATGCCACTAATTCTCTTCCTCAAAAGACTAACTCTCGAAGTTGGGAATAATTTCTCTAAAAACGCTATTTTCATGCTTTCCCAAGAAGTGATCGTTCCAGGTGCCAATTCGAATAACCAATCCTTAGCCTTTTCAAATAGAGAGAATGGAAAGGCTTTCATCTTCAGAATATTCCCATCTACGTTGATTGGTGTCATGCTTGAGCGAACCACCTCAAATTCCTTCAAATGCTTGTTTGGATCTTCCATGGACAGCCTATGGTACTTAGGAATGTGATGCAACAAGCTTGACTTCAATTCAAACTCATCAGTCTTGCCTTGAGCCGCCCTAGGATATTGAATGCATAAAGGCACGGCATTGTCAAGTCCTGAGGCTGAAAGCTCTTTGATTGTACGATTGTCCACAGCCATGGCTTGTTCTTCCTCTTTTTCTTCTTCAAACTCAGATTCGGAACTAGAGCTAGCACTAGGTGGATTGGGTTCTGGGTGCTTCCTCTTCCTTCTCAAATCTCGTTCAAAATGGTCGTTAAAATCCAAGATATGTGCGTGAACAGGTTGAGAACTTCGAGTGATACACTAGTACCTAAAACAAAGAAAACAAAACAAACTCAGAAAACAAAGCAAAACAAAAACAAAAGCAAACTAAAACACACGGCAGAAACTAGGGAGATTAGCAAGTTTGCTAATCCCCGGCAACGGCGCCATAATTTGATGTGAAAATTACTTGACACTCAAATTAAAACCCTATCGACGTAGTATATGAAAGTAGGGATCGTTTTAAGCCGGGGATTAGAAGGGATGCTAATCTACACAATTAAAACTCTAAAACACTAAACTAGACTCTTATGATTCAAAATTGGCCAAATTGACTCAAAACACACAAACTAAGCTAAATAGACTCAAAACAGATACTAGAGAGTGAATTGGACAAATTCTAGACTAGTAAGACTCAAAACACTGAAAAAGGACAGATTTGGACGAATTTGACAAAACTAAAACACAAATAAGAACTGAGGGGGTCTTTGGACGAATTTGACAAAACTAAGTAAATTGCAGCAAACAAAGTAAGTTAAAACGAAATTAAGGTGATTTCAAGGGTGAAAAGCTAGTTAGAGGATCCTTCTCCACACATGAAACATATGCATACAAATTGATTTCCAGTATTGTTTCTTTAAACCATGAATGACAATGCCCCAAATTAATCGTGAATGCACAAATTAACTTTCAGATTTTCCTTAATTCGTTGAATTGGATGGATAACGCTTCGACAATCAAATTATTCTTATCAAGTTCCCTACATGGAATACGCATAATAGAGATACATTCAAAGATCATTAAGTTCTATGAAAATCATAAGCATTGACAAGGCATTCGTAACTATGAAAAGCATGATGATACTCCTGCCATGGATTCACTTAAAACGATTGTGACTAGCAACCTTTACTACTCATAAATATAAGTTCATAACAATTAGGTGAAATTCCCTTATATTTTAGCATCAGATTCATGCATGCAAACTAAGTGTGCACCCTTAACCCACATACAAGAATAAGTTTTAATCAAACAGATAAGTGAATCGCATTCATGTTTTACGAAACAATAACTGGAGGTAATCAATTCATATTAAACATATGTCCATGGCTTCGAATTCACCTCTAACTAAGAAAAACTTAGTTACACATGTTCATGACAATTGAAAAGCAATCTGAAATAAACATTGAAACTAAAACAAGGGAAGAAAGAACTCAGGAAGTCTCCAATGGTTGCAGGTTGTTGCGGCACAAGGTCCTCCTCCAATGGAAGCCACGGCAAAGCTCTCCTCCTCTCCTTCTTGCTGCAAAGGGTGTTTCTGTGTATGGATGGTGATGGCTACGAATTATGGTGTGGTATAGGGGGTGGTAACCTGCAGAAAAGCCTCAAAATATGTATATATAGGCATGGCAAACCCTAGGGAAATCAGGGTACGACTTAGACTTAGCAGAAATAAAGGATTAGGGCCCAAGGGTGCAGCACAAGGCTTAAATCCATCAGGAAAGGGGTTTAGCCCAATTAATTTCTGAAAAGGCTTTGCACAATCCAAATCCACAAGGGAATAGGCTAATTAAATCAGAATCCAAGAGGAATAAGGGTAAGGAAGGTGCAGCACAATTGGAGGGAAGGGGCACAATTGGAGAGAAGGGGATGGAGTGCAAGGCAAGGCAAAGGCCTTCTAGAAAGGAAAGGGGCGCCAGATTTTTAGGACTTCTAGAAAGGAGTGTTGTGGCATGTTTCTAGATGGAAAAGACCTCCTAAAAACAGGTTTTAGGCATCCTATTATGAAAATGAGTCCCCCTTGCAGCTGGAATTATGATAGGATAAGATTAGGATAGGATAGGATAAGATAAGGTTAAGATAAGATAAGGTTGGTTTGGATAATGTTCCATGTTTGTAGCTGATTCCTTATCTTCTTTGACTTGAATTTCTTTCTCCAACTTTTAAACACATTCCTAGCCTAATTTCCTTGTGCTCCATGTTTGTAGCTGATTCCTTATCTTCTTTGACTTGAATTTCTTTCTCCAATTTTCAGTTGTTCTTTCGATAAATCATGAAACTCAACACCCCAAGTTAATTAGGTCCGCTTAAATTAACCTTCAAGTTCTCCTTAAGTTATTGAATTGGACGGGATAACGCATACAACAACTCAACACATTCTCTAAAACCAATTCCCCTTCACTTGTTTGAGTCAAATTAGTTAGAATCTGTCTTAGTTTGTGTCTTTGTGTGTTTTGAGTCAAGTTTAATTCAATTTTCGTCCAAAGTTGTGTCTAGTGTCTAGAATCTGTCCAATTAGTGTTTTTAAGCAGTTTTGAGTGTTTTGAACCTGTTTCGAGTCTTACTAGTTTATTTAGAGTCTTTTGAGTCTTGTTTTGCTTATTTGAGTCAGTTTGTGTTAGATTAGCAAGCCCTCCTAATCCCCGGTGCAGAACGATCCCTACTTGCGTTTATACTACAATTGATAACAAGAGGGTTTAATTTGTGTGCTTAACTTTAATCACATCACGTTTCATCATTTAGTTCCAAATACTAGAACTCATGCCCATTCCATTCAAAGCATGACATTGATTTGCATAACACACGATCAAGATGAAGTTAATTTGTGAACCACCACAGCCAAATAGCCGAACCCCCTGTGTTATATGTTTTGTAGGTTGAAACCCCGTTGAGCCATATTTAGCCTATGTTCTTTGTTAACCACATTATCCTCACCTAGCCTAGTTTAGGACCATCCATACCCTTGTTCTTAAAGGATAGTGGAGCATGAATTAGAATGAATTCCTTTTGATTGTCTTTTTGCAGAAAACAAGTGTGGGGGAAGGGATTTTGTGTGTGTGTGTGCCAAAGTACTTAATAAGGCACGGGTTTGAATAAAATAAAAAGAAAAATTCGTGGGAAAAGAAAGAGAAGAAGAAAAAGTTGTGAAAAGAATGAAAAAGAGTTGAAAATTATGTGAAAAAGAAGTTCTAAAGTGTTGTTTGTTGAAGAAAGGGTCCAAAACATTGAATTCGGCCCTAAGAGTTTGTCAATCTCCCCTTTTTGTGTTTAAGTTGATTTCTGCATTCAAAGTGAATTCTAAGTGTTGATTTCATTGCTTTGCTTGCTATTTTTTAAGAACCTTTGTTTTCCATATCCTTTCTTTCTTACCCAACACCCTTAGCCCCGTTACAACCCTTTAACTTCAATCTTGGGTGTTGTGTGTTTCAATTTGTGGAGTTTGGAGTTGGTATGAGCATATGGTGTCACTGGTTCTCACATCTAAGTAGTAGCATGCCAAGCCGAGGTTTCGAATAGGGAAATCAAGCAGATTTTAGAGAAGACTGTTGGGCCAACCTAGAAGGATTGGAGTGTGCGTTTAGACGATGCACTATGGGCATATCGTATGGCCTACAAAACACCCCTAGGGATGTCTCCATTTCGGCTCATCTATGGCAAGCCGTGTCACCTACCTGTGGAACTAGAGCACAAGGCGCATTGGGCTGTGAAAACATTCAATTTGGACCTAGATGCGGCTGGAATGCATAGAAAGCTCCAATTGAATGAACTTGAGGAGATAAGGAATGAAGCATATGAGAATGCCCGAATTTACAAGGAGAAAACAAAGGCGTTTCATGACAAGATGATTCGGGGCAAAACATTTTCAATTGGGCAGAAAGTGTTGTTTTCAACTCCCGTTTACGTTTATTCCCTGGTAAGTTACGTTCTAAGTGGATTGGACCTTTTGTTGTTACTAATGTTTTTCCACATGGTGCAGTCCAAGTCCAAAGCTTAAGGAACGGACAAGAATTCAAGGTGAACGAGCACCGTTTGAAGCCATACTACGAGCACCGTTTGAATCGTCCGGCTGCAAGACGTTAAAGCAAGCGCTTCTTGGGAGGCAACCCATGCATTCGAATAAAGAAGACCTAGGAACAACTCGAACCCAGATTTGCATTCCTAACTCTACTCTTTATTGCATTTATTTTGCCATGTGTGTCATGTTAGTTAGTTGTTTTGTTTGCTGTTTGCTTTCTGTTAGTTTATGTTTGAAACATTGAGGACAATGTTTGGTTTAAGTGTGGGGGGGAAACAAGTTGTTTTTGCATGATTTTCGTGGGATTTTTTCACCTATCACTTCGAATGTTGTTTTTCACTGTTTTTAAGTGTTTTTAGTGTGTTTTGAAGCATTTTAGTGTGTTTGGAAAAGATAATCCGAAAATTTCATAAAAATTTGAAAAAGTGTTTTGAAAAACCCAAAAAGAGTCGTTTTTAAGTCGTTTTTTGTGTGTTTGTGTCTTAGGGTACCTTCCAACACAATGATGAGGATTCGGTTTTTAATTACATGACTATTAAGGATAGTTATAAACAAGAATGGAAGTTTGAATTGCTCTCTGGTTTATGCTTCATTATGGTTATAATTCATAAATTCATGCTTAATCAAAAAGGAGAAAATCAATTTTTGTAACATGCTTGAAGGAAGGAACTCAAACTAACGCTACAACCCTGAGAGACTTGAGCTTAAAACGTTCTTTGGAGAGTTTAAAATATGTGCACTTATTGTTTTCTAAAGTCGTTGCATGATCTCATCATTTCTTTGCTTGGTTGCTACTTAGAAGGCGTTTCATCATTTAGTTCCAAATACTAGAACTCATACCCGTTTCATTCAAAGCATGATATTGAAGTGCATAACACATAAACAAGATGAAGTGGTGTAGTGAACCAAGAGCCAAACAGCTGCACCCCTTTCTCATTTGTTTTGTAGGTTTAACCCTTTTGAGCCTTGTTTAGCCTATGTTCTTTGTTAACCCACATTATCCTTACCTAGCCTAGATTAGGACCATCCTTACCCTTGTTCTTAGGACCATCCTTACCCATGCATTCAACAAAGGAGGGCCTAGGACTCATTCCAATTCCAGATTTGCGTTCCTAAACCCTTATCTTTGTTGTTGTTTCTATACTGCCATGTTTAGTTTGTTTATTTGTTGTTTGTTAGTTTGCTTGTTTTTCTGTGAGTTTATGCTTGAAACATTGAGGACAATGTTTGATTTAAGTGTGGGGGGGTAACAAAGTGTTTTTGATGCAAATTCGTGGGATTCTATCACCCATTACTTCTAAAGTTGTTTCTCACTATTTTTAAGTGTTTTTAAGCTGTTTTGGAGTGTTTTAGTATGTCTTGACATAAAAATCCGAAAATCTCATAAAATTTTGAAAAATTGTTTTGAAAAACCCAAAAAGAGTTGTTTTTGTGTTGTTTTTGGTGTGTTTGTGTCTTAGGTACCTTCCAACACAATAATGAGGATTTGGTTTTTAATTACATGACTGTTAAAGAGAGTTATAAACATGGATGAAAGTTTGATTTACTCTTTGGTTTATGCTTGGTTGTGGTTATAATTTATGAATTCACATGCAATCAAAAAGGAAAAAAATCAGTTTTTGTGACATGCTTGAAGGAAGGAACTCAAATTAAAGCTACATCCCTGTGAGACTTGAGCCTAAACGTTCTTTGGAGAGTTGATAATCTGTGCATTCTTGTTTTCTAAAGTTGTTGCATGATCTCATTATTCTTTGCTTGGTTGCTACTTAGAAGGCGTTTCATCATTTAGTTCCAAATGCTAGAACTCATGCCCATTTCATTCAAAGCATGACATTGATTTGCATAACACATATCAAGATGAAGTTGTGTAGTGACCACCATAGCCAAAAAGCCGTAGCCCCTTTTCATATGTTTTGTAGGTTTAACCCGTTTGAGCCTTGTTTAGCCTATGTTCTTTGTTAACCCCATTATCCTTACCTAGCCTAGTGTAGGACTATCCATACCCTTGTTCTTAAAGGATAGTGAGGCATAACTTAGAATGAATTCCTTTTCATCTACATTATGCAGAAAATCAAGTGTTGGGGAAGGATTGGTTGTTTTAAGCTCAGTTCTACATTTTGTGTGCCCAGAAAAGAAATTTCGTGGGAAAAGAAAAGAAAAAGAAAAAGAAAAAGTTGTGAAAAGAATGAAAAAGAGTTTGAAAAGAGGAAAGAATGAGTTTAAGAGTGTTGATTGTTCAAGAAAGGGTCCAAAACATCAAATCTGGCCCTAGAGTGTGTAAATCTCCCCTTTTTGTTCAAAATTAAATTTCTGCATTCCAAAGTGAATTCTAAGTGTTGATTTCATTGCTTTGCTTGCTATTCTTTAAGAACCCTTGTTTTCGATATCCTTTCTTTCTTACCCAACACCCTTAGCCCCGTTACAACCCTTTAACTTCGATCTTGGGTGTTGTGTGTTTCAATATGTGGAGTTTGGAATTGGTATGAGCATATGGTGTCACTGGTTCTCGCATCTAAGTAGTAGCATTCCATTCATGAGATCATATTCATATATGCATTAATAACTCCAGAAAAGTGCTTTCTTTGTTGCAACATATGTGAGTATTAGTTTTCATGTTTACATCAATCTTCTCACATATACCTAGTGTAAGGTGTGTAGTCAGAAAATTTGAGTGAAAATTGAGTGCATATCTAGTAAGGAATTGAGTGAATTCTCTAAGGCATGTTACTACATTCAAAACGTTGTTTTAATTGATTGAATGCGAGCTAGTGAATGGTGACTATGATTAAGTATGTGCTCAGGGGTAAGGATGACTAAAATATGTGCAAGTGATGATTTTTAATATGTCATGTGCATTGGAAATCCCTAAGATAACTGTTGGAAGGTCTAGGTTTTGTTTTGTTTGTTTTTGTTTTGCTCGAGGACTAGCAAAAGCTAAGTGTGGGGGTATTTGATAGGAGCATATTTACATCACTTAGTTAGCTTGTTTCCTTGCATTTAGGTTGTTAGTTCTTAGTTATTTTAGTCTTTTAAGCCATTTTCGTGTGTTTTCAGGTTCTAAGGGCTAAAGGTGCAAGAAAGTGCATTTTGGTGCCTTTTGGAGCAGTTTCGGGCATTAAATGGATTGCACGTGCTTGGAGCTAAGTGGATGGACGAAATTGAAGATAAAATGAGCTTAGGATCAAATGAAGAATGAAGAGTTCAAAATTGGAAGCCAAGGTTTCTAAAGTTGGAAGTTTCTATTTGTGAAGGTTTCCATTTGTGAAAGTTTCCATTTGTGCAAGTTTCTATTTGTGGAGGTTTCCAATTTTGGGGTTTCCAAAACATGTAGGTTGCCTAATTACTCATTCTAGAAGACCAAAACCGTGCCTAACACATTCCCCTTTTGTTTCAATCCTTGCTGCACAAGGGAGAGGTTTTCTTGCCTATTTTCTGCCCAAAAATACTTCCCCTTTCTCTTACAAATCAATGCCACACCTTCTTTCCCTTTCTCTCTTAATTTCTGTCCTTTAAAACACATTCCTTTTCTCTCCTACATATTCTGCCAAATTTCACATTCCTATTTCTCTTTAAATTCTGATTCTTTCTTACCTATTAAATTGTGGAATCAAAATAGCTAAGTATTGAACCTTTCCTATTATTTTCTGATTGCCTTTCAACCCTAGCCCTATAAATAAAGCCATCCGTACCATTTAGTTTCTCTAGGCCCTGAACAGATTCTCTACACAATTTCTGCCGAAAATCCACCATCCACCCTTCACCATAACTCACCTATACCCATCCACCACCACAATTCATCACTAAAACTTTCAAACAAACCTTGTGCCGCAGCAAAGGAGAAGAAGGAGAGCTTTTGAACGTTCTGGCATTCAAGTTTGGATTGCTGGAGCATTCTAGGTGTTTTCTTTCTTTTGTTTTCAATGTATAAATCTGTTTACCTTTGATTTGCTGTGAACATAATGAGCTAAACCCTTTTGGCTAGGGGGAATTTCAAAGCCATGAATATATTTGCAATATGAATTGATCACCTTCAGTTGTGATTTCATAAATTGTGAATGCAATTTGCTTAACTGTTTGATTCAGAACTTATTCTTGTATGTTGATTAAGGATGCATACTTAGTTTGCATGCTTGAATTTGATGCTAGAATATAAGGGAGTTTCACCTAATTGTTATGAACTTATATTCACAAGTAGTGAAGGTCGCTGGTCACGATCATGTTAAGTAAATTCCTGGCAGGAGTATCATGCGCTTTCATAGTTACGAATGCCTTGTCAATGCTTATGATTTTCATAGAGCTTAATGATCTTTAGTTGTATCTCTATTATGCGCTTTCATGTAGGGAACTTTTGAAGAATAATTTGATTGCGATGCGCTATTTCCGTCCAATTCAATGACAAAAGGAAAATCTGAGGGTTAATTTAAGCGTACCTAATTAATCTGGGGTGTTGAGTTTCATGGTTTATCGAATGAACAACTGAAAATTGATTTGTATGCAAGTGTGTCATGTGTGGAGAAAAACCTTCTAGCTAGCCCATCATCCATCCAATTCACCAAATTCGTCCAAATCTGTTTAGTTTTGGTTTCTGTTTTGTTTTTAGCTTAATTTCGTCCAAAACCCAATCCCCCTTTACTTTCTTGTGCTAGATTAGTTAAAAGTTTGTTTAAATCTGTCCAATTTAGTGTTTTGAGTCTTTTTTGTTGTTTTAAGCTGTTTTAAGTCTTTTAAGTTTGTTTTGAGTCTTGTGAGTCTTGTTAAGTGTTTTTAACTTTGTTTTTATGTTTTTGAGTTAGTTTAGAGGTTTTAGCAAGCCCTCCTAATCCCCGGTCCAGAACGATCCCTACTTATACATATACTACAATTGTCAAAAGAGGGTTTAATTTGTGTGCTTATATATTTTGCATCAAATTTTTGGCGCCGTTGCCGGGGATTAGCAACTTTGCTAATCCCTTGTTTCTTTGTCGTGTATTTTTTCTTAGTTTCTGACTTTGTTTTGATTTCTTGTTTTCTTTAGCTAATCCCCTTCGTTTTTGTTTGTGTCTTTTACTTTCGATATTTGATTTAGTTTTACTTCTTTGATTTCAGGATTTGGAGAATCAAGAGATGGATTTTGCAAACATTCAAGCTCAATTGGCAAATCTTACTTCTCAATTGTCCCAGATTGCCGAAACAACCACAATGCACACTGCTCAAGCTCATCAACATCCTCAATTCACTGCAAACGGAGATGCTTGGGGTTATCAAGGCCATAGCCAATCATGGGACAACATGTTTTCCAACGCTTACAATTCGGATTGGAGAGATTATTCAGATTATATGTCGGAGGAACCTCAACAATTCCAACATGGTGGAAATTGGCAGCAAGAAGAGGAGTTTTATTCAAGACCTATGCAGCCACCACAGCCTCCCCCACAACAACTCCAATCGAATTCAAGTATGTTCGTGAATTATGATGAAATTCTTAATGTACTAACTTCTTTCACGCAGGGCTCACACCAAGAAGGATGTTGGCAGCCATCAGAGGAGTTCTATACAATGCCATACGAACCACCACAGCCTCAACCATATTCGGCCCAACCAAGTTTAGGTTCGTCAATGGATAATGATAAAGTTCTTAAGTTACTCACATCTTTATCTCAGGGACAAGAAAATCAAAACAAAAGGGTGGACCATCTGGAAAAGCAAATTGGGCAGATTGCAGAGCTCATGGTACAAATTCAAGAACAACGTGAACTCTCCAACTCAACTATTGTCAATTCAATGGGAGACTTTGAAATTCCTGAAGTTATCACTTTGGAAAGTGCTATGGAGGTTGGAGCTGAACTAAAAACGTCCAAACATAGCCTAGAAGTGGATGAGGAGCTGCTGATTGAGGAGGAGGAAGAAGACACGCCCACAGCAAGGGAAGAACAACCCTTGCCGCAGCCCCCTAAGCCCTCTCAACCACCCACCACAAGTAAGGACGTCCCAAATTCAATTCATTCTAATGTTATTCCTCCGAATGCACATTTTCCTCGCAGATTTTTAATTCCCAAGACAGATGAGAGTGAAAACGACATTGTGGAAGCCATTCCAAAGGTGCAAATTGATATCCCAATTTTTGGCACACCAAATCAAGTTCCAAATTGTATTGAAGTGTTCGACGAGAATTGTACATCAAGAAGAATGATTCAAGAGCAAGAAGTGGCTGGAGCATATGAAGAATGCATCAAAGAGGATGTTCATGAGACAACAAAGCCCAAAGAAGTTCAATTTTAGGACACGGACAAGTCCCAACCATCAGAGTAAATCTGGCCAAATACAACATTCCTGAAACGTTCACAGATGTGGTGTTTGTAATTGAGTTCTTATCGGACAAAGCAAGTAAGCCATCTTCTCCAATTTCAATTTTGTTTTCTACAAACTTGCTGATTTTAATGATTCAGGCACCCACACTAGAATTTAAACCATTGCCAGATCATTTCAAGTATCACCTTCCATTCAAAGATCAATTCCATGTCGTGGCCTCCAATGAAGCTTAATTGGAGGTATCGTCCGGCTGCAAGACGTTAAAGCAAGCGCTTCTTGGGAGGCAACCCATGCATTCAACAAAGGAGGGCCTAGGACTCACTCCAATTCCAGATTTGCATTCCTAAACCCTTCTCTTTGTTGTTGTTTCTATACTGCCATGTTTAGTTTGTTTATTTGTTGTTTGTTAGTTTGCTTGTTTTTCTGTGAGTTTATGCTTGAAACATTGAGGACAATGTTTGATTTAAGTGTGGGGGGGTAACAAAGTGTTTTTGATGCAAATTCGTGGGATTCTATCACCCATTACTTCTAAAGTTGTTTCTTACTGTTTTTAAGTGTTTTTAAGCTGTTTTGGAGTGTTTTAGTATGTCTTGACATAAAAATCCGAAAATCTCATAAAATTTTGAAAAATTGTTTTGAAAAACCCAAAAAGAGTTTTTTTTGTGTTGTTTTTGGTGTGTTTGTGTCTTAGGTACCTTCCAACACAATAATGAGGATTTGGTTTTTAATTACATGACTGTTAAAGAGAGTTATAAACATGGATGAAAGTTTGATTTACTCTTTGGTTTATGCTTGGTTGTGGTTATAATTTATGAATTCACATGCAATCAAAAAGGAAAAAAAATCAGTTTTTGTGACATGCTTGAAGGAAGGAACTCAAATTAACCCTACATCCCTGTGAGTGATGTGAGAATTACTTGACACTGAAATTAAAACCCTATCGACGTAGTATATGAAAGTAGGGATCGTTTAAGGCAGGGGATTAGAAGGGATGCTAATCTATACAAATTAAACTCTAAAACACTAAAACTGGACTCTAGACAATGAAAACAGGTATTATGGGTCAATCTGAACGAATTTTAACTTCAAACAACTTAAAACAACCTAACTTGACTCAAACAAACCAAAACAAACTTAAAACAACAAATAAAACTCAACTAGACAGATTCTAGACACTAGAGACTCAAAACAGGCTAAATAGACTCAAAACAACAAAACTAACTTAAACAGACTCAAAACAGGTTCTAAGGGGTGAATTGGATGACTTTTGGACTAGTTAGACTCAAAACACTAAAAGGGGACAGATTTGGACGAATTTAAGCAAACTAAGACTCAATTAAGAACTAAGGGGGTTTTTGGACGAATTAAGCAAAACTAAACATATTTAAGCAAACAAAGTAAATTCAAAGAGATAAAGGTGAATTCAGGGGTAAAAACTAGTTAGAGGGTTCCTCTCCACACATGAACATATGCATATGAATTGATTTCCAGTTATTCTTTCGATAAACCATGAATGACAATGCTTTGAATTAATTGTAATGCACTAATCAATTCCCAGATTTCCCTAAGTTTATTGAATTGAATGGATAACGCATCACAACCAAATTATTCTTATCAAGTTCCCTAACTATGGAATACGCATGATAGAGATACATATCAAAGATCATTAAGTTCCTTGGAAATCATAAACATTGACAAGGCATTCATAACTATGGAATACGCATGTTACTCTTGCCTAGGATTTACTTAACACAATTGTGACTAGCAATCTTTACTACTTGTGAATATAAGTTCCTAACGATTAGGTGAAATTCCCATATATCCTAGCATCAAATTCATGCATGCAAACTAAGTATGCATCCTTAATCAACACACAAGAACAAGTTCTTAATAAAACAGTTAAGCAAACCACATTCACAATTTATGAAACAATAACTGAAGGTAATCAATTCATATCAAACATATGTCCATGGCTTTGATTCCACCTCTAACTACAACGGAATTAGTTCCACATGTTCAACATAATTGAAAAGCAAGTTAAATTAAACATGAAGATCAAACAAGAGAAGAAAGAACTCCAAGAAACTCCAATGGTTGCACGGCAAGCCTTCTCTTCTCTTCTCTGCGGCAAAGTATGGTTTCCTGAATATATATGGGGGTGGTTGGATGGTATGGTGCGGCAGAGGGTGAATTAGGTCAGAAACTATGGAGAATGGTGAGGGAAGGGTGCAGCAGAGAGTGGTGGGTGATTTCTGGCGTGAATGATGTATATGGAGGGTGGTGAAACCTGCGGCAATCCTCTAAACTTGTATATATAGGCACCACAAACCCTAGGGTAATCAGATTAGGGCTAGGACTCAGCATAAACAAGGAATTAGGGCCCTAGGTGCGGCAGAAATTGTGAATCCATTAGGAAAAAGGATTGTGGCCCAATTGATTTCTGAAAAGGATTTGTAGAACCCAAATCCACAAGGAAAAGGCTTAATAAGTTAGAATCCAAGAGGGAATGGGAGTGAGAAGGCACGGCACAAAAGGATAAGGCAGGGAGCCTTGCAAGGCAAGGAAAAGACCTTCTAGAAAGAAGGGAGGTGCCACTTTTGTAGGAGAATGGATAAGACTTCTAGAAATCAGGTTTTAAGTCCCCTAAACTGAAGAAAACAGGTTTGGATAAGATTAGGATAAGATAAGGTAAGGATTGGGTAAGATAAGATAAGATAAGGTTGTTTTGGATAATGTTTTGGATAATTCTCCTTCTTTTGAGCTGATTCCTTATCTTCTTTATCTTTGACTTCTTTCTTCCATCTTCTTAGCTGATTTCAAGCCTTTATATCTTCAATTTCGTCCATCAACTTGCCTCCATGCTTGCACTACCCAATCTTGGCCCAAAAATGCTCTAGAATGCTCCAAATTGTTTCTTTTTGCCATCTTGACACTTTGAACCTACAAACACACGAAAATAGCTTAAAATACAAAATTAACTAAGAACTAACAATGTAAATGCATGAAAACAAGCTAACTAAGTCGCATAAATATGCTCCTATCAGTGAGACTTGAGCCTAAACGTTCTTTGGAGAGTTGATAATCTGTGCATTCTTGTTTTCTAAAGTTGTTGCAAGTTTCTATTTGTGGAGGTTTCCAATTTTGGGGTTTCCAAAACATGTAGGTTGCCTAATTACTCATTCTAGAAGCCCAAAACCGTGCCTAACACATTCCCCTTTTGTTTCAATCCTTGCTGCACAAGGGAGAGGTTTTCTTGCCTATTTTCTGCCCAAAAATACTTTCCCTTTCTCTTACAAATCAATGCCACACCTTCTTTCCCTTTCTCTCTTAATTTCTGACCTTTAAAACACATTCCTTTTCTCTCTTACATATTCTGCCGAATTTCACATTCCTATTTCTCTTTAAATTCTGATTCTTTCTTACCTATTAAATTGTGGAACCAAAATAGCTAAGTATTGAACCTTTCCTATTATTTTCTGATTGCCTTTCAACCCTAGCCCTATAAATAAAGCCATCCGCACCATTTAGTCTCTCAGGGCCCTGAACAGATTCTCTACACAATTTCTGCCGAAAATCCACCATCCACCCTTCACCATAACTCACCTATACCCATCCACCACCACAATTCATCACTAAAACCTTCAAACAAACCTTGTGCCGCAGAAAAGGAGAAGAATGAGAGCTTTTGGACGTTCTGGCATTCAAGTTTGGATTGTTGGAGCATTCTAGGTGTTTTCTTTCTTTTGTTTTCAATGTATAAATCTGTTTACCTTTGTTTTGCTGTGAACATGAGGAGCTAAACCCTTTTGGCTAGGGGGAATTTAAAAGCCATGAATATATTTACAATATGAATTGATTACCTTCAGTTGTGATTTCATAAATTGTGAATGCAATTTGCTTAACTGTTTGATTCAGAACTTATTCTTGCATGTTGATTAAGGATGCATACTTAGTTTGCATGCATGAATTTGATGCTAGAATATAAGGGAGTTTCACCTAATCGTTATGAACTTATATTCACAAGTAGTGAAGGTCGTTGGTCACGATCATGTTAAGTAAATTCTTGGCAGGAGTATCATGCGCTTTCATAGTTATGAATGCCTTGTCAATGCTTATGATTTTCATAGAGCTTAATGATCTTTAATTGTATCTCTATTATGCGCTTTCATGTAGGGAACTTTTGAAGAATAATTTGATTGCGATGCGCTATTTCCGTCCAATTCAATGACAAAAGGAAAATCTGAGGGTTAATTTAAGCGTACCTAATTAATCTGGGGTGTTGAGTTTCATGGTTTATCGAATGAACAACTGAAAATTGATTTGTATGCAAGTGTGTCATGTGTGGAGAAAAACCTTCTAGCTAGCCCATCATCCATCCAATTCACCAAATTCGTCCAAATCTGTTTAGTTTTAGTTTCTGTTTTGTTTTTAGCTTAATTTTGTCCAAAATCCAATCCCCCTTTACTTTCTTGTGCTAGATTAGTTAAAAGTGTGTTTAAATCTGTCCAATTTAGTGTTTTGAGTCTTTTTTGTTGTTTTAAGCTGTTTTAAGTCTTTTAAGTTTGTTTTGAGTCTTGTGAGTCTTGTTAAGTGTTTTTAACTTTGTTTTTATGTTTTTGAGTTAGTTTAGAGGTTTTAGCAAGCCCTCCTAAACCCCGGTCCAGAACGATCCCTACTTATACATATAGTACATTTGTCAAAAGAGGGTTTAATTTGTGTGCTTATATATTTTGCATCAGTTAGCCAATACCCCTAGCCCCGTTACAACCCTATACTTCAATCTTGAGTGTTGTGTGTTTTAATATGTGGAGTTTGGGATTGGTATGAGCATATGGTATCCCTGGTTCTCGCGTCTAAGTAGTAGCATTCCATTCATGAGATCATATCTATACATGCTTAATAACTCCAGAAATTGCTTTCTTTGTTATAAACATATGTGAGTGTTCGTTTCCATGTTTACATCAATCTTCTCACATATACCTACTGTAGGGAGTGTAGTTAGAAAATCTGAGTGAAAATAAGAGTGTACCTAGTGAGGAATTGAGTGAATTCTCTAAGGCATGTTACTACATTCAAAACATTGTTTTAATTGGTTGAATGCGAGCTAATGAATGGTGACTATGATTAAGTATGTACTAAAGGGTGGGGATGACTAAAATCTATGGTTATGATGATCTTGAATATGTCGTGTGTGTTGGAAATCCCTGAGGTGAACGTTGGAAGGTTTAGTTTGTTTGGTGTTTGTTTGGTTTTGTTTTGTTTCATTTTGCTTGAGGACTAGCAAAAGCTAAGTGTGGGGGAATTTGATAGGAGCATATTTATGCGACTTAGTTAGCTTGTTTTCATGCATTAATGTCCTTAGTTCTTAGTTAATTTTGTATTTTAAGCTATTTTCGTGTGTTTGTAGGGTATAAGTGTCAAAATGGCAAAAAGAAGCAGTTTGGAGCATTCTAGAGCATTTTTGGGCCAAGATTGGGTAGTGCAATCATGGAGGCAAGTTGATGGACGAAATTGAAGATACAAAGGCTTGAAATCAGCTAAAAAGAGGGAAGAAAGAAGTCAAAGATAAAGAAGATAAGAAATCAGCTATAAAGAAGGGTAATTATCCAAAACATTATCCAAACTACCTTATCTTATCCAAACCTTATCTTATCTTATCCTAATCTTATCCTACCTTGTTTTCAGCTACAAAAGAGATTTAATTTCAGTTTAGGAGACTTAAAACCTGATTTCTAGAAGTTCTATCCCTTGTCCTAAAAATCTGGCACCTAAACCCTTCTAGAATCCTTTTTCCTTGCCTTGCAAGGTATTCCCTGCCCTTATCCTCTCTACACATCCCTTCGCATCTCTACCATTCTAAATACCTTCCACCACCCATCCATACGAATTCTACACACCTCTACACATCTCAGCCATTCCAAACACCATTCACAAACCCTAAAACCACTTGTGCCGCAGCCTTGCAAGGAGGAAGGAGAGGAGGAGCAGCTTTGGAGTGTGTTGCACCCAATCTGGAGTGTTGGGCGTTCTTAGGTGTTTTCTACCTTATGTTTTCGTTGATTAATTTAATTTTCCTTTGTTTTGCTGTAATCATGAGAGGCTAAATTCGTTTTTAGCTAGAGGCTACTTTGAAACCATGATTTTGTGTGTGATATGACTTGATAAATTTCAGTTACAGATTCTTGAAGTATGAATGCAATTGGCTTAACTGTTTGAATTAGAACTTATTTCTGTTTGTTGATTGAGGGTCGACACTTAATTGGCATGCATAAATTTGATGCTAGGATATAAGTGAGTTTCACATAATCGCTACAAACTTATGTTCACAAGTAGTAAAGGTTGCTGGAACAATCGTGTTAAGTTCAATTCTTGGTGTGAGTAACATGATGTCATAGTTATGAATGCCTTGTCAATGCTTATGATTCTCAATGAGCGTAATGATCTCTGATTGTGTCTCTATTATGATGTCATGTAGGGAAATTGATGAGAATAATTTGGTTGTAGATGAGTTGTCCGTCCAATTCAATGAAATTAGGAGAATCTGAGGGTTAATTAGTGATTGACACGGTTAATCTGGGGCATTGTCATTCGTAATTCAATGAAAACGTAACTGGAAATCAAGTTATATGCATATAAGTCATGTGTGGATAAGGAAACCTCTAGCTAGTTCACCATCCATCCTAAAAACCCAATTTCGTCTAAATCTGCCTAGTTTAAAGTCTTTGTTAGTTTTAACTTAGTTTCACTCTAAAACCAATCCCCCTTCACTTGTTTGAGTCTAATTAGTTAGAATCTGTCTTAGTTTGTGTTTTTGTGTGTTTTGAGTCAAGTTTAGTTCAATTTTCGTCCAACGTTGTGTCTAGTGTCTAGAATCTGTCCAATTAGTGTTTTTAAGCAGTTTTGAGTGTTTTGAACCTGTTTTGAGTCTTACTAGTCTATTTAGAGTCCTTTGAGTCTTTTCAAACGTTTTAAACTTTGTTTTTATGTTTTTGAGTCAGTTTGTGTTAGATTAGCAAGCCCTCCTAATCCCCGGTCCAGAACGATCCCTACTTGCATTTATACTACAATTGATAACAAAAGGGTTTAATTTGTGTGCTTAACTTTAATCACATCATGACTAGCAACCTTTACTACTTGTGAATATAAGTTCATAACGATTAGGTGAAACTCCCTTATACTCTAGCATCAAATTCATGCATGCAAATTAAGTGTCGACCCCCAATTAACACACATAAACAAGTTTTAATAATTCAGATAAGTAAGTTAAATTCTAGTCTTAAGAAGCAATAACTGGACGTAATCAATTCATATATAACATATAATCATGGCTTCAAATTGACCTCTAACTATAAAGAAATTAGTTCCTCATGTCCACAATTAAACAAAGAAAACTTAAATTAAACATTGAGATAAAGATAGAAAACACCTAGAAACGCTCCAGATTTCTTTCTTCCTTCCTTTGCAAAGATGCGGCACAAGAGGGTGTATGGCTGATTGTAGTGTAAAGATGTGTGAATGATAGATGGTGGTGTCTTGAATGGTGCAGCAAAAGGGTATATTTATAGGGGGAGCTGCGGCACAAACATTTAGTGTAGGAAAAGGACTGCAAAACATAGTTTGTGTAGGAAAATAATAACATAATCCTAAGGGGAAAAGGTTATGTAATCCCAGCAGGAAATAGGACATCAACAACCCCAAAAACCAAGGGGATTTAGGACAAAAAGGTGCGGCTGAATCATGAATCTAGAAGGTTTGGGAAAGGATTAGGATAAGATAAGATAAGATAAGGTTGGTTTGGATAAGATAAGGTTGGATAAGGTTTTGGATAATTCTCCTTCTTTGTAGCTGATTCCTTATCTTCAATGACTTGAATTTGATTTCTTCAACTCTTTTGCACATTCCTAGACTCTCTTGAACTTCAAATTCGTCCATCCACCTTGCTCCATACTTGTGATATCCATTCTTGGCCCAAAACTGCTCTAAAATGCTCCAAATTGCACTTTCTTGCATACTTTGTCTTTAGAACCTGAAATTGCACGAAAATGACTTAAGACACTGTAATAAGCAACAAATAACTAAGTAAATGCAAGAAAACACACTAACTAAGTCGCATAAATATGCTCCTATCACAAGTCAAAACCAATTTTCGTCCAAAGTTGTCCCTAGAGTCTGTTTTGAGTCATTCTAGTCATTTTTGAGTATTTTCAGTTTGTTTTGCATTCTTTGAGTCTAGTTTAGTGTTTTAAACTTAGTTTTACATTTTTGAGTTAGTTTCAAGTGTTTTAGCAATCCCTCCTAATCCCCGGTTTAGAACGATCCCTACTTACATATATACTACAGTTGTCAACAAGAGGGTTTAATTTGTGTGCTTATTTATTTCACATCAAATTTTTGGCGCCATTGCCGGGGATTAGCAACTTTGCTAATCCCTTGTTTCTTTTTCGTGTGTTTTTGTTTCAGTTTCTGACTTTGTTTTGTTTCTTGTTTTTAGGTACTAGTTTATGACTCGGAGTTCTCAAACCGTTCGTAAGAATATCTTGGACTTTGACGACAATTTTGAGAGGACTTTGAGAAGGCAGAGAAACCAACAAGAATCTAATCCACCTAGCCTTGAACCTTAGCTTGAAGAACACGTGCTAGAAGAGGAAGAAGACTCCACGGCAAGGAATTTAGAAGAACCACAAGCCATGGCAGCTGACATTCGAACAATTAAGGAGCTTTATGCCTCGGGATTAGACAATGCTACACCTTTTGCATCCAATACCCTAGGGCGGCTGAAGACAAGACCGATGAGTTCGAATTGAAGTCTAGTTTGCTGCACCACATTCCCAAATTCCATGGGCTGTCCATGGAAGATCCGAACAAGCATCTGAAAGAGTTTGAAGTGGTGTGTTCAAGCATGATAGGAGCATATTTATGCGACTTAGTTAGCTTGTTCTTGTGCATATTTATGCATGAAGGTGCATTTTGGAGCCTTCTGGAGCAAAAGGAATGGACGAAATTGAAGACTTGAAGATGTTAGGATTTCTAATTGACGAAGGATTCCTACTTGAAGTAGGAAGTTAGGCCAAGGTTTCCTATTTTGGTTTGACCTTTCCTAATCCTAAATATTCCTAAGTTCCAGCAACATTGAAGGCCTTATATGCATTCTAGACACAAACCAAAGGTTCTAGAACACTTTCCACCCTTGCCGCACCTAAACCCTTCTAGAATTCTTTTTCCTTGCCTTGCAAGGCATTCCCTTGCCCTTATCCTCTCAGCCGCACCTCTCAAGCCCTTTCCCTCTTGGATTCTGATTTGTTAGGCCCTTTTCCTTGTGGATTTAGGTTCTACAAATCCTTTTCAGAGATTAATTGGACCACATTTCCTTTTCCAAATTTAATGCCGCACCCTAGGCCTTTATTCCTTAATTTTCTGTTAAGTCCAAGTACCAATCTGATTTCTCTAGGGTTTTGAGATGCCTATATATATATACATATTTTAGGGTTGTGCCGAAGGGACCACCATTCACCACAGAAATTCATTCAGCCGCACTCCATCCACCTTTCTACACATCCAAACACAATTCCAGCCATCCTTCTTCCCTTGCCGCAACTCACATCCAACCTAAAACCATCTCTGACCCTTTGATAGGGGCATATTTATGCACCTTAGTTGTGACATCCTACATCGCCCAGGGGAGTGATCCTTAAATGTATATTCTCATCCTTACCTAGCACGAGGCCTTTTGGGAGCTCACTGGCTTCGGGTTCCGTAGGAATTCCGAAGTTAAGCGAGAAGGGGGCTAGAGCACTCCTATGATGGGTGACCCACTGGGAAGTTGCTCGTGAGTTCCCAGAAACAAAACCGTGAGGGAATGGTAAGCCTAAAGCGGACAATATCATGCTACGGTGGTGGAGCGGGCCTGGGAAGTGATTCGCCCCGGGCCGGGATGTGACATTTGGTATCAGAGCCAAACCCTGACCGCGTGTGTGCTGACGAGGACGTCGGGCCCCTAAAGGGGGTGGATTGTGACATCCCACATCGCACAGGGGAGTGATCCTTAAATGTATATTCTCATCCTTACCTAGCACGAGGCCTTTTGGGAGCTCACTGGCTTCGGGTTCCGTAGGAATTCCGAAGTTAAGCGAGAAGGGGGCTAGAGCACTCCTATGATGGGTGACCCACTGGGAAGTTGCTCGTGAGTTCCCAGAAACAAAACCGTGAGGGAATGGTAAGCCCAAAGCGGACAATATCATGCTACGGTGGTGGAGCGGGCCCGAGAAGTGATCCGCCCCGGGCCGGGATGTGACATTAGTTAGCTTGTTCTTGTGCATTTATGTTGTTTTTCCTTAGTTAAAGTAGTCTTTTAAGCTAGTTTGATGTATTTTCAGGTTCTAAGGGCAAAGTATGCAAAAGGATGCATTTTGGAGCACATTTGAGCTTGGAATGGATATCACAAGATTGGAGCAAGATGGATGGACGAATTTGAAGTTTAAGAGAGGCTAGGAATGTGCAAAAGAGTTGGAGAAATAAATTCAAGTCAAAGAAGATAAGGAATCAGCTACAAAGAAGGAGCATTATCCAAAACTACCTTATCTTATCCTTATCTTATCTTATCTTACCATGCCTTATCTTATCCTATCCTAATCCTTTCCTAACTTAATTCCTGCTGTAAAAGGGTTTTAATTTCACTTTAGGACACCTTATCCTTGTTCTATAAGCATGCCGCACCTAGCCTTCTAGAACATCTGATTTCCTTGCCTTGCAAGGCTTTCTAGAAGCCTTATCCCTCCTTATCCAAACCTGCCGCACCTTAGGCCTTTTTCCATTAGAAATCTGATTGTTTTAGACCTATTTCTGGATGGATTTGGCTTTCTAGAAGTCCTAATCTGATTTACCTAGGGTTTTTGGTGCCTATATATATATATATATTTCTACATCCTTTGCCGCAGGTACCACCCTCCATATACTTCATTCACGCCATCTACACTACACACATCCCTTGCCGCAGCCTTCATCACCACATCACCATACTTCCTGACCTTGCCGCACCATCCATTCCCCCTAAACACTACTACACCACTCCATATCCTTCCACCCATACACCTAAGCCCTAAACCTGTCCCGAGTCCTTGTGCTGCAGCAAAGAAGAGGAGAAGAAGCCTGGGACATTCATGCCATTCAAGTTCGAATAGCTGGAAGTTTTAGGTGTTTCCTTTCCTTTGATTTCGATGTTTAAATTCAATACTCTTTGTTTTGTACGTATGAGGAACTAAACCCCCTTTGGCTAGTGGGGGATTCGAAACCATGTTTATGCTTGCTATATGATTTGATTGCTCTAGTTGTGATTCATAAATTGTGATTTCAATTTACTTATCTGTTTGAACTAAAACTGAGTTGTGTATGTTGGTTAAGAGGGCCCGCTTAGTTTGCATGCATAAATTGAATGCTAGGATATAAGGGAATTTCACCTAATCGTTAGGAACTTATATTTGCAAGTAGTAAAGGTTGTTGATCACAATCGCGTTAAGTAAATTCTTGGCATAAGTTTCATGCAATTCATAGTAACGAATGCCTCGTCAATGCTTATGGTTTTCGTAGAACTTAATGATTCTTGCTTGTATCTCTATTATGCAATTCATGTAGGGAACTTGTGGGGAATGCTTTGGGTTGTCGTATGCAATCATCCAATTCAATAACGTTAGGAAAATCTGGGGGTTAATTAGTGCAATTCACGGTTAATCTGGGGCGTTGAGAATCCATGGTTTATTGAAAAGCAACTAGAAATCGTTTTGTATGCAAGTGTGACATGTGTGGAGAGGAACCCCTTAGCTAGCCTTCCATCCATTCACTTTAACCAATTTCGTTTTACAATCTGTTTTGTTTTACAAAGTTTTTGTTTTGTTTTCAAATTCGTCAAAACCAATTCCCCCTTTATTTTGAAGTGTCAAATTAGTTAGAAATCAATTTAGTTTGTGTTTTTAAGTGTCTTGAGTCAAGTTATAAACTGTTTTCGTCCAAATTCTTCCTTCGTGCTCAAAACTGCCCAGAAAGTGGTTTTAAGGCAGTTTTGAGTGTTTGTTTGCTGTTTTGAGTCTTTTGGTTTGTTTTAGTGTTTTAAAGTATAGTTTTGCATTCTTTGAGTCTAGTTTAGTGCTTTAACTTTGTTTTTACGTTTTTGAGTCAGTTTTCAAGTGATTTAGCAATCCCTCCTAATCCCCGGCCTAGAACGATCCCTACTTACATACTTTGCTACAATTGATAAAAAGAGGGTTTAATTTGTGTGCTTATATATCTCGCATCAAATTTTCTGATTATGTTGAGAAGATCATTGAAGTTTTTATGGATGATTTTAGCGTTTTTGGTGATTCTTTTGATAGTTGCTTGCATAATCTCAGTTTGATCTTAAAACATTGTGTTGAAACTAACCTTGTTCTTAATTGGGAAAAGTGTCATTTCATGGTTAAACAAGGCATAGTTTTAGGTCATATAATCTCTGAAAACGGTATTGAGGTTGATAAGTAAAAGATAGATCTTGTACGTCACTTACCCTCTTCGACTTCGGTTAGAGAGGTTCGTTCTTTTCTTGGCCATGCAGGTTTAAATCGTAGGTTTATCAAAGATTTCTCAAAGGTTGCACAACCTCTTTGCCGTCTCCTACAAAAAGAAGTGGCGTTTGAATTCACCAAGGAGTGCACGGCATCATTCAACCAACTCAAGGAGTTGTTGACCACGGCACCCATTATTGTTCCCCCGGATTGGAGCCTACCTTTCGACCTTATGTGTGATGCGTCCGATTACGCTTTAGGGGCTGTTTTGGGACAAAGAAAGGACAAGAGGCAGCATGTCATCTACTATGCCTCACGGACGTTGAATGATGCACAATTAAACTATTCCACTACGGAAAAAGAACTTCTTGCCGTTGTTTTTGCTTTAGATAAGTTTAGATCATATCTAATTGGTACTAAAGTAATTGTTTTCACTGACCATGCAGCGTTGAAGTATTTGCTCACCAAAAAGGAGGCCAAGCCCCAGCTAATTCGTTGGATGTTGCTACTTCAAGAGTTCGACATCGAGATTCGTGACAAGAAGGGAAGTGAAAACGTGGTGGCTGACCACCGAAGCCGAATGGTGCATAATGAGGAGTCCCTACCCATTACCGAGACATTCCCCGATGAACAATTGCTGTCCATAAAGGTTAGTGAGCCTTGGTATGCCGATTTGGTTAACTTTTTGGTGTCAAAACGAATTCCAAGCACTTTCACTAGGCACCAACGTGATAAACTTATACATGATGCACGGTTTTATGTGTGGGATGATCCATATTTATGGAAATTTTGCCCTGATCAAATTGTACGTCGATGTGTGCACGATTCTGAATTTTATTCAATTCTGAGTTTTTGTCATACATATGCATGTGGAGGGCACTTTGGCACACAAAGAACAGCCCTCAAAGTGTTACAATGTGGATTCTATTGGCCTAGTATTTTTAAAGATGCTAGAACTTTTTGTTTAACATGTGATAAATGCCAAAGAATGGGTAATATTAGTGCAAAGGACCAAATGCCGCAGGTTTCTATCCTAAATGTTGAAATTTTTGATGTTTGGGGTATTGATTTTATGGGTCCCTTTCCATCATCGTATGGTTTCATGTCTATTTTGCTTGCGGTTGATTATGTGTCGAAGTGGGTGGAAGCAAAAGCCACCCGGACTAATGATTCTAAAGTGGTTGCAGATTTTATTAGAACTAACATATTTGCAAGGTTTGGCATGCCACGAGTGATCATTAGTGATGGAGGGTCACACTTTTGCAACCGGACCATTGAGGCGTTATTGAGGAAATACAACGTCAACCATAAGGTTTCTACACCTTACCATCCTCAAACAAATGGCCAAGCCGATGTTTCCAACCGAGAGATCAAGCAAATACTAGAGAAGACCGTTGGGCCAACAAGGAAGGATTGGAGTTTACGGCTAGATGATGCACTTTGGGCGTATCGTACGGCATACAAAACCCCCATTGGGATGTCCCCCTTTCGGCTTGTCTATGGCAAGCCGTGCCATCTCCCCGTTGAGTTGGAGCACAAAGCTCATTGGGCCGTCAAGAAGTTTAACATGAACCTAGATGAAGCGGGCAGTCATCGGAAATTCCAATTGAATGAGCTTGATGAGATACGGCATGAGGCATACGAGAATGCGAGCATTTACAAGCAAAAGACCAAAGCTTTCCATGACAACATGATCCGTGGGAAATCATTCTCAATTGGGCAGAAAGTACTATTGTTCAATTCCCGTTTACGATTGTTTCCCGGTAAGTTACGTTCTAAGTGGATTGGACCGTTTGTTATTACTAATGTTTTTGTTCATGGTGCAGTCCAAATCCAAAGCTTGAAAACGGGGCATGAATTCAAGGTGAGCGGGCATCGTTTGAAGCCCTATTATGAGAACTTTGTGGAGCAAACCGTGGATGACATCTCCTTGGATGCCGTGGCCTCCCATGAAGCTTAATTGGAGGTTTTGTCCGGCTGTACGACGTTAAAGCAAGCGCTACTTGGGAGGCAACCCATGCATTCAACAAAGGAAGACCTAGGGAGCACTCCAATTCCAGATTTGCGTTCCTAAATCCTTCTCTTTGTTGTTGTTTTCGTTTTTGCCTTGTTTATTGTTGAGTTGCTGTTTTGTTTGTTTGTTGTTTATTTGTGTTAGTTTATGCTTGAAACATTGAGGACAATGTTTGATTTAAGTGTGGGGGGGTAACCAAAGTGTTTTGATGCAAATTCGTAGGGTTTTATCACCCATAACTTCTAATGTTGTTCCTTCCTGGTTTTAAGAGTTTTTAAGCTGTTTTGGTGTGTTTTAGTGTGTTTTGACTCAAAAATCCGAAAATCCCATAAAAATTTGAAAAATTGTTCTTAAAAAAAGAAAAAGCGTTGTTTTTGTGTGTTTGTTTGTGTCTTAGGGTACCTTCCAACACAATGATGAGGATTCGGTTTGTAATTGCATGACTGTTAAAGAGAGTTGTAAACATGGATGAAAGTTTGATTTACTCTTTGGTTTATGCTTGGTTGTGGTTATAACTTATGAATTCACATGCAATCATAAAAGAAAAAAAATCAGTTTTTGTGACATGCTCGAAGGAAGGAACTCAAACTAAAGCTACAACCTTGTGAGACTTAAGCCTAAACGTTTAGTTGGAGAGTTAATAATCTGTGCATTGTTGTTTTCTAAAGTCGTTGCATGATCTCATTATTCTTTGCTTGGTTGCTACTGAAGGCGTTTCATTATTTAGTTCCAAACACTAGAACTCATGCCCAGTTCATTCTAAGCATGTTATTGATTTGCATAACACATATTCAAGATGAAGTTGTGTAGTGACAACCATAGCCAAATTGCCGTATCTCCCTATTTCATTGTGTTTTGTAGGTTTTAACCCCGTTGAGCCTTGTTTAGCCTATGTTCTTTGTTAACCCACATTATCCTCACCTAGCCTAGATTAGGACCATCCATACCTTTGTTCTTGAAGCATAGTAACGCATGACTCAATATGAATTCCTTTTGATCATTGTTTGGCAGAAAATAAGTGTGGGGGAAGTGAGTTTTGTTGTGGGTGTGCCAAAGTCTTGAATGAGGCACGGCAACGAAAAGAAAAAGAAAAAGAAAAAGTTGTGAAAAGAATGAAAAAGGAGTTGAAAAGATGTGAAGAAGAGTTCTCAAGTGTTGTTTGTTGAAGGAAGGGTCCAAAACATTGAATCCGGCCCTAATTGTTGCTTAATCTTCCCTTTGTGTTTAAAAGTTGATTTCTGCATGCTAAAAGGAAATTCTAAGTTCGACTTCATTATTTTGCTTGCTATTTCTTAAGAACGTTTGTTTTCCTATCCTTTCGTTGTTAGCCAACTCCCCAAGCCCCGTTACAACCCTTGACCTTAATCTTGAGTGTTGTGTGTTTCAATTTGGGGAGTTTGAATTTGGTTTGAGCATATGGTGTCACTGGTTCTCGCATCTAAGTAGTAGCGTTCCATTCATGAGATCATATCTAAACAAGTTATTAACTCCGGAAATTGCTTGATATATATATGTGAGCGTTCGTTTTCATATTTTCATCAATCTTCTCACATATAACTAGTGTAGGGTGTGTAGTTAGAAAATCTGATTGAAGATTGAGTGCATATCTTGTAAGGAATTGAGGGAATTCTCTAAGGCATGTTACTACATTCAAAACATCGTTTTAATTGGTTATTTGTGAACTAGTAAGTAGTGACTATGATTAAGTATGTGCTTAAGCGTAAAGATGGCCAAAATATGTGGGAATGATGATTTTTAACATGTCATGTGCATTGGAAATCCCTGAGACAATTGTTGAAAGGTTTAGGTTGTGTTATACTTGTTTTGTTTCGTTTTGTTTACTTTGTTTCGTTTTGTTTTGCTCGAGGACTAGCAAAAGCTAAGTGTGGGGGAATTTGATAGGGGCATATTTATGCACCTTAGTTAGCTTGTTCTTGTGCATTTATGTTGTTTTTCCTTAGTTAAAGTAGTCTTTTAAGCTAGTTTGATGTATTTTCAGGTTCTAAGGGCAAAGTATGCAAAAGGATGCATTTTGGAGCCTTTTGGAGCACATTTGAGCTTGGAATGGATATCACAAGATTGGAGCAAGATGGATGGACGAATTTGAAGTTTAAGAGAGGCTAGGAATGTGCAAAAGAGTTGGAGAAATAAATTCAAGTCAAAGAAGATAAGGAATCAGCTACAAAGAAGGAGCATTATCCAAAACTACCTTATCTTATCCTTATCTTATCCAAACCTTATCTTATCTTACCATGCCTTATCTTATCATATCCTAATCCTTTCCTAACTTAATTCCTGCTGTAAAAGGGTTTTAATTTCACTTTAGGACACCTTATCCTTATTCTATAAGCATGCCGCACCTAGCCTTCTAGAACATCTGATTTCCTTGCCTTGCAAGGCTTTCTAGAAGCCTTATCCCTCCTTATCCAAACCTGCCGCACCTTAGGCCTTTTTCCATTAGAAATCTGATCGTTTTAGACCTATTTCTGGATGGATTTGGCTTTCTAGAAGTCCTAATCTGATTTACCTAGGGTTTTTGGTGCCTATATATATATATATATTTCTACATCCTTTGCCGCAGGTACCACCCTCCATATACTTCATTCACGCCATCTACACTACACACATCCCTTGCCGCAGCCTTCATCACCACATCACCATACTTCCTGACCTTGCCGCACCATCCATTCCCCCTAAACACTACTACACCACTCCATATCTTTCCACCCATACACCTAAGCCCTAAACCTATCCCGAGTCCTTATGCCGCAGCAAAGAAGAGGAGAAGAAGCCTTGGACATTCATGCCATTCAAGTTCGAATAGCTGGAAGTTTTAGGTGTTTCCTTTCCTTTGATTTCAATGTTTAAATTCAATACTCTTTGTTTTGTACGTATGAGGAACTAAACCCCCTTTGGCTAGGGGGGGATTCGAAACCCTGTTTATGCTTGCTATATGATTTGATTGCTCTAGTTGTGATTCATAAATTGTGATTTCAATTTACTTATCCGTTTGAACTAAAACTGATTTGTGTATGTTGGTTAAGAGGGCCCGCTTAGTTTGCATGCATAAATTGAATGCTAGGATATAAGGGAATTTCACCTAATTGTTAGGAACTTATATTTGCAAGTAGTAAAGGTTGTTGATCACAATCGCGTTAAGTAAATTCTTGGCATAAGTTTCATGCAATTCATAGTAACGAATGCCTCGTCAATGCTTATGGTTTTCATAGAACTTAATGATTCTTGCTTGTATCTCTATTATGCAATTCATGTAGGGAACTTGTGGGGAATGCTTTGGGTTGTCGTTGATAGGGGCATAGTTATGCACCTTTGTTAGCTTGTTCTTGTGCATTTATGTTGTTTTTCCTTAGTTAAAGTAGTCTTTTAAGCTAGTTTGATGTATTTTCAGGTTCTAAGGGCAAGTATGCAAAAGGATGCATTTTGGAGCCTTTTGGAGCACATTTGAGCTTGGAATGGATATCATATGCTTGGAGCCAAGAGGATGGACGAATTTGGAGTCCAAATGGAGTTAGGAATATGTTTCAAGGTTGGAGAAATAAATTCAAATCATTGAAGATAAGGAATCAGCTCAAAAGAAGGAGAATTATCCAAAACATTATCCAAAACAACCTTATCTTATCTTATCTTATCCAATCCTTATCCTATCTTAACTAACCTTATCCTATCCTAATCCTTTTCTAATTCAATTCCTGGTACAATAAGGGCTTATTTTCTGATTGGGGGACATTTAATTTAGGATTCTAGAACCCTAAGTCCTTGCCGCACCTAGCCTTCTAGAAAACCTGATTTCCTTGCCTTGCAAGGCTTTCTAGAAGCCTTATCCCTCTTTATCCAAATCTGCCGCACCTTAGGCCCTTTCCCATGAGAAATCTGATTGTTTTGAACCTATTTCTGGATGGATTTGGCTTTCTAGAAGTCCTAATCTGATTCACCTAGGGTTTTTGGTGCCTATATATATATTTCTCCACCCTTTGCCGTGCACACCACCCTCCATATACATCATTCACGCCAGAAATCATCCACCACTCTCTGCCGCACCCTTCCTTCACCATTCTCCATAGTTTCTAACCTAATTCACTACCTGCCGCACCATACATCCATCCTAGCCAATAACCCAACCTTCTACACCATTCATAACCCCCAAAAACTCATCACCAACCCTTGTGCCGCAGCAAAGAAGAGGAGAAGAAGCCTGGGACATTCATGCCATTCAAGTTTGAATTGTTGGAAGTTTAAGGTGTTTCCTTTCCTTTGATTTCAATGTTTAAATTCAATACTCTTTGTTCTGTGAGTATGAGGAACTAAACCCCCTCTGGCTAGGGGGGGAGTCGAAACCATGTTTATGCTTGCTATATGACTTGATTACCTCTAGTTGTGATTCATAAATTGTGATTTCAATTTACTTATCTCTTTGAATTAAACTGATTTGTGTGTGTTGGTTGAGAGTGCACGCTTAATTGTTATGCATAAATCTAATGCTAGGATATAAGGAAGTTTCACCTAATCATTACAGAGTTATATTCACAAGTAGTAAAGGTTGACGATCTCAATTGTGTTAAGTAAATTCTTGGCATAAGTTTCATGCAATTCATAGTAACGAATGCCTCGTCAATGCTTATGGTTTTCATAGAACTTAATGATTCTTGCTTGTATCTCTATTATGCAATTTATGTAGGGAGCTTGTGGGGAATGCTTTGGGTTGTCATATGCAATCATCCAATTCAATAACGTTAGGAAAATCTGAGGGTTAATTAGTGCAATTCACGGTTAATCTGGGGCGTTGAGAATCCATGGTTTATTGAAAAGCAATTACAAATCGTTTTGTATGCAAGTGTGACATGTGTGGAGAGGAACCCCTTAGCTAGCCTTCCATCCATTAATTTAAACCAATTTCGTTTTACAATCTGTTTTGTTTTATAAAGTTTTTGTTTTGTTTTTAAATTCGTCAAAACCAATTCCCCCTTTATTCTGAAGTGTCGAATTAGTTAGAAATCAATTTAGTTTGTGTTTTTAAGTGTCTTGAGTCCAGTTATAACATATTTTCGTCCAAATTCTTCCTTAGTGCTCAAAACTGCCCAGAAAGTGGTTTTAAGGCAGTTTTGAGTGTTTCTTTGCTGTTTTGAGTCTTTTGGTTTGTTTTAGTGTTTTAGAGTTTAGTTTTGCATTCTTTGAGTCTAATTTAGTGTTTTAACTTTGTTTTAAGTTTTTGAGTCAGTTTTCAAGTGATTTAGCAATCCCTCCTAATCCCCGGCCTAGAACGATCCCTACTTACATACTTTGCTACAATTGATAAAAAGAGGGTTTAATTTGTGTGCTTATATATTTCGCATCAAATTTTTGGCGCCGTTGCCGGGGATTAGCAACTATGCTAATCCCTTGGATTGTTATTTTCATTTGGTTTAATTAGATCAGATTCTGACCTTTTTTTTGTTTCTTGTTTTAGGTACTAGTTTATGACTCGGAGTTCTAATCCAGTTCGTGAACATATTCTGGACTTTGACGCCGATTTCGAGTGAGAGTTAAGACGAAAGAGGAAGAATCCAGAACCAAGTGAATCAAGTGCAAGTTCAGAAGCCGAATCTGAATTTGAAGAGGAAGTGGACGACATGGCTATGGACAATCGTACAATCAAAGAGCTTTCAGCCTCAGGACTTGATAATGCCGTGCCCTTATGCATTTAATATCCTAGGGCAGCTCAAGGCAAGACTGATGAGTTTGAATTGAAGTCAAGCTTGCTGCATCACATTCCTAAGTACCATGGGCTGTCTATGGAAGATCCAAACAAGCATTAGAAGGAATTCGAGGTGGTGTGCTCAAGCATGACACCAATCAGCGTAGATGGGAATATTATGATGATGAAGGCCTTTCCCTTTTCTCTCTTGGAAAAGGCAAAGGATTGGTTGTATGAATTGGCCCCCAGAACTGTCAGATCATGGGAGAGCATGAAACGGGCTTTCTTGGAGAAGTTTTTCCCAACTTCTCGAGTCATCCTCCTACGAAAAAGGATAAGTGGAATTCAACAAGAAGCAGGTGAATCTTTTCCTACTTATTATGAACGTTTTAAATCTCTTGTTGCTTCATGTCCACAGCATCAGATGAAGGAGGAACTTCTCCTACAATATTTCTACGAGGTACTTCTACCAATCGAACGTCAAATGCTAGATGCCTCGGCGGGAGGAGCCTTGGTGGACAAGACCCCCACGGCAGCCAAGACATCGATAGCCAATCGAGTGTTGAACGCTCAACAATATGAAGGTGTTGGGCAAAGGAGCACCCCACGGCAACACCAAGTCAATGAGGTAAGTGCCATAACCGAACTTCAAAATCAAATGGCTAACCTTACTACTTTGCTTTCTCAGGTGGTGGAAGGTCCAAAAGTACAAAACGTAGCTTCTTGTGGCGTGTGCTCCATGCAAGGACATCCACAGATAAGTGCCCACAATTGATAGAAAATGGAGGGTGGGAAACCCTCAATGCCGTGGGTTTTGGCAATCAATACCAACCACGTGGTGATCCTTTTTCCAACACTTACAATCCCGGGTGGCGTGATCATCCAAATTTCAAATGGCGAGAACCCCAACATGGCCAACAACAAAGCGGATTTAGGCAACAACCCCCGGGTTTCTATCAAAAGCCGTTGGCACCAACACAAGCCCAAGCACAACCTGCCCAAAACAAATCAGGTTCTTCAATTAATAATGATCAGATTTTTCAATTACTAACTTCTATGGCGCAGGGTATGCAAACTAGGGACAAGAAGGTGGACGAGTTGGAGAAGTAAGTAGGACAGATTGCCGAGTTTATGGGGCAATTTCGGGAGCAAGGCAAGCTGCCAAGTTCAACCGTTGTCAATCCAAAAGGTGGATTCGAATCTGCAAAAGCCATGAGTTTGCGAAGTGGGAAGCAAGTAGGATCTGACCCTAAACCATCCAAATCATGTTCCAACGAGGAGGAAGAGTTGAGAATTGAAGAGGAGGAACAAAGCCCACTCACGGGAAAGGTGGAAACACCTTTGCCGCAAGCCCTAAGTGATCCTAAACCATCCAATTTGTCCAATAGAGGTAAGAACGTGTCAAATTCAGTTCCTACTAATGTTTTTCCTTCGAATGTTCCTTTTCCAAATAGGTTCAAGCAAACAAAGAAAGAAGAAGTTGAAAAGGACATTCTTGAGACGTTTAGGAAAGTTCAAGTCAATATTCCCCTTTTGGATGCAATTAAGCAAGTCCCCAGGAACGCCAAGTTCTTGAAGGAACTTTGCACTAATAGGAGGAGGATTTCGACCAAGGAGGTTGTAAAAGTGGGTGAAAACGTCTCAGCCATCTTGCAACGCAAACTGCCCCCTAAATGCAAAGATCTGGGTAGTTTTACAATTCCGTGTGTTATTGGTAATTCTAGGTTTGAATCTGCCATGTTAGACTTAGGATCTATAAATGTCATGCCGTATTCAATTTATGCATCTATGAACCTAGGAGCGTTGAAAAACGATGGTGTTATCATACAATTGGCCGATAGATCTAATGCCTATCCAAAGGGAATTTTGGAGGATGTTTTGGTGCAGGTTAATCACTTGATATTCCCGGCGGATTTCTACGTGCTTGAAATGGATGAATCGGACCATTCCCCGTCATTGCCCATCCTCCTTGGAAGGCCATTCATGAAAACTGCTTGTACGAAGATTGATTTGTTTAATGGCACTTTGACGATGGAATTTGATGGTGAAGTGATTAATTTCAATCTTTCTGATTCTATGTGACGTGAAATTAAATTGCACTCAAATTTAAACCCTATCAATGTAGTATGTGTAAGTAGGGATCGTTCTAGCCGGGGATTAGAAGGGATGCTAATCTACACTAATTAAACTCTAAAACGCTAAACTAGACTTACAAGACTCAAAACAAACTTAAAAGACTCAAAACAGCTTAAAACAACCAAATAGACTCAAAACAGACACTAGGGAGTTATTTGGACGAATTCTAACTTTAACTTGACTCAAAATGCTAAAAGACACAAAATTAAACAGATTCTAACTAAGTTGACACAAGAAAATAAAGGGGATTGGGTTTTTGACGAATTTAAAGTAAAAACAAACTGATTAAGACACTAAACAAAGGTTGGTACGAATTTGGGTGAATTAAAGGGTGAATGGCTAGCTAGAGGATCCTTCTCCACACATGACATATATGCAACACAAATCGATTTCCAGTTATTCTTTCTATAAACCATGAACGACAATGCCCCAAATTAATCGTGATTGCACGCATTAACCTTCAGATTTTCCTAAGTTCATTGAATTTGGACGTAGCGCCGCAAACCAAATTATTCTTATCAAGTTCCCTATATGACTGCATACTAGAGATACATATCAAAGATCATTAAGCTTTGTGAAAATCATAAGCATTGACATGACATTCGTGACTATGATTGCATGACACTCCTGCCAGGAATTTACTTAACGCGATCGTGACTAGCAACCTCCACTACTTGTAAATATAAGTTTGTAACTATTAGGTGAAACTCCCTTATATTTTAGCATCAAATCCTAGCATGCAAACTAAGTGTCCACCCTTAATCAACATATAAGAATAAGTTTTAATCAAACAGTTAAGCAAATCACATCCACGATTCATGAAATCATAACTGGATGAAATCAATTCATATCACATATATGCTCATAGTTTCGAATTCCCCCCTAGCTAAGAAGGGGTTTAGTTCCTCATGTTCGCAATCAAACAAATATAAATAAAATTAAACATTGAAAACAAAGGATAGAATACACCTAGAAAACGCTCCAGATTTCTTCCTTCCTTCCTTTGCAAAGCTGCGGCACAATGAGTGTGTGGTGGATGGATGTAGGTGAGTTATGGTAGAGGGTGGTGGTCTGAATGGTGCAGCAAAATAGCGTATTTATAGGGCTAGGGATTACTTGGCCTAGGTTGTCAAGGAAAAGGATTTAGGACTCCAAACCAACAAGGAAAATGCCATCTTGAAAGGTTGGGGCGTCAGATTTTTAGGGCCTTCTAGAAAGGGTGTTATTTGGCTGATTTTGACACTTCTAGAAGGGGATAGGTGCAGCACCATTGTAGGAGAGGATAAGGTTCCTAGAAATCAGGTTTTTATGTCTCCTAAACTGAAATTAAAACCCTTTTACAGCAGGAATTAAGTTAGGAAAGGATTAGGATAGGATAAGATAAGGCAAGGTAAGATAAGATAAGGTTAGTTTGGATAAGATAAGGTTGGATAAGGTTTTGGATAATTCTCCTTCTTTGTAGTTGATTCCTTATCTTCTTTGACTTGGATTTATTTCTTCAACTCTTTTGCACATTCCTAGCCTCTCTTGAACTTCAAATTCGTCCATCCATCTTGCTCCATACTTGTGACATCCATTCTTGGCCCAAAACTGCTCTAAAATGCTCCAAATTGCATCTTTTTGCCAACTTTGCCAATTGGACCTGAAAACACACGAAAATAGCTTAAATCACTATAATAAGTAGAAACTAACTAAGAAAATGCAAGGAAACAAGCTAACAAATTCGCATAAATATGCTCCTATCACTATGAAGTGCCCTAGTGAGAATCATTCATGTTTTGCTATTGATATATGATGCGATGTAAAACAGCACACAAATTAAACCCTCTTTTTGACAATTGTAGTATATGTATAAGTAGGGATCGTTCTAGACCGGGGATTAGGAGGGATTGCTAAAACACTTGAAACTGACTCAAAAGCGTAAAAACAAAGTTTAAAACACTAAACTAGACTCAAGGAGTGCAAAACTAAACTCTAAAATACTAAAACAACTCAAAAGACTCAAAACAGCATAAAAACACTCAAAACTGCCTAAAAACACAAACTGGGCAGTTTTGGACTGTAAACACTACTTTGGACGAAAACAGATTTTAACTTGACTCAAGACACTTAAAAACACAAATCAAAACAGATTCTGACTAATCTAATACTTCAAAATAAAGGGGGATTTGATTCTGACGAATTTGAAAACAAAACAAACAGATTGTAAACTAAAACAGATTTTGGACGAATTTGGATAAAATATGAATGATGGGCTAGCTAGAGGGTTCTTCTCCACACATGACACACTTGCACATAAACCAATTTTCAGTTGTTCTTTCGATAAATCATGAAACTCAACACCCCAGGTTAATTAGGTCCGCTTAAATTAACCTTCAAGTTCTCCTTAAGTTATTGAATTGGATGGGAAAGCGCATACAACAATTCAAAGCATTCTTCAAAAGTCCTTTACGTGAACAGCACAATAACGATACAATCAAAGATCATTAAGCATCATGAAAACTATAAGTATTGACGAGGCATTCGTTACTATGATGAGCATGAAACTCCTGCCAAGAATTCATTTAACGCGATCGTTTATAAGCGAACTCCACTACTTGTGAATATAAGTTTGTAACTATTAGGTGAAACTCCCTTATACTCTAGCATCATATTCATGCATGCAAATTAAGTGTGCACTCTTAATAAACATACACAAATAAGTTATCAATCAAGCAGTTAAACAAATTGAATTCACAACTGAAGGTAATCAATTCATATTGCAAGTATGTTCATGGCTTTGAATCTTCCCCTAGCCAAAGGGATTTAGTTCCTCATAATCGCAGAACAAAGAATAACAAGTTTATACATTGAAAACAAAAGAAAGAAAACACCTAAACGCTCCAGCGATCCAAACTGAACAGCAAGCACGTTCAAGAACTTCCCTTCCCTTCCTTGATTGCGGCACAAGGTCTTGTGGTAGGTTTTGGGGGTTATGGATGGTGGAGAAGGATGGGATTATGGTTAGGATGGATGTATGGTGCGGCAAGGGTTGTTTTAGGTCAGAAACTATAGAGAATGGGGAAGGAAGGGTGCGGCAGAGAGTGGTGGATGATTTTTGGCGTGAATGGGTGGTGACGAGTGGTAGAGGATGGATAGGTAGATAGGTGGATGGAATAGATGCAGAGAATCTGTTCACAGAGAGAGAGAGACTAAATGGTGCGGATGGCTTTATTTATAGGGCTAGGGTTGAAAGGCAATCAGAAAATAATAGGAAAGGTTCAATACTTAGCTATTTTGGTTCCACAATTTAATAGGTAAGAAAGAATCAGAAAATCAAAGAGAATAAGAAAGTGAAATTCGGCAGAATATGTAGTAGAGAAAAGGAATGTGTTTTAAAGGTCAAAAATTAAGAGCGAAAGGGAAAGAAGGTGTGGCATTGATTTGTAAGAGAAAGGGGAAGTATTTTTGGGCAGAAAATAGGCAAGAAAACCTCTCCCTTGTGCAGCAAGGATTGCAACAAAAGAGGAATGTGTTTTATGACAGAAAATAGGCAAATAAGGTGCAGGAATTAAAGACAATAGGAAAGGAAATTCGGCAAAATTGTGTAGGACAGATTCTGGAATGTGTTTTGAGGCACAAAATAGGTAAGAATCCTCTCCCCTTGTGTGGCAAGAATTGAAACAAAAGGGAATGTAATTTTGGGTCAGAAAATAGGTAAGAAGAGGATCCCTTGTGCGGCAAGGTTGTGAAGAGAAAGGGAAAGGCACTTATATGGCAGATTTTGGAAGAAAAGGGAAAGGAGATATGCGGCAAGGTTAGGGAAAGGTTCTAGGACTTCTAGAAACATGTAAGGAGGCAACCTAACATGTTTTGAAACCCTTTTATGGCTGGTTACATAGGTGAGGAAGGATTAGGAAACTCTAAGCCAAGAATAGAAACTTTCAAGAATGGAAACCTCCAAGAATAGAAACTTCCAACTTTAGAAACTTTGGCTTCCAATTTTGAACTCTTCATTCTTCATTCAATTCTAAGCTCATTTGATCTTCAATTTCGTCCATCCACTTAGCTCCAAGCATGTGCAATCCATTCCAAGCCCAAAACTGCTCCAAAAGGCACCAAAATGCACTTTCTTGCTCCTTTAGCCCTTAGAACCTGAAAACACACGAAAATGGCTTAAAAGACTAAAATAACTGAGAACTAACAACTTAAATGCAAGGAAACAAGCTAACTAAGTGATGTAAATATGCTCCTATCAATATAATTGACTCTTTGGCGCAGGACCATTTGGACAATTTGAAGGACGATGCACTTGAATTGGCCATTGCACAAGGAAGGGACATGCACAACATTGAAACAGCCACAAAAGCAACCCACGGCATGCATGAAGCATCCTTTGCCGTGCCCCCTAGTGAGGATGTCATTGAGATGGTGGCTGCCCTCGAGTCACTGCCATCACAATCTGGTAAGTTTTTGGACCCAATTCTAAGTTCAGTTTCGGCTAATAAGATGCTTCCCTCAGTTGTGCAGCCACCTACACTTGAACTTAAGCCTTTGCTGAGTCACTTGAAGTACGTTTTCTTGGGAGAGGATGAGACGTTGCCCGTCATCATCTCATCCTCACTCACAGCGCAAGAGGAAACCAAATTGGTGAGGTTGCTAAAAGAGTACAAAACGGTAATTGGATGGACTTTGGCCGACATAAAGGGAATTAGCCCTACCACGTGCATGCACCGCATACTTCTAGAGGAGGGGTCCAAAACATCTCGAGAGGCTCAACGCCGTCTCAACCTTCCGATGATGGAAGTTGTGAAGAAGGAGATAATCAAGCTTTTGGATTGTGGAGTAATCTATCCAATCTCGGATAGTAGGTGGGTTTCACCCATTCAATGTGTGCCAAAGAAATCTAGCGTGACAGTGGTAGCCAATGCCGAGAATGAACTTGTTCCTACACGCATTCAAACCGGTTGGAGGGTGTGCATCGACTATAGGAAGCTAAACGCCACCACGAGGAAGGATCACTTCCCATTGCCATTTATTGGCCAAATGCTTGAGAGGTTAGCAGGTTATGCTTTCTATTGTTTTCTTGATGGTTATTCTGGTTATAATCAAATTGTCATAGCACCCGATGATCAAGAAAAAACTACTTTCACATGCCCTTTTGGTACTTTTGCATATCGTCGCATGCCTTTTGGTTTATGTAATGCACCTGCCACATTTCAAAGATGCATGATGAGCATATTTTCTGATTATGTTGAGAAAATAATTGAAGTTTTCATGGATGATTTTAGCGTTTTTTCTGACTTCTTTGATAGTTGCTTGCATAATCTTAGTTTGATTCTAAAACGTTGCGTTGAAACTAACCTTGTTCTTAATTGGGAAAAATGTCATTTCATGGTTAAACAAGGCATAGTTCTAGGTCATATCATCTCTGAAAACGGCATTGAGGTTGATAAGTCAAAGATAGATCTTGTACGTCACTTACCCTCTCCGACTTCGGTTAGAGAGGTTCGTTCTTTTCTTGGCCATGCAGGTTTTTATCGTAGGTTTATCAAAGATTTCTCAAAGGTTGAACAACCTCTTTGCCGTCTCCTACAAAAAGAATTGGCCTTTGAATTCACCAAGGAGTGCACGGCATCATTCAACCAACTCAAGGAGTTGTTGACCACGACACCCATTATTGTTCCACCAGATTGGAGCCTACCTTTCGAGCTTATGTGTGATGCATCCGATTATGCTTTAGGGGCTGTTTTGGGACAAAGAAAGGACAAGAGGCCGCATGTCATCTACTATGCCTCACGGACGTTGAATGATGCCCAGTTGAACTATTCCACTACGGAAAAAGAACTTCTTGCTGTCGTTTTTGCTTTAGATAAGTTTAGATCATATCTAATTGGTACTAAAGTAATTGTTTTCACTGACCATGCATCATTGAAGTACTTGCTCACCAAAAAGGAGGCCAAGCCACGGCTAATTCGTTGGATATTGCTACTTCAAGAGTTCGACATTGAGATTCGTGACAGGAAGGGAAGTGAAAACGTGGTGGCTGACCACCTCAGCCGAATGGTGCATAACGAGGAGTCTCTACCTATTTTGGAGACATTCCCCGATGAACAATTGCTGTCCATAAAGGTTAGTGAGCCTTGGTATGCTGATTTGGTGAACTTTTTGGTGTCAAAACGAATTCCAAGCCCTTTCACTAGGCACCAACGTGATAAACTTAGACATGATGCACGGTTTTATGTGTGGGATGATCCATATTTATGGAAATTTTGCCCCGATCAAATTGTACGTCGATGTGTGCACGATTCTGAATTTCATTCAATTCTGAGTTTTTGTCATACATATGCATGTGGAGGGTACTTTGGCACACAAAGAACAGCCCTCAAAGTGTTACAATGTGGATTCTATTGGCCTAGTATTTTTAAAGATGCTAGAACTTTTTGTTTAACATGTGATAAATGCCAAAGAATGGGTAATATTAGTGCAAAGGACCAAATGCCGCAGGTTTTTATCCTAAATGTTGAAATTTTTTATGTTTGGGGTATTGATTTTATGGGTCCCTTTCCGTCCCCGCATGGTTTCATGTATATTTTGCTTGCGGTTGATTATGTGTCGAAGTGGGTGGAAGCAAAAGCCACCCAGACTAATGATTCTAAAGTGGTTGCAGATTTTATTAGAACTAACATATTTGCAAGGTTTGGCATGCCACGAGTGATCATTAGTGATGGAGGGTCACACTTTTGCAACTGATGTGAGAATTACTTGACACTCAAATTAAAACCCTATCGATGTAGTATATGAAAGTAGGGATCGTTTTAGGCCGGGGATTAGAAGGGATGCTAATCTACACAAGTTAAACTCTAAGACACTAAACTAGACTCTAGACAACTCAAAACTGACCAAATTGACTCAAAACAACAAAACTAATTTAAACAGACTCAAAACAGGTACTAGAAAGTGAATTGGATGAATTTTAGACTTGTAAAACTCAAAACACTAAAAGGAGACAGATTTGGACGAATTTAACAAAACTAAAACACAAATAAGAACTGAGGGGGTTTTTGGACGAATTTGACAAAACTAAGTAAATTGCAGCAATAAAAGTAAATTAAAGAGAGGTGAAGGTGAATTCAGGGGTGAAAAACTAGTTAGAGGGTTCTTCTCCACACATGAACATATGCATACGAATTGATTTCCAGTTATTCTTTCGATAAACCATGAATGACAATGCTCCGAATTAATTGTATTGAACTAATCAATTCTCAGATTTCCCTAAGTTCATTGAATTGAATGGATAACGCATCACAACCAAATTATTCTTATCAAGTTCCCTAACTATGGAATACGCATGATAGAGACACATATCAAAGATCATTAAGTTCCATGGAAATCATAAACATTGACAAGGCATTCATAACTATGAACTGCATGTTAATTCTGCCTTGGATTTACTTAACATGATTGTGACTAGCAACCTTTACTACTTGTGAATATAAGTTCATAACGATTAGGTGAAATTCCCTTATATCCTAGCATCAAATTCATGCATGTAAACTAAGTATGCATCCTTAATCAACACACAAGAACAAGTTCTTAATAAAACAGATAAGTAAACCACATTCACAATTTATGAAACAATAACTGGAGGTAATCAATTCATACTAAACATATGTCCATGGCTTTGAATCCACCTCTAACTAAAACAAAATTAGTTCCACATGTTCAACATAATTGAAAAGCAAATTAAATTAAACATGGAAACAGAAACAAGAGAAGAAAGAACTCCAAGAACTCCAATGGTTGCAGGTAGGCTGCGGCACAACCCTTCCTCTCCAATGGAAGCCACGGCAAGGCCTTGTCTTCTCTCCTCTGCAGCAAAGTATGAATTTCTGAAGGTGTGGTGCTGTAGAATTCGTATGGATGGGTGGTGGTCTGCGGCAAGGCTTGGAAATATGTATATATAGCATGGCAAACCCTAGGGGAATCAGTTTAGGACTTGGACTCAGCATAAGCAAGGGATTAGGACCCTAGGTGCGGCAGAATGTGTAGGAAAAAGGATTATGGCCCAATTGATTTCTGAAAAGGATTTGTAGAACCCAAATCCACAAGGAAAAGGCTAACAAATCAGAATCTGAGAGGGAAAAGGCCTGAGAGGTGCGGCACAATAGGATAAGGGCAGGGAATGCCTTGCAAGGCAATGAAAAGGGATTCTAGATGGGAAGGAGGCGCCAGATTTTCAGGGTTCTAGAAGGAATGTGTTTTATGGCAGATTTTGGGGTTTCTAGAAGGATTTGGGGCGCCACTTTTATAGGACAAGGGATAGGACTTCTAAAAATCAGGTTTTAAGTCCCCTAAACTGAAATTAAATCTCTTTTGTAGCTGAAAACAAGGTAGGATAAGATTAGGATAAGATAAGATAAGGTTTGGATAAGATAAGGTTGTTTGGATAATGTTTTGGATAATTCTCCTTCTTTTGAGCTGATTCCTTATCTTCTTTATCCTTGACTTCTTTCTTCCCTCTTTTTAGCTGATTTCAAGCCTTTGTATCTTCAATTTCGTCCATCAACTTGCCCCCATGCTTGCACTACCCAATCTTGGCCCAAAAATGCTTTAGAATGCTCCAAATTGCTTCTTTTTGCCATCTTGACACTTAGAACCTACAAACACATGAAAATAGCTTAAACCACTATAATAAGTAGAAACTAACTAAGAAAATGCAAGAAAACATGCTAACTAAGTCGCATAAATATGCTTCTATCAGCAACCGGACCATTGAGGCGTTATTGAGGAAATACAACGTCAACCATAAGGTTTCTACACCTTACCATCCTCAAACAAATGGCCAAGCCGAGGTTTCTAACCAAGAGATCAAGCAGTTACTAGAGAAGACCGTTGGGCCAACAAGGAAGGATTTGAGTTTACGGCTAGATGATGCACTTTGGGCGTATCGTACGGCATACAAAACCCCCATTAGGATGTCCCCCTTTCGGCTTGTCTATGGCAAGCCGTGCCATCTCCCCGTTGAGTTGGAGCACAAAGCTCATTGGGCCGTCAGGAAGTTTAACATGAACCTAGATGAAGCGGGCAGTGATAGGAAATTCCAATTGAATGAGCTTGATGAGATACGGCATGAGGCATACGAGAATGCAAGCATTTACAAGCAAAAGACCAAAGCTTTCCATGACAACATGATCCGTGGGAAATCATTCTCAATTGGGCAAAAAGTGCTATTGTTCAATTCCCGTTTACGATTGTTTCCAGGGCATGAATTCAAGGTGAACAAGCATCATTTGAAGCCCTATTATGAGAACTTTGTGGAGCAAACCGTGGATGACATCTCCTTGGATGCCGTGGGCTCCAATCTGGAGTAATTGGGTTCTTTGTCCGGCTGTATGACGTTAAAGCAAGCGCTACTTGGGAGGCAACCCATGCATTCAACAAAGGAAGACCTAGGGAGCACTCCAATTCTAGATTTGCGTTCCTAAACCCTTCTCTTTGTTGTTGTTTTCGTTTCTGCTTTGTTTCTTGTTTAGTTGCTGTTTTGTTTGGTTGTTTATTTGTGTGAGTTTATGCTGGAAACATTAAGGACAATGTTTGATTTAAGTGTGGGGGGGTAACCAAAGTGTTTTGATGCAAATTCGTAGGGTTTTATCACTCATAACTTCTAATGTTGTTCCTTGCTGTTTTTAAGTGTTTTTAAGCTGTTTTGGTGTGTTTTAGTGTGTTTTGACTTAAAAATCCGAAAATCCCATAAAAATTTGAAAAATTGTTTTAAAAAACCCAGAAAGAGTTGTTTTTGTGTGTTTGTTTGTGTCTTAGGGTACCTTCCAACACAATGATGAGGATTTGGTTTTTAAGTGCATGACTGTTAAAGAGAATTGTAAACATGGATGAAAGTTTGATTTACTCTTTGGTTTATGCTTGGTTGTGGTTATAACTTATGAATTCACATGCAATCATAAAAGAAAAAAATCAGTTTTTGTAACATGCTTGAAGGAAGTAACTCAAACTAACGCTACAACCCTGATAGATGATGTGATAAAAGTTAAGCACTCAACTTAAACCCTCTTGTTGTCAAATCGTAGTATAAATGCAAGTAGGGATCGTTCTAAACCGGGGATTAGGAGGGCTTGCTAAAACCTCTAAACTGACTCTAAAACACAAAAACAAAGTTAAAAACGTATGGAAAGACTCAAGGGACTCAAAACAAGCTAAAAACACTCAAAACTGCCTAAAAACACAATCTGGGCAGTTTTGGACTCTAAACACTTCTTTGGACGAATTTAAGGTTTTGACTTGACTCAAAAGACTCTAAAACACAAACAAAACAGATTTTAGACACTTTGAAACAAGAAAGTAAAAGGGGGTTTTGGTTTTTGACGAATTTAAAACTAAAAACAGAAACTTTGCATAAAAACTTTAGAAGAAACGAATTTGATGAATTAAGAAGGGTGAAAGGCTAGTTAGAGGGTCCTTCTCCACACATGATATATGCATATGAACCAATTTCCAGTTATTATTCCTTTAGACTTGAATGACAACACCCCAAGTTAACCGTGACAGCACAAATTAATCCTCAGATTTTCCATAGTTCATTGAATTGAATGGAAGACGCATTACAACCAAATTATCCTTATCAAGTCTCCTAACTATGACAGCATGATTGAAAACACATCAAAGGTCATTACGTTCTTTGAAAATCATAAGTGTTAACGAGGCATTCGTAACTATGACAGCATGATACTCTTGCCTAGGACTTACTTAACATGATTGTGACTAGCAACCTTTACTACTTGTGAATATAAGTTCATAATGATTAGGTGAAACTCCCTTATACTCTAGCATCAAATTCATGCATGCAAATTAAGTGTCGACCCCCAATTAACACACACAAACAAGTCTTAATAACTCAGTTAAGCAAATCACATTCTCGTCTTAAGAAACAATAACTAGATGTAATCAATTCATATAAAACATATAATCATGGCTTCAAATTCACCTCTAACTATAAAGAAATTAGTTCCTCATGTTCACAAACAAACAAACATAAATAAACTTAAACATTGAACAAAGATAGAAAACACCTAGAAAATGCTCCAGAGTCCTTTCTTCCTTGCAAGCTGCGGCACAAGAGGGTATGGCTGATTTGTGGTGTAGAGATATGTGAATGAGAGATGGTGTGTTGAATGGTGCAGCAAATATGTGAATATATAGAGGGAGGGTGCGGCACAATTAGATGGTGTAGGAAAAGGATTACAAAATGTAGTTTGTGTAGGAAAATAAAACACAATCCTAAGGGGAAAGGGTTTATGTAATCCTAGCAGGAAATAGGACATCTAGAAGACCAAAAACCAAAGGGAATTAGGATAAAGGTGCGGCTGGATCATGCATCTAGAAGGCTTGGGGCGCCACTTTTTTAGGGACTTCTAGAAAGAGTGTTATTTGGCTGATTTTAGGGTTTCTAGAAGGGGATAGGTGCGGCACCTTTATAGGAAGGGATAAGGTTCCTAGAAATCAGGTTTTAAGGTCTCCTAAACTGAAATTGAATCCCTTTTGCAGCAGGAATTAAGTTAGGAAAGGATTAGGATAGGATAGGATAAGGTTTGGATAAGATAAGGTAGTTTGGATAATGTTTTGGATAATTCTCCTTCTTTGTAGCTGATTCCTTATCTTCTTTAACTTGGATTTATTTCTTCAACTCTTTTGCATATTCCTAGCCGCTCTTGAACTTCAAATTCGTCCATCCATCTTGCTCCAATCTTGTGATATCCATTCTTGGCCCAAAACTGCTCTAAAATGCTCCAAATTGCATCCTTTTGCATACTTTGCTTCTAGGACCTACAAACACACGAAAATGACTTAAGACACTATAATAAACAACAAATAACTAAGTTTTGCTTCTAGGACCTACAAACACACAAAAATGACTTAAGACACTATAATAAACAACAAATAACTAAGTAAATGCAAGAAAACACACTAACTAAGTCGCATAAATATGCTCCTATCAAATTCCCCCACACTTAGCTTTTGCTAGTCCTCGAGCAAAACAAAACAAACAAAACAAAACCTGAACCTTCCAACGTTCGCCTCAGGGATTTCCAATGGTACATAACATGTTAAAAATCATTACTTACATAGATTTTAGTTGTCCTTACTCTCGAGCACATACTTAATCAATGTTACCACACACTAGCTCGCATCCAATCAATTAAAACAACTTTTTGAATGTAGTAACATGCCTTAGAGAATCCCTCAATTCCTTACTAGATATGCACTCTTATTTTCACACAGATTTTCTGACTACACTCCCTACACTATTTATATGTGAGAAGATTTGATGTAAATATGAAAACTAAACACTCACATATGTATATAACAAAGAAAGCAATTTCTGGAATGCATGTATATATATGATCTCATAAATGGAAAGCAACTACTTAGACGCGAGAACCAGGGACACCATATGCTCATACCAATCCCAAACTCCACATATTGAAACACATAACAATCAAGATAGAAGTCAAAAGGGTTGTAATGGGGCTAAGGGTATTGGCTAACAAAGAAAGGTAAGGAAAACAAACGTTCTTAAAGCAATAGCAAGCAAAGTGATGAATATGACACTTAGAACTCCCTTAACAATGCAGCCACAAACTTTGAACACAAAGGGGAAGATCACACATACTTAGGGCCAAATTCAACTTTTTGGACCCTTCATTCAACAACCAACACTTGTGAGCTTTAATCTCACTTGTTTTGAACACTTTTCACACTTTTTCACATACTTTTCTTTTTCTTTTCTTTTTCTCACGAATTTTCTTCTTTTTTTTTTCTTCTTCTTCTACCCATGCCCTTTTTGATATTTTGGCACACAAAATCACCAAAAACCTTCCCCCACACTTGTTTGCTGCCCAATAACGAACAAAGGGAATTCACTCTAAGTCATGCTACACTACGCCTTAAGAACAAGGGTAAGAATGGTCCTAATCTAGGCTAGGTAAGGATAATGTGGTTAACAAAGAAAATAGGCTAAATATGGCTCAAAGGGGCTAAACCTACAATACATATGCAAAGGGTTAGGCTTTTTGGCTCTGGTTTTAACTAAACAACTTCATCTTGTTATATATTATGCTAATCAATTTTAGTTTTGAATGAGATGGGCATGAGTTCTAGTATTTGGAACTATATGATGAAATGCATTCTAAGTAGCAACCAAGCAAAGAATGATGAGATCATGCAACGACTTTAGAAAACAACAAATGCACAGATTTTTAACTCTCCAAAGAACGTATAGGCTCAAGTCTCTCAGGGTTGTAGCGTTAGTTTGAGTTACTTCCTTCAAGCATGTTACAAAAACTGATTTTATCCTTTTTGTGATTACATGTGAATTCATGAATGTCAACTATAACCAAGCATAAACCAAAGAGCATATCAAACTTCAATCCATGTTTGTAACTTTCTTTATCAGTCATGCAATTAAAAACCAAATCCTCATCATTGTGTTGGAAGGTACCTAAGACACAAACACACAAAAACGACTCTAAAAACGACTCTTTTTGTGATTTTTCAAAACGTTTTCGATTTTTTTTTTTCAAAATTTTCGTATTTTTCTTTCAAGACACATAAAAACACTTCAAAACACACTAAAAACACTCAAAAACAGTGAAAAACAACCTTAGAAGTGATAGGTGATAAAAACCTACGAATTTTTCAATGAAAACACTTGTTTACCCCCCCCCCCCCAACACTTAAACCAAACATTGTCCTCACACACAAGCAAGCAAACAACACAACAAGCAAATATGAAAAATATGCAAAGTAAAAGCAATAAAGAGTAGGGTTTAGAAACGCAAATCTGGTTATGGAGCCGGAGATTCCTAGGTCTTCTTTATTTGCATGGGTTGCCTCCCAAGAAGCTCTTGCTTTAACGTCTTCCAGCCGGACGAACCTTCCTTCTATTCTTCAATGGGGCCCACGGCATTAAGGCTTATGTCCTCCGTGATGTGCTTTTCAAAGTGCTCATAGTAAGGCTTCAAACGTTGTCCATTCACTTTGAACTCTTGTCCCGTCTTTAAACTTTGAATTTGGACTGCACCATGAGGAAATACATTAGTAACAATAAACGGACCAATCCACTTAGAACGTAACTTACTTGGAAATAATCGAAGACGGGAATTGAAAAGTAGAACTTTCTGCCCATTTGAGAACGTTTTGGTTCGAATCATCTTATCATGAAAAGCCTTCGTCTTCTCTTTGTAAATGCGCGCATTCTCATAAGCTTCATTCCTAATCTCCTCAAGCTCGTTCAATTGAAGCTTCCTATGGATTCCTGCGGCATCTATGTCCATATTGCAGGTCTTGACTGCCCAATACGCCTTGTGCTTCAATTCAACGGGAAGATGGCATGGTTTCCCAAAGATGAGCCGAAATAGGGACATGCCAAGGGGTGTTTTGTAGGCCGTACGATACGCCCACAATGCATCATTTAAACGCAAACTCCAATCTTTGTGGTTTGGCCCTACAGTTTTCTCCAAAATCTGCTTAATTTCTCTATTTAAGACCTCGGCTTGCCTACTTGTTTGAGGGTGATAAGGTGTTGCCACCTTATGCGTGACGTTATATTTCTTGAGTAGCGCCTCAATGGTTCGATTGCAAAAGTGTGAACCCCCATCACTGATAAGAACTCTTGGCATTCCAAATCTAGCAAATATGTTAGTTCTAACAAAATCTGCAACCACTTTAGAATCATTAGTACGGGTGGCTTTTGCTTCCACCCATTTCGAAACATAATCAACCGCAAGTAGAATGTAAACAAAACCATGAGATGAAGGAAAATGACCCATGAAATCAATGCCCCAAACATCAAAAATTTCGACACCAAAGATAGAGACCTGCGGCATTTGGTCTTTTGGTCCTATGTTTCCGGTTCTTTGACAACGATCACATGTTATGCAAAAAGTTTTAGCATCCTTAAAGATAGTAGGCCAATAAAAACCACATTCAAGTACTTTACGTGCAGTCCTTTGAGTGCCAAAGTGACCTCCACATGCATAAGTGTGACAAAAATTTAGAATTGAATGAATTTCAGAATCATGCACACATCTACGAATGATTTGATCAGAGCAATATTTCCACAAATAAGGATCATCCCACACATAATTTTGTGCATCATGCTTGAGTTTATCACGTTGGTTCTTGTTTAGCTCATTTGGAATCACTTTAGACATTAAATAATTGACTAAATCAGCAAACCAAGGTGTTTATACCTTAATGGACAGCAGCTGCTCATCTGGGAACGTCTCTGGGATGGGAATTTGGTCCTCCTCACACACTAATCTGCTTAGGTGGTCAGCCACTATGTTTTCAACTCCTTTCTTGTCCCGGATTTCGATATTGAACTCTTGAAGTAGGAGCATCCATCGAATAAGCCTGGGTTTGGCCTCCTTCTTCGTAAGTAAGTATCTTAAAGCTGCATGATCAGAGTAAATAATGACTTTAGTACCAAGTAAATATGAACGAAACTTATCTTAAGCAAAGACAACGGCAAGAAGTTCTTTTTCCGTCGTAAAGTAGTTCAATTGAGCGTCGTTCAAGGTCCTCGAGGCATAGTAGATGACATGCAGTTTTTTGTCCTTCCTTTGCCCTAACACGGCTCCTAATGCATAGTCGGAAGCATCACACATTAGCTCAAACGGAAGAGTCCAATCTGGTGGCATAATGATAGGTGCCGTGGTGAGCTTCTCTTTGAGTTGGTTGAAAGCCTTTTCACATTCCTCGTCAAATTTGAATGCTACTTCCTTTTGAAGGAGACGGCACAAAGGTTGAGAAATCTTCGAAAAATCTTTGATGAATCGCCTATAAAATCCTGCATGTCCAAGAAAAGAACGAGCCTCTATAACCGAAGTAGGAGAGGGTAAGTAGCGTACAAGATCTATTTTTGATTTATCAACCTCAATTCCCCTTTCTGAAATGATATGCCCTAAAACTATGCCTTGTTTAACCATAAAGTGACACTTTTCCCAATTTAAAACAAGGTTGGTTTCAACGCATCGTTTTAAGATTAATGTGAGATTTTCCAAACAACCATCAAACGAATCACCAAAGACGCTAAAATCATCCATGAATACCTCAATAATCTTCTCTACGAAATCTGAAAAGATACTTACCATGCATCTTTGGAACGTGGCAGGTCCATTGCATAAACCAAATGGCATGCGATGATAAGCAAAGGTACCAAAGGGGCACGTGAAAGTGATCTTTTCTTGGTCATCTGGAGCTATGACAATTTGATTATATCCCGAATACCCATCAAGAAAACAATAAAAAGAATGACCGGCTAACCTTTCAAGCATTTGATCAATGAACGGCAAAGGGAAGTGGTCCTTCCTTGTGGTGGCGTTGAGCTTCCTATAATCGATACACACTCTCCAACCTGTTTGGATACGGGTTGGTACAAGCTCATTCTCGGCATTCTCCACCACAGTAACTCCGGATTTCTTTGGAACAACTTGAACCGGTGAAACCCAACGGCTATCCGAAATTGGATAGATCACTCCACAATCGAGAAGCTTGATAATCTCCTTCTTCACAACTTCCATCATTTGAGGGTTGAGTCGGCGTTGAGCCTCTTGAGTTGGTTTAGCCCCCTCCTCTAGAAGTATGCGATGCATGCATGTTGTAGGGCTAATCCCTCTAATATCGGCCAATGTCCAACCAATGGCTGTTTTGTGCTCCTTCAACACCCGAATCAACTTCTCATCTTCTGTTGCCGTGAGTGATGCAGAGACAATGACGGGCAACGTCTCTTCATCTCCCAAGAAGACGTACTTTAAATGATCCGGTAGTGGCTTAAGTTCAAGAATAGGGGCCTGAATCACAGAAGGTAACAACGTATTAGTAGAACCGGGAATTGGAATTGGGTTAGGAGACGTACCATGATGTCGTGGCAATGAGTCAAAGGCAGCCACAATCTCGGCTTGTTCTTTGCTAGGTACGGCCAGATTGGGCTTCATCCCAATTCCTTGTGCAATTGTTGTTTCAAGGGGATCTTCATCCAATGAGTCAAGGAATTCCTGTGCCAATGAATCAAATGCATCAATAGAAAAACAAGAATGATCGTCTTTAGGATATTTAATAGTTTCAGAAAGATTGAAATCAATCACTTCCCCATCAAATTCCATTGTTAAAGTCCCCTTGAACACATCGATCTTGGTACGTGCTGTTTTCATGAAGGGCCTCCCAAGTAGGATCGGCAATGGGGTAACATTGGGTGACTCCTCCATCTCTAAAACATAGAAATCTGCTGGGAATATCAAGTTATCCACCTGCACCAAGACATCTTCCAAAACTCATTTCGGATATGCATTAGAACGATCGGCTAATTGAATTATAACACCATCATGTTTTAGCTCTCCTAAATTCATAGATGCGTAAATTGAGTAAGGCATGACATTAATCGAAGCTCCTAAGTCTAACATAGCATGTTCAAATTTAGTATTGCCAATAACACAAGGAATCGTAAAACTACCCGGATCTTTGCATGTAGGGGGTAATTTCCTTTGTAACACCGCAGAAACATTCTCACTTACCTGGACCACCTCTTTGTTCGAAATTCTTTTCCTTGTTGTGCAAAGCTCTTTCAAAAATTTGGCATACTTTGGAACTTGCTTGATTGCATCAAGGAGCGGAATATTGACTTGTACTTTCCGAAAGGTTTCCAGAATGTCCTTCTCATTCTCTTCTTTCCTTGATTGCTTAAACCTGCTAGGAAAGGGCACATTTAGTGGAATAGAACTTGAAAAATTCGAGTTAGGACTTACCTTGGCCGAATTGGATGGTTTGGGAGTGAAAGATGGCTGCGGCAAGGGTTGCTCCTCCCTTGCCGTGGGTTTGGCTTGTTCCTCCTCCTCAATCAGCAACTTTTCATCCTCTTTTTGGCTTGATTTGGATGGTTGTGGGCTGATTCCAACTTCTTTTCCACTTCTCAACATAATGGCTTTGGCGGATTCAAATCTTCCCTTTGGATTCACAATGGTTGAGCTAGGAAGTTTGCCTTGTTCTTGGAATTGCCCTAGGAACTCTGAAATCTATCCTACTCGCTTATCCAAATCGTCCACCTTTTTATCTCTAATTTGCATGCTCTGCGACATAGAAGTTAGTAATTGAAAAATTTGATCATTATCAACGGACGTACCTGATTTGGTTTGGGTAGGTTATGCTTTGGGTTGTGTATGCGCGTATGGTTTTGAATAGAAACCTGGAGGTTGCTGCCAAAATCCACTTTGTTGTTGAGGTTGTTGAGGTTCCCTCCACTTGAAATTTGGATGATCTCTCCAACCCGGATTGTAAGTGTTGGAGTATGGATCATTGCGCGGTTGATTTTGACTCCCAAAACCCATGGCATTGGCAGATTCCCATCCTCCATTTTCAATCAATTGAGGGCATTGGTCAGTTGGATGTCCTTGCATAGAACACACGCCACAAACACTTGGTCCTTGTATCTTCATTCCTTCGGCCATCTGAGTCACAATGGAAGTGAGGTTAGCTAATTGAGTTTGAATGTCGGAATTGGAACTTACCTCATGGACTTGCTGCCGTGGAGACTCTCTTTGTCCAAGTCCTTCGTATAGTTGTGCATTCAATGCTCGATTGGCAATTAGGGTCTTCGCAGCTGTTGGTGTTTTGTCAACCAATGCACCTCCCGCTGAAGCATCTAGCATTTGTCGCTCAATGGGAAGAAGTCCTTCATAGAAGTATTGAAGTAGAAGCTCTTCTTTCATTTGATGTTGAGGACATGACGCGACAAGGGCTTTAAAACGCTCATAGTATGCTGGGAATGTCTCTCCTTGGCTTTGTTGAATTCCACTAATTTTCTTCCTCAAGAGAATGACTCTCGAAGTGGGGAAGAACGTCCCATTAGGATTGTGTTTTATTTTCCTACACAAACTACATTTTGTAATCCTTTTCCTACACCATCTAATTGTGCTGCACCCTCCCTCTATATATTCACATATTTGCTGCACCATTCAACCCACCATCTCTCATTCACACATCTCTACACTACCATTCAGCCATATCCTCATTGTGCCGCAACTTGCAAGCAAGGAAGGAAGGAATCTTGAGCGTTTTCTAGGTGTTTTCTATCCTTTGTTTTCAATGTTTAATTTTATTTATATTTGTTTGATTGCGAACATAAGGAACTAAATTCTTTATAGTTAGAGGCGAATTCAAAGCCATGGACATATGTTTTATATGAATTGATTTCCTCCAGTTATGATTTCATGAATTGTGAATGTGGTTTGCTTAACTGTTTTATTAAGAACTTGTTCTTGTGTGTTGATTAAGGATGCATACTTAGTTTGCATGCATGAATTTGATGCAAAAATATAAGGGAATTTCACCTAATCGTTATGAACTTATATTTACAAGTAGTGGAGGTTGCTAGTCACGATCGCGTTAAGTGAATTCCTGGCAGGAGTGTCATGCTTTTCATAGTCACGAATGCCTTGTCAATGCTTATGATTTTCACAAAGCTTAATGATCTTTGTTTTGTGTCTCTATCATGCTTTTCATAGTTAGGGAGCTTAATAAAGAATGATTTGGGTTGTCGTATGCTTTTCTTCCAATTCAATGAGTCTAGGGAAATCTGATGATTAATTAGTTCTACACAATTAATTTGGGGCATTGTCATTCATGGTTTGTCGAAAGAATAACTGGAAATCAATTTATATGCATATGTTCATGTGTGGAGAATGGCCCTCTAACTAGCCTTTCACCCGTTTTAAATCACCAAACTCTTTTTTCTAAAGTTTTTATACAAAATTTCTGTTTTAAGTCTTAATTTCGTCAAAAACAAACCCCCTTTCATTTAATCTTGTTTTTAGAGTCAAAACCTGTTTTCTTTTAGTTGTTTTAGTCTTTTAAGTTCTATTTTCGTCAAAACCAATTATTAGGTCTAGAATTGAGTCTTTTTGATTGTTTGTTGCTGTTTTTAGTGTTTTAAGTTAGTTTTGAGTCATTAGAGTCTAGTTTAGTGTTTTTGAGTCTAATTTGTGTTGATTAGCATCCCTGGTTAATCCCCAGTCTAGAACGATCCCTACTTACATCATTGCTACAATTGTCATCAATAGGGTTTAATTTGTGTGTCAAGTTAATTTTCACATCAGATAGGAGCATATTTATGCGACTTAGTTAGCATGTTTCCTTGCATTTTCTTAGTTAGTTTCTACTTATTTAAGTGTTTTAAGCTATTTTCGTGTGTTTGTAGGTTCAAATGACAAAGTTGGCAAGAAAGTGCAATTGGGAGCATTTTAGAGCAGTTTTGGGCCAAGAATGGATGTCACAAGTATGGAGCAAGATGGATGGACGAATTTGAAGTTCAAGAGAGGCTAGGAATGTGCAAAAGAGTTGAAGAAATAAATTCAAGTCAAAGAAGATAAGGAATCAGCTACAAAGAAGGAGAATTATCCAAAACATTATCCAAAACCTTATCTTATCTTATCTTATCTTATCCTATCCTAATCTTATCCTACCTTAATTCCAGCTACAAGGGGGACTCCTTTTCATATTAGGATGCCTAAAACCTGTTTTTAGGAGGCCTTTTTGTTCTAGAAACATGCCACAACACTCCTTTCTAGAAGCCCTAAAAATCTGACGCCCCAACCTTTCTAGATGGCCTTTTCCTTGTTGGTTTGGAGTCCTAAATCCTTTTCCTTGGCAACCTAGGCCAAGTAATCCCTAGCCCTATAAATACAAGCTTATGCTGCACCATTCAGACCACCACCCTCTACCATAACTCACCTACATCCATCCACCACCATTCACCACACACTCTTGTGCCGCAGCTTTGCAAAGGAAGGAAGGAAGAAATCTGGAGCGTTTCTAGGTGTATTCTATCCTTTGTTTTTAATGTTTCAATTCAGTTTTCTTTGACCTACAAATGCCTCGTCAACACTTATGATTTTCAAAGAACGTAATGACCTTTGATATGCTTTCTATCATGCTGTCATAGTTAGGAGACTTGATAAGGATAATTTGGTTGTAATGCGTCTTCCATTCAATTCAATGAACTAAGGAAAATCTGATGGTTAATTTGTGCACTCACGGTTAACTTGGGGTGTTGTCATTCATGTCTAAAGGAATAATAACTGGAAATTGGTTCATATGCATATATCATGTGTGGAGAAGGATCCTCTAACTAGCCCTCCACCCTTCTTAATTCATCAAAATCGTTTTTCTATAAAGTATTTTATGCAAAGTTTCTGTTTTTAGTTTTAAATTCGTCAAAAACAAATCCCCCTTTATTTTGAAGTGTTAGAATAGTTAAAATCTGTTTTTATTTGTGTTTTGAAGTGTCTTGAGTCAAGTTAAAATCTAATTTCGTCCAAAGTAGTGTTTAGAGTCCAAAACTGCCCAGTTTGTGTTTTTAGGCAGTTTTGAGTGTTTTTGTGCTGTTTTGAGTCTTTTGAGTTGTTTTAGCGTTTTAGAATTTAGTCTTGCATTCTTTGAGTCTAGTTTAGTGTTTTAAACTTTGTTTTTACGTTTTTGAGTCAGATTTGCGTAGATTAGCATCCCTTCTAATCCCCGGCTAGAACGATCCCTACTTACACATACTACATTGATAGGGTTTAAGTTTGAGTGTAATTTAATTTCACATCAGGCATTGGCAAACCCCGAGGCTGAAAGTTCCTTGATTGTACGATTATCCGCTGCCATGACTTCTTCTTCCTCTTCAAATTCAGATTCGGCCTCTGAACTTGAACTAGGTTCACTAGGTTCTGGATGCCTCCTCTTCCTTCTCAATGTTCGTTCAAAATCGTCGTCAAACTCCAAGATATGCTCACGAACTGGTTGAGAACTTCGAGTCATAAACTAGTACCTGAAACAAGGAAACAAAAACAGAAATTAGAAATCAAAGTAAAAGAAATAAAAACACACGGCAACAAGGGATTAGCAAAAATTTGCTAATCCCCGGCAACGGCGCCAAAATTTGATGTGAAAATTACTTGACACTCAAATTAAACCCTCTTTTTGACAGTTGTAGTATATGTATAAGTAGGGATCGTTCTGGACCGGGGATTAGGTGGGATTGCTAAACACTTGAAACTGACTCAAAAACGTAAAAACAAAGTTTAAAACACTAAACTAGACTCAAAGAATGCAAAACTATACTTTAAACCACTAAAACAAACCAAAAGACTCAAAACAGCAAACAAACACTCAAAACTGCCTTAAAACCACTTTCTGGGCAGTTTTGAGCACTAAGGAAGAATTTGGACGAAAATATGTTATAACTTGACTCAAAAGACTAAAAGAAAACAGATTTAGACTCTAAAAACAAGACTTAAAAGCAAGGGGGATTGTTTTGACGAAATTGAAATTTAAAACCGAAACTTGTAACCAAACTTTAAAGAAAAACGATTTTTTGATGAAATTGAGAAGGGTGAAAGGCTAGTTAGAGGGATCCTCATCCACACATAAACATATGTATACAACTTGATTCCCAGTTACTCTTTCGATAAACCATGAATGACAATGTTCCGAATTAATTGTATTGAACTAATCAATTCCCAGATTTCCCTAGATTCATTGAATTGAATGGATAACGCATCACAACCAAGTTATTCTTTCTCAAACTCCCTAACTATGGAATACGCATGATAGAGACAATCAACAAAGATCATTAAGTTTAATGGAAATCATGAACATTGACAAGGCATTCATAACTATGGAAGACGCATGTTAATCCAACCTAGGGTTTACTTAACATGATTGTGACTAGCAACCTTTACTACTTGTGAATATAAGTTCATAACGATTAGGTGAAATTCCCTTATATCCTAGCATCAAATTCATGCATGTAAACTAAGTATGCATCCTTAATCAACACACAAGAACAAGTTCTTAATAAAACAGATAAGTAAACCACATTTACAATTTATGAAATCGTAACTGGAGTAAATCAAATCATAAGAAACAAATATCCATGGCTTCAGATTCCCCCCCTAACTAATAGGGGTTTAGTTCCTCATGATAGCAATTAAACAAAGAAAACTGAATTGAAACATTAAAAACAAAGATAGACAACACCTAAGAACGCTCCAGCAATTCAATGCTTTGAATGACAGTCACGACTTAGAATGGCACCTTCTCCTTCCTTCCTTGAATAGTTGCGGCACAAAAGGGGTTTTCTGGGTTTTGGGGATGTGTTTGGTGAAGGATGGATGATGATGAATGGCGTGGGGGGTTTTGTAGAGAGGGCTGCGGATGAATGGGTGTGTGAAGGCAGAGAATGAATGGAAGGCTTGATTATTAAATGGCACGGCAAAGATGGGTATTTATAGGGGTTAAGGTGCGGCACAAAGGCTTTAGGATTCAGAGAAGGATTACACAACCTAAACCCATCAGGAATAGGCCATCTAGAAGGTAGGAAATCCCAAAAGACAAGGATTCCATGCGGCAGATATGTGTGGTTTCCTAACAGGACATCTGGTCTTCTAGAAGGAAATAAAACCACCTAGGAGAAGGGATAAGGGTGCGGCAAGGCTTAGGGTTTCTAGAAACTTAATTTAAATGTCCCCCAATCAGAAAATAAACCCTCATTGTACCAGGAATTGAATTAGAAAAGGATTAGGATAGGATAAGGTTAGTTAAGATAGGATAAGGATTGGATAAGATAAGATAAGATAAGGTTGTTTGGATAATGTTTTGGATAATTCTCCTTCTTTTGAGCTGATTCCTTATCTTCTTTGATTTGAATTTATTTCTCCAACCTTGAAACATATTCCTAGCTCCATTTGAACTCCAAATTCGTCCATCTTCTTGCCCATTCCTTGTGCTATCCATTCCAAGCCCAGATTTGCTCTAAAATGCTCCAAAATGCATCTTTTTACCAACTTTGCTTCTTGGACCTAAAAACACACGAAAATGACTTATGACACTATAATAAGCAACAAATAGCTAAGTAAATGCAAGAAAACACACTAACTAAGTAGCATAAATATGCTCCTATCATAGCCTAGATTAGGACCATCCTTACCCTTGTTCTTAAGGCGTAGTGAAGCATGACCTAGAGTGAATTCCCTTTGTTCGTTATTAGGCAGCAAATAAGTGTGGGGGAAGGGATTCTTGTGTATGTGCCAAGTATCAAAAGAGGCACGGGTAGGAAAAAGAAAGAAGAAAATTCGTGACAGAAAGAAAAGAAAAAGAAAAGTATGTAAAAAAGTGTGAAAAGTGTTCAAAATAAGTGAGATTAAGCTCACAAGTGTTGGTTGTTGAAGAAAGGGTCCAAAAAGTTGAATTCGGCCCTAAGTATGTGTGATCTTCCCTTTATGTATCAAAAAGGGAGTTCTAAGTGTCATATTCATTACTTTGCTTGCTATTGCTTTAAGAACGTTTGTTTTCCTTACCTTTCTTTGTTAGCCAATACCTTAGCCCCGTTACAACCCTTAGACTTCTATCTTGATTGTTATGTGTTTCAATATGTGGAGTTTGAGATTGGTATGAGCATATGGTATCCCTGGTTCTCGCGTCTAAGTAGTGGCATTCCATTCATGAGATCATATCTATACATGCTTAATAATTCCAAAAAGTGCCTTCTTTGTTAATACATATGTGAGTATTAGTTTTCATGTTTACATCAATCTTCTCACATATACCTAGTGTAGGGAGTGTAGTCAGAAAATCTGTGTGAAAATAGAGTGTATATCTTGTGAGAAATTGAGGGATTCTCTAAGGCATGTTACTACATTCAAAAATGTTGTTTTAATTGATTAAATGCGAGCTAGTGAGTGACTACTGCGATTAAGTATAAGTTCGAGGGTAGGGATAATTGAAACCTATGTAAGTAATGATTTTTAACATGTTATGTACCATTGGAAATCCCTGAGGTAACGTTGGAAGGTTTAGGTTTTGTTTTGTTTGTTTGTTGCTCGAGGACTAGCAAAAGCTAAGTGTGGGGGTATTTGATAGGAGCATATTTATGCGACTTAGTTAGTGTGTTTTCTTGCATTTACTTAGTTATTTGTTGCTTATTATAGTGTCTTAAGCTATTTTCGTGTGTTTTCAGGTCCAATTGGCAAAGTTGGCAAAAAGATGCAATTTGGAGCATTTTAGAGCAATTTTGGGCTTAGAATGGATATCACAAGTATGGAGTATGATGGATGGACGAAATTGAAGTTCAAGAGAGGCTAGGAATGTGCAAAAGAGTTGGAGAAATAAATTCAAGTCAAAGAAGATAAGGAATCAGCTACAAAGAAGGAGAATTATCCAAAACCTTATCCAACCTTATCTTATCCAACTAACCTTATCTTACCTTATCTTATATTATCCTATCCTAATCTTATCCTACCTTAATTCCAGCTACAAGGGGGACTCCTTTTCATATTAGGATGCCTAAAACTTGTTTTTAGGAGGCCTTTTTGTTCTAGAAACATGCCACAACACTCCTTTCTAGAAGCCCTAAAAATCTGACGCCCCAACCTTTCTAGATGGCCTTTCCCTTGTTGGTTTGGAGTCCTAAATCCTTTTCCTTGACAACCTCCCTAGGCCTATAAATACACTATTTTGCTACACCATTCAGACCACCACCCTCTACCATAAGTCACCTACATCCATCCACCACACACTCATTGTGCCGCAGCTTTGCAAAGGAAGGAAGGAAGAAATCTGGAGCGTTTCTAGGTGTATTCTATCCTTTGTTTTTAATGTTTAATTTAAGTTTTCTTTGTTTGTTTGTGAACATGAGGAACTAATTTCTTTATAGTTAGAGGTGAATTTGAAGCCATGATTATATGTTATCTATGAATTGATTACGTCCAGTTATTGTTTCTTAAGACTAGAATGTGATTTGCTTAACTGAGTTATTAAAACTTGTTTGTGTGTGTTAATTGGGGTCGACACTTAATTTGCATGCATGAATTTGATGCTAGAGTATAAGGGAGTTTCACCTAATCGTTATGAACTTATATTCACAAGTAGTAAAGGTTGCTAGTCACAATCATGTTAAGTAAGTCCTAGGCAAGAGTATCATGCTGTCATAATTACGAATGCCTCGTCAACACTTATGATTTTCAAAGAACTTAATGACCTTTGATATGTTTTCTATCATGCTGACATAGTTAGGAGACTTGATAAGGATAATTTGGTTGTAATGCGTCTTCCATTCAATTCAATGAGTTAAGAAAATCTAATGGTTAATTTGTGCTGTCACGGTTAACTTGGGGTGTTGTCATTCATGTCTAAAGGAATAATAACTGGATATTGGTTCATATGCATATGCCATGTGTGGAGAAGGACCCTCTAACTAGCCTTTCACCCATCCAAAGCACCCAATTTCGTATCTTTGTTACTTTGTTGCTTTAATTTGCTTAGTTTTAGTTAATTTCGTCAAAAACCCAATCCCCTTTACTTTCTTGTGTCAACTTAGTTAGAATCTGTTTAATTTTGTGTCTTTTAGCATTTTGAGTCAAGTTAAAGTTAGAATTCGTCCAAATAACTCCCTAGTGTCTGTTTTGAATCTATTTGGTTGTTTTAAGCTGTTTTGAGTCTTTTAAGTTTGTTTTGAGTCTTGTAAGTCTAGTTTAGTGTTTTAAAGTTTAATTAGTGTAGATTAGCATCCCTTCTAATCCCCGGCTAGAACGATCCCTACTTACACATACTACATTGATAGGGTTTAAGTTTGAGTGCAATTTAATTTCACATCACTTAACTTTAATCACATCAAATTTTTGGCGCCGTTGCCGGGGATTATGATGTGAGAATTACTTGACACTCAAATTAAAACCCTATCGACGTAGTATATGAAAGTAGGGATCGTTTAAGGCCGGGGATTAGAAGGGATGCTAATCTACACAAATTACACTCTAAAACACTAAACTGGACTCTAGACAATGAAAACAAGTACTAGTGATCAATCTGAACGAATTTTAACTCTAAACAACCTAACTTGACTCAAATAACACAAAACAAACTTAAAACAACAAATAAAACTCAACTAGGCAGATTCTAGACACTAGAGACTCAAAACAACAAAACTAACTTAAGTAGACTCAAAACAGATTCTAAGGGGTGAATTGGATGACTTTTGAACTAGTTAGACTCAAAACACTAAAAGGGGACAGATTTGGACGAATTTAAACAAACTAAGACTCAATTAAGAACTAAGGGGGGTTTTTGGACGATTTAAGCAAAACTAAGCAGATTTAAGCAAATAAAGTAAATTGAAAGAGATAAAGGTGAATTCAGGGGTGAAAACTAGTTAGAGGGTTCCTCTCCACACATGAACATATGCATACGAATTGATTTCCAGTTATTCTTTCGATAAACCATGAATGACAGTGCTTCGAATTAATTGTATTGCACTAATTAATTCCCAGATTTCCCTAAGTTCATTGAATTGAATGGATAACGCATCACAACCAAATTATTCTTATCAAGTTCCCTAACTATGGAAGACGCATGATAGAGATACATATCAAAGATCATTAAGTTCCATGGAAATCATAAACATTGACAAGGCATTCATAACTATGGAATACGCATCTTACTCTTGCCTAGGATTTACTTAACACAATTGTGACTAGCAATCTTTACTACTTGTGAATATAAGTTCCTAACGATTAGGTGAAATTCCCTTATATCCTAGCATCAAATTCATGCATGTAAACTAAGTAGGCCTCCTTAATCAACACACAAGAACAAGTTCTTCATAAAACAGATAAGTAAATCACATTCACAATTTATGAAACAATAACGGAAGGTAATCAATTCATATCAAACATATGTCCATGGCTTTGAATCCACCTCTAACTAAAACGAAATTAGTTCCACATGTTCAACATAATTGAAAAACAAATTAAATTAAACATAGAAACGAAACAAGAGAAGAAAGAACTCCTCCTTCTCCAATGGAAGCCACGGCAAGGCCTTGTCTTCCCTTCTCTGCAGCAAAATATGGATTTCTGAATGTATATGGGGGTGTAGAATTCGTATGGATGAGTGGTGGTCTACGGCAAGGCTTGGAAATATGTATATATAGCATGGTAAACCCTAGGGGAATCAGTTTAGGACTTGGACTCAGCATAAGCAAGGGATTAGGACCCTAGGTGCGGTAGAATATGTAGGAAAAAGGATTATGGCCCAATTGATTTCTGAAAAGGATTTGTAGAACCCAAATCCACAAGGAAAATGCTTAATAAGTCAGAATCCAAGAGGGAATGGGAGTGAGAAGGCATGGCACAAAAGGATAAGGCAGGGAGCCTTGCAAGGCAAGGAAAAGACCTTCTAGAAAGGAGGGAGGCGCCAGATTTTTAGGCTTCTAGAAAGAATGTGTTTCTGGGCAGATTTTGGGGTTTCTAAAAGAGTTTGGGGCGCCACTTTTGTAGGGGAATGGATAGGACTTCTAGAAATCAGGTTTTAAGTCCCCTAAACTGAAGAAAACAGGTTAGGATAAGATTATGATAAGATAAGGTAAGGATTGGGTAAGATAAGATAAGATAAGGTTGTTTTGGATAATGTTTTGGATAATTCTCCTTCTTTTGAGCTGATTCCTTGTCTTCTTTATCTTTGACTTCTTTCTTCCATCTTCTTAGCTGATTTCAAGCCTTTATATCTTCAATTTCGTCCATCAACTTGCCTCCATGCTTGCACTACCCAATCTTGGCCCAAAAATGCTCTAGAATGCTCCAAATTGCTTCTTTTTGCCATCTTGACACTTTGAACCTACAAACACACGAAAATAGCTTAAAATACAAAATTAACTAAGAACTAACAACGTAAATGCATGAAAACAAGCTAACTAAGTCGCATAAATATGCTCCTATCAAATTCCCCCACACTTAGCTTTTGCTAGTCCTCAAGCAAAACGAAACAAAACAAACGAAACAAACACCAAACAAACTAGACCTTCCAACTTTCACCTCAGGGATTTCCAACATACATGACATATTTAAGATCATCATAACCATAGCTTTTAGTCTTCCCCACCCTTTAGTATATACTTAACCACAGTCACCATTCATTAGCTCTCATCTAACCAATTAAAACAATGTTTTGAACCTCGTAACATGCCTTAGAGAATTCACTCAATTCCTCACTAGGTACACTCTTATTTTCACTCAGATTTTCTAACTACACTCCCTATACTAGGTATATGTGAGAAGATTAATGTAAACATGAAAACGAACACTCACATATGTTTATAACAAAGAAAGCAATTTCTGGAGCTATTAAGCATGTATATATATGATCTCATGAATGGAATGCTACTACTTAGATGCGAGAACCAGGGATACCATACGCTCGTACCAATCCCAAACTCCACATATTGAAACACTCAAGATTGAAGTATAGGGTTGTAACGGGGCTAAGGGTATTGGCTAACAAAGAAACGTAAGGAAAACAAACGTTCTTAAAGCAAAAGCAAGCAAAGTAATGAATATGACACTTAGAACTCCCTTTCTTGAATGCAGCCGCACATAGAACTCCCTTTCTTGAATGTAGCCGCACACTTTGATACATAAGGGGAAGATTACACATATTTAGGACCAACTTCAACTTTTTGGACCCTTTCTTCAACATCCAACATTTGTGAGCTTATTCTCACTTATTTTGAACACTTCTCATACTTTTTTTTTCACAAACTTTTTCTTCTTCTTCTTCTTTTTTTCTTTCTCACCTGTGCCTCATTCAAGACTTTGGCACACCCACAACAAAACTCACTTCCCCCACACTTGTTTTCTGCCAAACAATGATCAAAAGGAATTCATATTGAGTCATGCGTTACTATGCTTCAAGAACAAGGGTATGGATGGTCCTAATCTAGGCTAGGTAGGGAACATGTGGTTAAACAAAGAAAATAGCTAAACAAGGCTCAAAAGGGTTAAACCTACAAAACAAATGACATAGGGGGTTCGGCTATTTGGCACTGGTTCACTACACAACTTCATCTTGTTTATGTGTTATGCTAATCAATTTCATGCTTTGAATGAAACGGGTATCAGTTCTAGTATTTGGAACTAAATGATGAAACGCCTTCTAAGTAGTAACCAAGCAAAGAATAATGAGATCATGCAACGACTTTAGAAAACAACAAATGCACAGATTTTTAACTCTCCAAAGAACGTTTTGAGCTCAAGTCTCTCAGGGTTGTAGCGTTAGTATGAGTTCCTTCCTTCAAGCATGTTACAAAAACTGATTTTTTCTCTTTTTGATTAAACATGAATTCATGAACTATAACCATAATCAAGCATAAACCAGAGAGCAATTCAAACCTCCATCCATGTTTATAACTTTCCTCAATAGTCATGCAATTAAAAACCGAATCCTCATCATTGTGTTGGAAGGTACCCTAAGACATAAACGAACACACAAAAACAACTCTTTTTGGGTTTTTCAAAACAATTTTTCAAATGTTTATGGTATTTTCGGATTTTCTTTTCAAAACACACTAAAAGACTCCACAACAGCTTAAAAACACTTAAAAACACTGAAAACAACATTCAAAGTGATAGGTGATAAAAACCCACGAATTTCATGCAAAAACACTTTGTTACCCCCCCCCCCAAACACTTAAATCAAACATTGTCCTCAATGTTTCAAACATAAACTCACACAAAAGCAAGCAAATAACACAACTAACACACATAATAGATATGGCAAAACATAAGCAATAAAGAGAGAGAGTTTAAGAACGCAAATCTGGTTTTGGAGCTAGAATTCCATCTTTCTCTCGTTTGAACCCATGGGTTGCCTCCCAAGAAGCGCTTGCTTTAACGTCTTCCAGCCGGACGATACTTCCATTTAAGTTCCCATGGTACCCACGGCATGCAGAGGTAGTTCTTCCACCACATGCTCCTCAAACAGCTCGTGCATTGGATCTTTGAATGGTAAGGGATAGTGATCCTTCCGGATTGTGGCATTGAACATCCTAAAATCAATGTAATCATGCCCACCAGCTTGGATTTGATTGGGAATTTGCACCATACAAGGTAACAACCTATTAGTTGAAATGGGAATCGAATCTGGAATAGATGGCTTACCAATGTACTGCAATGAAGTGGCAGCACTATGAACATTCTTCCCCATGATATTTTCGACCAATTGGGGCATTTTGAGGGCAGTGGCTGTATGGTCCTTGTGCTCCACTCCAATTCCCTCGTTTTGTATGGTTCTTGATGTATCCTTTGTGCTTGAACGGTCCGGCCCTGTCTTTTTTATTTTATCCATGGAAAAACAAGAACGAACAACGTTAAGATTCTCAACAGACTTAGAAACATTAAATTTAATCTTATCACTACCAAACTTCATAGTTAACGTTCCCTTGGCCACATCAATATTGGTTTGGGCTGTTTTCATGAATGGTCGGCCAAGTAAGAGTGGTAATGGATGGGAATGGTCTGAATCCTCCATGTCAAGCACATAGAAATCTGCAGGAAAAATCAAGTGGTCTACCTGCACCAAAACATCTTCCAAAACTCCTTTTGGGTATGCATTAGATCGATCGGCTAATTGGATAATAACACCATCATTTTGAAGCTCTCCTAAATTCATAGATGCATAAATAGAATATGGCATGACATTTATTGATGCACCTAAGTCTAACATGGCAGATTCAAAACGAGTATTTCCAATAACACAAGGAATTGTAAAACTACCCGGATCTTTGCATTTAGGGGGTAATTTCCTTTGTAAAACGGCTGAGACATTCTCACTTACTCTTACCACCTCTTTGTTAGAAATCCTTCTCCTTGTTGTACAAAGCTCTTTCAAAAACTTAGCATACCTTGGGACCTGCTTTATTGCATCAAGGAGTGGGATATTGACTTGAACTTTCCGGAATGTCTCTAGAATGTCCTTTTCAGCATCCTCTTTCTTTGATTGCCGCAACCTGCCAGGAAAGGGCACAATTAGTGGAGTAGTGCTAGAAGAATTCATATTGGAACTTACCTTGATGGTTGAGGACGGTTTAGAAGTGGGAATTGGCTGCGGTAAGGATTGTGCATTCCTTGCCATGGGTTTGGGTGATTCATCCTCCTCCAATTGCAGCTTCGTGTCCTCTTCTTGACTTGATCTAGATGGTTGTGAATCAGTTCCAACCTGCTTACCACTTCTCAACGTGATTGCTTGGGCGGTTTCAAATCCTCATTTGGGATTAACAACGGTTGAACTAGGCAATCTGCCTTGTTCTCTGAATTGGCCCATGAATTCAACCATTTGCCCCATTTGTTTCTTCAATTCGTCCACCTCTTTAGCTTGATTCTTTATGCTCTGTATGTCCTGCGTCAAAGAGGTTAGTACTTGAAGAATTTTATCATTATTTAACGACGAACCTGAATTAGTTTGGGCCGAAGTTGGTTGAGGTTGTGGGGCTGCATACGGCCTTGGAAACATCCCAATGGGCTGTCTAAATCCGCTCTGTGGCTGTACTTGTTGAGAGTCCCTCCACTTGAAGTTTGGATGATCTCTCCATCCCGGATTGTATGTGTTTGAGTATGGGTCGTGTCTTTGTTGGGTTTGGCCTTGAAAACCCACGGCTAGGGCAGTTTCCCACCCCCCATTCTCAATCAATTGAGGGCATTGATCGTTGAGATGTCCCTGCATAGAACACACTCCACATATGGCCGGCCTTTGTGCTTTGGTTCCATCCACAACCTGTGACAAAAGAAGAGTGAGATTAGCCATTTGAGATTGTAATTCTGCAATTGCATTTACCTCATTCACTTGTTGTTGCCGTGGCCCTTCTCTCTGTCCAACTCCTTCGTATTGTTGCGCATTCAAGGCTCAATTTGCAATTAGAGTTTTGGCAGCCACCGGTGTTTTGTAAACCAAAGCTCCTCCCGCTGAAGCATCAAGCATTTGTCTCTTAATGGGGAGAAGTCCTTCATAGAAATATTGGAGGAGAAGCTCTTCTTTCATTTGGTGTTGTGGACAAGAAGCAACAAGCGCCTTGAAACGCTCATAATAGGCTGGAAACGATTCCCCTTGGTTTTGTTGAATGCCACTTATCCTTTTCCTCAAGAGAATGACTCTTGAAGTTGGGAAAAATTTCTCTAAGAAAGCCCGTTTCATGCTCTGCCACGATGTGACAGTTCCGGGAGCCAATTCATACAACCAATCCTTCGCTTTTTCCAAGAGGGAAAAGGGAAAGGCCTTCATCTTCAAAATACTCCCATCGACATTGACGGGGGTCATGCTTGAACACACCACTTCGAATTCTTTCAAGTGTTTGTTCGGATCTTCCATGGACAACCCGTGGAATTTGGGGATGTGGTGCAACAAGCTAGACTTCAATTCGAATTCGTCCGTCTTGCCCTCGGCTGCCCTAGGATATTGAATGCATAAAGGGGTTGCATTGTCCAATCCCGAGGCTGAAAGTTCCTTGATCGTTCGGTTATCTACAGCCATGTCGTGCTCCTCTTCCAAATCCTCTTCAATTTCAACTTCAGATTCGGAATTAGAACTTGAACTAAGTAGACCAGGTTCTGGGTGCTTCCTCTTCCTTCTCAAATCTCGCTCAAAATCGTCGTTAAACTCCAAGATATGTGCGTGAACGGGTTGAGAACTTCGAGTCATACACTAGTACCTAAAACAAAGAAAACAAAACAAATCAGAAAACTAAGCAAAACAGAAACAAAAACAAGTTAAAATACACCATAGAAACTAGGGAGATTAGCAAGTTTGCTAATCCCCGGCAACGGCGCCAAAATTTGATGTGAGAATTACTTGACACTCAAATTAAAACCCTATCGACGTAGTATATGAAAATAGGGATCGTTTAAGGCCGGGGATTAGAAGGGATGCTAATCTACACAAATTACACTCTAAAACACTAAACTGGACTCTAGACAATGAAAACAAGTACTAGTGATCAATCTGAACGAATTTTAACTCTAGACAACCTAACTTGACTCAAATAACACAAAACAAACTTAAAACAACAAATAAAACTCAACTAGGCAGATTCTAGACACTAGAGACTCAAAACAGCAAAACTAACTTAAGTAGACTCAAAACAGATTCTAAGGTGTGAATTGGATGACTTTTGAACTAGTTAGACTGAAAACACTAAAAGGGGACAGATTTGGATGAATTTAAACAAACTAAGACTCAATTAAGAACTAAGGGGGGTTTTTGGACGATTTAAGCAAAACTAAGCAGATTTAAGCAAACAAAGCAAATTGAAAGAGATAAAGGTGAATTCAGGGGTGAAAACTAGTTAGAGGGTTCCTCTCCACACATGAACATATGCATACGAATTGATTTCCAGTTATTCTTTCGATAAACCATGAATGACAATGCTTCGAATTAATTGTATTGCACTAATTAATTCCCAGATTTCCCTAAGTTCATTGAATTGAATGGATAACGCATCACAACCAAATTATTCTTATCAAGTTCCCTAACTATGGAAGACGCATGATAGAGATACATATCAAAGATCATTAAGTTCCATGGAAATCATAAACATTGACAAGGCATTCATAACTATGGAATACGCATCTTACTCTTGCCTAGGATTTACTTGACACAATTGTGACTAGCAATCTTTACTACTTGTGAATATAAGTTCCTAACGATTAGGTGAAATTCCCTTATATCCTAGCATCAAATTCATGCATGTAAACTAAGTAGGCCTCCTTAATCAACACACAAGAACAAGTTCTTCATAAAACAGATAAGTAAATCACATTCACAATTTATGAAACAATAACTGAAGGTAATCAATTCATATCAAACATATGTCCATGGCTTTGAATCCACCTCTAACTAAAACGAAATTAATTCCACATGTTCAACATAATTGAAAAACAAATTAAATTAAACATGGATGAGTGGTGGTCTGCCGCAAGGCTTGGAAATATGTATATATAGCATGGCAAACCCTAGGGGAATCAGTTTAGGACTTGGACTCAGCATAAGCAAGGGATTAGGACCCTAGGTGTGGCAGAATATGTAGGAAAAAGGATTATGGCCCAATTGATTTCTGAAAAGGATTTGTAGAACCCAAATCCACAAGGAAAAGGCTTAATAAGTCAGAATCCAAGAGGGAATGGGAGTGAGAAGGCACGGCACAAAGGGATAAGGCAGGGAGCCTTGCAAGGCAAGGAAAAGACCTTCTAGAAAGGAGGGAGGCGCCAGATTTTTAGGCTTCTAGAAAGAATGTGTTTCTGGGCAGATTTTGGGTTTCTAGAAGAGTTTGGGGCGCCACTTTTGTAGGGGAATGGATAGGACTTCTAGAAATCAGGTTTTAAGTCCCCTAAACTGAAGAAAACAGGTTAGGATAAGATTAGGATAAGATAAGGTAAGATAAGATAAGGATTGGGTAAGATAAGATAAGATAAGGTTGTTTTGGATATTGTTTTGGATAATTCTCCTTCTTTTGAGCTGATTCCTTATCTTCTTTATCTTTGACTTCTTTCTTCCATCTTCTTAGCTGATTTCAAGCCTTTATATCTTCAATTTCGTCCATCAACTTGCCTCCATGCTTGCACTACCCAATCTTGGCCCAAAAATGCTCTAGAATGCTCCAAATTGCTTCTTTTTGCCATCTTGACACTTTGAACCTACAAACACACGAAAATAGCTTAAAATACAAAATTAACTAAGAACTAACAACGTAAATGCATGAAAACAAGCTAACTAAGTCGCATAAATATGCTTCTATCAGATTAGCAACTTTGCTAATCCCTTGGTTCTTTTCTTTTCGTTTATTTTGTTTTCGTTTTAGTTTCTGACTTTCTTTTGTTATCTTGATTTCTTAGCTAATCCCCTTTGTTTTTGTTTGTGTCTTTTACTTTTGATATTTGATTTAGTTCTCTTTCTTTGATTTTAGGTACTAGAGAAGCAAGACATGGCAATTGCTAACATTCAAGCTCAAATAGCGAATCTTAATTCTCTGTTGACCCAGTATGCCGAACGGACCACAATGCAAGGAGCCCCTACATTTGATACGCAAGGATATCAAGTTAATCAAAGAGGTTGGGAGGGTGTCAATACCTGGGGTTATCAAGGCTATAACCAATCAAGAAGCAACTTGTTTTCCAACGCGTACAATTCAGATTGGAGTGATCATCCAAATATGCACTGGAGGGAACCCCAACAACCTCAACAACAAAGTGGATTTCGGACACCAACCCCTGGGATGTTTCCAAAGCCATATGCACCCATGCAATCCCAAACACAATCTGCCCAAAATAACTCAGGTTCGTCTCTTGATAATGATCAAGTTATTCAATTACTAACTACTTTGGCACAGGGGCAGCAAAATCAAACCAAAGAAATGCAAAACTATGCCAAGGAGGTGCAAAATCAGGCCCGGGAGGTGACTGAATTGAAGAAACAGATGGGACAAATGGCTGAGTTCATGGGGCAGTTTCGAGAACATGGGAAACTTCCTAGTTCGACCACTATTGGTGTGAAAATTACTTGACACTCAAATTAAAACCCTATCGACGTAGTATATGAAAGTAGGGATCGTTTTAGGCCGGGGATTAGAAGGGATGCTAATCTACACAAGTTAAACTCTAAAACACTAAACTAGACTCAAGGCAACTCAAAACTGACCAAATTGACTCAAAACAGCAAAACTAATTTAAACAGACTCAAAACAGGTACTAGGAAGTGAATTGGATGAATTTTAAACTAGTAAGACTCAAAACACTAAAAGAAAATAGATTTGGACGAATTTAACAAAACTAAAACACAAATAAGAACTGAGGGGGTTTTTAGACGAATTTATCAAAACTAAGAAGATTTCAGCAAACAAATTAAGTTAAAACGAAATTAAGGTGAATTCAAGGGTGAAAAGCTAGTTAGAGGGTTCTTCTCCACACATGAACATATGCATACAAATTGATTTCCAGTTATTCTTTCGATAAACCATGAATGACAATGCTCCGAATTAATTGTATTGCACTAATCAATGCTCAGATTTCCCTAAGTTCATTGAATTGAATGGATAACGCATCACAGCCAAATTATTCTTATCAAGTTCCCTAACTATGGAATACGCATGATAGAGACACATATCAAAGATCATTAAGTTCCATGGAAATCATAAACATTAACAAGGCATTCATAACTATGAACTGCATGTTAATTCTGCCTTGGATTTACTTAACATGGTTGTGACTAGCAATCTTTACTACTTGTGAATATAAGTTCATAACGATTAGGTGAAATTCCCTTATATCCTAGCATCAAATTCATGCATGTAAACTAAGTATGCATCCTTAATCAACACACAAGAATAAGTTCTTAATAAAACAGATAAGTAAACCACATTCACAATTTATGAAACAATAACTGGAGGTAATCAATTCATACTAAACATATGTCCATGGCTTTGAATCCACCTCTAACTAAAACGAAATTAGTTCCACATGTTCAACATAATTGAAAAGCAAATTAAATTAAACATGGAAACAGAAACAAGAGAAGAAAGAACTCCAAGAACTCCAATGGTTGCAGGTAGGCTGCGGCACAACCCTTCCTCTCCAATGGAAACCACGGCAAGGCCTTGTCTTCTCTCCTCTGCAGCAAAGTATGAATTTCTGAAGGTGTGGTGGTGTAGAATGAATTATGGAGTGAATATGGGGTGGTGTAACCTGCGGCACTCTCTAATTCTGTATATATAGGCACCACAAACCCTAGGGTAATCAGATTACGACTTGGACTCAGCATAAGCAAGGGATTAGGACCCTAGGTGCGGCAGAAATTATGAATCCATTAGGAAAAAGGATCATGGCCCAATTGATTTCTGAAAAGGATTTGTAGAACCCAAATCCACAAGGAAATAGGCTAACAAATCAGAATCTGAGAGGGAAAGGGATAACGGATGCAGGGCAAGGAGGGATAAGGCAGGGAATGCCTTACAAGGCAAAGAAAAACCTTCTAGAAAGGAGGGAGGCGCCAGATTTATAGGACAAGGGATAAGACTTCAAGAAATCAGGTTTTAAGTCTCCTAAACTAAAATTAAATCTCTGAAAACAAGGTAGGATAAGATTAGGATAAGATAAGATAAGGTTTGGATAAGATAAGGTAGTTTGGATAATGTTTTGGATAATTCCCCTTCTTTCTAGCTGATTCCTTATCTTCTTTATCTTTGACTTCTTTCTTCCCTCTTTTGAGCTGATTTCAAGCCTTTGTATCTTCAATTTCGTCCATCAACTTGCCTCCATGCTTGCACTACCCAATCTTGGCCCAAAAATGCTCTAGAATGCTCCAAATTGCTTCTTTTTGCCATCTTGACACTTAGAACCTACAAACACACGAAAATAGCTTAAAATACAAAATTAACTAAGAACTAACAACATAAATGCATGAAAACAAGCTAACTAAGTCACATAAATATGCTCCTATCAACTATGAATCCGAAGGGAGGATTCGAATCTGTCAAGGCCATTACCTTAAGAAGTGGCAAAGAGGTTGGGATCGATCCAAAGACGTCCAAATCTGCCCAAAAGGAGGACGAGGCGTTGTTACATGAGGAGGCAGAACAAGAGAAAGCCACGGCAAAGGTTGCTCCAACCTTGCCGCAGCCTTCCAATGCACTTAAACCCTCCAAAACGTCCAACACAGGTAAGTTGGGTTCAAATTTGATTATTTCTAACTATATTCCGCCCGATGCACCCTTTCCTCGCAGATTCATGCAATCAAAAAAGGAGGAAAGTGAAAAGGACATTCTGGACACTCTTAGGAAGGTACAAGTCAACATCCCACTCCTTGATGCAATTAAGCAAATTCCAAAGTATGCCAAATTCTTAAATGAGCTGTGTACGAAAAGGAAAAGGATTTCAAATAAGGAGGTGGTACAGGTAAGTGAGAATGTCTCAGCTGTTTTGCAACGAAAACTACCCCCTAAATGCAAAGATCCGGGTAGTTTTACAATTCCTTGTGTTATAGGAAATACTCGGTTTGAAAATGCCATGTTAGATCTAGGTGCATCAATAAATGTCATGCCTTATTCTATTTATGCATCTATGAACTTAGGCGAACTGAAAAATGATGGAGTGATTATTCAATTAGCCGATCGTTCTAATGCCTATCCAAGGGGAGTTTTGGAGGATGTTTTGATGCAGGTTGACCACTTAATTTTTCCGGCTGATTTCTATGTGCTTGAGATGGAAGAGTCAGCCCCTTCTACTTGGAAGACCTTTCATGAAAACAGCCCAAACCAAGATTGATGTGGCCAAGGGGACGTTAACTATGAAGTTTGGTGGCGATAAGATTAAATTTAATGTTTCTAAGTCTGTTGAGAATCCTAATGTTGTTCATTCTTGTTTTGCCATTGATAAAATAAAAAAGATAGGGCCGGACCGTTCAGTACCAAGCACAAAGGATGCATCAAGAACCATACAAGACGAGGGAATTGGAGTGGAGCACAAGGACCATACGGCCACTGCCCTCAAAATGCCAAAATTGGCCGAAAGCACCATAGGGAAAAATGTTCACAGTGCCGCTACTTCATCACAACACATAGGTAAGCCACTGATGTGAAAATTAACTTGACACACAAATTAAACCCTATTGATGACAATTGTAGCAATGATGTAAGTAGGGATCGTTCTAAACCGGGGATTAACTAGGGATGCTAATCAACACAAATAAGACTCAAAAACACTAAACTAGACTCTATAGACTCTAAACTAACTTAAAACACTAAAAACAGCAAGAAACAATAAAAAAGACTCAAATCTAAACCTATCAATTGGTTTTGACGAAAATAGAACTTAAACGACTCAAACAACTAAAAGGAAACAGGTTTTGACTCTAAAAACAAGATTAAATGAAAGGGGGATTGTTTTTGACGAAATTAAGACTTAAAACAGAAATTTTGCATAAAAACTTTAGAAAAACGAGTTTGGTGATTTAAAACGGGTGAAAGGCTAGTTAGAGGGCCCTTCTCCACACATGAACGTATGCATATAAATTGATTTCCAGTTATTCTTTCGACAAACCATGAATGACAATGCCCCAAATTAATTGTGTAGAACTAATTAATCATCAGATTTCCCTAGACTCATTGAATTGGAAGAAAAGCATACGACAACCCAAATCATTCTTTATTAAGCTCCCTAACTATGAAAAGCATGATAGAGACACAAAACAAAGATCATTAAGCTTTGTGAAAATCATAAGCATTGACAAGGCATTCGTGACTATGAAAAGCATGACACTCCTGCCAGGAATTCACTTAACGCGATCGTGACTAGCAACCTCCAGTACTTGTAAATATAAGTTCATAACGATTAGGTGAAATTCCCTTATATTTTAGCATCAAATTCATGCATGCAAACTAAGTATGCATCCTTAATCAACACACAAGAACAAGTTCTTAATAAAACAGTTAAGCAAACCACATTCACAATTCATGAAATCATAACTGGAGGAAATCAATTCATATAAAACATATGTCCATGGCTTTGAATTCGCCTCTAACTATAAAGAATTTAGTTCCTCATGTTCGCAATCAAACAAATATAAATAAAATTAAACATTGAAAACAAAGGATAGAAAACACCTAGAAAACGCTCCAGATTCCTTCCTTCCTTGCTTGCAAGTTGCGGCACAATGAGGGTATGGCTGAATGGTAGTGCAGAGATGTGTGAATGAGAGATGGTGGGTTCAATGGTGCAGCAAATATGTGAATATATAGAGGGAGGGTGCGGCACAATTAGATGGTGTAGGAAAAGGATTACAAAATGTAGTTTGTGTAGGAAAATAAAACACCATCCTAAGGGGAAAGGGTTTATGTAATCCTAGTAGGAAATAGGACATCTAGAAGGCCAAAAACCAAAGGGAATTAGGATAAAGGTGCTGCTGGATCATGCATCTAGAAGGCTTGGGGCGCCACTTTTTTAGGGACTTCTAGAAAGAGTGTTATTTGGCTGATTTTGGGGTTTCTAGAAAGGGATAGGTGCGGCACCTTTATAGGAAGGGATAAGGTTCCTAGAAATCAGGTTTTAAGGTCTCCTAAACTGAAATTGAATCCCTTTTGCAGCAGGAATTAAGTTAGGAAAGGATTAGGATAGGATAAGGCATGGTAAGATAAGATAAGATAAGGTTTGGATAAGATAAGGTAGTTTGGATAATTCTTCTTCTTTGTAGCTGATTCCTTATCTTCTTTGACTTGGATTTATTTCTTCAACTCTTTTGCACATTCCTAGCCTCTCTTGAACTTCAAATTCGTCCATCCATCTTGCTCCAATCTTGTGCTATCCATTCCAAGCCCAAAACTGCCCTAAAATGCTCCAAATTGCATCCTTTTGCATAATTTGCTTCTAGGACCTACAAACACACGAAAATGACTTAAGACACTATAATAAGAAACAAATAACTAAAATGCAAGAAAACACACTAACTAAGTCGCATAAATATGCTCCTATCAGCCACCTAATCCAAATCCAATTCCCATTAAAATTGATAGGTGGTTCCCTTCTTTGGTGCAGGTACCCAGGCAAATCTCCAATGGTGGGCGAATTTACATGAACCTTAGGGAACACAACGCACCAATCAGCAAACATTACTATCCCCTTCCATTCATCAATCTACTCTATGAGAACATTGTGGGGCAGGTTGTGGAAGAAGTTCCTTTCCATGCTGTGGGTACCAATGGAGCTTAAACCGATGAATCTTCCTGCTGCAAGACGTTGATGTGAGAATTACTTGACACTCAAATTAAAACCCTATCGACGTAGTATATGAAAGTAGGGATCGTTTAAGGCCGGGGATTAGAAGGGATGCTAATCTACACAAATTACACTCTAAAACACTAAATTGGACTCTAGATAATGAAAACAAGTACTAGTGATCAATCTGAACGAATTTTAACTCTAGACAACCCAACTTGACTCAAATAACACAAAACAAACTTAAAACAACAAATAAAACTCAACTAGGCAGATTCTAGACACTAGAGACTCAAAACAGGCTAAATAGACTCAAAACAGCAAAACTAACTTAAGTAGACTCAAAACAGGTTCTATGAAGTGAATTGGATGACTTTTGGACTAGTTAAACTCAAAACACTAAAAGGAGACAGCTTTGGACGAATTTAAACAAAGTAAGACTCAAACAAGAACTAGGGGGGTTTTTGGACGAATTAAGCAAAACTAAGCAGATTTAGGCAAACAAAGTAAATTGAAAGAGATAAAGGTGAATTCAGGGGTGAAAACTAGTTAGAGGGTTCCTCTCCACACATGAACATATGCATACGAATTGATTTCCAGTTATTCTTTCGATAAACCATGAATGACAATGCTTCGAATTAATTGTATTGCACTAATTAATTCCCATATTTCCCTAAGTTCATTGAATTGAATGGATAACGCATCACAACCAAATTATTCTTATCAAGTTCCCTAACTATGGAAGACGCATGATAGAGATACATATTAAAGATCATTAAGCTCCATGGAAATCATAAACATTGACAAGGCATTCATAACTATGGAATACGCATGTTACTCTTGCCTAGGATTTACTTAACACAATTGTGACTAGCAATCTTTACTACTTGTGAATATAAGTTCCTAACGATTAGGTGAAATTCCCTTATATCCTAGCATCAAATTCATGCATGTAAACTAAGTAGGCCTCCTTAATCAACACACAAGAACAAGTTTTTCATAAAACAGATAAGTAAATCACATTCACAATTTATGAAACAATAACTGAAGGTAATCAATTCATATCAAACTTATGTCCATGGCTTTGAATCCACCTCCAACTAAAACGAAATTAGTTCCACGTGTTCAACATAATTGAAAAACAAATTAAATTAAACATAGAAACGAAACAAGAGAAGAAAGAACTCCTCATTCTCCAATGGAAGCCACGGCAAGGCCTTGTCTTCCCTTCTCTGGAGCAAAATATGGATTTCTGAATGTATATGGGGGTGTAGAATTCGTATGGATGGGTGGTGGTCTGCGGCAAGGCTTGGAAATATGTATATATAGCATGGCAAACCCTAGGGGAATCAGTTTAGGACTTGGACTTAGCATAAGCAAGGGATTAGGACCCTAGGTGTGGCAGAATATGTAGGAAAAAGGATTATGGCCCAATTGATTTCTGAGAAGGATTTGTAGAACCCAAATCCACAAGAAAATAGGCTAACAAATCAGAATCTGAGAGGGAAAGGGATAGGGATGCACGGCATGGCTTGGATAAGGTAGGGAATTGAGTGCAAGGCAAGGCAAAGGCCTTCTAGAAAGCAGGGAGGCGCCAGATTTTTAGGCTTCTAGAAAGAATGTGTTTCTGGGCAGATTTTGGGGTTTCTAGAAGAGTTTGGGGCGCCACTTTTGTAGGGGAATGGATAGGACTTTTAGAAATCAGGTTTTAAGTCCCCTAAACTGAAGAAAACAGGTTAGGATAAGATTAGGATAAGATAAGGTAAGATAAGATAAGGATTAGGTAAGATAAGATAAGATAAGGTTGTTTTGGATAATGTTTTGGATAATTCTCCTTCTTTTGAGCTGATTCCTTATCTTCTTTATCTTTGACTTCTTTCTTCCATCTTCTTAGTTGATTTCAAGCCTTTATATCTTCAATTTCGTCCATCAACTTGCCTCCATGCTTGCACTACCCAATCTTGGCCCAAAAATGCTCTAGAATGCTCCAAATTGCTTCTTTTTGCCATTTTGACACTTAGAACCTACAAACACACGAAAATAGCTTAAAATACAAAATTAACTAAGAACTAACAACGTAAATGCATGAAAACAAGCTAATAAGTCGCATAAATATGCTCCTATCAGACGTTAAAGCAAGCGCTTCTTGGGAGGCAACCCATGCATTCAAATAAAGAAGACCTAGGAACAACCAGCTCAAACGCAGATTTGCGTTCCTAACTCTACTCTTTATTGCATTTATTTTGCCATGTGTGTCATGTTAGTTAGTTGTGTTGTTTGCTGTTTGCTTTCTCTGAGTTTATGTTTGAAACATTGAGGACAATGTTTGGTTTAAGTGGGGGGGGGGGGGGGTAAAGACGTTGTTTTTGCATGATTTTCTTGGGATTTTATCACCTATCACTTCGGATGTTGTTTTTCACTGTTTTGAAGTGTTTTAGTGTGTTTTGAAGCATTTTAGTGTGTTTGGAAAAGATAATCCGAACTTTTCATAAAAATTTGAAAAAGTGTTTTGAAAAACCCAAAAAGAGATGTTTTTGTGTGTTTGTTTGTCTTAGGGTACCTTCCAACACAATGATGAGGATTCGGTTTTTAATTGCATGACTATTAAGGAAAGTCATAAACATGGATGGAAGTTTGAATTGCTCTCTGGTTTATGCTTGATTATGGTTATAATTCATGAATTCATGTTTAATCAAAAAGGAGAAAATCAGTTTTTGTAACATGCTTGAAGGAAGGAACTCAAACTAACGCTACAACCCTAAGAGACTTGAGCTTAAAACGTTCTTTGGAGAGTTAAAAATCTGTGCATTTATTGTTTTCTAAATTCGTTGCATGATCTCATCATTCTTTGCTTGGTTGCTACTTAGAAGGTGTTTCATCATTTAGTTCCAAATACTAGAACTCATACCCGTTTCATTCAAAGCATGATTGAAGTGCATAACACATGATGAAGATGAAGTTGTGTAGTGAGCCAGTGCCAAAAAGCCTTACCTCTGTGCATTAAGTTTTGTAGGATTAACCCCCGTTGAGCCTTGTTTAGCCATTTTTCTTTGTTTACCCACGTTTTCCCTACCTAGCCTAGATTAGGACCATCCTTACCCTTGTTCTTAAGGCGTGGTGAAGCATGACCTAGAGTGAATTCCCTTTGTTCGTTACAGGGGCAGCAAGCAAGTGTGGGGGAAGGGATTTTTGTGTGTGGGTGTGTGCCAAAGTATCAAAAGAGGCACGGGTAGAAAAAAAAAAAAAAAAAAAAAGAAAGGAAGAAGAAGAAAATTCGTGAGAAAAATGGAAGTATGTGAAAAAGTGTGAAAAGTGTTTAAAATAAGTGAGATTAAGCTCACGAGTATTGTTTGTTGAAGAAAGGGTCAAAAAAGTTGAACTCGGCCCTAAATATGTGTGATCTTCCCTTTATGTATAAAGTTTGTGGCTGCGTTTCAAAAGGGAGTTCTAAGTGTCATATTCATTACTTTGCTCGCTATTGCTTTAAGAACGTTTGTTTTCCTTACCTTTCTTTGTTAGCCAATACCCCTAGCCCCGTTACAACCCTATACTTCAATCTTGAGTGTTGTGTGTTTCAATATGTTGAGTTTGGGATTGGTATGAGCATATGGTGTCCCTGGTTCTCGCATCTAAGTAGTAGCGTTCCGTTCATGAGATCATATCTATACATGCTTAATAACTCCAGAAATTGCTTTCTTTGCTATAAACATATGTGAGTGTTCGTTTTCATGTTTACATCAATCTTCTCACATATACCTAGTGTAGGGAGTGTGGTTAGAAAATCTGAGTGAAAATAAGAGTGTACCTAGTGAGGAATTGAGTGAATTCTCTAAGGCATGTTACTACATTCAAAACATTGTTTTAATTGGTTGAATGCGAGCTAATGAAGGGTGACTATGATTAAGTATGTACTAAAGGGTGGGGATGACTAAAATCTATGGTTATGATGATCTTGAATATGTCATGTGTGTTGGAAATCCCTGAGGTGAACGTTGGAAGGTTTAGTTTGTTTACTTTTGATAGGAGCATATTTACATCACTTAGTTAGCTTGTTTCCTTGCATTTAGGTTGTTAGTTCTTAGTTATTTTAGTCTTTTAAGCCCTTTTCGTGTGTTTTCAGGTTCTAAGGGCTAAAGGAGCAAGAAAGTGCATTTTGGTGACTTTTGGAGCAGTTTTGGGCTTGGAATGGATTGCACATGCTTGGAGCTAAGTGAATGGACGAAATTGAAGATCAAATGAGCTTAGGATTGAATGAAGAATGAAGAGTTCAAAATTGGAAGCCAAAGTTTCTAAAGTTGGAAGTTTATATTCTTGGAGGTTTCCATTCTTGAAAGTGTCTATTCTTGGCTTAGAGTTTCCTAATCCTTCCTCACCTATGTTCCAGCCATAAAAGGGTTTCAAAACATGTTAGGTTGCCTCATTACATGTTTCTAGAAGTGCTAGAACTTTTCCCTAACCTTGCCGCACAAGGGATCCTCTTCTTACCTATTTTCTGACCCAAAATTACATTCCCTTTTGTTTCAATTCTTGCCACACAAGGGGAGAGGATTCTTACCTATTTTGTGCCTCAAAACACATTCCTGAATCTGTCCTACACAATTCTGCCGAATTTCCTTTCCTATTCTCTTTAATTCCTGCACCTTACTTGCCTATTTTCTGTCATAAAACACATTCCTCTTTTGTTGCAATCCTTGCTGCACAAGGGGAGGCCTCTCTTTCCTATTTTCTGACCTTTAAACACATTTCTTTTTTCTCCTACACAATTCTGCCGAATTTCACATTCATATTCTCTTTGAATTTCTGATTCTTTCTTACCTATTAAATTATGAGACAAATTAGCTAAGTTATGAACCTTTCCTATTATTTTCTGATTGCCTTTCAACCCTAGCCCTATAAATAAAGCCATCCGCACCATTTAGTCTCTCTCCCTCTCTGAACAGATTCCCTGCGTCCATTCCATCCACCTATCTACCTATCCATCCTTTACCACCCATCATTCATTCACCCATTCTCGCCAGTAATCATCCACCACTCTCTGCCGCACCCTTCCTTCACCATTCTCCATAGTTTCTGACCAAAACCAATCCTTGCCGCACCATATATCCATCCTAACCATAATCCCATCCTTCTCCACCATCGATAACCCCGAAAACCTACCACAAGACCTTGTGCCGCAATCAAGGAAGGGAAGGGAAGTTCTTGGACGTGCTTGCTGTTCAGTTTGGATCGCTGGAGCGTTTAGGTGTTTTCTTTCTTTTGTTTTCAATGTATAAACTTGTTATTCTTTGTTCTGCGATTGTGAGGAACTAAATCCCTTTTGGCTAGGGGAAGATTCAAAGCCATGAACATATTTGCAATATGAATTGATTACCTTCAGTTGTGATTTCATAAGTTGTGAATTCAATTTGTTTAACTGCTTGATTGATAACTTATTTGCGTATGTTTATTAAGAGTGCACACTTAATTTGCATGCATGAATATGATGCTAGAGTATAAGGGAGTTTCACCTAATAGTTACAAACTTATATTCACAAGTAGTGGAGGTCGCTTATAAACGATCGCGTTAAATGAATTCTTGGCAGGAGTTTCATGCTCATCATAGTAACGAATGCCTCGTCAATACTTATAGTTTTCATGATGCTTAATGATCTCTGATTGTATCTTTATTGTGCTGTTCACGTAAAGGACTTTTAGAGAATGCTTTGAATTGTTGTATGCACTTTCCCATCCAATTCAATAACTTAAGGAGAACTTGAAGGTTAATTTAAGCGGACCTAATTAACCTGGGGTGTTGAGTTTCATGATTTATCGAAAGAACAACTGAAAATTGGTTTATGTACAAGTGTGTCATGTGTGGAGAAGAACCTTCTAGCTAGCACATCATCCATCCAATTCACCAATTTCGTGCAAATCTGTTTAGTTTTAGTTTCTGTTTTGTTTTTAGCTTAATTTCGTCCAAAACCCAATCCCCCTTTACTTGCTTGTGTTAGATTAGTTAAAAGTGGGTTTAAATCTGTCCAATTTCGTGTTTTGAGTCTTACTAGTCTAGAATTCGTCCAAATCAGTCCCTAGTGTCTGTTTTGAGTCTTTTTGGTTGCAGTTTTGAGTCTTTTAAGTTTGTTTTGAGTCTTGTGAGTCTTGTTAAGTGTTTTTAACTTTGTTTTTATATTTTTGAGTCAGTTTAGAGGTTTTAGCAAGCCCTCCTAATCCCCGGTTCAGAACGATCCCTACTTATACATATACTACAATTGTCAAAAGAGGGTTTAATTTGTGTGCTGTTTTACATTGCATCAAATTTTTGGCACCGTTGCTGGGGATTAGCAACTTTGCTAATCCCTTGGTTCTTTTCTTTTCGCTTATTTTGTTTTAGTTTTAGTTTCTGACTTTGTGTTGTTTTCTTGTTTTCTTTAGCTAATCCCCTTTGTTTTTGTTTGTGTCTTTTATTTTTGATATTTGGTTTAGTTTTGTTTCCTTGATTTTCAGGTAGTAGAGAAGTAAGATATGGATTTTGCTACCATTCAAGCTCAATTGGCGAAACTTACTTCTGAATTGTCATAATATACCGAAAGGACCACAATGCAAAGTGTTCCTACATGTGGTGTGTCCTATGGGCAAGGATATCCAACTCATCAATGTTCTCAATTCGCTGCGAATGAAGATGCTTGGGGTTATCAAGGCCATAGCCAATCATGGGACAACATGTTTTCCAACGCTTACAATTCGGATTGGAGAGATTATTCAGATTACATGTGGGGAGAACCTCAACAATTCCAACAAGGTGGATATTGGCAGCAAGAAGAGGAGTTCTATTCAAGACCTATGCAGCCACCACAGCCTCCCCCACAACAATTCCAATCCAATTCAAGTATGCCCATGAGTTATAATGAAAATTCTTGAAGGACTAATCTCTTTGACGCAGGGCTCACAAAAAGAAGAACAATTGCAGCCATCTGAGGAGTTTTATCAATGGCCACATGCACCATTACAACCTCCACCACAATCTGCCCAAACAAACTCAGGTATGTCTTTGTGTAATGATAACATTATTCAATTAATCACCTCTTTGACATAGGGAGTAGAAAATCAAAACAAAGAGATGAAAGACCGAGTGAAAAGAGTGGACGAATTGGAGAAGCAAGTTGGTCAGATTATGGAGTTCATGGTGCAGATTGAAGAGCAAAGTGAACTCTCCAACTCAACTATTGCAAATTCGAAGGAAGATTTTGAAATCCATGATGCTATCACTTTGGGAAGTACTATGGAGGTTGGAGCTGACCTAAAAACGTCCAAACATAGCCTAGAAGTGGATGAGGAGCTGCTGATCGAGGAGGAGGAAGAAGACACACCCACAGCAAGGGTAGAACAACCCTTGCCGCAGCCCCCTAAGCCCTCTCAACCACCCACCACAAGTAAGGACGTCCCAAATTCATTTAATTCTAATGTTATTCCTCTGAATGCACCTTTTCCTCGCAGGTTTTTAATTCCTAAGACGGATGAGAGTGAAAAAGACATTGTGGAAGCCATTCCAAAGGTGCAAAGTGATATCCCAATTCTTGGCACACCAAATCAAGTTCCAGATTGTGTTGCAGTGTTCAAAGAACCTTGTACATCAAGAAGAATGATTCAAGAGCAAGAAGTGGCTGGAGCATATGAAGAATGCATCAAGGAGGATGTTCATAAGACAACAAAGCCCAAAGAAGTTCAATTTTATGACACGGGACAAGTCACAACCATCATAGTAAATCTGGCCAAGTTCAAAATCCCTGAAACATTCAAAGATGTGGTGTTTGTCATTGAGTTTGTGTCGGAGCAAGCAAGTAAGCCATCTTCTCCAATTTCGATTTTGTTTTCTACTAACTTGCTGATTTTGATGATTCAGGCACCCACACTAGAATTTAAACCATTGCCGGATCATTTCAAGTATCACCTTCCATTCAAAGATCAATTACATGTTGTGGCCTCTAATGAAGCTTAATTGGAGGTATCGTCTGGCTGCACGACGTAAAAGCAAGCGCTTCTTGGGAGGCAACCCATGCATTCAACAAAGGAAGACCTAGGACTCACTCCAATTCTAGATTTGCGTTCCTAAACCCTTCTCTTTGTTATTGTTTCTATTCTGCCATGTTTAGTTTGTTGATTCATTGTTTGTTAGTTTGCTTGTTTTTGTGTGAGTTTATGCTTGAAACATTGAGGACAATGTTTGATTTAAGTGTTGGGGGGGGGGGGGTAACAAAGTGTTTTTGATGCAAATTCGTGGGATTCTACCACCCATTACTTCAAAAATTGTTTCAAGCTGTTTTTAAGTGTTTTTAAGCTGTTTTGGAGTGTTTTAGTGTGTTTTGGCATAAAAATCCGAAAATCTCATAAAAATTTGAAAAATTGTTTTGAAAAACCCAAAAAGAGTTGTTTTTGTGTTGTTTTGGTGTGTTTGTGTCTTAGGTACCTTCCAACACAATGATGAGGATTTGGTTTTTAATTACATGACTGTTAAAGAGAGTTATAAACATGGATGAAAGTTTGATTTACTCTTTGGTTTATGCTTGGTTGTGGTTATAATTTATGAATTCACATGCAATCATAAAGGAAAAATCAGTTTTTGTAACATGCTTGAAGGAAGGAACTCAAATTAACGCTACAACCTTGTGAGACTTGAGCCTTAAACGTTCTTTTGGAGAGTTATAATCTGTGCATTTGTTGTTTTCTAAAGTCGTTGCATGATCTCATTATTCTTTGCTTGGTTGCTACTTAGAAGGCGTTTAATCATTTAGTTCCAAATACTAGAACTCATGCCCATTCCATTCAAAGCATAACATTGATTTGCATAACACACGATCATGATGAAGTTAATTAGTGAACCACCACAGCCAAAAAGCCGAACCCCCTTTTCATATGTTTTGTAGGTTTAACCTCTTTGAGCCTTGTTTAGCCTATTTTCTTTGTGAGCCACATTATCCTCACCTAGCCTAGATTAGGACCATCCATACCCTTGTTTTTGAAGCATAGTGAAGCAAGACTTAAAAAGAATTCCTTTTGATTGTCTTCTTGCAGAAAAACAAGTGTGGGGGAAGGGACGCGTGTGTGTGTGCGCCAAGAAAAAGAAATAAGGCACGGGTAGAAAAGAAAAAATTCGTGGAAAAAGAAAAAGAAAAAGAAAAAGTTGTGATAAGAGTGAAAAAGAGTTGAAAATTATGAGAAAAAAGTTCTAAAGTGTTGCTTGTTGAAGGAAAGGTCCAAAACATCAAATCTGGCCCTAGATTGTGTATTTCTTCCCTTTTGTGTTTAAAGTTGATTTCTGCATTCAAAATTGAATTCTAAGTGTCAATTTCATTACATTGCTTGCTATTGCTTTAAGAACCTTTGTTTTCCATATCCTTTCTTTCTTAACCATTCCCCTTAGCCACGTTTCAACCCTTAAACTTCAATCTTGAGTGTTATGAGATTCAATATGTGGAGTTTGGAATTGGTATGAGCATATGGTGTCACTGGTTCTTGCATCTAAGTAGTAGCATTCCGTTCATGAGATCATATTCATACATGCTTATTAACTCCAGAAAGTGCTTTCGTTGTTGCAACATATGTGAGTATTAGTTTTCATGTTTACATCAATCTTCTCACATATACCTAGTGTAGGGTGTGTAGTCAGAAAATCTGAGTGAAAATTGAGAGTATCTAGTAAGGAATTGAGGGAATTCTCTAAGGCATGTTACTACATTCAAAATATTGTTTTAATTGATTAAATTCGAGCTAGTGAATGATGACTGTGATTAAGTATGAATTCAAGGGTAAGGATGACTAAAATCTGTGCAAGTGATGATTTTTAATATGTCATGTGCATTGGAAATCCCTAAGGCAATTGTTGGAAGGTTTAGATTGAGTTTTGTTTCTTTTGTTTCTTTTGTTTTGCTCGAGGACTAGCAAAAGCTAAGTGTGGGGGTATTTGATAGGAGCATATTTACATCAATTAGTTAGCTTGTTTCCTTGCATTTAGGTTGTTAGTTCTTAGTTATTTTAGTCTTTTAAGCCATTTTCGTGTGTTTTCAGGTTCTAGGGCTAAAGGAGCAAGAAAGTGCATTTTGGTGCCTTTTGGAGCAGTTTTGGGCTTGGAATGGATTGCACATGCTTGGAGCTAAGTGAATGGACGAAATTGAAGATCAAATGAGCTTAGGATTGAATGAAGAATGAAGAGTTCAAAATTGGAAGCCAAAGTTTCTATTCTTGGAGGTTTCCATTCTTGAAAGTTTCTATTCTTGGCTTAAAGTTTCCTAATCCTTCCTCACCTATGTTCCAGCCATAAAAGGGTTTCAAAACATGCTAGGTTGCCTCATTACATGTTTCTAGAAGTGCTAGAACTTTTCCCTAACCTTGCCGCACAAGGGATCCTCTTCTTACCTATTTTCTGACCCAAAATTACATTCCCTTTTGTTTCAATTCTTGCCACACAAGGGGAGAGGATTCTTACCTATTTTGTGCCTCAAAACACATTCCTGAATCTGTCCTACACAATTCTACCGAATTTCCTTTCCTATTCTCTTTAATTCCTGCACCTTACTTGCCTATTTTCTGTCATAAAACACATTCCTCTTTTGTTGCAATCCTTGCTGCACAAGGGGAGGCCTCTCTTTCCTATTTTCTGACCTTTAAACACATTCTTTTTTTCTCCTACACAATTCTGCCGAATTTCACATTCTTATTCTCTTTGAATTTCTGATTCTTTCTTACCTATTAAATTGTGAGACAAATTAGCTAAGTTATGAACCTTTCCTATTATTTTCTGATTGCCTTTCAACCGTAGCCCTATAAATAAAGCCATCCACACCATTTAGTCTCTCTCCCTCTCTGAACAGATTCTCTGTGTCCATTCCATCCACCTATCTACCTATCCATCCTCTACCACCCATCATTCATTCACCCATTCTCGCCAGAAATCATCCACCACTCTCTGCCGCACCCTTCCTTCACCATTCTCCATAGTTTCTGACCAAAACCAATCCTTGCCGCACCATATATCCATCCTAACCATAATCCCATCCTTCTCCACCATCGATAACCCCCAAAACCTACCACAGGAACTTGTGCCGCAATCAAGGAAGGGAAGGGAAGTTCTTGGACGTGCTTGCTGTTCAGTTTGGATCGCTGGAGCGTTTAGGTGTTTTCTTTCTTTTGTTTTCAATGTATAAACTTGTTATTCTTTGTTCTGCGATTATGAGGAACTAAATCCCTTTTGGCTAGGGGAAGATTCAAAGCCATGAACATACTTGCAATATGAATTGATTACCTTCAGTTGTGATTTCAATTTGTTTAACTGCTTGATTGATAACTTATTTGCGTATGTTTATTAAGAATGCACACTTAATTTGCATGCATGAACATGATGCTAGAGTATAAGGGAGTTTCACCTAATAGTCACAAACTTATATTCACAAGTAGTGGAGGTCGCTTATAAACGATCGCGTTAAATGAATTCTTGGCAGGAGTTTCATGCTCATCATAGTAACGAATGCCTCGTCAATACTTATAGTTTTCATGATGCTTAATGATATCTGATTGTATCTTTATTGTGCTGTTCACGTAAAGGACTTTTAGAGAATGCTTTGAATTGTTGTATGCGCTTTCCCATCCAATTCAATAACTTAAGGAGAACTTGAAGGTTAATTTAAGCGGACCTAATTAACCTGGGGTGTTGAGTTTCATGATTTATCGAAAGAACAACTGAAAATTGGTTTATGTGCAAGTGTGTCATGTGTGGAGAAGAACCCTCTAGCTAGCACATCATCCATCCAATTCACCAATTTCGTGCAAATCTGTTTAGTTTTAGTTTCTGTTTTGTTTTTAGCTTAATTTCGTCCAAAACCCAATCCCCCTTTACTTGCTTGTGTTAGATTAGTTAAAAGTGTGTTTAAATCTGTCCAATTTCGTGTTTTGAGTCTTAGTAGTCTAGAATTCGTCCAAATCAGTCCCTAGTGTCTGTTTTGAGTCTTTTTGGTTGTTTTAAGTTGTTTTGAGTCTTTTAAGTTTGTTTTGAGTCTTGTGAGTCTTGTTAAGTGTTTTTAACTTTGTTTTTATATTTTTGAGTCAGTTTAGAGGTTTTAGCAAGCCCTCCTAATCCCCGGTCCAAAACGATCCCTACTTATACATATACTACAATTGTCAAAAGAGGGTTTAATTTGTGTGCTGTTTTACATCGCATCAACTTTGTTTTGTTTTGGTTGTTTCGTTTTGCTTGAGGACTAGCAAAAGCTAAGTGTGGGGGAATTTGATAGGAGCATATTTATGCGACTTAGTTAGCTTGTTTTCATGCATTTATGTTGTTAGGTCTTAGTTAAATTTGTATTTTAAGCTATTTTCGTGTGTTTGTAGGTTCTAAGTGTCAAGATGGCAAAGAGAAGCAATTTGGAGCATTCTAGAGCATTTTTGGGCCAAGATTGGGTAGTGCAAGCTTGGAGGCAAGTTGATGGACGAATTTGAAGATATAAAGCCTTGAAATCAGCTAAGAAGATGGAAGAAAGAAGTCAAAGATAAAGAAGATAAGGAATCAGCTATAAAGAAGGGGAATTATCCAAAACATTATCTAAATTACCTTATCTTATCCAAACCTTATCTTATCTTATCCTAATCTTATCCTACCTTGTTTTCAGCTACAAAAGAGATTTAATTTCAGTTTAGGAGACTTAAAACCTGATTTCTAGAAGTCTTATCCCTTGTCCTATAAATCTGGCGCCTCATTCCCTTCTAGAATCCTTTTTCCTTCCCTTGCAAGGCATTCCCTGCCCTTATCCTCTCAGCCGTGCATCCCTATCCTTTTCTCACTTGGATTCTGATTTGTTAGCCTATTTCCTTGTGGATTTGGGTTCTACAAATCCTTTTCAAAAATTAATTGGGCCCTAATCCTATTTTTCTGCTAAGTCCAAGTCCTAAACTGATTTCCCTAGGGTTTGCCATGCTATATATACATATTTCCAAGCCTTGCCGCACACCACCACCCATCCATACGAATTCTACACATCCATTCGCATCTCTACCATTCTAAATACCTTCCATCACCCATCCACACCACCTTTACCCATCCATAAACCCTACCAGCCACCTGTGCCGCAGCCTTGCAAGGAGGTAGGAGAGGAGGAGCAGCCTTGGAGCATGTTGCACCCAATCTGGAGTGCTGGGCGTTCTTAGGTGTTTTCTACCTTATGTTTTCGTTGATTAATTTAATTTTCCTTTGTTTTGCTGTGATCATAAGAGGCTAAACTCGTTTTTAGCTAGAGGCTACTTTGAAACCATGATTTTGTGTGTGATATGACTTGATAAATTTCAGTTACAGATTCTTGAAGTATGAATGCAATTGGCTTAACTGTTTGAATTAGAACTTATTTCTGTTTGTTGATTGAGGGTCGACACTTAATTGGCATGCATAAATTTGATGCTAGGATATAAGTGAGTTTCACATAATCGTTACAAACTTATGTTCACAAGTAGTAAAGGTTGCTGGAACAATCGTGTTAAGTTCAATTCTTGGTGTGAGTAACATGATGTCATAGTTATGAATGCCTCGTCAATGCTTATGATTCTCATTGAGCATAATGATCTCTGATTGTTTCTCTATTATGATGTCATGTAGGGAAATTGATGAGAATAATTTGGTTGTAGATGAGTTGTCCGTCCAATTCAATGAAATTAGGAGAATCTGAGGGTTAATTAGTGATTGACACGGTTAATCTGGGGCATTGTCATTCGTAATTCAATGAAAACGTAACTGGAAGTCAAGTTATATGCATATAAATCATGTGTGGATAAGGAAACCTCTAGCTAGTTCACCATCCATCCTAAAAACCCAATTTCGTCTAAATCCACCTAGTTTAAAGTCTGTGTTAGTTTTAACTTAGTTTCACTCTAAAACCAATCCCCCTTCACTTGTTTGAGTCTAATTAGTTAGAATCTGTCTTAGTTTGTGTTTTTGTGTGTTTTGAGGCAAGTTTAATTCAATTTTCGTCCAAAGTTGTGTCTAGTGTCTAGAATCTGTCCAATTAGTGTTTTTAAGCAGTTTTGAGTATTTTGAACCTGTTTTGAGTCTTACTAGTCTATTTAGAGTCTTTTGAGTCTTGTTTTGCTTATTTGAGTTAGTTTGTGTTAGATTAGCAAGCCCTCCTAATCCCCGGTCCAGAACGATCCCTACTTGCGTTTATACTACAATTGATAACAAGAGGGTTTAATTTGTGTGCTTAACTTTAATCACACCAATTGGAGAGATTATTCAGATTATATGTGGGAGGAACCTCAACAATTTCAACAAGGTGGATACTGGCAGCAAGAAGAGGAGTTCTATTCAAGACCTATGCAGCCACCACAGCCTTCCCCACAACAATTCCAATCGAATTCAAGTATGCCCATGAGTTATAATGAAAATTCTTGAAGGACTAATCTCTTTGACGCAGGGCTCACAAAAAGAAGAACAATTGCAGCCATCTGAGGAGTTTTATCAATGGCCACATGCACCATTACAGCCTCCACCACAATCTGCCCAAACAAACTCAGGTATGTCTTTGTGTAATGATAACATTATTCAATTAATCACCTCTTTGACACAGGGAGTAGAAAATCAAAACAAGGAGATGAAAGACCGAGTCAAAAGAGTGGACGAATTGGAGAAGCAAGTTGGTCAGATTATGGAGTTCATGGTGCAGATTCAAGAGCAAAGTGAACTCACCAACTCAACTACTGCAAATTCGAAGGAAGATTTTGAAATCCATGATGCTATCACTTTGGGAAGTGCTCTAGAGGTTGAAGCTGACCCAGAACCGTCCAAACACAGCCTGAACGTGGATGAATTGCTGCTGCTAGAAGAAGAGGAGGAGGCCACACCCACGGCAAGGCAAGAACAACCCTTGCCGCAGCCTCCTAGAGTCCCTAGGCCGTCCAACTCTGGTAATATTGTTCCAAACTCAATTCATTCTAACATCATTCCACCGAATGCACCTTTTCCTCGCAGGTTTTTAATTCCCAAGAAAGATGTGATGTGAGAATTACTTGACACTCAAATTAAAACCCTATCGACGTAGTATATGAAAGTAGGGATCGTTTTAGGCCGGGGATTAGAAGGGATGCTAATCTACACTATATAAACTTTAAAACACTAAACTAGACTCAATTAACTCAAAACAGCAAATAGAACTCAAACTAGACAGTTTCTGGATTCTAGACACTCAAAACAAGCTAAATTAGACTTAAAACACACAGAACAGATTCTTTAGACTCAAAACTAACACCTAAGATTGATTTGAACGAAATTAAGACTCAAATTGACTCAAAAGACTAAGAGACTCAAGATTTGACGAATTTAGACTGTACTAACACAAACTAAAAGCAGGGGATTGGTTTTGAACGAATTTAAACTTAAACAAACAAAATTGTAAAGACAACTTAAAAAGACACGAAATTGGTGATTTAAATGGGTGAATGGCTAGTTAGAGGGATCCTTATCCACACATAAACATATGCATACAACTCGATTCCCAGTTACTCTTTTGATAAACCATGAATGACAATGTTCCGAATTAATTGTATTGAACTAATCAATTCCCAGATTTCCCTAGATTCATTGAATTGAATGGATAACGCATCACAACCAAATTATTCTTTCTCAAACTCCCTAACTATGGAATACGCATGATAGAGACATTCAACAAAGATCATTAAGTTCAATGGAAATCATGAACATTGACAAGGCATTCATAACTATGGAAGACGCATGTTAATCCAACCTAGGGTTTACTTCACATAATCGTGACTAGCGATCTTTACTACTCATGAATATAAGTTCATAACGATTAGGTGCAATTCCCTTATATCCTAGCATCAAATTTATGCATGCAAATCAAGTGTCGACCCCCAACCCACATACATAAACAAGTTCTTAATAAGCACAGAAAAGTAAACCACATTCATAATTCATGAAATCGTAACTGGAGTGAATCAAATCATAAGAAACATATATTCATGGCTTCAAATTCCCCCTCTAACTAATAGGGGTTTAGTTCCTCATGATAGCAATTAAACAAAGAAAACTGAATTGAAACATTGAAAACAAAGATAGACAACACCTAAGAACGCTCCAGCAATAGTCACGACTTAAAGTGGCACCTTCTCCTTCCTTCCTTGAATAGCTGCGGCACAAGAGGGGTTTTCTAGGTTTGGGTGGATGGTATGGCACGGCAGAGGGTGAATTAGGTCAGAAACTATGGAGAATGGTGAAGGAAAGGGGCGGCAGAGAGTGGTGGATGATTTCTGGCGTGAATGATGTATATGGAGGGTGGTGTGTACGGCAAAGGGTGGATTAATATATATATAGGCACCAAAAACCCTAGGTGAATCAGATTAGGACTTCTAGAAAGCCAAATCCATCCAGAAATAGGCTCAAAACAATCAGATTTCTAATGGGAAAGGGCCTAAGGTGCGGCAGATTTGGATAAGGAGGGATAAGGCTTCTAGAAAGCCTTGCAAGGCAAGGAAATCAGGTTTTCTAGAAGGCTAGGTGCGGCAAGGCTTAGGGTTTCTAGAAACTTAATTTAAATGTCCCCCAATCAGAAAATAAACCCTCATTGTACCAGGAATTGAATTAGAAAAGGATTAGGAGAGGATAAGGTTTGTTAAGATAAGATAAGATAAGATAAGGTTGTTTGGATAATGTTTTGGATAATTCTCCTTCTTTTGAGCTGATTCCTTATCTTCAATAATTTGAATTTATTTCTCCAACCTTGAAACATATTCCTAACTCCATTTAGACTCCAAATTCGTCCATCTTCATGCCCATAGCTTGTGCTATCCATTCCAAGCCCAGATTTGCTCCAAAATGCTCCAAAATGCATCTTTTTGCCAACTTTGCTTCTTAGACCTAAAAACACACGAAAATGACTTTAAACACTATACTAAGCAACAAATAGCTAAGCAAATGCAAGAAAACACGCTAACTAAGTAGCATAAATATGCTCCTATCAAATTCCCCCACACTTAACTTTTGCTAGTCCTCGAGCAAAATAAAACAAACAAAACGTAACCTAAACCTTCCAACGTTCACCTCAGGGATTTTCAATGATACATAACATGCCAAAGATCATTACTCCCACAGATTTTAGTTATCCCTACCCTTGAGCACATACTTAATCAAAGTTACCACACATTAGCTCACATTTAATCAATTAAAACAACATTTTGAATGTAGTAACATGCCTTAGAGAATCCCTCAATTCCTTACTAGATATGCACTCAATCACACAGATTGTCTGACTACACTCCCTACACTAGTTATATGTGAGAAGATTGATGTAAATATGAAACTAATACTCACATATGTGTATAACAAGAAAAGTAATTTCTGGAATGCATGTTTATATATAATCTCATGAACGGAATGCTACTACTTAGATGCGAGAACCAGGGACACCATATTCTCATACCAATCCCAAACTCCACATATTGAAACACACAACACTCAAGATTGAAGTATAGGGTTATAACGGGGCTAGGGGGTATTGGCTAACAAAGAAAGGTAAGGAAAACAAACGTTCTTAAAGCAATAGCAAGCAAAGTAATGAATATGACACTTAGAACTCCCTTTCTTGAATGCAGCCGCGCACTTTGAACACAAAGGGGAAGATTACACATATTTTAGGGCCGAATTCAACTTTTTGGACCCCTTCTGCAACAACCAACACTTGTGAGATTTAATCTCACTTATTTTGAACACTTTTCATACTTTTTCACAACTTTTCTTTTTCTTTTCTTTTTCACACGAATTTTCTTCTTTCTTTTTCCTCTCTTTTTTTTTTTTCTTTTGCCCGTGCCCTTGTTTGTCTTGTTGGCACACAATCAGACACATAAATCCCTTCCCCCACACTTGTTTTGCCGCCCAAATAACGAACAAAGGGAATTCATTCTTAGGTCATGCTCACTATGCCTTAAGAACAAGGGTAAGGATGGTCCTAATCTAGGCTAGGTAAGGATAATGTGGTTAAACAAAAAACATAGGCTAAACAAGGCTCAAAGGGGTTAAACCTACAATACATATGCAAAGGGTTAGGCTTTTTGGCTCTGGTTTTAACTAAACAACTTCATCTTGTTATGTGTTATGCTAATCAATTTCATGCTTTGAATGAAACGGGTATGAGTTCTAGTAAACGTCAATCCAAGTTTGTAACTTTCTTTAACAGTTATGCAATTAAAAACCAAATTCTCATCATTGTGTTGGAAGGTACCCTAAGACACAAACACACAAAAAAGACTCAAAAATGACTCTTTTTTGGGTTTTTCAAAACAATTTTCGATTTTTTTCAAAATTTTCGTATTTTTCTTTCAAGACACATAAAAATACTTCAAAACACCCTAAAAACACTCAAAAACAGTGAAAAACAACTTTAGAAGTGATAGGTGATAAAAACCCACGAATTTTTCAATGAAAACACTTTGTTTACCCCCCCACACTTAAACCAAACATTGTCCTCAATGTTTCAAACATAGACTCACAAAAAGCAAACAGCAATCAACACAACTAACTAACATAACAAAGATGGCAAAGGAAAAGCAATAAAGAGTAGGGTTTAGAAACGCAAATCTGGTTGTGGAGCCGGAGAGTTCCTAGGTCGTCTTTATTTGCATGGGTTGCCTCTTCCAGCCAGACGAACCTTCCCTCTATTCTTCAATGGGGCCCACGGTAATAAAGGATATGTCCTCCGTAATGTGCTCTTCAAAGTGCTCATAATATGGCTTCAATCGATGTCCATTCACTTTGAATTCTTGTTGCGTCTTTAAACTTTGAATTTGGACTGCACCATGAGGAAAAACATTAGTAACCACAAAAGGACCAATCCACTTAGAACGCAACTTACTTGGAAATAGACGAAGGCGAGAATTGAAAAGTAACACTTTCTGCCCTATAGAGAACAGCTTGCTACGAATCATCTTGTCATGGAATGCCTTTGTTTTCTCCTTGTAGATCCGTGCATTCTCATAAGCTTCATTCCTAATTTCTTCTAGCTCATTCAATTGAAGCTTTCTATGAAGACCTGCGGCATCAATGTCCATGTTGAATGTTTTGACAGCCCAATGTGCACGATGTTCTAACTCGACGGGAAGATGACATGGTTTCCCATAGACTAGCCGAAATGGGGACATTCCAATTGGGGTTTTATAGGCAGTGCGATATGCCCACAATGCATCATTCAAACGCAAGCTCCAATGCTTCCGAGTTGGCCCTACGGTTTTCTCCAAAATCTGCTTGATTTCTCTATTTGAAACCTCGGCTTGCCCACTGGTTTGAGGGTGATAAGGTGTTGCCACCTTATGCATGACATTGTACTTCTTGAGCAGCGCCTCAATGGTTCGATTGCAAAAATGGGAACCCCTATCACTGATTAGGACTCTTGGCATTCCAAATCTAGCAAATATGTTAGTTCTAACAAAATCTGCAACCACTTTAGAATCATTAGTTCGGGTGGCTTTTGCTTCCACCCATTTCGACACATAATCCACCGCAAGCAAAATATAAAGGAAACCATGTGAGGAAGGAAAAGGACCCATGAAATCAATACCCCAAACATCAAAGATTTCAACACTAAATATGGGGTGTTGCGGCATTTGTTGTTTAGGACCTATATTGCCCGTTCTTTGACATCTATCACAAGTCATACAAAAAGTTCTAGCATCTCTAAAGATAGTAGGCCAATAAAATCCACATTCTAAAACTTTATGTGCTGTTCTTTGAGTACCAAAGTGACCTCCACATGCATAGGTGTGACAGAAAGTTAAAATTGAATTAAACTCAGAATCATGCACACACCTACGTAGAACCTGATCAGGGCAATATTTCCACAAGTATGGGTCATCCCAAACATAAGAACGTGCATCCTTTTTAAGTTTATCACTTTGGCGCTTGTTTAGCTCTCTTGGAATGTGTTTAGACACCAAATAATTTACTACATCAGCATACCATGGCTCACTTACCTTGATGGACAGCAGCTGCTCATCTGGGAATGTCTCTTGGATAGGCACGGCATCCTCCTCATGCACCATACGGCTCAAGTGATCAGCCACCACGTTTTCACTCCCCTTCTTGTCCCGGATTTCAATATCGAACTCTTGGAGAAGAAGCATCCAGCGAATGAGTCTTGGTTTGGCCTCTTTCTTGGTGAACAAATACTTCAAAGCTGCATGGTCAGAGTAAATAATGACTTTAGTACCAAGTTAATATGAACGAAACTTATCTAAAGCAAAGACAACGGCAAGAAGTTCTTTTTCCGTCGTAGAGTAGTTCAATTGAGCATCGGTCAAGGTCCTTGAGGCATAGTAGATGACGTGCAGATTTTTGTCCTTCCTTTGTCCTAGCACAGCCCCTAATGCATAATCGGAAGCATCGCACATTAGCTCAAACGGAAGATTCCAATATGGTGGCATAATGATTGGTGCCGTGGTTAGCATCTCCTTAAGGTGTTTGAATGCCTTCTCACACTCCTCGTTGAAGTCAAAAGCCACATCTTTCTGGAGGAGACGGCAAAGAGGGTTTGAAATCTTTGAAAAGTCCTTGATGAATCGCCTATAGAATCCTGCATGTCCAAGAAAAGAACGAACCTCTCTAACCAAAGTAGGAGAGGGTAAGTAGCGTACAAGATCTATTTTTGATTTATCAACTTCAATTCCCCTTTCTGAAACAATATGACCTAAAACTATGCCTTGTTTTACCATAAAGTGATATTTTTCCCAATTCAAAACAAGGTTAGTTTCAATGCAACGTTTTAGAATCAAAGTGAGATTATCTAAGCAACCATCAAATGAATCACCAAAGACACTAAAGTCATCCATAAATACCTCAATAATCTTCTCCACAAACTCTGAAAATATACTTACCATACATCTTTGGAAGGTGGCAGGTGCATTACATAAACCGAATGGCATGCGTCGATAGGCAAAGGTACCAAAAGGGCACGTGAAAGTGGTCTTTTCTTGGTCATCCGGAGCTATGACAATCTGATTATATCCAGAGTAACCATCAAGAAAACAATAAAAAAAATGACCGGCTAACCTTTCAAGCATTTGATCAATAAACGGCAAAGGGAAGTGGTCCTTCCTTGTGGTGGCATTGAGCTTCCTATAATCGATGCACACTCCCCAACCTGTTTGGATACGTGTGGGCACAAGTTCATTCTCGGCATTCTTCACCACAGTGACTCGGGATTTCTTTGGAACACATTGCACCGGTGAAACCCAACGACTATCCGAGATTGGATAAATCACTCCACAATTAAGGAGCTTTATAATCTCCTTCTTCACAACTTCCATCATTGGAGGGTTGAGTCGGCGTTGAGCCTCTCGAGTTGGTTTAGCCCCCTCCTCTAGAAGTATGCGATGCATGCATGTTGTAGGGCTAATCCCCCTAATATCGGCCAATGTCCACCCAATGGCTGTTTTGTGCTCTTTCAACACCCGAATTAACTTTCCTTCCTCTGTTGCCGTGAGTGTGGAGGACACAATGACGGGCAACGTCTCGTTATCTCCCAAAAAGACGTACTTTAAATGATCCGCCAATGGTTTAAGCTCAAGTACGGGTGCCTGAATTACTGAGGGTAACAACTGGTTAGTAGAAATTGGAATTGAACTTGGTTTTGAAGGCTTACCATGGTGCTGAGGTAGTGACTCTAGGGCAGCCACCATCTCGGCCTCTTCTTCACTTCTAGGCACGGCAATATTGGGTTTTTGCCCAATTCCTTGTGTAATTGTTGATTCAAGGGGATCCCTCTCCAAGGAATCAAGGTAATCTTGCGCCAATTCATCAAATATATCAATAGCAAAACAAGAATGATTTTCTTTAGGAAATTTAATAGTTTCAGCAAGATTGAAATCAATAACTTCCCCATCAAATTCCATTGTCAACGTCCCTTTGAACACATCGATCTTGGTGCGGGCTGTTTTCATGAAAGGTCTCCCAAGGAGGATCGGCAATGGGGTAGAATGGGGTGTATCCTCCATGTCAAGCACATAAAAGTCCGCTGGAAAAATCAGATTTCCAACCTGCACCAAAACATCTTCCAAAACTCCTTTTGGATATGCATTAGAACGATCGGCTAATTGGATTATAACACCATCGTTTTTAAGCTCACCTAAGTTCATAGATGCATAAATAGAGTATGGCATGACATTAATTGAAGCTCCTAAGTCTAACATAGCATGTTCAAACTTAGTACTACCAATAACGCAAGGAATTGTAAAACTACCCGGATCTTTGCATTTAGGGGGTAATTTCCTTTGTAGAACAGCAGAGACATTCTCACTTACTTGAACCACTTCTTTGTTAGAAATCCTTCTCCTTGTTGTACAAAGCTCTTTCAAAAACTTAGCATACCTTGGGACTTGCTTTATTGCATCAAGGAGTGGGATATTGACTTGAACTTTCCGGAATGTCTTTAGAATGTCTTTTTCAGCATCCTCTTTCTTTGATTGCCGCAACCTGCCAGGAAATGGCACAATTAGTGGAGTAGAGCTAGAAGAATTCATATTGGAACTTACCTTGATGGTTGGGGACGGTTTAGAAATGGGAATTGGCTGCGGCAAGGATTGTGCATTCCTTGCCGTGGGTTTGGGTGATTCATCCTCCTCCAGTTGTAGCTTCTTGTACTCTTCTTGACTTGATCTAGATGGTTGTGAATCAGTTCCAACCTGCTTACCACTTCTCAACGTGATTGCTTGGGCGGTTTCAAATCCTCCTTTAGGATTAACAACGGTTGAACTAGGCAATCTGCCTTGTTCTTGGAATTGGCCCATGAATTCAGCCATTTGACCCATTTGTTTCTTCTGTTCATCCACCTCTTTAGCTTGATTTTTTATGCTCTGCACGTTCTGCGTCAAAGAGGTTAGTACTTGAAGAATTTTATCATTATTTAACGACGAACCTGAATTGGTTTGGGCCGAAGTTGGTTGAGGTTGTGGGGCTGCATACGGCCTTGGAAACATCCCAGGGGGCTGTCTAAATCCGCTTTGTGGCTGTGCTTGTTGAGAGTCCCTCCACTTGAAGTTTGGATGATCTTTCCATCCCGGATTGTATGTGTTTGAGTATGGGTCGTGTCTTTGTTGGGTTTGGCCTTGAAAACCCACGGCCTGGGCAGTTTCCCACCCCCCATTCTCAATCAATTGAGGGCATTGATCGTTGAGATGTCCCTGCATAGAACACACTCCACATATGGCCGGCCCTTGTGCTTTGGTTCCATCCACAACCTGTGACAAAAGAAGAGTGAGATTAGCCATTTGAGATTGTAATTCTGAAATTACATTTACCTCATTCACTTGTTGTTGCCGTGGCCCTTCTCTCTGTCCAACTCCTTCGTATTGTTGCGCATTCAAGGCTCGATTTGCAATTAGAGTCTTGGCAGCCATGGGTGTTTTGTCAACCAAAGCTCCTCCCACTGAAGCATCAAGCATTTGTCTCTCAATGGGGAGAAGTCCTTCATAGAAATATTGGAGGAGAAGCTCTTCTTTCATTTGGTGTTGTGGACAAGAAGCAACAAGCGCCTTGAAACGCTCATAATAGGCTGGAAACGATTCCCCTTGGTTTTGTTGAATGCCACTTATCCTTTTCCTCAAGAGAATGACTCTTGAAGTTGGGAAAAATTTCTCTAAGAATGCGCGCTTCATGCTTTCCCACGAAGTAACGGTTCCAGGTGCTAGTTCGTAGAGCCAATCCTTAGCCTTTTCCAAAAGAGAGAATGGAAAGGCTTTCATCTTCAATATACTCCCATCAACATTGACAGGGGTCATACTTGAACAAACCACTTCAAATTCCTTCAAGTGCTTGTTCGGATCTTCCATGGACAGCCCGTGGAATTTGGGGATGTGGTGCAACAAGCTAGACTTCAATTCGAATTCGTCAGTCTTGCCCTCGGCTGCCCTAGGATACTGAATGCATAAAGGGGTTGCATTGTCCAATCCCGAGGCTGAAAGTTCTTTGATTGTTCGGTTATCTGCAGCCATGTCGTGCTCCTCTTCCAAATCCTCTTCAATTTCAACTTCAGATTCGGAATTAGAACTTGAACTAAGTAGACCAGGTTCTGGGTGCTTCCTCTTCCTTCTCAAATCTCGCTCAAAATCGTCGTTAAACTCTAAGATATGTGTGTGAACGGGTTGAGAACTTTGAGTCATACACTAGTACCTAAAACAAAGAAAACAAAACAAATCAGAAAACTAAGCAAAACAAAAACACAAACAGAAACACGGGGGATTAGCAAATTTGCTAATCCCCGGCAACGGCGCCAAAATTTGATGTGAGAATTACTTGACACTCAAATTAAAACCCTATCGACGTAGTATATGAAAGTAGGGATCGTTTTAAGCCGGGGATTAGAAGGGATGCTAATCTACACTATATAAACTTTAAAACACTAAACTAGACTCAATTAACTCAAAACAGCAAATAGAAATCAAACTAGACAGTTTCTGGATTCTAGACACTCAAAACAAGCTAAATTAGACTTAAAACACACAGAACAGATTCTTTAGACTCAGAACTAACACCTAAGATTGATTTGAACGAAATTAAGACTCAAATTGACTCAAAAGACTAAGAGACTCAAGATTTGACGAATTTAGACTGTACTAACACAAACTAAAAGCAGGGGATTGGTTTTGAACGAATTTAAACTTAAACAAACAAAATTGTAAAGACAACTTAAAAAGACACGAAATTGGTGATTTAAATGGGTGAATAGCTAGTTAGAGGGATCCTTATCCACACATAAACATATGCATACAACTCGATTCCCAGTTACTCTTTCGATAAACCATGAATGACAATGTTCCGAATTAATTGTATTGAACTAATCAATTCCTAGATTTCCCTAGATTCATTGAATTGAATGGATAACGCATCACAACCAAATTATTCTTTCTCAAACTCCCTAACTATGGAATACGCATGATAGAGACATTCAACAAAGATCATTAAGTTCAATGGAAATCATGAACATTGACAAGGCATTCATAACTATGCAAGACGCATGTTAATCCAACCTAGGGTTTACTTCACATAATCGTGACTAGCGATCTTTACTACTCATGAATATAAGTTCATAACGATTAGGTGCAATTCCCTTATATCCTAGCATCAAATTTATGCATGCAAATCAAGTGTCGACCCCCAACCCACATACATAAACAAGTTCTTAATAAGCACAGAAAAGTAAACCACATTCATAATTCATGAAATCGTAACTGGAGTGAATCAAATCATAAGAAACATATATTCATGGCTTCAAATTCCCCCTCTAACTAATAGGGGTTTAGTTCCTCATGATGGCAATTAAACAAAGAAAACTGAATTGAAACATTGAAAACAAAGATAGACAACACCTAAGAACGCTCCAGCAATAGTCACGACTTAGAGTGGCACCTTCTCCTTCCTTCCTTGAATAGCTGCGGCACAAGAGGGGTTTTCTGGGTTTGGGTGGATGGTATGGCACGGCAAAGGGTGAATTAGGTCAGAAACTATGGAGAATGGTGAAGGAAAGGGGCGGCAGAGAGTGGTGGATGATTTCTGGCGTCAATGATGTATATGGAGGGTGGTGTGTACGGCAAATGGTTGATTAATATATATATAGGCACCAAAAACCCTAGGTGAATCAGATTAGGACTTCTAGAAAGCCAAATCCATCCAGAAATAGGCTCAAAACAATCAGATTTCTAATGGGAAAGGGCCTAAGGTGCGGCAGATTTGGATAAGGAGGGATAAGGCTTCTAGAAAGCCTTGCAAGGCAAGGAAATCAGGTTTTCTAGAAGGCTAGGTGCGGCAAGGCTTAGGGTTTCTAGAAACTTAATTTAAATGTCCCCCAATCAGAAAATAAACCCTTATTGCACCAGGAATTGAATTAGAAAAGGATTAGGAGAGGATAAGGTTTGTTAAGATAAGATAAGGGTTGGATAAGATAAGATAAGATAAGGTTGTTTGGATAATGTTTTGGATAATTCTCCTTCTTTTGAGCTGATTCCTTATCTTCAATGATTTGAATTTATTTCTCCAACCTTGAAACATATTCCTAACTCCATTTAGACTCCAAATTCGTCCATCTTCATGCCCATTGCTTGTGCTCTCCATTCCAAGCCCAGATTTGCTCTAAAATGCTCCAAAATGCATCTTTTTGCCAACTTTGCTTCTTGGACCTAAAAACACACGAAAATGACTTTAAACACTATACTAAGCAACAAATAGCTAAGCAAATGCAAGAAAACACACTAACTAAGTAGCATAAATATGCTCCTATCATGAAGGCAGAGAATGAATGGAAGGCTTGATGATTTAAATGGCACGGCAAGAAGGCTATTGATAGGGGTTAAGGTGCGGCATTGCCTTATGAATCAGAGAAGGATTGCACAACCTAAACCCATCAGGAATAGGCCATCTAGAAGGTAGGAAATCCCAAAGGTCAAGGATTCCATGCGGCAGATATGTGTGGTTTCCTAACAGGATATTTGGTCTTCTAGAAGAACTAAAACCATCTAGGAAAAGGGATAAGGGTGCGGCAAGGCTTAGGGTTTCTAGAAGCTTAATTTAAATGTCCCCCAATCAGAAAATAAACCCTCAATGCATCAGGAATTGAATTAGAAAAGGATTAGGATAGGATAAGGTTTGTTAAGATAAGATAAGGATTGGATAAGATAAGATAAGATAAGGTTGTTTGGATAATGTTTTGGATAATTCTCCTTCTTTTGAGCTGATTCCTTATCTTCAATGATTTGAATTTATTTCTCCAACCTTGAAACATATTCCTAGCTCCATTTGGGCTCCAAATTCGTCCATCTTCATGCCCACTGCATGTGCTATCCACTCCAAGCCCAGATTTGCTCTAAAATGCTCCAAAATGCATCTTTTTGCCAACTTTGCTTCTTGGACCTAAAAATACACGAAAATGACTTTAAACACTATACTAAGCAACAAATAGCTAAGCAAATGCAAGAAAACACACTAACTAAGTAGCATAAATATGCTCCTATCATATGACAATTTGATTATAACCAGAATAACCATCAAGAAAACAATAGAAAGCATAACCCACTAACCTCTCAAGCATTTGGTCAATAAACGGCAATGGGAAGTGATCCTTCCTCGTGGTGGCGTTTAGCTTCCTATAGTCGATGCACACCCTCCAACCGGTTTGAATGCGCGTAGGAACAAGTTCATTCTCGGCATTGGCTACCACTGTCACGCCAGACTTCTTTGGCACACATTGAATGGGTGAAACCCACCTACTATCCGAGATTGGATAGATCACTCCACAATCCAAAAGCTTGATTATCTCCTTCTTCACAACTTCCATCATCGGAGGGTTGAGACGGCGTTGAGCCTCTCGAGATGTTTTGGACCCCTCCTCTAGAAGTATGCGATGCATGCACGTAGTAGGGCTAATTCCCTTTATGTCGGCCAAAGTCCATCCAATTGCCGTTTTGTACTCTTTTAGCACCCTCAACAATTTGTTTTCCTCTTGTGCCGTGAGTGAGGATGAGATGATGACGGGCAACGTCTCATCCTCTCCCAAGAAAACGTACTTCAAGTGACTCGGCAAGGGCTTAAGTTCAAGTGTAGGTGGCTGCACAACTGAGCGAAGCATCTTATGAGCCGAAACTGAACTTAGAATTGGGTCCAAAAACTTACCAGATTGTAATGGCAATGACTCGAGGGCAGCCACCATCTCAATGACATCCCCACTAGGGGGCACGGCAAAGGATGCTTCATGCATGCCGTGGGTTTCCTTGGTGGCTGTTTCAATGTTTTGCATGTCCCTTCCTTGTGCAATGGCCAATTCAAGTGCATCGTCCTTCAAATTGTCCAAATGGTCCTGCGCCAAAGAGTCAATTATATCAATAGCAAAACATGAATGATTCTCACTAGGGTACTTCATAGAATCAGAAAGATTGAAATTAATAACTTCCCCATCAAATTCCATCGTCAAAGTGCCATTAAACACATCAATCTTCGTACGAGCAGTTTTCATGAATGGCCTTCCAAGGAGGATGGGCAATGACGGGGAATGGTCCGATTCATCCATTTCAAGTACGTAGAAATCCGCCGGGAATATCAAGTGATTAACCTGCACCAAAACATCTTCCAAAACTCCCTTTGGATAGGCATTAGATCTATCGGCCAATTGTATGATAACACCATCGTTTTTCAACGCTCCTAGGTTCATAGATGCATAAATTGAATATGGCATGACATTTATAGATGCACCTAAGTCTAACATGGCAGATTCAAACCTAGAATTACCAATAACACACGGAATTGTAAAACTACCCGGATCTTTGCATTTAGGGGGCAGTTTGCGTTGCAAGATGGCTGAGATGTTTTCACCCACTTTTACAACCTCCTTGGTCGAAATCCTCCTCCTATTAGTGCAAAGTTCCTTCAAGAACTTGGTGTACCTCGGGACTTGTGATGCAAAATATATAAGCACACAAATTTAACCCTCTTGTTGACAATTGTAGTATAGATGCAAGTAGGGATCGTTCTGGACAGGGGATTAGGAGGGCTTGCTAAAAACTCAAAACTATCTCAAAATTATTAAAACAAAGTTTAAAACACTAAACTAGACTCAAAGAATGCAAAACTAGACTCTAAAACACTAAAACAACTCAAAAGACTCAAAATTGCCTAAAAACACAAACTGGGCAGTTTTGAACTTTAAACACTACTTTGGACGAAAATAGGGTATTGGCTTGACTCAAAACACTTAAAAACAGAAACAAAACAGATTGTGAACACTTTGAAACAAGAAAGTAAAAGGGGGTTTTGGGTTTTGACGAAATTAAAAACAAAACAAACAGATTGTAAACTAAAACAGATTTTTGGACGAATTTGGTAAAACTTATGGATGATGGGCTAGCTAGAGGGTTCTTCTCCACACATGACACACTTGCACATAAACCAATTTTCAGTTGTTCTTTCGATAAATCATGAAACTCAACACCCCAGGTTAATTAGGTCCGCTTAAATTAACCTTCAAGTTCTCCTTAAGTTATTGAATTGGACGGGATAACGCATACAACAACTCAACACATTCTCTAAAAGTTCCCTACGTGAGCAGCACAATAAAGATACAATCAGAGATCATTAAGCCTTGTGAGAACTATAGGCATTGACGAGGCATTCGTAACTATGAAAAGCATGATACTCCTGCCAAGAATTCACTTAACACGATCGTGACCAGCAACCTTCACTACATATGAATATAAGTTCATAATGATTAGGTGAAACTCCCTTATATTCTAGCATCAAATTCATGCATGAAAACTAAGCGTGCACTCTCAATCAACATACAAGAATAAGTTATCAATCAAACAGTTAAACAAATTGAATTCACAACTTATGAAATCACAACTGAAGGTAATCAATTCACATTGCAAGTATGTTCATGGCTTTGAATAGCCCCCTAGCCAAAAGGGCTTAGTTCCTCATGTTCACAGCAAAACAAAGATAGATTACACCTAGAAACGTTCCAGCAATCCAACGTCTTGAATGGCTAGGCACGGCTTCAAGTTAATCCTCTCCTTCTTCCTTTGTAAAGTTGCGGCACAAGGGGTTAAGGTGTGTAGAATGGGTGGTGATGGGTGGTAGAGGATGGATAGGTAGATAGGTGGATGGAATGGATGCAGAGAATCTGTCCACAGAGAGAGAGAGACTAAATGGTGCAGATGGCTTTATTTATAGGGCTAGGGTTGAAAGGCAATCAGAAAATAATAGGAAAGGTTCAATACTTAGCTATTATGGTTCCACAATTTAATAGGTAAGAAAGAATCAGAAAATCAAAGAGAATAAGAAAGTAAAATTCGGCAGAATATGTAAGACAGATTTAGGAATGTGTTTTGAGGCACAAAATAAGTAAGAAAGGCGGCTCCTTGTGCGGCAAGGCATAGAACACAAAGGGAATGTGATTTTGGGTCAGAAAATAGGTAAGAAGAGGATCCCTTGTGCGGCAAGGTTGTGGAAAGAAAGGGAAAGGCACTTATGTGGCAGATTTTGGAAGAAAAGGGAAAGGAGATATGTGGCAAGGTTAGGGAAAGGTTCTAGGACTTCTAGAAACATGTAATGAGGCAACCTAACATGTTTTGGAACCCTTTTATGGCTGGAACATAGGTGATGAAGGATTAGGAAACTTCTAAGCCAAGAATAGAAACTTCCAACTTTAGAAACTTTGGCTTCCAATTTTGAACTCTTCATTCTTCATTCAATCCTAAGCTCATTTAATCTTCAATTTCGTCCATCCACTTAGCTCCAAGCATGTGCAATCCATCCCAAGCCCAAAACTGCTCCAAAAAGCACCAAAATGCACTTTCTTGCTCCTTTAGCCCTTAGAACTTGAAAACACACGAAAATGGCTTTAAAGACTAAAATAACTAAGAACTAACAACCTAAATGCAAGGAAACAAGCTAACTAAGTGATGTAAATATGCTCCTATCAAATACCCCCACACTTAGCTTTTGCTAGTCCTCGAGCAAAACAAAAGAAACAAAACTCAATCTAAACCTTCCAACAATTGCCTTAGGGATTTCCAATGCACATGACATATTAAAAATCATCACTTGCACAGATTTTAGTCATCCCTACCCTTGAATTCATACTTAATCACAGTCACCACTTACTAGTTCACATTTAACCAATTAAAACAACATTTTGAATGTAGTAACATGCCTTAGAGAATTCCCTCAATTCCTTACTATGTACTCAATTTTCACTCAAATTTTCTGACTACACACCCTACACTAGGTATATGTGAGAAGATTGATGTAAACATGAAAACTAATACTCACATATGTTGCAACAAAGAAAGCACTTTCTGGAGTTAATAAGCATAATTAGATATGATCTCATGAATGGAATGCTACTACTTAGATGCGAGAACCAGTGACACCATATGCTCATACCAATTCCAAACTCCACATATTGAAACACACAACACCCAAGATTGAAGTTAAAGGGTTGTAACGGGGCTAAGGGTGTTGGGTAAGAAAGAAAGGATATGGAAAACAAAGGTTCTTAAAGAATAGCAAGCAAAGCAATGAAATCAACACTTAGAATTCACTTTGAATGTAGAAATCAACTTAAAACACAAAAGGGAAGATTTACACACTCTAGGGCCGAATTTTGATGTTTTGGACCCTTTCTTCAACAATCAACACTTTAGAACTCTTTTTTCACATACTTTTCAACTCTTTTTCATTCTTTTCACAACTTTTTCTTCTTCTTTTTCTTTTCCCACGAAATTTCTTTTCTTTTCTACCTGTGCCTTATTTCTTTTTCTTGGCACACACACACACACAAATCCCTTCCCCCACACTTGATTTACTGCATAATGTAGATCAAAAGGAATTCATTCTAAGTCATGCTTCACTATCCTTTAAGAACAAGGGTATGGATAATCCTAAACTAGGCTAGGTAAGGATAATGGGGTTAACAAAGAACATAGGCTAAACAAGGCTCAAACGGGTTTAAACCTACAAAACATATAACACAGGGGGTTCGGCTATTTGGCTGTGGTGGTTCACTAATTAACTTCATCTTGATCGTGTGTTATGCAAATCAATGTTATGCTTTGAATGGAATGGGCATGAGTTCTAGTATTTGGAACTAAATGATGAAACTGCATTCTAAGTAGCAACCAAGCAAAGAATAATGAGATCATGCAACGACTTTAGAAAACAACAAATGCACAGATTATAACTCTCCAAAAGAACGTTTAAGGCTCAAGTCTCACGAGGTTGTAGCGTTAATTTGAGTTCCTTCCTTCAAGCATGTTACAAAAACTGATTTTTCCTTTATGATTGCATGTGAATTCATAAATTATAACCACAACCAAGCATAAACCAAAGAGTAAATCAAACTTTCATCCATGTTTATAACTCTCTTTAACAGTCATGTAATTAAAAACCAAATCCTCATCATTGTGTTGGAAGGTACCTAAGACACAAACACACCAAAACAACACAAAAACAACTCTTTTTGGGTTTTTCAAAACAATTTTTCAAATTTTTATGAGATTTTCGGATGTTTAAGCCAAAACAAACTAAAACACACCAAAACAGCTTAAAAAACACTTAAAAACAGCAAGGAACAACTTTTCAAGTAATGGGTGATAAAATCCCATGAATTTGCATCAAAACACTTTGTTACCCCCCCCCCCCCCCCCCCCCCCCACACTTAAATCAAACATTGTCCTCAATGTTTCAAGCATAAACTCACACAAATCACAAGTAAACAAACAAATAATGAATAAACACACTAAACATGGCAGAATAGAAACAACAACAAAGAGAAGGGTTTAGGAACGCAAAACTGGAATTGGAGTGATTCCTAGGTCTTCCTTTGTTGAATGCATGGGTTACCTCGCAAGAAGCGCTTGCTTTTACGTCGTGCAGCCAGACGATACCTCCAATTAAGCTTCATTGGAGGCCACGGCATGTAGGTGATCCTTGAATGGGAGGTGATACTTGAAGTGATCCGGCAATGGTTTAAATTCTAGTGTGGGTGCCTGAATCATCAAAATCAGCAAGTTAGTAGAAAACAGAGTTGAAATTAGAGAAGATGGCTTACTTGCTTGCTCCGACACAAACTCAATGACAAACACCACATCTTTGAAAGTTTCAGGGATTTTGGATGTGGCCAGGTTGACTAGGATGGTTGTGACTTGTCCTGTGTCCTCAAACTCAACTTCTTTGGGCTTTGTTGTCTCATATATGTCCTCCTTGATGCATTTTACACATTCTCCTGCCACTTCCTTCTCTTGACTCCTTCTTCTTGGTGTACATGGTTCTTTGAACACTTCAACACAATCTGGAACTTGTTTTGGTGTGCCAAGAATTGGGATATCACTTTGCACCTTTGGAATGGCTTCCACAATGCCTTTTTCACTCTCATCTTTCTCGGGAATTAAAAACCTGCGAGGAAAAGGTGCATTTGGAGGACTAACATTAGAATGAATTGAATTTGGGACGTCCTTACTTGTTGTGGGTGGTTGAGAGGGCTTAGGGGGTTGCGGCAAGGGTTGTTCTACCCTTGCAGTGTGTATGTCTTCTTCCTCCTCCTCAATCAGCAGCTCCTCATCCACTTCTAGGCTATGTTTGGACGTTTTTAGGTCAGCTCCAACCTCCATAGCACTTCCCAAAGTGATAGCATCATGGTTTTCAAAATCTTCCTTCGAATTTGCAATAGTTGAGTTGGAGAGTTCACTTTGCTCTTGAATCTGCACCATGAACTCCATAATCTGCCCAACTTGCTTCTCCAATTCGTCCACTCTTTTGACTCGGTCTTTCATCTCCTTGTTTTGATTATCTACTCCCTGTGTCAAAGAGGTGATTAATTGAATAATGTTATCATTACACAAAGACATACCTGAGTTTGTTTGGGCAGATTGTGGTGGAGGTTGTAATGGTGCATGTGGCCATTGATAAAACTCCTCAGATGGCTGCAATTGTTCTTCTTTTTGTGAGCCCTGCGTCAAAGAGATTAGTCTTTCAAGAATTTCATTATAACTAATGGGCATACTTGAATTCGATTGGAATTGTTGTGGGGGAGGCTGTGGTGGCTGCATAGGTCTTGAATAGAACTCCTCTTCATGCTGCCAATTTCCACCTTGTTGGAATTGTTGAGGTTCTCCCCACACGCAATCTGAATAATCTCTCCAATCCGAATTGTAAGCGTTGGAAAACATGTTGTCCCATGATTGGCTATGGCCTTGAAAACCCCAAGCATCTTCATTCGCAGCGAATTGAGAACATTGATGAGTTGGATATCCTTGCCCATAGGACACACCACATGTAGGGACACTTTGCATTGTGGTCCTTTCGGCATATTGTGACAATTGAGAAGTAACTTTTGCCAATTGAGCTTGAATGGTAGCAAAATCCATGTCTTACTTCTCTAGTACCTGAAATCAAAGAAGTACAACTAAATCAAATATCAAAAGTAAAAGACACAAACAAAAACAAAGGGGATTAGCTAAAGAAAACAAGAAAACAACACAAAGTCAGAAACTAAAACAAAAACAAAATAAACGAAAAGAAAATAACCAAGGGATTAGCAAAGTTGCTAATCCCCGGCAACGGCGCCAAAAATTTGATGCAAAATATATAAGCACACAAATTTAACCCTCTTGTTGACAATTGTAGTATAGATGCAAGTAGGGATCGTTCTGGACCGGGGATTAGGAGGGCTTGCTAAAACCTCAAAACTGACTCAAAATTATTAAAACAAAGTTTAAAACACTAAACTAGACTCAAAGAATGCAAAACTAGACTCTAAAACACTAAAACAACTCAAAAGACTCAAAACAGCACAAAAACACTCAAAACTGCCTAAAAACACAAACTGGGCAGTTTTGAACTTTAAACACTACTTTGGACGAAAATAGGGTATTGGCTTGACTCAAAACACTTAAAAACAGAAACAAAACAGATTGTGAACACTTTGAAACAAGAAAGTAAAAGAGGGTTTTGGGTTTTGACGAAATTAAAAACAAAACAAACAGATTGTAAACTAAAACAGACTTTTGGACGAATTTGGTAAAACTTATGGATGATGGGCTAGCTAGAGGGTTCTTCTCCACACATGACACACTTGCGCATAAACCAATTTTCAGTTGTTCTTTCGATAAATCATGAAACTCAACACCCCAGGTTAATTAGGTCCGCTTAAATTAACCTTCAAGTTCTCCTTAAGTTATTGAATTGGACGGGATAACGCATACAACAACTCAACACATTCTCTAAAAGTTCCCTACGTGAGCAGCACAATAAAGATACAATCAGAGATCAGTAAGCCTTGTGAGAACTATAGGCATTGACGAGGCATTCGTAACTATGAAAAGCATGATACTCCTGCCAAGAATTCACTTAACACGATCGTGACCAGCAACCTTCACTACATATGAATATAAGTTCATAACGATTAGGTGAAACTCCCTTATATTCTAGCATCAAATTCATGCATGAAAACTAAGCGTGCACTCTCAATCAACATACAAGAATAAGTTATCAATCAAACTGTTAAACAAATTGAATTCACAACTTATGAAATCACAACTGAAGGTAATCAATTCACATTGCAAGTATGTTCATGGCTTTGAATAGCCCCCTAGCCAAAAGGGCTTAGTTCCTCATGTTCACAGCAAAACAAAGAGAAATTAAATTAAACATTGAAAACAAAGATAGATTACACCTAGAAACGTTCCAGCAATCCAACGTCTTGAATGGCTAGGCACGGCTTCAAGTTAATCCTCTCCTTCTTCCTTTGTAAAGTTGCGGCACAAGGGGTTAAGGTGTGTATAATGGGTGGTAGAGGATGGATAGGTAGATAGGTGGATGGAATGGATGCAGAGAATCTGTCCAGAGAGAGAGAGAGACTAAATGGTGCGGATAGCTTTATTTATAGGGCTAGGGTTGAATGGCAATCAGAAAATAATAGGAAAGGTTCAATACTTAGCTATTATGGTTCCACAATTTAATAGGTAAGAAAGAATCAGAAAATCAAAGAGAATAAGAAAGTAAAATTCGGCAGAATATGTAAGACAGATTTAGGAATGTGTTTTGAGGCACAAAATAAGTAAGAAAGGCGGCTCCTTGTGCGGCAAGGCATAGAACACAAAGGGAATGTGATTTTGGGTCAGAAAATAGGTAAGAAGAGGATCCCTTGTGCGGCAAGGTTGTGGAAAGAAAGGGAAAGGCACTTATGTGGCAGATTTTGGAAGAAAAGGGAAAGGAGATATGTGGCAAGGTTAGGGAAAGGTTCTAGGACTTCTAGAAACATGTAATGAGGCAACCTAACATGTTTTGGAACCCTTTTATGGCTGGAACATAGGTGATGAAGGATTAGGAAACTTCTAAGCCAAGAATAGAAACTTCCAACTTTAGAAACTTTGGCTTCCAATTTTGAACTCTTCATTCTTCATTCAATCCTAAGCTCATTTGATCTTCAATTTCGTCCATCCACTTAGCTCCAAGCATGTGCAATCCATCCCAAGCCCAAAACTGCTCCAAAAAGCACCAAAATGCACTTTCTTGCTCCTTTAGCCCTTAGAACCTGAAAACACACGAAAATGGCTTTAAAGACTAAAATAACTAAGAACTAACAACCTAAATGCAAGGAAACAAGCTAACTAAGTGATGTAAATATGCTCCTATCAACTTGCTTAATTGCATCCAAAAGGGGAATATTGACTTGAACTTTCCTAAACGTCTCAAGAATGTCCTTTTCAGCTTCTTCTTTCTTTGTTTGCTTGAACCTATTTGGAAAAGGAACATTCGAAGGAAAAACATTAGTGGGAACTGAATTTGACACGTTCTTACCTCTATTGGACAAATTGGACGGTTTAGGATCACTTAAGGCTTGCGGCAAAGGTGTTTCCACCTTTCCCGTATGTGGGCTTTGTTCCTCCCCTGCAAGTCGTAACTCTTCCTCCTCATTGGAACGTGATTTGGATGGTTTAGGGTCAGATCCTACTTGCTTCCCACTTCGCAAACTCATGGCTTTTGCAGATTCGAATCCACCTTTTGGATTGACAACAGTTGAACTTGGCAACTTGCCTTGCTTTCGAAATTGCCCCATGAACTCAGCAATCTGCCCTACTTGCTTCTCCAACTCATCCACCTTCTTGTCCCTAGTTTGCATACCCTGCGCCATAGAAGTTAGTAATTGAAAAATCTGATCATTATCAATTGAAGAACCTGATTTGTTTTGGGCAGGTTGTGCTTGGGCTTGTGTTGGTGCCAACGGCTTTTGATAGAAACCCGGGGGTTGTTGCCTAAATTCGCTTTGTTGTTGGCCTTGTTGGGGTTCTCGCCATTTGAAATTTGGATGATCACGCCAACCGGGATTGTAAGTATTGGAAAAAGGATCACCACATGGTTGGTATTGATTGCCGTGTCTCCCACCCTCCATTCTCTATCAATTATGGGCACTTATCCGTGGGATGTCCTTGCATGGAGCACACGCCACAAGCAGCTACGTTTTGTACTTTTGGACCTTCCGCCACCTGAGAAAGCAAAGTAGTAAGGTTAGCCATTTGATTTTGAAGTTCGGTTATGGCACTTACCTCATTGACTTGGTGTTGCCGTGGGGTGCTCCTTTGCCCAACACCTTCGTATTGTTGAGCGTTCAACGCTCGATTGGCTATCAATGTCTTGGCTGCCGTGGGGGTCTTGTCCACCAAGGCTCCTCCCGCTGAGGCATCTAGCATTTGACGTTCGATTGGTAGAAGTTCCTCCTTCATCTGATGTTGTGGACATGAAGCAACAAGAGATTTAAAACGTTCATAATAAGTAGGAAAAGATTCACCTTCTTCTTGTTGAATTCCACTTATCCTTTTTCGGAGGAGGATGACTCGAGAAGTTGGGAAAAACTTCTCCAAGAAGGCCCGTTTCATGCTCTCCCAAGATGTGACAGTTCCAGGAGCCAATTCATACAACCAATCTTTCGCCTTTTCCAAGAGAGAAAAGGGAAAGGCCTTCATCTTCAATATGCTCCCATCGACGTTGATGGGGGTCATGCTTGAACATACCACCTCGAATTCTTTCAAATGCTTGTTAGGATCCTCCATGGACAACCCATGGTACTTCGGAATGTGGTGTAGCAAACTTGACTTCAACTCGAATTCCTCGGTCTTTCCTTGGGCAGCCGAGGGATATTGAATACATAGGGGTGCGGCATTGTCCAATCCCGAAGCGGAAAGCTCCTTGATTGTTCGGTTGTCCGCTGCCATGTCTTGAACTACTTCACCCACTCTTGCCGTGGGTTCCTCCTCTTCAAATTCAGATTCGGATTCTGAACTTGCACTTGATTCACTAGGTTCTGGATTCTTCCTCTTTCGTCTCAACTCTCGCTCGAAATCGTCGTCAAAATCCAAGATATGTTCGCGAATCGGATGAGAACTCCGAGTCATAAACTAGCACCTAAAACAAGAAACAAAAACAAGGTCAGAATCTGATCTAATTAAAACAAATGAAAATAACAAATCCAAGGGATTAGCAAGGTTGCTAATCCCCGGCAACGGCGCCAAAAATTTGATGCGAAATATATAAGCACACAAATTAAACCCTCTTTTTATCAATTGTAGCAAAGTATGTAAGTAGGGATCGTTCTAGGCCAGGGATTAGGAGGGATTGCTAAATCACTTGAAAACTGACTCAAAAACTTAAAACAAAGTTAAAACACTAAATTAGACTCAAAGAATGCAAAACTATACTTTAAAACACTAAAACAAACCAAAAGACTCAAAACTGCAAACAAACACTCAAAACTGCCTTAAAACCACTTTCTGGGCAGTTTTGAACACTAAGGAAGAATCTGGACGAAAACAGTTTATAACTTGACTCAAGACACTTAAAAACACAAACTAAATTGATTTCTAACTAATTTGACACTTCAAAATAAAGGGGGAATTGGTTTTGACGAGTTTGAAAACAAAACAAAAACTTTGTAAAACAAAACAGATTGTAAAACGAAATTGGTTAAATGAATGGATGGAAGGCTAGCTAAGGGGTTCTTCTCCACACATGTCATACTTGCACACAAAACGATTTCTAATTGCAATTCAATAAACCACGAATTCTCAACACTCCAAGTTAATTAGGTCCGCTTAAATTAACTTTCAGATTTCCCTTATGTCAATGAATTGGATGGAAAATGCGCATCACAATCAAATTATTCTTCAAGAGTTCTCTATATGAAAGCGCATACTAGAGATACAATCAAAGATCATTACGTTCAATGGAAATCATAAGTATTGACGAGGCACTTGTAACTATGAAAGCGCATGATACTTATGCCAAGAATTTACTTAACACAATTGAGATCATCAACCTTTACTACTTGTGAATATAAGTTTGTAACGATTAGGTGAAACTTCCTTATATCCTAGCATTAGATTTATGCATGACAATTAAGCGTGCACTCTCAACCAACACACACAAATCAGTTTAATTCAAATAGATAAGTAAATTGAATTCACAACTTATGAAACGCACTTAGAGGTAATCAAGTCATATAGCAAGCATAAACATGGTTTCGAATCCCCCCCTCGCCAAGCGGGGTTTAGTTCCTCATACGTACAAAACAAAGAGTATTGAATTTAAACATTGAAATCAAAGGAAAGGAAACACCTAAAACTTCCAGCAATTCGAACTTGAATGGCATGCACGTCCCAGGCTTCTTCTCTTCCTTTCTGCTGCGGCACAAGGTCTAGGGACAGATTTTGGGGGTTAATTGTATGGGTGAAAGGATATGGAATGGTGTCGTAGTGTTTAGGGGGAATGGATGGTGCGGCAAGGTCAGAAAATATGGTGGTGTGGTGATGAAGGCTGCAGCAAGGGATGTGTGTAGTGCAGATGGCGTGAATGAATTATATGGAGGGTGGTACTCACGGCAGAGAGTGGAGAAATATATATATAGGCACCAAAAACCCTAGGTAAATCAGATTAGGACTTCTAGAAAGCCAAATCCATCCAGAAATAGGTTTAAAACAATCAGATTTCTAATGGGAAAAGGCCTAAGGTGCGGCAGGTTTGGATAAGGAGGGATAAGGCTTCTAGAAAGCCTTGCAAGGCAAGGAAATCAGATATTCTAGAAGGCTAGGTGCGGCATGGAGGAGATAAGGTTTTTATGTCTCCTAAACTGAAATTAAAACCCTTTTACAGCAGGAATTAAGTTAGGAAAGGATTAGGATAGGATAAGGTTAGTTAAGCTAGGATAAGGTTGTTTGGATAATGTTTTGGATAATTCTCCTTCTTTGTAGCTGATTCCTTATCTTCTTTGACTTGAATTTATTTCTCCAACCTTGAAACATATTCCTAACTCCATTTGGACTCCAAATTCGTCCATCTTCTTGGCTCCAAGCATATGATATCCATTCCAAGCCCAGATTTGCTCTAAAATGCTCCAAAATGCATCCTTTTGCATACTTTCCCCTTAGAACCTGAAAATACATCAAACTAGCTTAAAAGACTACTTTAACTAAGGAAAAACAACATAAATGCACAAGAACAAGCTAACTAAGGTGCATAAATATGCCCCTATCAGAATCTTCCCCTAGCCAAAAGGGATTTAGTTCCTCATAATCGCAAAGCAAAGAATAACAAGTTTATACATTGAAAACAAAAGAAAGAAAACACCTAAACGCTTCAGTGATCCAAACTGAACAGCAAGAACGTCCAAGAACTTCCCTTCCCTTCCTTGATTGCGGCAGAAGGTTTTGTGGTAGGTTTTGGGGATTATGGATGGTGTAGAGTGGGTGGTGATGGGTGGTAGAGGATGGATAGGTAGATAGGTGGATGGAATGGATTTTCGTCAGAAAGTGTGTAGAGAATCTGTTCAGAGAGAGAGACTAAATGGTGCGGATGGCTCTATTTATAGGGCTAGCGTTGAAAGGCAATCAGAAAATAATAGGAAAGGTTCAATACTTAGCTATTTTGGTTCCACAATTTAATAGGTAAGAAAGAATCAGAAAATCAAAGAGAATAAGAAAGTGAAATTCGGCAGAATATGTAGGAGAGAAAAGGAATGTGTTTTAAAGGTCAGAAATTAAGAGAGAAAGGGAAAGAAGGTGTGGCATTGATTTGTAAGAGAAAGGGGAAGTATTTTTGGGCAGAAAATAGGCAAGAAAACCTCTCCCTTGTGCAGCAAGGATTGCAACAAAAGAGGAATGTGTTTTATGACAGAAAATAGGCAAGAAAACCCCTTCCTTGTGCAGCAAGGATTGAAACAAAAGGGAAATGTGTTAGGCACGGTTTTGGGCTTCTAGAATGAGTAATTAGGCAACCTACATGTTTTGGAAACCCCAAAATTGGAAACCTCCACAAATGGAAACTTACACAAATGGAAACCTTCACAAATAGAAACTTCCAACTTTAGAAACCTTGGCTTCCAATTTTGAACTCTTCATTCTTCATTTGATCCTAAGCTCATTTGATCTTCAATTTCGTCCATCCACTTAGCTCCAAGCATGTGCAATCCATTCCAAGCCCAAAACTGCTCCAAAAGGCTCCAAAATGTGATGTGAAAATTACTTGACACACAAATTAAACCCTATTTTTGACAATTGTAGCAATAATGTAAGTAGGGATCGTTCTAGGCCGGGGATTAACTAGGGATTGCTAAACACTTGAAACGGACTCAAAAACGTAAAAACAAAGTTTAAAACACTAATCTAGACTCAAAGAATGCAAAACTAACTTCTAAAACACTAAGACAACTCAAAAGACTCAAAACAGCAAACAAACACTCAAAACTGCCTTAAAACCACTTTCTGGGCAGTTCTGAGCACTAAGGAAGAATTTGGACCAAAATATGTTATGACTTGACTCAAAAGACTAAAAGAAAACAGATTTAGACTCTAAAAACAAGACTTAAAAGCAAGGGGGATTGTTTTGACGAGATTGAAGTTAAAACTAAAACTTGTAACCAAACTTTTAAGAAAAACGAATTCTGATGAATTAAGAAGGGTGAAAGGCTAGTTAGAGGGATCCTCATCCACACATGAAAAACAGCACACAAAATTAAACCCTCTTTTTGACAATTGTAGTATATGTATAAGTAGGGATCGTTCTAGACCGGGGATTAGGAGGGATTGCTAAAACACTTGAAACTGACTCAAAAACATTAAAACAAAGTTAAAAACGTTTGAAAAGACTCAAAAGACTCAAGACAGGCTCACAAGACTCAAAACAACTTAAAAACACTCAAAATTGCCTAAAAACACTAATTGGGCAGTTTCTGACTCAAAACACAACTTTGGACGAAAATAGGTTTTGACTAGACTCAAAACACTCAAAAACACAAACTAAAACAGTTTCTAACTAATATGACTCAACAAGTAAAGGGGGGATTGGGTTTTGACGAATTTGAAAACAAAACAAGAAACTTAAAGTACTAATGAAATCTGCACGAAATTGGGTGAAAACTATGGATGATGGGATAGCTAGGAGGTTCTTCTCCACACATGACACACTTGCAAACAAAACGATTTCCAGTTGCTTTCCATAAACCACGGATCCTCAACGCCCCAGATTAATCGTGAATTGCACTAATTAACCCTCAGATTTTCCTAATTTTATTGAATTGGATGATTGCATTCGACAACCCAAAGCATTCCCCACAAGTTCCCTACATGAATTGCATAATAGAGATACAAGCAAAGATCATTAAGTTCTATGAAAATCATAAGCATTGACGAGGCACTTGTAACTATGAATTGCATGATACTTATGTCAAGAATTTACTTAACGCGATCGTGACTAGCAACCTTCACTACTTGTGAATATAAGTTCATAACGATTAGGTGAAACTCCCTTATATTCTAGCAACAAATTCATGCATGCAAATTAAGTTGGCCACCTCAATCAACATACACAAATCAGTTATAATATGAACAGATAAGTAAATTGAATTCACAACTTATGAATCACAACTGGATGTAATCAAATCATATTGCAAGTATAATCATGGTTTCAAATCCCCCCTAGCTAAGAGGGGTTTAGTTCCTCATACTCACAGAACAAAGATTATTGAATTGAAACATTGAAAACAAAAGAAAGATTACACCTAAAACGTTCCAGCAATCCTAACTCGAATGGCAAGCACGTCCAAGGGCTCTCCTCCTTCCTCTTTGCTGCGGCACAAGGGTTGGTGGTGAGTTTTGGGGGTTATGAATGGTGTTGGGTGGTAGAGGATGGATAGGTAGATAGGTGGATGGAAGGTGGATTTTCGTCAGAAAGTGTGTAGAGAATCTGTTCAGAGAGAGAGAGAGAGCCTAAATGGTGGGGATGGCTTTATTTATAGGGCTAGGGTTGAAAGGCAATCAGAAAATAATAGGAAAGGTTCATAACTTAGCTAATTTGTCTCACAATTTAATAGGTAAGAAAGAATCAGAAAATCAAAGAAAAATAGGAATGTGAAATTCGGCAGAATTGTATAGGAGAAAAAAGGAATGTGTTTAAAGGTCAGAAAATAGGAAAGAGAGGCCTCCCCTTGTGCAGCAAGGCTAGGTACTAAAGGGGAAGGTGTTTTATGACAGAAAATAGGCAAGTAAGGTGCAGGAATTAAAGAGAATAGGAAAGGAAAGTCGGCAGAATTGTGTAGGACAGATTCAGGAATGTGTTTTGAGGGACAAAATAGGTAAGAATCCTCTCCCCTTGTGTGGCAAGAATTGAAACAAAAGGGAATGTAATTTTGGGTCAGAAAATAGGTAAGAAAAGGATCCCTTGTGCGGCAAGGTTGTGGAGAGAAAGGGAAAGGCACTTATGTGGCAGATTTTGGAAGAAAAGGGAAAGGAGATATGCGGCAAGGTTAGGGAAAGGTTCTAGGACTTCTAGAAACATGTAATGAGGCAACCTAACATGTTTTGAAACCCTTTTATGGCTGGAACATAGGTGAGGAAGGATTAGGAAACTCTAAGCCAAGAATAGAAACTTTCAAGAATGGAAACCTCCAAGAATAGAAACTTCCAACTTTAGAAACTTTGGCTTCCAATTTTGAACTTTTCATTCTTCATTCAATCCTAAGCTCATTTGATCTTCAATTTCGTCCATCCACTTAGCTCCAAACATGTGCAATCCATTCCAAGCCCAAAACTGCACCAAAAGGCACCAAAATGCACTTTCTTGCTCCTTTAGCCCATAGAACCTGAAAACACACGAAAATGGCATAAAAGACTAAAATAACTAAGAACTAACAACCTAAATGCAAGGAAACAAGCTAACTAAGTGATGTAAATATGCTCCTATCAATACAACTTGATTCCCAGTTACTCTTTCAATAAACCATGAATGACAATGCTCCGAATTAATTGTATTGAACTAATCAATTCCCAGATTTCCCTAGATTCATTGAATTGAATGGATAACGCATCACAACAAAATTATTCTTTCTCAAACTCCCTAACTATAGAATACGCATGATAGAGACATTCAACAAAGATCATTAAGTTCAATATTAATCATGAACATTGACAAGGCATTCATAACTATGGAAGACGCATGTTAATCCAACCTAGGGTTTACTTAACATGATTGAGACTAGCAACCTTTACTACTTGTGAATATAAGTTCATAACGATTAGGTGAAATTCCCTTATATCCTAGCATCAAATTCATGCATGTAAACTAAGTATGCATCCTTAATCAACACAGAAGAACAAGTTCTTAATAAAACAGATAAGCAAACCACATTCATAATTTATGAACTCGTAACTGGAGTAAATCAAATCAGAAGAAACATATATCCATGGCTTCAGATTCCCCCCCTAACTAATAGGGGTTTAGTTCCTCATGATAGCAATTAAACAAAGAAAACTGAATTGAAACATCAAAAACAAAGATAAACAACACCTAAGAACGCTCCAGCAATAGTCACGACTTAGAGTGGCACCTTCTCCTTCCTTCCTTGAATAGCTGCGGCACAAGAGGGGTTTTCTGGGTTTTGGGGACGGGTTTGGTGAAGGATGGATGATGATGAATGGCGTAGGGGGTTGTTTTGGAGGAAGAACTGGCAGATGACTGGGTGTGTGAAGGCAGAGAATGAATGGAAGGCTTGATGATTTAAATGGCACGGTAGGAAGGCTATTTATAGGGGTTAAGGTGCGGCATTGCCTTATGAATCAGAGAAGGATTGCACAACCTAAACCCATCAGGAATAGGCCATCTAGAAGGTAGGAAATCCCAAAGGACAAGGATTCCATGCGGCAGATATGTGTGGTTTCCTAACAGGATATTTGGTCTTCTAGAAGAACTAAAACCATCTAGGAAAAGGGATAAGGGTGCGGCAAGGCTTAGGGTTTCTAGAAGCTTAATTTAAATGTCCCCCAATCAGAAAATAAACCCTCAATGCATCAGGAATTGAATTAGAAAAGGATTAGGATAGGATAAGGTTTGTTAAGATAAGATAAGATAAGGTTGTTTGGATAATGTTTTGGATAATTCTCCTTCTTTTGAGCTGATTCCTTATCTTCAATGATTTGAATTTATTTCTCCAACCTTGAAACATATTCCTAGCTCCATTTGGGCTCCAAATTCGTCCATCTTCATGCCCACTGCATGTGCTATCCACTCCAAGCCCAGATTTGCTCTAAAATGCTCCAAAATGCATCTTTTTGCCAACTTTGCTTCTTGAACCTAAAAATACACGAAAATGACTTCAAACACTATACTAAGCAACAAATAGCTAAGCAAATGCAAGAAAACACACTAACTAAGTAGCATAAATATGCTCCTATCAAAATGCATCTTCTTGCATACTTTGTCCTTAGAATCTGAAAACACACGAAAATGACTTTAAACACTAAAATAATGATAGGAGCATATTTATGCTACTTAGTTAGTGTGTTTTCTTGCATTTACTTAGCTATTTGTTGCTTAGTATAGTGTTTAAAGTCATTTTCTTGTGTTTTTAGGTCCAAGAAGCAAAGTTGGTAAAAAGATGCATTTTAGAGCATTTTAGAGCAAATCTGGGCTTGGAATGGATAGCACAAGCAATGGGCAAGAAGATGGACGAATTTGGAGTTCAAATGGAGCTAGGAATATGTTTCAAGGTTGGAGAAATAAATTCAAATCATTGAAGATAAGGAATCAGCTACAAAGAAGGAGAATTATCCAAAACATTATCCAAACAACCTTATCTTATCTTATCTTATCCAATCCTTATCCTATCTTAACTAACCTTATCCTATCCTAATCCTTTTCTAATTCAATTCCTGGTACAATGAGGGTTTATTTTCTAGGGGACACTTAATTTAGGCTTGCCGCACCCTTATCCCTTTTCCTAGGTGATTTTAGTTCCTTCTAGAAGATCAAATTTCCTGCTGAGTCACCACCAATATCTGCCGCAAGAACTCCTTGTCCTTTGGAGTTTCCTACCTTTTAGATGGCCTATTCCTGATGGGTTTAGGTTGTGTAATTCTTCTCTAATTCCTAAACCCTTTATGCCGCACCTTAACCCCTATAAATAGCCATCTTTGCCGTGCCATTTAAAAGGAAGCCTTCCATTCATTCTCTGCCTTCACACACCCATTCATCCGCAGCCCTCTCTATAAATACCCCCACGCCATTCATCATCATCCATCCTTCACCAAACCCATCCCCAAACCCAGAAAACCCCTATTGTGCCGCAACTATTCAAGGAAGGAAGGAGAAGGTGCCATTCTAAGTCGTGACAGTCATTCAAAGCATTGAATTGCTGGAGCGTTCTTAGGTGTTGTCTATCTTTGTTTTTAATGTTTCAATTCAGTTTTCTTTGTTTAATTGCTATCATGAGGAACTAAACCCCTATTAGTTAGGGGGGGAATCTGATGCCATGGATATATGTTTCTTATGATTTGATTTACTCCAGTTACGATTTCATAAATTGTGAATGTGGTTTACTTATCTGTTTTATTAAGAACTTGTTCTTGTGTGTTGATTAAGGATGCATACTTAGTTTACATGCATGAATTTGATGCTAGGATATAAGGGAATTTCACCTAGTCGTTATGAACTTATATTCACAAGTAGTAAAGGTTGCTAGTCACAATCATGTTAAGTAAACCCTAGGCTGGATTAACATGCGTTTTCCATGGTTATGAATGCCTTGTCAATGTTTATGATTTCCATTGAACTTAATGATCTTTGTTGAATGTCTCTATCATGCGTATTCCATAGTTAGGGAGTTTGAGAAAGAATAATTTGGTTGTGATGCGTTATCCATTCAATTCAATGAATCTAGGGAAATCTGGGAATTGATTAGTTCAATACAATTAATTCGGAACATTGTCATTCATGGTTTATCGAAAGAGTAACTGGGAATCAAGTTGTATACATATGTTCATGTGTGGATGAGGATCCCTCTAACTAGCCTTTCACCTTTCTCAATTTCATCAAAAATCGTTTTTCTTTAAAGTTTGGTTACAAGTTTCGGTTTTAAATTTCAATTTCGTCAAAACAATCCCCCTTGCTTTTAAGTCTTGTTTTTAGAGTCTACATCTGTTTTCTTTTAGTCTTTTGAGTCAAGTTAAAACCTTATTTTCGTCCAAAGTAGTGTTCAGAGCTCAAAACTGCCCAGTTTGTGTTTTTGGGCAGTTTTTGAGTGTTTTTTTGCTGTTTTGAGTCTTTTGAGTTGTTTTAGTGTTTTAGAAGTTAGTTTTTCATTCTTTGAGTCTAGTTTAGTGTCTTAAACTTTGTTTTTACGTTTTCGTGTCAGTTTCAAGTGTTTAGCAATCCTTCCTAATCCCCGGTCCAGAACGATCCCTACTTATACATATACTACAACTGTCGAAAAGAGGGTTTAATTTGTGTGTCAAGTTAATTTTTGCTAATCCCTTGTTGACGTGTGTTTTTATTTCTTTTACTTTGATTTCTGATTTATGTTTTTGTTTTCTTGTTTCAGGTACTAGTTTATGACTCGAAGTTCTCAACCAGTTCGTGAGCATATCTTGGAGTTTGACGATGATTTTGAACGAACATTGAGAAGGAAGAGGAGGCATCCAGAACCTAGTGAACCTAGTTCAAGTTCAGAGGCCGAATCTGAATTTGAAGAGGAAGAAGAAGTCATGGCAGCGGATAATCGTACAATCAAGGAACTTTCAGCCTCGGGGTTGGCCAATGCCGCACTCCTTTGCATTCAGTACCCAAAGTCAAGCTTGTTGCACCACATTCCTAAATACCATGGGATGTCCATGGAAGACCCAAACAAGCATCTTAAGGAGTTCGAAGTGGTTTGTTCGAGCATGACACCCATCAATGTCGATGGAAACATTCTAATGATGAAAGCCTTTCCATTATCTTTTTTGGAAAAGGCTAAAGATTGGCTTTACGAACTAGCACCCGGAACGGTCACTTCTTGGGAAAGCATGAAGATGGCGTTTTTAGAGAAGTTCTTCCCCACCTCAAGGGTCATTCTCTTAAGGAAGAAAATTAGTGGCATTCAACAACAACAAGGGGAGTCCTTTCCAACATACTATGAGCGTTTCAAAGCTCTTGTCGCTTCCTGCCCTAAACATCAAATGAAAGAAGAGCTTCTACTGCAATACTTACTTCTATTGTTTCTCAGATGGCCGAGGGAATGAAGATACATGGACAAAGTGTTTGTGGCGTGTGCTCTATGCAAGGACATCTCACTGACCAATGCCCTCAATTGATTGAGAATGGAGGCTGGGAATCTGCCAATGCCATGGGTTTTGGGAGTCAAAATCAGCCACGCAATGATCCATATTCAAACACATACAATCCGGGTTGGAGGGATCACCCAAATTTCAAGTGGAGGGAGCCTCAACAACCCCAACAACAAGGAGGATTTAGGCAGCAACCACCGGGCTTTTATACAAAGCCATTCGTACCAAATCAAACCCAAATGCAATCTGCCCCAACAAACTCAGGTATGTCTTTGGATAATGATCAAGTTGTTAAGTTACTTACTACTTTGACGCAGGAAGTACAAACTCAAAACAAAGAAAGGCAAATGCAAGAAAAAAGGGTGGACAATTTGGAAAAGCAAATGGGGCAAATTGCGGAATTCATGGGGCAGATTAGAGAACAAGGAAGATTGCCTAGTTCAACCGTTGTTAATCCTAAATGGGGCTTTGAAACCGCCAAGGCAATCATGTTGAGGAGTGGTAAACAGGTCGGAAGTGACCCCAACCTATCCAAATCAAGTCAAGAAGAGGAAGAAAAGCTGCTGCAAGAAGAGGATCATGGAGCAAAACCCACGGCCAAAGGTGACCAGTCAATGCCGCACCCACCTAATGCCTCTGAGCCATCCTAACCCACCAAGGTAAGTCCAAATTCGAATTTTTCTAGTTCCATTCCACTAAATGTACCTTTTCCTGGTACGTTTAGGCAATCAAAGAAAGAAGAAGCCGAGAAGGACATTCTAGAGACATTCCGGAAAGTTCAAGTCAATATCCCACTCCTTGATGCCATAAAGCAAGTTCCAAGGTATGCTAAATTTTTGAAAGAGCTTTGTACAACAAGGAGAAGGATTTCGAACAAAGAGGTGGTTCAAGTAAGTGAGAACGTTTCTGCTGTGTTACAAAGGAAATTACCCCCTAAATGCAAAGATCCGGGTAGTTTTACAATTCCTTGTGTTATTGGCAATACTCGGTTTGAACATGCCATGTTAGACTTAGGTGCATCAATTAATGTCATGCCATATTCTATTTATGCATCTATGAACTTTGGAGAGCTTAAAAACGATGGTGTGATTATTCAATTAGCCGATCGTTCTAATGCATATCCAAAAGGTGTTTTGGAAGATGTTTTGGTGCAGGTTGGTAATTTGATTTTCCCAGCGGACTTTTATATGCTTGACATGGAGGATTCACCCCATTCTACCCCATTGCCGATCCTCCTTGGGAGACCTTTCATGAAAACAGCCCGCACCAAGATAGATGTGTTCAAAGGGACTCTAACAATGGAATTTGATGGGGAAGTTATTGATTTCAATCTTTCTGAAACTATCAAATTTCCTAATGAAGATCATTCTTGTTTTTCTATTGATATATTCGATGAATTGGCGCAGGATTATCTTGATTCCTTGGAGAAGGATCCCCTTGAAACAACAATTGCACAAGGAATTGGGCAAAAACCCAATATTGCCGTGCCTAGAAGTGAAGAAGAGGCCGAGATGGTTGCTGCACTTGAGTCATTGCCTCAACACCATGGTAAGCCTTCAAAACCAATTTCAATTCCCATTTCTACTAATAAGCTGTTACCCTCAGTGATTCAGGCACCCGTACTTGAGCTTAAACCATTGCCGAACCATTTAAAGTACGTCTTTTTGGGAGATAACGAGACGTTGCCCGTCATTGTCTCCTCATCACTCACGGCAATAGAGGAGGAAAAGTTGGTTCGGGTGTTGCCAGAACACAAAACAGCCATTGGGTGGACTTTGGCCGATATTAAGGGAATTAGCCCTACTACATGCATGCATCGCATACTTCTAGAGGAGGGGGCTAAACCAACTCGAGAGGCTCAACGCCGACTCAACCCTCCAATGATGGAAGTTGTGAAGAAGGAGATTATCAAGCTTCTTGATTGTGGAGTGATTTATCCAATCTCGGATAGTCGTTGGGTTTCACCGGTGCAATGTGTTCCAAAGAAATCCGGAGTCACTGTGGTGAAGAATGCCGAGAATGAACTTGTGCCCACACGTATCCAAACAGGTTGGAGAGTGTGCATCAATTATAGGAACCTCAATGCCACCACAAAGAAGGACCACTTCCCTTTGCCGTTCATTGATCAAATGCTTGAAAGGTTAGCCGGTCATTCTTTTTATTGTTTTCTTGGTGGTTATTCTGGATATAATCAGATTGTCATAGCTCCGGATGACCAAGAAAAGACCACTTTCACGTGCCCTTTTGGTACCTTTGCCTATCGTCGCATGCCATTCGGTTTATGCAATGCACCTGCCACCTTCCAAAGATGTATGGTAAGTATATTTTCAGATTTTGTGGAGAAGATTATTGAGGTATTTATGGATGACTTTAGTGTCTTTGGTGATTCGTTCGATGGTTGTTTGGAAAATCTCGCATTAATCTTGAAACGATGCGTTGAAACTAACCTTGTGTTAAATTGGGAAAAATGTCACTTCATGGTTAAACAAGGCATAGTTTTAGGGCATATCGTTTCAGAAAGGGGAATTGAAGTTGATAAATCAAAAATAGATCTTGTACGCTACTTACCCTCTCCTACTTCGGTTAGAGAGGTTCGTTCTTTTCTTGGACATGCAGGATTCTATAGGCGATTCATCAAGGATTTTTCAAAGATTTCAAACCCTCTTTGCCGTCTCCTCCAGAAAGATGTGGGTTTTGACTTCAACGAGGAGTGTGAGAAGGCGTTCAAACACCTCAAGGAGATGCTAACTTCGGCCCCTATCATAGTTCCACCAGATTGGAGCCTTCCGTTTGAGCTTATGTGTGACGCTTCAGATTATGCATTAGGAGCTGTCTTGGGACAAAGAAAGGACAAGAAGCCACACGTCATCTATTATGCATCCCGGACCTTGAATGATGCTCAATTGAATTACTCCACCACTGAAAAAGAACTTCTTGCTGTTCTGTTTGCTTTAGATAAGTTTCATTCATATTAACTTGGTACTAAAGTCATTATTTACACTGACCATGCAGCTTTGAAGTATTTGTTCACCAAGAAAGAGGCCAAACCAAGACTCATTCGCTGGATGCTCCATCTCCAAAAGTTCAATATTGAAATCCGGGATAAGAAAGGGAGTGAAAATGTGGTGGCTGATCACTTGAGCCGTATGGTGCATGAGGAGGATGCCGTGCCTATCCAAGAGACATTCCCAGATGAGCAGCTTCTGTCCATCAAGGTAAGTGAGCCATGGCATGCTGATGTAGTGAATTATTTGGTGTCTAAACACATTCCAAGAGAGCTAAGCAAACACCAAAGTGATAAACTTCAAAAGGATGCACATTTTTATGTTTGGGATGACCTATACTTGTGGAAATATTGCCCTGATCAGGTTCTACGTAGGTGTGTGCATGATTATGAGTTTAATTCAATTTTAACTTTCTGTCACACTTATGCATGTGGAGGTCACTTTGGTACTTAAAGAACAGCACATAAAGTTTTAGAATGTGGATTTTATTGGCCTACTATCTTTAGTGATGCTAGAACTTTTTGTATGACTTGTGATAGATGTCAAAAAACGGGCAATATAGGTCCTAAACAACAAATGCCGCAAAACCCCATATTTAGTGTTGAAATCTTTGATGTATGGGGTATTGATTTCATGGGTCCTTTTCCTTCCTCACATGGTTTCCTTTACATTTTGCTTGCTGTGGATTATGTGTCGAAATGGGTGGAAGCAAAAGCCACCCGAACTAATGATTCTAAAGTAGTTGCAGAATTTGTTAAGACTAACATATTTGCAAGGTTTGGAATGCCAAGAGTCCTAATCAGTGATGGGGTTTCCCATTTTTGCAATCGAACCATTGAGGCGCTGCTCAAGAAGTATAATGTCACGCACAAGGTTGCCACACCTTATCATCCTCAAACAAGTGGGCAAGCCGAGGTTTCGAATCGGGAAATCAAGCAGATTTTGGAGAAGACGGTTGGACCAACTCGGAAGGATTGGAGCTTGCATTTGAATGATGCGTTGTGGGCATATCGCACTGCCTATAAAACCCCAATTGGAATGTCCCCATTTCGGCTATATGGGAAACCATGTCATCTTCCCGTCGAGTTAGAACATCGTGCACATTGGGCCATCAAAACATTCAACATGGACATTGATACCGCAGGTCTTCATAGGAAGCTTCAATTGAATGAGCTAGAAGAAATTAGGAATGAAGCTTATGAGAATGCACGGATCTACAAGGAGAAAACGAAGGCATTCCCTGACAAGATGATTCGTAGCAAGACGTTCTCTATAGGGCAGAAAGTGTTACTTTTCAATTCTTGCCTTCGATTGTTTCCGGGTAAGTTGCGTTCTATAGGAGCATATTTGTGCGACTTAGTGTGTTTTCTTGCATTTACTTAGTTATTTGTTGCTTATTATAGTGTCTTAAGTCATTTTCGTGTGTTTATAGGTCCTAGAAGCAAAGTTGGCAAAAAGATGCAATTTGGAGCATTTTAAAGCAGTTTTGGGCTTGGAATGGATATCACAAGATTGGAGCAGGATGGATGGACGAATTTGAAGTTCAAGAGAGGCTAGGAATGTGCAAAATAGTTGAAGAAATAAATCCAAGTCAAAGAAGATAAGGAATCAGCTACAAAGAAGGAGAATTATCCAAAACCTTGTCTTATCCAACCTTATCTTATCTAACCTTATCTTACCTTATCTTATCTTATCCTACCTTAATTCCAGCTACAAGGGGGACTCCTTTTCATATTAGGATGCCTAAAACCTGTTTTTAGGAGGCCTTTTTGTTCTAGAAACATGCCAAAACACTCCTTTCTAGAAGCCCTAAAAATCTGACGCCCCAACCTTTCTAGATGGCCTTTTCCTTGTTGGTTTGGAGTCCTAAATCCTTTTCCTTTACAACCTAGGCCAAGTAATTCCTAGGCCTATAAATACAAGTTTATGCTCCACCATTCAGACCACCACCCTCTACCATAAGTCACCTACATCCATTCACCACACACTCTTGTGCCGCAGCTTTGCAAAGGAAGGAAGGAAGAAATCTGGAGCATTTCTAGGTGTATTCTATCCTTTGTTTTTAATGTTTCAATTCAGTTTTCTTTGTTTAATTGCTATCATGAGGAACTAAACCCCTATTAGTTAGGGGGGGAATTTGAAGCCATGGATATATGTTTCTTATGATTCGATTTACTCCAGTTACGATTTCATGAATTATGAATGTGGTTTACTTTTCTGTTCTTATTAAGAACTTGTTTATGTATGTGGGTTGGGGGTCGACACTTGATTTGCATGCATAAATTTGATGCTAGGATATAAGGGAATTGCACCTAATCGTTATGAACTTATATTCATGAGTAGTAAAGATCGCTAGTCACGAATATGTGAAGTAAACCCTAGGTTGGATTAACATGCGTTTTCCATAGTTATGAATGCCTTGTCAATGTTCATGATTTCCATTAAACTTAATGATCTTTGTTGAATGTCTCTATCATGCGTATTCCATAGTTAGGGAGTTTGAGAAAGAATAATTTGGTTGTGATGCGTTATCCATTCAATTCAATGAATCTAGGGAAATCTGGGAATTGATTAGTTCAATACAATTAATTCGGAACATTGTCATTCATGGTTTATCGAAAGAGTAACTGGGAATCAAGTTGTATACATATGTTCATGTGTGGATGAGGATCCCTCTAACTAGCCTTTCACCCTTCTTAATTCATCAAAATCGTTTTTCTAAAGTTTTTTATGCAAAGTTTCTGTTTTTAGTTTTAAATTCGTCAAAAACAAATCCCCCTTTATTTTGAAGTGTTAGAATAGTTAAAATCTGTTTTGATTTGTGTTTTTAAGTGTCTTGAGTCAAGTTAAAATCTATTTTCGTCCAAAGTAGTGTTTAGAGTCCAAAACTGCCCAGTTTGTGTTTTTAGGCAGTTTTGAGTGTTTTTGTGCTGTTTTGAGTCTTTTGAGTTGTTTTAGTGTTTTAGAATTTAGTCTTGCATTCTTTGAGTCTAGTTTAGTGTTTTAAACTTTGTTTTTACGTTTTTGAGTCAGTTTCAAGTGTTTAGCAATCCCTCCTAATCCCCGGTCCAGAACGATCTCTACTTATACATATACTACAACTGTCAAGAAGAGGGTTTAATTTGTGTGTCAAGATAATTTTCACATCAAGCAAGACGTTCTCTATAGGGCAGAAAGTGTTAATTTTCAATTCTTGCCTTCGATTGTTTCCGGGTAAGTTGCGTTCTAAGTGGATTGGTCCTTTTGTGGTTATTAATGTTTTTCCTCATGGTGCAGTCCAAATTCAAAGTTTAAAGACCGGACAAGAGTTCAAAGTGAATGAACATCGATTGAAGCCATATTATGAGCACTTTGAAGAGCACGTTGCGGAGGACACATCCTTCAATGCCGTGGGCCCCATTGAAGAGTAGAAGGAAGGTTCGTCCGGCTGGAAGACGTTAAAGCAAGCGCTTCTTGGGAGGCAACCCATGCAAATAAAGAAGACCTAGGACCTCTCTGGCTCCACAACCAGATTGCGTTTCTAAACCCTACTCTTTTATTGCTTTTACTTTGCCATATTTGTTAACTAGTTGTGTTGTTTGCTGTTTGCTTTCTGTGAGTCTATGCTTGAAACATTGAGGACAATGTTTGGTTTAAGTGTGGGGGGGGGGTAAAACAAGTGTTTTCATTGAAAAAAAATTCGTGGGTTTTTATCACCTATCACTTCTAAGGTTGTTTTTCACTGTTTTTGAGCGTTTTTAGTGTGTTTTGAAGTATTTTTATGTGGCTTGAAAGAAAAAAGAAAAATACTAAGGTTGCTTTTACTTTGCCATATTTGTTAGCAAAGTACCAAAAAAAGAGTCGTTTTTGAGTCGTTTTTGTGTCTTAGGGTACCTTCCAACACAATGATGAGGATTTGGTTTTTAATTGCATAACTGTTAACAAAAAGTTACAAACATGGATGGAAGTTTGATATGCTCTTTGGTTTATGCTTGGTTATAGTTGACATTCATGAATTCACATGTAATCACAAAAAGGATAAAATCAGTTTTTGTAACATGCTTGAAGGAAGAAACTCAAATTAACGCTACAACCCTGAGAGACTTGAGCCTTTAACGTTCTTTGGAGAGTTAAGAATCTGTGCATTTATTGTTTTCTAAAATCGTTGCATGATCTCATCATTCTTTGCTTGGTTGCTACTTAGAATGCGTTTCATCATTTAGTTCCAAATACTAGAACTCATACCCGTTTCATTCAAAGCATGAAATTGATTAGCATAACACATATCAAGATGAAGTTGTTTAGTTAAAACCAGAGCCAAAAAGCCTAACCATTTGCATATGTATTGTAGGTTTAGCCCCTTTGAGCTATCTTTAGCCTCTTTTCTTTGTTAGCCACATTATCCTTACCTAGCCTAGATTAGGACCATCCTTACCCTTGTTCTTACGGCGTAGTGAAGCATGACTTAGAATGAATTCCCTTCGTTCGTTATTGTGCAGAAAAACAAGTGTGGGGGAAGGGATTCTTGTGTATGTGCCAAGAAAAGAAAGAGTGGGCACGGGTAGAAAAAGAAAAAAAAAAAGAAAAAAAATCGTGGAAAAAGAAGAAGAAAAGAAAAAGTGTGAAAAAGAAAGAAAAAGACTTGAAAAATAAGTGAGAATAAGCTCACAAGTGTTGGTTGTTGAAGAAAGGGTCCAAAAAGTTGAATTTGGCCCTAAGTATGTGTGATCTTCCCTTTATGTATCAAAGTCGTGGCTGCATTTCAAAAGGGAGTTCTAAGTGTCCTATTCATTATTTTGCTTGTTATTGCTTTGAGAACGTTTTTTTTCCTTACCTTTCGTTGTTAGCCAATACCCCTTAGCCCCGTTACAACCCTATACTTCAATCTTGAGTGTTGTGTGTTTCAATATGTGGAGTTTGGGATTGGTATGAGTATATGGTATCCCTGGTTCTCGCGTCTAAGTAGTGGCATTCCATTCATGAGATCGTATATAAACATGCATTCCAGAAATTGCTTTCTTTGCTATATACATATGTGAGTATTAGTTTTCTTATTACATCAATCTTCTCACATATAACTAGTGTAGGGAGTGTAGTCAGAAAATTTGTGTGAAAATTGAGTGCATATCTAGTAAGGAATTGAGGAATTCTCTAAGGCATGTTACTACATTTAAAAAGTTGTTTTAATTGATTAAATGCGAACTAGTGAGTGATAACTGTGATTAAGTATGTGCTCGAGGGTAGGGATAACTAAAATCTATGTAAGTAATGATTTTTAACATGTTATGTTCCATTGGAAATCCCTGAGGTGAACGTTGGAAGGTTTAGGTTATGTTTTGTTTGTTTTGTTTTGCTCGAGGACTAGCAAAAGCTAAGTGTGGGGGAATTTGATAGGAGCATATTTATGCTACTTAGTTAGTGTGTTTTCTTGCATTTACTTAGCTATTTGTTGCTTAGTATAGTGTTTAAAGTCATTTTCGTGTGTTTTTAGGTCCAAGAAGCAAAGTTGGTAAAAAGATGCATTTTGGAGCATTTTAGAGCAAATCTGGGCTTCGAATGGATAGCACAAGCAATGGGCAAGAAGATGGACGAATTTGGAGTTCAAATGGAGCTAGGAATATGTTTCAAGGTTGGATAAATAAATTCAAATCATTGAAGATAAGGAATCAGCTACAAAGAAGGAGAATTATCCAAAACATTATCCAAACAACCTTATCTTATCTTATCTTATCCAATCCTTATCCTATCTTAACTAACCTTATCCTATCCTAATCCTTTTCTAATTCAATTCCTGGTACAATGAGGGTTTATTTTCTGATTGGGGGACACTTAATTTAGGCTTGCCGCACCCTTATTCCTTTTCCTAGGTGGTTTTAGTTCCTTCTAGAAGATCAAATTTCTTGCTGAGTCACCACCAATATCTGCCACAAGAACTCCTTGTCCTTTGGAGTTTCCTACCTTTTAGATGGCCTATTCCTGATGGGTTTAGGTTGTGTAATTCTTCTCTAATTCCTAAACCCTTTATGCCACACCTTAACCCCTATAAATAGCCATCTTTGCCGTGCCATTTAAAAGGAAGCCTTCCATTCATTCTCTGCCTTCACACACCCATTCATCCGCAGCCCTCTCTATAAATACCCCCACGCCATTCATCATCATCCATCCTTCACCAAACCCATCCCCAAACCCAGAAAACCCCTCTTGTGCCGCAACTATTCAAGGAAGGAAGTGATGTGAAATTAAATTGCACTCAAACTTAAACCTTATCAATGTAGTATGTGTAAGTAGGGATCGTTCTAGCCGGGGATTAGAAGGGATGCCAATCTACACAAATAAGACTCCAAAATACTAAACTAGACTCTATAAACTCAAAACTGACTTAAAACAATAAAAACAGCAACAAACAATCAAAAAGACTCAATTCTAGACCTAACAAGTGATTTTGACGAAAATAGAACTTAAAAGACTCAAAAGACTAAAACAAAACAGGTTTTGACTCTAAAAACAAGTTTAAATGAAAGGGGGTTTGTTTTTGACGAATTTAAAACTTAAAACTAAAACTTTGCATAAAACACTTATAAAAACGAATTTTGTGAATTAAAAAGGGTGAAAGGCTAGTTAGAGGGCCATTCTCCACACATGAACATATGCATATAAATTGATTTCCAGTTATTCTTTCGACAAACCATGAATGACAATGCCCCAAATTAATTGTGTAGAACTAATTAATCATCAGATTTCCCTAGACTCATTGAATTGGATGAAAAGCATACGACAACCCAAATCATTCTTTATTAAGCTCCCTAACTATGAAAAGCATGATAGAGACACGAAACAAAGATCATTAAGCTTTGTGAAAATCATAAGCATTGACAAGGCATTCGTGACTATGAAAAGCATGACACTCCTGCCAGGAATTTACTTAACGCGATCGTGTCTAGCAACCTCCACTACTTGTAAATATAAGTTTGTAACGATTAGGTGAAACTCCCTTATATTTTAGCATCAAATTCATGCATGCAAACTAAGTAGGCCTCCTTAATCAACACACAAGAACAAGTTCTTAATAACTCAGATAAGTAAACCACATTCACGATTCATGAAATCATAACTGGAGGAAATCAATTCATATAAAACATATATCCATGGCTTCGAATTCGCCTCTAACTATATAGAAATTAGTTCCTCATGTTCGCAATCAAACAAATATAAACAAAATTAAACATTAAAAACAAAGGATAGAATACACCTAGAAAACGCTCCAGATTCCTTCCTTCCTTGCAAGGCTGCGGCACAATGAGTGTGTGGTGGATGGATGTAGGTGACTTATGGTAGAGGGTGGTGGTCTGAATGGTGCAGCATAAACTTGTATTTATAGGCCTAGGAATTACTTGGCCTAGGTTGTAAAGGAAAAGGATTTAGGACTCCAAAGCAACAAGGAAAAGGCCATCTAGAAAGGTTGGGGCGTCAGATTTTTAGGGCTTCTAGAAAGGAGTGTTGTGGCATGTTTCTAGAACAAAAAGGCCTCCTAAAAACAGGTTTTAGGCATCCTAATATGAAAAGGAGTCCCCCTTGTAGCTGGAATTAAGGTAGGATAAGATAAGGTAAGGTAAGATAAGGTTAGTTTGGATAAGATAAGGTTTTGGATAATTCTCCTTCTTTGTAGCTGATTCCTTATCTTCTTTGACTTGGATTTATTTCTTCAACTCTTTTGCACATTCCTAGCCTCTCTTGAACTTCAAATTCATCCATCCATCTTGCTCCAATCTTGTGATATCCATTCCAAGCCCAAAACTGCTCTAAAATGCTCCAAATTGCATCTTTTTGCCAACTTTGCCAATTGGACCTGAAAACACACGAAAATAGCTTAAATCACTATAATAAGCAACAAATAACTAAGTAAGTGCAAGAAAACATACTAACTAAGTCGCATAAATATGCTCCTATCAAATTCCCCCACACTTAGCTTTTGTTAGTCCTCGAGCAAAACAAACAAAACATAACCTAAACCCTCCAACGTTCGCCTCAGGGATTTCCAATGGTACATAACATTTTAAAAAATCATTACTTACATAGATTTTAGTTATCCTTACTCTCGAGCACATACTTAATCGCAGTTACTACTCACTAGCTCGCATTTAATCAATTAAAACAACATTTTGAATGTAGTAACATGCCTTAGAGAATCCCTCAATTCCTTTCTAGATATGCACTCTATTTTCACTCAGATTTTCTGACTACACTCCCTATACTAGGTATATGTGAGAAGATTGATGTAAACATGAAAAACTAAACACTCATATATGTATTAAGAAAGAAGGCATTTTCTGGAATTAGTAATGCATGTATATATATGATCTCATGAATGGAATGCCACTACTTACACGCGAGAATCAGGGATTCCATATGCTCATACCAATCCCAAACTCCACATATTGAAACACATAACAATCAAGATAGAAGTCTAAGGGTTGTACGGGGCTAAGGGTATTGGCTAACAAAGAAAGGTAAGGAAAACAAACGTTCTTAAAGAAATAGCAAGCAAAGTAATGAATATGGCACTTAGAACTCCCTTCTGAAATGCAGCCACAAACTTCGATACATAAAGGGAAGATCACACATATTTAGGGCCGAGTTCAACTTTTTTGGACCCTTTTCTTCAACAACCAACACTTGTGAGCTTTAATCTCACTTATTTTGAACACTTTTCACACTTTTTCACATACTTTTCTTTCTCTCACGAATTTTCTTTTTTTCGTGCCCTTTCTCTTTGGCATACAAAACCTTCCCCCACACTTGTTTTTCTGCATAATATTGATCAAAAGGAATTCCCTCTAGGTCTTGCTTCACTACGCCTTAAGAACAAGGGTAAGGATGGTCCTAATCTAGGCTAGGTAAGGATAATGTGGTTAACAAAGAAAATAGGCTAACTAAGGCTCAAAGGGGTTAAACCTACAATACATATGCAAAGGGTTAGGCTTTTTGGCTCTGGTTTTAACTAAACAACTTCATCTTGTTTTATGTTATGCTAATCAATTTTAGTTTTGAATGAAATGGGTATGAGTTCTAGTATTTGGAACTATAATGACGAAACGCATTCTAAGTAGCAACCAAGCAAAGAATGATGAGATCATGCAACGACTTTAGAAAATAAAGAATCACGGATTAATAACTCTCCAAACAAAGTATAAGCTCAAGTCTCTCAAGGTTGCAGCGTTAGTTTGAGTTACTTCCTTCAAGCATGTTACAAAAACTGATTTTTTTTTCTTTACAATTACATGTGAATTCATGAATGTCAACTATAACCAAGCATAAACCAAAGAGCATATCAAACTTCAATCCATGTTTGTAACTTTCTTTAACAGTCATGCAATTAAAAACCAAATCCTCATCATTGTGTTGGAAGGTACCCTAAGACACAAACACACAAAAACGACTCTTTTTGGTATTTTTCAAAACGTTTTCAAATTTTTTTGTAAATTTTCGTATTTTTCTTTCAAGACACATAAAAACACGTCAAAACACCCTAAAAACACTCAAAAACATTGAAAAACAACTTTAGAAGTGATAGGTGATAAAAACCCACGAATTTTTCAATGAAAACACTTTGTTTACCCCCCCACACTTCAACCAAACATTGTCCTCAATGTTTCAAACATAAACGCACACACAAGCAAGCAAACAACACAACTAACAAACATGACAAAGATGGCAAAGTAAAAGCAATAAAGAGTAGGGTTTAGAAACGCAAATCTGGTTGTGGAGCCGGAGCTTCCTAGTTCTTCTTTTTTTGCATGGGTTGCCTCCCAAGAAGCGCTTGCTTTAACGTCTTCTAGCCAGACGAATCCTTCAATTATGCTTCATTGAAGGCCACGGCATGGAATTGATCTTTGAATGGAAGGTGATACTTGAAATGATTCAGCAATGGTTTAAATTCTAGTGTGGGTACCTGAATCATTAACAACATATTAGTATAAAACAAAATTGAAATTAGGGGAGGTGGCTTACCTGTGTTCTCCGACGAGAACTCAAGAATAAACACCACTTCTTTGAAAGTTTCAGGAATTTTGCACTTGGCCAGATTGAATGTGATGGTTGTGACTTGTCCCGTGTCATAAAATTCAACTTCTTTGGGCTTTGTTGTCTCATGAACATCCTCTTTGATCCATTCTTGATATTCTCCAGCCACTTCTTTCTCTTGAATCATTCTTCTTGAGGTACAATTCTCTTCAAAAATCTCAACACATTTTGGAACTGGATTTGTTGTAACAAGAATCGGGATAGTACTTGGCACCTTTGGGAAGGCTTCCATGATGTCTTTTTCACTTTCTTCGTTCTTGGAAATCATGAACCTGCGAGGAAAAGGGACATTTGGAGGAATAACATGAGATTGAACTGAATTTGGGACATCCTTACTTGTGGTGGGTGGTTGAGAGGGCTTAGGGGGCTGCGGCAAGGGTTGTTCTTCCCTTGCTGTGAGTGTGTCTTCTTCCTCCTCCTCAATCAGCAGCTCTTTGTCCACTTCTAAGGTATGTTTGGACGTTTTTAGGTCAGCTCCAACCTCCATAGCACTTTCCAAAGTGATAGCATCAGCAATTTCAAAGTCTCCCATCGAATTGACAATAGTTGAGTTGGAGAGTTCACTTTGCTCTAGAATACGTCCTATGAATTCCGCTATCTGTCCAATTTGCTTTTCCAAATGGTCCACCCTTTTGTCTTGATTTTCTTGTCCCTGAGATAAAGAAGTGAGTAACTCAAGAATTTTATCATTATCCATTGACGAAACTGAACTTGGTTGGGCCGAATATGGTTGAGGCTGTGGTGGTTCATATGGCTTTTGATAGATCTCCTCAGATGGCTGCCAATACCCTTCTTGTTGTGAGCCCTGCGTGAAAGAAGTTAGTATATCATAAGTCGTGGACATACTTGAATTCGATTGGAATTGTTGTGGGGGAGGCTGTGGTGGCTGCATAGGTCTTGAATGAAACTCCTCATATGGCTGCAAATATCCTTCTTGTTGAACCTCCTTAGCTTGATTTTGTGAACCCTGCGCCAAAGAATTTAATTCATCAAGAATTTGATCAAAATCTATTGACGAACCTGAGTTGGGTTGGGCATATTGTATATGAGGTTGTGGTGGCTGCACAGATCTTGAATAGAACTCATCATCTTGCTGCCAATATCCACCTTGTTGAATTTGTTGGGGTTCCCCCCATATATAATCTGAATAATCTCTCCAATCCAAATTGTAAGCGTTGGAAAACATGTTGTCTCTTGAATGGTTATGGCTTTGATAACCCCAAGCACCTCCATTCGTAGTGAATTGAGGACGTTGATGACTTTGATATCCTTGCCCATAGGGCACCCCAAATGTAGGGGCAGTGTGCATTGAAGTTCTTTCAGCAATCTGTGACAATTGAGATGTAAGATTCGCCAATTGAGCTTGAATGTTTGCAATTGCCATGTCTAGTACCTGAAACAATGAAAACAGAACAAAACAAAATCAAAAACTAAAACATAAAAACAAAAACACAAACAGAAACACGGGGGATTAGCGAATTTGCTAATCCCCGGCAACGGCACCAAAAATTTGATGTGAAATTAAATTGCACTCAAACTTAAACCCTATCAATGTAGTATGTGTAAGTAGGGATCGTTCTAGCCGGGGATTAGAAGGGATGCTAATCTACACAAATAAGACTCCAAAATACTAAACTAGACTCTATAAACTCAAAACTGACTCAAAACAATAAAAACAGCAACAAACAATCAAAAAGACTCAATTCTAGACCTAACAAGTGATTTTGACGAAAATAGAACTTAAAAGACTCAAAAGACTAAAACAAAACAGGTTTTGACTCTAAAAACAAGTTTAAATGAAAGGGGGTTTGTTTTTGACGAATTTAAAACTTAAAACTAAAACTTTGCATATAACACTTATAAAAACGAATTTTGTGAATTAAAAAGGGTGAAAGGCTAGTTAGAGGGCCATTCTCCACACATGAACATATGCATATAAATTGATTTCCAGTTATTCTTTCGACAAACCATGAATGACAATGCCCCAAATTAATTGTGTAGAACTAATTAATCATCAGATTTCCCTAGACTCATTGAATTGGATGAAAAGCATACGACAACCCAAATCATTCTTTATTAAGCTCCCTAACTATGAAAAGCATGATAGAGACACGAAACAAAGATCATTAAGCTTTGTGAAAATCATAAGCATTGACAAGGCATTCGTGACTATGAAAAGCATGACACTCCTGCCAGGAATTTACTTAACGCGATTGTGTCTAGCAACCTCCACTACTTGTAAATATAAGTTTGTAACGATTAGGTGAAACTCCCTTATATTTTAGCATCAAATTCATGCATGCAAACTAAGTAGGCCTCCTTAATCAACACACAAGAACAAGTTCTTAATAACTCAGATAAGTAAACCACATTCACGATTCATGAAATCATAACTGGAGGAAATCAATTCATATAAAACATATATCCATGGCTTCGAATTCGCCTCTAACTATATAGAAATTAGTTCCTCATGTTCGCAATCAAACAAATATAAATAAAATTAAACATTAAAAACAAAGGATAGAATACACCTAGAAAACGCTCCAGATTCCTTCCTTCCTTGCAAGGCTGCGGCACAATGAGTGTGTGGTGGATGGATGTAGGTGACTTATGGTAGAGGGTGGTGGTCTGAATGGTGCAGCATAAACTTGTATTTATAGGCCTAGGATTTACTTGGCCTAGGTTGTAAAGGAAAAGGATTTAGGACTCCAAAGCAACAAGGAAAAGGCCATCTAGAAAGGTTGGGGCGTCAGATTTTTAGGGCTTCTAGAAAGGAGTGTTGTGGCATGTTTCTAGAACAAAAAGGCCTCCTAAAAGCAGGTTTTAGGCATCCTAATATGAAAAGGAGTCCCCTTTGTAGCTGGAATTAAGGTAGGATAAGATAAGGTAAGGTAAGATAAGGTTAGTTTGGATAAGATAAGGTTTTGGATAATTCTCCTTCTTTGTAGCTGATTCCTTATCTTCTTTGACTTGGATTTATTTCTTCAACTCTTTTGCACATTCCTAGCCTCTCTTGAACTTCAAATTCATCCATCCATCTTGCTCCAATCTTGTGATATCCATTCCAAGCCCAAAACTGCTCTAAAATGCTCCAAATTGCATCTTTTTGCCAACTTTGCCAATTGGACCTGAAAACACACGAAAATAGCTTAAATCACTATAATAAGCAACAAATAACTAAGTAAATGCAAGAAAACACACTAACTAAGTCGCATAAATATGCTCCTATCAGGAAGGAGAAGGTGCCATTCTAAGTCGTGACTGTCATTCAAAGCATTGAATTGCTGGAGCGTTCTTAGGTGTTGTCTATCTTTGTTTTTAATGTTTCAATTCAGTTTTCTTTGTTTAATTGCTATCATGAGGAACTAAACCCTATTAGTTGGGGGGGGGGGGGAATCTGAAGCCATGGATATATGTTTCTTATGATTTGATTTACTCTAGTTACGATTTCATAAATTGTGAATGTGGTTTACTTATCTGTTTTATTAAGAACTTGTTCTTGTGTGTTGATTAAGGATGCATACTTAGTTTACATGCATGAATTTGATGCTAGGATATAAGGGAATTTCACCTAATCGTTATGAACTCATATTCATAAGTAGTAAAGGTTGCTAGCCACAATCATGTTAAGTAAACCCTAGGCTGGATTGACATGTGTTTTCCACAGTTATGAATGCCTTGTCAATGTTTATGATTTCCATTGAACTTAATGATCTTTGTTGAATGTCTCTATCATGGGTATTCCATAGTTAGGGAGTTTGAGAAAGAAAAATTTGGTTGTGATGCGTTATCCATTCAATTCAATGAATCTAGGGAAATCTGGGAATTGATTAGTTCAAGTTTCGGTTTTAAATTTCAATTTCGTCAAAACAATCCCCCTTGCTTTTAAGTCTTGTTTTTAGAGTCTAAATCTGTTTTCTTTTAGTCTTTTGAGTCAAGTTAAAACCTTATTTTCGTCCAAAGTAGTGTTCAGAGCTCAAAACTGCCCAGTTTGTGTTTTTAGGCAGTTTTGAGTGTTTTTGTGCTGTTTTGAGTCTTTTGAGTTGTTTTAGTGTTTTAGAAGTTAGTTTTGCATTCTTTGAGTCTAGTTTAGTGTCTTAAACTTTGTTTTTACGTTTTCGAGTCAGTTTCAAGTGTTTAGCAATCCCTCGTAATCCCCGGTCCAGAACGATCCTGATAGGAGCATATTTATGCGACTTAGTTTAAAGTTTGGTTACAAGTTTCGGTTTTGAATTTCAATTTCGTCAAAACAATCCCCCTTGCTTTTAAGTCTTGTTTTTAGAGTCTAAATCTGTTTTCTTTTAGTCTTTTGAGTCAAGTTAAAACCTTATTTTCGTCCAAAGTAGTGTTCAGGGCTCAAAACTGCCCAGTTTGTGTTTTTAGGCAGTTTTGAGTGTTTTTGTGCTGTTTTGAGTCTTTGGAGTTGTTTTAGTGTTTTAGAAGTTAGTTTTGCATTCTTTGAGTCTAGTTTAGTGTCTTAAACTTTGTTTTTACGTTTTCGAGTCAGTTTCAAGTGTTTAGCAATCCCTCCTAATCCCCGGTCCAGAACGATCCCTACTTATATATATACTACAACTGTCAAAAAGAGGGTTTAATTTGTGTGTCAAGTTAATTTTCACATCAAATTTTGGCCCCATTGCCGGGGATTAGCAAATTTTTGCTAATCCCTTGTTGCCGTGTGTTTTTATTTCTTTTACTTTGATTTCTGATTTTTGTTTTTGTTTTCTTGTTTTAGGTACTAGTTTATGACTCGAAGTTCTCAAACAGTTTGTGAACATATCTTTGAGTTTGACGACGATTTTGAACGAACATTGAGAAGGAAGAGGAGGCATCCAGAACCTAGCGAACCTAGTTCAAGCTCAGAGGCCGAATCTGAATTTGAAGAAGAAGAACAAGCTATGGCTATGGATAATCGTACAATCAAGGAACTTTCAGCCTCGGGGTTGGCCAATGCCGCACCCCTTTGCATTCAATACCCAGCGGCTGCTCAAGGCAAGACCGATGAGTTCAAATTGAAGTCAAGCTTGTTGCATCACGTTCCCAAATACCATGGGCTGTCCATGGAAGATCCAAACAAGCATCTTAAGGAATTCGAAGTGGTTTGTTCGAGCATGACACCCATCAATGTCGATGGGAGCATTTTGATGATGAAGGCCTTTCCATTCTCTCTTTTGGAAAAGGCTAAAGATTGGCTTTATGAATTAGCACCCGGAACGATCACTTCTTGGGAAAGCATGAAGAGGGCATTTTTAGAGAAGTTCTTCCCCACTTCGAGAGTCATTCTCTTGAGGAAGAAAATTAGTGGAATTCAACAAAGCCAAGGAGAGACATTCCCTGCATACTATGAGCGTTTTAAAGCCCTTGTCGCCTCATGTCCTCAACATCAAATGAAAGAAGAGCTTCTACTTCAATACTTCTATGAAGGACTTCTTCCCATTGAGCGACAAATGCTAGATGCTTTAGCGGGAGGTGCATTGGTTGACAAAACACCAATGGCTGGGAATACCCTAATTGCCAACCGAGCATTGAATGCACAACAATACGAGGGACTTGGACAAAGAGAGTCCCCACGGCAGCAAGTCCATGAGGTAAGTTCCAATTCCGACATTCAAACTCAATTAGCTAACCTTACTTCCATTGTGACTCAGATGGCCGAAGGAATGAAGATACAAGGACCAAGTGTTTGTGGCGTGTTTTCTATGCAAAGACACCTCACTGACCAATGCCCTCAATTGATTGAGAATGGAGGCTGGGAATCTGCCAATGCCATGGGTTTTGGGAGTCAAAATCAGCCACGTAATGATCCATACTCCAACACTTACAATCTGGGCTGGAGAGATCATCCAAATTTCAAGTGGAGGGAACCTCAACAACCTCAACAACGAGGTGGATTTAGGCAGCAACCTCCAGGGTTCTATTCAAAACCATACGTGCCTACACAACCCCAAGCACAACCTGCCCAAACCAAATCAGATACGTCCATTGATAATGATCAGATTTTTCAATTACTAACTTCTATGTCACAGAGCATGCAAATTAGAGACAAAAAGGTGGATGATTTGGATAAGCGAGTAGGGCAGATTTCAGAGTTCCTAGGGCAATTCCAAGAACAAGGCAAACTTCCTAGCTCAACCATTGTGAATCCAAAGGGAGGATTTGAATCCGCCAAAGCCATTATGTTGAGAAGTGGAAAAGAAGTTGGAGCAAACCCATCACCATGCAAATCAAGCCAAAAAGAGGATGAAAAGTTGCTGATTGAAGAGGAGGAACAAGCCAAACCCACGGCAAGGGGGGAGCAATCATTACCCCAGCCATCTTTCACTGCCAAACCATCCAATTTGGCTAAGGTAAGTCGTAACTCGAATTTTTCAAGTTCTATTCCACTAAATGTGCCCTTTCCTAGCAGGTTTAAGCAATCAAGGAAAGAAGAAAACGAAAAGGACATTCTGGAAACCTTTAGGAAAGTACAAGTCAATATTTCGCTCCTTGATGCAATCAAGCAAGTTCCAAAGTATGCCAAATTTTTGAAAGAGCTTTGTACAACAAGGAAAAGGATTTCAAACAAAGAGGTGGTCCAGGTAAGTGAGAATGTCTCCGCTGTTTTGCAAAGGAAATTACCCCTTAAATGCAAAGATCCAGGTAGTTTTACGATTCCTTGTGTTATTGGCAATACTGAGTTTGAACATGCGATGTTAGACTTAGGAGCTTCAATTAATGTCATGCCTTACTCAATTTATGCATCTATGAACTTAGGCGAGCTTAAAAACGATGGTGTTATAATTCAATTAGCCGATCGTTCTAACGCATATCTGAAATGAGTTTTGGAAGATGTCTTGGTGCAGGTGCATAACTTGATATTCCCAGCAGATTTCTATGGTTTAGAGATGGAGGATTCACCCAATGTTACCCCATTGCCAATTCTACTTGGGAGGCCCTTCATGAAAACAGCACGTACCAAGATCAATGTGTTCAAAGGGACTTTAACAATGGAATTTGATGGGGAAGTGATTGATTTCAATCTTTCTAAAACTATTAAATATCCTAAAGACGATCATTCTTGTTTTTCTATTGATGCATTTGATTCATTGGCGCAGGAATTCCTTGACTCATTGGATGAAGATCCCCTTGAAACAACAATTGCACAAGGAATTGGAATGAAGCCCAATCTGGCCGTACCTAGTGAAGAACAAGCCGAGATTGTGGCTGCCTTTGACTCATTGCCACGACATCATGGTACGTCTCCTAACCCAATTCCAATTCCCGTTTCTACTAATACGTTTTTACCCTCTGTGATTCAGGCCCCTATTCTTGAACTTAAGCCATTGCCGGATCATTTAAAGTACATCTTCTTGGGAGATGAAGAGACGTTGCCCGTCATTGTCTCTGCATCACTCACGGCAACAGAGGAGAAGAAGTTGATTCGGGTGTTGAAAGAGCACAAAACAGCCATTGGTTGGACATTGGCCGATATTAAGGGGATTAGCCCTACAACATGCATGCATCGCATACTTCTAGAGGAGGGGGCTAAACCAACTCGAGAGGCTCAACGCCGACTCAACCCTCCAATGATGGAAGTTGTGAAGAAGGAGATTATCAAGCTTCTCGATTGTGGAGTGATCTATCCAATTTCGGATAGCCGTTGGGTTTCACCGGTTCAAGTTGTTCCAAAGAAATCCGGAGTCACTGTGGTGAAGAATGCCAAGAATGAGCTTGTACCAACCCGTATCCAAACAGGTTGGAGAGTGTGTATTGATTATAGGAAGCTCAACGCCACCACAAGGAAGGACCACTTCCCTTTGCCGTTCATTGATCAATTGATTGAAAGTTAGCCGGTCATTCTTTTTATTGTTTTCTTGATGGTTATTCGGGATATAATCAAATTGTCATAGCTCCGGACGACCAATAAAAGACCACCTTCACGTGCCCCTTTGGTACTTTTGCCTATCGTCGCATGCCATTTGGTTTATGCAATGCACCTGCCACATTCCAAAGATGCATGGTAAGTATCTTTTCAGATTATGTTGAGAAGATTATTGAGGTATTCATGGATGATTTTAGCGTCTTTGGTGATTCATTTGATGGTTGTTTGGAAAATCTCACATTAATCTTAAAACGATGCGTTGAAACCAACCTTGTTTTAAATTGGGAAAAGTGTCACTTTATGGTTACGCAAGGCATAGTTTTAGGGCATATCATTTCAGAAAGGGGAATTGAGGTTGATAAATCGAAAATAGATCTTGTACGCTACTTACCCTCTCCTACTTCGGTTAGAGAGGTTCGTTCTTTTCTTGGACATGTAGGATTTTATAGGCGATTCATCAAGGATTTTTCAAAGATTTCTCAACCTTTGTGCCGTCTCCTTCAAAAGGAAGTGGCTTTCAAGTTTGACGAGGAATGTGAGAGGCTTTCAACCAACTCAAAGAGATGCTACCCACGGCACCAATCATTATGCCACCAGATTGGAATCTTCCGTTTGAGCTAATGTGCGATGCTTCCGATTATGCATTAGGAGCCGTGTTAGGACAAAGGAAGGACAAAAATCTGCACGTCATCTACTATGCCTCAAGGACCTTGAACGATGCTCAATTGAACTACTCTACGACTGAAAAAGAACTTCTTGCCGTTGTCTTTGCTTTAGATAAGTTTCGTTCATATTTACTTGGTACTAAAGTCATTATTTACTTTGATCATGCAGCTTTAAGATACTTATTTACGAAGAAAGAGGCCAAACCAAGGCTTATTCGATGGATGCTCCTACTTCAAGAATTCGATATCGAAATCCGGGACAAGAAAGGAGTCGAAAACGTAGTGGCTGACCACCTAAGCAGATTGGTGCGTGAAGAAGACCCAATTCCTATCCCTGAGACGTTTCCAGATGAGCAGCTGCTGTCCATTAAGGTAAGTACACCTTGGTTTGCTGATTTTGTCAATTATTTAGTGTCTAAAGTGATTCCAAATTAGCTAAACAAGAACCAATGTGATAAACTCAAGCATGATGCACGAAATTATGTGTGGGATGATCCTTATTTGTGGAAATATTGCTCTGATCAAATCATTCGTAGATGTGTGCATGATTATGAAATTCATTCAATTTTAAATTTTTGTCACACTTATGCATGTGGAGGTCACTTTGGCACTCAAAGGACTGCACGTAAAGTACTTGAATGTGGTTTTTATTGGCCTACTATCTTTATGGATGCTAGAACTTTTTGCATAACATGTGATCGTTGTCAAAGAACCGGAAACATAGGACCAAAAGACCAAATGCCGCAGGTCTCTATCTTTGGTGTCGAAATTTTTGATGTTTGGGGCATTGATTTCATGGGTCCTTTTCCTTCATCTTATGGTTTTGTTTACATTCTACTTGCGGTTGATTATGTTTCGAAATGGGTGGAAGCAAAAGCCACCCGTACTAATGATTCTAAAGTGGTTGCAGATTTTGTTAGAACTAACATATTTGCTAGATTTGGAATGCCAAGCGTTCTTATCAGTGATGGGGGTTCACACTTTTGCAATCGAACCATTGAGGCGTTACTCAAGAAATATAATGTCATGCATAAGGTGGCAACACCTTATCACCCTCAAACCAGTGGGCAAGCCGAGGTCTCAAATAGAGAAATCAAGCAGATTTTGGAGAAAACCGTAGGGCCAAACCGCAAAGATTGGAGCTTGCGTTTAAATGATGCATTGTGGGCGTATCGTACGGCCTACAAAACACCAATTGGAATGTCCCCATTTCGGCTCATCTATGGGAAACCATGCCATCTTCTTGTTGAATTGGAGCACAAGGCGGATTGGGCAGTTAAGACCTGCAATATGGACATAGATGCCGCAGGAATCCATAGGAAGCTTCAATTGAACGAGCTTGAGGAGATTAGGAATGAAGCTTATGAGAACGCTCGAATTTACAAAGAGAAGACAAAGGCTTTTCATGACAAGATGATTCGAACAAAAACGTTCTCCAAATGGCAGAAAGTTCTACTTTTCAATTCCCGCCTTCGTCTGTTTCCAGGTAAGTTACATTCTAAGTGGATTGGTCCGTTTATTGTTACTAATGTATTTCCTCATGGTGTAGTCCAAATTCAAAGTTTAAAGACGGGACAAGAGTTCAAAGTGAATGGACAACGTTTGAAGCCTTACTATGAGCACTTTGAAGAGCACATTGCGGAGGACATATGCTTTAATGCCGTGGGCTCCATTGAAGAATAGAAGGAAGGTTTGTCCGGCTGGAAGACGTTAAAGCAAGCGTTTCTTGGGAGGCAACCCATGCAAATAAAGAGGACCTAGGAACTCTCCGGCTCCACAACCAGATTTGCGTTTCTAAACCCTACTCTTTATTGCTTTTACTTTGCCATATTTGTCATGTTTGTTAGTTGTGTTGTTTGCTTGCTTGTGTGTGAGTCTATGCTTGAAACATTGAGGACAATGTTTGGTTTAATTGCATGACTGTTAAAGAAAGTTACAAACATGGATTGAAGTTTGATATGCTCTTTGGTTTATGCTTGGTTATAGTTGACATTCATGAATTCACATGTAATCACAAAAAGGATAAAATCAGTTTTTGTAACATGCTTGAAGGAAGTAACTCAAACTAACGCTACAACCCTGAGAGACTTGAGCCTATACGTTCTTTGGAGAGTTATTAATCTTGACATTCTTTGTTTTCTAAAGTCGTTGCATGATCTCATCATTCTTTGCTTGGTTGCTACTTAGAATGCATTTCATCATATAGTTCCAAATACTAGAACTTATACCCATTTCATTCAAAACTAAAATTGATTAGCATAACATAAAACAAGATGAAGTTGTTTAGTTTAAAACCAGTGCCAAAAAGCCTAACCCTTTGCACATGTATTGTAGGTTTAGCCCCTTTGAGCCATATTTAGCCTATTTTCTTTGTTAGCCACATTATCCTTACCTAGCCTAGATTAGGACCATCCTTACCCTTGTTCTTAAGGCATAGTGAAGCATTACCTAGAGTGAATTCCCTTCGTTCGTTATTAGGCAGCAAACAAGTGTGGGGCAAGGGATTCTTGTGTATGTGCCAAAAAAGAAAAAAAAGGGCATGGGTAGAAGAAAAAAAAAAAAGAAAAGAAAAAGAAAAGTATGTGAAGAAGTATGAAAAGTGTTCAAAATAAGTGAGATTAAAGCTCACAAGTGTTGGTTGTTGAAGAAAGGGTCCAAAAAGTTGAATTTGGCCCTAAGTATGTGTTTTCTGTCCCTTTGTATCAAAGTTTGTGGCTGCGTTTTTAAAGGAGTTCTAAGTGTTATATTCATTACTTTGCTTGCTATTGCTTTAAGAACGTTTGTTCTCCTTACCTTTCTTTGTTAGCCAATACCCTTAGCCCCGTTACAACCCTTTTGACTTCTATCTTGATTGTTATGTGTTTCAATATGTGGAGTTTGGGATTGGTATGAGCATATGGTGTCCCCGGTTCTCGCGTCTAAGTAGTGGCATTCCATTCATGAGATCATATATATACATGCATTCCAGAAATTGCTTTCTTTGTTATATACATATGTGAGTATTAGTTTTCTTGTTACATCAATCTTCTCACATATAACTAGTGCAGGGAGTGTAGTCACAAAATCTGAGTGAAAATTGAGTGCATATCTAGTAAGGAATTGAGGGATTCTCTAAGGCATGTTACTACATTCAAAAAGTTGTTTTAATTGATTAGATGCGAGCTAGTGAGTGGTAACTGTGATTAAGTATGTGCTCGAGGGTAGGGATAACTAAAATCTATGTAAGTAATGATTTTTAACATGTTATGTTCCATTGGAAATCCCTGAGGTGAACGTTGGAAGGTTTAGGTTATGTTTTGTTTGTTTTGTTTTGCTCGAGGACTAGCAAAAGCTAAGTGTGGGGGAATTTGATAGGAGCATATTTGTGCGACTTAGTTAGTGTGTTTTCTTGCATTTACTTAGTTATTTGTTGCTTATTATAGTGTCTTAAGTCATTTTCGTGTGTTTATAGGTCCTAGAAGCAAAGTTGGCAAAAAGATGCAATTTGGAGCATTTTAGAGCAGTTTTGGGCTTGGAATGGATATCACAAGATTGGAGCAAGATGGATGGACGAATTTGAAGTTCAAGAGAGGATAGGAATGTGCAAAAAAGTTGAAGAAATAAATCCAAGTCAGAGAAGATAAGGAATCAGCTACAAAGAAGGAGAATTATCCAAAACATTATCCAAAACTACCTTATCTTATCCTTATCTTATCCAAACCTAATTCCTATTGCAAAAGGGATTCAATTTCAGTTTAGGAGACCTAAAAACCTGATTTCTAGGAACCTTATCCCCTCCTACAAAGGTACCGCACCTATCCCCTTCTAGAAACCCCAAACCAGCCAAATAACACCCTTTCTAGAAGCTCCTAAAAAGGTGGCGCCCCAAGCCTTCTAGTTGCATGACCCAGCCGCACCTTTCTCCTTATTCCCTTTGGTTTTTGGCCTTCTAGATGTCCTATTTCCTGCTAGGATTACATAAACCTTTTTCCCTGAGGATTGTGATTTTATTTTCCTACACAAACTACATTTTGTAATCCTTTTCCTACATAACTTGTTGGTGCCGCACCCTCTCCCTATATATACATATTTTCTGCACCATTCAACATCACCACCCTCTACCATCTCTCATTCACATCTCTCTACACCACAAATCGGCCATACACTCTTGTGCCGCAGCTTGCAAGGAAGGAAGGACTCTGGAGCACTTTCTAGGTGTTTTCTATCTTTGTTCAATGTTTAAGTTTATTTATGTTTGTTTGCTTGTGGACATGAGGAACTAATTTCTTTTTAGTTAGAGGTGAATTTGAAGCCATGATTACATGTTTTATATGAATTGATTACGTCTAGTTATTGTTTCTTAAGACTAGAATGTGATTTGCTTAACTGAGTTATTAAAACTTGTTTGTGTGTGTTAATTGGGGGTCGACACTTAATTTGCATGCATGAATTTGATGCTAGAGTATAAGGGAGTTTCACCTAATCGTTATGAACTTATATTCACAAGTAGTAAAGGTTGCTAGTCACAATCATGTTAAGTAAATCCTAGGCAAGAGTATCATGCTGTCATAGTTACGAATGCCTCGTCAACACTTATGATTTTCAAAGAACGTAATGACCTTTGATATGTTTTCTATCATGCTGTCATAGTTAGGAGACTTGATAAGGATAATTTGGTTGTAATGCGTCTTCCATTCAATTCAATGAGTTAAGGAAAATCTAATGGTTGATTTGTGCTGTCACGGTTAACTTGGGGTGTTGTCATTCATGTCTAAAGGAATAATAACTGGAAATTGGTTCATATGCATATATCATTGATGCGATGTAAAACAAGCACACAAATTAAACCCTCTTTTGACAATTGTGGTATATGAATAAGTAGGGATCGTTCTAAACCGGGGATTAGGAGGGCTTGCTAAAACCTCTAAACTGACTCAAAAACGTAAAAAGAAAGTTGAAAACACTAGACTAGACTTAAAAGACTCAAAACAGGTTCAGAAGACTCAAAATAGGTTAAAAACACTCAAAACTGCCTAAAAACACAAACTGGGCAGTTTTGAACTCTAAACACAAATTTGGACGAATTTGGGTTTTAACTTGACTCAAGACACTTAAAAACACAAACAAAACCGATTTTAAACACTTTGAAACAAGAAAGTAAAACGGGGGTTTTGTTTTGGACGAATTTAAACTTAAGAAAACAGATTATAAACTAAAACAGATTTTGGACGATTTTGGTAAAATATGGATGACGGGCTAGCTAGAGGCTCTTTCTCCACACGTGACATGTATGCAAACGACTCGATTTCCAGTTACTCTTTCATTGAATCATGAACGACAATGCCCCAAATTAACCGTGACATCACTAGTTAACCCTCAGATTTTCCTTGTGTTATTGGATTGGATGACATCATTCGACAACCCAAAGCATTCTTCAAAAGTCCCCTACATGACATCATAATAGAGATACAATCAAAGATCATTACGTTCAATGAAAATCATAAGCATTGACAAAGCACTTGTAACTATGACATCATGATACTCGTGCTAGGAATTGAACTTAACGCGATCGTGACCAGCGACCTTCACTACACATGAATATAAGTTTGTAACGATTATGTGAAACTCCCTTATACTCTAGCATCAGATTTATGCATGCCAACTAAGTATCAATCCTTAATCAACAAACACAAATAAGTTATCAATTCCACAGTTAAGCCAATTACATTCACAACTTACGAATTCATAACTGGAATTTATCAACTCAATTTGCATACATAATCATGGCTTTGAAATCACCCCTAGCCAAGAGGGGTTTAGCCACTCATGTTCACAGCAAAACAAAAGGAAAAGAAATTAAACATTGTAAACATAGAACGAATTACACCTAGAACGCTCCAACAATCAAGCTTGAACGTCCAAGAGTCCTTCCTTCTTCCTCCTTGCTGCGGCACAAAGGTGGGTGAAGTGTATGGGATGTGTTTTGGGGTCAGGAATGTGTTTAGGGTGAAAGGAAGTTGCGGCAAGGGAGTTGGGATGGTTTCTGGCGTGAATGAATGATTGGGTGAGTGAATGGATCCCTTCTGTGCGGCACAAGGAAGGTTTATTTAAGGAATTAGGGTAATAAAGCTAGGGAACAATTTAGGAAACAGAAATTAAATCAAAACCTTAAGGGAAAAAGGAATTAAAGTCAGAATCCTAAGGGAATTGGGCAAGTAGGTGCGGCAAAGGTAGAAAGGGTAAGGCAAGGCCTTGCAAGGCAAGGCAAAAGGGTTTCCTTTCTGTTTTAGGTCCAGATTTTGGGTAATAAAGGGATGCCTTGCACGGCAAGGATGGGGAAAGCAAGGGAAGGTGCGGCAAGAGTTCTTTAGGTACAAGGGAAGTTCACTTTGTGTCCTAAAATGTATAGGAGGCCTTCAATGTTGCTGGAACTTAGGAATATTTAGGATTAGGAAAGGTCAAACCAAAATAGGAAACATTGGCTTAACTTTCCTACTTCAAGTAGGAATCCTTGTTCTTCTAGGAATCCTTCTTTGATTAGGAATCCTTCGTTGATTAGGAATCCTAACTTCTTCAAGTCTTCAATTTCGTCCATTCCTTTTGCTCCAAACATGTGATGTCCATCCCAAGCCCAATTTTGCTCCAAAAAGCTCCAAAATGCACTTTCTTGCATACTTTGCCCTTAGAACCTGAAAACACACGAAAATGGCTTAAAAGACTAAAATAACTAAGAAAACACAACATAAATGCACAAGAACAAGCCAACTAAGTCGCCTAAATATGCTCCTATCAATCATGTGTGGAGAAGGACCCTCTAACTAGCCCTTCACCCTTCGTAATTCATCAAAATCGTTTTTCTAAAGTTTGTTTTTTTTATGCAAAGATTCTGTTTTTAGTTTTAAATTCGTCAAAAACAAATCCCCCTTTATTTTGAAGTGTTAGATTAGTTAAAATCTGTTTTGATTTGTGTTTTTACGTGTCTTGAGTCAAGTTAAAACCTTATTTTCGTCCAAAGTAGTGTTTAGAGTCCAAAACTGCCCAATTTGTGTTTTTAGGCAGTTTTGAGTGTTTTTGTGCTGTTTTGAGTCTTTTGAGTTGTTTTAGTGTTTTAGAATTTAGTCTTGCATTCTTTGAGTCTAGTTTAGTGTTTTAAACTTTGTTTTTACGTTTTTGAGTCAGTTTCAAGTGTTTAGCAATCCCTCCTAATCCCCGGTCCAGAACAATCCCTACTTATACATATACTACAACTGTCAAAAAGAGGGTTTAATTTGTGTGTCAAGTTAATTTTCACATCAGAACTCAAACTAATGCTACAACCCTGCGAGACTTGAGCCTAAAACGTTCTTTGGAGAGTTAATATTCTGTGCATTCTTGTTTTCTAAAGTCGTTGCATGATCTCATTATTCTTTGCTAGGTTACTACTTGGAGGGCGTTTCATCATTTAGTTCCAAATGCTAGAACTCATGCCCATTTCATTCAAAGCATGCTATTGATTTGCATAACACATATTTAAGAGGAAGTTGTGTAGTGACCACCAAAGCCAAATTGCCGTGCCCCCTATTTCATTATGTGTTTAAGTTTAACCCCGTTGAACCTTGTGTAGCCTATATTCTTTGTTAACCCACACTATCCTTACCTAGCCTAGATTAGGACTACCCGTACCCTTTCTTCTTAAATGATAGTGAAGCATGACTTAGAATGAATTCCTTTTGATCTACATTTTGCAGAAAATCAAGTGTGGGGGAAGGATTGGTTGTTTTAAGCTCAGTTCTACATGTTGTGTTTCAAAAGAAAAGAAAATTCGTGGAAAAAGAAAAAGAAAAAAAGAAAAGTTGTGAAAAGAGTGAAAAAGAGTTGAAAATTATGAGAAAAGGAGTTCTAAAGTGCTGATTGTTGAAGAAAGGGTCCAAAACATCAAATCTGGCCCTAGAATGTGTGAATCATCCTTTTTTGTTTAAAGTTAGTTTCTGCATTCAAAAGTGAATTCTAAGTGTTGATTTCATTGCTTTGCTTACTATTTTGATGTGCAAATTATATGACACTCAAATTAAAACCCTATTAAGATAGTTGTAGTATGAATGATAGGAGCATATTTATGCGACTTAGTTGGCTTGTTCTTGTGCATTTATGTTGAGTTTTCTTAGTTATTTTAGTGTTTAAAGCCATTTTCGTGTGTTTCTAGGTCCTAAAGACAAAATATGCAAGAAGATGCATTTTGGAGCAAAATTGGGCTTGGAATAGATATCACATGTTTGGAGCAAAAGGAATGGACGAAATTGAAGACTTGAAGATGTAAGGATTCCTAATCAAAGAAGGATTCCTAATCAAAGAAGGATTCCTAATCAAAGAAGGATTCCTAATCAACGAAGGATTCCTAATTGAAGATGGATTCCTAGAAGAATGAGGATTCCTACTCACATAAGGATTCCTACTCAAACAAGGATTCCTACTTGAAGTAGGAAAGTTAAGCCAAGGTTTCCTATTTTGGTTTGCCTTTCCTAATCCTTAATGTTTCCAAATTCCAGCAACTTTGAAGGCTTCCTTTGCATTCTAGGACACAAATTGAAGGACCTAGACCACCTAAGAACCCTTGCCGCACCTCCTTACCCCTTTCCTCTTCCTTGCCGTGCAAGGGAGAGGGTTATTTCCTGTTTCCTTGCACTAAAACACATTCCTTTTTAATTTAAAGTCCTGGCCGCACATCCCTGGCACTTTCCCTTAGTTTTCTGATTTTGTTTCCTCTTTCTAGATGCTTTTGACTTAATTTCTGATTACCAAAATAAGTTAGGGTTTTAATTTCCCTAAAACCTTTAAATAAACTTCCTTGTTGCAGCCACAAATCATCCATCCACATAACCTGTCTCGCCAGAATTCCTTCCCCAACCCTAGCCGCACCTATCCTTCACCATTCTCCATAATTTCTGACCAAAAACACTCCCTGCCGCACCATACATCCATCCTAGCCATAAACCCAGCCTTCTACACCATTCATAATCCCAAAAACTCACCAACAACCCTTGTGCCGCAGCAAAGAGGAAGGAGGAAAGCCCTTGGATGCGCCTGCCATTCAAGTTAGGATTGCTGGAGCGTTTAGGTGTTTTCTTTCTTTTGTTTTCAATGTATAAACTTGTTATTCTTTGTTCTGCGATTATGAGGAACTAAATCCCTTTTGGCTAGGGGAAGATTCAAAGCCATGAACATACTTGCAATATGAATTGATTACCTTCAGTAGTGATTTCATAAGTTGTGAATTCAATTTGTTTAACTGCTTGATTGATAACTTATTTGTGTATGTTTATTAAGAGTGCACATTTAATTTGCATGCATGAATATGATGCTAGAATATGAGGGAGTTTCACCTAATAGTTACAAACTTATATTCACAAGTAGTGGAGGTCGCTTATAAACGATCGCGTTAAATGAATTCTTGGCAGGAGTTTCATGCTCATCATAGTAACGAATGCCTCGTCAATACTTATAGTTCTCATGATGCTTAATGATCTGTGATTGTATCTTTATTGTGCTGTTCACGTAAAGAACTTTTAGAGAATGCTTTGAATTGTTGTATGCGCTTTCCCATCCAATTCAATAACTTAAGGAGAACTTGAAGGTTAATTTAAGCGGACCTAATTAACCTGGGGTGTTGAGTTTCATGATTTATCGAAAGAACAACTGAAAATTGGTTTATGTGCAAGTGTGTCATGTGTGGAGAAGAATCCTCTAGCTAGCCCATCATCCATAAGTTTTACCAAACTCGTCCAAAATCTGTTTTAGTTTACAATCTGTTTGTTTTGTTTTCAAATTCGTCAAAACCCAATCCCCTTTTACGTTGTTGAGTCATATTAGTTAGAAATTGATTTAGTTTGTGTTTTTGAGTGTTTTGAGTCAAGTTAAAATCTATTTTCGTCCAAAGTAGTGTTTAGAGTCTAAAACTGCCCAGTTTGTGTTTTTAGGCAGTTTTGAGTGTTTTTGTGCTGTTTTGAGTCTTTTGAGTTGTTTTAGTGCCTTAGAGTCTAGTTTTGCATTCTTTGAGTCTAGTTTAGTGTTTTAAACTTTGTTTTAATGATTTTGAGTCAGTTTTGAGGTTTTAGCAAGCCCTCCTAATCCCTGGTCCAGAACGATCCCTACTTGCATCTATACTACAATTGTCAACAAGAGGGTTAAATTTGTGTGCTTATATATTTCGCATCAAATTTTTGGCGCCGTTGCCGGGGATTAGGGACTTTGCTAATCCCTTGGATTTTTTTTCTTTCTGTTTACTTTTAGTTTGTTTAAGTTTCTGACTTTGTTTGTTTCTTGTTTTTAGGTACTAGTTTATGACTCGAAGCTCTCAACCTGTTCAAAAGAATATTTTGGAATTTGACAACGATTTTGAGAGGACTTTGACAAGGCAGAGGAACCAGCAAGAATCTAATCCACCTAGCCCTGAACCTGAGCTTGAAGAACCGGTGCTAGAAGAGGAAGAGGAGCCCACGGCACAGGTTGTGGAAGAGGAAGTGCAAACCATGGCAGCGGACAATCGAACAATCAAGGAGCTCTCTGCTTCGGGATTTGCCAATGCCGCCCCCTATGTATTCAATACCCTAGGGCTGCCCAAGACAAGACTGATGAGTTTGAGTTGAAGTCCAGTTTGTTGCACCACATCCCAAAGTTCCATGGGCTGTCCATGGAGGATCCAAACAAACACTTGAAGGAGTTTGAAGTGGTGTGTTCAAGCATGACCCCCATCAATGTGGATGGAAGCATATTGAAGATGAAAGCTTTTCCATTCTCTCTAATGGACAAAGCTAAAGATTGGTTGTATGAACTAGCCCTCGGAACTGTCACATCATGGGAGAGCATGAAACGGGCGTTTTTGGAGAAGTTTTTCCCAACTTTTCGAGTCATTCTTCTACGCAAAAGGATAAGTGGAATTCAGCAAGACGAAGGTGAATCATTTCCCACTTATTATGAACGTTTTAAATCTCTTGTTGCTTCATGTCCACAGCACCAAATGAAGGAGGAGCTTCTTCTTCAATATTTCTACGAAGGGCTTCTACCAATTGAACGCCAAATGCTAGATGCCTCAGCGGGATGAGCGTTGGTGGACAAGACACCCATGCCTGCCAAGATCTTGATTGCTAATCGACCTTTGAACGCTCAACAATATGAAGGCGTTGGACAAAGAGGAACCCCACGGCAGCAAGTAAATGAGGTAAGTTCCACATCTGACATTCAATCCCAATTAACTAATCTTACTTCCATTGTGTCTCAGATGGCTGAAGGAATGAAGATGCATGGATCAAGTGTGTGTGGCGTGTGTTCTATCCAAGGACACCCCTCTGATAAGTGTCCGCAACTAATTGAGAATGGTGGATGGGAATCTGCCAATGCAGTGGGTTTTGGAGGCCAAAACCAACCAAGGAACGATCCATATTCCAATACGTATAATCCAGGTTGGAGAGACCATCCAAATTTCAAGTGGAGGGAGCCCCAACAATCTCAACAACAAGGAGGTTTTAGACAGCAACCCCCAGGCTTCTACACCAAGCCATATGCACCCACACAAGTTCCGCAACAATCTGCCCCAAATGCTTCAGGTACATCTCTAGATAATGATACACTTCTTAAGCTATTAACCAATTTGTCTCAGGGGCAAGAAAATCAAGCCAAAGCAATGCAAAACCAAGACAAAAGGGTGGATCATTTGGAGAAACAAATTGGGCAGATTGCAGAATTTGTAAGGAAATTTCGAGACCAAGGCCAACTCCCTGTTTCCACCATTCCAAATCCAAAGGGAGGTTTCGAAACTGCAAAAGCCATATTGTTGAGAAGTGGAAAAGAAGTTGGGGCAGGAACACAACCATCAACATTAGGTCACGAAGAGGATGAAAAACTTCAATTTGAAGAAGAGGGACAAAGCCAACCCACGGCAAGGAAGGATACACCTTTGCCGCAGGCCCTAAGTGCTCCTAAACCATCAAGTCTGTCCAACAAGGGTAAGAATGTGTCAAATTCAATTCCTACTAATGTTTTTCATTCGAATGTTCCTTTTCCTAGCAGATTCATGCAAACAAAGAAAGAATAAGCTGAAAAGGACATTCTAGAGACATTTAGGAAAGTTCAAGTCAATATACCACTTTTGGATGCAATTAAGCAAGTTCCAAGGTATGCCAAGTTTCTGAAGGAGTTGTGCACAACTAGGAAGAGAGTTTCAAACAAGGAGGTTGTGAAGGTAAGTGAAAATGTTTCAGCCGTATTGCAACGTAAACTGCCCCCTAAATGCAAAGATCCCGGCAGTTTTACCATTCCTTATGTAATTGGCCATACTCGTTTTGAATCTGCCATGCTTGACTTAGGTGCATCTATAAATGTCATGCCTTATTCCATTTATGCAACTATGAACTTGGGTGAATTGAAAAAGGATGGTGTGATCATACAATTGGCTGATCGTTCTAACGCTTATCCAAAAGGAGTATTGGAGGATGTTTTAGTGCAGGTGAATCATTTAGTCTTCCCGGCTGATTTTTATGTTTTGGACATGGAAGATTCAGCCCATTCCACCTCTTTGCCGATTCTCCTTGGTAGGCCATTCATGAAGACAGCCCGCACCAAGATTGATGTGTTCAAAGGAACGTTGTCAATGGAATTTGATGGGGAAGTGATTGATTTCAATATTTCTGAAACCATGAGATATCCTAATGATGATCACTCTTGTTTTTCTATTGATATTATTGATTCTTTGGCGCAGGGGTATTTGGAAGATTTGAATGACGATGCACTTGAAAAGGTCATTACAAGAGGGATGAAGCTCAACAACAAGTGGGCAGAACCCATGCTAACCCACGGCATGCATGAACCCATCCATGCCGTGCCCCCTTATGAGGAATTCATTGAGATGGCTGCTGCCCTTGAGTCGTTACCCAAGCATGATGGTAAGTCTCCTAACTTTGATTCAATTCCCATTTCGACTAATAAGTTGCTTCCTTCAGTAATTCAGGCACCTACCCTTGAACTTAAACCGTTAACAAACCATTTGAAGTACGTTTTCTTGGGGGAAAAAGAGACCTTACCTGCCATTATTTCCTCATCCCTCACGGCACAAGAAGAAGAGAAGCTAGTGCGTGTTTTAAGAGAGTGCAAATCTGCCCTAGGTTGGACCTTAGCCGACATCAAGGGGATAAGCCCTACAACCTGTATGCATCATATATTTCTTGAGGAGAGGGCCAAACCAACTAGAGAGGCTCAACGCCGTCTCAACCCTCCGATGATGGAAGTTGTGAAAAAGGAGATAATCAAGCTACTTGATTGTGGAGTGATCTATCCAATCTCCGATAGTCGTTGGGTTTCCCCTGTGCAATGTGTTCCAAAGAAATCTGGAGTGACTGTGGTCAAGAATGCTGAAGAGGAGCTTGTGCCTACTCGAATCCAAACAGGTTGGAGGGTTTGTATCGATTATAGGAAGCTCAACGCCACCACACGAAAGGATCACTTCCCATTGCCATTCATTGATCAAATGCTTGAAAGGTTAGCAGGTTATGCATTTTATTGTTTCCTTGATGGTTATTCTGGTTATAACCAAATTGTCATAGCACCTGAGGACCAAGAAAAAAACACTTTCACATGCCCATTTGGTACATTTGCTTATCGTCGTATGCCATTTGGTTTATGCAATGCACCTGCCACATTTCAAAGATGTATGATGAGCATTTTTTCTGATTATGTTGAGAAAATTATTGAGGTTTTCATGGATGATTTCAACGTTTTTGGTGATTCATTTGATGGGTGTTTGCATAATCTCAGTTTGATCTTAAAACGATGTGTTGAAACTAACCTTGTTCTTAATTGGGAAAAATGTCATTTCATGGTTAAACAAGGCATAGTTTTAGGTCATATCATCTCTGAAAATGGTATTGAGGTTGATAAGTCTAAAATAGATCTTGTACGCTACTTACCCTCTCCTACTTCGGTTAGAGAGGTTCGTTCTTTTCTTGGTCATGCAGGATTCTATAGACGATTTATCAAGGATTTTTCCAAGATTGCACTGCCCCTATGCCGTCTCCTACAAAAGGAAGTGTCGTTTGAATTTAACGAGGCATGTGAGAAAGCATTCAACCATCTCAAGGCCTTACTGACCACGGCACCAATCATCACTCCACCAGATTGGAGCATTCCCTTCGAGCTCATGTGTGATGCATCAGATTATGCACTTGGAGCTGTTTTGGGCCAAAGGAAAAACAAGCAGCCACATGTCATTTATTATGCTTCACGCACCTTAAATGATGCCCAATTGAACTATTCCACAACTGAAAAAGAACTCTTGGCTGTTGTATTTGCATTAGATAAGTTTCGATCTTATTTAATTGGCACTAAAGTCATTGTTTTCACTGATCCTGCAGCCTTGAAGTACTTGTTCACCAAAAAGGAAGCTAAACCAAGACTCATTCGCTGGATGCTTTTACTTCAAGAGTTCGACATTGAAATAAGGGACAAGAAAGGATGTGAAAACGTGGTGGCTGACCACCTAAGTCGGATGGTGCGTGAAGAGGAGTCCATTCCCATTTCAGAAACGTTTCCGGATGAGCAACTACTGTCCATTGAGGTAAGTATACCTTGGTATGCTGATTTGGTCAACTATTTGGTGTCTAAGCAGATTCCAAACACTCTAAGCAAGTCCCAATGTGATAAACTTAAAAATGATGCACGTTTTTATGTTTGGGACGACCCATATTTGCGGAAATTTTGCCCTGATCAAATCGTGCGTAGATGTGTTCATGAATCTGAGTTTAACCCAATTCTAAGCTTTTGCCATACATATGCATGTGGTGGACACTTTGGCACACAGCGCACTGCCCTTAAAGTTCTTGAATGTGGATTTTATTGGCCTACTTTGTTTAGAGATGCTCGAACTTTTTGCATAACATGTGATCGCTGCCAAAGGACAGGAAATTCAGGCCAAAGAGACCAAATGCCGCAGACTCCAATTCTTGTTGTTGAAATTTTTGACGTTTGGGGTATTGATTTTATGGGTCCTTTTCCTTCTTCTTTCGGTTTCACTTACATTTTATTTGCGGTTGATTATGTGTCGAAGTGCGTGGAAGCCAAAGCCACCCGCACTAATGATTCTTAAGTTGTGGCAGGTTTTGTGAAATCTAACATTTTTTCCAGATTTGGGATGCCGAGAGTACTTATAAGTGATGGTGGGTCTCATTTTTGCAATCGCACCATTGAGGCACTACTCAAGAAGTACAATGTGACACATAAGGTTTCAACACCTTATCACCCCCAAACAAGTGGCCAGGCCGAGGTCTCGAATAGGGAGATCAAGCAGATTTTAGAGAAAACCGTTGGGCCAACTAGAAAGGATTGGAGCTTGCGTTTGGAGGATGCACTGTGGGCATATCGAACGGCTTACAAAACGCCCATTGGCATGTCCCTATTTCGGCTCATCTATGGCAAGCCATGCCATTTACCCGTGGAGCTTGAGCACAAGGCACATTGGGCGGTCAAGACCTTCAACATGGATGTGGACATGGCTGGAAATCACAGAAAGCTGCAATTGAATGAACTTGAAGAGATTAGGCATGATGCTTATGAGAATGCTCGAATTTACAAAGAGAAGACCAAGGCATTCCATGATAAGATGATTCGAGGCAAAACATTCTCAATTGGGCAGAAAGTGTTGCTATTTAACTCCCGTCTTCGTTTATTCCCTGGTAAGCTACGTTCTAAATGGGTTGGTCCATTTGTTATTACTAATGTTTTTGTGCATGGTGCAGTCCAAATACAAAGTTTGAAAACTGGACAAGAATTCAAGGTGAATGGACATCGATTGAAGCCCTACTATGAGAACTTTGTTGAGCATGTAGTGGAGGAGGTTCCCATGCAGGCCGTGGGCTCCAATGGGGAGTAAATGAGTTCTTCGTCCGGTTGCAAGACGTTAAAGCAAGCGCTTCTTGGGAGGCAACCCATGTATTCAACAAAGGAAGACCTAGGAATCACTCCAATTCCAGATTTGCGTTCCTAAACCCTTTTCTTTGTTGTTGTTTCAATTCTGCCTTGTTTAATTGTTTATTTGTTGTTGTTTGTTTGTTTGTTTTTTGTGTGAGTTTATGCTTGAAACATTGAGGACAATGTTTGATTTAAGTGTGGGGGGGTAACAAAGTGTTTTTGATGAAATTCGTGGGGTTTTATCCCCCATTGCTTCAAAAGTTGTTCCTTGCTGTTTTTAAGTGTTTTTAAGCTGTTTTGGAGTGTTTTAGTGTGTTTTGCCTTAAAAATCCGAAAATCTCATAAAAATTTGAGCAAAGAGTTGTTTTTGTGTGTTGTTTGTGTCTTAGATACCTTCCAACACAATGATGAGGATTTGGTTTTTAATTGCATGACTGTTAAAGAGAGTTATAAACACGGATGAAAGTTTGATTTACTCTTTGGTTTATGCTTGGTTGTGGTTATAATTTATGAATTCACATGCAATCATAAAGGATAAAATCAGTTTTTGTAACATGCTTGAAGGAAGGAACTCAAATTAACGCTACAACCTTGTGAGACTTGAACCTTAAACGTTCTTTTGGAGAGTTATAATTTGTGCATTTGTTGTTTTCTAAAGTCGTTGCATGATCTCATCATTCTTTGCTTGGTTGCTACTTAGAAGGCGTTTCATCATTTAGTTCCAAACACTAGAACTCATGCCCATTCCATTCAAAGCATGACATTGATTTGCATAACACACGATCAAGATGAAGTTAATTAGTGAACCACCACAGCCAAATAGCCGAACCCCCTGTGTTATATGTTTTGTAGGTTTAAACCCCGTTGAGCCATATTTAGCCTATGTTCTTTGTTAACCACATTATCCTCACCTAGCCTAGATTAGGACCATCCATACCCTTGTTCTTGAAGCATAGTGAAGCATGACTTAAAAAGAATTCCTTTTGATTGACTTCTTGCAGAAAAACAAGTGTGGGGGAAGGGAGTTGTGTGTGTGTGTGTGCCAAGAAAAAGAAATAAGGCACAGGTAGAAAAGAAAAGAAATTTCGTGAAAAAAAAAAAGTGAAAGAGTTGAAAATTAAGAGAAAAAGAGTTCTAAAGTGTTGATTGTTGAAGGAAGGGTCCAAAACATCAAAATTCGGCCCTAGAGTGTGTAAATCTTCCTTTTTTGTGTTAAAGTTGATTTATGCATTCAAAATTGAATTCTAAGTGTTGATTTCATTGCTTTGCTTTAAGAACCCTTGTTTTCCATATCCTTTCTTTCTTACCCAACACCCTTAGCCCCGTTTCAACCCTTTAACTTCGATCTTGGGTGTTGTGTGTTTCAATATGTGGAGTTTGGAATTGGTATGAGCATATGGTGTCACTGGTTCTCGCATCTAAGTAGTAGCATTCCATTTATGAGATCATATCTAAACATGTTTATTAACTCCAGAAATTGCTTTCTTTGTTATAAATATGTGAGTGTTCGTTTTCATGTTTACATCAATCTTCTCACATATACCTAGTGTAGGGTGTGTAGTCAGAAAATGTGTGTGAGAATTGAGTGCATATCTTGTAAGGAATTGAGTGAATTCTCTAAGGCATGTTACTACATTCAAAACATCGTTTTAATTGGTTAAATGTGAACTAGTAAGTGGTGACTGTGATTAAGTATATGCTCAAGTGTTAAGTTGACTAAAATCTGTGGGAATGATGATTTTTAACATGTCATGTGTATTAGAAATCCCTGAGGCAAATGTTGGAAGGTGTAGGTTGTGTTTTGTTTATTTTGTTTCGTTTGTTTTCTTTTGTTTGTTTGTTTTGCTCGAGGACTAGCAAAAGCTAAGTGTGGGGGAATTTGATAGGAGCATATTTATGCGACTTAGTTGGCTTGTTCTTGTGCATTTATGTTGAGTTTTCTTAGTTATTTTAGTGTTTAAAGCCATTTTCGTGTGTTTCTAGGTCCTAAAGACAAAATATGCAAGAAGATGCATTTTGGAGCATTTTGGAGCAAAATTGGGCTTGGAATGGATATCACATGTTTGGAGCAAAAGGAATGGACGAAATTGAAGACTTGAAGATGTAAAGAAGGATTCCTAATCAAAGAAGGATTCCTAATCAAAGAAGGATTCCTAATCAACGAAGGATTCCTAATTGAAGATGGATTCCTAGAAGAATGAGGATTCCTACTCACATAAGGATTCCTACTCAAACAAGGATTCCTACTTGAAGTAGGAAAGTTAAGCCAAGGTTTCCTATTTTGGTTTGCCTTTCCTAATCCTTAATGTTTCCAAATTCCAGCAACTTTGAAGGCTTCCTTTGCATTCTAGGACACAAATTGAAGGACCTAGACACAAATTGATGCTTAATGATCTGTGATTGTATCTTTATTGTGCTGTTCACGTAAAGAACTTTTAGAGAATGCTTTGAATTGTTGTATGCGCTTTCCCATCCAATTCAATAACTTAAGGAGAACTTGAAGGTTAATTTAAGCGGACCTAATTAACCTGTGGTGTTGAGTTTCATGATTTATCGAAAGAACAACTGAAAATTGGTTTATGTGCAAGTGTGTCATGTGTGGAGAAGAATCCTCTAGCTAGCCCATCATCCATAAGTTTTACCAAACTCGTCCAAAATCTGTTTTAGTTTACAATCTGTTTGTTTTGTTTTCAAATTCGTCAAAACCCAATCCCCTTTTACTTTGTTGAGTCATATTAGTTAGAAATTGATTTAGTTTGTGTTTTGGAGTCAAGTTAAAATCTATTTTCGTCCAAAGTAGTGTTTAGAGTCTAAAACTGCCCAGTTTGTGTTTTTAGGCAGTTTTGAGTGTTTTTGTGCTGTTTTGAGTCTTTTGAGTTGTTTTAGTGTTTTAGAGTCTAGTTTTGCATTCTTTGAGTCTAGTTTAGTGTTTTAAACTTTGTTTTAATGATTTTGAGTCAGTTTTGAGGTTTTAGCAAGCCCTCCTAATCCCCGGTCCAGAACGATCCCTACTTGCATCTATACTACAATTGTCAACAAGAGGGTTAAATTTGTGTGCTTATATATTTCGCATCAATGAATAAGTAGGGATCGTTCTAGGCCGGGGACTAACTAGGGATGCTAATCTACGCAAATATGACTCAAAAACACAAAACTAGACTCGAAAACACTTAACTAGACTGTAAAGACTCAAAACAACTTACAACAGCTCAAAACTAACAACTAGACTCAAAACAGACTCTAGGGAGTCAAAACACTAAATTGGACAGATTTGAACAAGTTTCTAACTAATCTAACACACTTAACTAAAGGGGGATTGGTTTCTTACGAATGTAACTAAATTAGACAGATTGCAAAACTAAACAAAGTAGACACGAAATTGGTTGTTTAAAAGGGTGAAAGGCTAGTTAGAGGATCCTTCTCCACACATGAAACATATGCAACACAAATTGATTTCCAGTATTGTTTCTTTAAACCATGAATGACAATGCCCCAAATTAATCGTGAATGAACAAATTAACTTTCAGATTTTCCTTAATTCATTGAATTGGATGGATGACGCATCGACAATCAAATTATTCTTATCAAGTTCCTTACATGGAATACGCATAATAGAGATACATTCAAAGATCATTAAGTTCTATGAAAATCATAAGCATTGACAAGGCATTCGTAACTATGAAAAGCATACTCCTGCCACGGATTCACTTAACTCAGTCATGACTAGTAACTTTTACTGCTTGTGAATATAAGTTCATAACAATTAGGTGAAATTCCCTTATACTCTAGCATCAAATTCATGCATGCAAACTAAGTGTGCACCCTTAACCCACATACAAGAATAAGTTTTAATCAAACAGATAAGTGAATTGCATTCATGTTTTACGAAACAATAACTGGAGGTAATCAATTCATATTAAACATATGTCCATGGCTTCGAATTCACCTCTAACTAAGAAAAACTTAGTTACACATGTTCATAACAATTGAAAAGTAATCTGAAATAAACATTGAAACTAAAACAAGGGAAGAAAGAACTCAGGAAGTCTCCAATGGTTGCAGGTTGTTGCGGCACAAGGTCCTCCTCCAATGGAAGCCAGGGCAAAGCTCTCCTCCTCTCCTTCTTGCGACAAAGGGTGCTTCTGTGTATGGATGGTGATGGCTACGAATTATGGTGTGGTATAGGGGGTGGTAACCTGCGGCAAAGCCTCAAAATATGTATATATAGGCATGGCAAACCCTAGGGAAATCAGGTTGGGACTTGGACTTAGCAGAAATAAAGGATTAGGGCTGTAGGGTGCGGCACAAGGCTTAAATCCATCAGGAAAGGGGTTTAGCCCAATTAATTTCTGAAAAGGCTTTGCACAATCCAAATCCACAAGGGAATAGACTAATTAAATCAGAATCCAAGAGGATTAAGGATAGGGAAGGTGCGGCAGCAATTGGAGGGAAGGGGATGGAGTGCAAGGCAACGCAAAGGCCTTCTAGAAAGGTTTGGGGCGCCAGATTTTTAGGACTTCTAGAAAGGAGTGTTGTGGCATGTTTCTAGAGGGAAAAGGCCTCCTAAAAACAGGTTTTAGGCATCCTATTATGAAAAGGAGTCCCCCTTGCAGCTGGAATTAAGATAGGATAAGATAAGATAAGGTTGGTTTGGATAATGTTCCATGTTTGTAGCTGATTCCTTCCTTATCTTCTTTGACTTGAATTTATTTTTCCAACTTTTAAACACATTCCTAGCCTCATTTGAACTTCAAATTCGTCCATGCCTTGTCGTCCACATGCATGCAATCCATTTCAGCCCAGAATTGCTCCAAAATGCTCTAAAATGCACTTTCTTGCCATCTTTTCCAATTGGACCTACAAACACACGAAAATAGCTTAAATCACTATAATAATCAATAACTAACTATGTAAATGCAAGAAAACAAGCTAACTAAGTCGCATAAATATGCTCCTTTCATATTTCTTTAAGAACGTTTGTTTATCCTTATCCTTCTTTGTTAACCAATTCCCTTAGCCCCATTTCAACCCTTAACTTCTATCATGAGTGTTGTGTATTTCAATATGTGGAGTTTGGAATTGGTATGAGCATATGGTGTCACTGGTTCTCGCATTTAAGTAGAAGCATTCCATTCATGAGATCATATCTAAACATGCTTATTAACTCCAGAAATTGCTTTCTTTGCTATAACATATGTGAGTACTAGTTTTCACGTTTACATCAATCTTCTCACATATACCTAGTGTAGGGTGTGTAGTCAGAAAATCTGAGTGAAAATTGAGTGCATATCTAGTAAGGAATTGAGGGAATTCTCTAAGGCATGTTACTACATTCAAAACATCATTTTAAATGGTTAAATGTGAACTAGTGATGCGAAATATATAAGCACACAAATTAAACCCTCTTGTTGTCAAATTGTAGTAAAGATGCAAGTAGGGATCGTTCTGGACCGGGGATTAGGAGGGCTTGCTAAAACCTCTGAACTAACTCAAAAACATAAAAACAAAGTTGAAAACGTTTGAAAAGACTCAAAAGACTCAAGACAAGTTCACAAGACTCAAAATAAGCTAAAAACACTCAAAACTGCCTAAAAACACTAACTAGGCCGTTTCTGACACTAAACACAATTTTGGACGAAAATAAGGGTTGGGTTTAACTTAAAACACTTAAAAACACAAACAAAACAAGTTTAAAGCTATTTGAAACAAGAAAGTAAAAGGGGATTTTGTTTTGGACGAATTTAAGTAAAACAAACAGATTGTAAAACTAAACAGCTTTTAAAAACGAATTTGGGGAATAAGATGGATGATAGGCTAGCTAGAGGCTCTTTCTCCACGCATGACATGTATGCAAACGACTCGATTTCTAGTTACTCCTTCATTGAATTATGAATGACAATGCCCCAAATTAACCGTGACATCACTAGTTAACCCTCAGATTTTCCTTGTATTATTGGATTGGATGACATCATTCGACAACCCAAAGCATTCTTCAAAAGTCCCCTACTTGACATCATAATAGAGATACAATCAAAGATCATTACGTTCAATGAAAATCATAAGCATTGACAAAGCACTTGCAACTATGACATCATGCCACTCATGCTAGGAATTGAACTTAACGCGATCGTGACTAGCAACCTTCACTACATATGAATATAAGTTTGTAATGATTATGTGAAACTCCCTTATACTCTAGCATCAGATTTATGCATGCCAATTAAGTGTCGACCCTCAATCAACAAACACAAATAAGTTATCAATCAAACAGTTAAGCCAATTGCATTCACGATTCAAGAATTCATAACTAGAATTTTATCAACTCAAATTGCACACATAATCATGGCTTTGAAATCACCCCTAGCCAAGAGGGGTTTAGCCACTCATGTTCACAGCAAAACGAAAGGAAAAGAAATTAAACATTATAAACATTGAACGAATTACACCTAGAATGCTCCAACAATCAAGCTCGAACATCCAAGAGTCCTTCCTTCTTTCTCCTTGCTGCGGCACAAAGGTGGGTGAAGTGTATGGGATGTGTTTTGGGGTCAGGAATGTGTTTTAGGTTGAATGGGGTTGCGGCAAAAGGTGTGGATTGATTTCTGGCGTGAATGGATGAATGAGTGAATGAATGAATCCCCCTAGGTGCGGCAAGACTTGGTATTTAAAGAACAATGCTCCAAATTAAATTAGGTAATCAGGAATTATTCTAAAACTTAAAGGAAATAGGAAATTAGAACCAAAATCCCAAAGGAAATAGGTAACAAGGTGCGGCTAAGAGGGAAAGGGCAAGGGAATGACTTGCAAGGCAAGGAAAAATGGTTTCCTTCCTAATTTAGGTGCAGCAAAGGTCCTAATTCTAAAGGGAATGGGTTATCTTGTGCGGCAAGGTAAAGAATGTGAAGGGAAAAGTGCGGCTGGATCCTAGGGGATAAGGGAACATGTTTTGCAATGTCCTAAGGGGAAAAGTAAAGGTTTTAACATGGTTTAGGGATAAGGAAACATGGCAAGGAGAAATGTTGTACACGAGGAGACAAGGAGGGAACACAAAGGGGACAAGGCACCACCTTTGTAGGAATGGGTCAATTTGTGTTTTTCTTTGTCTTCCAAGCTTCCAAACTGATTTCTCTTGACTTTTAGCACCTTTCTAGCCTCTTTTGGTCTTCAATTTCGTCCATCGACCTTGCTCCAAGCATGTAATAACCATTCTAAGCCCAATTTTGCATACTTTGTCCTTCAAACATGAAATTGCAGGAAAATGACTTTAAACACTAAAATAACTAAGGAATAACAACATAAATGCATGAAAACAAGCTAGCTAAGTCGCATAAATATGCTCCTATCAAATTCCCCCACACTTAGCTTTTGCTAGTCCTCGAGCAAAACGAAACAACAAAACAAAACCAAGTAAACAAAACACACTCTAATCCTTCCAACATTTGCCTCAAGGATTTCCAATGCACATGACATGTTAAAAATCATCATTCCCACAGATTTTAGTCAACTTAACACTTGAGCACATACTTAATCACAGTCACCACTTAAAAATCATCATTCTTTCTATTTTCCACGATTTTTTTTTTCTTTTCTTTTTTACCCGTGCCTTATTAAGGACTTTGGCACACACACACACACAAAAATCACTTCCCCAACACTTGTTTTTCTGCAAAAGTTCAACAAAAGGAATTCCATTGAAAACTCCCTCTAAGTAGTAACCAAGCAAAGAATAATGAGATCATGCAACGACTTTAGAAAACAAGAATGCACAGAATATTAACTCTCCAAAGAACGTTTTAGGCTCAAGTCTCATAGGGTTATATCGTTAATTTGAGTTCCTTCCTTCAAGCATGTTACAAAAACTGATTTTTCCTTTATGATTGCGTGTGAATTCATAAATTATAACCACAACCAAGCATAAACCAAAGAGTAAATCAAACTTTCATCCATGTTTATGACTCTCTTCAACAATCATGTAATTAAAAACCAAATCCTAATCATTGTGTTGGAAGGTACCCTAAGACACAAACAAACACACAAAAACAACTCTTTTTGGGTTTTTCAAATTTTTCAAATTTTTATGAGATTTTCGGATTTTTATGTCAAGACAAACTAAAACACTCCAAAACAGCTTAAAAACACTTAAAAACAGCAAGGAACAACTTTTGAAGTAATGGGTGACAAAATCCCACGAATTTGCATCAAAAACACTTATTTACCCCCCCCCCCCATACACTCAAAACAAACATTGTCCTCAATGTTGCAAGCATAAACTTCACACAAAAACAAGCAAACTAACAAACAACAAATAAACAAACTAAACATGGCAAAATAGAAACAACAACAAAGAGAAAGGTTTAGGAACGCAAATCTGGAATTGGAGTGATTCCTAGGTCTTCCTTTGTTGAATGCATGGGTTGCCTCCCAAGAAGCGCTTGCTTTAACGTCTTGCAGCCGGACGAACAACTCATTCACTCCCCATTGGAGCCCACGGCTTGGAGGGGGATTTCCTCCACAACCTGCCCCATGGCACTCTCAAAGTATGGCTTCAATCGATGTCCGTTTCCTTGAATTCTTGTCTATTCCTTAAGCTTTGGACTTGAACTGCACCATATGGAAAAACATTAGTAACAACAAAAGGTCCAATCCACTTAGAACGTAACTTACCAGGGAATAAACGTAAACGGGAATTGAAAAGCAGCACTTTCTGCCCAATGGAGAATGTTTTGCTCCGAATCATCTTGTCATGAAACGCCTTTGTTTTCTCCTTGTAAATTCGGGCATTCTCATATGCTTCGTTCCTTAGCTCCTCAAGTTCATTCAATTGGAGCTTTCTATGCATTCCAGCAGCATCTAAGTCCAAATTGAATGTTTTCACAGCCCAATGCGCCTTGTGCTCTAGTTCCACAGGTAGGTGACACGGCTTGCCATAGATTAGCTGAAATGGAGACATCCCTAGGGGTGTTTTGTAGGCAGTTCAATATGCCCATAGTGCATCGTCTAAACACAAGCTCCAATCCTTCCAGGTTGGCCCAACGGTCTTCTCCAAGATTTGCTTGATTTCTCTATTCGAAACTTTGGCTTGGCCACTTGTTTGAGGATGGTAAGGTGTCGAAACCTTATGCTTGACATTGTATTTCTTAAACAGCGCCTCAATGGTTCGATTGCAAAAATGTGAGCCTCCATCACGGATGAACACCCGTGGCATCCCAAATCTAGAGAAAATGTTAGTTTTGATGAAATCTGCAACCACTCTAGAATCGTTAGTACGGGTAGCCTTTGCTTCTACCTATTTGGAAACATAATCAACCGCAAGCAAGATATAAGTGAAACCATACGAAGAAGGAAAGGGACCCATGAAATCAATACCCCAAACATCAAAAAGTTCGACATTGAAGATAGGGGTTTGCGGCATTTGGTCCTTGGCACCTATGGTACATGTTCTTTAACATCTATCACATGTTAAGCAAAACATTCGAGCATCTTTAAACAATGTAGGCCAATAAAAACCACATTCTAACACCTAAAGGGCTGTTCTTTGGGTGCCAAAATGACCCCCACATGCATAAGAGTGGCAAAAGGCTAGAATGGAATTAAACTCAGAATTGTGCACTTATGTGAAATTAAATTGCACTCAAACTTAAACCCTATCGATGTAGTATGTGTAAGTAGGGATCGTTCTAGCCGGGGATTAGAAGGGATGCTAATCAACACAAATAAGACTCCAAAATACTAAACTAGACTCTATAAACTCAAAACAATAAAAACAGCAACAAACAATAAAAAAGACTCAATTCTAGACCTAACAAGTAATTTTGACGAAAATAGAACTTTAAAAGACTCAAAAGACTCAAACAAAACAGATTTTGACTCTGAAAACAAGTTGAAATGAAAGGGGGATTGTTTTTGACGAATTTAAGACTTAAAACTAAAACTTTGCATAAAATACTTTATAAAAACGAATTTTGATGAATTAAGAAGGGTGAAAGGCTAGTTAGAGGGCCCTTCTCCACACATGAACGTATGCATATAAATCGATTTCCAGTTATTCTTTTGACAAACCATGAATGACAATGCCCCAAATTAATTGTGTAGAACTAATTAATTCTCAGATTTCCCTAGACTCATTGAATTGGATGAAAAGCATACGACAACCCAAATCATTCTTTATTAAGCTCCCTCACTATGAAAAGCATGATAGAGACACGAAACAAAGATCATTAAGCTTTGCGAAAATCATAAGCATTGACATGACATTCGTGACTATGAAAAGCATGACACTCCTGCCAGGAATTTACTTAATGCGATCGTGACTAGCAACCTCCACTACTTGTAAATATAAGTTTGTAACGATTAGGTGAAACTCCCTTATATTTTAGCATCAAATTCATGCATGCAAACTAAGTAGGCCTCCTTAATCAACACATAAGAACAAGTTCTCAATAACTCAGATAAGTAAACCACATTCACGATTCATGAAATCATAACTGGAGGAAATCAATTCATATAAAACATATGTCCATGGCTTTGAATTCTCCTTTAACTATAAAGAAATTAGTTCCTCATGTTCGCAATCAAACAAATATAAATAAAATTAAACACTGAAAACAAAGGATAGAATACACCTAGAAAACGCTCCGGATTCCTTCCTTCCTTGCAAGGCTGCGGCACAATGAGTGTGTGGTGGATGGATGTAGGTGAGTTATGGTAGAGGGTGGTGGTCTGAATGGTGCAGCAAAATAGTGTATTTATAGGGCTAGGGATTACTTGGCCTAGGTTGTCAAGGAAAAGGATTTAGGACTCCAAACCAACAAGGAAAAGGCCATCTAGAAAGATTAGGGCGCCAGATTTTTAGGGCTTCTAGAAATGAGTGTTGTGGCATGTTTCTAGAACAAAAAGGCCTCCTAAAAACAGGTTTTAGGCATCCTAATATGAAAAGGAGTCCCCCTTGTAACTGGAATTAAGGTAGGATAAGATAAGATAAGGTAAGATAAGGTTAGTTGGATAAGATAAGGTTGGATAAGGTTTTGGATAATTCTCCTTCTTTGTAGCTGATTCCATATCTTCTTTGACTTGAATTTATTTCTTCAACTCTTTTGCACATTCCTAGCCTCTCTTGAACTTCAAATTCGTCCATCCATCTTGCTCCAATCTTGTGATATCCATTCCAAGCCCAAAACTGCTCTAAAATGCTCCAAATTGCATATTTTTGCCAACTTTGTCATTTGAACCTACAAACACACGAAAATGACTTAAGACACTATAATAAGCAACAAATAACTAAATAAATGCAAGAAAACATGCTAACTAAGTCGCATAAATATGCTCCTATCAAATTCCCCCACACTTAGCTTTTGCTAGTCCTCGAGCAAAACAAAAAAAACAAAACATAACCTAAACCTTCCAACGTTCACCTTAGGGATTTCCAATGGAACATAACATGTTAAAAATCATTACTTACATAGATTTCAATTATCCCTACCCTTGAACTTATACTTAATCACAGTAGCCACTCACTGGCTCGCATCTAATCAATTAAAACAACTTTTTGAATGTAGTAACATGCCTTAGAGAATCCCTCAATTTCTCACAAGATATACACTCTATTTTCACACAGATTTTCTGACTACACTCACTACACTAGGTATATGTGAGAAGATTGATGTAAACATGAAAACGAGTACTCACATATGTATTAACAAAGAAGGCATTTTCTGGGCATGTATATATATAATCTCATGAATGGAATGCTACTACTTAGACGCGAGAACCAGGGACACCATATGCTCATACCAATCCCAAACTCCACATATTGAAACACATAACAATCAAGATAGAAGTTTAAGGGTTGTAACGGGGCTAAGGATATTGGCTAACAAACAAAGGTAAGGAAAACAAACGTTCTTAAAGCAATAGCGAGCCAAGTAATGAATATGATACTTAGAATTCACTTTTGAAAGCAGAAATCAACTTTAAACACAAAGGGAATAATTCGCACATTCTAGGGTCAGATTTTTGATGTTTTGGACCCTTTCTTCAACAAAAAATACTTGTGAGCTCATCCTCACTTATTTTTCAACTCTTTTTCTTTCTTTTTTACACACTTTTTCTTTTCTTCTTCTTTTTCTACGAATTTTTTTCCTTTTTTTTTTTCTTTTCACCCAAACCACTAAAAACCTTCCCCCACACTTATTTTTCTGCAAATTGTTGATCAAAAGGAATTCCCTCCAAGTCATGCTTCACTATCCTTTAAGAACAAGGGTATGGATAGTCCTATATACTAGGCTAGGTAAGGATAATGTGGGCTAACAAAGAAAATAGGCTAAATATGGCTCAAAGGGGCTAAACCTACAATACATATGCAAAGGGTTAAGGCTTGTTGGCTCTGGTTTTAACTAAACAACTTCATCTTGTTATTTGTTATGCTAATCAATGTCATGCTTTGAATGAAACGGACATGAGTTCTAGTATTTGGATCTAAATGATGAAACGCATTCTAAGTAGCAACCAAGCAAAGAAACAATGAGATCATGCAACGACTTTAGAAAACAAGAATGTCAAGATTAATAACTCTCCAAACAAAGTTTAGGCTCAAGTCTCTCATGGTTGTAGCGTTAGTTTGAGTTTCTTCCTTCAAGCATGTTACAAAAACTGATTTTATCCTTTTTGTGATTACATGTGAATTCATGAATGTCAACTATAACCAAGCATAAACAAAAGAGCATATCAAACTTCAATCCATGTTTGTAACTTTCTTTAACAATCATGCAATTAAAAACCAAATCCTCATCATTGTGTTGGAAGGTACCCTAAGACACAAACACAAAAACGACTCTTTTTGGCTTTTTCAAAACTTTTTTCAAATTTTTTTTGTAAATTTTCGTATTTTTCTTTCAAGACACATGAAAACACTTCAAAACATACTAAAAACACTCAAAACAGTGAAAAACAACCTTAGAAGTGATGGGTGATAAAAACCTACGAATTTTTCAATGAAAACACTTGTTGACCCCCCCACACTTAAACCAAACATTGTCCTCAATGTTTCAAACATAAACGCACACACAAGCAAGCAAACAACACAACTAACAAACATGACAAAGATGGTAAAATAAAAGCAATAAAGAGTAGGGTTTAGAAACGCAAATCTTGTTGTGGAGCTGGATAGTTCCTAGGTCTTCATTATTTGCATGGGTTGCCTCCCAAGAAGCGCTTGCTTTAACGTCTTCCAGCAGGACAATACCTCCAATTATGCTTCATTGAAGGCCACGGCATGGAATTGATCTTTGAATGGAAGGTGATACTTGAAATGATTCGGCAATGGTTTAAATTCTAGTGTGGGTACCTGAATCATTAACAACATATTAGTATAAAACAAAATTGAAATTCGGGGAGGTGGCTTACCTGTGTGCTCCGACAAGAACTCAAGGACAAACACCCCTTCTTTGAAAGTTTCAGGAATGTTGGACTTGGCCAGATTTAATGTAATGGTTGTGACCTGTCCTGTGTCATAAAATGCGACTTCTTTGGGGTTGGTTGTCTCAGGTATATCCTCTTTGATGCATTCTATATATTCTCCAGCCACTTCTTTCTCTTGAATCATTCTTCTTGATGTACAAGGTTCTTTAAGAAATTCAACACATTCTGGAATTTGATTTGGTGTATCAAGAATTGGGATATCACTTTGCACCTTTGGAAAGGCTTCCACGATGTCTTTTTCACTTTCTTTGTTCTTGGAAATCATGAACCTACGAGGGAAGGGTACATTTGGAGGAATAACATTAGAATGAATTGAATTTGGGACGTCATTACTTGTGGTGGGTGGTTGAGAGGGCTTAGGGGGCTGCGGCAAGGGTTGTTCTTCCTTTGCTGTGAGTGTGTCTTCTTCCTCCTCCTTAATCAGCAGCTCTTTGTCCACTTCTAAGGTATGTTTGGACGTTTTTAGGTCAGCTCCAAACTCCATAGCACTTCCCAAAGCGATAGCATCATGGATTTCTAAATCTCCCATCGAATTGACAATAGTTGAGTTGGAAAGTTCACTTTGCTCTAGAATCTGTCCTATGAATTCCTCTATCTGTCCAATTTGCTTTTCCAAATGGTCCACCCTTTTGTCTTGATTTTCTTGTCCCTGAGATAAAGAAGTGAGTAACTCAAGAATTTTATCATTATCCATTGACGAACCTGAACTTGGTTGGGCCGAATATCGTTGAGGCTGTGGTGGTTCATATGGCGTTGTATAGAACTCCTCAGATGGCTGCCAATATCCTTCTTGGTGTGAGCCATGCTTCAAAGAGGTTAGTACGTCATGAATTTCATCATAACTCATAGGCATACTTGAATTCGATTGGAATTGTTGTGGGGGAGGTTGTGGTGGCTGCATAGGCGTTGTATAGAACTCCTCCTCTTGCTGCCAATATCCACCTTGTTGAATTTGTTGAGGTTCCTCCCACATATAATCTGAATAATATCTCCAATCCGAATTGTAAGCGTTGGAAAACATGTTGTCCCTTGATTGGTTATGGCTTTGATAACCCCAAGCACCTCCGTTCGCAGTGAATTGAGGACGTTGATGAGTTTGACATCCTTGCCCATAGGGCACCCCAAATGTAGGGGCAGTGTGCATTGTGGTTCTTTTGGCAATCTGGGACAGTTGAGAAGTAAGATTCGCCAATTGAGCTTGAATGTTGGCAATTGCCATGTCTAGTACCTGAAACAAAGAAAAGAAAACAAAACAAAATCAAAAACTAAAATGTAAGGACAAAAACACAAACAGATACGGGGGATTAGCAAATTTGCTAATCCCTGGCAACGGCGTCAAAATTTGATGTGAAATTAAATTGCACTCAAACTTAAACCCTATCAATGTAGTATGTGTAAGTAGGGATCGTTCTAGCCGGGGATTAGAAGGGATGCTAATCAACACAAATAAGACTCCAAAATACTAAACTAGACTCTATAAACTCAAAACTAACTCAAAACAATAAAAACAGCAACAAATAATAAAAAAGACTCAATTCTAGACCTAACAAGTAATTTTGACGAAAATAAAACTTTAAAAGACTCAAAAGACTAAAACAAAACAGATTTTGACTCTGAAAACAAGTTGAAATGAAAGGGGGATTATTTTTGACGAATTTAAAACTTAAAACTAAAACTTTGCATAAAATACTTTATAAAAACGAATTTTGATGAATTAAAAAGGGTGAAAGGCTAGTTAGATGGCCCTTCTCCACACATGAACATATGCGTATAAATCGATTTCCAGTTATTCTTTTGACAAACCATGAATGACAATGCCCCAAATTAATTGTGTAGAACTAATTAATTCTCAGATTTCCCTAGACTCATTGAATTGGATGAAAAGCATACGACAACCCAAATCATTCTTTATTAAGCTCCCTAACTATGAAAAGCATGATAGAGACACGAAACAAAGATCATTAAGCTTTGTGAAAATCATAAGCATTGACATGACATTCGTGACTATGAGAAGCATGACACTCCTGCCAGGAATTTACTTAATGCGATCGTGACTAGCAACCTCCACTACGTGTAAATTTAAGTTTGTAACGATTAGGTGAAACTCCCTTATATTTTAGCATCAAATTCATGCATGCAAACTAAGTAGGCCTCCTTAATCAACACACAAGAACAAGTTCTCAATAACTCAGATAAGTAAACCACATTCACGATTCATGAAATCATAACTGGAGGAAATCAATTCATATAAAACATATGTCCATGGCTTTGAATTCGCCTCTAACTATAAAGAAATTAGTTCCTCATGTTTGCAATCAAACAAATATAAATAAAATTAAACATTGAAAACAAAGGATAGAATACACCTAGAAAACGCTCCGGATTCCTTCTTTCCTTGCAAGGCTGCGGCAGAATGAGTGTGTGGTGGATGGATGTAGGTGAGTTATGGTAGAGGGTGGTGGTCTGAATGGTGCAGCAAAATAGTGTATTTATAGGGCTAGGGATTACTTGGCCTAGGTTGTCAAGGAAAAGGATTTAGGACTCCAAACCAACAAGGAAAAAGCCATCTAGAAAGGTTGGGGCGCCAGATTTTTAGGGCTTCTAGAAAGGAGTGTCGTGGCATGTTTCTAGAACAAAAAGGCCTCCTAAAAATAGGTTTTAGGCATCCTAATATGAAAAGGAGTCCCCCTTGTAACTGGAATTAAGGTAGGATAAGATTAGGATAGGATAAGATAAGATAAGGTAAGATAAGGTTAGTTGGATAAGATAAGGTTGGATAAGGTTTTGGATAATTCTCCTTCTTTGTAGCTGATTCCATAGCTTCTTTGACTTGAATTTGTTTCTTCAACTCTTTTGCACATTCCTAGCCTCTCTTGAACTTCAAATTCGTCCATCCATCTTGCTCCAATCTTGTGATATCCATTCCAAGCCCAAAACTGCTCTAAAATGCTCCAAATTGCATCTTTTTGCCAACTTTGTCATTTGAACCTACAAACACACGAAAATGACTTAAGACACAATAATAAGCAACAAATAACTAAATAAATGCAAGAAAACATGCTAACTAAGTCGCATAAATATGATCGTATCATGCACACATCGTCGAACAATCTGATCTGGGCAATACTTCCACAAATATGGATCATCCCACACATAAAATCGTGCATCATTCTTAAGTTTGTCACGTTGGGGTTTAGTGAAAGTGGTTGGAAAACGTTTAGTTACCAACACCAAATCTGCGTACCACGGTTCACTTACCTCGACGGACAACAATTGCTCATCTGGGAATGTCTCTGAAATAGGGAGAGAGTCATCTTCATGCACCATACAACTTAGGTGGTCTGATAGGAGCATATGTATGCAACTTAATTAGCTTGTTTTTTGGCATTTGTGCCGTTAGTTCTTAGTAATTTTAGTATTTTAAGCTATTTTCGTGTGTTTGTAGGTCTAAAGTGCAAAAGTAAGCAAGGAAGTGCATTTTGGAGCAGTTTTGGGCATTGGATGGTTAGATTATGCTTGGAGCTAAGTGGATGGATGAAATTGAAGATCAAATGAAGAATGAAGAGTTCAAAATTGGAAGCCAAGGTTTCTAAAGTTGGAAGTTTCTATTTGTGAAGGTTTCCATTTGTGCAAGTTTCCATTTGTGGAGGTTTCCATTTTTGGGGTTTCCAAAACATGTAGGTTGCCTAATTACTCATTCTAGAAGCCCAAAACCATGCCTAACACATTCCCCTTTTGTTTCAATCCTTGCTGCACACGGGAGAGGTTTTCTTGCCTATTTTCTGTCATAAAACACATTCCTCTTTTGTTTCAATCCTTGCTGCACAAGGGAAAGGTTTTCTTGCTGTTTTGAGTCTTACTAGTCTATTTAGAGTCCTTTGAGTCTTTTCAAACGTTTTAAACTTTGTTTTTATGTTTTTGAGTCAGTTTGTGTTAGATTAGCAAGCCCTCTTAATCCCCGGTCCAGAACGATCCCTACTTGCGTTTATACTACAATTGATAATAAGAGGGTTTAATTTGTGTGCTTAACTTTAATCACATCAAATTTTTGGCGCCGTTGCCGGTGATTAGCAACTTTGCTAATCCCCTGTTGTTATTTTTTTGTTTATCTTCGTGTGTGTGTTAGTCTAGATTCTTATTCTAGTTTGTTTTCTTTGTTTTCAGGTACTAGTTTATGACTCGTAGTTCTCAAGTGGTTCGTGAGCATATCTTGGATTTTGACGACGATTTTGAACGAACCTTGAGAAGGAAAAGAAAGAACCCAGAACCTCACCCACCTAGTTCAAGTTCTGAAACCGAGGTTGAGGAACAAGAAGAGGCCGAATCTGAGGAGATAGAGGAGGCCGAGGTTGAAGAACTTATGGCTGCAGATAATCGAACCATTAAGGAGCTTTTGGCCTCGGGATTGGATAATGCAGTACCCCTATGTATCCAATATCCTAGGGCAGCTCCAGATAAGACCTACGAGTTCGAATTGAAGTCTAGCTTGTTGCATCACATTCCCAAATACCATGGGCTGTCCATGGAGGATCCAAACAAGCATTTGAAGGAATTTGAAGTGGTTTGCTCAAGTATGACACCCGTTAATGTTGATGGGAATATTTTGAAGATGAAAGCCTTTCCATTCTCATTGTTGGAAAAGGCTAAAGATTGGTTGTACGAATTGGTGCCCGAAACTGTCACATCTTGGGAAAGTATGAAACGAGCATTCTTGGAGAAGTTTTTCCCAACTTCAAGAGTCATTCTCTTGAGGAAACGGATTAGTGGTATTCAGCAAACTAAGGAGAGTTTTTCCCTGCATATTATGAGCATTTTAAGGGCCTAGTTGCGTCATGCCCTCAACACCAAATGAAGGAGGAGCTGCTCCTTCAATACTTCTATGAAGGACTCCTCCCCATTGAACGCCAAATGCTAGATGCATCAGCGGGTGGTGTGTTAGTTGACAAGACGCCGGTGGCTGCCAAGACCTTAATTGCGAACCGAGCCCTCAATGCACAACAATATGAAGGTGTTGGACAAAGAGAGAGCCCACGGCAGCAACATGTCAATGAGGTAAGTGCAATTTCTGAAATTCAATCACAATTGGCTAATCTTACTCTCCTTGTGTCTCAGGTTGTTGAAGGACCAAAATCACAACCACCACCAATCTGTGGCGTGTGCACCATGCAAGGGCACCAATCTAAAAGTTGCCCTCAATTGATTGAGAATGGAGCATGGGAGAGTGCCAACGCTGTTGGGTTCCAAGGCCAAAATCAGCCCCGATATGATCCATATTCAAATACCTACAATTCGGGTTGGAAAGATCATCCAAATCTGCGTTGGAGGGAACCCCAACAACCTCAATAGCAAGGTGGATTTCGGCCACCAACCCCTGGGATGTTTCCAAAGCGATATGCAACCATGCAATCCCAAACACAATCTGCCCAAAATAACTCAGGTTCGTCTCTTGAGAATGATCAAGTTATTCAATTACTAACCACTTTGGCACAGGGGCAGCAAAATCAAACCAAAGAGATGCAAAACTATGCCAAGGAGGTGCAAAATCAAGCCAGGGAGGTGACTGAATTGAACAAACAGATGGGACAAATGGCTGAGTTTATGGGGCAGTTTCGAGAGCATGGCAAACTTCCTAGTTCTACCACTGTGAATCCGAAAGGAGGATTCGAATCTGTCAAGGCCATGACCCTAAGAAGTGGCAAAGAGGTTGGGACCGATCCAAAGACATCTGAATCTGCCCAAAAGGAGGACGAGACGTTGCTACAAGAGAAGGCAGAACAAGAGACACCCACGGCAAGGGTTGTTCCAACCTTGCCGCAGCCTTCCAATGCACCTAAACTCCCCAAATCGTCCAACAATGGTAAGTTGGGTTCAAATTCGATTAATTCTAACCTTGTTCCACCCAATGCACCATTTCCTCGCAGATTTATGCAATCAAGGAAGGAGGAAACCGAAAAGGACATTCTAGAAACGTTTCGAAAGGTGCAAGTCAATATTCCACTCCTTGATGCAATCAAGCAAAGTTCCCAAATATGCCGAATTCTTGAAGGAGCTGTGCACAGCAAAGAGGAGATTTTCGACCAAGGAGGTGGTTCGGGTAAGTGAAAATGTTTCAGCGGTGTTGCAACGCAAATTGCCTCCCAAATGCAATGACCCAGGTAGCTTTACAATTCCATGTGTTATTGGTAATACTAGGTTTGAACATGCCATGTTAGATCTAGGTGCATCAATAAATGTCATGCCTTATTTTATTTAAGCATCTATGAACTTAGGCGAATTGAAAAATGATGGAGTGATTATTCAATTAGCCGATAGATCTAACGCTTATCCAAAGGGAGTTTTGGAGGATGTCTTAGTGCAGGTTAATCATCTCATCTTCCCGGCTGATTTCTATGTGCTAGAGATGGAAGATTCGGCCCATTCCACTCCATTGCCGATTCTACTTGGAAGGCCGTTCATGAAAACAGCTCGCACAAAGATTGATGTGTTCGCAGGGATCCTGATAATGGAGTTTGATGGGGATGTTATTGATTTTAAAATTTCTGAAGCTATGAAATATCCTAATGATGATCATTCTTGCTTTGCAATTGATATAATTGATTCAATGGCGCAGGAGCACTTGGAACAATTGCATGACGATGCGCTTGAAACGATTCTTACAAATGGAATTGGATGCAAGAACCAAGGGGCAGAACCAAGCATAACCCACGGCACCATTGAAGAACACCATGCCGTGCCCCCTAGTGATGATGTAGCTGAGATGGTGGCTGCCCTAGAATCATTGCCAAAACAATATGGTAAGCCCCCAATCCCAATTTCAGATTCAATTTTGACTAATAAGTTGCTTCCTTCAATAATACAGCCACCCTCCCTTGAACTTAAACCGTTACCAAGTCACTTGAAGTATGTTTTCTTGGGAGATCATGAGACATTGCCGGTCATCATCTCATCCTCACTCATGGCACAAGAAGATGACAGATTGGTACGTGTTTTGAGAGAGTATAAAACAGCCATTGGATGGACTTTGGCCGATATCAAGGGAATTAGCCCCACCACTTGCATGCATCGTATTCTTTTGGAAGAAGGAGCCAAACCATCTCGAGAAGCACAACGCCGACTCAATCCACCCATGATGGAAGTTGTGAAGAAGGAAATAATCAAGCTACTAGATTGTGGAGTGATTTACCCCATTTCTGATAGCCGATGGGTCTCTCCGGTCCAAGTTGTTCCTAAGAAGTCTGGTCTAATCAATTAAAACAACTTTTTGAATGTAGTAACATGCCTTATAGAATCCCTCAATTCCTTACTAGATATGCACTCTATTTTCACACAGATTTTCTGACTACACTCCCTACACTAGGTATATGTGAGAAGATTGACGTAAATATGAAAACGAAAGCTCACATATATGTATAACAAGAAAAGCAATTTCCGGAGTTAATAACATGTTTAGATATGATCTCATGAATGGAATGCTACTACTTAGATGCGAGAACCAGTGACACCATATGCTCTTACCAAATTCAAACTCCACAAATTGAAACACACAACACTCAAGATAGAAGTATAGGGTTGTAACGGGGCTAGGGGTATTGGCTAACAAAGAAAGGTAAGGAAAATAAACGTTCTTAAAGCAATAGCAAGCAAAGCAATGAAATCAACACATAGAACTCCCTTCTGAATGTAGCAACCAACTTTGAACACAAAGGGAAGATTCATACAACTTTTAGGGCCAGATTCAATCTTTTGGACCCTTTCTTCAACAAACAATACTTGAGAACTCTTTTTCACATATTTTCAACTCCTTTTTCATTCTTTTCACAACTTTTTCTTTTTTTCTTTCTATTTTCCACGAATTTTTCTTCTTCTTTTTTTTTCTTTTTTTTCTTTTCTTTGCCGTGCCTCATTCAAGACTTTGGCACACCCACAACAAAACTCACTTCCCCCACACTTGTTTTCTGCCAAACAATGATCAAAAGGAATTCATATTGAGTCATGCATTACTATGCTTCAAGAACAGAGGTATGGATGGTCCTAATCTAGGCTAGGTGAGGATAATGTGGGTTAACAAAGAAAAATAGGCTAAATATGGCTCAAAGGGGCTAAAACCTACAAAACACAATGGAACAGGGAGATACGGCAATTTGGCTATGGTGGTCACTACACAACTTCATCTTGAATATGTGTTATGCAAATCAATAACATGCTTAGAATGAATTGGGCATGAGTTCTAGTGTTTGGAACTAAATGATGAAACACCTTCTAAGTAGCAACCAAGCAAAGAATAATGAGATCATGCAACGACTTTAGAAAACAACAATGCACAGATTATTAACTCTCCAAATAAACGTTTAGGCTCAAGTCTCACAAGGTTGTAGCGTTAGTTTGAGTTCCTTCCTTCAAGCATGTTACAAAAACTGATTTTTCTTTTATGATTGCATGTGAATTCATAAGTTATAACCACAACCAAGCATAAACCAAAGAGTAAATCAAACTTTCATCCCTATTTACAACTCTCTTTAACAGTCATGCAATTACAAACCGAATCCTCATCATTGTGTTGGAAGGTACCCTAAGACACAAACAAACACACAAAAACAACTCTTTTTGGGTTTTTTTAAAACAATTTTTCAAATTTTTATGGGATTTTTTCCCGATTTTTGAGTCAAAACACACTAAAACACACCAAAACAGCTTAAAAACACTTAAAAATAGCAAGGAACAACATTAGAAGTTATGGATGATAAAACCCTACGAATTTGCATCAAAAACACTTTGTTTACCCCCCCACACTTAAATCAAACATTGTCCTCAATGTTTCAAGCATAAACTAACACAAATAAACAACAAACAAACAAAACAGCAACTAAACAAGAAACAAAGCAGAAACGAAAACAACAACAAAGAGAAGGGTTTAGGAACGCAAATCTGGAATTGGAGTGCTCCCTAGGTCTTCCTTTGTTGAATGCATGGGTTGCCTCCCAATTAGCACTTGCTTTAACGTCGTACAGCCGGACGAAATGCCCATTCATTCCAGATTGGTACCCACGGCATGCAGAGGTAGTTCTTCCATTGCATGCTCCTCAAACAGCTCATGCATTGGATCTATGAATGGAAGGGGATAGTAATCCTTCCTGATTGGGGTGTTGAGCATTCTAAAGTCCATGTAATCATGCCCACCAGCTTGGATTCGATTGGGATTCTGCACCATACAAGGTAACAACCTATTAGTTGAAATGGGAATCGAAATTGGAACAGGTGGCTTACCAATGTACTGCAATGAAGTGGCAGCACTATCAACAAATGCATGTGGGGTGCTCTCGGCCAGATTTGGGGGTTTTAGGGTTGTGGCCGTGCAATCCTTGTGCTTCAATCCAATTCCCTCTTCGTTGGTGGTTCGAAATGCATCTTTCTTGGATGATACTGAACGTTCCTGCCCTTTATTTTTTATTTTATCAATGACAAAACAAGAACGAACACGATTAGTATTCTCAACAGATTCAGAAATATTAAAATTAATCATATCACCACCAAACTCCATAGTTACTGCTCCTTTGGCCACGTCAATCTTGGTTTGAGCTGTTTTCATGAAAGGTCGTCGAAGTAAGATTGGCAATGTTGAAAAGTGGGCTGAATCCTCCATGTCAAGCACATAGAAATCTGCAGGAAAAATCAAGTGGTCTACCTGCACCAAAACATCTTCCAAAACTCCTTTTGGGTATGCATTAGATCGATCGGCTAATTGGATAATAACACCATTGTTTTTAAGCTCTCCTAGATTCATAGATGCATAAACAGAATATGGCATGACATTAATTGATGCACCTAAGTCTAACATGGCATGTTCAAATCGAGTATTGCCAATAACACAAGGAATTGTAAAACTACCCAGATCTTTGCACTTAGGGGGCAGTTTACGTTGCAAGATGGCTGAGACATTTTCACTCCCATGCACCACTTCTTTCTCTTGAAGTCGTTTCTTGGTTGTGCAAAGCTTCTTCAACAACTTAGCATACTTCGGAATTTGCTTTATTGCATCAAGGAGCGGGATATTGACATGCACCTTCCTAAACGTCTCCAGAACGTCTTTTTCATCCTCTTCCTTCTTTGATTGCATGAATCTGCTAGGAAAAGGCATAGTTGATGGAATAACATTAGAAGGAATCCAATTTCGACCTACCTTAGTTAAAGCGGATGGCATAGGGTGCTTAGGAGGCTGCGGCAATGGTGTCTTTTTTCTTGCCGTGGGTTTCACTTGCTCTTCCTCCTCAATCAGCAACTTTTCATCCTCCTTTTGACTTGATTTGGATGGTTGTGGGTCGGCTCCAACCTGTTTGCCACTTCTCAACGTGATTGCATTGGCGGTTTCAAATCCTCCTTTAGGATTAACAACGGTTGAACTAGGCAATCTGCCTTGTTCTCTGAATTGGCCCATGAATTCCGCTATTTGCCCCATTTGCTTTTCCAAATTGTCCACCCTTTTGTCTTGGATTTGCCTCTCTTTGTTTTGAGTTTATACTTCCTGCGTCAAAGTAGTAAGTAACTTAACAACTTGATCATTATCTAAAGACATACCTGAGTTTGTTGGGGCAGATTGCATTTGGGTTTGATTTGGTACGAATGGCTTTGTATAAAAGCCTGGTGGTTGCTGCCTAAATCCTCCTTGTTGTTGGGGTTGTTGAGGCTCCATCCACTTGAGGTGATCCCTCCAACCCGGATTGTATGTGTTTGCATATGGATCATTGCGTGGCTGATTTTGGCTCCCAAATCCCACGGCATTGGCAGATTCCCACCCTCCATTCTCAATCAATTGAGGGCATTGATCGTTGTGATGTCCCTGCATAGAACACACTCCACATATGGCCGGACTTTGCACTTTGGTTCCATCAACAACCTGTGACAAAAGAAAAGTGAGATTAGCCATTTGAGATTGCAATTCTGAAATTGCACTTACCTCATTCACATGTTGTTGCCGTGGGGGGGTCCCTTTGTCCAACACATTCGTATTGTTGTGCATTCAAGGCTCGGTTTGCAATTAAGATTTTGGCAGCCACCGGGGTTTTGTCAACCAAGGCACCTCCCGCTGAAGCATCAAGCATTTGTCTCTCAATTGGAAGAAGTCCTTCATAGAAATATTGAATCAAAAGCTCTTCCTTCATTTGGTGTTGTGGGCAGGATGCAACTAGGGCCTTAAAACGCTCATAATATGCTGGAAAAGATTCTCCTTGGCTTTGTTCAATGCCACTAATTCTCTTCCTCAAAAGAATAACTCTCGAAGTTGGGAAGAATTTCTCTAAAAACGCTCTTTTCATGCTTTCCCAAGAAGTGACCGTTCCAGGTGCCAATTCGAATAACCAATCCTTAGCCTTTTCAAATAGAGAGAATGGAAAGGCTTTCATCTTCAGAATATTCCCATCTACGTTGATTGGTGTCATGCTTGAGCACACCACCTCAAATTCCTTCAAATGCTTGTTTGGATCTTCCATGGACAGCCCATGGTACTTAGGAATATGGTGCAACAAGCTTGACTTCAATTCAAACTCATCAGTCTTGCCTTGAGCCGCCCTAGGATATTGAATGCATAAGGGCACGGCATTGTCAAGTCCTGAGGCTGAAAGCTCTTTGATTGTACGATTGTCACCAGCCATGTCTTGCTCCTCTTCCAAATCCTCTTCAATTTCAACTTCAGAATCAGAATTAGAACTTGAACTAAGTAGATCAGGTTCTGGGTGCTTCCTCTTCCTTCTCAAATCTCGCTCAAAATCGTCGTTATAATCCAAGATATGTGCGTGAATGGGTTGAGACTTTTGAGTCATACACTAGTACCTACAACAAAGAAAACAAAACAAAATCAGAAGACTAGACAACTAACCCAAACGAAAATAACAATCCAAGGGATTAGCAAAGTTGCTAATCCCCGGCAACGGCGCCAAAAATTTGATGCGAAATATATAAGCACACAAATTAAACCCTATTTTTATCAATTGTAGCAAAGTATGTAAGTAGGGATCGTTCTAGGCCGGGGATTAGGAGGGATTGCTAAATCACTTGAAAACTGACTCAAAAACTTAAAACAAAGTTAAAACACTAAATTAGACTCAAAGAATGCAAAACTATACTTTAAAACACTAAGACAACCCAAAAGACTCAAAACAGCAAACAAACACTCAAAATTGCCTTAAAACCACTTTCTAGGCAGTTTTGAACACTAAGGAAGAATTTGGACGAAAACAGTTTATAACTGGACTCAAGACACTTAAAAACACAAACTAAATTGATTTCTAACTAATTTGACACTTCAAAATAAAGGGGGAATTGGTTTTGACGAGTTTGAAAACAAAACAAAAACTTTGTAAAACAAAACAGATTGTAAAACGAAATTGGTTTAAATTAATGGATGGAAGGCTAGCTAAGGGGTTCCTCTCCACACATGTCACACCTACATACAAAACGATTTCTAATTGCTTTTCAATAAACCATGAATTCTCAACGCCCCAGATTAACCGTGAATTGCACTAATTAACCCTCAGATTTTCCTAACGTTATTGAATTGGATGATTGCATACGACAACCCAAAGCATTCCCCACAAGTTCTCTACATGAATTGCATAATAGAGATACAAGCAAGAATCATTAAGTTCTATGAAAACCATAAGCATTGGCGAGGCACTTGTAACTATGAAAGCGCATGATACTTATGCCAAGAATTTACTTAACACAATTGAGATCATCAACCTTTACTACTTGTGAATATAAGTTCATAACAATTAGGTGAAACTTCCTTATATCCTAGCATTAGATTTATGCATGCAAACTAAGTTGGCCACCTCAATCAACACACACAAATCAGTTTAATTCAAAATAGATAAGTAAATTGAATTCACAACTTATGAATCACAACCAAGGTATTAAATATCGGTAATATCGGAAATATCGGTAGTCCGGAAACACGGAAATATCGATGGAAATATCGGGATAATATCGATATCGATAAAAATTATATGGAAACCACGGAAATTGTAAGAAAAACTTGGAAATTTTTATTGAAACTTTGCAGGATGTTTATTTAGTCAATTATCTATTAGTTTGTCACAAAAAATTGGAAGGAAATGCATTGCATGATGGATTTAACATTATCAAGTTGATTATATAGCGAGCTGACAAACATTGTGAGTGTAGAAAATATGTAGTAATTAATGAAAGAAGTTTAAACACACCATAATCATTTATATATAATGAATTAGTACAATATTTTACACTTTATACATTGCATGGTAAGATACATGAATGACTTAGTACCACATAGAGTTCCTATGAGGTTCAAATTTTTCACTATCTTCATCATCTCTATGTGTAGAGTGAGTGTATTGTGAAGAGTAGTTATCAAATGATAAATCCCCAAAATAGTTTTGCATGTAATTGTTAACATGCCACCCATATGGATCCGAGATTGGTTGACGTTGTCCATAAGCAAAATCATTTGAAGATTGAGTCTCGGATTCTTTCCATGAGTCGCTCGATTCCATCCCAACAGGAATGGGATATGAAGGGTAGGGAAATGGTTGGTTATGAGTATAACCATAGTTACTACCTCCCACTCCAACAGAGTCCGAAGTTCTAGATAACGAGTCATCTTCTTGACTTGACAAAATCCCCTTGCCTCTTTCTCTACGAGTATAGTCCTTCCCTATGGCACCAATTCCTGGTCCTGCCCGCCTACTGCCATGGTCATCATCCTGTGTTGCATGCGTGAAGTTTGCCTCACTAGTGAAGGGGCTCATAAATCCGGGAGGTGGTCCATAATAGTTTCCATATCCACCACCACTACCTCCAACTCCATTATATCCTTCATCATTCCCACCTCCGGTGGTAGGTGAGTCTCCTGATCTTGTACTAGAGCTATCATTAGTATCAGCACGATGTTGTGGTTGTGTAGGATTGGAAGAAGGTGGAATTCCAGTGTTTCTTTGTCTTGGGCGCAAAAGTTCTTCCAAAGAGTCAGCGCTGCTAGATCCCACCTCCTCATCTAATACTCTTTCTACATTTATCCCTTCATTACGTGCTTCTTCAGCAACTCTGGGAGCTGGGTTGCCTTCATCATCATCTAAATGAAGAGGTCTAATCCACTGATAAAGTTGGTTACCCTCTATATCATCATCTTCAGCAACAATATCAAACACATCTAGTGGGTCACCACGGTCGACATGATCTATTTCTGCTTCCTTATCTCGAACTTGAAGCTTCATGTTGTAGTAGCAATAAACTATGAGCCAACCTATTTCTTTGCTTTGTGTGTATGAGTGCAAATGTGCGCCAATTTCTTTCACAAGCAGATGAGGAAGCTGTTTGTGATAATACTTTGATTGCTAACTTTCTCACAGTTGGTGCATCGGTCCCATACATGATCCACCATTCAGCTACAATGAAAAACAATGTTGATAAGCCTAATAACTCCAACAAATTCTATTATAAACTTATAGTGAAATATGTTTACACTCACTAGGAGACATTTTTGTTCGAGCAGCAACTGATGTTGGTTCTCCAAAAGTTCTTCTTGCATCTTTAAACCATGTTAGCTGAATTCAATAAATCGTGTTAGTTTAATCCAACAAAGTAATTATTATAATTTAAGTAATTGTGTACCTCATTTCCAAATTGGCTAATTGTTGGTGATGCAGGGTCTAATTTAGAGTATACATTATGTACAGCACGTATAAGGGTACCATCATCTCCAACACCGGGTCTGTATTGGTATCGAGGATTCAAATAATATGTTGTTCAAAGAAACACAGACTGTAATAAGAGAAATAATACTTATGCAATGCAACTAAAGAAATGAATTGCAAATTATGACATAATTTATACCTGCTGCATGCAAATCGTGGTATAATGTTTTATACCATCGATCTTCAATTATCTTTATGACCCACCTTGCACCATGTTTTCTTTCCAATTCATCCTTCACTACACGCATCAACTCATATATTGCCCCCATAGTAGGATACACTTCTGTGTCAACAATCCGTAAAACTTTGTAAAGAGGTTCAAACACTTGGCACACATGTTCTGATTGAGTCCAAAAAGCATGATCAAGCACTATACTTTCCACCATACGACATGCATTTGAGCGGCTCAAATTGTGGTTGGCCCAATCGTCACTAGTGAATAGATGCTTCAACCCTGCTTTCTTCTTAAGTAAGCTATCTAATGCAATATAGTTGGTGGCGAATCGAGTGGTAGCTGGACGAATAATTTCTCCATTGCAAAATTCACGCATCTTTGCCAACAACCAACCGTGATTGTAAATATAATTTGTGATCGTTCTAGCTCTTTTTACCACAGTAGCAACATTCTCTCTCTTCCCCATTGCCTCAAACATGAGATCAATACAATGTGCTGCACATGATGTCCAAAACACATTATGATGCTTCATTAACTTTTTTCCAGCTTTGACAAATGCAGAACCGTTGTCGGTCACGACTTGGACAACATTATGCTCTCCAACCTCCATGATTACATCCCTCAATAATTTGTAAATATACTTGTAGTTCTTTATATGGTTTGAAGCATCAACAGACTTCAAAAAAATTGTCTTTCCCTTGGAGTATACCATGAAGTTTAGATAGACAATCTGGTCGAGCCAGTCCATCCGTCACACATAATTGTGCAACCATTAGTTTCCCACTTTGACCTCAACTTGTTAACATACTCGCCAATGTCTTTATACTCCATATCCAAATATTTGTTCCTTATCTCATAGGGAGTGGGAGGTTGTACTCCAACACTGGCTTGTTGACATCCCACTACCATATTTTTGAAATGATGTGATGATGCTTTCTCAGCAGGGACATTTTCATGGATAAAGAACTTGCTAATTAGACGCCCCATTCCCTCCTTCACATTACCTCCAGTGAAATAACTCCAAACACTCTTTTGACGTGCTTTGGATGACTTATATAAACTTAGGGCTATTGGTGGTGTTGGTTGTGATTCTCTAAGACTGCCTCCCCGTCTCATTTGTGCACCACCACTTGTCCCGGAACCTTGTGCTCTATTAGGAATTTTATGAAGGTGTTCTCTTTTCCATGCTGACTGTTTGGAGGCACGTAATGCTTGTTTCAAACTGCGTCGTTCTTCAGGTCCCATGTCATCATCACATTCATCCTCATCATCATCATCATCACTGTCAACCGCTTCGCCAATGACTTCTCCTCGTAGCCCAGCTCGAATATTTTCCATTCCATGTGTTATCTTTTCCTTCTGCTGTTTTTTATTTTTTAATAATGTGCTGATGAATGCCTTCACTTCTGGGGGGACATTATCGCATCGTTGGACATTTTTTGCTGGATCTAATCCACTAAGATGGTACTTAAGTCGTGTCACTCCGCCACTCTTCATTACCCGATGACAATATTTGCAAATTGTGCCATGTTTGTTTCCGTCTATTGGGTCTCCATGTTCCCAAGCTGGATCACGTTTAGTAACTCCACTGGACATCTTAAACGTACCTATATTTATTTTTCATGAAAATTAGACCATTTTTTTTGGCCAAAAAATATAGTAGTGATGACGGTTATATAAGAGAACCTAAATAATAAAGTTATTCTACAGAAGAATTAAATACGAAGTAAAGAAAATGATTGTAAAAATTTAAGTAATTATAAAAATAATATGGAATAATAAAACCTAATATTAATGAATAATAATCCAATTTGATAAAAAAAATAATCCTAATATAAAACATAGTGATGAATAATAATCCAATTTGATAATAATCCAATTTAATAATAATCCAATTTAATGAATAATCCAATTTGATAATAATCCAATTTAATGAATAATAATCCAATTTGATAATAAAAAAAACCTAATATTAATGAATAATAATCTAATTTGATAATAAAACCTAATATTAATACAATAATAAATAACATTAAACATATTAAAATTATCCTAGGGAATAATTATACAACATTACTTAATTACTTACAAAAATTAACAAGTAATTGTTAACATTACTTAATTAGTTACAAAAATTAACATGCAAGTATTAATTACTTAATACTTGCAATAATATTTTTGTTGTTGTATAAATTAACATACAAAAATTAACATTACTTAATTAGTTACAAAAATTAACATGCAAGTATTAATTACTTAATACTTGCAATAATATTTTTGTTGTTGTATAAATTAACATACAAAAATTAACATTACTTAATTAGTTACAAAAATTAACATGCAAGTATTAATTACTTAATACTTCCAATAATATTTTTGTTGTTGTATAAATTAACATACAAAAATTAACATTACTTAATTAGTTACAAAAATTAACATGCAAGTATTAACAAAAATTAACATACAAAAATTAATTACAAAAATTAACATGTAAGTATTAACAAAAATTAACATACAAAATTTTTTTGTTGTTGTATAAATTACAATAATATAAATATAAGTTTTTAAACTTACCTTAAATATGGAACCCGTTGTGTTCAAGCTCTGGAATGGATCTGGAATGGCTTTGAAAGGGGTAAGGGAGGAAGAAGAAACGAAAATGCTCTGAATGACTTTGATACAAATGTGAAAGAATATATCTGTTCGGAATGGCTTTGAAAGGGGTAAGGGAAGAAGAAATGGCTTTGATACAAATACAGAATATTTTTTTGTTCTTCTCTGACAGACATACAAAAAATCGTACACAAACACACACACACACACAGAAAAAACCGTACACACACACACAAAACCGTGTGCCAAAACCATGGTTTCATACAAAACCATGTGCTAAAAACACACTGACGCACGCAGTCTGCTCTTCTGCTCCGGTCCTATCGCCCTTACGAAACCACAGAGCCAATCCCTTCCCTTCCTCCTTCTCTCCCTAACAGCCCCCCAACCCCAAACGACGAAATTCCGGCGTCTCCCCCCCCCCGGCGAAACGGCTTCCGCTGCAGGGCCCCCCCCGGCCCTCCCTTTCTCGAATCGGCTTCCACTGCAGCCCCCTTTGGGACCATCTGCTCCGGCCCTATCCCACTTACGAAACCGCAGAGCCCACTTCCTCCTTCTCTCCCTAACCCCCCTTCCCAACCCTCCCTCTCGAAACGGCTTCCAGTGCAGCCCCTTTTGGGACCATCTCGATATGATTTTATGAGTTCAGCAAATGGTGAGGCATATTAGTACGTTGTCAAACTTTGTCCCTAGTTCTTGGATTTCCCCCCTCATTCCCGCAATGGCTTCCTCTGCAGATCGGCACACACAGATGCTACAGGTTTTGGGGGTCTCCTCTCTCGGGTGCCTTCCCTGTTCTTCCCCGCTTCTGTGTTTCATATTCCCACCCTTCTCCTTTCAAAATATCGCGATAATTTCGAAAATATCGCGATATTATCGATAATATCGCCATATTTTGACGAAAACCAGTTGGATAGTGATTAAAATATCGGTACTGTGAAAAATCGATATTATCGGCGATATTTTACCGATATTATCGGCATTTTGTTCCTTGATCACAACTAGAGATAATCAAGTCATATAGCAAGCATAAACATGGTTTCGAATCCCCCCTAGCCAGAGGGGGTTTAGTTCCTCATACTCACAGAACAAAGAGTATTGAATTTAAACATTGAAATCAAAGGAAAGGAAACACCTAAAACTTCCAGCAATTCAAACTTGAATGGCATGCACGTCCAAGGCTCATTCTCCTCCTCTTTGCTGCGGCACAAGGATTTGGGACAGATTTTGGGGGTTATGAATGGTGTTGAAAGCTGGGTTAATGGCTAGGATGGATGTATGGTGCGGCAGGTAGTGAATTAGGTCAGAAACTATGGAGAATGGTGAAGGAAGGGTGCGGCAGAGAGTGGTGGATGATTTCTGGCGTGAATGATGTATATGGAGGGTGGTGTAACCTGCGGCAACCCTCTCAACTTATATATATAGGCACCACAAACCCTAGGGTAATCAGATTAGGGCTTGGACTCAGCATTGCACAAGGAATTAGGGCCCTAGGTGCGGCAGAAATTGTGAATCCATTAGGAAAGAGGATTGTGGCCCAATTGATTTCTGAAAAGGATTTGTAGAACCCAAATCCACAAGGAAAAGGCCTAACAATAAGAATCCAAGAGGGAAAAAGGCTTGAGAGGTGCGGCACAATAGGATAAGGGCAGGGAATGCCTTGCAAGGCAAGGAAAAAGGATTCTAGAAGGGAAGGAGGCGCCAGATTTTCAGGGTTCTAGAAGGAATGTGTTTTGTGGCAGATTTTGGGGTTTCTAGAAGGATTTGGGGCGCCACTTTTATAGGACAAGGGATAGGACTTCTAGAAATCAGGTTTTAAGTCCCCTAAACTGAAGAAAACAGGTTAGGATAAGATTAGGATAAGATTGGATAAGATAAGGTAAGATAAGGTTGTTTTAGATAATGTTTTGAATAATTCTCCTTCTTTTGAGCTAGTTCCTTATCTTCTTTATCTTTGACTTCTTTCTTCCATCTTCTTAGCTGATTTCAAGCCTTTATATCTTCAATTTCGTCCATCAACTTGCCTTCATGCTTGCACTACCCAATCTTGGCCCAAAAATGCTCTAGAATGCTCCAAATTGCTTCTTTTTGCATACTTGCCCTTAGAACCTTAAAATACATCAAACTAGCTTAAAAACTACTTTAACTAAGGAAAAACAACATAAATGCACAAGAACAAGCCAACTAAGTCGCCTAAATATGCTCCTATCATGTAGAAGGATGGGATTATGGTTAGGATGGATGTATGGTGCGGCAAGGGTTGCTTTAGGTCAGAAACTATGGAAAATGGTGAAGGATAGGTGCGGCAGAGAATGGGGAAGGATTTCTGGCGAGAATGGTTGTGTGGATGGGTGGTAGAGGATGGATAGGTAGATAGGTGGATGGAATAGATGCAGAGAATCTGTTCAGAGAGGGAGAGAGACTAAATGGTGCGGATGGCTTTATTTATAGGGCTAGGGTTGAAAGGCAATCAGAAAATAATAGGAAAGGTTCATTACTTAGCTATTTTGGTTCCACAATTTAATAGGTAAGAAAGAATCAGAAAATCAAAGAGAATAAGAAAGTGAAATTGGGCAGAATATGTTTTAAAGGTCAGAAATTAAGAAAGAAAGGGAAAGAAGGTGTGGCATTGATTTGTAAGAGAAAGGGGAAGTATTTTTGGGCAGAAAATAGGCAAGAAAACCTCTCCCTTGTGCAGCAAGGATTGCAACAAAAGAGGAATGTGTTTTATGACAGAAAATAGGCAAGAAAACCCCTCCCTTGTGCAGCAAGGATTGAAACAAATGGGGAATGTGTTAGGCACGGTTTTGGGCTTCTAGAATGAGTAATTAGGCAACCTACATGTTTTGGAAACCCCAAAATTGGAAACCTCCACAAATGGAAACTTGCACAAATGGAAACCTTCACAAATAGAAACTTCCAACTTTAGAAACCTTGGCTTCCAATTTTGAACTCTTCATTCTTCATTTGATCCTAAGCTCATTTGATCTTCAATTTCGTCCATCCACTTAGCTCCAAGCATGTGCAATCCATTTAGTGCCCAAAACTGCTCCAAAATGCTCCAAAATGCACTTTCTTGCATACTTTGCACATTAGACCTACAAACACACGAAAATAGCATAAAATACTAAAATAACTAAGAACTAACAACACAAATGCCAAGAAAACAAGCTAACTAAGTTGCGTAAATATGCTCCTATCAATTTCCCCCACACTTAGCTTTTGCTAGTCCTCGAGCAAAACGAAACAAACAAAACAAAGCAAAACAGATTCTAATCCTTCCAACAGTTTCCTGATGCAGAATACATAAGCACACAAATTAAACCCTCTTTTTATCAATTGTAGCAAAGTATGTAAGTAGGGATCGTTCTAGGCCGGGGATTAGGAGGGATTGCTAAACCACTTGAAAACTGACTCAAAAACTTAAAACAAAGTTAAAACACTACATTAGACTCAAAGAATGCAAAACTATACTCTAAAACACTGAAACAAACCAAAAGACTCAAAACAGCAAACAAACACTCAAAACTGCCTTAAAACCACTTTCTAGGCAGTTTTGAACACTAAGGAAGAATTTGGACGAAAACAGTTTATAACTGGACTCAAGACACTTAAAAACACAAACTAAATTGATTTCTAACTAATTTGACACTTCAAAATAAAGGGGGAATTGGTTTTGACGAGTTTGAAAACAAAACAAAAACTTTGTAAAACAAAACAGATTGTAAAACGAAATTGGTTAAATGAATGGATGGAAGGCTAGCTAAGGGGTTCTTCTCCACACATGTCATACTTGCATACAAAACGATTTCTAATTGCAATTCAATCAACCACGAATTCTCAACACTCCAAGTTAATTAGGTCCGCTTAAATTAACTTTCAGATTTCCCTTATGTCAATGAATTGGACGGAAAATGCGCATCACAATCAAATTATTCTTCAAGAGTTCTCTATATGAAAGCGCATACTAGAGATACAATCAAAGATCATTACGTTCAATGGAAATCATAAGTATTGACGAGGCACTTGTAACTATGAAAGCGCATGATACTTATGCCAAGAATTTACTTAACACAATTGAGATCATCAACCTTTACTACTTGTGAATATAAAGTTGTAACAATTAGGTGAAACTTCCTTATATCCTAGCATTAGATTTATGCATGCAAACTAAGTTGGCCACCTCAATCAACACACACAAATCAGTTTTAATATGAACAGATAAGTAAATTGAATTCACAACTTATGAAACGCAATTAGAGGTAATCAAGTCATATAGCAAGCATGAACATGGTTTCGAATCCCCCCTAGCCAGAGGGGCGGTTTAGTTCCTCATACTCACAGAACAAAGAGTATTGAATTTAAACATTGAAATCAAAGGAAAGGAAACACCTAAAACTTCCAGCAATTCAAACTTGAATGGCATGCACGTCCAGGGCTCCTTCTCCTCCTCTTTCCTGCGGCACAAGGTCTAGGGACAGATTTTGGGGGTTATGAATGGTGTAGAAGGCTGGGTTAATGGCTAGGATGGATGCATGGTGCGGCAGGTAGTGAATTAGGTCAGAAACTATGGAGAATGGTGAAGGATGGGTGCGGCAGAGAGTGGGGAAGAGTTTCTGGCGAGAATGGTTGTGTATGGAGGTGGTGAAACCTGCGGCAACCCTTTAAACTGATATATATAAGCACCACAAACCCTAGGGTAATCAGATTAGGGCTTGGACTCAGCATTGCACAAGGAATTAGGGCCCTAGGTGCGGCAAAAATTGTGAATCCATTAGGAAAGAGGATTATGGCCCAATTGATTTCTGAAAAGGATTTGTAGAACCCAAATCCACAAGGAAAAGGCCTAACAATCAGAATCCAAGAGGGAAAAAGGCCTGAGAGGTGCGGCACAATAGGATAAGGGCAGGGAATGCCTTGCAAGGCAAGGAAAAAGGATTCTAGAAGGGAAGGAGGCGCCAGATTTTCAGGGTTCTAGAAGGAATGTGTTTTGTGGCAGATTTTGGGGTTTCTAGAAGGATTTGGGGCGCCACTTTTATAGGACAAGGGATAGGACTTCTAGAAATCAGGATTTAAGTCCCCTAAACTGAAGAAAACAGGTTAGGATAAGATTAGGATAAGATTGGATAAGATAAGGTAAGATAAGATAAGGATTGGATAAGATAAGATAAGATAAGGTTGTTTTAGATAATGTTTTGGATAATTCTCCTTCTTTTGAGCTGATTCCTTATCTTCTTTATCTTTGACTTCTTTCTTCCATCTTCTTAGCTGATTTCAAGCCTTTATATCTTCAATTTCGTCCATCAACTTGCCTCCATGCTTGCACTACCCAATCTTGGCCCAAAAATGCTCTAGAATGCTCCAAATTGCTTAAAAGACTACTTTAACTAAGGAAAAACAACATAAATGCACAAGAACAAGCTAACTAAGGTGCATAAATATGCCCCTATCATTTCCTCAGGGATTTTCAATGCACATGACATGCTAAAAATCATCACTCCCACAGATTTTAGTCATCCTTACCCTTAAGCACATACTTAATTATGGTCACCATTCATTAGCTCGCATTTAATCAATTAAAACAACATTTTGAATGTAGTAACATGCCTTAGAGAATTCCCTCAAAGAATTCCCTCAATTCCTTACTAGATATGCACTCAATTTTCACACAGATTTTCTGACTACACACCCTACACTAGGTATATGTGAGAAGATTGATGTAAACATGAAAACTAATACTCACATATGTTGCAACAAAGAAAGCACTTTCTGGAGTTAATAAGCATATTTAGATATGATATCATGAATGGAATGCTACTACTTAAATGCGAGAACCAATGACACCATATGCTCATACCAATTCCAAACTCCACATATTGAAACACACAACACCCAAGATCGAAGTTAAAGGGTTGTAACGGGGCTTGGGGTGTGGGGTAAGAAAGAAAGGATATGGAAAACAAGGGTTCTTAAAGAATAGCAAGCAAAGCAATGAAATCAACACTTAGAATTCACTTTGGAATGCAGAAATTTAACTTTGAACAAAAAGGGGAGATTTACACATTTTAGGGCCAGATTTGATGTTTTGAACCCTTCCTTCAACAATCAACACTCTTAAACTCATTCTTTCTTCTTTTCAAACTCTTTTTCATTCTTTTCACAACTTTTTCTTTTTCTTTTCTTTTTTCCACTAATTTTCTTTTCTTTTGAAACACAAAATGTAGAACTGAGCTTAAAACAACCAACCCTTCCCCCACACTTAATTTACTGCATAATGCAGATCAAAACGAATTCATTTTAAGTTATGCTTCACTATCCTTTAAGAACAAGGGTATGGATAGTCCTACACTAGGCTAGGAGATAGGAGCATATTTATGCGACTTAGTTAGCTTGTTTTCATGCATTTACGTTGTTAGTTCTTAGTTAATTTTGTATTTTAAGCTATTTTCGTGTGTTTGTAGGTTCAAAGTGTCAAGATGGCAAAAACAAGCAATTTGGAGCATTCTAGAGCATTTTTGGGCCAAGATTGGGTAGTGCAAGCATGGAGGCAAGTTGATGGACGAAATTGAAGATATAAAGGCTTGAAATCAGCTAAGAAGATGGAAGAAAGAAGTCAAAGATAAAGAAGATAAGGAATCAGCTCAAAAGAAGGAGAATTATCCAAAACAATAACACAAAACAACCTTATCTTATCTTATCTTATCCAATCCTTATCCAATCTTATCCTAATCTTATCCTAACCTGTTTTCTTCAGTTTAGGGGACTTAAAACCTGATTTCTAGAAGTCCTATCCCTTGTCTTATAAAAGTGGCGCCCCAAACTCTTCTAGAAACCCCAAAATCTGGCCAGAAACACATTCTTTCTAGAAGCCTAAAAATCTGGCGCCTCCCTCCTTTCTAGAAGGTCTTTTCCTTGCCTTGCAAGGTTCCCTGCCTTATCCCTTTGTGCCGTGGGTTTTCACTCCCATTCCTTATTGGATTCTGATTTATTAAGCCTTTTCCTTGTGGATTTGGGTTCTATAATCCTTTTCAGACATTAATTGGACCACAATTCCTTTTCTAAAGTGATTGCCGAACCCTAAGGCCTAATCTATATTTTCTGCCGCACCTAGAGTCCTAATTCCTTGTTTTATGCTGAGTCCAAGCCCTAATCTGATTACTCTAGGGTTTGTGACGCATTTATATACAAAGCTTGGTTGTTGCCGCAGACAACCCACCCCCATATACATTCAGAAATCCATAGTTTGCTGCAGAGAAGGGAAGACAAGGCCTTGCCGTGGCTTCCATTGGAGAATGAGGAGTTCTTTCTTCTCTTGTTTCGTTTCTATGTTTAATTTAATTTGTTTTTCAATTATGTTGAACATGTGGAACTAATTTCGTTTTAGTTAGAGGTGGATTCAAAGCCATGGACATATGTTTGATATGAATCGATTACCTTCAGTTATTGTTTCATAAATTGTGAATGTGATTTACTTATCTGTTTTATGAAGAACTTGTTCTTGTGTGTTGATTAAGGAGGCCTACTTAGTTTACATGCATGAATTTGATGCTAGGATATAAGGGAATTTCACCTAATCGTTAGGAACTTATATTCACAAGTAGTAAAGATTGCTAGTCACAATTGTGTTAAGTAAATCCTAGGCAAGAGTAACATGCGTATTCCATAGTTATGAATGCCTTGTCAATGTTTATGATTTCCATGGAGCTTAATGATCTTTAATATGTATCTCTATCATGCGTCTTCCATAGTTAGGGAACTTGATAAGAATAATTTGGTTGTGATGCGTTATCCATTCAATTCAATGAACTTAGGGAAATCTGGGAATTAATTAGTGCAATACAATTAATTCGAAGCATTGTCATTCATGGTTTATCGAAAGAATAACTGGAAATCAATTCATATGCATATGTTCATGTGTGGAGAAGAACCCTCTAACTAGTTTTCACCCCTGAATTCACCTTTATCTCTTTCAATTTACTTTGTTTGCCTAAATCTACTTAGTTTTGCTTAAATCGTCCAAAAACCCCTTTAGTTCTTAATTGAGTCTTAGTTTGTTTAAATTCGTCCAAATCTGTCCCCTTTTAGTGTTTTGAGTTTAACTAGTCCAAAAGTCATCCAATTCACCCCTTAGAACCTGTTTTGAGTCTACTTAAGTTAGTTTTGTTGTTTTGAGTCTATTTAGCCTGTTAGTGTCTAGAATCTGCCTAGTTGAGTTTTATTTGTTGTTTTAAGTTTGTTTTGTGTTATTTGAGTCAAGTTAGGTTGTCTAGAGTTAAAATTCGTTCAGATTGATCACTAGTACTTGTTTTCATTGTCTAGAGTCCAGTTTAGTGTTTTAGAGTGTAATTTGTGTAGATTAGCATCCCTTCTAATCCCCGGCCTTAAACGATCCCTACTTTCATATACTACGTCGATAGGGTTTTAATTTGAGTGTCAAGTAATTCTCACATCAAATTTTGGCGCCGTTGCCGGGGATTAGCAAACTTGCTAATCTCCCTAGTTTCTGCCGTGTATTTTAACTTGTTTTTGTTTCTGTTTTGCTTAGTTTTCTGATGTGTTTTGTTTTCTTTGTTTTAGGTACTAGTGTATGACTCGAAGTTCTCAACCCGTTCACGCACATATCTTGGAGTTTAACAACGATTTTGAGCGAGATTTGAGAAGGAAGAGGAAGCACCCAGAACCTGGTCTACTTAGTTCAAGTTCTAATTTTGAATCTGAAGTTGAAATTGAAGAGGATTTGGAAGAGGAGCACGACATGGCTACAGATAACCGAACGATCAAGGAACTTTCATCCTCGGGATTGGATAATGCAACCCCTTTATGCATTCAATATCCTAGGGCAGCCGAGGGCAAGACTGACGAATTCAAATTGAAGTCTAGCTTGTTGCACCACATCCCCAAATTCCACGGGTTGTCCATGGAAGATCCGAACAAACACTTGAAAGAATTCGAAGCGGTGTGTTCAAGCATGACCCCCATCAATGTCGATGGGAGTATTTTGAAAATGAAGGTCTTTCCCTTTTCTCTCTTGGAAAAGGCGAAGGATTGGTTGTATGAATTGGCTCCCGGAACTGTCACATCGTGGGAGAGCATGAAACGGGCTTTCTTGGAGAAGTTTTTCCCAACTTCTCGAGTCATCACCATACGAAAAAGGATAAGTGGAATTCAGCAAGAAGAAGGTGAGTCTTTTCCTACGTATTATGAACGTTTTAAATCTCTTGTTGCTTCATGTCCACAGCATCAGATGAAGGAGGGACTTCTACCAATCAAACGTCAAATGTTAGATGCCTCAGCGGGAGGAGCCTTGGTGGACAAGACCCCCACAGCTGCAAAGACCTTGATTGCTAATCGAGCGTTGAACGCTCAACAATACGAAGGTGTTGGACAAAGGAGCATTCCACGGCAACACCAAGTGAATGAGGTAAGTGCTATAACCGAACCTCAAAATCAAATGGCTAACCTTACCACTCTTCTTTCTCAGGTTGTTGAAGGACCAAAAGTGCAACCCGTGGCTTCTTGTGGCGTGTGCTCCATGCAAGGACATCCCACGGATAAGTGCCCACAATTGACAGAGAATGGAGGGTGGGAGACACTCAATGCCGTGGGTTTTGCGAATCAATACCAAAACCGTGGTGACCCCTTTTCCAATACATACAATCCGGGATGGAGAGATCATCCAAACTTCAAGTGGAGGGACTCTCAACAAGCACAGCAACAAGGCGAATTTAGACAGCCCCCTGGGATGTTTCCAAGGCCATATGCAGCCACACAACCTCAACCAATTTCGGCCCAAACCAATTCAGGTTCGTTGTTAGATAATGTTAAAATTCTTCAAGTACTAACCTCTTTGACGCAGGACATACAGAGCATAAAGAATCAAGCTAAAGAGGTGGACGAATTGAAGAAACAAATGGGGCAAATGGCTGAATTCATGGGCCAATTCAGAGAACAAGGCAGATTGCCTAGTTCAACCGTTGTTAATCCCAAAGGAGGATTTGAAACCTCCCAAGCAATCACGTTGAGAAGTGGTAAGCAGGTTGGAACTGATTCACAACCATCTAGATCAAGTCAAGAAGAGGACACGAAGCTGCAATTGGAGAAGGATGAATCACCCAAACCCACGGCAAGGAATGCACAATTCTTGCCGCAGCCAATTCCCACTTCTAAACCGTCCCCAACCATCAAGGTAAGTTCCAATATGAATTCTTCTAGCTCTACTCCACTAATTGTGCCCTTTCCTGGCAGGTTGCGGCAATCAAAGAAAGAGGATGCTGAAAAGGACATTCTAGAGACATTCCGGAAAGTTCAAGTCAATATCCCACTCCTTGATGCAATAAAGCAGGTCCCAAGGTATGCTAAGTTTTTGAAAGAGCTTTGTACAACAAGGAGAAGGATTTCTAACAAAGAGGTGGTAAGAGTAAGTGAGAATGTCTCAGCCGTTTTACAAAGGAAATTACCCCCGAAATGCAAAGATCCGGGTAGTTTTACAATTCCTTGTGTTATTGGAAATACTCGTTTTGAATCTGCCATGTTAGACTTAGGTGCATCTATAAATGTCATGCCATATTCTGTTTATGCATCTATGAATCTAGGAGAGCTTAAAAATGATGGTGTTATTATCCAATTAGCCGATCGATCTAATGCATACCCAAAAGGAGTTTTGGAAGATGTTTTGGTGCAGGTAGACCACTTGATTTTTCCTCCAGATTTCTATGTGCTTGACATGGAGGATTCAGACCATTCCCATCCATTACCACTCTTACTTGGCCGACCATTCATGAAAACAGCCCAAACCAAGATTGATGTGGCCAAGGGAACGTTAACTATGAAGTTTGGTAGTGATAAGATTAAATTTAATGTTTCTAAGTCTGTTGAGAATCCTAACGTTGTTCGTTCTTGTTTTGCCATGGATAAAATAAAAAAGATAGGGCCGGACCGTTCAAGCACAAAGGATACATCAAGAACCATACAAAACGAGGGAATTGGAGTGGAGCACAAGGACCATACAGCCACTGCCCTCAAAATGCCCCAATTGGTCGAAAATATCATGGGGAAGAATGTTCATAGTGCTGCCACTTCATTGCAGTACATTGGTAAGCCATCTATTCCAGATTCGATTCCCATTTCAACTAATAGGTTGTTACCTTGTATGGTGCAGATTCCCAATCAAATCCAAGCTGGTGGGCATGATTACATTGATTTTAGGATGTTCAATGCCACAATCCGGAAGGATCACTATCCCTTACCATTCAAAGATCCAATGCACGAGCTGTTTGAGGAGCATGTGGTGGAAGAACTACCTCCGCTTCTTGGGAGGCAACCCATGTGTTCAAACGAGAGAACGATGGAATTCTAGCTCCAAAACCAGATTTGCGTTCTTAAACTCTCTCTCTTTATTGCTTCTGTTTTGCCATATCTGTTATGTGTGTTAGTTGTGTTATTTGCTTGTTTTTGTGTGAGTTTATGTTTGAAACATTGAAAACAATGTTTGATTTAAGTGTGGGGGGGTAACAAAGTGTTTTTGCATGAAATTCGTGGGTTTTTATCACCTATCACTTTAAATGTTGTTTTCAGTGTTTTTAAGTGTTTTTAAGCTGTTTTGGAGTCTTTTAGTGTGTTTTGAAAAGAAAATCCGAAAATACCATAAAAATTTGAAAAATTGTTTTGAAAAACCCAAAAAGAGTTGTTTTTGTGTGTTTGTTTGTGTCTTAGGGTACCTTCCAACACAATGATGAGGATTCGGTTTTTAATTGCATGACTATTGAGGGAATTTATAAACATGGATGGAGGTTTGAATTGCTCTCTGGTTTATGCTTGATTATGGTTATAGTTCATGAATTCATGTTTAATCAAAAAGAGAAAAAATCAGTTTTTGTAACATGCTTGAAGGAAGGAACTCATACTAACGCTACAACCCTGAGAGACATGAGCTTAAAACGTTCTTTGGAGAGTTAAAAATCTGTGCATTTGTTGTTTTCTAAAGTCGTTGCATGATCTCATTATTCTTTGTTTGGTTGCTACTTAGAAGGCGTTTCATCATTTAGTTCCAAATACTAGAACTCATACCCGTTTCATTCAAAACATGAAATGGATTAGCATAACACATAAACAAGATGAAGTTGTGTAATGAACCAGTGCCAAATAGCCGAACCTCCCTATGTTATTTGTCTTGTAGGTTTAACCCTTTTGAGCCTTGTTTAGCCTATGTTCTTTGTTTACCCACATTATCCCTACCTAGCCTAGATTAGGACCATCCTTACCCTTGTTCTTAAGGCGTAGTGATAGAAGCATATTTATGCGACTTAGTTAGCATGTTTTCTTGCATTTTCTGAGTTAGTTTCTAATTATTATAGTGTTTTAAGCTATTTTCGTGTGTTTGTAGGTTTTAAGTGTCAAGATGGTGATAGGAGCATATTTATGCTAATTAGTTATTGTGTTTTCTTGCATTTACTTGTTATTTGTTGCTTATTATAGTGTCTTAAGTCATTTTCGTGTGTTTATAGGTCCTAGAAGCAAAGTTGGCAAAAAGATGCAATTTGGAGCATTTTAAAGCAGTTTTGGGTTTGGAATGGATATCACAAGATTGGAGCAAGATGGATGGACGAATTTGAAGTTCAAGAGAGGCTAGGAATGTGCAAAAGAGTTGAAGAAATAAGTCCAAGTCAAAGAAGATAAGGAATCAGCTACAAAGAAGGAGAATTATCCAAAACATTATCCAAAACTACCTTATCTTATCCTTATCTTATCCTTATCTTATCCTATCCTAATCCTTTCTTAACTTAATTCCTGCTACAAAAGGGATTCAATTTCAGTTTAGGAGACCTAAAAACCTGATTTCTAGGAACCTTATCCCCTCCTACAAAGGTGCCGCACCTATCCCCTTCTAGAAACCCCAAAATTAGCCAAATAACACCCTTTCTAGAAGTCCCTAAAAATCTGGCGACCCAAGCCTTCTAGATGCATGATCCAGCCGCACCTTTAGCCTAATTCCCTTTGGTTTTTGGTCTTCTAGATGTCCTATTTCCTGCTAGGATTACATAAACCCTTTCCCCTTAGGATTGTGTTTTATTTTCCTACACAAACTACATTTTGTAATCCTTTTCCTACACCATCTAATTGTGCCGCACCCTCCCCCTATATATTCACATATTTGCTGCACCATTCAACACACCATCTCTCATTCACATCTCTCTACACCACCATCTACCATTCAACCTCATTGTGCCGCAGCTTTGCAAAGGAAAGAAGGAAGAAATCTGGAGCGTTTCTAGGTGTATTCTATCTTTACTCTTGATGTTTAAATTTAATTGTCTTTGTTTATTTGCAATCATGAGGAACTAAACCCCTACTTAGCTAGGGGGGAATTCGAAACTATGAGCATATATGTGATATGAATTGATTTCATCCAGTTATGATTTCATGAATCGTGAATGCAATTTGCTTAACTGTTTAATTTAAAACTTATTCTTGTATGTTGATTAAGGATGCATACTTAGTTTGCATGCTAGAATTTGATGCTAAAATATAAGGGAGTTTCACCTAATCGTTACAAACTTATATTTACAAGTAGTGGAGGTTGCTAGTCACGATCGCGTTAAGTAAATTCGTGGCAGGAGTGTCATGCAATCATAGTCACGAATGTCATGTCAATGCTTATGATTTTCACAAAGCTTAATGATCTTTGATATGTATCTCTAGTATGCAGTCATATAGGGAACTTGATAAGAATAATTTGGTTTGCGGCGCTACGTCCAAATTCAATGAACTTGGGAAAATCTGAAGGTTAATGCGTGCAGTCACGATTAATTTGGGGCATTGTCGTTCATGGTTTATAGAAAGAACAACTGGAAATCGATTTGTGTTGCATATATGTCATGTGTGGAGAAGGAACCTCTAGCTAGCCATTCACCCATTTAAATCACCAATTTCGTACAAAACTAAGTCTAGTTTACAATTCTGTTTTGCTTAAGTTTAAATCCGTTTTCAAACAATCCCTTGCTCTTAATTTGTGTTAAGATAGTCTAAATTCGTCAAATCTTGAGTCTTTTAGTCTTTTGAGTCAATTAGAGTCTTAATTTCGTTCAAATCAATCTTAGGTGTTAGTTTAGAGTCTAGATAACTTGTTTTGTGTGTTTTAGGTCTATTTAGCTTGTTTTGAGTCTTTAGAGTCCAGAAACTATTTAATTGAATTCTATTTGCTGTTTTGAGTTTGTTTTGAGTTATTTGAGTCAAGTTAGGTTGTTTAAGGTGTCTAGAGTTAAAATTCGTCCAAATTGATCCCTAGTACTTGTTTTCATTGTTTAAAGTCCAGTTTATTGTTTTAGAGTCTAATTTGTGTCGATTAGCAATCCCTTTAATCCCCGGCTTAGAACGATCGCTACTTTCACATACTACATTGATAAGGGTTTAAGTTTGTGTGCAATTTAATTTCACATCAGATGGCAAAAAGAAGCAATTTGGAGCATTCTGGAGCATTTTTGGGCCAAGATTGGGTAGTGCAAGCATGGAGGCAAGTTGATGGACGAAATTGAAGATATAAAGGCTTGAAATCAGCTAAGAAGATGGAAGAAAGAAGTCAAAGATATAGAAGATAAGGAATCAGCTATAAAGAAGGGGAATTATCCAAAACATTATCCAAATTACCTTATCTTATCCAAATCTTATCTTATCTTATCCTAACCTGTTTTCTTCAGTTTAGGGGACTTAAAACCTGATTTCTAGAAGTCCTATGCCTTGTCCTATAAAAGTGGCGCCCCAAATACTTCTAGAAACCTCAAAATCTGCCACAAAACACATTCTTTCTAGAACCCTGAAAATCTGGCGTCTCCTTCCCTTCTAGAATCCTTTTTCCTTGCCTTGCAAAGCATTCCCTGCCCTTATCCTATTGTGCCGCACCTCTCAGGCCCTTTCCCTCTTGGATTCTGATTGTTAGGCCCTTTTCCTTGTGGATTTGGGTTCTACAAATCCTTTTCAGAGATTAATTGGACCACAATTCCTTTTCCAAATTAATTGCCACACCCTCGGGTCCTAATCCTATTTTTCTGCTAAGTCCAAGTCCTAAACTGATTTCCCTAGGGTTTGCCATGCTATATATACATATTTCCAAGGCCTGCCGCACACCACCACCCATCCATACGAATTCTACACACCTCTACACATCTCAGCCATTCCAAACACCATTCACAAACCCTAAACCACTTGTGCCGCAACCCCGCAAGGAGAGGAGGAGCAGCTTTGGAGCGTTTTGCAACCAATCTGGAGTGTTGGGCGTTCTTAGGTGTCTTCTACCTTATGTTTTCGTTGATTAATTTAATTTTCCTTGGTTTGGCTGTAATCATGAGAGGCTAAACTCGTTTTTAGCTAGAGGCTACTTTGAAACCATGATTTTGTGTGTGATATGACTTGATAAATTTCAGTTACAGATTCTTGAAGTATGAATGCAATTGGCTTAACTGTTTGAATTAGAACTTATTTCTGTTTGTTGATTGAGGGTCGACACTTAATTGGCATGCATAAATTTGATGCTAGGATATAAGTAAGTTTCACATAATTGTTACAAACTTATGTTCACAAGTAGTAAAGGTTGCTGGAACAATCGTGTTAAGTTCAATTCTTGGTGTGAGTAACATGATGTCATAGTTATGAATACCTCGTCAATGCTTATGATTCTCATTGAGCGTAATGATCTCTGATTGTGTCTCTATTATGATGTCATGTAGGGAAATTGATGAGAATAATTTGGTTGTAGATGAGTTGTCCGTCCAATTCAATGAAATTAGGAGAATCTGAGGGTTAATTAGTGATTGACACGGTTAATCTGGGGCATTGTCATTCGTAATTCAATGAAAACGTAACTGGAAATCAAGTTATATGCATATAAGTCATGTGTGGATAAGGAAACCTCTAGCTAGTTCACCATCCATCCTAAAAACCCAATTTCGTCTAAATCTGCCCAGTTTAAAGTCTGTGTTAGTTTTAACTTAGTTTCACTCTAAAACCAATCCCCCTTCACTTGTTTGAGTCTAATTAGTTAGAATCTGTCTCAGTTTGTTTCTTTGTGTGTTTTGAGTCAAGTTTAATTCAATTTTCGTCCAAAGTTGTGTCTAGTGTCTAGAATCTGTCCAATTGGTGTTTTTAAGCAGTTTTGAGTGTTTTGAACCTGTTTTGAGTCTTACTAGTTTATTTAGAGTCTTTTGAGTCTTGTTTTGCTTATTTGAGTCAGTTTGTGTTAGATTAGCAAGCCCTCCTAATCCCCGGTCCAGAACGATCCCTACTTGCGTTTATACTACAATTGATAACAAGAGGGTTTAATTTGTGTGCTTAACTTTTAATCACAACAAATTTTTGGCGCTGTTGCCGGGGATTAGCAACTGTGTTAATCCCCCGTTATTTTGTTTTTTTTGTTTATCTTCGTGTGTGTGTTAGTCTAGATTCTGATTCTAGTTTGTTTTCTTTGTTTTCAGGTACTAGTTTATGACTCGTAGTTCTCAAGTGGTTCGTGAGCATATCTTGGATTTTGACGACGATTTTGAACGAACCTTGAGAAGGAAAAGAAAGAACCCAGAACCTCACCCACCTAGTTCAAGTTCTGAAACCGAGGTTGAGGAACAAGAAGAGGCCGAATCTGAGGAGATAGAGGAGGCCGAGGTTGAAGAAGTTATGGCTGCAGATAATCGAACCATTAAGAAGCTCTCGGGATTGGATAATGCAGTACCCCTATGTATCCAATATCCTAGGGTAGCTCCAGATAAGACCGACGAGTTCGAATTGAAGTCTAGCTTGTTGCATCACATTCCCAAATACCATGGGCTGTCCATGGAGGATCCAAACAAGCATTTGAAGGAATTTGAAGTGGTTTGCTCAAGTATGACACCCGTTAATGTTGATGGGAATATTTTGAAGATGAAAGCCTTTCCATTCTCATTGTTGGAAAAGGCTAAAGATTGGTTGTACGAATTGGCGCCCGGAACTGTCACATCTTGGGAAAGTATGAAACGAGCATTCTTGGAGAAGTTTTTCCCAACTTCAAGAGTCATTCTCTTGAGGAAACGGATTAGTAGTATTCAGCAAAATCAAGGAGAGTCTTTCCCTGCATATTATGAGCGTTTTAAGGGCCTAGTTGCATCATGCCCTCAACACCAAATGAAGGAGGAGCTGCTCATTCAATACTTCTACGAAGGACTCCTCCCCATTGAGGGCCAAATGCTAGATGCATCAGCGGGTGGTGCATTGGTTGACAAGACGCCGATGGCTGCCAAGACCTTAATTGCGAACCGAGCCCTCAATGCACAACAATATGAAGGTGTTGGACAAAGAAAGAGCCCACGGCAGCAACATGTCAATGAGGTAAGTGCAATTTCTGAAATTCAATCACAATTGGCTAATCTTACTCTCCTTGTGTCTCAGGTTGTCGAATGACCAAAATCACAACCACCACCAATCTGTGGCGTGTGCACCATGCAAGGGCACCAATCTGAAAGTTGCCCTCAATTGATTGAGAATGGAGGATGGGAGAGTGCCAACGCTGTTGGTTCCAAGGCCAAAATCAGCCCCGATATGATCCCTATGCAAATACCTACAATTCGGGTTGGAAAGATCATTCAAATCTGCATTGGAGGGAACCCCAACAACCTCAACAGCAAGGTGGATTTCGGCCACCAACCCCTGGGATGTTTCCAAAGCCATATGCAACCATGCAATCCCAAACACAATCTGCCCAAAATAACTTAGGTTCGTCTCTTGAGAATGATCAAGTTATTCAATTACTAACCACTTTGGCACAGGGGCAGCAAAATCAAACCAAAGAGATGCAAAACTATGCCAAGGAGGTGCAAAATCAAGCCAGGGAGGTGACTGAATTGAAGAAACAGATGGGACAAATGGCTGAGTTTATGGGGCAGTTTCGAGAGCATGGCAAACTTCCTAGTTCTACCACTGTGAATCCGAAGGGAGGATTCGAATCTGTCAAGGCCATGACCCTAAGAAGTGGGAAAGAGGTTGGGACCGATCCAAAGACATCTGAATCTGCCCAAAAGGAGGATGAGACGTTGTTACAAGAGAAGGCAGAACAAGAGACACCCACGGCAAGGGTTGTTCCAACCTTGCCGCGCCTTCCAATGCACCTAAACTTCCCAAATCGTCCAACAATGGTAAGTTGGGTTCAAATTCGATTGATTCTAACCTTGTTCCACCCAATGCACCATTTCCTCGCAGATTTATGCAATCAAAGAAGGAGGAAACCGAAAAGGACATTCTAGAAACGTTTCGAAAGGTGCAAGTCAACATTCCACACCTTGATGCAATCAAGCAAGTTCCCAAATATGCCAAATTCTTGAAAGCGCTGTGCACAACAAAGAGGAGATTTTCGACTAAGGAGGTGGTTCGGGTAAGTGAAAATGTTTCAGCGGTGTTGCAACGCAAATTACCTCCCAAATGCAAGGACCCAGGTAGCTTTACAATTCCATGTGTTATTGGTAATACTAGGTTCGAACATGCCATGTTAGATCTAGGTGCATCAATAAATGTCATGCCTTATTCTATTTATGCGTCTATGAACTTGGGCGAATTGAAAAATGATGGAGTGATTATTCAATTAGCCGATAGATCTAACGCTTATCCAAAGGGAGTTTTGGAGGATGTCTTAGTGCAGGTTAATCATCTCATCTTCCCCGCTGATTTCTACGTGCTAGAGATGGAAGATTCGGCCCATTCCACCCCATTGCCGATTCTACTTGGAAGACCGTTCATGAAAACAGCTCGCACAAAGATTGATGTGTTCACAGGGATCCTGACAATGGGGTTTGATGGGGATGTTATTGATTTTAAAATTTCTGAAGCTATGAAATATCCTAATGATGATCATTCTTGCTTTGCAATTGATATAATTGATTCAATGGCGCAGGAGCACTTGGAACAATTGCATGACGATGCGCTTGAAACGGTTCTTACAAATGGAATTGGATGCAAGAACCATGGGGCAGAACCAAGCACAACCCACGACACCATTGAAGAACACCATGCCGTGCCCCCTAGTGATGATGTAGCTGAGATGGTGGCTGCCATAGAATCATTGCCAAAACAATATGGTAAGCCCCCAATCCCAATTTCAGATTCGATTTTGACTAATAAGTTGCTTCCTTCAGTAATACAGCCACCCTCCCTTGAACTTAAACCGTTACCAAGTCACTTGAAGTATGTTTTCTTGGGAGATCATGAGACATTGCCGGTCATCATCTCATCCTCACTCAGGGCACAAGAAGAGGACAGATTGGTGCGTGATGTGATAAAAGTTAAGCACTCAAATTAAACCCTCTTTTTGACAATTGTAGTATATGTATAAGTAAGGATCGTTCTAAACCTGGGATTAGGAGGGATTGCTAAACACTTGAAACTGACTCTAAAACGTAAAAACAAAGTTTAAAACACTAAACTAGACTCAAAGAATACAAGACTAAATTCTAAAACACTAAAACAACTCAAAAGACTCAAAACAGCACAAAAACACTCAAAACTGCCTAAAAACACAAACTGGGCAGTTTTGGACTCTAAACACTACTTTGGACGAAAATAAGGTTTTAACTTGACTCAAGATACTTAAAAACACAAATCAAAACAGATTTTAAGTAATCTAACACTTCAAAATAAAGGGGGATTTGTTTTTGACGAATTTAAAACTAAAAAACAGAAACTTTGCATAAAAACTTTAGAAAAAACGATTTTGATGAATTAAGAAGGGTGAAAGGCTAGTTAGAGGGCCCTTCTCCACACATGAACATATGCATATAAATTGATTTCCAATTATTCTTTCGACAAACCATGAATGACAATGCCCCAAATTAGTTGTGTAGAACTAATTAATCATCAGATTTCCCTAGACTCATTGAATTGGAAGAAAAGCATACGACAACCCAAATCATTCTTTATTAAGCTCCCTAACTATGAAAAGCATGATAGAGACACAAAACAAAGATCATTAAGCTTTGTGAAAATCATAAGCATTGACAAGGCATTCGTGACTATGAAAAGCATGACACTCCTGCCAGGAATTTACTTAACGCGATCGTGACTAGCAACCTCCACTACTTGTAAATATAAGTTCATAACGATTAGGTGAAATTCCCTTATATTTTAGCATCAAATTCATGCATGCAAACTAAGTATGCATCCTTAATCAACACACAAGAACAAGTTCTTAATAAAACAGTTAAGCAAACCACATTCACAATTCATGAAATCATAACTAGAGGAAATCAATTCATATAAAACATATGTCCATGGCTTTGAATTCGCCTCTAACTATAAAGAAATTAGTTCCTCATGTTCGCAATCAAACAAATATAAATAAAATTAAACATTGAACAAAGATAGAAAACACCTAGAAAACGCTCCAGATTCCTTCCTTCCTTGCTTGCAGGTTGCGGCACAATGAGGGTATGGCTGAATGGTAGTGTAGAGATGTGTGAATGAGAGATGGTGGTGGTGTGAACGGTGCAGCAAATATGTGAATATATAGAGGGAGGGTGCGGCACAATTAGATGGTGTAGGAAAAGGATTACAAAATGTAGTTTGTGTAGGAAAATAAAACATAATCCTAAGGGGAAAGGGTTTATGTAATCCTAGCAGGAAATAGGACATCTAGAAGGCCAAAAACCAAAGGGAATCAGGAGAAAGGTGCGGCTGGATCATGCATCTAGAGGGCTTGGGGCGCCACCTTTTTAGGGACTTCTAGAAAGGGTGTTATTTGGCTGATTTTGGGGTTTCTAGAAGGGGATAGGTGCGGCACCTTTGTAAGAGGGGATAAGGTTCCTAGAAATCAGGTTTTAAGGTCTCCTAAACTGAAATTGAATCCCTTTTTGCAACAGGAATTAAGTTAAGAAAGGAGTAGGATAGGATAAGATAAGGTTTGGATAAGATAAGGATAAGATAAGGTAGTTTGGATAATGTTTTGGATAATTCTCCTTCTTTCTAGCTGATTCCTTATCTTCTTTGACTTGGATTTATTTCTTCAACTCTTTTGCACATTTCTAGCCTCTCTTGAACTTCAAATTCGTCCATCCATCTTGCTCCATACTTGTGCTATCCATTCCAAGCCCAAAACTGCTCTAAAATGCTCCAAATTGCATCCTGTTGCATACTTTGCTTCTAGGACCTACAAACACACGAAAAAGACTTAAGACACTATAATAAGCAACAAATAACTAAGTAAATGCAAGAAAACACACTAACTAAGTCGCATAAATATGCTCCTATCAAATTCCCCCACACTTAGCTTTTGCTAGTCCTCGAGCAAAATAAAACAAAACATAACCTAAACCTTCCAACGTTTGCCTCAGGGATTTCCAATGAAACATAACATGTTAAAAATAATTACTTACATAGATTTTAGTTATCCTTACTCTCAAGCACATACTTAATCAAAGTTACTACTCACTAGCTCGCATTTAATCAATTAAAACAACTTTTTGAATGTAGTAACATGCCTTAGAGAATCCCTCAATTCCTTACTATACATGCACTCTATTTTCACTCAGATTTTCTGACTATACTCCCTACACTAGGTATATGTGAGAAGATTGATGTAAACATGAAAACTAATACTCACATATGTATATAACAAAGAAAGCAATTTCTGGAATGCATGTATATATATGATCTCATGAATGGAATGCCACTACTTAGACGCGAGAACCAGGGATACCATATGCTCATACCAATCCCAAACTCCACATATTGAAACACATAACAATCAAGATAGAAGTCTAAGGGTTGTAACGGGGCTAAGGGTATTGGCTAACAAAGAAAGGTAAGGGAAACAAACGTTCTTAAAGCAATAGCAAGCGAAGTAAGAAATATGACACTTAGAACTCCCTTTTTAAACGTAAAAACAGACTTTGAACACAACGGGGAAGATCACACATACTTAGAGCCAAATTCAACATTTTGGACCCTTTCTTCAACAACCAACACTTGTGAGCTTTAATCTCACTTATTTTGAACACTTTTCATACTTCTTCACATACTTTTCTTTTTCTCTTCTTTTTCTCACGAATTTTCTTCTTTTTTTTTTTTTTTCTTTTTTCTTCTACCCGTGCCCTTTTTTATATTTTGGCACACAAAACCTTCTCCCACACTTGTTTGCTGCCTAATAACAAACAAAGGGAATTCACTCTAGGTCATGCTTCAATACGCCTTAAGAACAAAGGTATGGATGGTCCTAATCTAGGCTAGGTAAGGATAATGTAGGCTAACAAAGAAAATAGGCTAATTATGGCTCAAGGGGGTTAAACCTACAATACATATGCAAAGGGTTAGGCTTTTTGGCTCTGGTTTTGAACTAAACAACTTCATCTTGTTATTTGTTATGCTAATCAATTCCATGCTTTGAATGAAATGGGTATAAGTTCTAGTATTTGGATCTAAATAATGAAATGCATTCTAAGTAGCAACCAAGCAAAGAATGATGAGAGCATGCAACGACTTTAGAAAACAAAGAATGTCAAGATTGATAACTCTCCAAACAAAGTTTAGGCTCAAGTCTCTCAGGGTTGTAGCGTTATGTTGAGTTACTTCCTTCAAGCATGTTACAAAAACTGATTTTATCCTTTTTGTGATTACATGTGAATTCATGAATGTCAACTATAACCAAGCATAAACAAAAGAGCATATCAAACTTCAATCCATGTTTGTAACTTTCTTTAACAGTCATGCAATTAAAAACCAAATCCTCATCATTGTGTTGGAAGGTACCCTAAGACACAAACACACAAAAACGACTCTTTTTGGTATTTTTCAAAACGTTTTTTTTGTAAATTTTCGTATTTTTCTTTCAAGACACATAAAAATACTTCAAAACACACTAAAAACACTCAAAACAGTGAAAAACAACCTTAGAAGTGATGGGTGATAAAAACCTACGAATTTTTCAATGAAAACACTTGTTTACCCCCCCCCCCCCCCCCCCAACACTTAAACCAAACATTGTCCTCAATGTTTCAAACAAAGACTCACACACAAGCAAGCAAACAACACAACGAACAAACATGACAAATTTGGCAAAGTAAAAGCAATAAAGAGTAGGGTTTAGAAACGCAAATCTGGTTATGGAGCCGGAGAGTTCCTAGGTCCTCTTTATTTGCATGGGTTGCCTCCCAAGAAGCGCTTGCTTTAACGTCTTCCAGCCAGATGAACCTTCCTTCTATTCTTCAATGGGGCCCACGGCATTAAGGGTTATGTCCTCCACAATGTGCTCTTAAAATGCTCATAGTAGGGCTTCAAACGATGTCCGTTCACCTTGAATTCGTTCCCCGTCTTCAAACTTTGGATTTGAATTGCACCATGAGAAAAAACATTAGTAATAACAAACGGTCCAATCCACCTAGAACGTAACTTACCTGGAAATAATCGAAGACGGGAATTGAAAAGTAGAACTTTCTGCCCACTGGAGAACATTTTGGTTCGAATCATCTTGTCATGAAAAGCCTTCGTCTTCTCTTTGTAAATTCGCGCATTCTCGTAAGCTTCATTCCTAATCTCCTCAAGCTCGTTCAATTGAAGCTTCCTATGAACTCCAGCGGCATCTATGTCCATATTGAAGGTTTTGACTGCCCAATGCGCCTTGTGTTCTAATTCAACGGGAAAGTGGCATGGTTTCCCATAGATGAGCCGAAATGGTGATAGGAGCATATTTATGCAATTTAGTTAGTGTGTTTTCTTGCATTTACTTAGTTATTTGTTGCTTATTATAGTGTCTTAAGTCATTTTCGTGTGTTTTCAGGTTCAAATGACAAAGTTGGCAAAAAGATGCAATTTGGAGCATTTTAGAGCAGTTTTGGGCTTGGAATGGATAGCATAAGATTGGAGCAAGATGGATGGACGAATTTGAAGTTCAAGAGAGGGTAGGAATGTGCAAAAGAGTTGAAGAAATAAATCCAAGTCAAAGAAGATAAGAAATCAGCTACAAAGAAGGAGAATTATCCAAAACATTATCCAAACTACCTTATCTTATCCTTATCTTATCCAAACCTTATCTTATCTTACCATGCCTTATCTTATCTTATCCTAATCCTTTCCTAACTTAATTCCTGCTGCAAAAAGGGAGTTTGTGTTAGATTAGCAAGCCCTCCTAATCCCCGGTCCAGAACGATCCCTACTTGCGTTTATACTATAATTGATAACAAGAGGGTTTAATTTGTGTGCTTAACTTTTAATCACATCACGTAGCTAAGCATGACTTAGAGTGAATTCCCTTTGTTCGTTATTGGGCAGCAAACAAGTGTGGGGGAAAGAAAGTTGTGCATTTATATGTGCCAAAGTCACAAAAGAGGCACGGGTGAAGAAAAAAAAAAACAAAAAAAAGAGAAGACAAATTCGTGCCTAAGAAAAAGAAGAAAAGTTTGTGAAAAAAAAAAAAGTATGAAAAGTGTTCAAAATAAGTGAGAATAAGCTCGCAAGTGTTGATTGTTGAAGAAAGGGTCCAAAAAGTTGAATTCGGCCCTAAAATATGTGTGATCTTCCCCTTATGTATCAAAGTGTGTGGCGGCATTCAAGAAAGGGAGTTCTAAGTGTCATATTCATTACTTTGCTTGCTTTTGCTTTAAGAACGTTTGTTTTCCTTACGTTTCTTTGTTAGCCAATACCCTTAGCCCCGTTACAACCCTATGCTTAAATCTTCCCTTTGTGTGTTTCAATATGTGGAGTTTGGGATTGGTACGAGCGTATGGTATCCCTGGTTCTCGCATCTAAGTAGTAGCATTCCATTCATGAGATCATATCTAAACATGTTTATTAACTCCATAAATTGCTTTCTTTGTCATAAACATATGTGAGTGTTCGTTTGCAGGTTTACATCAATCTTCTCACATATACTTAGTATAGGGAGTGTAGTTAGACAATCTGAGTGAAAATAAGAGTGTACCTAGTGAGGAATTGAGTGAATTCTCTAAGGCATGTTACTACGTTCAAAACATTGTTTTAATTGGTTAGATGAGAGCTAATGGATGGTGACTGTGGTTAAGTATGTACTAAAGGGTGGGGAAGACTAAAAGCTATGGTTATGATGATCTTAAATATGTCATGTATGTTGGAAATCCCTGAGGTGAAAGTTGGAAGGTCTAGTTTGTTTGGTGTTTGTTTCGTTTGTTTTGTTTCGTTTTGCTTGAGGACTAGCAAAAGCTAAGTGTGGGGGAATTTGATAGGAGCATATTTATGCGACTTAGTTAGCTTGTTTTCATGCATTTACGTTGTTAGTTCTTAGTTAATCTTGTATTTTAAGCTATTTTCGTGTGTTTGTAGGTTCAAAGTGTCAAGATGGCAAAAAGGAGCAATTTGGAGCATTCTAGAGCATTTTTGGGCCAAGATTGGGTAGTGCAAGCATGGAGGCAAGTTGATGGACGAAACTGAAGATATAAAGGCTTGAAATCAGCTAAGAAGATGGAAGAAAGAAGTCAAAGATAAAGAAGATAAGGAATCAGCTCAAAAGAAGGAGAATTATCCAAAACAATAACACAAAACAACCTTATCTTATCTTATCTTATCCAATCCTTATCCAATCTTATCCTAATCTTATCCTAACCTGTTTTCTTCAGTTTAGGGGACTTAAAACCTGATTTCTAGAAGTCCTATCCCTTGTCCTATAAAAGTGGCGCCCCAAACTCTTCTAGAGACCCCAAAATCTGGCCAGAAACACATTCTTTCTAGAAGCCTAAAAATCTGGCGCCTCCCTCCTTTCTAGAAGGTCTTTTCCTTGCCTTGCAAGGTTCCCTGCCTTATCCCTTTGTGCCGTGGGTTTTCACTCCCATTCCTTCTTGGATTCTGATTTATTAAGCCTTTTCCTTGTGGATTTGGGTTCTATAATCCTTTTCAGACATTAATTGGACCACAATTCCTTTTCTAAAGTGATTGCCAAACCCTAAGGCCTAATCTATATTTTCTGCCGCACCTAGAGTCCTAATTCCTTGTTTTATGTTGAGTCCAAGCCCTAATCTGATTACTCTAGGGTTTGTGATGCATTTATATACAAAGCTTGGTTGTTGCCGCAGACAACCCACCCCCATATACATTCAAAAATCCATATTTTGCTGCAGAGAAGGGAAGACAAGGCCTTGCCGTGGCTTCCATTGGAGAAGGAGGAGTTCTTTCTTCTCTTGTTTCGTTTCTATGTTTAATTTAATTTGTTTTCCAATTATGTTGAACATGTGGAACTAATTTTGTTTTAGTTAGAGGTGGATTCAAAGCCATGGACATATGTTTGATATGAATCGATTACCTTAAGTTATTGTTTCATAAATTGTGAATGTGATTTACTTATCTGTTTTATGAAGAACTTGTTCTTGTGTGTTGATTAAGGAGGCTTACTTAGTTTACATACATGAATTTGATGCTAGGATATAAGGGAATTTCACCTAATCGTTAGGAACTTATATTCACAAGTAGTAAAGATTGCTAGTCACAATTGTGTTAAGTAAATCCTAGGCAAGAGTAACATGCGTATTCCATAGTTATGAATGCCTTGTCAATGTTTATGATTTCCATGGAGCTTAATGATCTTTAATATGTATCTCTATCATGCGTCTTCCATAGTTAGGGAACTTGATAAGAATAATTTGGTTATGATGCGTTATCCATTCAATTCAATGAACTTAGGGAAATCTGGGAATTAATTAGTGCAATACAATTAATTCGAAGCATTGTCATTCATGGTTTATCGAAAGAATAACTGGAAATCAATTCGTATGCATATGTTCATGTGTGGAGAAGAACCCTCTAACTAGTTTTCACCCCTGAATTCACCTTTATCTCTTTCAATTTACTTTGTTTGCCTAAATCTGCTTAGTTTTGCTTAAATCGTCCAAAAACCCCCTTAGTTCTTAATTGAGTCTTAGTTTGTAAATTCGTCCAAATCTGTCCCCTTTTAGTGTTTTGAGTTTAACTAGTCCAAAAGTCATCCAATTCACCCCTTAGAACCTGTTTTGAGTCTACTTAAGTTAGTTTTGCTGTTTTGAGTCTATTTAGCCTGTTTTGAGTCTCTAGTGTCTAGAATCTGCCTAGTTGAGTTTTATTTGTTGTTTTAAGTTTGTTTTGTGTTATTTGAGTCAAGTTAGGTTGTCTAGAGTTAAAATTCGTTCAGATTGATCACTAGTACTTGTTTTCATTGTCTAGAGTCCAGTTTAGTGTTTTAGAGTGTAATTTGTGTAGATTAGCATCCCTTCTAATCCCCGGCCTTAAACGATCCCTACTTTCATATACCACGTCGATAGGGTTTTAATTTGAGTGTCAAGTAATTCTCACGTCACTAGGTAAGGATAATGGGGTTAACAAAGAACATAGGCTAAACAAGGCTCAAATGGGGTTTAAACCTACAAAACATATGACAAAGGGGGTACGGCTGTTTGGCTATGGTGGTCACTACACAACTTCATCTTGATATGTGTTATGCAAATCAATGTCATGCTTTGAATGGAATGGGCATGAGTTCTAGTATTTGGAACTAAATGATGAAACGCCTTCTAAGTAGCAACCAAGCAAAGAATAATGAGATCATGCAACGACTTTAGAAAACAAAGAATCACAGATCAATAACTCTCCAAAAGAACGTTTTAGGCTCAAGTCTCACAGGGATGTAGCGTTAATTTGAGTTCCTTCCTTCAAGCATGTTACAAAAACTGATTTTTCCTTTATGATTGCATGTGAATTCATAAATTATAACCACAACCAAGCATAAACCAAAGAGTAAATCAAACTTTCATCCATGTTTATAACTCTATTTAACAGTCATGTAATTAAAAACCAAATCCTCATCATTGTGTTGGAAGGTACCTACAACACAAACACACAAAAACGACGCTAAAAACACCTTTTAAAACTGATTTTTTTTCAAATTTTCGTATTTTTACATCAAAGCACACAAAAACACTCCAAAACAGCTTAAAAACAGTGAGAAACAACCTTAGAAGTAATGGGTGATAAAATCTCACGAATTTACATCAAAAACACTTTGTTACCCCCCCCCCCCCCCAACACTTAAATCAAACATTGTCCACAATGTTTCAAGCATAAACTCACACAAAAACAAACAAACTAACAAACAAACACACTCAACATGGCAGAAAAGAAACAACAACAAAGAGAAGGGTTTAGGAACGCAAATCTGGAATTGGAGTGAGTCCTAGGTCCTCCTTTGTTGAATGCATGGGTTGCCTCCCAAGAAGCACTTGCTTTTACGTCGTGCAGTGATGCGATGTAAAACAGCACACAAAATTAAACCCTCTTTTTGACAATTGTAGTATATGTATAAGTAGGGATCATTCTAGACCGGGGATTAGGAGGGATTGCTAAAACACTTGAAACTGACTCAAAAACGTAAAAACAACACTAAACTAGACTCAAAGAATGCAAAACTAGACTCTAAAACACTAAAACAACTCAAAAGACTCAAAACAGCACAAAAACACTCAAAACTGCCTAAAAACACAAACTGGGCAGTTTTGGACTCTAAACACTACTTTGGACGAAAATAGATTTTAACTTGACTCAAAACACTCAAAAACACAAACTAAATCAATTTCTAACTAATATGACTCAACAAAGTAAAAGGGGATTGGGTTTTGACGAATTTGAAAACAAAACAAACAGATTGTAAACTAAAACAGATTTTGGACAAATTTGGTAAAACTTATGGATGATGGGCTAGCTAGAGGATTCTTCTCCACACATGACACACTTGCACATAAACCAATTTTCAGTTGTTCTTTCGATAAATCATGAAACTCAACACCCCAGGTTAATTAGGTCCGCTTAAATTAACCTTCAAGTTCTCCTTAAGTTATTGAATTGGATGGGAAAGCGCATACAACAATTCAAAGCATTCTCTAAAAGTCCTTTACGTGAACAGCACAATAAAGATACAATCACAGATCTTTATGCATCATGAGAACTATAAGTATTGACGAGGCATTCGTTACTATGATGAGCATGAAACTCCTGCCAAGAATTCATTTAACGCGATCGTTTATAAGCGACCTCCACTACTTGTGAATATAAGTTTTTAACTATTAGGTGAAACTCCCTTATATTCTAGCATCATATTCATGCATGCAAATTAAGTGTGCACTCTTAATAAACATACACAAATAAGTTATCAATCAAGCAGTTAAACAAATTGAATTCACAACTTATGAAATCACAACTGAAGGTAATCAATTCATATTGCAAGTATGTTCATGGCTTTGAATCTTCCCCTAGCCAAAAGGGATTTAGTTCCTCATAATCGCAGAACAAAGAATAACAAGTTTATACATTGAAAACAAAAGAAAGAAAACACCTAAACGCTCCAGCAATCCTAACTTGAATGGCAGGCACATCCAAGGGCTTTCCTCCTTCCTCTTTGCTGCGGCACAAGGGTTGTTGGTGAGTTTTTGGGATTATGAATGGTGTAGAAGGCTGGGTTTATGGCTAGGATGGATGTATGGTGCGGCAAGGAGTGTTTTTGGTCAGAAATTATGGAGAATGGTGAAGGATAGGTGCGGCTAGGGTTGGGGAAGGAATTCTGGCGAGACAGGTTGTGTGGATGGATGAAAAAGCTCTTTCGTGGCTGCAACCAGGAAGTTTATTTAAAGATTTTAGGGAAATTAAAACCCTAACTTATTTTGGTAATCAGAAATTAAGTCAAAAGCATCTAGAAAGAGGAAACAAAATCAGAAAACTAAGGGAAAGTGCCAGGGATGTGCGGCCAGGACTTTAAATTAAAAAGGAATGTGTTTTAATGCAAGGAAACAGGAAATAACCCTCTCCCTTGCACGGCAAGGAAGAGGAAAGGGGTAAGGAGGTGCGGCAAGGGTCCTTATGTGGTCTAAGTCCTTCAATTTGTGTCCTAGAATGCATAGGAAGCCTTCAAAGTTGCTGGAATTTGGAAACATTTAGGATAAGGAAAGGCAAACCAAAATAGGAAACCTTGGCTTAACTTTCCTACTTCAAGTAGGAATCCTTGTTTGAGTAGGAATCCTTATTCTTCTAGGAATCCATCTTCAATTAGGAATCCTTACATCTTCAAGTCTTCAATTTCGTCCATTCCTTTTGCTCCAAACATGTGATATCCATTCCAAGCCCAATTTTGCTCCAAAATGCATCTTCTTGCATATTTTGTCTTTAGGACCTAGAAACACACGAAAATGGCTTTAAACACTAAAATAACTAAGAAAACACAACATAAATGCACAAGAACAAGCCAACTAAGTCGCATAAATATGCTCCTATCAAATTCCCCCACACTTAGCTTTTGCTAGTCCTCGAGCAAAACAAACAAACAAAAGAAAACAAACGAAACAAAATAAACAAAACACAACCTACACCTTCCAACATTTGCCTCAGGGATTTCTAATACACATGACATGTTAAAAATCATCATTCCCATAGATTTTAGTCAATTTAACACTTGAGCATATACTTAATCACAGTCACCACTTACTAGTTCACATTTAACCAATTAAAACGATGTTTTGAATGTAGTAACATGCCTTAGAGAATTCACTCAATTCCTTACAAGATATGCACTCAATTCTCACACACATTTTCTGACTACACACCCTACACTAGGTATATGTGAGAAGATTGATGTAAACATGAAAACGAACACTCACATATTTATAGCAAAGAAAGCAATTTCTGGAGTTAATAAACATGTTTAGATATGATCTCATGAATGGAATGCTACTACTTAGATGCGAGAACCAGTGACACCATATGCTCATACCAATTCCAAACTCCACATATTGAAACACACAACACCCAAGATTGAAGTTAAAGGGTTGTAACGGGGCTTGGGGTGTTGGGTGAGAAAGAAAGGATATGGAAAACAAAGGTTCTTAAAGAAATAGCAAGCAAAGTAATGAAATCAACACTTAGAATTCACTTTAAATGCAGAAATCAACTTAAACACAAAAAGGGAAGATTTACACACTCAAGGGCCGAATTCAATGTTTTGGACCCTTTCTTCAACAAACAACACTTTAGAACTCTCTTTCACATACTTTTCAACTCTTTTTCATTCTTTTCACAACCTTTTCTTTTTCTTTCTATTTTTTCCACGAATTTTTCTTTTCTTTCTTTTTTTTTTTTTTTTTTTTTTTTCAAACCCGTGCCTTATTAAAGACTTTGGCACACACACACACAAAATCCCTTCCCCCACACTTGTTTTCTGCAAAAGGACAATCAAAAGGAATTCATTCTAATTCATGCTTCACTATCCTTTAAGAACAAGGGTATGGATGGTCCTAATCTAGGCTAGGTGAGGATCATGTGGTTCACAAAGAAAATGGGCTAAACAAGGCTCAAAGGGGGTTTAAACCTACAACACAAATGACAAAGGGGGTTCGGCTGTTTGGCTGTGGTGGTTCACTAATTAACTTCATCTTGATCGTGTGTTATGCAAATCAATGTCATGCTTTGAATGGAATGGGCATGAGTTCTAGTATTTGGAACTAAATGATAAAACGCCTTCTAAGTAGCAACCAAGCAAAGAATAATGAGATCATGCAACGACTTTAGAAAACAACAAATGCACAGATTATAACTCTCCAAAAGAACGTTTAAGGCTCAAGTCTCACAAGGTTGTAGCGTTAATTTGAGTTCCTTCCTTCAAGCATGTTACAAAAACTGATTTTATCCTTTATGATTGCATGTGAATTCATAAATTATAACCACAACCAAGCATAAACCTAAGAGTAAATCAAACTTTCATCCATGTTTATAACTCTCTTTAACAGTCATGCAATTAAAAACCAAATCCTTGGTGCAAAATATATAAGCACACAAATTAAACCCTCTTTTTATCAATTGTAGCAAAGTATGTAAGTAGGGATCGTTCTAGGCCGGGGATTAGGAGGGATTGCTAAACCACTTGAAAACTGACTCAAAAACTTAAAACAAAGGTAAAACACTAGATTAGACTCAAAGAATGCAAAACTATACTCTAAAACACTAAAACAAACCAAAAGACTCAAAACAGCAAACAAACACTCAAAACTGCCTTAAAAACACAAACTGGCTGTTTTGGACTCTAAACATAATTTTGGACGAAAATAAGTTTTAACTTGACTCAAAACACTCAAAAACACAAACTAAATTGATTTCTAACTAAATTGACACTTCAAAATAAAGGGGGAATTGGTTTTGACGAATTTGAAAACAAAACATAAACTTTGTAAAACAAAACAGATTGTAAAACGAAATTGGTTAAAGTGAATGGATGAAAGGCTAGCTAAGGGGTTCTTCTCCACACATGTCATACTTGCATACAAAACGATTTCTAATTGCAATTCAATAAACCACGGATTCTCAACACTCCAAGTTAATTAGGTCCGCTTAAATTAACTCTCAGATTTCCCTTATGTCAATGAATTGGATGGAAACTGCGCATCACAATCAAATTATTCTTCAAGAGTTCTCTATATGAAAGCGCATACTAGAGATACAATCAAAGATCATTACGTTCAATGGAAATCATAAGTATTGACGAGGCACTTGTAACTATGAAAGCGCATGATACTTATGCCAAGAATTTACTTAACACAATTGAGATCATCAACCTTTACTACTTGTGAATATAAAGTTGTAACGATTAGGTGGAACTTCCTTATATCCTAGCATTAGATTTATGCATGCAAACTAAGTTGGCCACCTCAATCAACACACACAAATCAGTTTTAATATGAACAGATAAGTAAATTGAATTCACAACTTATGAAACGCAATTAGAGGTAATCAAGTCATATAGCAAGCATAAACATGGTTTCGAATCACCCCCTAGCCAAGGGGGTTTAGTTCCTCATACGTACAAAACAAAGAGTATTGAATTTAAACATTGAAATCAAAGGAAAGGAAACACCTAAAACTTCCAGCAATTCAAACTTGAATGGCATGCACGTCCCAGGGCTCCTTCTCCTCCTCTTTGCTGCGGCACAAGGTCTTGGGACAGGTTTAGGGGGTTATGAATGGTGTAGAAGGCTGGGTTAATGGCTAGGATGGATGTATGGTGCGGCAGAGAGTGAATTAGGTCAGAAACTATGGAGAATGGTGAAGGATGGGTGCGGCAGAGAGTGGTGGATGATTTCTGGCGTGAATGATGTATATGGAGGGTGTGTACACGGCAAAGGGTGGAGAAATATATATATAGGCTCCAAAAACCCTAGGTGAATCAGATTAGGACTTCTAGAAAGCCAAATCCATCCAGAAATAGGTTTAAAACAATCAGATTTCTAATGGGAAAAGGCCTAAGGTGCGGCAGGTTTGGATAAGGGCAGGGAATGCCTTGCAAGGCAAGGAAAAAGGATTCTAGAAGGGAAGGAGACGCCAGATTTTCAGGGTTCTACAAGGAATGTGTTTTGTGGCAGATTTTGAGGTTTCTAGAAGGATTTGGGGCGCCACTTTTATAGGACAAGGGATAGGACTTCTAGAAATCAGGTTTTAAGTCCCCTAAACTGAAGAAAACAGGTTAGGATAAGATTAGGATAAGATTGGATAAGGTAAGGTAAGATAGGATAAGGATTGGATAAGATAAGATAAGATAAGGTTGTTTTGGATAATGTTTTGGATAATTCTCCTTCTTTTGAGCTGATTCCTTATCTTCAATGATTTGAATTTATTTCTCCAACCTTGAAACATATTCCTAACTCCATTTGGACTCCAAATTCGTCCATCCTCTTGGCTCCAAGCATATGATATCCATTCCAAGCTCAAATGTGCTCCAAAAACCTCCAAAATGCATCCTTTTGCATACTTGCCCTTAGAACCTGAAAATACATCAAACTAGCTTAAAAGACTACTTTAACCAAGGAAAAACAACATAAATGCACAAGAACAAGCTAACTAAGGTGCATAAATATGCCCTTATCAATCCTCATCATTGTGTTGGAAGGTATCTAAGACACAAACAACACACAAAAACAACTCTTTTTGGGTTTTTCTAAGCAATTTGCTCAAATTTTTATGAGATTTTCGGATTTTTAAGGCAAAACACACTAAAACACTCCAAAACAGCTTAAAAACACTTAAAAACAGCAAGGAACAACTTTTGAAGCAATGGGTGATAAAACCCCACGAATTTCATCAAAAACACTTTGTTACCCCCCCACACTTAAATCAAACATTGTCCTCAATGTTTCAAGCATAAACTCACACAAAAAACAAACAAACAAACAACAACAAATAAACAATTAAACAAGGCAGAATTGAAACAACAACAAAGAGAAGGGTTTAGGAACGCAAATCTGGAATTGGAGTGATTCCTAGGTCTTCCTTTGTTGAATACATGGGTTGCCTCCCAAGAAGCGCTTGCTTTAACGTCTTGCAGCCGGACGAAGAACTCATTCACTCCCCATTGGAGCCCACGGCCTGCAGGGGAACCTCCTCCACTACATGCTCAACAAAGTTCTCATAGTAGGGCTTCAATCGATGTCCATTCACCTTGAATTCTTGTCCAGTTTTCAAACTTTGTATTTGGACTGCACCATGCACAAAAACATTAGTAATAACAAATGGACCAACCCATTTAGAACGTAGCTTACCAGGGAATAAACGAAGACGGGAGTTAAATAGCAACACTTTCTGCCCAATTGAGAATGTTTTGCCTCGAATCATCTTATCATGGAATGCCTTGGTCTTCTCTTTGTAAATTCGAGCATTCTCATAAGCATCATGCCTAATCTCTTCAAGTTCATTCAATTGCAGCTTTCTGTGATTTCCAGCAATGTCCACATCCATATTGAAGGTCTTGACCGCCCAATGTGCCTTGTGCTCAAGCTCCACGGGTAAATGGCATGGCTTGCCATAGATGAGCCGAAATGGGGACATGCCAATGGGCGTTTTGTAAGCCGTTCGATATGCCCACAGTGCATCCTCCAAACGCAAGCTCCAATCCTTTCTAGTTGGCCCAACGGTCTTCTCTAAAATCTGCTTGATCTCCCTATTCGAGACCTCGGCCTGGCCACTTGTTTGGGGGTGATAAGGTGTTGAAACCTTATGTGTCACATTGTACTTCTTGAGTAGTGCCTCAATGGTGCGATTGCAAAAATGAGACCCACCATCACTTATAAGTACTCTCGGCATCCCAAATCTGGAAAAAATGTTAGATTTCACAAAACCCCAAACGTCAAAAATTTCAACAACAAGAATTGGAGTCTGCGGCATTTGGTCTCTTTGGCCTAAATTTCCTGTCCTTTGGCAGCGATCACATGTTATGCAAAAAGTTCGAGCATCTCTAAACAAAGTAGGCCAATAAAATTCACATTCAAGAACCTTAAGGGCAGTGCGCTGTGTGCCAAAGTGTCCACCACATGCATATGTATGGCAAAAGCTTAGAATTGGGTTAAACTCAGATTCATGAACACATCTACGCACGATTTGATCAGGGCAAAATTTCCACAAATATGGGTCTTCCCAAACATAAAAACGTGCATCCTTTTTAAGTTTATCACGTTGGGACTTGCTTAGTGTGTTTGGAATCCGCTTAGACACCAAATAGTTGACCAAATCAGCATACCAAGGTATACTTACCTCAATGGACAGTAGTTGCTCATCCGGAAACGTTTCTGAAATGGGAATGGACTCCTCTTCACGCACCATCCGACTTAGGTGGTCAACCACCACGTTTTCACATCCTTTCTTGTCCCTTATTTCAATGTCGAACTCTTGAAGTAAAAGCATCCGGCGAATGAGTCTTGGTTTAGCTTCCTTTTTGGTGAACAAGTACTTCAAGGCTACATGATCAGTGAAAACAATGACTTTAGTGCCAATTAAATAAGATCGAAACTTATCTAATGCAAATACAACAGCCAAGAGTTCTTTTTCAGTTGTGGAATAGTTCAATTGGGCATCATTTAAGGTGCGTGAAGCATAATAAATGACATGTGGCTGCTTGTTTTTCCTTTGGCCCAAAACAGCTCCAAGTGCATAATCTGATGCATCACACATGAGCTCGAAGGGAATGCTCCAATCTGGTGGAGTGATGATTGGTGCCGTGGTCAGTAAGGCCTTGAGATGGTTGAATGCTTTCTCACACGCCTCGTTAAATTCAAACGACACTTCCTTTTGTAGGAGACGGCATAGGGGCTGTGCAATCTTGGAAAAATCCTTGATAAATCGTCTATAGAATCCTGCATGACCAAGAAAAGAACGAACCTCTCTAAACGAAGTAGGAGAGGGTAAGTAGCGTACTGATAGGGGCATATTTATGCACCTTAGTTAGCTTGTCCTTGTGCATTTATATTGTTTTTCCTTAGTTAAAGTAGTCTTTTAAGCTAGTTTGATGTATTTTCAGGTTCTAAGGGCAAGTATGCAAAAAGAAGCAATTTGGAGCATTCTAGAGCATTTTTGGGCCAAGATTGGGTAGTGCAAGCATGGAGGCAAGTTGATGGACGAAATTGAAGATATAAAGGCTTGAAATCAGCTAAGAAGATGGAAGAAAGAAGTCAAAGATAAAGAAGATAAGGAATCAGCTCAAAAGAAGGAGAATTATCCAAAACATTATCCAAAACAACCTTATCTTATCTTATCTTATCCAAACCTTATCTTATCTTATCCAATCTTATCCTAATCTTATCCTAACCTGTTTTCTTCAGTTTAGGGGACTTAAAACCTGATTTCTAGAAGTCTTATCCCTTGTCCTATAAAAGTGGCGCCCCAAATCCCTCTAGAAGCCCCAAAATCTGCCACAAAACACATTCCTTCTAGAACCCTGAAAATCTGGCGCCCCCTTCCCTTCTAGAATCCTTTTTCCTTGCCTTGCAAGGCATTCCCTGCCCTTATCCTGTTGTGCCGCACCTCTCAGGCCTTTTCCCTCTTGGATTCTGATTGTTAGGCCCTTTTCCTTGTGGATTTGGGTTCTACAAATCCTTTTTAGAAATTAATTGGACCACAATGCTTTTTCCAAATTAATTGCCGCACCTAGGGCCCTAATTCCTTGTGCAATGCTGAGTCCAAGCCCTAATCTGATTACCTTAGGGTTTGTGGTGCCTATATAAACAAGTTTAGAGGGTTGCCGCAGGTTACACCACCTCCATACACACCATTCTCGCCAGAAACTCTTCACCACTCTCTGCCGCACCCTTCCTTCACCATTCTCTATAGTTTCTGACCTAATTCACTCCCTGCCGCACCATACATCCATCCTAGCCAATAACCCAGCCTTCTACACCATTCATAACCCCCCAAAACCTGTCCCAAGACCTTGTGCCGCAGCAAAGAGGAGGAGAAGGAGCCCTGGGACGTGCATGCCATTCAAGTTTGAATTGCTGGAAGTTTTAGGTGTTTTCTTTCCTTTGATTTCAATGTTTAAATTCAATACTCTTTGTTCTGTACGTGATGTGAAAATTAACTTGACACACAAATTAAACCCTCTTCTTGACAGTTGTAGTATATGTATAAGTAGGGATCGTTCTGGACCGGGGATTAGGAGGGATTGCTAAACACTTGAAACTGACTCAAAAACGTAAAAACAAAGTTTAAAACACTAAACTAGACTCAAAGAATGCAAGACTAAATTCTAAAACACTAAAACAACTCAAAAGACTCAAAACTGCCTAAAAACACAAACTGGGCAGTTTTGAACTCTAAACACTACTTTGGACGAAAATAGATTTTAACTTGACTCAAGACACTTAAAAACACAAATCAAAACAGATTTTAACTATTCTAACACTTCAAAATAAAGGGGGATTTGTTTTTGAACGAATTTAAACTTAAACAAACAAAATTGTAAAGACAACTTAAAAAGGCACGAAATTGGTGATTTAAATGGGTGAATGGCTAGTTAGAAGGATCCTTATCCACACATAAACATATGCATACAACTTGATTCCCAGTTACTCTTTCGATAAACCATGAATGACAATGTTCCGAATTAATTGTATTGAACTAATCAATTCCCAGATTTCCCTAGATTCATTGAATTGAATGGATAACGCATCACAACCAAATTATTCTTTCTCAAACTCCCTAACTATGGAATACGCATGATAGAGACATTCAACAAAGATCATTAAGTTCAATGGAAATCATGAACATTGACAAGGCATTCATAACTATGGAAGACGCATGTTAATCCAGCCTAGGGTTTACTTAACATGATTGTGACTAGCAACCTTTACTACTTGTGAATATAAGTTCATAACGATTAGGTGAAATTCCCTTATATCCTAGCATCAAATTTATGCATGCAAATCAAGTGTCGACCCCCAACCCACATACATAAACAAGTTCTTAATAAGCACAGAAAAGTAAACCACATTCATAATTCATGAAATCGTAACTGGAGTGAATCAAATCATAAGAAACATATATTCATGGCTTCAAATTCCCCCTCTAACTAATAGGGGTTTAGTTCCTCATGATAGCAATTAAACAAAGAAAACTGAATTGAAACATTAAAAACAAAGATAGACAACACCTAAGAACGCTCCAGCAATAGTCACGACTTAGAGTGGCACCTTCTCCTTCCTTCCTTGAATAGCTGCGGCACAAGAGGGGTTTTCTAGGTTTGTGTGGATGATATGGCACGGCAGGGAGTGGTGGATGATTTCTGGCGTGAATGGTTGTGTGTGGAGGGTGGTGTGCACGGCAAAGGATTGATTAGTATATATATAGGCACCAAAACCCTAGGTGAATCAGATTGGGACTTCTAGAAAGCCAAATCCATTCAGAAATAGGCTCAAAACAATCAGATTTCCAATGGGAAAGGGCCTAAGGTGCGGCACAATAGGATAAGGAGGGATAAGGCTTCTAGAAAGCCTTGCAAGGCAAGGAAATCAGGTTTTCTGGAAAGCTAGGTGCGGCAAGGCTTAGGGTTTCTAGAAACTTAATTTAAATGTCCCCCAATCAGAAAATAAACCCTCATTGTACCAGGAATTAAATTAGAAAAGGATTAGGATAGGATAAGGTTTGTTAAGATAAGATAAGGATTGGATAAGATAAGATAAGATAAGGTTGTTTGGATAATGTTTTGGATAATCCTCCTTCTTTTGAGCTGATTCCTTATCTTCAATGATTTGCATTTATTTCTCCAACCTTGAAACATATTCCCAACTCCATTTAAACTCCAAATTCGTCCATCTTCATGCCCATTGCTTGTGCTATCCATTCCAAGCCCAGATTTGCTCTAAAATGCTCCAAAATGCATCTTTTTGCCAATTTTGCTTCTTGGACCTAAAAACACACGAAAATGACTTTAAACACCATACTAAGCAACAAATAGCTAAGCAAATGCAAGGAAACACACTAACTAAGTAGCATAAATATGCTCCTATCAAATTCCCCCACACTTAGCTTTTGCTAGTCCTCAAGCAAAACAAAACAAACAAACGTAACCTAAACCTTCCAACATTCACCTCAGGGATCTTCAATGATACATAACATGCCAAAGATCATTACTCCCACAGATTTTAGTTATCCCTACCCTTGAGCACATACTTAATCAAAGTTACCACACATTAGCTCGCATTTAATCAATTAAAACAACATTTTGAATGTAGTAACATGCCTTAGAGAATCCCTCAATTCCTTACTAGATATGCACTCAATCACACAGATTTTCTGACTACCCTCCCTACACTAGTTATATGTGAGAAGATTGATGTAAATATGAAAACTAATACTCACATATGTATCAACAAAGAAAAGTAATTTCTGGAATGCATGTATAGATATGATCTCATGAATAGAATGCTACTACTTAGATGCGAGAACCAGGGACACCATATGCTCATACCAATCCCAAACTCCACATATTGAAACACATAACACTCAAGATTGAAGTATAGGGTTATAACGGGGCTAGGGGGTATTGGCTAACAAAGAAAGGTAAGGAAAACAAACGTTCTTAAAGCAATAGCAAGCAAAGCAATGAATATGACACTTAGAACTCCCTTTCTTGAATGCAGCCGCACACTTTGAACACAAAGGGGAAGAAAACACATACTTAGGGCCAAATTCAACGTTTTGGACCCCTTCTTCAACAATCAACACTTTTCATACTTTTTCACAACTTTTCTTTTTTCTTTTCTTTTTCACACGAATTTTCTTCTTTTCTGTTTTTTTTTTTTCTTTTTCTACCCGTGCCCTTGTTTGTCTTGTTGGCACACAATCAGACACATAAATCCCTTCCCCCACACTTGTTTTGCCGCCCAAATAACGAACAAAGGGAATTCATTCTTAGGTCATGCTTAGCTACGCCTTAAGAACAAGGGTAAGGATGGTCCTAATCTAGGCTAGGTAAGGATAATGTGGGTAAACAAAGAACATAGGCTAAACAAGGCTCAAATGGGTTAAACCTACAATTCATATGCAAAGGGTTAGGCTTTTTGGCTCTGGTTTTAAACTAAACAACTTCATCTTGTTTATGTGTTATGCTAATCAATTTCATGCTTTGAATGAAACAGGTATGAGTTCTAGTATTTGGAACTAAATGATGAAACGCCTTCTAAGTAGCAACCAAGCAAAGAATAATGAGATCATGCAACGACTTTAGAAAACAAAGAATGCACAGATTTTTAACTCTCCAAAGAACGTTTTAAGCTCAAGTCTCTCAGGGTTGTAGCGTTAGTTTGAGTTACTTCCTTCAAGCATGTTACAAAAACTGATTTTATCCTTTTTGTGATTACATGTGAATTCATGAATGTCAACTACAACCAAGCATAAACCAAAGAGTATATCAAACGTCAATCCAAGTTTGTAACTTTCTTTAACAGTTATGCAATTAAAAACCAAATCCTCATCATTGTGTTGGAAGGTACCCTAAGACACAAACAAACACACAAAAACAACTCTTTTTGGGTTTTTCAAAACAATTTTTCAAATTTTTATGGTATTTTCGGATTTTCTTTTCAAAGCACACTAAAAGACTCCAAAACAGCTTAAAAACACTTAAAAACACTGAAAACAACATTCAAAGTGATAGGTGATAAAAACCCACGAATTTCATGCAAAAAAAACACTTTGTTACCCCCCCACACTTAAACCAAACATTGTCCTCAATGTTTCAAACATATACTCACAGAAAGCAAACAGCAATCAACACAACTAACTAACATAACAAAATGGCAAAGGAAAAGCAATAAAGAGTAGGGTTTAGAAACGCAAATCTGGTTTTGGAGCCGGAGAGTTCCTAGGTCGTCTTTATTTGCATGGGTTGCCTCTCAAGAAGCGCTTGCTTTAACGTCTTCCAGCCGGACGAACCTTCCCTCTATTCTTCAATGAGGCCTACGGCATTAAAGGATATGTCCTCCGTAATGTGCTCTTCAAAGTGCTCATAATATGGCTTCAACCGATGTCCATTCACTTTGAATTCTTGTTGCGTTTTTAAACTTTGAATTTGGACTGCACCATGAGGAAAAACATTAGTAACCACAAAAGGACCAATCCACTTAGAACGCAACTTACCTGGAAATAGACGAAGGCGAGAATTGAAAAGTAACACTTTCTGCCCTATAGAGAACAGCTTGCTACGAATCATCTTGTCATGGAATGCCTTTGTTTTCTCCTTGTAGATCCGTGCATTCTCATAAGCTTCATTCCTAATTTCTTCTAGCTCATTCAATTGAAGCTTTCTATGAAGACCTGCGGCATCAATGTCCATGTTGAATGTTTTGACAGCCCAATGTGCACGATGTTCTAACTCGACGGGAAGATGACATGGTTTCCCACAGACTAGCCGAAATGGGGACATTCCAATTGGGGTTTTATAGGCAGTGCGATATGCCCACAATGCATCATTCAAACGCAAGCTCCAATCCTTCCGAGTTGGCCCTACAGTTTTCTCCAAAATCTGCTTGATTTCTCTATTTGAAACCTCGGCTTGCCCACTGGTTTGAGGGTGATAAGGTGTTGAAACCTTATGCGTGACATTATACTTCTTGAGCAGCGCCTCAATGGTTCGATTGCAAAAATGGGAACCCCCATCACTGATTAGGACTCTTGGCATTCCAAATCTAGCAAATATGTTAGTTCTAACAAAATCTGCAACCACTTTAGAATCATTAGTGCGGGTGGCTTTTGCTTCCACCCATTTCGACACATAATCCACAGCAAGCAAAATATAAAGGAAACCATGTGAGGAAGGAAAAGGACCCATGAAATCAATACCCCAAACATCAAAGATTTCAACACTAAATATGGGGTGTTGCGGCATTTGTTGTTTAGGACCTATATTGCCCGTTCTTTGACATCTATCACAAGTCATACAAAAAGTTCTAGCATCTCTAAAGATAGTAGGCCAATAAAATCCACATTCTAAAACTTTATGTGCTGTTCTTTGCGTACCAAAGTGACCTCCACATGCATAGGTGTGACAAAAAGTTAAAATTGAATTAAACTCAGAATCATGCACACACCTACGTAGAACCTGATCAGGGCAATATTTCCACAAGTATGGGTCATCCCAAACATAAGAACGTGCATCCTTTTTAAGTTTATCACTTTGGTGCTTGTTTAGTTCTCTTGGAATGTGTTTAGACACCAAATAATTTACTACATCGGCATACCATGGCTCACTTACCTTGATGGACAGCAGCTGCTCATCTGGGAATGTCTCTTGGATAGGCACGGCATCCTCCTCCTGCACCATACGGCTCAAGTGATCAGCCACCACGTTTTCACTCCCCTTCTTGTCCCGGATTTCAATATCGAATTCTTGGAGAAGAAGCATCCAGCGAATGAGTCTTGGTTTGGCCTCTTTCTTGGTGAACAAATACTTCAAAGCTGCATGGTCAGTGTAAATAATAACTTTAGTACCAAGTAAATAAGAACGAAACTTATCTAAAGCAAACACAACAGCAAGAAGTTCTTTTTCAGTGGTAGAGTAATTCAATTGTGCATCATTCAAGGTCCGAGATGCATAATAGATGACATGGGGCTTCTTGTCCTTCCTTTGTCCCAAAACAGCTCCTAATGCATAATCCGAAGCATCACACATAAGCTCAAAAGGAAGGCTCCAATCTGGTGGGACTATGATGGGGGCCGAAGTTAGCATCTCTTTGAGGTGTTTGAATGCCTTCTCACATTCCTCGTTGAAGTCAAAAGCCACATCTTTCTGGAGGAGACGGCAAAGAGGGTTTGAAATCTTTGAAAAGTCCTTGATGAATCGCCTATAGAATCCTGCATGTCCAAGAAAAGAACGAACCTCTCTAACCGAAGTAGGAGAGGGTAAGTAGCGTACAAGATCTATTTTTGATTTATCAACCTCAATTCCCCTTTCTGAAATGATATGACCTAAAACTATGCCTTGTTTTACCATAAAGTGACATTTTTCCCAATTCAAAACAAGGTTAGTTTCAATGCAATTTTTTAGAATCAAAGTGAGATTATCTAAGCACCCATCAAACGAATCCCCAAAAACACTAAAATCATCCATGAATACCTCAATAATTTTCTCCACAAAATCTGAAAAGATACTTACCATGCATCTTTGAAAGGTGGCAGGTGCATTGCATAACCCGAATGGCATGCGACGATAGGCAAAGGTACCAAAGGGGCACGTGAAAGTGGTCTTTTCTTGGTCATCCGGAGCTATAACAATCTGATTATATCCAGAGTACCCATCAAGAAAACAATAAAAAGAATGACCGGCTAACCTTTCAAGCATTTGATCAATGAATGGCAAAGGGAAGTGGTCCTTCCTCGTGGTGGCGTTTAGCTTCCTATAGTCAATGCACACTCTCCAACCTGTTTGGATACGTGTGGGCACAAGTTCATTCTCGGCATTCTTCACCACAGTGACTCCGGATTTCTTTGGAACACATTGCACCGGTGAAACCCAACGGCTATCTGAGATTGGATAAATTACTCCACAATCAAGAAGCTTTATAATTTCCTTCTTCACAACTTCCATCATTGGAGGGTTGAGTTGGCGTTGAGCCTCTCGAGTTGGTTTAGCCCCCTCCTCTAGAAGTATGCGATGCATGCATGTTGTAGGGCTAATCCCCCTAATATCGGCCAATGTCCATCCAATGGCTGTTTTGTGCTCTTTCAACACCTGAATTAACTTTCCTTCCTCTGTTGCCGTGAGTGTGGAGGATACAATGACGGGCAATGTCTCGTTATCTCCCAAAAAGACGTACTTAAAATGATCCGGCAATGGTTTAAGCTCAAGTACGGGTGCCTGAATCACTGAGGGTAACAACTTGTTAGTAGAAATTGGAATTGAAATTGGTTTTGAAGGCTTACCATGGTGCTGAGGTAGTGACTCTAGGGCAGCCACCATCTCGGCCTCTTCTTCACTTATAGGCACGGCAATATTGGGTTTTTGCCCAATTCCTTGTGCAATTGTTGATTCAAGGGGATCCCTCTCCAAGGAATCAAGGTAATCCTGCGCCAATTCATCGAATATATCAATAGCAAAACAAGAATGATTTTCTTTAGGAAATTTAATAGTTTCAGCAAGATTGAAATCAATAACTTCCCCATCAAATTCCATTGTCAACGTCCCTTTGAACACATCGATCTTGGTGCGGGCTGTTTTCATGAAAGGTCTCCCAAGGAGGATCGGCAAAGGGGTAGAATGGGGTGTATCCTCCATGTCCAGCACATAAAAATCCGCTGGAAAAATCAGATTTCCAACCTGCACCAAAACATCTTCCAAAACTCCTTTTGGATATGCATTAGAACGATCGGCTAATTGGATAATAACACCATCATTTTTAAGCTCTCCTAAATTCATAGATGCATAAACAAAATATGGCATGACATTTATAGATGCACCTAAGTCTAACATGGCAGATTCAAAACGAGTATTTCCAATAACACAAGGAATTGTAAAACTACCCGGATCTTTGCATTTAGGGGGTAATTTCCTTTGTAAAACAGCAGAGACATTCTCACTTACTTGAACCACTTCTTTGTTAGAAATCCTTCTTCTTGTTGTACAAAGCTCTTTCAAAAACTTAGCATACCTTGGGACTTGCTTTATTGCATCAAGGAGTGGGATATTGACTTGAACTTTCCGGAATGTCTCTAGAATGTCTTTTTCAGCATCCTCTTTCTTTGATTGCCGCAACCTGCCAGGAAAGGGCACAATTAGTGGAGTAGAGCTTGAAGAATTCATATTGGGACTTACCTTGATGGTTGAGGACGGTTTAGAAGTGGGGATTGGCTGCGGCAAGGATTGTGCATTCCTTGCCGTGGGTTTGGGTGCTTCATCCTCCTCCAATTGCAGCTTCTTGTCCTCTTCTTGACTTGATCTAGATGGTTGTGAATCAGTTCCAACCTGCTTACCACTTCTCAACGTGATTGCTTGGGCAGTTTCAAATCCTCCCTTAGGATTAACAACGGTTGAACTAGGCAACCTGCCTTGTTCTCGGAATTGGCCCATGAATTCAGCCATTTGACCCATTTGTTTCTTCAATTCATCCACCTCTTTAGCTTGATTTTTTATGCTCTGCATGTCCTGCGTCAAAGAGGTTAGTACTTGAAGAATTTTATCATTATTTAACGACGAACCTGAATTGGTTTGGGCCGAAGTTGGGTGAGGTTGTGGGGCTGCATACGGCCTTGGAAACATCCCAGGGGGCTGTCTAAATCCGCTTTGTGGCTGTGCTTGCTGAGAATCCCTCCATTTGAAGTTTGGATGATCTCTCCATCCCGGATTGTATGTGTTTGAGTATGGGTCGTGTCTTTGTTGGGTTTGGCCTTGGAAACCCACGGCTTGGGCAGTTTCCCACCCCCCATTCTCAATTAATTGAGGGCATTGATCGTTGAGATGTCCCTGCATAGAACACACTCCACATATGGCCAGCCCTTGTGCTTTGTTTCCATCCACAACCTGTGACAAAAGAAGAGTGAGATTAGCCATTTGAGATTGTAATTCTGAAATTGCATTTACCTCATTCACTTGTTGTTGCCGTGGCCCTTCTCTCTGTCCAACTCCTTCGTATTGTTGCGCATTCAAGGCTCGATTTGCAATTAGAGTCTTGGCAGCCACGGGTGTTTTGTCAACCAAAGCTCCTCCCGCTGAAGCATCAAGCATTTGTCTCTCAATGGGGAGAAGTCCTTCATAGAAATATTGGAGGAGAAGCTCTTCCTTCATTTGATGTTGTGGACAAGAAGCAACAAGCGCCTTGAACCGCTCATAATAGGCTGGAAACGATTCCCCTTGGGTTTGTTGAATGCCACTTATCTTTTTCCTCAAGAGAATGACTCTTGAAGTTGGGAAAAATTTCTCTAAGAATGCGCGCTTCATGCTTTCCCATGAAGTAACGGTTCCAGGTGCTAGTTCGTAGAGCCAATCCTTAGCCTTTTCCAAAAGAGAGAATGGAAAGGCTTTCATCTTCAATATACTTCCATCAACATTGACAGGGGTCATGCTTGAACAAACCACTTCAAATTCCTTCAAGTGCTTGTTCGGATCTTCCATGGACAACCCGTGGAATTTGGAGATGTGGTGCAACAAGCTAGACTTCAATTCAAACTCATCAGTCTTGCCTTGAGCCGCCCTAGGATATTGAATGCATAAAGGGGTCGCATTGTCCAATCCCGAGGCTGAAAGTTCTTTGATTGTTCGGTTATCTGCAGCCATGTCGTGCTCCTCTTCCAAATCCTCTTCAATTTCAACTTCAGATTCGGAATTAGAACTTGAACTAAGTAGATCAGGTTCTGGGTGCTTCCTCTTCCTTCTCAAATCTCGTTCAAAATCGTCGTTAAACTCCAAGATATGTGCGTGAACGGGTTGAGAACTTCGAGTCATACACTAGTACCTAAAACAAAGAAAACAAAACAAATCAGAAAACTAAGCAAAACAGAAACAAAAACAAGTTAAAATACACGGCAGAAACTAGGGAGATTAGCAAGTTTGCTAATCCCCGGCAACGGCGCCAAAATTTGATGTGAAAATTAACTTGACACACAAATTAAACCCTCTTCTTGACAGTTGTAGTATATGTATAAGTAGGGATCGTTCTGGACCGGGGATTAGGAGGGATTGCTAAACACTTGAAACTGACTCAAAAACGTAAAAACAAAGTTTAAAACACTAAACTAGACTCAAAGAATGCAAGACTAAATTCTAAAACACTAAAACAACTCAAAAGACTCAAAACTGCCTAAAAACACAAACTGGGCAGTTTTGAACTCTAAACACTACTTTGGACGAAAATAGATTTTAACTTGACTCAAGACACTTAAAAACACAAATCAAAACAGATTTTAACTATTCTAACACTTCAAAATAAAGGGGGATTTGTTTTTGAACGAATTTAAACTTAAACAAACAAAATTGTAAAGACAACTTAAAAAGGCACGAAATTGGTGATTTAAATGGGTGAATGGCTAGTTAGAAGGATCCTTATCCACACATAAACATATGCATACAACTTGATTCCCAGTTACTCTTTCGATAAACCATGAATGACAATGTTCCGAATTAATTGTATTGAACTAATCAATTCCCAGATTTCCCTAGATTCATTGAATTGAATGGATAACGCATCACAACCAAATTATTCTTTCTCAAACTCCCTAACTATGGAATACGCATGATAGAGACATTCAACAAAGATCATTAAGTTCAATGGAAATCATGAACATTGACAAGGCATTCATAACTATGGAAGACGCATGTTAATCCAGCCTAGGGTTTACTTAACATGATTGTGACTAGCAACCTTTACTACTTGTGAATATAAGTTCATAACGATTAGGTGAAATTCCCTTATATCCTAGCATCAAATTTATGCATGCAAATCAAGTGTCGACCCCCAACCCACATACATAAACAAGTTCTTAATAAGCACAGAAAAGTAAACCACATTCATAATTCATGAAATCGTAACTGGAGTGAATCAAATCATAAGAAACATATATTCATGGCTTCAAATTCCCCCTCTAACTAATAGGGGTTTAGTTCCTCATGATAGCAATTAAACAAAGAAAACTGAATTGAAACATTAAAAACAAAGATAGACAACACCTAAGAACGCTCCAGCAATAGTCACGACTTAGAGTGGCACCTTCTCCTTCCTTCCTTGAATAGCTGCGGCACAAGAGGGGTTTTCTAGGTTTGTGTGGATGATATGGCACGGCAGGGAGTGGTGGATGATTTCTGGCGTGAATGGTTGTGTGTGGAGGGTGGTGTGCACGGCAAAGGATTGATTAGTATATATATAGGCACCAAAACCCTAGGTGAATCAGATTGGGACTTCTAGAAAGCCAAATCCATTCAGAAATAGGCTCAAAACAATCAGATTTCCAATGGGAAAGGGCCTAAGGTGCGGCACAATAGGATAAGGAGGGATAAGGCTTCTAGAAAGCCTTGCAAGGCAAGGAAATCAGGTTTTCTGGAAAGCTAGGTGCGGCAAGGCTTAGGGTTTCTAGAAACTTAATTCAAATGTCCCCCAATCAGAAAATAAACCCTCATTGTACCAGGAATTAAATTAGAAAAGGATTAGGATAGGATAAGGTTTGTTAAGATAAGATAAGGATTGGATAAGATAAGATAAGATAAGGTTGTTTGGATAATGTTTTGGATAATCCTCCTTCTTTTGAGCTGATTCCTTATCTTCAATGATTTGCATTTATTTCTCCAACCTTGAAACATATTCCCAACTCCATTTAAACTCCAAATTCGTCCATCTTCATGCCCATTGCTTGTGCTATCCATTCCAAGCCCAGATTTGCTCTAAAATGCTCCAAAATGCATCTTTTTGCCAATTTTGCTTCTTGGACCTAAAAACACACGAAAATGACTTTAAACACCATACTAAGCAACAAATAGCTAAGCAAATGCAAGGAAACACACTAACTAAGTAGCATAAATATGCTCCTATCAGTACGTATGAGGAACTAAACTCCCCTTGGCTAGGGGGGGATTCGAAACCATGTTTATGCTTGCTATATGACTTGATTACCTCTAATTGCGTTTCATAAGTTGTGAATTCAATTTACTTATTTATTTGAATTAAACTGATTTGTGTGTGTTGGTTGAGAGTGCACGCTTAATTGTCATGCATAAATCTAATGCTAGGATATAAGGAAGTTTCACCTAATCGTTACAACTTTATATTCACAAGTAGTAAAGGTTGATGATCTCAATTGTGTTAAGTAAATTCTTGGCATAAGTATCATGCGCTTTCATAGTTACAAGTGCCTCGTCAATACTTATGATTTCCATTGAACGTAATGATCTTTGATTGTATCTCTAGTATGCGCTTTCATATAGAGAACTCTTGAAGAATAATTTGATTGTGATGCGCAGTTTCCATCCAATTCATTGACATAAGGGAAAAATCTGAGAGTTAATTTAAGCGGACCTAATTAACTTGGAGTGTTGAGAATTCGTGGTTTATTGAATTGCAATTAGAAATCGTTTTGTATGCAAGTATGACATGTGTGGAGAAGAACCCCTTAGCTAGCCTTCCATCCATTAATTTAAACCAATTTCGTTTTACAATCTGTTTTGTTTTACAAAGTTTATGTTTTGTTTTCAATTTCGTCAAAACCAATTCCCCCTTTATTTTGAGATGTCAAGTCAGTTAGAAATCAATTTATTTTCGTGTTTTTAAGTGTCTTGAGTCATGTTATAAACTGTTTTTGTCCAAATTCTTCCCTAGTGCTCAAAACTGCCCAGAAAGTGGTTTTAAGGCAGTTTTGAGTGTTTGTTTGCTGTTTTGAGTCTTTTGGTTTGTTTTAGTGTTTTAGAGTATAGTTTTGCATTCTTTGAGTCTAATTTAGTGTTTTAACGTTGTTTTAAGTTTTTGAGTCAGTTTTCAAGTGGTTTAGCAATCCCTCCTAATCCCCGGCCTAGAACGATCCCTGCTTACATACTTTGCTACGATTGATAAAAAGAGGGTTTAATTTGTGTGCTTATATATTTTGCATCACGTACAAGATCTATTTTAGACTTATCAACCTCAATACCATTTTCAGAGATGATATGACCTAAAACTATGCCTTGTTTAACCATGAAATGACATTTTTCCCAATTAAGAACAAGGTTAGTTTCAACACATCGTTTTAAGATCAAACTGAGATTATGCAAACACCCATCAAATGAATCACCAAAAACGCTGAAATCATCCATGAAAACCTCAATAATTTTCTCAACATAATCAGAAAAAATGCTCATCATACATCTTTGAAATGTGGCAGGTGCATTGCATAAACCAAATGGCATACGACGATAAGCAAATGTACCGAATGGGCATGTGAAAGTGGTTTTTTCTTGGTCCTCTTGTGCTATGACAATTTGATTATAACCAGAATAACCATCAAGAAAACAATAAAATGCATAACCTGCCAACCTTTCAAGCATTTGATCAATGAATGGCAATGGGAAGTGATCCTTTCTTGTGGTGGCGTTGAGCTTCCTATAATCGATACAAACCCTCCAACCTGTTTGGATTCGAGTAGGCACAAGCTCCTCTTCAGCATTCTTGACCACAGTCACTCCAGATTTCTTTGGAACACATTGCACAGGGGAAACCCAACGACTATCGGAGATTGGATAGATCACTCCACAATCAAGTAGCTTGATTATCTCCTTTTTCACAACTTCCATCATCGGAGGGTTGAGACGGCGTTGAGCCTCTCTAGTTGGTTTGGCCCCCTCCTCCAGAAATATGTGATGCATACAGGTTGTAGGGCTTATCCCCTTGATGTCGGCTAAGGTCCAACCTAGGGCAGATTTGAACTCTCTTAAAACACGCACTAGCTTCTCTTCTTCTTGTGCCGTGAGGGATGAGGAAATAATGGCAGGTAAGGTCTCTTTTTCCCCCAAGAAAACGTACTTCAAATGGTTTGGTAACGGTTTAAGTTCAAGGGTAGGTGCCTGAATTATTGAAGGAAGCAACTTATTAGTCGAAATGGGAATTGAATCAAAGTTAGGAGACTTACCATCATGCTTGGGTAACGACTCAAGGGCAGCAGCCATCTCAATGAATTCCTCACAAGGGGGCACGGCATGGATGGGTTCATGTATGTCGTGGGTTAGCATGGGTTCTGCCCACTTGTTGTTGAGTTCCATTCCTCTTGTAATGACCGTTTCAAGTGCATCGGCATTCAAATCTTCAAAATACCCCTGCGCCAAAGAATCAATGATATCAATAGAAAAACAAGAGTGATCATCATTAGGATATCTCATGGTTTCAGAAATATTGAAATCAATCACTTCCCCATCAAATTTCATTGACAACGTTCCTTTGAACACATCAATCTTGGTGCAGGCTGTCTTCATGAATGGCCTACCAAGGAGAATCGGCAAAGAAGTGGAATGGGCTGAATCTTCCATGTCCAAAACATAAAAATCAGCCGGGAAGACTAAATGATTCACCTGCACTAAAACATCCTCCAATACTCCTTTTGGATAAGCGTTAGAACGATCAGCCAATTGTATGATCACACCATCCTTTTTCAATTCACCCAAGTTCATAGATGCATAAATAGAATAAGGCATGACATTTATAGATGCACCTAAGTCAAGCATGGCAGATTCAAAACGAGTATGGCCAATTACACAAGGAATCGTAAAACTGCCGGGATCTTTGCATTTAGGGGGCAGTTTACGTTGCAATACGGCTGAAACATTTTCACTTACCTTCACAACCTCCTTGTTCGAAACTCTCTTCCTAGTTGTGCACAACTCCTTCAGAAACTTGGCATACCTCGGAACTTGCTTAATTGCATCCAAAAGTGGTATATTGACTTGTACTTTCCTAAATGTCTCTAGAATGTCCTTTTCAGCTTCCTCTTTCTTTGTTTGCATGAATCTGCTAGGAAAAGGAACATTCGAAGCAAAAACATTAGTAGGAATTGAATTTGACACATTCTTACCCTTGTTGGACAAATTTGATGGTTTAGGAGCACTTAGGGCCTGCGGCAAAGGTGTATCCTTCCTTGCCGTGGGTTGGCTTTGTCCCTCCTCTTCAAATTGAAGTTTTTCATCCTCTTTGTGACCTGATGTTGATGGTTGTGTTCCTGCCCCAACTTCTTTTCCACTTCTCAACAATATGGCTTTTGCAGTTTCGAAACCTCCCTTTGGATTTGGAATGGTGGAACTAGGGAGTTGGCCTTGGTCTCGAAATTTCCCTACAAATTCTGCAATCTACCCAATTTGTTTCTCCAAATGATCCACCCTTTTGTCTTGGTTTTGCATTGCTTTGGCTTGATTTTCTTGCCCCTGAGACAAATTGGTTAATAGCTTAAGAAGTGTATCATTATCTAGAGATGTACCTGAAGCATTTGGGGCAGATTGTTGCGGAACTTGTGTGGGTGCATATGGCTTGGTGTAGAAGCCTGGGGGTTGCTGTCTAAAACCTCCTTGTTGTTGAGATTGTTGGGGCTCCCTCCACTTGAAATTTGGATGGTCTCTCCAACCTGGATTATACGTATTGGAATATGGATCGTTCCTTGGTTGGTTTTGGCCTCCAAAACCCACTGCATTGGCAGATTCCCATCCACCATTCTCAATTAGTTGTGGGCACTTATCAGAGGGGTGTCCTTGGATAGAACACACGCCACACACACTTGATCCATGCATCTTCATTCCTTCAGCCATCTGAGACACAATGGAAGTAAGATTAGTTAATTGGGATTAAATGTCAGATGTGGAACTTACCTCATTTACTTGCTGCCGTGGGGTTCCACTTTGTCCAACGCCTTCATATTGTTGAGCATTCAAAGCTCGATTAGCAATCAAGATCTTGGCAGCCATGGGTGTCTTGTCCACCAACGCTCCTCCCGCTGAGGCATCTAGCATTTGGCGTTCAATTGGTAGAAGCTCTTCGTAGAAATATTGAAGAAGAAGCTCCTCCTTCATTTGGTGCTGTGGACATGAAGCAACAAGAGATTTAAAACGTTCATAATAAGTGGGAAATGATTCACCTTCGTCTTGCTGAATTCCACTTATCCTTTTGCGTAGAAGAATGACTCGAGAAGTTGGGAAAAACTTCTCCAGAAATGCCCGTTTCATGCTCTCCAATGATGTGACAGTTCCGGGGGCTAGTTCATACAACCAATCTTTAGCTTTGTCCATTAGAGAGAATGGAAAAGCTTTCATCTTCAATATGCTTCCATCCACATTGATAGGGGTCATGCTTGAACACACCACTTCAAACTCCTTCAAGTGTTTGTTTGGATCCTCCATGGACAGCCAATGGAACTTTGGGATGTGGTGCAACAAACTGGATTTCAATTCAAACTCATCAGTGTTGTCTTGGGCAGCCCTAGGGTATTGAATACATAGGGGGGCGGCATTGGCAAATCCCGAAGCAGAGAGTTCCTTGATTGTTCGATTGTCCGCTGCCATGGTTTGCACTTCCTCCAACACTTGAGCCGTGGGCTCCTCTTCCTCTTCTAGCACCGGTTCTTCAAGCTTAGGTTCAGGGCTAGGTGGATTAGATTCTTGCTGGTTCCTCTACCTTCTCAAAGTCCTCTCAAAATCGTCGTCAAATTCCAAAATATTCTTTTGAACAGGTTGAGAGCTTCGAGTCATAAACTAGTACCTAAAAACAAGAAACAAACAAAGTCAGAAACTTAAACAAACTAAAAGTAAACAGAAAGAAAAAAATCCAAGGGATTAGCAAAGTTGCTAATCCCCGGAAACGGCGCCAAAAATTTGATGCGAAGTAAAACAGCACACAAAATTAAACCCTCTTTTTGACAATTGTAGTATATGTATAAGTAGGGATCGTTCTAGACCGGGGATTAGGAGGGATTGCTAAAACACTTGAAACTGACTCAAAAAGCGTAAAAACAACACTAAACTAGACTCAAAGAATGCAAAACTAGACTCTAAAACACTAAAACAACTCAAAAGACTCAAAACAGCACAAAAACACTCAAAACTGCCTAAAAACACAAACTGGGCAGTTTTGGACTCTAAACACTACTTTGGACGAAAATAGATTTTAACTTGACTCAAAACACTCAAAAACACAAACTAAATCAATTTCTAACTAATATGACTCAACAAAGTAAAAGGGGATTGGGTTTTGACGAATTTGAAAACAAAACAAACAGATTGTAAACTAAAACAGATTTTGGACAAATTTGGTAAAACTTATGGATGATGGGCTAGCTAGAGGATTCTTCTCGACACATGACACACTTGCACATAAACCAATTTTCAGTTGTTCTTTCGATAAATCATGAAACTCAACACCCCAGGTTAATTAGGTCCGCTTAAATTAACCTTCAAGTTCTCCTTAAGTTATTGAATTGGATGGGAAAGCGCATACAACAATTCAAAGCATTCTCTAAAAGTCCTTTACGTGAACAGCACAATAAAGATACAATCACAGATCATTAAGCATCATGAGAACTATAAGTATTGACGAGGCATTCGTTACTATGATGAGCATGAAACTCCTGCCAAGAATTCATTTAACGCGATCGTTTATAAGCGACCTCCACTACTTGTGAATATAAGTTTGTAACTATTAGGTGAAACTCCCTTATATTCTAGCATCATATTCATGCATGCAAATTAAGTGTGCACTCTTAATAAACATACACAAATAAGTTATCAATCAAGCAGTTAAACAAATTGAATTCACAACTTATGAAATCACAACTGAAGGTAATCAATTCATATTGCAAGTATGTTCATGGCTTTGAATCTTCCCCTAGCCAAAAGGGATTTAGTTCCTCATAATCGCAGAACAAAGAATAACAAGTTTATACATTGAAAACAAAAGAAAGAAGACACCTAAACGCTCCAGCAATCCTAACTTGAATGGCAGGCACATCCAAGGGCTTTCCTCCTTCCTCTTTGCTGCGGCACAAGGGTTGTTGGTGAGTTTTTGGGATTATGAATGGTGTAGAAGGCTGGGTTTATGGCTAGGATGGATGTATGGTGCGGCAAGGAGTGTTTTTGGTCAGAAATTATGGAGAATGGTGAAGGATAGGTGCGGCTAGGGTTGGGGAAGGAATTCTGGCGAGACAGGTTGTGTGGATGGATGAAAAAGCTCTTTCGTGGCTGCAACCAGGAAGTTTATTTAAAGATCTTAGGGAAATTAAAACCCTAACTTATTTTGGTAATCAGAAATTAAGTCAAAAACATCTAGAAAGAGGAAACCAGAAAACTAAGGGAAAGTGCCAGGGATGTGCGGCCAGGACTTTAAATTAAAAAGGAATGTGTTTTAATGCAAGGAAACAGGAAATAACCCTCTCCCTTGCACGGCAAGGAAGAGGAAAGGGGTAAGGAGGTGCGGCAAGGGTCCTTATGTGGTCTAAGTCCTTCAACTTGTGTCCTAGAATGCATAGGAAGCCTTTAAAGTTGCTGGAATTTGGAAACATTTAGGATTAGGAAAGGCAAACCAAAATAGGAAACCTTGGCTTAACTTTCCTACTTCAAGTACGAATCCTTGTTTGAGTAGGAATCCTTATTCTTCTAGGAATCCATCTTCAATTAGGAATCCTTACATCTTCAAGTCTTCAATTTCGTCCATTCCTTTTGCTCCAAACATGTGATATCCATTCCAAGCCCAATTTTGCTCCAAAATGCATCTTCTTGCATATTTTGTCTGTAGGACCTAGAAACACACGAAAATGGCTTTAAACACTAAAATAACTAAGAAAACACAACATAAATGCACAAGAACAAGCCAACTAAGTCGCATAAATATGCTCCTATCATGCAGCCGGACGATACCTACAATTAAGCTTCATTGGAGGCCACGGCATGGAATTGATCTTTGAATGGAAGGTGATACTTGAAATGATCCGGCAATGGTTTAAATTCTAGTGTGGGTGCCTGAATCATCAAAATCAGCAAGTTAGTAGAAAACAGAATTGAAATTAGAGAAGATGGCTTACTTGCTTGCTCCGACACAAACTCAATGACAAACACCACATCTTTGAAAGTTTCAGGGATTTTGGATGTGGCCAGGTTGACTAGGATGGTTGTAACTTGTCCCGTGTCCTCAAACTCAACTTCTTTGGGCTTTGTTGTCTCATATATGTCCTCCTTGATGCATTTTACACATTCTCCTGCCACTTCCTTCTCTTGACTCCTTCTTCTTGGTGTACATGGTTCTTTGAACACTTCAACACAATCTGGAACTTGTTTTGGTGTGCCAAGAATTGGGATATCACTTTGCACCTTTGGAATGGCTTCCACAATGTCTTTTTCACTCTCATCTTTCTCGGGAATTAAAAACCTGCGAGGAAAAGGTGCATTTGGAGGACTAACATTAGAATGAATTGATTTGGGACGTCCTTACTTGTTGTGGGTGGTTGAGAGGGCTTAGGGGGCTGCGGCAAGGGTTGTTCTACCCTTGCAGTGTGTATGTCTTCTTCCTCCTCAATCAGCAGCTCCTCATCCACTTCTAGGCTATGTTTGGACGTTTTTAGGTCAGCTCCAACCTCCATAGCACTTCCCAAAGTGATAGCATCATGGTTTTCAAAATCTTCCTTCGAATTTGCAATAGTTGAGTTGGAGAGTTCACTTTGCTCTTGAATCTGCACCATGAACTCCATAATCTGCCCAACTTGCTTCTCCAATTTGTCCACTCTTTTGACTCGGTCTTTCATCTCCTTGTTTTGATTTTCTACTCCCTGTGTCAAAGAGGTGATTAATTGAATAATGTTATCATTACACAAAGACACACCTGAGTTTGTTTGGGCAGATTGTGGTGGAGGTTGTAATGGTGCATGTGGCCATTGATAAAACTCCTCAGATGGCTGCAATTATTCTTCTTTTTGTGAGCCCTGCGTCAAAGAGATTAGTCCTTCAAGAATTTCATTATAACTAATGGGCATACTTGAATTCGATTGGAATTGTTGTGGGGGAGGCTGTGGTGGCTGCATAGGTCTTGAATAGAACTCCTCTTCATTATAACTAATGTTTATGCCCATTGCTTGTGCTATCCATTCCAAGCCCAGATTTGCTCTAAAATGCTCCAAAATGCATCTTTTTGCCAACTTTGCTTCTTGGACCTAAAAACACACGAAAATGACTTTAAACACTATACTAAGCAACAAATAGCTAAGCAAATGCAAGGAAACACACTAACTAAGTAGCATAAATATGCTCCTATCATTGCATGATCTCATTATTCTTTGCTTGGTTGCTACTTAGAAGGCGTTTCATCACTTAGTTCCAAATACTAGAACTCATACCCGTTTCATTCAAAGCATGAAATTGATTAGCATAACACATAAACAAGATGAAGTTGTGTAGTGAACCAGTGCCAAATAGCCGAACCTCCCTATGTTATTTGTTTTGTAGGTTTAACCCTTTTGAGCCTTGTTTAGCCTATGTTTTTTGTTTACCCACAATATCCCTACCTAGCCTAGATTAGGACCATCCTTAGCCTTGTTCTTAAGGCGTAGCTAAGCATGACTTAGAGTGAATTCCCTTTGTTGGTTATTGGGCAGCAAACAAGTGTGGGGGAAGGGAAGTTGTACATTTATGTGTGCCAAAGTATCAAAAGAGGCACGGGTGAAGAAAAAAAAGAAAAAAAAAGAGAAGACAAATTCGTGCAAAAGAACAAAAGAAAAGTTGTGAAAAGAGTGAAAAAGAAGTTGAAAAGATGTGAAAAAGAGTTTACAAGTGTTGATTGTTGAATAAAGGGTCCAAAAAGTTGAAGTTGGTGATAGGAGCATATTTATGCACCTTAGTTAGCTTGTTCTTGTGCATTTATATTGTTTTTCCTTAGTTAAAGTAGTCTTTTAAGCTAGTTTGATGTATTTTTAGGTTCAAAGTGTCAAGATGGCAAAAATGAGCAATTTGGAGCATTCTAGAGCATTTTTGGGCCAAGATTGGGTAGTGCAAGCATGGAGGCAAGTTGATGGACGAAATTGAAGATATAAAGGCTTGAAATCAGCTAAGAAGATGGAAGAAAGAAATTGAAGATAAAGAAGATAAGGAATCAGCTCAAAAGAAGGAGAATTATCCAAAACATTATCCAAAACAACTTTATCTTATCTTATCTTATCCAATCCTTACCTTATCTTATCCTAATCTTATCCTAACCTGTTTTCTTCAGTTTAGGGGACTTAAAACCTGATTTCTAGAAGTCTTATCCATTCCCCTACAAAAGTGGCGCCCCAAACTCTTCTAGAAACCCCAAAATCTGCCACAAAACACATTCCTTCTAGAACCCTGAAAATCTGGCGCCTTCTTCCCTTCTAGAATCCTTTTTCCTTGCCTTGCAAGGCATTCCCTGCCCTTATCCTATTGTGCCGCACCTCTCAGGCCTTTTCCCTCTTGGATTCTGATTGTTAGGCCCTTTTCCTTGTGGATTTGGGTTCTACAAATCCTTTTCAGAAATTATTTGGACCACAATGTTTTTTCCAAATTAATTGCCGCACCTAGGGCCCTAATTCCTTGTGCAATGCTGAGTCCAAGCCCTAATCTGATTACCCTAGGGTTTGTGGTGCCTATATATTTAAGTTTAAAGGGTTGCCGCAGGTTACACACCCTCCATACACATCATTCTCGCCAGAAACTCTTCACCACTCTCTGCCGCACCCTTCCTTCACCATTCTCCATAGTTTCTGACCTAATTCACTCCCTGCCGCACCATACATCCATCTGATAGGAGCATATTTATGCGACTTAGTTGGCTTGTTCTTGTGCATTTATGTTGTGTTTTCTTAGTTATTTTAGTGTTTAAAGCCATTTTCGTGTGTTTCTAGGTCCTAAAGACAAAATATGCAAGAAGATGCATTTTGGAGCATTTTGGAGCAAAATTGGGTTTGCAATGGATATCACATGTTTGGAGCAAAAGGAATGGACGAAATTGAAGACTTGAAGATGTAAGGATTCCTAATCAAAAAAGGATTCCTAATCAAAGAAGGATTCCTAATTGAAGATGGATTCCTAGAAGAATGAGGATTCCTACTCACATGAGGATTCCTACTCACATAAGGATTCCTACTCAAACAAGGATTCCTACTTGAAGTAGGAAAGTTAAGCCAAGGTTTCCTATTTTGGTTTACCTTTCCTAATCCTTAATGTTTCCAAATTCCAGCAACTTTGAAGGCTTCCTTTGCATTCTAGGACACAAATTGAAGGACCTAGACCACCTAAGAACCCTTGCCGCACCTCCTTACCCCTTTCCTCTTCCTTGCCGTGCAAGGGAGAGGGTTATTTCCTGTTTCCTTGCATTAAAACACATTCCTTTTTAATTTAAAGTCCTGGCCGCACATCCCTGGCACTTTCATTTAGTTTTCAGATTTTGTTTCCTCTTTCTAGATGCTTTTGACTTAATTTCTGATTACCAAAATAAGTTAGGGTTTTAATTTCCCTAAAACCTTTAAATAAACTTCCTTGTTGCAGCCACAAATCATCCATCCACACAACCTGTCTCGCCAGAATTCCTTCCCCAACCCTAGCCGCACCTATCCTTCACCATTCTCCATAATTTCTGACCAAAAACACTCCCTGCCGCACCATACATCCATCCTAGCCATAAACCCAGCCTTCTACACCATTCATAATCCCCAAAACTCACCAACAACCCTTGTGCCGCAGCAAAGAGGAAGGAGGAAAGCCCTTGGATGCGCCTGCCATTCAAGTTAGGATTGCTGGAGCGTTTAGGTGTTTTCTTTCTTTTGTTTTCAATGTATAAACTTGTTATTCTTTGTTCTGCGATTATGAGGAACTAAATCCCTTTTGGCTAGGGGAAGATTCAAAGCCATGAACATACTTGCAATATGAATTGATTACCTTCAGTTGTGATTTCATAAGTTGTGAATTCAATTTGTTTAACTGCTTGCTTGATAACTTATTTGTGTATGTTTATTAAGAGTGCACACTTAATTTGCATGCATGAATATGATGCTAGAATATAAGGGAGTTTCACCTAATAGTTACAAACTTATATTCACAAGTAGTGGAGGTCGCTTATAAACTATCGCGTTAAATGAATTCTTGGCAGGAGTTTCATGCTCATCATAGTAACGAATGCCTCGTCAATACTTATAGTTCTCATGATGCTTAATGATCTGTGATTGTATCTTTATTGTGCTGTTCACGTAAAGAACTTTTAGAGAATGCTTTGAATTGTTGTATGCACTTTCCCATCCAATTCAATAACTTAAGGAGAACTTGAAGGTTAATTTAAGCGGACCTAATTAACCTGGGGTGTTGAGTTTCATGATTTATCGAAAGAACAACTGAAAATTGGTTTATGTGCAAGTGTGTCATGTGTGGAGAAGAATCCTCTAGCTAGCCCATCATCCATAAGTTTTACCAAATTCGTCCAAAATCTGTTTGTTTTGTTTTTAAATTTGTCAAAACCCAATCCCCCCTTTACTTGTTAAGTCATATTAGTTAGAAACTGTTTTAGTTTGTGTTTTTGAGTGTTTTGAGTCAAGTTAAAATCTATTTTCGTCCAAAGTAGTGTTTAGAGTCCAAAACTGCCCAGTTTGTGTTTTTAGGCAGTTTTGAGTGTTTTTGTGCTGTTTTGAGTCTTTTGAGTTGTTTTAGTGTTTTAGAGTCTAGTTTTGCATTCTTTGAGTCTAGTTTAGTGTTTAAACTTTGTTTTTACGTTTTTGAGTCAGTTTCCAGTGTTTTAGCAATCCCTCCTAATCCCCGGTCTAGAACGATCCCTACTTATACATATACTACAATTGTCAACAAGATGGTTAAATTTTGTGTGCTGTTTTACATCACATCACCATCCTAGCCAATAACCCAGCCTTCTACACCATTCATAACCCCCAAAATCTGTCCCAAGACCTGGTGCCGCAGCAAAGAGGAGGAGAAGGAGCCCTGGGATGTGCATGCCATTCAAGTTTGAATTGCTGGAAGTTTTAGGTGTTTCCTTTCCTTTGATTTCAATGTTTAAATTCAATACTCTTTGTTCTGTGAGTATGAGGAACTAAACCCCCTCTGGCTAGGGGGGGGATTCGAAACCATGTTTATGCTTGCTATATGATTTGATTACCTAATTGCGTTTCATAAGTTGTGAATTCAATTTACTTATCTATTTGAATTAAACTGATTTGTGTGTGTTGGTTGAGAGTGCACGCTTAATTGTCATGCATAAATCTAATGCTGGGATATAAGGAAGTTTCACCTAATCGTTACAACTTTATATTCACAAGTAGTAAAGGTTGATGATCTCAATTGTGTTAAGTAAATTCTTGGCATAAGTAACATGCGCTTTCATAGTTACAAGTGCCTCGTCAATACTTATGATTTCCATTGAACGTAATGATCTTTGATTGTATCTCTAGTATGCGCTTTCATATAGAGAACTCTTGAAGAATAATTTGATTGTGATGCGCAGTTTCCATCCAATTCATTGACATAAGGGAAATCTGAGAGTTAATTTAAGTGGACCTAATTAACTTGGAGTGTTGAGAATTCGTGGTTCATTGAATTGCAATTAGAAATCGTTTTGTATGCAAGTATGACATGTGTGGAGAAGAACCCCTTAGCTAGCCTTCCATCCATTAATTTAAACCAATTTCGTTTTACAATCTGTTTCGTTTTACAAAGTTTATGTTTTGTTTTCAATTTCGTCAAAACCAATTCCCCCTTTATTTTGAAGTGTCAAGTTAGTTAGAAATCAATTTAGTTTGTGTTTTTAAGTGTCTGGAGTCAAGTTATAAACTGTTTTCGTCCAAATTCTTCCTTAGTGCTCAAAACTGCCCAGAAAGTGGTTTTAAGGCAGTTTTGAGTGTTTGTTTGCTGTTTTGAGTCTTTTGGTTTGTTTTAGTGTTTTAGAGTATAGTTTTGCATTCTTTGAGTCTAATTTAGTGTTTTAACTTTGTTTTAAGTTTTTGAGTCAGTTTTCAAGTGGTTTAGCAATCCCTCCTAATCCCCGGCCTAGAACGATCCCTACTTACATACTTTGCTACAATTGATAAAAAGAGGGTTTAATTTGTGTGCTTATATATTTTGCATCAAATTTTTGGCGCCGTTGCCGGGGATTAGCAACTGTGCTAATCCCTTGGATTGTTATTTTCGTTTGGTTTAATTAGATCAGATTCTGACCTTGTTTTTGTTTCTTGTTTTAGGTACTAGTTTATGACTCGGAGTTCTCATCCAGTTCATGAACATATTCTGGATTTTGACGCCGATTTCGAGCGAGAGTTAAGACGAAAGAGGAAGAATCCAGAACCAAGTGAATCAAGTGCAAGTTCAGAAGCCGAATCTGAATTTGAAGAGGAAGTGGACGACATGGCTGTGGATAATCGTACAATCAAAGAGCTTTCAGCCTCAGGACTTGACAATGCCGTGCCCTTATGCATTCAATACCCTAGGGCGGCTCAAGGCAAAACTGATGAGTTTGAATTGAAGTCAAGCTTGTTGCATCACATTCCTAAGTACCATGGGCTGTCCATGGAAGACCCAAACAAGCATTTGAAGGAATTCGAGGTGGTGTGCTCAAGCATGACACCAATCAACGTAGATGGAAGTATTCTGATGATGAAGGCCTTCCCCTTTTCTCTCTTGGAAAAGGCAAAGGATTGGTTGTATGAATTGGCCCCCGGAACTGTCACATCATGGGAGAGCATGAAATGGGCTTTTTTGGAGAAGTTTTTCCCAACTTCTCGAGTCATCCTCCTACGAAAAAGGATAAGTGGAATTCAACAAGAAGCAGGTGAATCTTTTCCTACTTATTATGAACGTTTTAAATCTCTTGTTGCTTCATGTCCACAGCATCAGATGAAGGAGGAACTTCTCCTACAATATTTCTACGAGGGACTTCTACCAATCGAACGTCAAATGCTAGATGCCTCAGCGGGAGGAGCCTTGGTGGATAAGACCCCCACGGCAGCCAAGACATTGATAGCCAATCGAGCGTTGAACGCTCAACAATACGAAGGTGTTGGGCAGAGGAGCATCCCACGGCAACACCAAGTCAATGAGGTAAGTGCCATAACCGAACTTCAAAATCAAATGGCTAACCTTACACTTTGCTTTCTCAGGTGGTGGAAGGTCCAAAAGTACAAAATGTAGCTTCTTGTGGCGTGTGCTCCATGCAAGGACATCCCACAGATAAGTGCCCACAATTGATAGAGAATGGAGGGTGGGAGACACTCAATGCCGTGGGTTTTGGCAATCAATACCAACCACGTGGTGATCCTTTTTCCAATACCTACAACCCTGGGTGGCGTGATCTTCCAAATTTCAAATGGCGAGAACCCCAACAAGGCCAACAACAAAGCGGATTTAGGCAACAACCCCCAGGTTTCTATCAGAAGCCGTTGGCACCAACTCAAGCCCAAGCACAACCTGCCCAAAACAAATCAGGTTCTTCAATTGATAATGATCAGATTTTTCAATTGCTAACTTCTATGGCGCAGGGTATGCAAACTAGGGACAAGAAGGTGGACGAGTTGGAGAAGCAGGTAGGACAGATTGCCGAGTTCATGGGTCAATTTCGAGAGCAAGGCAAGTTGCCAAGTTCAACCGTTGTCAATCCAAAAGGTGGATTCGAATCTGCAAAAGCCATGAGTCTGCGAAGTGGGAAGCAAGTAGGATCTGACCCTAAACCATCCAAATCATGTTCCAATGAGGAGGACGAGTTGAGAATTGAAGAGAAGGAGCAAAGCCCACTCACGGGAAAGGTGGAAACACCTTTGCCGCAAGCCCTAAGTGATCCTATACCATCCAATTTGTCCAATAGAGGTAAAAACGTGTCAAATTCAGTTCCTACTAATGTTTTTCTTTCGAATGTGCCTTTTCCAAATAGGTTCAAGCAAACAAAGAAAGAAGAAGCAGAAAAGGACATTCTTGAGACGTTTAGGAAAGTTCAAGTCAATATTCCCCTTTTGGATGCAATTAAGCAAGTCCCCAGGTACGCCAAGTTCTTGAAGGAACTTTGCACTAATAGGAGGAGGATTTCGACCAAGGAGGTTGTAAAAGTGGGTGAAAATGTCTCAGCCATCTTGCAACGCAAATTGCCCCCTAAATGCAAAGATCCGGGTAGTTTTACAATTCCGTGTGTCATTGGTAATTCTAGGTTTGAATCTGCCATGTTAGACTTAGGTGCATCTATAAATGTCATGCCATATTCAATTTATGCATCTATGAACCTAGGAGCGTTGAAAAACGATGGTGTTATCATACAATTGGCCGATAGATCTAATGCCTATCCAAAGGGAGTTTTGGAGGATGTTTTGGTGCAGGTTAATCACTTGATATTCCCGGCGGATTTCTACGTGCTTGAAATGGATGAATCGGACCATTCCCCGTCATTGCCCATCCTCCTTGGAAGGCCATTCATGAAAACTGCTCGCACGAAGATTGATGTGTTTAATGGCACTTTGATGATGGAATTTGATGGGGAAGTTATTAATTTCAATCTTTCTGATTCTATGAAGTACCCTAGTGAGAATCATTCATGTTTTGCTATTGATATAATTGACTCTTTGGCACAGGACCATTTGGACAATTTGAAGGACGATGCACTTGAATTGGCCATTGCACAAGGAAGGGACATGCACAACATTGAAACAGCCACAAAAGCAACCCACGGCATGCATGAAGCATCCTTTGCCGTGCCCCTAGTGAGGATGTCATTGAGATGGTGGCTGCCCTTGAGTCACTGCCATCACAATCTGGTAAGTTTTTGGACCCAATTTTAAGTTCAGTTTCGGCTAATAAGATGCTTCCCTCAGTTGTGCAGCCACCTAAACTTGAACTTAAGCCTTTGCCAAGTCACTTGAAGTACGTTTTCTTGGGAGAAGGTGAGACGTTGCCCGTCATCATCTCATCCTCACTCACGGCACAAGAGGAAAACAAATTGGTGAGGGTGCTAAAAGAGTACAAAACAGCAATTGGATGGACTTTGGCCGACATAAAGGGAATTAGCCCTACCACGTGCATGCATCGCATACTTCTAGAGGAGGGGTCCAAAACATCTCGAGAGGCTCAATGTCGTCTCAACCCTCCGATGATGGAAGTTGTGAAGAAGGAGATAATCAAGCTTTTGGATTGTGGAGTGATCTATCCAATCTCGGATAGTAGGTGGGTTTCACCCGTTCAATGTGTGCCAAAGAAATCTGGTGTGACAGTGGTAGCCAATGCCGAGAACGAACTTGTTCCTACACGCATTCAAACCGGTTGGAGGGTGTGCATCGACTATAGGAAGCTAAACGCCACCACAAGGAAGGATCACTTCCCACTGCCATTTATTGACCAAATGCTTGAGAGGTTAGCAGGTTATGCTTTCTATTGTTTTCTTGATGGTTATTCTGGTTATAATCAAATTGTCATAGCACCCGAGGATCAAGAAAAAACTACTTTCACATGCCCCTTTGGTACTTTTGCATATCGTCGCATGCCTTTTGGTTTATGTAATGCACCTGCCACATTTCAAAGATGCATGATGAGCATATTTTCTGATTATGTTGAGAAAATAATTGAAGTTTTCATGGATGATTTTAGCGTTTTTGGTGACTCATTTGATGGTTGCTTGCATAATCTTAGTTTGATTCTAAAACGTTGCGTTGAAACTAACCTTGTTCTCAATTGGGAAAAATGTCATTTCATGGTTAAGCAAGGCATAGTTCTAGGTCATATCATCTCTGAAAATGGCATTGAGGTTGATAAGTCAAAAATAGATCTTGTACGTCACTTACCCTCTCCGACTTCGGTTAGAGAGGTTCGTTCTTTTCTTGGCCATGCAGGTTTCTATCGTAGGTTTATCAAAGATTTCTCAAAGGTTGCACAACCTCTTTGCCGTCTCCTACAAAAAGAAGTGGCGTTTGAATTCACCAAGGAGTGCACGGCATCATTCAACCAACTCAAGGAGTTGTTGACCACGGCACCCATTATTGTTCCACCAGATTGGAGCTTACCTTTCGAGCTTATGTGTGATGCGTCCGATTATGCTTTAGGGGCTGTTTTGGGACAAAGAAAGGACAAGAGGCCGCATGTCATCTACTATGCCTCACGAACATTGAATGATGCCCAGTTGAACTATTCCACTACGGAAAAAGAACTTCTTGCCGTTGTTTTTGCTTTAGATAAGTTTAGATCATATCTAATTGGTACTAAAGTAATTTTGTTCACTGACCATGCAGCATTGAAGTACTTGCTCACCAAAAAGGAGGCCAAGCCACGGCGAATTCGTTGGATATTGCTACTTCAAGAGTTCGACATTGAGATTCGTGACAGGAAGGGAAGTGAAAACGTGGTGGCTGACCACCTCAGCCGAATGGTGCATAACGAGGAGTCTCTACCTATTTTGGAGACATTCCCTGATGAACAATTGCTGTCAATAAAGGTTAGTGAGCCTTGGTATGCTGATTTGGTGAACTTTTTGGTGTCAAAACGAATTCCAAGCAATTTCACTAGGCACCAACGTTATAAACTTAGACATGATGCACGGTTTTATGTGTGGGATGATCCATATTTATGGAAATTTTGCCCTGATCAAATTGTACGTCGATGTGTGCACGATTCTGAATTTCATTCAATTCTGAGTTTTTGTCATACATATGCATGTGGGGGACACTTTGGGTCACAACGCACTGCCCTTAAGGTTTTAGAATGTGGATTTTATTGGCCGACTTTATTTAAAGATGCTAGAACCTTTTGTATGTCTTGTGATCGTTGCCAAAGAATGGGTAACATAGGTGCTAAGGACCAAATGCCGCAAAACATCATTCTCCCTGTTGAAATTTTTGATGTTTGGGGCATTGATTTCATGGGCCCATTTCCTTCATCACATGGTTTTCTTTACATATTACTTGCCGTGGATTATGTCTCAAAATGGGTGGAAGCAAAGGCCACCCGGACTAATGATTCTAAAGTGGTTGCAGATTTTATTAGAACTAACATTTTTGCAAGGTTTGGTATGCCACGGGTGATCATTAGTGATGGAGGGTCGCACTTTTGCAATCGAACAATTGAGGCGTTGTTGAGGAAGTACAATGTCAAACATAAGGTTTCTACACCTTACCATCCTCAAACGAATGGCCAAGCCGAGGTTTCTAACCGGGAGATCAAACAGATCATAGAAAAAACCGTAGGGCCTACAAGGAAGAATTGGAGCTTGCGCTTGAACGATGCATTGTGGGCCTATCGCACGGCTTACAAAACACCCCTTGGCATGTCCCCATTTCGGCTAATATATGGCAAACCATGTCACCTACCTGTGGAGTTAGAGCACAAAGCACATTGGGCCGTGAAAACATTCAACTTGGAGTTAGATGCGGCTGGAATGCATAGGAAGCTTCAATTGAATGAACTTGAGGAGATAAGGAACGAAGCATATGAGAACGCCCGAATCTACAAGGAGAAGACCAAGGCTTTTCATGACAAGATGATTCGTGGCAAATCATTCTCAGTTGGGCAGAAAGTGTTGCTATTCAATTCCCGTCTTCGGTTGTTTCCCGGTAAGTTACGTTCCAAGTGGGTTGGCCCATTTGTTGTTACTAATGTTTTTGTTCATGGTGCAGTGCAAATCAAAAGCTTGAAAACTGGACAAGAATTCAAGGTGAATGGGCACCGCTTGAAGCCATATTATGAGAACTTTGTGGAGCAAACCGTGGATGACATCTCCTTGGATGCCGTGGGTACCAATCTGGAGTGATTGGGTTCTTTGTCCGGCTGTACGACGTTAAAGCAAGCGCTACTTGGGAGGCAACCCATGCATTCAACAAAGGAAGACCTAGGGAGCACTCCAATTCCAGATTTGCGTTCCTAAACCCTTCTCTTTGTTGTTGTTTTCGTTTCTGCCTTGTTTATTGTTTCGTTGCTGTTTTGTTTGCTTGTTGTTTATTTGTGTTAGTTTATGCTTGAAACATTGAGGACAATGTTTGATTTAAGTGTGGGGGGGTAACCAACATGTTTTGATGCAAATTCGTAGGGTTTTATCACCCATAACTTCTAATGTTGTTCCTTGCTGTTTTTAAGTGTTTTTAAGCTGTTTTGGTGTGTTTTAGTGTGTTTTGACTCAAAAATCCGAAAATCCCATAAGAATTTGAAAAATTGTTTTAGAAAAACCCAAAAGAGTTGTTTTTGTGTGTTTGTTTGTGTCTTAGGTACCTTCCAACACAATGATGGGGATTCGGTTTGTAATTGCATGACTGTTAAAGTGAGTTGTAAACATGGATGAAAGTTTGATTTACTCTTTGGTTTATGCTTGGTTGTGGTTATAACTTATGAATTCACATGTAATCATAAAAGAAAAATCAGTTTTTGTAACATGCTTGAAGGAAGGAACTCAAACTAACGCTACAACCGTGTGAGACTTGAGCCTAAACGTTTTATTTGGAGAGTTAATAATCTGTGCATTGTTGTTTTCTAAAGTCGTTGCATGATCTCATTATTCTTTGCTTGGTTGCTACTTAGAAGGCGTTTCATCATTTAGTTCCAAACACTAGAACTCATGCCCAATTCATTCTAAGCATGTTATTGATTTGCATAACACATATTCAAGATGAAGTTGTGTAGTGACCACCATAGCCAAATTGCCGTATCTCCCTATTTCATTGTGATTTGTAGGTTTTAACCCCATTGAGCCTTGTTTAGCCTATGTTCTTTGTTAACCCACATTATCCTCACCTAGCCTAGATTAGGACCATCCATACCTTTGTTCTTGAAGCATAGTCACGCATGACTCAATATGAATTCCTTTTGATCATTGTTTGGCAGAAAACAAGTGTGGGGGAAGTGAGTTTTGTGGTGGGTGTGCCCAAGTCTTGAATGAGGCACGGCAGAGAAAAGAAAAGAAAAAAGAAAAAAAAAAAAGAAGAAGAAAAATTCGTGGAAAATAGAAAGAAAAAAAGAAAAAGTTGTGAAAAGAATGAAAAAGGAGTTGAAAAGATGTGAAAAAGAGTTCTCAAGTGTTGTTTGTTGAAGGAAGGGTCCAAAACATTGAATCCGGGCCTATTTGTTGCTTGAATCTTCCCTTTGTGTTTAAAAGTTGATTTCTGCATGCCAAAGGGAATTCTAAGTTCAATTTCATTATTTTGCTGGCTATTGCTTTAAGAACGTTTGTTTTTCCTATCCTTTCATTGTTAGCCAACACTCCCCAAGCCCCGTTACAACCCTATACTTCAATCTTGAGTGTTGTGTGTTTCAATTTGTGGAGTTTGAATTTGGTTTGAGCATATGGTGTCACTGGTTCTCGCATCTAAGTAGTAGCATTCCATTCATGAGATCATATCTATATATGCTTATTAACTCCAGAAATTGCTTTCTTTGTTATAAACATATGTGAGTGTTCGTTTTCATATTTACATCAATCTTCTCACATATAACTAGTGTAGGGAGTGTAGTCAGAAAATGTGTGTGAAAATTGAGTGCATATCTTGTAAGGAATTGAGGGAATTCTCTAAGGCATGTTACTGTATTCAAAACATCGTTTTAATTGGTTATTTGTGAACTAGTAAGTCGTGACTATAATTAAGTATGTGCTAAGCGTAAAGATGGCCAAAATCTGTGGGAATGATGATTTTTAACATATCATGTGCATTGGAAATCCCTGAGACAATTGTTGGAAGGTTTAGGTTGTGTTATACTTGTTTTGTTTCGTTTTGTTTACTTTGTTTCGTTTTGCTCGAGGACTAGCAAAAGCTAAGTGTGGGGGAATTTGATAGGAGCATATTTATGCACCTTAGTTAGCTTGTTCTTGTGCATTTATATTGTTTTTCCTTAGTTAAAGTAGTCTTTTAAGCTAGTTTGATGTATTTTTAGGTTCAAAGTGTCAAGATGGCAAAAAGGAGCAATTTGGAGCATTCTAGAGCATTTTTGGGCCAAGATTGGGTAGTGCAAGCATGGAGGCAAGTTGATGGACGAAATTGAAGTTATAAAGGCTTGAAATCAGCTAAGAAGATGGAAGAAAGAAATTGAAGATAAAGAAGATAAGGAATCAGCTCAAAAGAAGAAGAATTATCCAAAACATTATCCAAAACAACCTTATCTTATCTTATCTTATCCAATCCTTACCTTATCTTATCCTAATCTTATCCTAACCTGTTTTCTTCAGTTTAGGGGACTTAAAACCTGATTTCTAGAAGTCTTATCCATTCCCCTACAAAAGTGGCGCCCCAAACTCTTCTAGAAACCCCAAAATCTGCCACAAAACACATTCCTTCTAGAACCCTGAAAATCTGGCGCCTTCTTCCCTTCTAGAATCCTTTTTCCTTGCCTTGCAAGGCATTCCCTGCCCTTATCCTATTGTGCCGCACCTCTCAGGCCTTTTCCCTCTTGGATTCTGATTGTTAGGCCCTTTTCCTTGTGGATTTGGGTTCTACAAATCCTTTTCAGAAATTATTTGGACCACAATGTTTTTTCCAAATTAATTGCCGCACCTAGGGCCCTAATTCCTTGTGCAATGCTGAGTCCAAGCCCTAATGTGATTACCCTAGGGTTTGTGGTGCCTATATATATAAGTTTAAAGGGTTGCCGCAGGTTACACACCCTCCATACACATCATTCTCGCCAGAAACTCTTCACCACTCTCTGCCGCACCCTTCCTTCACCATTCTCCATAGTTTCTGACCTAATTCACTCCCTGCCGCACCATACATCCATCCTAGCCAATAACCCAGCCTTCTACACCATTCATAACCCCCAAAATCTGTCCCAAGACCTGGTGCCGCAGCAAAGAGGAGGAGAAGGAGCCCTGGGACGTGCATGCCATTCAAGTTTGAATTGCTGGAAGTTTTAGGTGTTTCCTTTCCTTTGATTTCAATGTTTAAATTCAATACTCTTTGTTCTGTGAGTATGAGGAACTAAACCCCCTCTGGCTAGGGGGGGATTTGAAACCATGTTTATGCTTGCTATATGATTTGATTACCTCTAATTGCGTTTCATAAGTTGTGAATTCAATTTACTTATCTATTTGAATTAAACTGATTTGTGTGTGTTGGTTGAGAGTGCACGCTTAATTGTCATGCATAAATCTAATGCTAGGATATAAGGAAGTTTCACCTAATCGTTACAACTTTATATTCACAAGTAGTAAAGGTTGATGATCTCAATTGTGTTAAGTAAATTCTTGGCATAAGTATCATGCGCTTTCATAGTTACAAGTGCCTCGTCAATACTTATGATTTCCATTGAACGTAATGATCTTTGATTGTATCTCTAGTATGCGCTTTCATATAGAGAACTCTTGAAGAATAATTTGATTGTGATGCGCAGTTTCCATCCAATTCATTGACATAAGGGAAATCTGAGAGTTAATTTAAGTGGACCTAATTAACTTGGAGTGTTGAGAATTCGTGGTTCATTGAATTGCAATTAGAAATCGTTTTGTATGCAAGTATGACATGTGTGGAGAAGAACCCCTTAGCTAGCCTTCCATCCATTAATTTAAACCAATTTCGTTTTACAATCTGTTTCGTTTTACAAAGTTTATGTTTTGTTTTCAATTTCGTCAAAACCAATTCCCCCTTTATTTTGAAGTGTCAAGTTAGTTAGAAATCAATTTAGTTTGTGTTTTTAAGTGTCTGGAGTCAAGTTATAAACTGTTTTCGTCCAAATTCTTCCTTAGTGCTCAAAACTGCCCAGAAAGTGGTTTTAAGGCAGTTTTGAGTGTTTGTTTGCTGTTTTGAGTCTTTTGGTTTGTTTTAGTGTTTTAGAGTATAGTTTTGCATTCTTTGAGTCTAATTTAGTGTTTTAACTTTGTTTTAAGTTTTTGAGTCAGTTTTCAAGTGGTTTAGCAATCCCTCCTAATCCCCGGCCTAGAACGATCCCTACTTACATACTTTGCTACAATTGATAAAAAGAGGGTTTAATTTGTGTGCTTATATATTTTGCATCAGTTGGCCCTAAATATGTGTAATCTTCCCCTTATGTATCAAAGTGTGCGGCTGCATTCAAGAAAGGGAGTTCTAAGTGTCATATTCATTACTTTGCTTGCTTTTGCTTTAAGAACGTTTGTTTTCCTTACGTTTCTTTGTTAGCCAATACCCTTAGCCCCGTTACAACCCTATACTTCAATCTTGAGTGTTGTGTGTTTCAATATGTGGAGTTTGGGATTGGTACGAGCATATGGTATCCCTGGTTCTCGCATCTAAGTAGTAGCATTCCATTCATGAGATCATATATATACATGCTTAATAGCTCCAGAAATTGCTTTCTTTGTTATAAACATATGTGAGTGTTAGTTTGCAGGTTTACATCAATCTTCTCACATATACTTAGTATAGGGAGTGTAGTTAGAAAATCTGAGTGAAAATAAGAATGTACCTAGTGAGGAATTGAGTGAATTCTCTAAGGCATGTTACTACGTTCAAAACATTGTTTTAATTGGTTAAATGAGAGCTAATGAATGGTGACTGTGGTTAAGTATGTACTAAAGGGTGGGGAAGACTAAAAGCTATGGTTATGATGATCTTAAATATGTCATGTATGTTGGAAATCCCTGAGGTGAAAGTTGGAAGGTCTAGTTTATTTGGTGTTTGTTTCGTTTTGCTTGAGGACTAGCAAAAGCTATGTGTGGGGGAATTTGATAGGAGCATATTTATGCGACTTAGTTAGCTTGTTTTCATGCATTTACGTTGTTAGTTCTTAGTTAATTTTGTATTTTAAGCTATTTTCGTGTGTTTGTAGGTTCAAAGTGTCAAGATGGCAAAAAGGAGCAATTTGGAGCATTCTAGAGCATTTTTGGGCCAAGATTGGGTAGTGCAAGCATGGAGGCAAGTTGATGGACGAAATTGAAGATACAAAGGCTTGAAATCAGCTAAAAAGAGGGAAGAAAGAAGTCAAAGATAAAGAAAATAAGGAATCAGCTCAAAAGAAGGAGAATTATCCAAAACATTATCCAAACAACCTTATCTTATCTTATCTTACCCAATCCTTACCTTATCTTATCCTAATCTTATCCTAACCTGTTTTCTTCAGTTTAGGGGACTTAAAACCTGATTTCTAGAAGTCCTATCCATTCCCCTACAAAAGTGGCGGCCCAAACTCTTCTAGAAACCACAAAATCTGCCACAAAACACATTCTTTCTAGAACCCTATAAATCTGGCGTCTCCCTCCTTTCTAGAAGGCCTTTGCCTTGCCTTGCACTCAATTCCCTGCCTTATCCAAGCCATGCCGTGCATCCCTATCCCTTTCCCTCTCAGATTCTGATTTGTTAGCCTATTTTCTTGTGGATTTGGGTTCTACAAATCCTTCTCAGAAATCAATTGGGCCATAATCCTTTTTCATACATATTCTGCCGCACCTAGGGTCCTAATCCCTTGCTTATGCTGAGTCCAAGTCCTAAACTGATTCCCCTAGGGTTTGCCATGCTATATATACATATTTCCAAGCCTTGCCGCAGACCACCACCCATCCATACGAATTCTACACCCCCATATACATTCAGAAATCCATATTTTGCTGCAGAGAAGGGAAGACAAGGCCCTGCCGTGGCTTCCATTGCTTAAATCGTCCAAAAACCCCTTTAGTTCTTAATTGAGTCTTAGTTTGTTTAAATTCGTCCAAATCTGTCTCCTTTTAGTGTTTTGAGTCTAACTAGTCCAAAAGTCATCCAATTCACCCCTTAGAACCTGTTTTGAGTCTGTTTAAGTTAGTTTTGTTGTTTTGAGTCTATTTAGCCTGTTTTGAGTCTCTAGTGTCCAGAATCTGCCTAGTTGAGTTTTATTTGTTGTTTTAAGTTTGTTTTGTGTTATTTGAGTCAAGTTAGGTTGTCTAGAGTTAAAATTCGTTCAGATTGATCCATAGTACCTGTTTTCATTGTCTAGAGTCCAGTTTTAGTGTTTTAGAGTTTAATTTGTGTAGATTAGCATCCCTTCTAATCCCCGGCCTTAAACGATCCCTACTTTCAAATACTACGTCGATAGGGTTTTAATTTGAGTGTCAAGTAATTGGTGCAGTCCAAATTCAAAGTTTAAAGACTGGACAAGAGTTCAAAGTGAATGGACATCGATTGAAGCCATATTATGAGCACTTTGAAGAGCACATTGCGGAGGACACATCCTTCCATGCCGTGGGCCCCATTGAAGAGTAGAAGGAAGGTTCGTCCGGCTGGAAGACGTTAAAACAAGCGCTTCTTGGGAGGCAACCCATGCAAATAAAGAAGACCTAGGACCTCTCCGGCTCCACAACCAGATTTGCGTTTCTAAACCCTACTCTTTACTGCTTTTACTTTGCCATATTTGTTATGTTAGTTAGTTGTGTTGTTTGCTGTTTGCTTTCTGTGAGTCTATGCTTGAAACATTGAGGACAATGTTTGGTTTAAGTGTGGGGGGGTAAACAAGTGTTTTCATTGAAAAAAAATTCGTGGGTTTTTATCACCTATCACTTCTAAGGTTGTTTTTCACTGTTTTGAGTGTTTTTAGTGTGTTTTGAAGTATTTTTATGTGTCTTGAAAGAAACATACGAAAATTTACAAAAAAAAATTGGAAAACGTTTTCAAAATACCAAAAAGAGTCATTTTTAGAGTCGTTTTTGTGTGTTTGTGTCTTAGGGTACCTTCCAACACAATGATGAGGATTGGTTTTTAATTGCATGACTGTTAAAGAAAGTTACAAACATGGATTGAAGTTTGATATGCTCTTTGGTTTATGCTTGGTTATAGTTGACATTCATGAATTCACATGTAATCCCAAAAAGAAAAAAAAAATTAGTTTTTGTAACATGCTTGGAGGAAGTAACTCAAACTAACGCTACAACCTTGAGAGACTTAAGCCTATACGTTCTTTGGAGAGTTATTAATCTTGACATTCTTGTTTTCTAAAGTCATTGCATGATCTCATCATTCTTTGCTTGGTTGCTACTTAGAATGTGTTTCATCATATAGTTCCAAATACTAGAACTTATACCCATTTCATTCAAAACTAAAATTGATTGATAGGAGCATATTTATGCTACTTAGTTAGTGTGTTTTCTTGCATTTGCTTAGCTATTTGTTGCTTAGTATGGTGTTTAAAGTCATTTTCGTGTGTTTTTAGGTCCTAGAAGCAAAGTTGGCAAAAAGATGCATTTTGGAGCATTTTAGAGCAAATCTGGGCTTGGAATGGATAGCACAAGCAATGGGCATGAAGATGGACGAATTTGGAGTTTAAATGGAGTTGGGAATATGTTTCAAGGTTGGAGAAATAAATTCAAATCATTGAAGATAAGGAATCAGCTCAAAAGAAGGAGAATTATCCAAAACATTATCCAAAACAACCTTATCTTATCTTATCTTACCCAATCCTTATCTTATCTCACCTTATCTTATCCTAATCTTATCCTAACCTGTTTTCTTCAGTTTAGGGGACTTAAAACCTGATTTCTAGAAGTCCTATCCATTCCCCTACAAAAGTGGCGCCCCAAACTCTTCTAGAAACCCCAAAATCTGCCCAGAAACACATTCTTTCTAGAAGCCTAAAAATCTGGCGTCTCCTTCCCTTCTTGAATCCTTTTTCCTTGCCTTGCAAGGCATTCCCTGCCCTTATCCTATTGTGCCGCACCTTAGGCCCTTTCCCATTAGAAATCTGATTGTTTTGAACCTATTTCTGGATGGATTTGGCTTTCTAGAAGTCCTAATCTGATTCATCTAGGGTTTTTGGTGCCTATATATATATATTTCTCCCCCCTTGCTGCAGACACCACCCTCCATATACATCATTCACGCCAGAAATCATCCACCACTCTCTGCCGCCCCTTTCCTTCACCATTCTCCATATTTTCTGACCTAATTCACCCCCTGCCGTGCCATATCATCCACACAGACCCAGAAAACCCCTCTTGTGCCGCAGCTATTCAAGGAAGGAAGGAGAAGGTGCCACTCTAAGTCGTGACTACTGCTGGAGCGTTCTTAGGTGTTGTCTATCCTTGTTTTCAATGTTTCAATTCAGTTTTCTTTGTTTAATTGCTATCATGAGGAACTAAGCCCCTATTAGTTAGAGGGGGAATTTGAAGCCATGAATATATGTTTCTTATGATTTGATTTACTCCAGTTATGATTTCATAAATTGTGAATGTGGTTTGCTTAACTGTTTTATTAAGAACTTGTTCTTGTGTGTTGATTAAGGATGCATACTTAGTTTACATGCATGAATTTGATGCTAGAATATAAGGGAATTTCACCTAATCGTTATGAACTTATATTCACAAGTAGTAAAGGTTGCTAGTCACAATCATGTTAAGTAAACCCTAGGCTGGATTAACATGCGTCTTCCATAGTTATGAATGCCTTGTCAATGTTCATGATTTCCATTGAACTTAATGATCTTTGTTGAATGTCTCTATCATGCGTATTCCATAGTTAGGGAGTTTGAGAAAGAATAATTTGGTTGTGATGCGTTATCCATTCAATTCAATGAATCTAGGGAAATCTGGGAATTGATTAGTTCAATACAATTAATTCGGAACATTGTCATTCATGGTTTATCGAAAGAGTAACTGGGAATCAAGTTGTATGCATATGTTTATGTGTGGATAAGGATCCTTCTAACTAGCCATTCACCCATTTAAATCACCAATTTCGTACAAAACTAAGTCTAGTTTACAATTCTGTTTTGCTTAAGTTTAAATTCGTTCAAAACCAATCCCCTGATTTTAATTTGTGTTAAGATAGTCTAAATTCGTCAAATCTTGAGTCTCTTAGTCTTTTGAGTCAATTTGAGTCTTAATTTCGTTCAAATCAATCTTAGGTGTTAGTTTAGAGTCTAGATAACTTGTTTTGTGTGTTTTAGGTCTATTTAGCTTGTTTTGAGTCTTTAGAGTCCAGAAACTGTTTAATTGAATTTTATTTGCTGTTTTGAGTTTGTTTTGAGTTATTTGAGTCAAGTTAGGTTGTTTAAAGGTGTCTAGAGTTAAAATTCGTCCAAATTGATCCCTAGTACTTGTTTTCATTGTTTTAAGTCCAGTTTATTGTTTTAAGAGTCTAATTTGTGTAGATTAGCATCCCTTCTAATCCCCGGCCTAAAACGATCCCTACTTTCATATACTACGTCGATAGGGTTTTAATTTGAGTGTCAAGTAATTCTCACATCATTGATTAGCATAACATAAAACAAGATGAAGTTGTTTAGTAAACCAAGAGCCAAATAGCCGCACCCCATGTTCATTTGATTTGTAGGTTTAACCCCGTTGAGCCTTGTTTAGCCTATGTTCTTTGATAACCCACCTTATCCTTACTTAGCCTAGAATAGGACCATCCATACCTTTGTTCTTAAGGCATAGTGAGCACGACTTAGAATGAATTCCTCTTGATTGTTCTTGTGCAGAAAAGCAAGTGTGGGGGAAGGGATGTATGTGTGTGAATGTGTGCCAACAAGAAAAAAAGGGCACGGGTAGAAAAAGAAAAAAAAAAGAAGAAAAAAGAAAAGAAAAAAAATTCGGGAGAAAAAGAAGAGAAAAAGAAAAGTATGTGAAAAAGTGTGAAAAGTGTTCAAAATAAGTGAGATTAAGCTCACAAGTGTTGGTTGTTAAAGAAAGGGTCCAAAAAGTTGAATTTGGCCCTAAGTATGAATGATCTTCCCTTTATGTATCAAAGTCGTGGCTGCATTTCAAAAGGGAGTTCTAAGTGTCCTATTCATTATTTTGCTTGCTATTGCTTTGAGAACGTTTGTTTTCCTTACCTTTCTTTGTTAGCCAATACCCCTTAGCCCCGTTACAACCCTATGCTTCAATCTTGAGTGTTGTGTGTTTCAATATGTGGAGTTTGGGATTGGTATTAGCATATGGTATCCCTGGTTCTCGCGTCTAAGTAGTAGCATTCAATTCATGAGATCATATATATACATGCTTAATAACTCCAGGAATTGCTTCTTTGTTAATACATATGTGAGTATTAGTTTTCTTATTACATCAATCTTCTCACATATAACTAGGGTAGGGAGTGTAGTCAGAAAATCTGTGTGAAAATAGAGTGTATATCTTGTGAGGAATTGAGGGATTCTCTAAGGCATGTTACTACATTCAAAAAGTTGTTTTAAATGATTAAATGCGAACTAGTGAGTGATAACTATGATTAAGTATATGCTCGAGGGTAGGGATAACTAAAATCTATGTAAGTAATGATTTTTAACATGTTATGTTCCATTGGAAATCCTTGAGGTGAACGTTGGAAGGTTTAGGTTATGTTTTGTTTGTTTTGTTTTGCTCGAGGACTAGCAAAAGCTAAGTGTGGGGAAATTTGATAGGAGCATATTTATGCTTCTTAGTTAGTGTGTTTTCTTGCATTTACTTAGGTATTTGTTGCTTAGTATAGTGTTTAAAGTCATTTTCGTGTGTTTTTAGGTCCAAGAAGCAAAGTTGGTAAAAAGATGCATTTTGGAGCATTTTAGAGCAAATCTGGGCTTGGAATGGATAGCACAAGCAATGGGCAAGCAGATGGACGAATTTGGAGTTCAAATGGAGCTAGGAATATGTTTCAAGGTTGGAGAAATAAATTCAAATCAAAGAAGATAAGGAATCAGCTCAAAAGAAGGAGAATTATCCAAAACATTATCCAAACAACCTTATCTTATCTTATCTTATCCAATCCTTATCCTATCTTAACTAACCTTATCCTATCCTAATCCTTTGCTAATTCAATTCCTGGTACAATGAGGGTTTATTTTCTGATTGGGGGACATTTAAATTAAGTTTCTAGAAACCCTAAGCCATGCCGCACCCTTATCCCTTCTCCTAGGTGGTTTTATTTCCTTCTAGAAGACCAAATGTCCTATTAGGAAACCACACATATCTGCCGCATGGAATCCTTGTCCTTTGGGATTTCCTACCTTCTAGATGGCCTATTCCTGATGGGTGTAGGTTGTGTAATTCTTCTCTGATTCCTAAAGCATTTATGCCGCACCTTAACCCCTATAAATAGCCCTCTTTGCCGTGCCATTTGGAGAATCAAGCCTTCCATTCATTCTCTGCCTTCACACACCCATTCATCCGGAGCCCTCTCTATAAATACCCCCACGCCATTCATCATCATCCATCCTTCACCAAACCCATCCCCAAACCCAGGAAACCCCTCTTGTGCCGCAACTATTCAAGGAAGGAAGGAGAAGGTGCCATTCTAAGTCGTGACTGTCATTCAAAGCATAGAATTGCTGGAGCGTTCTTAGGTGTTGTCTATCTTTGTTTTTAATGTTTCAATTCAGTTTTCTTTGTTTAATTGCTATCATGAGGAACTAACCCCCTATTAGTTAGGGGGGGGGGAATCTGAAGCCATGGATATATGTTTCTTATGATTTGATTTACTCCAGTTACGATTTCATAAATTGTGAATGTGGTTTACTTATCTGTTTTATTAAGAACTTGTTCTTGTGTGTTGATTAAGGATGCATACTTAGTTTACATGCATGAATTTGATGCTAGGATATAATGGAATTTCACCTAATCGTTATGAACTTATATTCACAAGTAGTAAAGGTTGCTAGTCACAATCATGTTAAGTAAACCCTAGGCTGGATTAACATGCATTTTCCATAGTTATGAATGCCTTGTCAATGTTTATGATTTCCATTGAACTTAATGATCTTTGTTGAATGTCTCTATCATGCGTATTCCATAGTTAGGGAGTTTGAGAAAGAATAATTTGGCTGTGATGCGTTATCCATTCAATTCAATGAATCTAGGAAAATCTGGGAATTGATTAGTTCAATACAATTAATTCGAAACATTGTCATTCATGGTTTATCGAAAGAGTAACTGGGAATCAAGTTGTATACATATGTTTATGTGTGGATGAGTGATAGGAGCATATTTATGCGACTTAGTTAGTGTGTTTTCTTGCATTTGCTTAGCTATTTGTTGCTTAGTATAGTGTTTAAAGTCATTTTCGTGTGTTTTTAGGTCCAAGAAGCAAAGTTGGAAAAAAGATGCATTTTTGAGCATTTTAGAGCAAATCTGGGCTTGGAATGGATAGCACAAGCAATGGGCATGAAGATGGACGAATTTGGAGTCTAAATGGAGTTAGGAATATGTTTCAAGGTTGGAGAAATAAATTCAAATCATTGAAGATAAGGAATCAGCTCAAAAGAAGGAGGATTATCCAAAACATTATCCAAACAACCTTATCTTATCTTATCTTATCCAACCCTTATCTTATCTTGACAAACCTTATCCTATCCTAATCCTTTTCTAATTCAATTCCTGGTACAATGAGGGTTTATTTTCTGATTGGGGGACATTTAAATTAAGTTTCTAGAAACCCTAAGCCTTGCCGCACCCAGCCTTCTAGAAAACCTGATTTCCTTGCCTTGCAAGGCTTTCTAGAAGCCTTATCCCTCCTTATCCAAATCTGCCGCACCTTAGGCCCTTTCCCATTGGAAATCTGATTGTTTTGAGCCTATTTCTGGATGGATTTGGCTTTCTAGAAGACCTAATCTGATTCACCTAGGGTTTTTGGTGCCTATATATAGATTAATCCAACCTTTGCCATACACACCACCCTCCATATACATCATTCACGCCAGAAATCATCCACCACTCTCTGCCGCCCCTTTCCTTCACCATTCTCCATAGTTTCTGACCTAATTCACCCTCTGCCGTGCCATATCATCCACACAGACCCAGAAAACCCTCTTGTGCCGCAGCTATTCAAGGAAGGAAGGAGAAGGTGCCACTCTAAGTCGTGACTACTGCTGGAGCGTTCTTAGGTGTTGTCTATCTTTGTTTTCAATGTTTCAATTCAGTTTTCTTTGTTTAATTGCTATCATGAGGAACTAAACCCCTATTAGTTAGAGGGGAAATTTGAAGCCATGAATATATGTTTCTTATGATTTGATTTACTCCAGTTATGATTTCATAAATTGTGAATGTGGTTTACTTATCTGTTTTATTAAGAACGTGTTCTTGTGTGTTGATTAAGGATGCATACTTAGTTTACATGCATGAATTTGATGCTAGAATATAAGGGAATTTCACCTAATCGTTATGAACTTATATTCACAAGTAGTAAAGGTTGCTAGTCACAATCATGTTAAGTAAACCCTAGGCTGGATTAACATGCGCCTTCCATAGTTATGAATGCCTTGTCAATGTTCATGATTTCCATTGAACTTAATGATCTTTGTTGAATGTCTCTATCATGCGTATTCCATAGTTAGGGAGTTTGAGAAAGAATAATTTGGTTGTGATGCGTTATCCATTCAATTCAATGAATCTAGGGAAATCTGGGAATTGATTAGTTCAATACAATTAATTCGGAACATTGTCATTCATGGTTTATCGAAAGAGTAACTGGGGATCAAGTTGTATGCATATGTTTATGTGTGGATAAGGATCCCTCTAACTAGCCATTCACCCATTTAAATCACCAATTTCGTACAAAACTAAGTCTAGTTTACAATTCTATTTTGCTTAAGTTTAAATCCGTTTTCAAACAATCCCTTGCTCTTAATTTGTGTTAAGATAGTCTAAATTCATCAAATCTTGAGTCTTTTAGTCTTTTGAGTCAATTAGAGTCTTAATTTCGTTCAAATCAATCTTAGGTGTTAGTTTAGAGTCTAGATAACTTGTTTTGTGTGTTTTAGGTCTATTTAGCTTGTTAGAGTCTAGAAACTGTTTAATTGAATTCTATTTGCTGTTTTGAGCTTGTTTTGAGTTATTTGAGTCAAGTTAGGTTGTTTAAAGGTGTCTAGAGTTAAAATTCGTCCAAATTGATCCCTAGTACTTGTTTTCATTGTTTAAAGTCCAGTTTATTGTTTTAGAGTCTAATTTGTGTAGATTAGCATCCCTTCTAATCCCCGGCCTAAAACGATCCCTACTTTCATATACTACGTCGATAGGGTTTTAATTTGAGTGTCAAGTAATTCTCACATCAATGAGGATCCCTCTAACTAGCCTTTCACCCTTCTCAATTTCATCAAAAATCGTTTTTCTTTAAAGTTTGGTAACAAGTTTCGGTTTTAAATTTCAATTTCGTCAAAACAATCCCCCTTGCTTTTAAGTCTTGTTTTTAGAGTCTAAATCTGTTTTCTTTTAGTCTTTTGAGTCAAGTTATAACATATTTTCGTCCAAATTCTTCCTTAGTGTTCAAAACTGCCCAGAAAGTGGTTTTAAGGCAGTTTTGAGTGTTTGTTTGCTGTTTTGAGTCTTTTGGTTTGTTTTAGTGTTTTAAAGTATTGTTTTGCATTCTTTGAGTCTAGTTTAGTGTTTTAAACTTTGTTTTTACGTTTTTGAGTCAGTTTCAAGTGTTTAGCAATCCCTCCTAATCCCCGGTCCAGAACGATCCCTACTTATACATATACTACAACTGTCAAAAAGAGGGTTTAATTTGTGTGTCAAGTTAATTTTCACATCACTTTTCTCCCTTGGAAAAGGCGAAGGATTGGTTGTATGAATTGGCTCCCAGAACCGTCACATCGTGGGAGAGCATGAAACGGGCTTTCTTGGAGAAGTTTTTCCCAACTTCTCGAGTCATCACCATACGAAAAAGGATAAGTGGAATTCAGCAAGAAGAAGGTGAGTCTTTTCCTACGTATTATGAACATTTTAAATCTCTTGTTGCTTCATGTCCACAACATCAGATGAAGGAGGAACTTCTCCTACAATACTTCTACGAGGGACTTCTACCAATCGAACGTCAAATGTTAGATGCCTCAGCGGGAGGAGCCTTGGTGGACAAGACCCCCACGGCTGCAAAGACCTTGATTGCTAATCGAGCGTTGAATGCTCAACAATACGAAGGTGTTGGACAAAGGAGCATTCCACGGCAACACCAAGTGAATGAGGTAAGTGCTATAACCGAACTTCAAAATCAAATGGCTAACCATTCTTCTTTCTCAGGTTGTTGAAGGACCAAAAGTTCAAACCGTGGCTTCTTGTGGCGTGTGCTCCATGCAAGGACATCCCACGGATAAGTGCCCACAATTGATAGAGAATGGAGGGTGGGAGACACTCAATGCCGTGGGTTTTGGGAATCAATACCAAAACCGTGGTGACCCCTTTTCCAATACTTACAATCCCGGTTGGCGTGATCATCCAAATTTCAAATGGCGAGAACCCCAACAAGGCCAACAACAAAGCGGATTTTGATAGGAGCATATTTATGCACCTTAGTTAGCTTGTTCTTGTGCATTTATGTTGTTTTTCCTTAGTTAAAGTAGTCTTTTAAGCTAGTTTGATGTATTTTCAGGTTTTAAGGGCAAAGTATGCAAAAGGATGCATTTTGGAGCCTTTTGGAGCACATTTGAGCTTGGGATGGATATCACAAGATTGGAGCAAGATGGATGGACGAATTTGAAGTTCAAGAGAGGCTAGGAATGTGCAAAAGAGTTGGAGAAATAAATTCAAGTCAAAGAAGATAAGGAATCAGCTACAAAGAAGGAGAATTATCCAAAACATTATCCAAAACTACCTTATCTTATCCAAACCTAATCCTTTCCTATCTTATCCAAAACTACCTTATCTTATCCTATCCTAATCCTTTCCTAACTTAATTCCTGCTGTAAAAGGGTTTTAATTTCAGTTTAGGAGACATAAAAATCTGATTTCCTTGCCTTGCAAGGCTTTCTAGAAGCCTTATCCCTCCTTATCCAAACCTGCCGCACCTTAGGCCTTTTCCCATTAGAAATCTGATTGTTTTAAACCTATTTCTGGATGGATTTGGCTTTCTAGAAGTCCTAATCTGATTTACCTAGGGTTTTTGGTGCCTATATATATATTTCTACACCCTTTGCCGCAGACACCACCCTCTATATACATCGTTCACGCCAGAAATCATCCACCACTCTCTGCCGCACCCTTCCTTCACCATTCTCCATAGTTTCTGATAGGAGCATATTTATGCTACTTAGTTAGTGTGTTTCCTTGCATTTGCTTAGCTATTTGTGGTTTAGTATAGTGTTTAAAGTCATTTTCGTGTGTTTTTAGGTCCAAGAAGCAAAGTTGGCAAAAAGATGCATTTTGGAGCATTTTAGAGCAAATCTGGGCATGGAATGGATAGCACAAGCAATGGGCATGAAGATGGACGAATTTGGAGTTCAAATGGAGTTGGCATTATGTTTCAAGGTTGGAGAAATAAATTCAAATCATTGAAGATAAGGAATCAGCTCAAAAGAAGGAGGATTATCCAAAACATTATCCAAACAACCTTATCTTATCTTATCTTATCCAATCCTTATCTTATCTTAACAAACCTTATCCTATCCTAATCCTTTTCTAATTCAATTCCTGGTACAATGAGGGTTTATTTTCTGATTGGGGGACATTTAAATTGAGTTTCTAGAAACTCTAAGCCTTGCCGCACCTAGCTTTCCAGAAAACCTGATTTCCTTGCCTTGCAAGGCTTTCTAGAAGCCTTATCCCTCCTTATCTAAATTTGCCGCACCTTAGGCCCTTTCCTATTGGAAATCTGATTGTTTTGAGCCTATTTCTGGATGGATTTGGTTTTCTAGAAGTCCCAATCTGATTCACTTAGGGTTTTTGGTGCCTATATATACACAAATCAATCCTTTGCCGTGCACACCACCCTCCATACACAACCAATCACGCCAGAAATCATCCCCTACCCCCTGCCGTGCCATATCATCCACACAAACCCAGAAAACCCCTCTTGTGCCGCAGCTATTCAAGGAAGGAAGGAGAAGGTGCCACTCTAAGTCGTGACTATTGCTGGAGCGTTCTTAGGTGTTGTCTATCCTTGGTTTCAATGTTTCAATTTAGTTTTCTTTGTTTAATTGCTGTCATGAGGAACTAAACCCCTATTAGTTAGAGGGGGAATTTGAAGCCATGAATATATGTTTATTATGATTTGATTCACTCCAGTTACGATTTCATAAAGTATGAATGTGGTTTACTTTTCTGTGCTTATTAAGAACTTGTTTATGTATGTGGGTTGGGGGTCGACACTTGATTTGCATGCATAAATTTGATGCTAGGATATAAGGGAATTTCACCTAATCGTTATGAACTTATATTCACAAGTAGTAAAGGTTGCTAGTCACAATTGTGTTAAGTAAACCCTAGGCTGGATTAACATGCGTCTTCCATAGTTATGAATGCCTTGTCAATGTTTATGATTTCCATTGAACTTAATGATCTTTGATATGTATCTCTATCATGCGTATTCCATAGTTAGGGAACTTGATAAGAATAATTTGGTTGTGATGCGTTATCCATTCAATTCAATGAACTTAGGGAAATCTGGGAATTAATTAGTTCAATACAATTAATTCGGAACATTGTCATTCATAGTTTATCGAAAGAGTAACTGGGAATCAAGTTGTATGCATATGTTTATGTGTGGATAAGGATCCCTCTAACTAGCCATTCACCCATTCAAATCACCAATTTCGTGCCTTTTTAAGTTGTCTTCACAATTTTGTTTGTTTAAGTTTAAATTCGTCAAAAACAATCCCCCTTTCATTTAAACTTGTTTTTAGAGTCAAAACCTGTTTTCTCTTAGTTGTTTGAGTCTTTTAAGTTCTATTTTCGTCAAAATCACTTGTTAGGTCTAGATTTGAGTCTTTGTTATTGTTTCTTGCTGTTTTTAGTGTTTTAAATTAGTTTTGAGTCATTAGAGTCTAGTTTAGTGTTTTTGAGTCTTATTTGTGTTGATTAGCATCCCTAGTTAATCCCCGGTTTAGAACGATCCCTACTTGCATCTTTACTACAATTGTCATCAATAGGGTTTAATTTGTGTGTCAAGTAATTCTCACACCAAATTTTGGCGCCGTTGCCGGGGATTAGCAAACTTGCTAATCTCCCTAGTTTCTGCCGTGTATTTTAACTTGTTTTTGTTTTTGTTTTGCTTAGTTTTCTGATTTGTTTTGTTTTCTTTGTTTTAGGTACTAGTGTATGACTCGAAGCTCTCAACCCGTTCACGCACATATCTTGGAGTTTAACGACGATTTTGAACGAGATTTGAGAAGGAAGAGGAAGCACCCAGAACCTGATCTACTTAGTTCAAGTTCTAATTCCGAATCTGAAGTTGAAATTGAAGAGGATTTGGAAGAGGAGCACGACATGGCTGCAGATAACCGAACAATCAAAGAACTTTCAGCCTCGGGATTGGACAATGCGACCCCTTTATGCATTCAATATCCTAGGGCGGCTCAAGGCAAGACTGATGAGTTTGAATTGAAGTCTAGCTTGTTGCACCACATCCCCAAATTCCACGGGTTGTCCATGGAAGATCCGAACAAGCACTTGAAGGAATTTGAAGTGGTTTGTTCAAGCATGACCCCTGTCAATGTTGATGGAAGTATATTGAAGATGAAAGCCTTTCCATTCTCTCTTTTGGAAAAGGCTAAGGATTGGCTCTACGAACTAGCACCTGGAACCGTTACTTCATGGGAAAGCATGAAGCGCGCATTCTTAGAGAAATTTTTCCCAACTTCAAGAGTCATTCTCTTGAGGAAAAAGATAAGTGGCATTCAACAAAACCAAGGGGAATCGTTTCCAGCCTATTATGAGCGGTTCAAGGCGCTTGTTGCTTCTTGTCCACAACACCAAATGAAGGAAGAGCTTCTCCTCCAATATTTCTATGAAGGACTTCTCCCCATTGAGAGACAAATGCTTGATGCTTCAGCGGGAGGAGCTTTGGTTGACAAAACACCCGTGGCTGCCAAGACTCTAATTGCAAATCGAGCCTTGAATGCGCAACAATACGAAGGAGTTGGACAGAGAGAAGGGCCACGGCAACAACAAGTGAATGAGGTAAATGCAATTTCAGAATTACAATCTCAAATGGCTAATCTCACTCTTCTTTTGTCACAGGTTGTGGATGGAAACAAAGCACAAGGGCCGGCCATATGTGGAGTGTGTTCTATGCAGGGACATCCCAACGATCAATGCCCTCAATTGATTGAGAATGGGGGGTGGGAAACTGCCCAAGCCGTAGGTTTCCAAGGCCAAACCCAACAAAGACACGACCCATACTCAAACACATACAATCCGGGATGGAGAGATCATCCAAACTTCAAGTGGAGGGATTCTCAGCAAGCACAGCCACAAAGCGGATTTAGACAGCCCCCTGGGATGTTCCCAAGGCCGTATGCAGCCCCACAACCTCACCCAACTTCGGCCCAAACCAATTCAGGTTCGTCGTTAAATAATGATAAAATTCTTCAAGCACTAACCTCTTTGACGCAGGACATGCAGAGCATAAAACATCAAGTTAAAGAGGTGGATGAATTGAAGAAACAAATGGGTCAAATGGCTGAATTCATGGGCCAATTCCGAGAACAAGGCAGGTTGCCTAGTTCAACCATTGTTAATCCTAAGGGAGGATTTGAAACTGCCCAAGCAATCACGTTGAGAAGTGGTAAGCAGGTTGGAACTGATTCACAACCATCTAGATCAAGTCAAGAAGAGGACAAGAAGCTGCAATTGGAGGAGGATGAAGCAACCAAACCCACGGCAAGGAATGCACAATCCTTGCCGCAGCCAATCCCCATTTCAAAACCGTCCTCAACCATCAAGGTAAGTCCCAATATGAATTCTTCAAGCTCTACTCCACTAATTGTGCCCTTTCCTGGCAGGTTGCGGCAATCAAAGAAAGAGGATGCTGAAAAAGACATTCTAGAGACATTCCGGAAAGTTCAAGTCAATATCCCACTCCTTGATGCAATAAAGCAAGTCCCAAGGTATGCTAAGTTTTTGAAAGAGCTTTGTACAACAAGAAGAAGGATTTCTAACAAAGAAGTGGTTCAAGTAAGTGAGAATGTCTCTGCTGTTTTACAAAGGAAATTACCCCCTAAATGCAAAGATCCGGGTAGTTTTACAATTCCTTGCGTTATTGGTAGTACTAAGTTTGAACATGCCATGTTAGACTTAGGTGCATCTATAAATGTCATGCCATACTCTATTTATGCATCTATGAACTTAGGTGAGCTTAAAAACGATGGTGTTATTATCCAATTAGCCGATCGTTCTAATGCATATCCAAAAGGAGTTTTGGAAGATGTTTTGGTGCAGGTTGGAAATCTGATTTTTCCAGCGGATTTTTATGTGCTTGACATGGAGGATACACCCCATTCTACCCCTTTGCCGATCCTCCTTGGGAGACCTTTCATGAAAACAGCCCGCACCAAGATCGATGTGTTCAAAGGGACGTTGACAATGGAATTTGATGGGGAAGTTATTGATTTCAATCTTGCTGAAACTATTAAATTTCCTAAAGAAAATCATTCTTGTTTTGCTATTGATATATTCGATGAATTGGCGCAGGATTACCTTGATTCCTTGGATAGGGATCCCCTTGAATCAACAATTGCACAAGGAATTGGGCAAAAACCCAATATTGCCGTGCCTATAAGTGAAGAAGAGGCCGAGATGGTGGCTGCCCTAGAGTCACTACCTCAGCACCATGGTAAGCCTTCAAAACCAATTTCAATTCCAATTTCTACTAAGAAGTTGTTACCCTCAGTGATTCAGGCACCCGTACTTGAGCTTAAACCATTGCCGGATCATTTGAAGTACGTCTTTTTGGGAGATAACGAGACATTGCCCGTCATTGTATCCTCCACACTCACGGCAACAGAGGAAGGAAAGTTAATTCAGGTGTTGAAAGAGCACAAAACAGCCATTGGATGGACATTGGCCGATATTAGGGGGATTAGCCCTACAACATGCATGCATCGCATACTTCTAGAGGAGGGGGCTAAACCAACTCGAGAGGCTCAACGCCGACTCAACCCTCCAATGATGGAAGTTGTGAAGAAGGAGATTATAAAGCTTCTTGATTGTGGAGTGATTTATCCAATCTCGGATAGCCGTTGGGTTTCACCGGTGCAATGTGTTCCAAAGAAATCCGGAGTCACTGTGGTGAAGAATGCCGAGAATGAACTTGTGCCCACACGTATCCAAACAGGTTGGAGAGTGTGCATTGACTATAGGAAGCTAAACGCCACCACGAGGAAGGACCACTTCCCTTTGCCGTTCATTGATCAAATGCTTGAAAGGTTAGCCGGTCATTCTTTTTATTGTTTTCTTGATGGGTACTCTGGATATAATCAGATTGTTATAGCTCCGGATGACCAAGAAAAGACCACTTTCACGTGCCCCTTTGGTACCTTTGCTTATCGTCGCATGCCATTCGGTTTATGCAATGCACCTGCCACCTTTCAGAGATGCATGGTAAGTATCTTTTCAGATTTTGTGGAGAAAATTATTGAGGTATTCATGGATGATTTTAGTGTTTTTGGGGATTCGTTTGATGGGTGCTTAGATAATCTCACTTTGATTCTAAAACGTTGCATTGAAACTAACCTTGTTTTGAATTGGGAAAAATGTCACTTTATGGTAAGACAAGGCATAGTTTTAGGTCATATCATTTCAGAAAGGGGAATTGAGGTTGATAAATCAAAAATAGATCTTGTACGCTACTTACCCTCTCCTACTTCGGTTAGAGAGGTTCGTTCTTTTCTTGGACATGCAGGATTCTATAGGCGATTCATCAAGGACTTTTCAAAGATTTCAAACCCTCTTTGCCGTCTCCTCCAGAAAGATGTGGCTTTTGACTTCAACGAGGAATGTGAAAAGGCATTCAAACACCTCAAAGAGATGCTAACTTCGGCCCCCATCATAGTCCCACCAGATTGGAGCCTTCCTTTTGAGCTTATGTGTGATGCTTCGGATTATGCATTAGGAGCTGTTTTGGGACAAAGGAAGGACAAGAAGCCCCATGTCATCTATTATGCATCTCGGACCTTGAATGATGCACAATTGAATTACTCTACCACTGAAAAAGAACTTCTTGCTGTTGTGTTTGCTTTAGATAAGTTTCGTTCTTATTTACTTGGTACTAAAGTTATTATTTACACTGACCATGCAGCTTTGAAGTATTTGTTCACCAAGAAAGAGGCCAAACCAAGACTCATTCGCTGGATGCTTCTTCTCCAAGAGTTCGATATTGAAATCCGGGACAAGAAGGGGAGTGAAAACGTGGTGGCTGGTCACTTGAGCCGTATGGTGCATGAGGAGGATGCCGTGCCTATCCAAGAGACATTCCCAGATGAGCAGCTGCTGTCCATCAAGGTAAGTGAGCCATGGTATGCTGATGTAGTAAATTATTTGGTGTCTAAACACATTCCAAGAGAACTAAACAAGCACCAAAGTGATAAACTTAAAAAGGATGCACGTTCTTATGTTTGGGATGACCCATACTTGTGGAAATATTGCCCTGATCAAGTTCTACGTAGGTGTGTGCATGATTCTGAGTTTAATTCAATTTTAACTTTTTGTCACACCTATGCATGTGGAGGTCACTTTGGTACGCAAAGAACAGCACATAAAGTTTTAGAATGTGGATTTTATTGGCCTACTATCTTTAGAGATGCTAGAACTTTTTGTATGACTTGTGATAGACGTCAGACAACGGGCAATATAGGTCCTAAACAACAAATGCCGCAACACCCCATATTTAGTGTTGAAATCTTTGATGTTTGGGGTATTGATTTCATGGGTCCTTTCCCTTCCTCACATGGTTTCCTTTATATTTTGCTTGCTGTGGATTATGTGTCGAAATGGGTGGAAGCAAAAGCCACCCGAACTAATGATTCTAAAGTGGTTGCAGATTTTGTTAGAACTAACATATTTGCTAGATTTGGAATGCCAAGAGTCCTAATCAGTGATGGGGGTTCCCATTTTTGCAATCGAACCATTGAGGCGCTGCTCAAGAAGTATAATGTCACGCATAAGGTTTCAACACCTTATCACCCTCAAACTAGTGGGCAAGCCGAGGTTTCAAATAGAGAAATCAAGCAGATTTTGGAGAAAACTGTAGGGCCAACTCGGAAGGATTGGAGCTTGCGTTTGAATGATGCATTGTGGGCATATCGCACTGCCTATAAAACCCCAATTGGAATGTCCCCATTTCGGCTAGTCTATGGGAAACCATGTCATCTTCCCGTCGAGTTAGAACATCGTGCACATTGGGCTGTCAAAACATTCAACATGGACATTGATGCCGCAGGTCTTCATAGAAAGCTTCAATTGAATGAGCTAGAAGAAATTAGGAATGAAGCTTATGAGAATGCACGGATCTACAAGGAGAAAACAAAGGCATTCCATGACAAGATGATTCGTAGCAAGCTGTTCTCTATAGGGCAGAAAGTGTTACTTTTCAATTCTCGCCTTCGTCTATTTCCAGGTAAGTTGCGTTCTAAGTGGATTGGTCCTTTTGTGGTTACTAATGTTTTTCCTCATGGTGCAGTCCAAATTCAAAGTTTAAAAACGCAACAAGAATTCAAAGTGAATGGACATCGATTGAAGCCATATTATGACCACTTTGAAGAGCACATTACGGAGGACATATCCTTTAATGCCGTGCGCCCCATTGAAGAATAGAGGGAAGGTTCGTCCGGCTGGAAGACGTTAAAGCAAGCGCTTCTTGGGAGGCAACCCATGCAAATAAAGACGACCTAGGAACTCTCCGGCTCCAAAACCAGATTTGCGTTTCTAAACCCTACTCTTTATTGTTTTTCCTTTGCCATCTTGTTATGTTAGTTAGTTGTGTTGATTGCTGTTTGTTTTGTGTGAGTTTATGTTTGAAACATTGAGGACAATGTTTGGTTTAAGTGTGGGGGGGTAACAAAGTGTTTTTTGCATGAAATTCGTGGGTTTTTATCACCTATCACTTTGAATGTTGTTTTCAGTGTTTTTAAGTGTTTTTAAGCTGTTTTGGTGTGTTTTAGTGTGTTTTGACAAGAAAATCCGAAAATACAATAAAAATTTGAAAAATTGTTTTGAAAAACCCAAAAAGAGTTGTTTTTGTGTGTTTGTTTGTGTCTTAGGGTACCTTCCAACACAATGATGAGGATTTGGTTTTTAATTGCATAACTGTTAAAGAAAGTTACAAACTTGGATTGACGTTTGATATACTCTTTGGTTTATGCTTGGTTATAGTTGACATTCATGAATTCACATGTAATCACAAAAAGAGAAAAAATCAGTTTTTGTAACATGCTTGAAGGAAGTAACTCAAACTAACGCTACAACCCTGAGAGACTTGAGCCTTAAACGTTCTTTGGAGAGTTAAAAATCTGTGCATTCTTTGTTTTCTAAAGTCGTTGCATGATCTCATTATTCTTTGCTTGGTTGCTACTTAGAAGGCGTTTCATTATTTAGTTCCAAATACTAGAACTCATACCCGTTTCATTCAAAGCATGAAATTGATTAGCATAACACATAATCAAGATGAAGTTGTTTAGTTTAAAACCAGAGCCAAAAAGCCTAACCCTTTGCATATGTATTGTAGGTTTAACCCATTTGAGCCTTGAAGCCTATGTTCTTTGTTTACCCACATTATCCTTACCTAGCCTAGATTAGGACCATCCTTACCCTTGTTCTTAAGGCGTAGCTAAGCATGACCTAAGAATGAATTCCCTTTGTTCGTTATTTGGGCGGCAAAACAAGTGTGGGGGAAGGGATTTATGTGTCTGATTGTGTGCCAACAAAGTATTAAGAGGGCACGGGTAGAAGAAAGAAAAGAAAAAAAAAAGAAAAAAAAAGAAAGAGAAAAATTCGTGTGAAAAAGAAAAGAAAAAAAAAAAAAAGTTGTGAGAAAGTATGAAAAGTTTTCAAAATAAGTGAGAGTGAAGCTCACAAGTGTTGATTGTTGAAGAAGGGGTCCAAAACGTTGAAATTGGCCCTAAAAATATGTGTTTTCTGTCCCTTTGTGTTCAAAGTGTACGGCTGCATTCAAGAAAGGGAGTTCTAAGTGTCATATTCATTGCTTTGCTTGCTATTGCTTTAAGAACGTTCGTTTTCCTTACCTTTCTTTGTTAGCCAATACCCCTTAGCCCCGTTATAACCCTATACTTCAATCTTGAGTGTTATGTGTTTCAATATGTGGAGTTTGGGATTGGTATGAGCATATGGTGTCCCTGGTTCTCGTATCTAAGTAGTAGCATTCTGTTCATGAGATCATATCTATACATGCATTCCAGAAATTGCTTTCTTTGTTATAAACACATATGTGAGTATTAGTTTTCATATTTACATCAATCTTCTCACATATAACTAGTGTAGGGAGTGTAGTCAGAAAATCTGTGTGATTGAGTGCATATCTAGTAAGGAATTGAGGGATTCTCTAAGGCATGTTACTACATTCAAAATGTTGTTTTAATTGATTAAATGCGAGCTAATGTGTGGTAACTTTGATTAAGTATGTGCTCAAGGGTAGGGATAACTAAAATCTGTGGGAGTAATGATCTTTGGCATGTTATGTATCATTGAAGATCCCTGAGGTGAATGTTGGAAGGTTTAGGTTACGTTTGTTTGTTTTGTTTTGCTCGAGGACTAGCAAAAGCTAAGTGTGGGGGAATTTGATAGGAGCATATTTATGCTACTTAGTTAGTGTGTTTCCTTGCATTTGCTTAGCTATTTGTGGTTTAGTATAGTGTTTAAAGTCATTTTCGTGTGTTTTTAGGTCCAAGAAGCAAAGTTGGCAAAAAGATGCATTTTGGAGCATTTTAGAGCAAATCTGGGCATGGAATGGATAGCACAAGCAATGGGCATGAAGATGGACGAATTTGGAGTTCAAATGGAGTTGGCATTATGTTTCAAGGTTGGAGAAATAAATTCAAATCATTGAAGATAAGGAATCAGCTCAAAAGAAGGAGGATTATCCAAAACATTATCCAAACAACCTTATCTTATCTTATCTTATCCAATCCTTATCTTATCTTAACAAACCTTATCCTATCCTAATCCTTTTCTAATTCAATTCCTGGTACAATGAGGGTTTATTTTCTGATTGGGGGACATTTAAATTGAGTTTCTAGAAACTCTAAGCCTTGCCGCACCTAGCTTTCCAGAAAACCTGATTTCCTTGCCTTGCAAGGCTTTCTAGAAGCCTTATCCCTCCTTATCTAAATTTGCCGCACCTTAGGCCCTTTCCTATTGGAAATCTGATTGTTTTGAGCCTATTTCTGGATGGATTTGGTTTTCTAGAAGTCCCAATCTGATTCACTTAGGGTTTTTGGTGCCTATATATACACAAATCAATCCTTTGCCGTGCACACCACCCTCCATACACAACCAATCACGCCAGAAATCATCCCCTACCCCCTGCCGTGCCATATCATCCACACAAACCCAGAAAACCCCTCTTGTGCCGCAGCTATTCAAGGAAGGAAGGAGAAGGTGCCACTCTAAGTCGTGACTATTGCTGGAGCGTTCTTAGGTGTTGTCTATCCTTGGTTTCAATGTTTCAATTTAGTTTTCTTTGTTTAATTGCTGTCATGAGGAACTAAACCCCTATTAGTTAGAGGGGGAATTTGAAGCCATGAATATATGTTTCTTATGATTTGATTCACTCCAGTTACGATTTCATAAAGTATGAATGTGGTTTACTTTTCTGTGCTTATTAAGAACTTGTTTATGTATGTGGGTTGGGGGTCGACACTTGATTTGCATGCATAAATTTGATGCTAGGATATAAGGGAATTTCACCTAATCGTTATGAACTTATATTCACAAGTAGTAAAGGTTGCTAGTCACAATTGTGTTAAGTAAACCCTAGGCTGGATTAACATGCTTCTTCCATAGTTATGAATGCCTTGTCAATGTTTATGATTTCCATTGAACTTAATGATCTTTGATATGTATCTCTATCATGCGTATTCCATAGTTAGGGAACTTGATAAGAATAATTTGGTTGTGATGCGTTATCCATTCAATTCAATGAACTTAGGGAAATCTGGGAATTAATTAGTTCAATACAATTAATTCGGAACATTGTCATTCATAGTTTATCGAAAGAGTAACTGGGAATCAAGTTGTATGCATATGTTTATGTGTGGATAAGGATCCCTCTAACTAGCCATTCACCCATTCAAATCACCAATTTCGTGCCTTTTTAAGTTGTCTTCACAATTTTGTTTGTTTAAGTTTAAATTCGTCAAAAACAATCCCCCTTTCATTTAAACTTGTTTTTAGAGTCAAAACCTGTTTTCTCTTAGTTGTTTGAGTCTTTTAAGTTCTATTTTCGTCAAAATCACTTGTTAGGTCTAGATTTGAGTCTTTGTTATTGTTTCTTGCTGTTTTTAGTGTTTTAAATTAGTTTTGAGTCATTAGAGTCTAGTTTAGTGTTTTTGAGTCTTATTTGTGTTGATTAGCATCCCTAGTTAATCCCCGGTTTAGAACGATCCCTACTTGCATCTTTACTACAATTGTCATCAATAGGGTTTAATTTGTGTGTCAAGTAATTCTCACACCAGTTTCTGACATAATTCACTATCTGCCGCACCATACATCCATCCTAGCCAATAACCCAGCCTTCTACACCATTCATAACCCCCAAAATCTGTCCCAAGTCCTTGTGCCGCAGCAAAGAAGAGGAGAAGAAGCCTGGGACATTCATGCCATTCAAGTTTGAATTGCTGGAAGTTTTAGGTGTTTCCTTTCCTTTGATTTCAATGTTTAAATTCAATACTCTTTGTTCTGTTAGTATGAGGAACTAAACCCCCTCTGGCTAGGGGGGATTCGAAACCATGTTTATGCTTGCTATATGATTTGATTGCTCTAGTTGTGATTCGTAGATTGTGATTTCAATTTACTTATCTATTTGAATTAAACTGATTTGTGTGTGTTGGTTGAGAGTGCACGCTTAATTGTCATGCATAAATCTAATGCTAGGATATAAGGAAGTTTCACCTTATCGTTACAGAATTATATTCACAAGTAGTAAAGGTTGATGATCTCAATTGTGTTAAGTAAATTCTTGGCATAAGTTTCATGCAATTCATAGTAACGAATGCCTCGTCAATACTTATGGTTTTCATAGAACTTAATGATTCTTGCTTGTATCTCTATTATGCAATACATGTAGGTAACTTGTGGGGAATGCTTTGGGTTGTCGTATGCAATCATCCAATTCAATAACGTTAGGAAAATCTGAGGGTTAATTAGTGCAATTCACGGTTAATCTGGGGTGTTGAGAATCCATGGTTTATTGAAAAGCAACTAGAAATCGTTTTGTATGCAATTGTGACATGTGTGGAGAGGAACCCCTTAGCTAGCCTTCCATCCATTCACTTTAACCAATTTCGTTTTAAAATCTGTTTTGTTTTACAATGTTTATGTTTTGTTTTCAAATTCGTCAAAACCAAATCCCCCTTTACTTTGTTGAGTCATATTAGTTAGAAACTGTTTTAGTTTGTGTTTTTGAATGTTTTGAGTCATTTTAAAACTTATTTTCGTCCAAAATTGTGTTTAGAGTCCAAAACAGCCAGTTTGTGTTTTTAAGGCAGTTTTGAGTGTTTGTTTGCTGTTTTGAGTCTTTTGGTTTGTCTTAGTGTTTTAAAGTATAGTTTTGCATTCTTTGAGTCTAATTTAGTGTTTTAACTTTGTTTTAAGTTTTTGAGTCAGTTTTCAAGTGATTTAGCAATCCCTCCTAATCCCCGGCCTAGAACGATCCCTACTTATACATATACTACAACTGTCAAAAAGAGGGTTTAATTTGTGTGCTTATATATTTCGCATCAAATTTTTGGCGCCGTTGCCGGGGATTAGCAACTTTGCTAATCCCTTGGATTGTTATTTTCGTTTGGGTTAGTTGTCTAGTCTTCTGATTTTGTTTTGTTTTCTTTGTTGTAGGTACTAGTGTATGACTCGAAATTCTCAACCCGTTCACGCACATATCTTGGATTTTAACGACGATTTTGAGCGAGATTTGAGAAGGAAGAGGAAGCACCCAGAACCTGATCTCCTTAGTTCAAGTTCTAATTCTGAATCTGAAGTTGAAATTGAATCTGAATTTGAAGAGGAAGTGGAAAACATGGCTGTGGACAATCGTACAATCAAAGAGCTTTCAGCCTCAGGACTTGACAATGCCGTGCCCTTATGCATTCAATATCCTAGGGCAGCCGAGGGCAAGACTGATGAGTTTGAATTGAAGTCAAGCTTGTTGCATCACATTCCTAAGTACCATGGGCTGTCCATGGAAGATCCAAACAAGCATTTGAAGGAATTTGAGGTGGTGTGCTCAAGCATGACACCAATCAACGTAGATGGGAATATTCTGAAGATGAAAGCCTTTCCATTCTCTCTATTTGAAAAGGCTAAGGATTGGTTATTCGAATTGGCACCTGGAACGGTCACTTCTTGGGAAAGCATGAAAAGAGCATTTTTAGAGAAATTCTTCCCAACTTCGAGAGTTGTTCTTTTGAGGAAGAGAATTAGTGGCATTGAACAAAGCCAAGGAGAATCTTTTCCAGCATATTATGAGCGTTTTAAGGCCCTAGTTGCATCCTGCCCACAACACCAAATGAAGGAAGAGCTTTTGATTCAATATTTCTATGAAGGACTTCTTCCAATTGAGAGACAAATGCTTGATGCTTCAGCGGAAGGTGCCTTGGTTGACAAAACCCTGGTGGCTGTCAAAATCTTAATTGCAAACCGAGCCTTGAATGCACAACAATACGAAGGTGTTGGACAAAGGGACCCCCCACGGCAACAACATGTGAATGAGGTAAGTGCAATTTCAGAATTGCAATCTCAAATGGCTAATCTCACTTTTCTTTTGTCACAAGTTGTTGATGGAACCAAAGTGCAAAGTCCGGGATATGTGGAGTGTGTTCTATGCAGGGACATCACAACGATCAATGCCCTCAATTGATTGATGCATTGTAAAACAAGCACACAAATTAAACCCTCTTTTTGACAATTGTAGTATATGTATAAGTAGGGATCGTTCTAGACCGGGGATTGGGAGGGATTGCTAAAACCTCTAAACTGACTCAAAAACGTAAAAACAAAGTTTAAAACACTTAACTAGACTCAAAAGACTCAAAACAAATTCACAAGACTCAAAATGGGCTAAAAACACTCAAAACTGCCTAAAACATAAACTGGGCAGTTTTGGACTCTAAACACAATTTTGGACGAAAATAGGTTTTAACTTAACTCAAGACACTTAAAAACACAAACAAAACAGATTTTAAACACTTTGGAACAAGAAAGTAAAATGGGGGTTTGGGTTTTGACGAAATTAAAAACAAAACAAACAGATTGTAAACTAAAACAGATTTTGGACGAATTTGGTAAAACTTATGGATGATGGGCTAGCTAGAGGGTTCTTCTTCACACATAACACACTTGCATACAAACCAATTTTCAGTTGTTCTTTCGATAAATCATGAAACTCAACACCCCAGGTTAATTAGGTCCGCTTAAATTAACCTTCAAGTTCTCCTTAAGTTATTGAATTGGACGGGATAACGCATACAACAACTCAACACATTCTCTAAAAGTTCCCTACGTGAACAGCACAATAAAGATACAATCAGAGATCAATAAGCTTTGTGAGAACTATAGGCATTGACGAGGCATTCGTAACTATGAAAAGCATGATACTCCTGCCAAGAATTCACTTAACACGATCGTGACCAGCAACCTCCACTACATATGAATATAAGTTCATAACGATTAGGTGAAACTCCCTTATATTCTAGCATCAAATTCATGCATGAAAACTAAGCGTGCACTCTCAATCAACATACAAGAATAAGTTATCAATCAAACAGTTAAGCAAATTGAATTCACAATTTATGAAATCACAACTGAAGGTAATCAATTTATATTGCAAGCATATTCATGGCTTTGAATAGCCCCCTAGCCAAAAGAGCTTAGTTCCTCATGTTCACAGCAAAACGAAAGGAAAAGAGATTAAACATTGTAAACTTAGAATGAATTACACCTAGAATGCTCCAACAATCAAGCTTGAACATCCAGGAGTCCTTCCTTCTTCCTCCTTGCTGCGGCACAAAGATGGGTAAGGTGTATGGGATGTGTTTTAGGGTCAGGAATGTGTTTAGGGTGAATGGGAATTGCGGCAAAGGTGTGTGAATGGTTTCTGACGTGAATGGATGATTGGGTGAGTGAATGGATCTCCTTTGTGCGGCACAAGGCAGTTTTATTTAAGGAATTAGGGTAATAAAGCTAGGAAACTAATTAGGAAACAGAAATTAAATCAAAACCTTAAGGGAAATAGGAATTAAACTCAGAATCCTAAGAGAATTAGGCAAGTAGGTGCGGCAAGGGTGTAAAGGGTAAGGGAATGCCTTGCAAGGCAAGGCAAAAGGGTTTCCTTGCTGATTTAGGTCCAGATTTTGGGTAAGTAGGAGATGGCTTGCACGGCAAGGATGGGAAAGTGAGGGAATGGTGCGGCAAAGGATCTTTAGGTGCAAGGAAGGTTCAATTTGTGTCCTAAAATGCATAGGAGGCCTTCAATGTTACTGGAACTTAGGGACATTTAGGATTAGGAAAGGTCAAACCAAAATAGGAAACCTTGGCTTAACTTTCCTACTTCAAGTAGGAATCCTTGTTCAACTAGGAATCCTCTTTCTTCTAGTAATCCTCCTTTGATTAGGAATCCTTCGTTGATTAGGAATCCTAACTTCTTCAAGTCTTCAATTTCGTCCATTCCTTTTGCTCCAAACATGTGATATCCATTCCAAGCCCAATTTTGCTCCAAAAAGCTCCAAAATGCACTTTCTTGCATACTTTGCCCTTAGAACCTGAAAACACACGAAAATATGCTCCTATCAAGAAATAACAACGTAAATGCACAAGAACAAGCTAACTAAGTCGCAAAAATATGCTCCTATCAAATTCCCCCACACTTAGCTTTTGCTAGTCCTCGAGCAAAACAAAACAATCAAGGAAAACAAAATGAAACAAAACAAACAAAACACAACCTACACCTTCCAACATTTACCTCAGGGATTTCTAATGCACATGACATGTCAAAAATCATTATTCCCTCAGATTTTAGTCATCTTCACACTTGAGCACATACTTAATCACAGTCACCATTCACTAGTTCACATTTAACCAATTAAAACAATGTTTTGAATGTGGTAACATGCCTTAGAGAATTCCCTCAATTCCTTACTAGATATGCACTCTATTTTCACACACATTTTCTGACTACACACCCTACACTAGGTATATGTGAGAAGATTGATGTAAATATGAAAACGAACACTCACATATATTATAGCAAAGGAAGCAATTTCTGGAGTTAATAAGCATGTTTAGATATGATCTCATGAATGGAATGCTACTACTTAGATGCGAGAACCAGTGACACCATATGCTCATACCAATTCCAAACTCCACATATTGAAACACACAACACCCAAGATTGAAGTTAAAGGGTTGTAACGGGGCTAAGGGTGTTGGTTAAGAAAGAAAGGATATGGAAACAAAGGTTCTTAAAGAATAGCAAGTAAAGCAATGAAATCAACACTTAGAATTCACTTTGGAATGCAGAAATCAACTTAAAACACAAAAGGGAAGATTTACACACTCTAGGGCCGAATTCAATGTTTTGGACCCGTTCTTCAACAAACAACACTTTAGAACTTCTTTTTCACATAATTTTCAACTCTTTTTCATTCTTTTCACAACTTTTTCTTTTTCTTTCTATTTTTCCACGAATTTGTCTTTTTATTTTCTCAAACCCGTGCCTTATTAAAGACTTTGGCGCACACACATACAAAATCCCTTCCCCCACACTTGTTTTCTGCAAAAAGACAATCAAAAGGAATTCTTTTTAAGTCATGCTTCACTATGCTTCAAAAACAAGGGTATGGATGGTCCTAATCTAGGCTAGGTGAGGATAATGTGGTTCACGAAGAAAATAGGCTAAACAAGGCTCAAAGGGGTTTAAACCTACAAAACAAATGACACAGGGGGTATGGCTGTTTGGCTATGGTGGTCACTACACAACTTCATCTTGATATGTGTTATGCAAATCAATGTCATGCTTTGAATGGAACGGGCATGAGTTCTAGTATTTGGAACTAAATGATGAAACGCCTTCTAAGTAGTAACCAAACAAAGAATAATGAGATCATGCAACGACTTTAGAAAACAAGAATGCACAGAATATTAACTCTCCAAAAGAACGTTTTAGGCTCAAGTCTCACAGGGATGTAGCGTTAATTTGAGTTCCTTCCTTCAAGCATGTTACAAAAACTGATTTTATCCTTTAAGATTGCATGTGAATTCATAAATTATAACCACAACCAAGCATAAACCAAAGAGTAAATCAAACTTTCATCCATGTTATAACTTTCTTTAACAGCCATGCAATTAAAAACCAAATCCTCATCATTGTGTTGGAAGGTAACTAAGACACAAACACACAAAAACAACTCTTTTTGGGTTTTCAAACTGATTTTTCAAATTTTTATGTGATTTTCGGATTTTTAAGCCAAAACAAACTAAAACACTCCAAAACAGCTTAAAAACACTTAAAAACAGCTTGAAACAACTCTTGAAGTACTGGGTGGTAGAATCCCACGAATTTGCATCAAAAACACTTTGTTACCCCCCCCCCCCCCCCACAGTTAAATTAAACATTGTCCTTAATGTTTCAAGCATAAACGAACACAAATAAACAACAACCAAACAACACAGCAACTAAACTAGAAACAAGGCAGAAACGAAAACAACAACAAAGAGAAGGGTTTAGGAACTCAAATCTGGAATTGGAGTGCTCCCTAGGTCTTCCTTTGTTGAATGCATGGGTTGCCTCCCAAGTAGCGCTTGCTTTAACGTCGTACAGCCGGACGAAGAACTCATTCACTCCCCATTGGAGCCCACGACTTGGAGAGGGATCTCCTCCACAACCTGCTCAACAAAGTGCTCATAATAGGGCTTCAAACGATGCCCATTCACCTTGATTTCTTGCCCAGTTTTCAAGCTTTGGATTTGGACTGCACCATATGGAAAAACATTAGTAACAACAAAAGGTCCAATCCACTTGGAACGTAACTTACCAGGGAATAAACGTAAACGTGAATTGAAAAGCAACACTTTCTGCCCAATAGAGAATGTTTTGCCCCGAATCATCTTGTCATGAAACGCCTTTGTTTTCTCCTTGTAAATCCGGGCATTCTCATATGCTTCGTTCCTTAGCTCCTCAAGTTCATTCAATTGGAGCTTTCTATGCATTCCAGCAGCATCTAAGTCCAAATTGAATGTTTTCACAGCCCAATGCGCCTTGTGCTCTAGTTCTACAGGTAGGTGGCACGGCTTGCCATAGATCAGCCGAAATGGAGACATCCCTAGGGGTGTTTTGTAGGCTGTTCGATACGCCCACAGTGCATCGTCTAAACGCAAGCTCCAATCCTTCCGGGTTGCCCCAACAGTCTTCTCCAAGATTTGTTTGATTTCTCTATTCGAAACTTCGGCTTGGCCACTTGTTTGAGGATGATAAGGTGTTGAAACCTTATGCTTGACATCATATTTCTTAAACAGCGACTCAATGGTTCGATTGCAAAAATGTGACCCTCCATCACTGATGAAGACCCGTGGCATCCCAAATCTAGAGAAAATGTGAGTTTTAATAAAATCTGCAACCACTCTAGAATCGTTAGTCCGGGTAGCCTTTGCTTCTACCCATTTGGAAACATAATCAACTGCAAGCAAGATATAAGTAAAACCATATGAAGAAGGAAAGGGACCCATGAAATCAATACCCCACACATCAAAAATTTCAACATTGAATATAGGGGTTTGCGGCATTTGATCCTTGGCACCCATGCTACCTGTTCTTTGACATCTATCACATGTTAAACAAAACATTCGAGCATCTTTGAACAATGTAGGCCAGTAAAAACCACTTTCTAACACTTTAAGGGCTGTTCTTTGGGTACCAAAATGTCCCCCACATGCATAAGAATGGCAAAAGGTCAGAATGGACTTAAACTCAGAATTGTGCACGCATCGTTGAACAATCTGATCCGGACAATACTTCCACAAATATGGATCATCCCACACATAAAATCGTGCATCATTCTTGAGTTTGTCACGTTGGGGTTTAGTGAAAGTAGTGGGAAAACGTTTAGTTACCAAGTAATTCACTAAATCTGCGTACCATGGTTCACTTACCTCGATGGATAACAATTGCTCATCTGGAAATGTCTCTGAAATAGGGAGAGAGTCCTCTTCATGCACCATACGGCTTAGGTGGTCAGCCACCACGTTTTCACTCCCTTTCTTGTCTCGAATCTCAATGTCGAACTCTTGAAGAAGCAACATCCATCGAATTAGCCGTGGTTTGGCCTCCTTTTTGGTGAGAAGATACTTCAAGGCTGCATGATCAGAATATACAATCACTTTAGTGCCAATTAAGTATGAACGAAATTTATCTAAAGCAAAAACAACAGCAAGAAGTTCTTTTTCCGTTGTAGAATAGTTTAATTGGGCATCATTCATTGTCCGGGAGGCATAGTAGATGACATGCGGCCTCTTGTCCTTTCTTTGTCCTAAAACAGCTCCTAAAGCATAATCGGATGCGTCACACATAAGCTCGAAAGGGAGGCTCCAATCAGGTGGAACAATGATTGGGGCCGTGGTCAGCAACTCCTTGAGTTGTGTAAAGGATGCCGTGCACTCCTCATTGAAGTCAAATGCCACATCTTTTTGAAGGAGTCGGCAGAGAGGTTGAGAGACTTTTGAGAAATCCTTGATGAATCGTCGATAGAAACCTGCATGGCCAAGGAAAGAACGAACCTCTCTAACCGAAGTAGGAGAGGGTAAGTGACGTACAAGATCTATCTTTGACTTATCAACCTCAATACCATTTTCAGAGATAATATGACCTAAAACTATGCCTTGTTTAACCATGAAATGACACTTTTCCCAATTTAGAACAAGGTTAGTTTCAATGCATCGTTTTAAGATCAAACTGAGATTATGCAAGCAACCATCAAATGAATCACCAAAAACGCTGAAATCATCCATAAAAACCTCAATAATTTTCTCAACATAATATGAAAATATGCTCATCATGCATCTTTGAAAGGTGGCAGGTGCATTGCATAAACCAAATGGCATGCGACGATAAGCAAATGTACCAAAGGGGCATGTGAAAGTGGTTTTTTCTTAGTCCTCGGGTGCTATGACAATCTGATTATAACCAGAATAACCATCAAGAAAACAATAAAATGCATAACCCGCTAACCTTTCAAGCATTTGGTCTATGAACGGCAAAGGGAAGTGATCCTTCCTTGTGGTGGCGTTGAGCTTCCTATAATCGATACAAACCCTCCAACCTGTTTGGATTCGAGTAGGCACAAGCTCATTTTCATCATTCTTCACCACTGTCACGCCAGATTTCTTTGGAACATATTGAACGGGCGAAACCCAACGACTATCCGAGATTGGGTAAATCACCCCACAATCTAAGAGCTTGATGATTTCCTTCTTCACAACGTCCATCATAGGTGGGTTGAGTCGACGTTGTGCTTCTCTAGATGGTTTGGCGCCTTCTTCCAAGAGTATTCGATGCATGCAAGTGGTTGGGCTAATTCCCTTGATATCGGCCAATGTCCACCCAATGGCAGTTTTGTATTCCCGAAGCACTCTCACCAATTTATCCTCCTCTTGTGCCGTGAGTGAAGAAGAGATGATGATGGGCAGCGTCTCTTGTTCTCCCAGAAACACATACTTCAAATGGCTAGGCAATGGTTTAAGCTCTAGGGAAGGTGGCTGGATTATGGAAGAAATCAACTTGTTAGTTGAAATGGGAATTGACATTTGATTAGGAGACTTACCAACATGTTCTAGATTTGACTCGAAGGCAGCAACCATTTCCACCAATTCCTCCTGAATAGGCACGGCAAGGATGACCTTATTGTTGCCGTGGGTATGCCAAAGTACTAACCCTTCGTTTTTTAGTCCAATGCCTTGTGTGAGGGTCGTTTCAAGTGCATCCTCACTCAAATTGTCAAAGAATTCCTGCGCACAAGAGTCAATTATATCAATAGAGAAACAAGAGTGACTATCATGAGGATATCTCATAGCATCATAAATATTGAAATCAATCACTTCCCCATCAAATTCCATGGTTAATGTTCCTTTGAATACGTCTATCTTTGTTCGGGCAGTCTTCATGAATGGTCAGCCAAGTAAGAGTGGTAATGGAGGGGAATGGTCCGAATCTTCCATTTCAAGCACATAAAAGTCCGCCGGAAAGACTAGGTGATTCACCTGCACTAAAACATCCTCCAAAACACCTTTTAGATATGCGTTAGATCTATCGGCCAATTGAATGATTACTCCATCGTTTTTCAATTCACCCAAGTTCATAGATGCATAAATTGAATATGGCATGACATTTATGGATGCACCTAAGTCTAACATGGCAGATTCAAAACGAGTATTGCCAATAACACAAGGAATTGTAAAACTGCCCGGATCTTTGCATTTAGGAGGTAATTTTCGTTGCAAAACAGCTGAGACATTCTCACTTACTCTTACCACCTCCTTGTTCGAAGCCCTCTTCCTTGTAGTGCACAACTCTTTCAGAAACTTAGCATACTTGGGAACTTGTTTAATTGCATCTAGAAGTGGAATGTTGACTTGCACCTTCCTAAATGTATCCAAAATGTCCTTTTCGCTTTCCTCCTTCTTTGTTTGCATAAATCTACGAGGAAAGGGTGCATCGGATGGAATGAGGTTAGAATTAACACAATTCGAACCCAACTTACCTGTGGTGGCCGATTTAGGGCTGCTAGGAGTGTACGGCAAGGGTGTCTTCTTTCTTGCCGTGGGTGTTTGTTGGACTTCCCCTTCTTTTTGCAGCTCCTCGTCTTCCTTTTGGGCAGATTTTGATGCTTGGGGGTCCGTTCCAACTTCTTTTCCACTTCTCAATAGAATGGCCTTGGCAGATTCAAATCCTCTCTTTGGATTCACAATGGTTGAGCTAGGAAGTTTGCCTTGTTCTCTGAATTGTCCCATGAACTCTGCCATTTAGCCCATTTGTTTCTTCAACTCATCCACCTCTTTGTCCCTAGTTTGCATACTTTGCGCCATAGAGGTTAGTAATTGAAAAATCTGATCATTATCAACGGACGAACCTGATTTGGTTTGGGCAGGTTGTGCTTGGGGTTGTGTGGGTGTGTATGGTTTTGAATAGAAGCCCGGGGGTGGCTGCCTAAATCCTCCTTGTTGTTGGGGTTGTTGCGGCTCTCTCCATTTGAAATTCGGATGATCTCTCCACCCGGGATTGTATGTGTTAGAGAAAGGATCACTTCTTGGTTGTTGATTCCCAAAACCCACGGCATTGGCTGATTCCCACCCTCCATTCTCAATCAGTTGCGGGCACTTATCAGATGGATGTCCTTGCATGGAACACACGCCACAAACAGCCAAGCTTTGTGCTTTTGGTCCTTCCACAGCCTGAGAAAGAAGAGTAGTAAGATTAGCCATTTGATTTTGAAGTTCGAAAATAACACTTACCTCATTTACTTGTTGCTGCCGTGGGGGGTTTCTTTGCCCAACACCTTCATATTGTTGAGCGTTCAACGCTCGGTTGGCAATCAAGGTCTTGGCAGCCATGGGTGTCTTGTCCACCAAAGCTCCTCCCGCTGAGGCATCTAGCATTTGACGTTCAATGGGTAGGAGCCCTTCGTAGAAATATTGAAGAAGAAGCTCCTCCTTCATTTGATGCTGTGGACATGAAGCAACAAGAGTTTTAAAACGTTCATAATAAGTGGGAAACGTTTCACCTTCATTTTGCTGAATGCCACTAATCCTCTTGCGTAGAAGAATGACTCGAGACGTTGGGAAAAACTTCTCTAAGAATGCCCGTTTCATGCTCTCCCAAGATATGACAGTTCCGGGGGCTAGTTCATACAACCAATCTTTAGCCTTTTCCAAGAGAGAAAAAGGAAAAGCCTTCATCTTCAATATGCTCTCATCGACATTGACAGGGGTCATGCTTGAACACACCACTTCGAACTCTTTCAAGTGCTTGTTCGGATCCTCCATGGACAGCCCATGGTACTTTGGAATGTGGTGCAGCAAACTTGACTTCAACTCGAATTCTTCGGTCTTGCCTTGAGCAACCGTGGGGTATTGGATGCATAGGGGTGTGGCATTGTCCAATCCCGAAGTAGAGAGCTCCTTGATTGTTCGATTGTCCGCTGCCATGGCTGGTACTTCTTCCACAACCTGTGCCGTGGGGTCTTCTTCCTCTTCTAGCACTGGTTCTTCAAGCTCAGGTTCAGGGCTAGATGAATTAGATGCTTGTTGAGTTCTTTTCCTTCTCAAAGTCCTTTCAAAATCGTCGTCTGATAGGAGCATATTTATGCTACTTAGTTAGTGTGTTTCCTTGCATTTGCTTAGCTATTTGTTGTTAAGTATAGTGTTTAAAGTCATTTTCGTGTGTTTTTAGGTCCAAGAAGCAAAGTTGGCAAAAAGATGCATTTTGGAGCATTTTAGAGCAAATCTGGGCTTGGAATGGATAGCACAAGCAATGGGCATGAAGATGGACGAATTTGGAGTTTAAATGGAGTTGGGAATATGTTTCAAGGTTGGAGAAATAAATTCAAATCATTGAAGATAAGGAATCAGCTCAAAAGAAGGAGGATTATCCAAAACATTATCCAAAACAACCTTATCTTATCTTATCTTATCCAATCCTTATCTTATCTTAGTAAACCTTATCCTATCCTAATCCTTTTCTAATTCAATTCCTGGTACAATGAGGGTTTATTTTCTGATTGGGGGACATTTAAATTAAGTTTCTAGAAACTCTTAGCCTTGCCGCACCTAGCTTTTCAGAAAACTTGGTTTCCTTGCCTTGCAAGGCTTTCTAGAAGCCTTATCCCACCTTATCCAAATCTGCCGCACCTTAGGCCCTTTCCCATTGGAAATCTGATTGTTTTGAGCCTATTTCTGGATGGATTTGGTTTTCTAGAAGTCCCAATCTGATTCACTTAGGGTTTTGGTGCCTATATATATACAAATCAATCCTTTGCCGTGCACACGACCCTTCATACACAACCAATCACGCCAGAAATCATCCCCTACCCCCTGCCGTGCCATATCATCCACACAAACCCAGAAAACCCCTCTTGTGCCGCAGCTATTCAAGGAAGGAAGGAGAAGGTGCCACTCTAAGTCGTGACTATTGCTGGAGCGTTCTTAGGTGTTGTCTATCTTTGTTTTTAATGTTTCAATTTAGTTTTCTTTGTTTAATTGCTGTCATGAGGAACTAAACCCCTATTAGTTAGAGGGGGAATTTGAAGCCATGAATATATGTCTCTTATGATTTGATTCACTCCAGTTACGATTTCATAAATTATGAATGTGGTTTACTTTTCTGTGCTTATTAAGAACTTGTTTATGTATGTGGGTTGGGGGTCGACACTTGATTTGCATGCATGAATTTGATGCTAGGATATAAGGGAATTTCACCTAATCGTTATGAACTTATATTCACAAGTAGTAAAGGTTGCTAGTCACAATCATGTTAAGTAAACCCTAGGCAGGAGTAACATGCGTCTTCCATAGTTATGAATGCCTTGTCAATGTTTATGATTTCCATGGAACTTAATGATCTTTGATATGTATCTCTATCATGCGTATTCCATAGTTAGGGAACTTGATAAGAATAATTTGGTTGTGATGCGTTATCCATTCAATTCAATGAACTTAGGGAAATCTGGGAATTAATTAGTTCAATACAATTAATTCGGAACATTGTCATTCATAGTTTATCGAAAGAGTAACTGGGAATCAAGTTGTATGCATATGTTTATGTGTGGATAAGGATCCCTCTAACTAGCCATTCACCCTTTTCAATTCACAAAATTCGTTTTTTATAAAGTGTTTTATGCAAAGTTTCTGTTTTAGTTTTAAATTCGTCAAAAACAATCTCCCTTTCATTTAAACTTGTTTTTAGAGTCAAAACCTGTTTTCTCTTAGTTGTTTGAGTCTTTTAAGTTCTATTTTCGTCAAAATCACTTGTTAGGTCTAGATTTGAGTCTTTGTTATTGTTTCTTGCTGTTTTTAGTGTTTTAAATTAGTTTTGAGTCATTAGAGTCTAGTTTAGTGTTTTTGAGTCTTATTTGTGTTGATCAGCATCCCTAGTTAATCCCCGGTTTAGAACGATCCCTACTTGCATCTTTACTACAATTGTCATCAATAGGGTTTAATTTGTGTGTCAAGTAATTTTCACATCAAATTTTGGCGCCGTTGCCGGGGATTAGCAAACTTGCTAATCTCTTTAGTTTTTGCCGTGCATTTTAACTTGTTTTTGTTTCTGTTTTGCTTAGTTTTCTGATTTGTTTTGTTTTCTTTGTTTTAGGTACTAGTGTATGACTCGAAGTTCTCAACCCGTTCACGCACATATCTTGGAGTTTAACGACGATTTTGAACGAGATTTGAGAAGGAAGAGGAAGCACCCAGAACCTGATCTACTTAGTTCAAGTTCTAATTCCGAATCTGAAGTTGAAATTGAAGAGGATTTGGAAGAGGAGCACGACATGGCTGCAGATAACCGAACAATCAAAGAACTTTCAGCCTCGGGATTGGACAATGCGACCCCTTTATGCATTCAGTATCCTAGGGCAGCCGAGGGCAAGACTGACGAATTCGAATTGAAGTCTAGCTTGTTGCACCACATCCCCAAATTCCACGGGTTGTCCATGGAAGATCCGAACAAGCACTTGAAGGAATTTGAAGTGGTTTGTTCAAGCATGACCCCTGTCAATGTTGATGGAAGTATATTGAAGATGAAAGCCTTTCCATTCTCTCTTTTGGAAAAGGCTAAGGATTGGCTCTACGAACTAGCACCTGGAACCTGATGTGAGAATTACTTGACACACAAATTAAACCCTATTGATGACAATTGTAGTAAAGATGCAAGTAGGGATCGTTCTAAACCGGGGATTAACTAGGGATGCTAATCAACACAAATAAGACTCAAAAACACTAAACTAGACTCTAATGACTCAAAACTAATTTAAAACACTAAAAACAGCAAGAAACAATAACAAAGACTCAAATCTAGACCTAACAAGTGATTTTGACGAAAATAGAACTTAAAAGACTCAAACAACTAAGAGAGAACAGGTTTTGACTCTAAAAACAAGTTTAAATGAAAGGGGGATTGTTTTTGACGAATTTAAACTTAAACAAACAAAATTGTAAAGACAACTTAAAAAGGCACGAAATTGGTGATTTGAATGGGTGAATGGCTAGTTAGAGGGATCCTTATCCACACATAAACATATGCATACAACTTGATTCCCAGTTACTCTTTCGATAAACTATGAATGACAATGTTCCGAATTAATTGTATTGAACTAATTAATTCCCAGATTTCCCTAAGTTCATTGAATTGAATGGATAACGCATCACAACCAAATTATTCTTATCAAGTTCCCTAACTATGGAATACGCATGATAGAGATACATATCAAAGATCATTAAGTTCCATGGAAATCATAAACATTGACAAGGCATTCATAACTATGGAATACGCATGTTACTCCTGCCTAGGGTTTACTTAACACAATTGTGACTAGCAACCTTTACTACTTGTGAATATAAGTTCATAACGATTAGGTGAAATTCCCTTATATCCTAGCATCAAATTCATGCATGCAAATCAAGTGTCGACCCCCAACCCACATACATAAACAAGTTCTTAATAAGCACAGAAAAGTAAACCACATTCATAATTTATGAAATCGTAACTGGAGTGAATCAAATCATAAGAAACATATATTCATGGCTTCAAATTCCCCCTCTAACTAATAGGGGTTTAGTTCCTCATGACAGCAATTAAACAAAGAAAACTAAATTGAAACATTGAAAACAAGGATAGACAACACCTAAGAACGCTCCAGCAGTAGTCACGACTTAGAGTGGCACCTTCTCCTTCCTTCCTTGAATAGCTGCGGCACAAGAGGGGTTTTCTGGGTTTGTGTGGATGATATGGCACGGCAGGGGGTAGGGGATGATTTCTGGCGTGAATGGTTGTATATGGAGGGTGGTGTGCACGGCAAAGGGTGTTTTAATATATATAGGCACCAAAAACCCTAAGTGAATCAGATTGGGACTTCTAGAAAACCAAATCCATCCAGAAATAGGCTCAAAACAATCAGATTTCCAATGGGAAAGGGCCTTAGGTGCGGCAGATTTAGATAAGGAGGGATAAGGCTTCTAGAAAGCCTTGCAAGGCAAGGAAATCAGGTTTTCTGGAAAGCTAGGTGCGGCAAGGCTTAGAGTTTCTAGAAACTCAATTTAAATGTCCCCCAATCAGAAAATAAACCCTCATTGTACCAGGAATTGAATTAGAAAAGGATTAGGATAGGATAAGGTTTGTTAAGATAAGATAAGAATTGAATAAGATAAGATAAGATAAGGTTGTTTGGATAATGTTTTGGATAATCCTCCTTCTTTTGAGCTGATTCCTTATCTTCAATGATTTGAATTTATTTCTCCAACCTTGAAACATAATCCCAACTCCATTTAAACTCCAAATTCGTCCATCTTCATGCCCATTGCTTGTGCTATCCATTCCAAGCCCAGATTTGCTCTAAAATGCTCCAAAATGCATCTTTTTGCCAACTTTGCTTCTTGGACCTAAAAACACACGAAAATGACTTTAAACACTATACTAAACCACAAATAGCTAAGCAAATGCAAGGAAACACACTACACTAGTTATATGTGAGAAGATTGATGTAAATATGAAAACTAATACTCACATATACGTTTATGACAAAAAAAGTAATTTCTGGAATGCATGTATAGATATGATCTCATGAATAGAATGCTACTACTTAGATGCGAGAACCAGGGACACCATATGCTCATACCAATCTCAAACTCCACATATTGAAACACATAACACTCAAGATTGAAGTATAGGGTTATAACGGGGCTAGGGGGTATTGGCTAACAAAGAAAGGTAAGGAAAACAAACGTTCTTAAAGCAATAGCAAGCAAAGCAATGAATATGACACTTAGAACTCCCTTTCTTGAATGCAGCCGCACACTTTGAACACAAAGGGACAGAAAACACATATTTAGGGCCAATTTCAACGTTTTGGACCCCTTCTTCAACAATCAACACTTGTGAGCTTTAATCTCACTTATTTTGAAAACTTTTCATACTTTTTCACAATTTTTCTTTTTCTTTTCTTTTTCACACGAATTTTTCTCTTTTTTTTTTTTCTTTCTTTTTCTTTTTTCTTTTCTTTCTTCTACCCGTGCCCTCTTAATACTTTGTTGGCACACAACCAGACACATAAATCCCTTCCCCCACACTTGTTTTGCCGCCCGAATAACGAACAAAGGGAATTCATTCTTAGGTCAGGCTCACTATGCCTTAAGAACAAGGGTAAGGATGGTCCTAATCTAGGCTAGGTAAGGATAATGTGGGTAAACAAAGAACATAGGCTAAACAAGGCTCAAAAGGGTTAAACCTACAATACATACGCAAAGGGTTAGGCTTTTTGGCTCTGGTTTTAAACTAAACAACTTCATCTTGATTATGTGTTATGCTAATCAATTTCATGCTTTGAATGAAACGGGTATGAGTTCTAGTATTTGGAACTAAATAATGAAACGCCTTCTAAGTAGCAACCAAGCAAAGAATAATGAGATCATGCAACGACTTTAGAAAACAAAGAATGCACAGATTTTTAACTCTCCAAAGAACGTTTTAAGCTCAAGTCTCTCAGGGTTGTAGCGTTAGTTTGAGTTACTTCCTTCAAGCATGTTACAAAAACTGATTTTATCCTTTTTGTGATTACATGTGAATTCATGAATGTCAACTACAACCAAGCATAAACCAAAGAGCAATTCAAACTTTCATCCATGTTTGTAACTTTCTTTAACAGTTATGCAATTAAAAACCAAATCCTCATCATTGTGTTGGAAGGTACCCTAAGACACAAACAAACACACAAAAACAACTCTTTTTGGGTTTTTCAAAACAATTTTTCAAATTTTTATGGTATTTTCGGAGTTTCTTTTCAAAACACACTAAAACACACCAAAACAGCTTAAAAACACTTAAAAACACTGAAAACAACATTCAAAGTGATAGGTGATAAAAACCCACGAATTTCATGCAAAAAAAAACACTTTTGTTACCCCCCCACACTTAAATCAAACATTGTCCTCAATGTTTCAAACATAAACTCACAGAAAGCAAACAAATAACACAACTAACACACATAACAAGATGGCAAAGGAAAAGCAATAAAGAGTAGGGTTTAGAAACGCAAATCTGGTTTTGGAGCCGGAGAGTTCCTAGGTCGTCTTTATTTGCATGGGTTGCCTCCCAAGAAGCGCTTGCTTTAACGTCTTCCAGCCGGACGAACCTTCCCTCTATTCTTCAATGGGGCGCACGGCATTAAGGGATATATCCTCCGTAATGTGCTCTTCAAAGTGGTCATAATATGGCTTCAATCGATGTCCATTCACTTTGAATTCTTGTTGCGTTTTTAAACTTTGAATTTGGACTGCACCATGAGGAAAAACATTAGTAACCACAAAAGGACCAATCGACTTAGAACGCAACTTACCTGGAAATAGACGAAGGCGAGAATTGAAAAGTAACACTTTCTGCCCTATAGAGAACAGCTTGCTACGAATCATCTTGTCATGGAATGCCTTTGTTTTCTCCTTGTAGATCCGTGCATTCTCATAAGCTTCATTCCTAATTTCTTCTAGCTCATTCAATTGAAGCTTCCTATGAAGACCTGCGGCATCAATGTCCATGTTGAATGTTTTGACAGCCCAATGTGCACGATGTTCTAACTCGACGGGAAGATGACATGGTTTCCCATAGACTAGCCGAAATGGGGACATTCCAATTGGGGTTTTATAGGCAGTGCGATATGCCCACAGTGCATCATTCAAACGCAAGCTCCAATCCTTCCGAGTTGGCCCTACAGTCTTCTCCAAAATCTGCTTGATTTCTCTATTTGAAACCTCGGCTTGGCCACTAGTTTGAGGGTGATAAGGTGTTGAAACCTTATGCGTGACATTATACTTCTTGAGTAGCGCCTCAATGGTTCGATTGCAAAAATGGGAACCCCCATCACTGATTAGGACTCTTGGCATTCCAAATCTAGCAAATATGTTAGTTCTAACAAAATCTGCAACCACTTTAGAATCATTAGTTCGGGTGGCTTTTGCTTCCACCCATTTCGACACATAATCCACAGCAAGCAAAATATAAAGGAAACCATGTGAGGAAGGGAAAGGACCCATGAAATCAATACCCCAAACATCAAAGATTTCAACACTAAATATGGGGTGTTGCGGCATTTGTTGTTTAGGACCTATATTGCCCGTTCTTTGACATCTATCACAAGTCATACAAAAAGTTCTAGCATCTCTAAAGATAGTAGGCCAATAAAATCCACATTCTAAAACTTTATGTGCTGTTCTTTGCGTACCAAAGTGACCTCCACATGCATAGGTGTGACAAAAAGTTAAAATTGAATTAAACTCAGAATCATGCACACACCTACGTAGAACTTGATCAGGGCAATATTTCCACAAGTATGGGTCATCCCAAACATAAGAACGTGCATCCTTTTTAAGTTTATCACTTTGGTGCTTGTTTAGCTCTCTTGGAATGTGTTTAGACACCAAATAATTTACTACATCAGCATACCATGGCTCACTTACCTTGATGGACAGCAGCTGCTCATCTGGGAATGTCTCTTGGATAGGCACGGCATCCTCCTCATGCACCATACGGCTCAAGTGATCAGCCACCACGTTTTCACTCCCCTTCTTGTCCCGGATTTCAATATCGAACTCTTGGAGAAGAAGCATCCAGCGAATGAGTCTTGGTTTGGCCTCTTTCTTGGTGAACAAATACTTCAAAGCTGCATGGTCAGTGTAAATAATAACTTTAGTACCAAGTAAATAAGAACGAAACTTATCTAAAGCAAACACAACAGCAAGAAGTTCTTTTTCAGTGGTAGAGTAATTCAATTGTGCATCATTCAAGGTCCGAGATGCATAATAGATGACATGGGGCTTCTTGTCCTTCCTTTGTCCCAAAACAGCTCCTAATGCATAATCTGAAGCATCACACATAAGCTCAAAAGGAAGGCTCCAATCTGGTGGGACTATGATGGGGGCCGAAGTTAGCATCTCTTTGAGGTGTTTAAATGCCTTCTCACATTCCTCGTTGAAGTCAAAAGCCACATCTTTCTGGAGGAGACGGCAAAGAGGGTTTGAAATCTTTGAAAAGTCCTTGATGAATCGCCTATAGAATCCTGCATGTCCAAGAAAAGAACGAACCTCTCTAACCGAAGTAGGAGAGGGTAAGTAGCGTACAAGATCTATTTTTGATTTATCAACCTCAATTCCCCTTTCTGAAATGATATGACCTAAAACTATGCCTTGTTTTACCATAAAGTGACATTTTTCCCAATTCAAAACAAGGTTAGTTTCAATGCAACGTTTTAGAATCAAAGTGAGATTATCTAAGCACCCATCAAACGAATCCCCAAAAACACTAAAATCATCCATGAATACCTCAATAATCTTCTCCACAAAATCTGAAAAGATACTTACCATGCATCTTTGAAAGGTGGCAGGTGCATTGCATAAACCGAATGGCATGCGACGATAGGCAAAGGTACCAAAGGGGCACGTAAAAGTGGTCTTTTCTTGGTCATCCGGAGCTATAACAATCTGATTATATCCAGAGTACCCATCAAGAAAACAATAAAAAGAATGACCGGCTAACCTTTCAAGCATTTGATCAATGAACGGCAAAGGGAAGTGGTCCTTCCTCGTGGTGGCGTTTAGCTTCCTATAGTCAATGCACACTCTCCAACCTGTTTGGATACGTGTGGGCACAAGTTCATTCTCGGCATTCTTCACCACAGTGACTCCGGATTTTTTTGGAACACATTGCACCGGTGAAACCCAACGGCTATCCGAGATTGGATAAATTACTCCACAATCAAGAAGCTTTATAATTTCCTTCTTCACAACTTCCATCATTGGAGGGTTGAGTCGGCGTTGAGCCTCTCGAGTTGGTTTAGCCCCCTCCTCTAGAAGTATGCGATGCATGCATGTTGTAGGGCTAATCCCCCTAATATCGGCCAATGTCCATCCAATGGCTGTTTTGTGCCCTTTCAACACCTGAATTAACTTTCCTTCCTCTGTTGCCGTGAGTGTGGAGGATACAATGACGGGCAATGTCTCGTTATCTCCCAAAAAGACGTACTTCAAATGATCCGGCAATGGTTTAAGCTCAAGTACGGGTGCCTGAATCACTGAGGGTAACAACTTCTTAGTAGAAATTGGAATTGAAATTGGTTTTGAAGGCTTACCATGGTGCTGAGGTAGTGACTCTAGGGCAGCCACCATCTCGGCCTCTTCTTCACTTATAGGCACGGCAATATTGGGTTTTTGCCCAATTCCTTGTGCAATTGTTGATTCAAGGGGATCCCTATCCAAGGAATCAAGGTAATCCTGCGCCAATTCATCGAATATATCAATAGCAAAACAAGAATGATTTTCTTTAGGAAATTTAATAGTTTCAGCAAGATTGAAATCAATAACTTCCCCATCAAATTCCATTGTCAACGTCCCTTTGAACACATCGATCTTGGTGCGGGCTGTTTTCATGAAAGGTCTCCCAAGGAGGATCGGCAATGGGGTAGAATGGGGTGTATCCTCCATGTCAAGCACATAAAAATCCGCTGGAAAAATCAGATTTCCAACCTGCACCAAAACATCTTCCAAAACTCCTTTTGGATATGCATTAGAACGATCGGCTAATTAGATAATAACACCATCGTTTTTAAGCTCACCTAAGTTCATAGATGCATAAATAGAGTATGGCATGACATTTATAGATGCACCTAAGTCTAACATGGCAGATTCAAAACGAGTATTGCATCAAGGAGTGGGATATTGACTTGAACTTTCCGGAATGTCTCTAGAATGTCTTTTTCAGCATCCTCTTTCTTTGATTGCCGCAACCTGCCAGGAAAGGGCACACTTAGTGGAGTAGAGCTTGAAGAATTCATATTGGAACTTACCTTGATGGTTGAGGACGGTTTAGGAGTGGGGATTGGCTGCGGCAAGGATTGTGCATTCCTTGCCGTGGGTTTGGGTGCTTCATCCTCCTCCAATTGCAGCTTCTTGTCCTCTTCTTGACTTGATCTAGATGGTTGTGAATCAGTTCCAACCTGCTTACCACTTCTCAACGTGATTGCTTGGGCAGTTTCAAATCCTCCCTTAGGATTAACAACGGTTGAACTAGGCAACCTGCCTTGTTCTCGGAATTGGCCCATGAATTCAGCCATTTGACCCATTTGTTTCTTCAATTCATCCACCTCTTTAACTTGATGTTTTATGCTCTGCATGTCCTGCGTCAAAGAGGTTAGTGCTTGAAGAATTTTATCATTATTTAACGACGAACCTGAATTGGTTTGGGCCGAAGTTGGGTGAGGTTGTGGGGCTGCATACGGCTTTGGAAACATCCCAGGGGGCTGTCTAAATCCGCTTTGTGGCTGTGCTTGCTGAGAATCCCTCCACTTGAAGTTTGGATGATCTCTCCATCCCGGATTGTATGTGTTTGAGTAGGGGTCGTGTCTTTGTTGGGTTTGGCCTTGGAAACCCACGGCTTGGGCAGTTTCCCATCCCCCATTCTCAATCAATTGAGGGCATTGATCGTTGAGATGTCCCTGCATAGAACACACTCCACATATGGCCGGCCCTTGTGCTTTGTTTCCATCCACAACCTGCGACAAAAGAAGAGTGAGATTAGCCATTTGAGATTGTAATTCTGAAATTGCATTTACCTCATTCACTTGTTGTTGCCGTGGCCCTTCTCTCTGTCCAACTCCTTCGTATTGTTGCGCATTCAAAGCTCGATTTGCAATTAGAGTCTTGGCAGCCACGGGTGTTTTGTCAACCAAAGCTCCTCCCGCTGAAGCATCAAGCATTTGTCTCTCAATGGGGAGAAGTCCTTCATAGAAATATTGGAGGAGAAGCTCTTCCTTCATTTGGTGTTGTGGACAAGAAGCAACAAGCGCCTTGAACCGCTCATAATAGGCTGGAAACGATTCCCCTTGGTTTTGTTGAATGCCACTTATCTTTTTCCTCAAGAGAATGACTCTTGAAGTTGGGAAAAATTTCTCTAAGAATGCGCGCTTCATGCTTTCCCACGAAGTAACGGTTCCAGGTGCTAGTTCGTAGAGCCAATCCTTAGCCTTTTCCAAAAGAGATAATGGAAAGGCTTTCATCTTCAATATACTTCCATCAACATTGACATGGGTCATGCTTGAACAAACCACTTCAAATTCCTTCAAGTGCTTGTTCGGATCTTCCATGGACAACCCGTGGAATTTGGGGATGTGGTGCAACAAGCTAGACTTCAATTCAAACTCATCAGTCTTGCCTTGAGCCGCCCTAGGATATTGAATGCATAAAGGGGTCGCATTGTCCAATCCCGAGGCTGAAAGTTCTTTGATTGTTCGGTTATCTGCAGCCATGTCGTGCTCCTCTTCCAAATCCTCTTCAATTTCAACTTCAGATTCGGAATTAGAACTTGAACTAAGTAGATCAGGTTCTGGGTGCTTCCTCTTCCTTCTCAAATCTCGTTCAAAATCGTCGTTAAACTCCAAGATATGTGCGTGAACGGGTTGAGAGCTTCGAGTCATACACTAGTACCTAAAACAAAGAAAACAAAACAAATCAGAAAACTAAGCAAAACAGAAACAAAAACAAGTTAAAATACACGGCAGAAACTAGGGAGATTAGCAAGTTTGCTAATCCCCGGCAACGGCGCCAAAATTTGATGTGAGAATTACTTGACACACAAATTAAACCCTATTGATGACAATTGTAGTAAAGATGCAAGTAGGGATCGTTCTAAACCGGGGATTAACTAGGGATGCTAATCAACACAAATAAGACTCAAAAACACTAAACTAGACTCTAATGACTCAAAACTAATTTAAAACACTAAAAACAGCAAGAAACAATAACAAAGACTCAAATCTAGACCTAACAAGTGATTTTGACGAAAATAGAACTTAAAAGACTCAAACAACTAAGAGAGAACAGGTTTTGACTCTAAAAACAAGTTTAAATGAAAGGGGGATTGTTTTTGACGAATTTAAACTTAAACAAACAAAATTGTAAAGACAACTTAAAAAGGCACGAAATTGGTGATTTGAATGGGTGAATGGCTAGTTAGAGGGATCCTTATCCACACATAAACATATGCATACAACTTGATTCCCAGTTACTCTTTCGATAAACTATGAATGACAATGTTCCGAATTAATTGTATTGAACTAATTAATTCCCAGATTTCCCTAAGTTCATTGAATTGAATGGATAACGCATCACAACCAAATTATTCTTATCAAGTTCCCTAACTATGGAATACGCATGATAGAGATACATATCAAAGATCATTAAGTTCCATGGAAATCATAAACATTGACAAGGCATTCATAACTATGGAATACGCATGTTACTCCTGCCTAGGGTTTACTTAACACAATTGTGACTAGCAACCTTTACTACTTGTGAATATAAGTTCATAACGATTAGGTGAAATTCCCTTATATCCTAGCATCAAATTCATGCATGCAAATCAAGTGTCGACCCCCAACCCACATACATAAACAAGTTCTTAATAAGCACAGAAAAGTAAACCACATTCATAATTTATGAAATCGTAACTGGAGTGAATCAAATCATAAGAAACATATATTCATGGCTTCAAATTCCCCCTCTAACTAATAGGGGTTTAGTTCCTCATGACAGCAATTAAACAAAGAAAACTAAATTGAAACATTGAAAACAAGGATAGACAACACCTAAGAACGCTCCAGCAGTAGTCACGACTTAGAGTGGCACCTTCTCCTTCCTTCCTTGAATAGCTGCGGCACAAGAGGGGTTTTCTGGGTTTGTGTGGATGATATGGCACGGCAGGGGGTAGGGGATGATTTCTGGCGTGAATGGTTGTATATGGAGGGTGGTGTGCACGGCAAAGGGTGTTTTAATATATATAGGCACCAAAAACCCTAAGTGAATCAGATTGGGACTTCTAGAAAACCAAATCCATCCAGAAATGGGCTCAAAACAGTCAGATTTCCAATGGGAAAGGGCCTTAGGTGCGGCAGATTTAGATAAGGAGGGATAAGGCTTCCAGAAAGCCTTGCAAGGCAAGGAAATCAGGTTTTCTGGAAAGCTAGGTGCGGCAAGGCTTAGAGTTTCTAGAAACTCAATTTAAATGTCCCCCAATCAGAAAATAAACCCTCATTGTACCAGGAATTGAATTAGAAAAGGATTAGGATAGGATAAGGTTTGTTAAGATAAGATAAGAATTGAATAAGATAAGATAAGATAAGGTTGTTTGGATAATGTTTTGGATAATCCTCCTTCTTTTGAGCTGATTCCTTATCTTCAATGATTTGAATTTATTTCTCCAACCTTGAAACATAATCCCAACTCCATTTAAACTCCAAATTCGTCCATCTTCATGCCCATTGCTTGTGCTATCCATTCCAAGCCCAGATTTGCTCTAAAATGCTCCAAAATGCATCTTTTTGCCAACTTTGCTTCTTGGACCTAAAAACACACGAAAATGACTTTAAACACTATACTAAACCACAAATAGCTAAGCAAATGCAAGGAAACACACTAACTAAGTAGCATAAATATGCTCCTATCAGAACCGTTACTTCATGGGAAAGCATGAAGCGCGCATTCTTAGAGAAATTTTTCCCAACTTCAAGAGTCATTCTCTTGAGGAAAAAGATAAGTGGCATTCAACAAAACCAAGGGGAATCGTTTCCAGCCTATTATGAGCGGTTCAAGGCGCTTGTTGCTTCTTGTCCACAACACCAAATGAAGGAAGAGCTTCTCCTCCAATATTTCTATGAAGGACTTCTCCCCATTGAGAGATAAATGCTTGATGCTTCAGCGGGAGGAGCTTTGGTTGACAAAACACCCGTGGCTGCCAAGACTCTAATTGCAAATCGAGCCTTGAATGCGCAACAATACGAAGGAGTTGGACAGAGAGAAGGGCCACGGCAACAACAAGTGAATGAGGTAAATGCAATTTCAGAATTACAATCTCAAATGGCTAATCTCACTCTTCTTTTGTCGCAGGTTGTGGATGGAAACAAAGCACAAGGGCCTGCCATATGTGGAGTGTGTTCTATGCAGGGACATCTCAACGATCAATGCCCTCAATTGATTGAGAATGGGGGGTGGGAAGCTGCCCAAGCCGTGGGTTTCCAAGGCCAAACCCAACAAAGACACGACCCATACTCAAACACATACAATCCGGGATGGAGAGATCATCCAAACTTCAAATGGAGGGATTCTCAGCAAGCACAGCCACAAAGCGGATTTAGACAGCCCCCTGGGATGTTTCCAAGGCCGTATGCAGCCCCACAACCTCACCCAACTTCGGCCCAAACCAATTCAGGTTCGTCGTTAAATAATGATAAAATTCTTCAAGCACTAACCTCTTTGACGCAGGACATGCAGAGCATAAAAAATCAAGTTAAAGAGGTGGATGAATTGAAGAAACAAATGGGTCAAATGGCTGAATTCATGGGCCAATTCCGAGAACAAGGCAAGTTGCCTAGTTCAACCGTTGTTAATCCTAAGGGAGGATTTGAAACTGCCCAAGCAATCACGTTGAGAAGTGGTAAGCAGGTTGGAACTGATTCACAACCATCTAGATCAAGTCAAGAAGAGGACACGAAGCTGCAATTGGAGGAGGATGAAGCACCCAAACCCACGGCAAGGAATGCACAATCCTTGCCGCAGCCAATCCCCACTTCTAAACCGTCCTCAACCATCAAGGTAAGTCCCAATATGAATTCTTCAAGCTCTACTCCACTAATTGTGCCCTTTCCTGGCAGGTTGCGGCAATCAAAGAAAGAGGATGCTGAAAAAGACATTCTAGAGACATTCCGGAAAGTTCAAGTCAATATCCCACTCCTTGATGCAATAAAGCAAGTCCCAAGGTATGCCAAGTTTTTGAAAGAGCTTTGTACAACAAGGAGAAGGATTTCTAACAAAGAAGTGGTTCAAGTAAGTGAGAATGTCTCTGCTGTTTTACAAAGGAAATTACCCCCTAAATGCAAAGATCCGGGTAGTTTTACAATTCCTTGTGTTATTGGAAATACTCGTTTTGAATCTGCCATGTTAGACTTAGGTGCATCTATAAATGTCATGCCATATTCTGTTTATGCATCTATGAACTTAGGTGAGCTTAAAAACGATGGTGTTATTATCCAATTAGCCGATCGTTCTAATGCATATCCAAAAGGAGTTTTGGAAGATGTTTTGGTGCAGGTTGGAAATCTGATTTTTCCAGCGGATTTTTATGTGCTTGACATGGAGGATACACCCCATTCTACCCCATTGCCGATCCTCCTTGGGAGACCTTTCATGAAAACAGCCCGCACCAAGATCGATGTGTTCAAAGGGACGTTGACAATGGAATTTGATGGGGAAGTTATTGATTTCAATCTTGCTGAAACTATTAAATTTCCTAAAGAAAATCATTCTTGTTTTGCTATTGATATATTCGATGAATTGGCGCAGGATTACCTTGATTCCTTGGATAGGGATCCCCTTGAATCAACAATTGCACAAGGAATTGGGCAAAAACCCAATATTGCCGTGCCCATAAGTGAAGAAGAGGCCGAGATGGTGGCTGCCCTAGAGTCACTACCTCAGCACCATGGTAAGCCTTCAAAACCAATTTCAATTCCAATTTCTACTAACAAGTTGTTACCCTCAGTAATTCAGGCACCCGTACTTGAGCTTAAACCATTGCCGGATCATTTGAAGTACGTCTTTTTGGGAGATAACGAGAAATTGCCCGTCATTGTATCCTCTACACTCACGGCAACAGAGGAAGGAAAGTTAATTCAGGTGTTGAAAGAGCACAAAACAGCCATTGGATGGACATTGGCCGATATTAGGGGGATTAGCCCTACAACATGCATGCATCGCATACTTCTAGAGGAGGGGGCTAAACCAACTCGAGAGGCTCAACGCCGACTCAACCCTCCAATGATGGAAGTTGTGAAGAAGGAAATTATAAAGCTTCTTGATTGTGGAGTAATTTATCCAATCTCAGATAGCCGTTGGGTTTCACCAGTGCAATGTGTTCCAAAGAAATCCGGAGTCACTGTGGTGAAGAATGCCGAGAATGAACTTGTGCCCACACGTATCCAAACAGGTTGGAGAGTGTGCATTGACTATAGGAAGCTAAACGCCACCACGAGGAAGGACCACTTCCCTTTGCCGTTCATTGATCAAATGCTTGAAAGGTTAGCCGGTCATTCTTTTTATTGTTTTCTTGATGGGTACTCTGGATATAATCAGATTGTTATAGCTCCGGATGACCAAGAAAAGACCACTTTCACGTGCCCCTTTGGTACCTTTGCCTATCGTCGCATGCCATTCGGTTTATGCAATGCACCTGCCACCTTTCAAAGATGCATGGTAAGTATCTTTTCAGATTTTGTGGAGAAAATTATTGAGGTATTCATGGATGGTTTTAGTGTTTTTGGGGATTCGTTTGATGGGTGCTTAGATAATCTCACTTTGATTCTAAAACGTTGCATCGAAACTAACCTTGTTTTGAATTGGGAAAAATGTCACTTTATGGTAAAACAAGGCATAGTTTTAGGTCATATCATTTCAGAAAGGGGAATTGAGGTTGATAAATCAAAAATAGATCTTGTACGCTACTTACCCTCTCCTACTTCGGTTAGAGAGGTTCGTTCTTTTCTTGGACATGCAGGATTCTATAGGCGATTCATCAAGGACTTTTCAAAGATTTCAAACCCTCTTTGCCGTCTCCTCCAGAAAGATGTGGCTTTTGACTTCAACGAGGAATGTGAGAAGGCATTTAAACACCTCAAAGAGATGCTAACTTCGGCCCCCATCATAGTCCCACCAGATTGGAGCCTTCCTTTTGAGCTTATGTGTGATGCTTCAGATTATGCATTAGGAGCTGTTTTGGGACAAAGGAAGGACAAGAAGCCCCATGTCATCTATTATGCATCTCGGACCTTGAATGATGCACAATTGAATTACTCTACCACTGAAAAAGAACTTCTTGCTGTTGTGTTTGCTTTAGATAAGTTTCGTTCTTATCTACTTGGTACTAAAGTTATTATTTACACTGACCATGCAGCTTTGAAGTATTTGTTCACCAAGAAAGAGGCCAAACCAAGACTCATTCGCTGGATGCTTCTTCTCCAAGAGTTCGATATTGAAATCCGGGACAAGAAGGGGAGTGAAAACATGGTGGCTGATCACTTGAGCCGTATGGTGCATGAGGAGGATGCCGTGCCTATCCAAGAGACATTCCCAGATGAGCAGCTGCTGTCCATCAAGGTAAGTGAGCCATGGTATGCCGATGTAGTAAATTATTTGGTGTCTAAACACATTCCAAGAGAACTAAACAAGCACCAAAGTGATAAACTTAAAAAGGATGCACGTTCTTATGTTTGGGATGACCCATACTTGTGGAAATATTGCCCTGATCAGGTTCTACGTAGGTGTGTGCATGATTCTGAGTTTAATTCAATTTTAACTTTCTGTCACACCTATGCATGTGGAGGTCACTTTGGTACGCAAAGAACAGCACATAAAGTTTTAGAATGTGGATTTTATTGGCCTACTATCTTTAGAGATGCTAGAACTTTTTGTATGACTTGTGATAGATGTCAAAGAACGGGCAATATAGGTCCTAAACAACAAATGCCGCAACACCCCATATTTAGTGTTGAAATCTTTGATGTTTGGGGTATTGATTTCATGGGTCCTTTTCCTTCCTCACATGGTTTCCTTTATATTTTGCTTGCTGTGGATTATGTGTCAAAATGGGTGGAAGCAAAAGCCACCCGAACGAATGATTCTAAAGTGGTTGCAGATTTTGTTAGAACTAACATATTTGCTAGATTTGGAATGCCAAGAGTCCTAATCAGTGATGGGGGTTCCCATTTTTGCAATCGAACCATTGAGGCGCTGCTCAAGAAGTATAATGTCACGCATAAGGTTTCAACACCTTATCACCCTCAAACCAGTGGGCAAGCCGAGGTTTCAAATAGAGAAATCAAGCAGATTTTGGAGAAAACTGTAGGGCCAACTCGGAAGGATTGGAGCTTGCGTTTGAATGATGCATTGTGGGCATATCGCACTGCCTATAAAACCCCAATTGGAATGTCCCCATTTCGGCTAGTCTATGGGAAACCATGTCATCTTCCCGTCGAGTTAGAACATCGTGCACATTGGGCTGTCAAAACATTCAACATGGACATTGATGCCGCAGGTCTTCATAGAAAGCTTCAATTGAATGAGCTAGAAGAAATTAGGAATGAAGCTTATGAGAATGCACGGATCTACAAGGAGAAAACAAAGGCATTCCATGACAAGATGATTCGTAGCAAGCTGTTCTCTATAGGGCAGAAAGTGTTACTTTTCAATTCTCGCCTTCGTCTATTTCCAGGTAAGTTGCGTTCTAAGTGGATTGGTCCTTTTGTGGTTACTAATGTTTTTCCTCATGGTGCAGTCCAAATTCAAAGTTTAAAAACTCAACAAGAATTCAAAGTGAATGGACATCGATTGAAGCCATATTATGAGCACTTTGAAGAGCACATTACGGAGGACATAGCCTTTAATGCCGTAGGCCTCATTGAAGACTAGAGGGAAGGTTCGTCCGGCTGGAAGACGTTAAAGCAAGCGCTTCTTGGGAGGCAACCCATGCAAATAAAGACGACCTAGGAACTCTCCGGCTCCAAAACCAGATTTGCGTTTCTAAACCCTACTCTTTATTGCTTTTCCTTTGCCATCTTGTTATGTTAGTTAGTTGTGTTGATTGTTGTTTGCTTTCTGCGAGTATATGTTTGAAACATTGAGGACAATGTTTGGTTTAAGTATGGGGGGGGTAACAAAGTGTTTTTGCATGAAATTCGTGGGTTTTTATCACCTATCACTTTGAATGTTGTTTTCAGTGTTTTTAAGTGTTTTTAAGCTGTTTTTCAGTCTTTTAGTGTGTTTTGAAAAGAAAATCCGAAAATACCATAAAAATTTGAAAAATTGTTTTGAAAAACCCAAAAAAGAGTTGTTTTTGTGTGTTTGTTTGTGTCTTAGGGTACCTTCCAACACAATGATGAGGATTTGGTTTTTAATTGCATAACTGTTAAAGAAAGTTACAAACTTGGATTGAAAGTTTGAATTGCTCTTTGGTTTATGCTTGGTTGTAGTTGACATTCATGAATTCACATGTAATCACAAAGAGAAAAAATCAGTTTTTGTAACATGCTTGAAGGAAGTAACTCAAACTAACGCTACAACCCTGAGAGACTTGAGCCTTAAACGTTCTTTGGAGAGTTAAAAATCTGTGCATTCTTTGTTTTCTAAAGTCGTTGCATGATCTCATTATTCTTTGCTTGGTTGCTACTTAGAAGGCGTTTCATCATTTAGTTCCAAATACTAGAACTCATACCCGTTTCATTCAAAGCATGAAATTGATTAGCATAACACATAATCAAGATGAAGTTGTTTAGTTTAAAACCAGAGCCAAAAAGCCTAACCCTTTGCATATGTATTGTAGGTTTAACCCTTTTGAGCCTTGTTTAGCCTATGTTCTTTGTTTACCCACATTATCCTTACCTAGCCTAGATTAGGACCATCCTTACCCTTGTTCTTAAGGCATAGTGAGCATGACCTAAGAATGAATTCCCTTTGTTCGTCATTTGGGCAGCAAACAAGTGTGGGGGAAGGGATTTATGTGTCTGATTGTGTGCCAACAAAGTATCAAAGAGGGCACGGGTGAAGAAGAAGAAAAAAAAGAAAAAAAAAAGAGAAAAATTCGTGTGAAAAAGAAAAGAAAAAAAGAAAAGTTGTGAAAAAGTATGAAAAGTTTTCAAAATAAGTGAGAGTGAAGCTCACAAGTGTTGATTGTTGAAGAAGGGGTCCAAAAAGTTGAATTCGGCCCTAAAAATATGTGTTTTCTGTCCCTTTGTGTTCAAAGTGTACGGCTGCATTCAAGAAAGGGAGTTCTAAGTGTCATATTCATTGCTTTGCTTGCTATTGCTTTAAGAACGTTTGTTTTCCTTACCTTTCTTTGTTAGCCAATACCCTTAGCCCCGTTATAACCCTATACTTCAATCTTGAGTGTTATGTGTTTCAATATGTGGAGTTTGGGATTGGTATGAGCATATGGTATCCCTGGTTCTCGCGTCTAAGTAGTAGCATTCTATTCATGAGATCATATCTATACATGCATTCCAGAAATTGCTTTCTTTGTCATAAACACATATGTGAGTATTAGTTTTCATATTTACATCAATCTTCTCACATATAACTAGTGTAGGGAGTGTAGTCAGAAAATCTGTGTGATTGAGTGCATATCTAGTAAGGAATTGAGGGATTCTCTAAGGCATGTTACTACGTTTAAAATGTTGTTTTAATTGATTAAATGCGAGCTAATGTGTGGTAACTTTGATTAAGTATGTGCTCAAGGGTAGGGATAACTAAAATCTGTGGGAGTAATGATCTTTGGCATGTTATGTATCATTGAAGATCCCTGAGGTGAACGTTGGAAGGTTTAGGTTACGTTTTGTTTGTTTTGTTTTGCTTGAGGACTAGCAAAAGCTAAGTGTGGGGGAATTTGATAGGAGCATATTTATGCTACTTAGTTAGTGTGTTTCCTTGCATTTGCTTAGCTATTTGTTGTTAAGTATAGTGTTTAAAGTCATTTTCGTGTGTTTTTAGGTCCAAGAAGCAAAGTTGGCAAAAAGATGCATTTTGGAGCATTTTAGAGCAAATCTGGGCTTGGAATGGATAGCACAAGCAATGGGCATGAAGATGGACGAATTTGGAGTTTAAATGGAGTTGGGAATATGTTTCAAGGTCGGAGAAATAAATTCAAATCATTGAAGATAAGGAATCAGCTCAAAAGAAGGAGGATTATCCAAAACATTATCCAAAACAACCTTATCTTATCTTATCTTATCCAATCCTTATCTTATCTTAACAAACCTTATCCTATCCTAATCCTTTTCTAATTCAATTCCTGGTACAATGAGGGTTTATTTTCTGATTGGGGGACATTTAAATTAAGTTTCTAGAAACTCTTAGCCTTGCCGCACCTAGCTTTTCAGAAAACTTGGTTTCCTTGCCTTGCAAGGCTTTCTAGAAGCCTTATCCCACCTTATCCAAATCTGCCGCACCTTAGGCCCTTTCCCATTGGAAATCTGATTGTTTTGAGCCTATTTCTGGATGGATTTGGTTTTCTAGAAGTCCCAATCTGATTCACTTAGGGTTTTGGTGCCTATATATATACAAATCAATCCTTTGCCGTGCACACGACCCTCCATACACAACCAATCACGCCAGAAATCATCCCCTACCCCCTGCCGTGCCATATCATCCACACAAACCCAGAAAACCCCTCTTGTGCCGCAGCTATTCAAGGAAGGAAGGAGAAGGTGCCACTCTAAGTCGTGACTATTGCTGGAGCGTTCTTAGGTGTTGTCTATCTTTGTTTTTAATGTTTCAATTTAGTTTTCTTTGTTTAATTGCTGTCATGAGGAACTAAACCCCTATTAGTTAGAGGGGGAATTTGAAGCCATGAATATATGTTTCTTATGATTTGATTCACTCCAGTTACGATTTCATAAATTATGAATGTGGTTTACTTTTCTGTGCTTATTAAGAACTTGTTTATGTATGTGGGTTGGGGGTCGACACTTGATTTGCATGCATGAATTTGATGCTAGGATATAAGGGAATTTCACCTAATCGTTATGAACTTATATTCACAAGTAGTAAAGGTTGGTGCTTAGATAATCTCACTTTGATTCTAAAACGTTGCATCGAAACTAACCTTGTTTTGAATTGGGAAAAATGTCACTTTATGGTAAAACAAGGCATAGTTTTAGGTCATATCATTTCAGAAAGGGGAATTGAGGTTGATAAATCAAAAATAGATCTTGTACGCTACTTACCCTCTCCTACTTCGGTTAGAGAGGTTCGTTCTTTTCTTGGACATGCAGGATTCTATAGGCGATTCATCAAGGACTTTTCAAAGATTTCAAACCCTCTTTGCCGTCTCCTCCAGAAAGATGTGGCTTTTGACTTCAACGAGGAATGTGAGAAGGCATTTAAACACCTCAAAGAGATGCTAACTTCGGCCCCCATCATAGTCCCACCAGATTGGAGCCTTCCTTTTGAGCTTATGTGTGATGCTTCAGATTATGCATTAGGAGCTGTTTTGGGACAAAGGAAGGACAAGAAGCCCCATGTCATCTATTATGCATCTCGGACCTTGAATGATGCACAATTGAATTACTCTACCACTGAAAAAGAACTTCTTGCTGTTGTGTTTGCTTTAGATAAGTTTCGTTCTTATCTACTTGGTACTAAAGTTATTATTTACACTGACCATGCAGCTTTGAAGTATTTGTTCACCAAGAAAGAGGCCAAACCAAGACTCATTCGCTGGATGCTTCTTCTCCAAGAGTTCGATATTGAAATCCGGGACAAGAAGGGGAGTGAAAACGTGGTGGCTGATCACTTGAGCCGTATGGTGCATGAGGAGGATGCCGTGCCTATCCAAGAGACATTCCCAGATGAGCAGCTGCTGTCCATCAAGGTAAGTGAGCCATGGTATGCTGATGTAGTAAATTATTTGGTGTCTAAACACATTCCAAGAGAGCTAAACAAGCACCAAAGTGATAAACTTAAAAAGGATGCACGTTCTTATGTTTGGGATGACCCATACTTGTGGAAATATTGCCCTGATCAAGTTCTACGTAGGTGTGTGCATGATTCTGAGTTTAATTCAATTTTAACTTTTTGTCACACCTATGCATGTGGAGGTCACTTTGGTACGCAAAGAACAGCACATAAAGTTTTAGAATGTGGATTTTATTGGCCTACTATCTTTAGAGATGCTAGAACTTTTTGTATGACTTGTGATAGATGTCAAAGAACGGGCAATATAGGTCCTAAACAACAAATGCCGCAACACCCCATATTTAGTGTTGAAATCTTTGATGTTTGGGGTATTGATTTCATGGGTCCTTTTCCTTCCTCACATGGTTTCCTTTATATTTTGCTTGCTGTGGATTATGTGTCGAAATGGGTGGAAGCAAAAGCCACCCGAACTAATGATTCTAAAGTGGTTGCAGATTTTGTTAGAACTAACATATTTGCTAGATTTGGAATGCCAAGAGTCCTAATCAGTGATGGGGGTTCCCATTTTTGCAATCGAACCATTGAGGCGTTGCTCAAGAAGTATAATGTCACGCATAAGGTTTCAACACCTTATCACCCTCAAACCAGTGGGCAAGCCGAGGTTTCAAATAGAGAAATCAAGCAGATTTTGGAGAAAACTGTAGGGCCAACTCGGAAGGATTGGAGCTTGCGTTTGAATGATGCATTGTGGGCATATCGCACTGCCTATAAAACCCCAATTGGAATGTCCCCATTTCGGCTAGTCTATGGGAAACCATGTCATCTTCCCGTCGAGTTAGAACATCGTGCACATTGGGCTGTCAAAACATTCAACATGGACATTGATGCCGCAGGTCTTCATAGAAAGCTTCAATTGAATGAGCTAGAAGAAATTAGGAATGAAGCTTATGAGAATGCACGGATCTACAAGGAGAAAACAAAGGCATTTCATGACAAGATGATTCGTAGCAAGCTGTTCTCTATAGGGCAGAAAGTGTTACTTTTCAATTCTCGCCTTCGTCTATTTCCAGGTAAGTTGCGTTCTAAGTGGATTGGTCCTTTTGTGGTTACTAATGTTTTTCCTCATGGTGCAGTCCAAATTCAAAGTTTAAAAACGCAACAAGAATTCAAAGTGAATGGACATCGATTGAAGCCATATTATGAGCACTTTGAAGAGCACATTACGGAGGACATATCCTTTAATGTCGTAGGCCTCATTGAAGAATAGAGAGAAGGTTCGTCCGGCTGGAAGACGTTAAAGCAAGCGCTTCTTGGGAGGCAACCCATGCAAATAAAGACGACCTAGGAACTCTCTGGCTCCAAAACCAGATTTGCGTTTCTAAACCCTACTCTTTATTGCTTTTCCTTTGCCATCTTGTTATGTTAGCTAGTTGTGTTGATTGCTGTTTGCTTTCTGTGAGTTTATGTTTGAAACATTGAGGACAATGTTTGGTTTAAGTGTGGGGGGGTAACAAAGTGTTTTTGCATGAAATTCGTGGGTTTTTATCACCTATCACTTTGAATGTTGTTTTCAGTGTTTTTAAGTGTTTTTAAGCTGTTTTTCAGTCTTTTAAGTGTGTTTTGACAAGAAAATCCGAAAATACCATAAAAATTTGAAAAATTATTTTGAAAACCCAAAAAGAGTTGTTTTCGTGTGTTTGTTTGTGTCTTAGGGTACCTTCCAACACAATGATGAGGATTTGGTTTTTAATTGCATAACTGTTAAAGAGAGTTATAAACATGGATGAAAGTTTGAATTGCTCTTTGGTTTATGCTTGGTTGTAGTTGACATTCATGAATTCACATGTAATCACAAAGAGAAAAAATCAGTTTTTGTAACATGCTTGAAGGAAGTAACTCAAACTAACGCTACAACCCTGAGAGACTTGAGCCTTAAACGTTCTTTGGAGAGTTAAAAATCTGTGCATTCTTTGTTTTCTAAAGTCGTTGCATGATCTCATTATTCTTTGCTTGGTTGCTACTTAGAAGGCGTTTCATCATTTAGTTCCAAATACTAGAACTCATACCCGTTTCATTCAAAGCATGAAATTGATTAGCATAACACATAATCAAGATGAAGTTGTTTAGTTTAAAACCAGAGCCAAAAAGCCTAACCCTTTGCATATGTATTGTAGGTTTAACCCTTTTGAGCCTTGTTTAGCCTATGTTCTTTGTTTACCCACAATATCCTTACCTAGCCTAGATTAGGACCATCATTACCCTTGTTCTTAAGGCATAGTGAGCATGACCTGAGAATGAATTCCCTTTGTTCGTTATTTGGGCGGCAAAACAAGTGCGGGGGAAGGGATTTATGTGTCTGATTGTGTGCCAACAAAGTATCAAAGAGGGCACGGGTGAAGAAAAAAAAAAGAAGAGAAAGAAAAAAAAAAAGAAGAAAAATTCGTGTTAAAAAGAAAAGAAAAAAAAGAAAAGTTGTGAAAAAGTATGAAAAGTGTTCAAAATAAGTGAGATTGAAGCTCACAAGTGTTGATTGTTGAAGAAGGGGTCCAAAAAGTTGAATTCGGCCCTAAAAATATGTGTTTTCTGTCCCTTTGTGTTCAAAGTGTACGGCTGCATTCAAGAAAGGGAGTTCTAAGTGTCATATTCATTGCTTTGCTTGCTATTGCTTTAAGAACGTTTGTTTTCCTTACCTTTCTTTGTTAGCCAATACCCTTAGCCCCGTTATAACCCTATACTTCAATCTTGAGTGTTATGTGTTTCAATATGTGGAGTTTGGGATTGGTATGAGCATATGGTATCCCTGGTTCTCGCGTCTAAGTAGTAGCATTCTATTCATGAGATCATATCTATACATGCATTCCAGAAATTGCTTTCTTTGTCATAAACACATATGTGAGTATTAGTTTTCATATTTACATCAATCTTCTCACATATAACTAGTGTAGGGAGTGTAGTCAGAAAATCTGTGTGATTGAGTGCATATCTAGTAAGGAATTGAGGGATTCTCTAAGGCATGTTACTACGTTTAAAATGTTGTTTTAATTGATTAAATGCGAGCTAATGTGTGGTAACTTTGATTAAGTATGTGCTCAAGGGTAGGGATAACTAAAATCTGTGGGAGTAATGATCTTTGGCATGTTATGTATCATTGAAGATCCCTGAGGTGAACGTTGGAAGGTTTAGGTTACGTTTTGTTTGTTTTGTTTTGCTTGAGGACTAGCAAAAGCTAAGTGTGGGGGAATTTGATAGGAGCATATTTATGCTACTTAGTTAGTGTGTTTCCTTGCATTTGCTTAGCTATTTGTTGTTAAGTATAGTGTTTAAAGTCATTTTCGTGTGTTTTTAGGTCCAAGAAGCAAAGTTGGCAAAAAGATGCATTTTGGAGCATTTTAGAGCAAATCTGGGCTTGGAATGGATAGCACAAGCAATGGGCATGAAGATGGACGAATTTGGAGTTTAAATGGAGTTGGGAATATGTTTCAAGGTCGGAGAAATAAATTCAAATCATTGAAGATAAGGAATCAGCTCAAAAGAAGGAGGATTATCCAAAACATTATCCAAAACAACCTTATCTTATCTTATCTTATCCAATCCTTATCTTATCTTAACAAACCTTATCCTATCCTAATCCTTTTCTAATTCAATTCCTGGTACAATGAGGGTTTATTTTCTGATTGGGGGACATTTAAATTAAGTTTCTAGAAACTCTTAGCCTTGCCGCACCTAGCTTTTCAGAAAACTTGGTTTCCTTGCCTTGCAAGGCTTTCTAGAAGCCTTATCCCACCTTATCCAAATCTGCCGCACCTTAGGCCCTTTCCCATTGGAAATCTGATTGTTTTGAGCCTATTTCTGGATGGATTTGGTTTTCTAGAAGTCCCAATCTGATTCACTTAGGGTTTTGGTGCCTATATATATACAAATCAATCCTTTGCCGTGCACACGACCCTCCATACACAACCAATCACGCCAGAAATCATCCCCTACCCCCTGCCGTGCCATATCATCCACACAAACCCAGAAAACCCCTCTTGTGCCGCAGCTATTCAAGGAAGGAAGGAGAAGGTGCCACTCTAAGTCGTGACTATTGCTGGAGCGTTCTTAGGTGTTGTCTATCTTTGTTTTTAATGTTTCAATTTAGTTTTCTTTGTTTAATTGCTGTCATGAGGAACTAAACCCCTATTAGTTAGAGGGGGAATTTGAAGCCATGAATATATGTTTCTTATGATTTGATTCACTCCAGTTACGATTTCATAAATTATGAATGTGGTTTACTTTTCTGTGCTTATTAAGAACTTGTTTATGTATGTGGGTTGGGGGTCGACACTTGATTTGCATGCATGAATTTGATGCTAGGATATAAGGGAATTTCACCTAATCGTTATGAACTTATATTCACAAGTAGTAAAGGTTGCTAGTCACAATCATGTTAAGTAAACCCTAGGCAGGAGTAACATGCGTCTTCCAAAGTTATGAATGCCTTGTCAATGTTTATGATTTCCATGGAACTTAATGATCTTTGATATGTATCTCTATCATGCGTATTCCATAGTTAGGGAACTTGATAAGAATAATTTGGTTGTGATGCGTTATCCATTCAATTCAATGAACTTAGGGAAATCTGGGAATTAATTAGTTCAATACAATTAATTCGGAACATTGTCATTCATAGTTTATCGAAAGAGTAACTGGGAATCAAGTTGTATGCATATGTTTATGTGTGGATAAGGATCCCTCTAACTAGCCATTCACCCTTTTCAATTCACAAAATTCGTTTTTTATAAAGTGTTTTATGCAAAGTTTCTGTTTTAGTTTTAAATTCGTTAAAAACAATCTCCCTTTCATTTAAACTTGTTTTTAGAGTCAAAACCTGTTTTCTCTTAGTTGTTTGAGTCTTTTAAGTTCTATTTTCGTCAAAATCACTTGTTAGGTCTAGATTTGAGTCTTTGTTATTGTTTCTTGCTGTTTTTAGTGTTTTAAATTAGTTTTGAGTCATTAGAGTCTAGTTTAGTGTTTTTGAGTCTTATTTGTGTTGATTAGCATCCCTAGTTAATCCCCGGTTTAGAACGATCCCTACTTGCATCTTTACTACAATTGTCATCAATAGGGTTTAATTTGTGTGTCAAGTAATTTTCACATCATCGTCAAAGTCCAAAATATTCTTACGAACAGTTTGAGAACTCCGAGTCATAAACTAGTACCTGAAACAAAGAAAACAAACGAAATCAGAAACTAAACAAAAATAAACGAAAAAGAAACAAGGGATTAGCAAAGTTGCTAATCCCCAGCAACGGCGCCAAAAATTTGATGCATTGTAAAACAAGCACACAAATTAAACCCTCTTTTTGACAATTGTAGTATATGTATAAGTAGGGATCGTTCTAGACCGGGGATTGGGAGGGATTGCTAAAACCTCTAAACTGACTCAAAAACGTAAAAACAAAGTTTAAAACACTTAACTAGACTCAAAAGACTCAAAACAAATTCACAAGACTCAAAATGGGCTAAAAACACTCAAAACTGCCTAAAACACAAACTGGGCAGTTTTGGACTCTAAACACAATTTTGGACGAAAATAGGTTTTAACTTAACTCAAGACACTTAAAAACACAAACAAAACAGATTCCAAACACTTTGGAACAAGAAAGTAAAAGGGGGGTTTGGGTTTTGACGAAATTAAAAACAAAACAAACAGATTGTAAACTAAAACAGATTTTGGACGAATTTGGTAAAACTTATGGATGATGCGCTAGCTAGAGGGTTCTTCTTCACACATGACACACTTGCATACAAACCAATTTTCAGTTGTTCTTTCGATAAATCATGAAACTCAACACCCCAGGTTAATTAGGTCCGCTTAAATTAACCTTCAAGTTCTCCTTAAGTTATTGAATTGGACGGGATAACGCATACAACAACTCAACACATTCTCTAAAAGTTCCCTACGTGAACAGCACAATAAAGATACAATCAGAGATCATTAAGCTTTGTGAGAACTATAAGCATTGACGAGGCATTCGTAACTATGAAAAGCATGATACTCCTGCCAAGAATTCACTTAACACGATCGTGACCAGCAACCTCCACTACATATGAATATAAGTTCATAACGATTAGGTGAAACTCCCTTATATTCTAGCATCAAATTCATGCATGAAAACTAAGCGTGCACTCTCAATCAACATACAAGAATAAGTTATCAATCAAACAGTTAAGCAAATTGAATTCACAATTTATGAAATCACAATTGAAGGTAATCAATTTATATTGCAAGCATATTCATGGCTTTGAATAGTCCCCTAGCCAAAAGAGCTTAGTTCCTCATGTTCACAGCAAAACGAAAGGAAAAGAGATTAAACATTGTAAACTTAGAATGAATTACACCTAGAATGCTCCAACAATCAAGCTTGAACATCCAGGAGTCCTTCCTTCTTCCTCCTTGCTGCGGCACAAAGATGGGTAAGGTGTATGGGATGTGTTTTAGGGTCAGGAATGTGTTTAGGGTGAATGGGAATTGCGGCAAAGGTGTGTGAATGGTTTCTGACGTGAATGGATGATTGGGTGAGTGAATGGATCTCCTTTGTGCGGCACAAGGCAGTTTTATTTAAGGAATTAGGGTAATAAAGCTAGGAAACTAATTAGGAAACAGAAATTAAATCAAAACCTTAAGGGAAATAGGAATTAAACTCAGAATCCTAAGAGAATTAGGCAAGTAGGTGCGGCAAGGGTGTAAAGGGTAAGGGAATGCCTTGCAAGGCAAGGCAAAAAGGTTTCCTTGTTGATTTAGGTCCAGATTTTGGGTAAGTAGGAGATGGCTTGCACGGCAAGGATGGGAAAGTGAGGGAATGGTGCGGCAAAGGATCTTTAGGTGCAAGGAAGGTTCAATTTGTGTCCTAAAATGCATAGGAGGCCTTCAATGTTGCTGGAACTTAGGGACATTTAGGATTAGGAAAGGTCAAACCAAAATAGGAAACCTTGGCTTAACTTTCCTACTTCAAGTAGGAATCCTTGTTCAACTAGGAATCCTCTTTCTTCTAGTAATCCTCCTTTGATTAGGAATCCTTCGTTGATTAGGAATCCTAACTTCTTCAAGTCTTCAATTTCGTCCATTCCTTTTGCTCCAAACATGTGATATCCATTCCAAGCCCAATTTTGCTCCAAAAAGCTCCAAAATGCACTTTCTTGCATACTTTGCCCTTAGAACCTGAAAACACACGAAAATGGCTTAAAAGAGTAAAATAACTAAGAAATAACAACGTAAATGCACAAGAACAAGCTAACTAAGTCGCATAAATATGCTCCTATCGTTGATTGAGAATGGAGGGTGGGAATCTGCCAATGCCGTGGGATTTGGGAGCCAAAATCAGCCACGCAATGATCCATATGGAAACACATACAATCCGGGTTGGAGGGATCACCCAAATTTCAAGTGGAGGGAGCCTCAACAACCCCAACAACAAGGAGGATTTAGGCAGCAACCACCAGGCTTTTATACAAAGCCATTCGTACCAAATCAAACCCAAATGCAATCTGCCCCAACAAACTCAGGTATGTCTTTGGATAATGATCAAGTTGTTAAGTTACTTACTACTTTGACGCAGGAAGTACAAACTCAAAACAAAGAGAGGCAAATCCAAGACAAACGGGTGGACAATTTGGAAAAGCAAATGGGGCAAATAGCGGAATTCATGGGCCAATTCAGAGAACAAGGCAGATTGCCTAGTTCAACCGTTGTTAATCCTTGATAGGAGCATATTTATGCACCTTAGTTAGCTTGTTCTTGTGCATTTATGTTGTTTTTCCTTAGTTAAAGTAGTCTTTTAAGCTAGTTTGATGTATTTTCAGGTTCTAAGGGTAAGTATGCAAAAAAGAAGCAATTTGGAGCATTCTAGAGCATTTTTGGGCCAAGATGGGGTAGTGCAAGCATGGAGGCAAGTTGATGGACGAAATTGAAGATATAAAGGCTTGAAATCAGCTAAGAAGATGGAAGAAAGAAGTCAAAGATAAAGAAGATAAGGAATCAGCTCAAAAGAAGGAGAATTATCCAAAACATTATCTAAAACAACCTTATCTTATCTTATGTTATCCAATCCTTACCTTATCTTATCCAATCTTATCCTAATCTTATCCTAACCTGTTTTCTTCAGTTTAGGGGACTTAAAACCTGATTTCTAGAAGTCTTATCCCTTGTCTTATAAAAGTGGCGCCCCAAATCCCTCTAGAAGCCCCAAAATCTGCCACAAAATACATTCTTTCTGGAAGCCTAAAAATCTGGCGCCTTCCTCCTTTCTAGAAGGTCTTTTCCTTGCCTTGCAAGGCTCCCTGCCTTATCCCTTTGTGCCGTGCCTTCTCACTCCCATTCCCTCTTGGATTCTGACTTATTAAGCTTTTTCCTTGTGCAATGCTGAGTCCAAGCCCTAATCTGATTACCCTAGGGTTTGTGGTGCCTATATATATAAGTTTAAAGGGTTGCCGCAGGTTACACACCCTCCATACACACCATTCTCGCCAGAAACTCTTCACCACTCTCTGCCGCACCCTTCCTTCACCATTCTCCATAGTTTCTGACCTAATTCACTCCCTGCCGCACCATACATCCATCCTAGCCATTAACCCAGCCTTCTACACCATTCATAACCCCCAAAATCTGTCCCAAGACCTTGTGCCGCAGCAAAGAGGAGGAGAAGGAGCCCTGGGACGTGCATGCCATTCAAGTTTGAATTGCTGGAAGTTTTAGGTGTTTTCTTTCCTTTGATTTCAATGTTTAAATTCAATACTCTTTGTTCTGTACGTATGAGGAACTAAACCCCCTCTGGCTAGGGGGGGATTCGAAACCATGTTTATGCTTGCTATATGATTTGATTACCTCTAATTGCGTTTCATAAATTGTGAATTCAATTTACTTATCTGTTCATATTAAAACTGATTTGTGTCTGTTGGTTGAGAGTGCACGCTTAGTTGTCATGCATAAATCTAATGCTAGGATATAAGGAAGTTTCACCTAATCGTTACAGAATTATATTCACAAGTAGTAAAGGTTGTTGATCACAATCGCGTTAAGTAAATTCTTGGCATAAGTTTCATGCAATTCATAGTAACGAATGCCTCGTCAATGCTTATGGTTTTCATAGAACTTAATGATTCTTGCTTGTATCTCTATTATGCAATTCATGTAGGGAACTTGTGGGGAATGCTTTGGGTTGTTGTATGCAATCATCCAATTCAATAACGTTAGGAAAATCTGAGGGTTAATTAGTGCAATTCACAGTTAATCTGGGGCGTTGAGAATCCATGGGTTATTGAAAAGCAATTAGAAATCGTTTTGTATGCAAGTGTGACATGTGTGGAGAAGAACCCCTTAGCTAGCCTTCCATCCATTGATTTAAACCAATTTCGTTTTACAATCTGTTTTGTTTTACAAAGTTTTTGTTTTGTTTTCAAATTCGTCAAAACTAATTCCCCCTTTATTTTGAAGTGTCAAATTAGTTAGAAATCAATTTAGTTTGTGTTTTTAAGTGTCTGGAGTCAAGTTATAAACTGTTTTCGTCCAAATTCTTCCTTAGTGCTCAAAACTGCCCAGAAAGTGGTTTTAAGGCAGTTTTGAGTGTTTGTTTGCTGTTTTGAGTCTTTTGGTTTGTTTTAGTGTTTTAGAGTATAGTTTTGCATTCTTTGAGTCTAATTTAGTGTTTTAACTTTGTTTTAAGTTTTTGAGTCAGTTTTCAAGTGGTTTAGCAATCCCTCCTAATCCCCGGCCTAGAACGATCCCTACTTACATACTTTGCTACAATTGATAAAAAGAGGGTTTAATTTGTGTGCTTATATATTTAGCATCATTCCTAAAGAAGGATTTGAAACCGCCAATGCAATCACGTTGAGAAGTGGCAAACAGGTTGGAGCCGACCCACAACCATCCAAATCAAGTCAAAAGGAGGATGAAAAGTTGCTGATTGAGGAGGAAGAGCAAGTGAAACCCACGGCAAGAAAAGAGACACCATTGCCGCAGCCTCCTAAGCACCCTATGCCATCCGATTTAACTAAGGTAGGTCAAAATTGGATTCCTTCTAATGTTATTCCATCAACTGTGCCTTTTCCTAGCAGATTCATGCAATCAAAGAAGGAAGAGGATGAAAAAGACGTTCTGGAGACGTTTAGGAAGGTGCATGTCAATATCCCGCTCCTTGATGCAATAAAGCAAATTTTGAAGTATGCTAAGTTGTTGAAGAAGCTTTGCACAACCAAGAAACGACTTCAAGAAAAAGAAGTGGTGCATGTGAGTGAAAATGTCTCAGCCATCTTGCAACGTAAACTGCCCCCTAAGTGCAAAGATCCGGGTAGTTTTACAATTCCTTGTGTTTTTGGCAATACTCGATTTGAACATGCCATGCCATATTCTGTTTATGCATCTATGAATCTAGGAGAGCTTAAAAAGGATGGTGTTATTATCCAATTAGCCGATCGATCTAATGCATACCCAAAAGGAGTTTTGGAAGATGTTTTGGTGCAGGTAGACCACTTGATTTTTCCTGCAGATTTCTATGTGCTTGACATGGAGGATTCAGCCCACTCTTCAACATTGCCAATCTTACTTGGACGACCTTTCACGAAAACAGCTCAAACCAAGATTGACGTGGCCAAAGGAGCAGTAACTATGGAGTTTGGTGGTGATATGATTAATTTTAATATTTCTGAATCTGTTGAGAATACTAATCGTGTTCGCTCTTGTTTTGTCATTGATAAAATAAAAAATAAAGGGCAGGAACGTTCAGTATCATTCAAGAAAGATGCATTTCGAACCACCAACGAAGAGGGAATTGGATTGAAGCACAAGGATTGCACGGCCACAACCTGATAGGAGCATATTTATGCTACTTAGTTAGTGTGTTTCCTTGCATTTGCTTAGCTATTTGTTGCTTAGTATGGTGTTTAAAGTCATTTTCGTGTGTTTTTAGGTCCAAGAAGCAAAGTTGGCAAAAAGATGCATTTTGGAGCATTTTAGAGCAAATCTGGGGTTGGAATGGATAGCACAAGCAATGGGCATGAAGATGGACGAATTTGGAGTCTAAATGAAGTTGAGAATATGTTTCAAGGTTGGAGAAATAAATTCAAATCATTGAAGATAAGGAATCAGCTCAAAAGAAGGAGGATTATCCAAAACATTATCCAAACAACCTTATCTTATCTCATCTTATCCAACCCTTATCTTATCTTAACAAACCTTATCCTATCCTAATCCTTTTCTAATTCAATTCCTGGTACAATGAGGGTTTATTTTTTGATTGGGGGACATTTAAATTAAGTTTCTAGAAACCCTAAGCCTTGCCGCACCTAGCTTTCCAGAAAACCTGATTTCCTTGCCTTGCAAGGCTTTCTAGAAGCCTTATCCCTCCTTATCCAAATCTGCCGCACCTTAGGCCCTTTCCCATTGGAAATCTGATTGTTTTGAGCCTATTTCTGGATGGATTTGGCTTTCTAGAAGTCCTAATCTGATTCACCTAGGGTTATTGGTGCCTATATATATACTAATCAACCCTTTGCCGTGCACACCACCCTCCATATACATCATTCACGCCAGAAATCATCCACCACTCTCTGCCGCCCCTTTCCTTCACCATTCTCCATAGTTTCTGCCTAATTCAACCCCTGTCGGGCCATATCATCCACACAAACCCAGAAAACCCCTCTTGTGCCGCAGCTATTCAAGGAAGGAAGGAGAAGGTGCCACTCTAAGTCGTGACTACTGCTGGAGCGTTCTTAGGTGTTGTCTATCTTTGTTTTCAATGTTTCAATTCAGTTTTCTTTGTTTAATTGCTATCATGAGGAACTAAACCCCTATTAGTTAGAGGGGGAATTTGAAGCCATGAACATATGTTTCTTATGATTTGATTTACTCCAGTTATGATTTCATAAATTGTGAATGTGGTTTACTTATCTGTTTTATTAAGAACTTGTTCTTGTGTGTTGATTAAGGATGCATACTTAGTTTACATGCATGAATTTGATGCTAGAATATAAGGGAATTTCACCTAATCGTTATGAACTTATATTCACAAGTAGTAAAGGTTGCTAGTCACAATCATGTTAAGTAAACCCTAGGCTGGATTAATATGCGTCTTCCATAGTTATGAATGCCTTGTCAATGTTCATGATTTCCATTGAACTTAATGATCTTTGTTGAATGTCTCTATCATGCGTATTCCATAGTTAGGGAGTTTGAGAAAGAATAATTTGGTTGTGATGCGTTATCCATTCAATTCAATGAATCTAGGGAAATCTGGGAATTGATTAGTTCAATACAATTAATTCAGAACATTGTCATTCATGGTTTATCGAAAGAGTAACTGGGAATCAAGTTGTATGCATATGTTTGTGTGTGGATAAGGATCCCTCTAACTAGCCATTCACCCATTTAAATCACCAATTTCGTGCCTTTTTAAGTTGTCTTTACAATTTAGTTTGTTTAAGTTTAAATTCGTTCAAAAACAATCCCTTGCTTTTAATTTGTGTTAAGATAGTCTAAATTCGTCAAATCTTGAGTCTTTTAGTCTTTTGAGTCAATTTGAGTCTTAATTTCGTTCAAATCAATCTTAGGTGTTAGTTTTGAGTCTAGATAACTTGTTTTGTGTGTTTTAGGTCTATTTAGCTTGTTTTGAGTCTTTAGAGTCCAGAAACTGTTTAATTGAATTCTATTTGCTGTTTTGAGTTTGTTTTGAGTTATTTGAGTCAAGTTAGGTTGTTTAAGGGTGTCTAGAGTTAAAATTCGTCCAAATTGATCATAGTACCTGTTTTCATTGCTTTAAGTCCAGTTTATTGTTTTAAGAGTCTAATTTGTGTAGATTAGCATCCCTTCTAATCCCCGGCCTAAAACGATCCCTACTTTCATATACTACGTCGATAGGGTTTTAATTTGAGTGACAAGTAATTCTCACATCAAATTTTGGCGCCGTTGCCGGGGATTAGCAAACTTGCTAATCTCCCTAGTTTCTGCCGTGCATTTTAACTTGTTTTTGTTTCTGTTTTGCTTAGTTTTCTGATTTGTTTTGTTTTCTTTGTTTTAGGTACTAGTGTATGACTCGAAGTTCTCAACCCGTTCACGCACATATCTTGGAGTTTAACGACGATTTTGAGCGAGATTTGAGAAGGAAGAGGAAGCACCCAGAACCTGATCTACTTAGTTCAAGTTCTAATTCCGAATCTGAAGTTGAAATTGAAGAGGATTTGGAAGAGGAGCACGACATGGCTGCAGATAACCGAACAATCAAAGAACTTTCAGCCTCGGGATTGGACAATGCGACCCCTTTATGCATTCAATATCCTAGGGCGGCTCAAGGCAAGACTGATGAGTTTGAATTGAAGTCTAGCTTGTTGCACCACATCCCCAAATTCCACGGGTTGTCCATGGAAGATCCGAACAAGCACTTGAAGGAATTTGAAGTGGTTTGTTCAAGCATGACCCCTGTCAATGTTGATGGGAGTATATTGAAGATGAAAGCCTTTCCATTCTCTCTTTTGGAAAAGGCTAAGGATTGGCTCTACGAACTAGCACCTGGAACCGTTACTTCGTGGGAAAGCATGAAGCGCGCATTCTTAGAGAAATTTTTCCCAACTTCAAGAGTCATTCTCTTGAGGAAAAGGATAAGTGGCATTCAACAAAACCAAGGGGAATCGTTTCCAGCCTATTATGAGCGTTTCAAGGCGCTTGTTGCTTCTTGTCCACAACACCAAATGAAGGAAGAGCTTCTCCTCCAATATTTCTATGAAGGACTTCTCCCCATTGAGAGACAAATGCTTGATGCTTCAGCGGGAGGAGCTTTGGTTGACAAAACACCCGTGGCTGCCAAGACTCTAATTGCAAATCGAGCCTTGAATGCGCAACAATACGAAGGAGTTGGACATAGAGAAGGGCCACGGCAACAACAAGTGAATGAGGTAAATGCAATTTCAGAATTACAATCTCAAATGGCTAATCTCACTCTTCTTTTGTCACAGGTTGTGGATGGAACCAAAGCAAAAGGGCCGGCCATATGTGGAGTGTGTTCTATGCAGGGACATCTCAACGATCAATGCCCTCAATTGATTGAGAATGGGGGGTGGGAAACTGCCCAAGCCGTGGGTCTTCAAGGCCAAACCCAACAAAGACACGACCCATACTCAAACACATACAATCCGGGATGGAGAGATCATCCAAACTTCAAGTGGGGGGATTCTCAACAAGCACAGCCACAAAGCGGATTTAGACAGCCCCCTGGGATGTTTCCAAGGCCGTATGCAGCCCCACAACCTCAACCAACTTCGGCCCAAACCAATTCAGGTTCGTCGTTAAATAATGATAAAATTCTTCAAGTACTAACCTCTTTGACACAGGACGTGCAGAGCATAAAAAATCAAGCTAAAGAGGTGGATGAACTGAAGAAACAAATGGGTCAAATGGCTGAATTCATGGGCCAATTCCGAGAACAAGGCAGATTGCCTAGTTCAACCGTTGTTAATCCTAAGGGAGGATTTGAAACCGCCCAAGCAATCACGTTGAGAAGTGGTAAGCAGGTTGGAACTGATTCACAACCATCTAGATCAAGTCAAGAAGAGGACAAGAAGCTGCAATTGGAGGAGGATGAATCACCCAAACCCACGGCAAGGAATGCACAATCCTTGCCGCAGCCAATCCCCACTTCTAAACCGTCCCCAACCATCAAGGTAAGTTCCAATATGAATTCTTCAAGCTCTACTCCACTAATTGTGCCCTTTCCTGGCAGGTTGCGGCAATCAAAGAAAGAAGATGCTGAAAAAGACATTCTAGAGACATTCCGGAAAGTTCAAGTCAATATCCCACTCCTTGATGCAATAAAGCAAGTCCCAAGGTATGCTAAGTTTTTGAAAGAGCTTTGTACAACAAGGAGAAGGATTTCTAACAAAGAAGTGGTTCAAGTAAGTGAGAATGTCTCTGCTGTTCTACAAAGGAAATTACCCCCTAAATGCAAAAATCCGGGTAGTTTTACAATTCCTTGCGTTATTGGTAGTACTAAGTTTGAACATGCTATGTTAGACTTAGGAGCTTCAATTAATGTCATGCCATACTCTATTTATGCATCTATGAACTTAGGTGAGCTTAAAAACGACGGTGTTATAATCCAATTAGCCGATCGTTCTAATGCATATCCAAAAGGAGTTTTGGAAGATGTTTTGGTGCAGGTTGGAAATCTGATTTTTCCAGCGGATTTTTATGTGCTTGACATGGAGGATACACCCCATTCTACCCCATTGCCGATCCTCCTTGGGAGACCTTTCATGAAAACAGCCCACACCAAGATCGATGTATTCAAAGGGACGTTGATAATGGAATTTGATGGGGAAGTTATTGATTTCAATCTTGCTGAAACTATTAAATTTCCTAAAGAAAATCATTCTTGTTTTGCTATTGATATATTTGATGAATTGGCGCAGGATTACCTTGATTCCTTGGAGAGGGATCCCCTTGAATCAACAATTGCACAAGGAATTGGGCAAAAACCCAATATTGCCATGCCTATAAGTGAAGAAGAGGCCGAGATGGTGGCTGCCCTAGAGTCACTACCTCAGCACCATGGTAAGCCTTCAAAACCAATTTCAATTCCAATTTCTACTAACAAGTTGTTACCCTCAGTGATTCAGGCACCCGTACTTGAGCTTAAACCATTGCCGGATCATTTGAAGTACGTCTTTTTGGGAGATAACGAGACGTTGCCCGTCATTGTGTCCTCCACACTCACGGCAACAGAGGAAGGAAAGTTAATTCGGGTGTTGAAAGAGCACAAAACAGCCATTGGGTGGACATTGGCCGATATTAGGGGGATTAGCCCTACAACATGCATGCATCGCATACTTCTAGAGGAGGGGGCTAAACCAACTCGAGAGGCTCAACGCCGACTCAACCCTCCAATGATGGAAGTTGTGAAGAAGGAGATTATAAAGCTTCTTGATTGTGGCGTGATTTATCCAATCTCGGATAGCCGTTGGGTTTCACCAGTGCAATGTGTTCCAAAGAAATCCGGAGTCACTGTGGTGAAGAATGCCGAGAATGAACTTGTGCCCACACGTATCCAAACAGGTTGGAGAGTGTGCATTGACTATAGGAAGCTAAACGCCACCACGAGGAATGACCACTTCCCTTTGCCGTTCATTGATCAAATGCTTGAAAGGTTAGCCGGTCATTCTTTTTATTGTTTTCTTGATGGGTACTTTGGATATAATCAGATTGTTATAGCTCCGGATGACCAAGAAAAGACCACTTTCACGTGCCCCTTTGGTACCTTTGCCTATCGTCGCATGCCATTCGGTTTATGCAATGCACCTGCCACCTTTCAAAGATGCATGGTAAGTATCTTTTCAGATTTTGTGGAGAAGATTATTGAGGTATTCATGGATGATTTTAGTGTTTTTGGGGATTCGTTTGATGGGTGCTTAGATAATCTCACTTTGATTCTAAAACGTTGCACTGAAACTAACCTTGTTTTGAATTGGGAAAAATGTCACTTTATGGTAAAACAAGGCATAGTTTTAGGTCATATCATTTCAGAAAGGGGAATTGAGGTTGATAAATCAAAAATAGATCTTGTACGCTACTTACCCTTTCCTACTTCGGTTAGAGAGGTTCGTTCTTTTCTTGGACATGCAGGATTCTATAGGCGATTCATCAAGGACTTTTCAAAGATTTCAAACCCTCTTTGCCGTCTCCTCCAGAAAGATGTGGCTTTTGACTTCAATGAGGAATGTGAGAAGGCATTCAAACACCTCAAAGAGATGCTAACTTCGGCCCCCATCATAGTCCCACCAGATTGGAGCCTTCCTTTTGAGCTTATGTGTGATGCTTCGGATTATGCATTAGGAGCTGTTTTGGGACAAAGGAAGGACAAGAAGCCCCATGTCATCTATTATGCATCTCGGACCTTGAATGATGCACAATTGAATTACTCTACCACTGAAAAAGAACTTCTTGCTGTTGTGTTTGCTTTAGATAAGTTTCGTTCTTATTTACTTGGTACTAAAGTTATTATTTACACTGACCATGCAGCTTTGAAGTATTTGTTCACCAAGAAAGAGGCTAAACCAAGACTCATTCGCTGGATGCTTCTTCTCCAAGAGTTCGATATTGAAATCAGGGACAAGAAGGGGAGTGAAAACGTGGTGGCTGATCACTTGAGCCGTATGGTGCATGAGGAGGATGCCGTGCCTATCCAAGAGACATTCCCAGATGAGCAGCTGTTGTCTATCAAGGTAAGTGAGCCATGGTATGCTGATGTAGTAAATTATTTGGTGTCTAAACACATTCCAAGAGAGCTAAACAAGCACCAAAGTGATAAACTTAAAAAGGATGCACGTTCTTATGTTTGGGATGACCCATACTTGTGGAAATATTGCCCTGATCAGGTTCTACGTAGGTGTGTGCATGATTATGAGTTTAATTCAATTTTAACTTTCTGTCACACCTATGCATGTGGAGGTCACTTTGGTACTCAAAGAACAGCACATAAAGTTTTAGAATGTGGATTTTATTGGCCTACTATCTTTAGAGATGCTAGAACTTTTTGTATGACTTGTGATAGATGTCAAAGAACGGGCAATATAGGTCCTAAGCAACAAATGCCGCAACACCCCATATTTAGTGTTGAAATCTTTGATGTTTGGGGTATTGATTTCATGGGTCCTTTCCCTTCCTCACATGGTTTCCTTTATATTTTGCTTGCTGTGGATTATGTGTCGAAATGGGTGGAAGCAAAAGCCACCCGAACTAATGATTCTAAAGTGGTTGCAGATTTTGTTAGAACTAACATATTTGCTAGATTTGGAATGCCGAGAGTCCTAATCAGTGATGGGGGTTCCCATTTTTGCAATCGAACCATTGAGGCGTTGCTCAAGAAGTATAATGTCACGCATAAGGTTTCAACACCTTATCACCCTCAAACCAGTGGGCAAGCCGAGGTTTCAAATAGAGAAATCAAGCAGATTTTGGAGAAAACTGTAGGGCCAACTCGGAAGGATTGGAGCTTGCGTTTGAATGATGCATTGTGGGCATATCGCACTGCCTATAAAACCCCAATTGGAATGTCCCCATTTCGGCTAGTCTATGGGAAACCATGTCATCTTCCCGTCGAGTTAGAACATCGTGCACATTGGGCTGTCAAAACATTCAACATGGACATTGATGCCGCAGGTCTTCATAGAAAGCTTCAATTGAATGAGCTAGAAGAAATTAGGAATGAAGCTTATGAGAATGCACGGATCTACAAGGAGAAAACAAAGGCATTCCATGACAAGATGATTCGTAGCAAGCTGTTCTCTATAGGGCAGAAAGTGTTACTTTTCAATTCTCGCCTTCGTCTATTTCCAGGTAAGTTGCGTTCTAAGTGGATTGGTCCTTTTGTGGTTACTAATGTTTTTCCTCATGGTGCAGTCCAAATTCAAAGTTTAAAGACGCAACAAGAATTCAAAGTGAATGGACATCGATTGAAGCCATATTATGAGCACTTTGAAGAGCACATTACGGAGGACATATCCTTTAATGCCGTGGGCCCCATTGAAGAATAGAGGGAAGGTTCATCTGGCTGGAAGACGTTAAAGCAAGCGCTTCTTGGGAGGCAACCCATGCAAATAAAGACGACCTAGGAACTCTCCGGCTCCAAAACCAGATTTGCGTTCTTAAACTCTCTCTCTTTATTGCTTTTGTTTTGCCATATCTGTTATGTGTGTTAGTTGTGTTATTTGCTTGTTTTTGTGTGAGTTTATGCTTGAAACATTGAGGACAATGTTTGGTTTAAGTGTGGGGGGGTAACAAAGTGTTTTTTGCATGAAATTCGTGGGTTTTTATCACCTATCACTTCTAAAGTTGTTTTTCAGTGTTTTTAAGTGTTTTTAAGCTGTTTTGGAGTCTTTTAGTGTGTTTTGACAAGAAAATCCGAAAATACCATAAAAATTTGAAAGATTGTTTTGAAAAACCCAAACAGAGTTGTTTTTGTGTGTTTGTTTGTGTCTTAGGGTACCTTCCAACACAATGATGAGGATTTGGTTTTTAATTGCATAACTGTTAAAGAAAGTTACAAACTTGGATTGACGTTTGATATACTCTTTGGTTTATGCTTGGTTGTAGTTGACATTCATGAATTCACATGTAATCACAAAAAGGATAAAATCAGTTTTTGTAACATGCTTGAAGGAAGTAACTCAAACTAACGCTACAACCCTGAGAGACTTGAGCCTTTAACTTTCTTTGGAGAGTTAAAAATCTGTGCATTCTTTGTTTTCTAAAGTCGTTGCATGATCTCATTATTCTTTGCTTGGTTGCTACTTAGAAGGCGTTTCATCATTTAGTTCCAAATACTAGAACTCATACCCGTTTCATTCAAAGCATGAAATTGATTAGCATAACACATAATCAAGATGAAGTTGTTTAGTTTAAAACCAGAGCCAAAAAGCCTAACCCTTTGCATATGTATTGTAGGTTTAACCCTTTTGAGCCTTGTTTAGCCTATGTTCTTTGTTTACCCACGTTATCCTTACCTAGCCTAGATTAGGACCATCCTTACCCTTGTTCTTAAGGCATAGTGAGCATGACCTAAGAATGAATTCCCTTTGTTCGTTATTTGGGCGGCAAAACAAGTGTGGGGGAAGGGATTTATGTGTCTGATTGTGTGCCAACAAGACAAACAAGGGCACGGGTAGAAAAAGAAAAAAAAAGAAGAGAAAAATTCGTGTGAAAAAGAAAAGAAAAAGAAAAGTTGTGAAAAAGTATGAAAAGTGTTCAAAATAGGTGAGAATAAGCTCACAAGTGTTGATTGTTGAAGAAGGGGTCCAAAAAGTTGAATTCGGCCCTAAAATATGTGTAATCTTCCCCTTTGTGTTCAAAGTGTGCGGCTGCATTCAAGAAAGGGAGTTCTAAATGTCATATTCATTACTTTGCTTGCTATTGCTTTAAGAACATTTGTTTTCCTTACCTTTCTTTGTTAGCCAATACCCCCTAGCCCCTTTATAACCCTATACTTCAATCTTGAGTGTTGTGTGTTTCAATATGTGGAGTTTGGGATTGGTATGAGCATATGGTGTCCGTGGTTCTCGCGTCTAAGTAGTAGCATTCCATTCATGAGATCATATCTAAACATGCATTCCAGAAATTACTTTTCTTTGTTAATACATATGTGAGTATTAGTTTTCATGTTTACATCAATCTTCTCACATATAACTAGTGTAGGGAGTGTAGTCAGAAAATCTGTGTGATTGAGTGCATATCTAGTAAGGAATTGAGGGATTCTCTAAGGCATGTTACTACATTCAAAATGTTGTTTTAATTGATTAAATGCGAGCTAATGTGTGGTAACTTTGATTAAGTATGTGCTCAAGGGTAGGGATAACTAAAATCTGTGGGAGTAATGATCTTTGGCAGGTTATGTATCATTGAAGATCCCTGAGGTGAACGTTGGAAGGTTTAGGTTACGTTTTGTTTGTTTTGTTTTGCTCGAGGACTAGCAAAAGCTAAGTGTGGGGGAATTTGATAGGAGCATATTTATGCTACTTAGTTAGTGTGTTTCCTTGCATTTGCTTAGCTATTTGTTGCTTAGTATGGTGTTTAAAGTCATTTTCGTGTGTTTTTAGGTCCAAGAAGCAAAGTTGGCAAAAAGATGCATTTTGGAGTATTTTAGAGCAAATCTGGGGTTGGAATGGATAGCACAAGCAATGGGCATGAAGATGGACGAATTTGGAGTCTAAATGAAGTTGGGAATATGTTTCAAGGTTGGAGAAATAAATTCAAATCATTGAAGATAAGGAATCAGCTCAAAAGAAGGAGGATTATCCAAAACATTATCCAAACAACCTTATCTTATCTCATCTTATCCAACCCTTATCTTATCTTAACAAACCTTATCCTATCCTAATCCTTTTCTAATTCAATTCCTGGTACAATGAGGGTTTATTTTTTGATTGGGGGACATTTAAATTAAGTTTCTAGAAACCCTAAGCCTTGCCGCACCTAGCTTTCCAGAAAACCTGATTTCCTTGCCTTGCAAGGCTTTCTAGAAGCCTTATCCCTCCTTATCCAAATCTGCCGCACCTTAGGCCCTTTCCCATTGGAAATCTGATTGTTTTGAGCCTATTTCTGGATGGATTTGGCTTTCTAGAAGTCCTAATCTGATTCACCTAGGGTTTTTGGTGCCTATATATATACTAATCAACCCTTTTCCGTGCACACCACCCTCCATATACATCATTCACGCCAGAAATCATCCACCACTCTCTGCCGCCCCTTTCCTTCACCATTCTCCATAGTTTCTGCCTAATTCAACCCCTGCCGTGCCATATCATCCACACAAACCCAGAAAACCCCTCTTGTGCCGCAGCTATTCAAGGAAGGAAGGAGAAGGTGCCACTCTAAGTCGTGACTACTGCTGGAGCATTCTTAGGTGTTGTCTATCTTTGTTTTCAATGTTTCAATTCAGTTTTCTTTGTTTAATTGCTATCATGAGGAACTAAACCCCTATTAGTTAGAGGGGGAATTTGAAGCCATGAACATATGTTTCTTATGATTTGATTTACTCCAGTTATGATTTCATAAATTGTGAATGTGGTTTACTTATCTGTTTTATTAAGAACTTGTTCTTGTGTGTTGATTAAGGATGCATACTTAGTTTACATGCATGAATTTGATGCTAGAATATAAGGGAATTTCACCTAATCGTTATGAACTTATATTCACAAGTAGTAAAGGTTGCTAGTCACAATCATGTTAAGTAAACCCTAGGCTGGATTAACATGCGTCTTCCATAGTTATGAATGCCTTGTCAATGTTCATGATTTCCATTGAACTTAATGATCTTTGTTGAATGTCTCTATCATGCGTATTCCATAGTTAGGGAGTTTGAGAAAGAATAATTTGGTTGTGATGCGTTATCCATTCAATTCAATGAATCTAGGGAAATCTGGGAATTGATTAGTTCAATACAATTAATTCAGAACATTGTCATTCATGGTTTATCGAAAGAGTAACTGGGAATCAAGTTGTATGCATATGTTTGTGTGTGGATAAGGATCCCTCTAACTAGCCATTCACCCATTTAAATCACCAATTTCGTGCCTTTTTAAGTTGTCTTTACAATTTAGTTTGTTTAAGTTTAAATTCGTTCAAAAACAATCCCTTGCTTTTAATTTGTGTTAAGATAGTCTAAATTCGTCAAATCTTGAGTCTTTTAGTCTTTTGAGTCAATTTGAGTCTTAATTTCGTTCAAATCAATCTTAGGTGTTAGTTTTGAGTCTAGATAACTTGTTTTGTGTGTTTTAGGTCTATTTAGCTTGTTTTGAGTCTTTAGAGTCCAGAAACTGTTTAATTGAATTCTATTTGCTGTTTTGAGTTTGTTTTGAGTTATTTGAGTCAAGTTAGGTTGTTTAAGGGTGTCTAGAGTTAAAATTCGTCCAAATTGATCATAGTACCTGTTTTCATTGCTTTAAGTCCAGTTTATTGTTTTAAGAGTCTAATTTGTGTAGATTAGCATCCCTTCTAATCCCCGGCCTAAAACGATCCCTACTTTCATATACTACGTCGATAGGGTTTTAATTTGAGTGACAAGTAATTCTCACATCACAACCCTAAAACCCCCAAATCTGGCCGAGAGCACCCCACATGCATTTGTTGATAGTGCTGCCACTTCATTGCAGTACATTGGTAAGCCACCTATTCCAATTTCGATTCCCATTTCAACTAATAGGTTGTTACCTTGTATGGTGCAGAATCCCAATCGAATCCAAGCTGGTTGATAGGAGCATATTTACATCACTTAGTTAGCTTGTTTCCTTGCATTTAGGTTGTTAGTTCTTAGTTATTTTAGTCTTTTAAGCCATTTTCGTCTGTTTTCAGGTTCTAAGGGCTATAGGAGCAAGAAAGTGCATTTTGGTGCCTTTTGGAGCAGTTTTGGGCTTGGAATGGATTGCACATGCTTGGAGCTAAGTGGATGGACGAAATTGAAGATCAAATGAGCTTAGGATTGAATGAAGAATGAAGAGTTCAAAATTGGAAGCCAAAGTTTCTAAAGTTGGAAGTTTCTATTCTTGGAGGTTTCCAATCTTGAAAGTTTCTGTTCTTGGCTTAGAGTTTCCTAATCCTTCCTCACCTATGTTCCAGCCATAAAAGGGTTTCAAAACATGTTAGGTTGCCTCATTACATGTTTCTAGAAGTGCTAGAACTTTTCCCTAACCTTGCCGCATATCTCCTTTCCTTTTCTTCCAAAATCTGCCACATAAGTGCCTTTCCCTTTCTCTTCCCAACCTTGCCGCACAAGGGATCCTCTTCTTACCTATTTTCTGACCCAAAATTACATTCCCTTTTGTTTCAATTCTTGCCACACAAGGGGAAAGGATTCTTACCTATTTTGCGCCTCAAAACACATTCCTGAATCTGTCCTACACAATTCTGCCGAATTTCCTTTCCTATTCTCTTTAATTCCTGCACCTCACTTGCCTATTTTCTGTCATAAAACACATTCCTCTTTTGTTGCAATCCTTGCTGCACAAGGGGAGGCCTCTCTTTCCTATTTTCTGACCTTTAAACACATTCCTTTTTTCTCCTATACAATTCTGCCGAATTTCACATTCCTATTTCTCTTTGATTTTCTGATTGTTTCTTACCTAATAAATTGTGGAACCAAAATAGCTAAGTATTGAACCTTTCCTATTATTTTCTGATTGCCTTTCAACCCTAGCCCTATAAATAAAGCCATCCGCACCATTTAAATCTCTCTACACACTTTCTGACGAAAATCCACCTTCCATCCACCTATCTACCTATCCATCCTCTACCACCCAACACCATTCATAACCCCCAAAACTCACCACCAACCCTTGTGCCGCAGCAAAGAGGAAGGAGGAGAGCCCTTGGACGTGCTTGCCATTCGAGTTAGGATTGCTGGAACGTTTTAGGTGTAATCTTTCTTTTGTTATCAATGTTTCAATTCAATAATCTTTGTTCTGTGAGTATGAGGATCTAAACCCCTCTTAGCTAGGGGGCGGATTCGAAACCATGATTATACTTGCAATATGATTTGATTACATCCAGTTGTGATTCATAAGTTGTGAATTCAATTTACTTATCTGTTCATATTATAACTGATTTGTGTGTGTTGATTGAGGTGGCCAACTTAATTTGCATGCATGAATTTGATGCTAGAATATAAGGGAGTTTCACCTAATCGTTATGAACTTATATTCACAAGTAGTGAAGGTTGCTAGTCACGATCGCGTTAAGTAAATTCTTGGCATAAGTATCATGCAATTCATAGTTACAAGTGCCTCGTCAATGCTTATGATTTTCATAGAACTTAATGATCCTTGCTTGTATCTCTATTATGCAATTCATGTAGGGAACTTGTGGGGAATGCTTTGGGTTGTTGTATGCAATCATCCAATTCAATAAAATTAGGAAAATTTGAGGGTTAATTAGTGCAATTCACGGTTAATCTGGGGCGTTGAGGATTCGTGGTTTATGGAAAGCAACTGGAAATCGTTTTGTATGCAAGTGTGTCATGTGTGGAGAAGAACCTCCTAGCTATCCCATCATCCATAGTTTTCACCCAATTTCGTGCAGATTTCATTAGTACTTTAAGTTTCTTGTTTTGTTTTCAAATTCGTCAAAACCCAATCCCCCCTTTACTTGTTGAGTCATATTAGTTAGAAACTGTTTTAGTTTGTGTTTTTGAGTGTTTTGAGTCAAGTTAAAACTTATTTTCGTCCAAAATTGTGTTTAGAGTCCAAAACTGCCCAGTTTGTGTTTTTAGGCAGTTTTGAGTGTTTTAAAGTTGTTTTAGTGTCCTGGAGTTTAGTTTTGCATTCTTTGAGTCGTGTTAAGTGTTTTTAACTTTGTTTTTATGTTTTTGAGTCAGTTTAGAGGTTTTAGCAAGCCCTCCTAATCCCCGGTCCAGAACGATCCCTACTTGCATCTATACTACAATTGTCAACAAGAGGGTTTAATTTGTGTGCTGTTTTACATCGCATCACTGGTGAGCATGATTACATGGACTTTAGAATGCTCAACACCCCAATCAGGAAGGATTACTATCCCCTTCCATTCATAGATCCAATGCATGAGCTGTTTAAGGAGCATGTGGTGGAAGAACTACCTCTGCATGCCGTGGGTACCAACCTGGAATGAATGGGCGTTTCGTCCGGCTGTACGACGTTAAAGCAAGCACTACGTGGGAGGCAACCCATGCATTCAACAAAGGAAGACCTAGGGAGCACTCCAATTCCAGATTTGCGTTCCTAAACCCTTCTCTTTGTTGTTGTTTTCGTTTCTGCCTTGTTTATTGTTGAGTTGCTGTTTTGTTTGTTTGTTGTTTATTTGTGTTGTTTTCGCTCAAAATCGTCGTTAAACTCCAAGATATGTGCGTGAACGGGTTGAGAACTTTGAGTCATACACTAGTACCTAAAACAAAGAAAGCAAAACAAATCAGAAAACTAAGCAAAACAAAAACAAAAACAAGTTAAAATACACGGCAGAAACTAGGGAGATTAGCAAGTTTGCTAATCCCCGGCAACGGCGCCAAAATTTGATGTGAGAATTACTTGACACACAAATTAAACCCTCTTTTTATCAATTGTAGCGAAGTATGTAAGTAGGGATCGTTCTAGGCCGGGGATTAGGAGGGCTTGCTAAAACCTCTAAACTGACTCAAAAACATAAAAACAAAGTTAAAAACACTAATCTAGACTCAAAGAATGCAAGACTAAACTCTAAAACACTAAGACAACCCAAAAGACTCAAAACAGCAAACAAACACTCAAAACTGCCTTAAAACCACTTTCTGGGCAGTTTTGAGCACTAAGGAAGAATTTGGACGAAAACAGTTTATAACTTGACTCAAGTCACTTAAAAACACAAACTAAATTGATTTCTAACTAATTTGACACTTCAAAATAAAGGGGGATGATGTGAGAATTACTTGACACTCAAATTAAAACCCTATCGACGTAGTATATGAAAGTAGGGATCGTTGAAGGCCGGGGATTAGAAGGGATGCTAATCTATACAAATTAAACTCTAAAACACGGAATTGAATGGATAACGCATCACAACCAAATTATTCTTATCAAGTCCCCTAACTATGGAATACGCATGATAGAGATACATATCAAAGATCATTAAGTTCCATGGAAATCATAAACATTGACAAGGCATTCATAACTATGGAATACGCATGTTACTCTTGCCTAGGATTTACTTAACACAATTGTGACTAGCAATCTTTACTACTTGTGAATATAAGTTCCTAACGAGTAGGTGAAATTCCCTTATATCCTAGCATCAAATTCATGCATGTAAACTAAGTAGGCCTCCTTAATCAACACACAAGAACAAGTTCTTCATAAAACAGATAAGTAAATCACATTCATAATTTATGAAACAATAACTGAAGGTAATCAATTCATATCAAACATATGTCCATGGCTTTGAATCCACCTCTAACTAAAACGAAATTAGTTCCACATGTTCAACATAATTGAAAAACAAATTAAATTAAACATAGAAACAGAAACAAGAGAAGAAAGAACTCCTCCTTCTCCAATGGAACCCACGGCAAGGCCTTGTCTTCCCTTCTCTGCAGCAAAATATGGATTTCTGAATGTATATGGGGGTGTAGAATTCGTATGGATGGGTGGTGGTCTGCGGCAAGGCTTGGAAATATGTATATATAGCATGGCAAACCCTAGGGGAATCAGTTTAGGACTTGGACTCAGCATAAGCAAGGGATTAGGACCCTAGGTGCGGCAGAATATGTAGGAAAAAGGATTATGGCCCAATTGATTTCTGAGAAGGATTATAGAACCCAAATTCACAAGAAAACAGGCTAACAAATCAGAATCTGAGAGGGAAAGGGATAGGGATGCACGGCATGGCTTGGATAAGGCAGGGAATTGAGTGCAAGGCAAGGCAAAGGCCTTCTAGAAAGGAGGGAGACGCCAGATTTATAGGGTTCTAGAAAGAATGTGTTTTGTGGCAGATTTTGGGGTTTCTAGAAGAGTTTGGGGCGCCACTTTTGTAGGGGAATGGATAGGACTTCTAGAAATCAGGTTTTAAGTCCCCTAAACTGAAGAAAACAGGTTAGGATAAGATTAGGATAAGATAAGGTAAGATAAGATAAGGATTGGGTAAGATAAGATAAGATAAGGTTGTTTTGGATAATTCTCCTTCTTTTGAGCTGATTCCTTATCTTCTTTATCTTTGACTTTTTTCTTCCATCTTCTTAGCTGATTTCAAGCCTTTGTATCTTCAATTTCGTCCATCAACTTGCCTCCATGCTTGCACTACCCAATCTTGGCGCAAAAATGCTCTAGAATGCTCCAAATTGCTTCTTTTTGCCATCTTGACACTTTGAACCTACAAACACACGAAAATAGCTTAAAATACAAAATTAACTAAGAACTAACAACGTAAATGCATGAAAACAAGCTAACTAAGTCGCATAAATATGCTCCTATCAAATTCCCCCACACTTAGCCTTTGCTAGTCCTCAAGCAAAACGAAACCAAACAAACGAAACAAACACCAAACAAACTAGACCTTCCAACTTTCACCTCAGGGATTTCTAACATGCATGACATATTTAAGATCATCATAACCATAACTTTTAGTCTTCCCCACCCTTTAGTACATACTTAACCACAGTCACCATCCATTAGCTCTCATCTAACCAATTAAAACAATGTTTTGAACGTAGTAACATGCCTTAGAGAATTCACTCAATTCCTCACTAGGTACACTCTTATTTTCACTCAGATTTTCTAACTACACTCCCTATACTAAGTATATGTGAGAAGATTGATGTAAACATGAAAACGAACACTCACATATGTTTATGATAAAGAAAGCAATTTCTGGAGCTATTAAGCATGTATATATATGATCTCATGAATGGAATGCTACTACTTAGATGCGAGAACCAGGGATACCATACGCTCGTACCAATCCCAAACTCCACATATTGAAACACACAACACTCAAGATTGAAGTATAGGGTTGTAACGGGGCTAAGGGTATTGGCTAACAAAGAAACGTAAGGAAAACAAACGTTCTTAAAGCAAAAGCAAGCAAAGTAATGAATATGACACTTAGAACTCCCTCTCTTGAATGCAGCCGCACAGTTTGATATATAAGGGGAAGATCACACATATGTTAGGGCCAACTTCAACTTTTTGGACCCTTTCTTCAACATCCAACATTTGTGAGCTTATTCTCACTTATTTTGAACACTTTTCATACTTTTTTTTCACAAACTTTTCTTCTTTTTCTTTTGCACGAATTTGGCACATATAAACGCACAACTTTCTTTCCCCCACACTTGTTTGCTGCCTAATAACGAACAAAGGGAATTCACTCTAAGTCATGCTTAGCTATGCCTTAAGAACAAGGGTAAGGATGGTCCTAATCTAGGCTAGGTAAGGATAATGTGGGTAAACAAAGAACATAGGCTAAACAAGGCTCAAAAGGGTTAAACCTACAAAACAAATAACATAGGGAGGTTCGGCTATTTGGAACTGGTTCACTACACAACTTCATCTTGTTTATGTGTTATGCTAATCAATTTCATGCTTTGAATGAAACGGGTATGAGTTCTAGTATTTGGAACTAAATAATGAAACGCCTTCTAAGTAGCAACCAAGCAAAGAATAATGAGATCATGCAACGACTTTAGAAAACAACAAATGCACAGATTTTTAACTCTCCAAAGAACGTTTTAAGCTCAAGTCTCTCAGGGTTGTAGTGTTAGTTTGAGATTCTTCCTTCAAGCATGTTACAAAAACTGATTTTTTTCTCTTTTTGATTAAACATGAATTCATGAACTATAACCATAATCAAGCATAAACCAGAGAGCAATTCAAACCTCCATCCATGTTTATAACTGTCCTCCATAGTCATGCAATTAAAAACCGAATCCTCATCATTGTGTTGGAAGGTACCCTAAGACACAAACGAACACACAAAAACAATTCTTTTTGGGTTTTTCAAAACAATTTTTTCAAATTTTTATGGTATTTTCGGATTTTCTTTTCAAAACACACTAAAAGACTCCAAAACAGCTTAAAAACACTTAAAAACACTGAAAACAACATTCAAAGTGATAGGTGATAAAAACCCACGAATTTCATGCAAAAACACTTTGTTACCCCCCCACACTTAAATCAAACATTGTCCTCAATGTTTCAAACATAAACTCACACAAAAGCAAGCAAATAACACAACTAACACACATAACAGATATGGCAAAACAAAAGCAATAAAGAGAGAGAGTTTAAGAACGCAAATCTGGTTTTGGAGCTAGAATTCCATCGTTCTCTCGTTTGAACACATGGGTTGCCTCCCAAGAAGCGCTTGAATTAACGTCTTCCAGCCGGACGATTCTTCCATTTAAGTTCCCATGGTACCCACGGCATGCAGATGTAGTTCTTCCACCACATGCTCCTCAAACAGCTCGTGCATTGGATCTTTGAATGGTAAGGGATAGTGATCCTTCCGGATTGTGGCATTGAACATCCTAAAATCAATGTAATCATGCCCACCAGCTTGGATTTGATTAGGAATCTGCACCATACAAGGTAACAACCTATTAGTTGAAATGGGAATCGAATCTGGAATAGATGGCTTACCAATGTACTGCAATGAAGTGGCAGCACTATGAACATTCTTCCCCATGATATTTTCGACCAATTGGGGCATTTTGAGGGCAGTGGCTGTATGGTCCTTGTGCTCCACTCCAATTCCCTCGTTTTGTATGGTTCTTGATGTATCCTTTGTGCTTGAACGGTCCGGCCCTATCTTTTTTATTTTATCCATGGCAAAACAAGAACGAACAATGTTAGGATTCTCAACAGACTTAGAAACATTAAATCTAATCTTATCACCACCAAACTTCATAGTTAATGTTCCCTTGGCCACATCAATCTTGGTTTGGGCTGTTTTCATGAATGGTCGGCCAAGTAAGAGTGGTAATGGATGGGAATGGTCTGAATCCTCCATGTCAAGCACATAGAAATCTGCAGGAAAAATCAAGTGGTCTACCTGCACCAAAACATCTTCCAAAACTCCTTTTGGGTATGCATTAGATCGATCGGCTAATTGGATAATAACACCATCATTTTTAAGCTCTCCTAGATTCATAGATGCATAAACAGAATATGGCATGACATTTATAGATGCACCTAAGTCTAACATGGCAGATTCAAAACGAGTATTTCCAATAACACAAGGAATTGTAAAACTACCCGGATCTTTGCATTTAGGGGGTAATTTCCTTTGTAAAACAGCAGAGACATTCTCACTTACTTGAACCACTTCTTTGTTAGAAATCCTTCTCCTTGTTGTACAAAGCTCTTTCAAAAACTTAGCATACCTTGGGACCTGCTTTATTGCATCAAGGAGTGGGATATTGACTTGAACTTTCCGGAATGTCTCTAGAATGTCCTTTTCAGCATCCTCTTTCTTTGATTGCCGCAACCTGCCAGGAAAGGGCACAATTAGTGGAGTAGAGCTAGAAGAATTCGAATTGGAACCTACCTTGATGGTTGGGGATGGTTTAGAAGTGGGAATTGGCTGCGGCAAGGATTGTGCATTCCTTGTCGTGGGTTTGGGTGATTCATCCTCCTCCAATTGTAGCTTTTTGTCCTCTTCTTGACTTGATCTAGATGGTTGTGAATCAGTTCCAACCTGCTTACCACTTCTCAACGTGATTGCATTGGCAGTTTCAAATCCTCCTTTGGGATTAACAACGGTTGAACTAGGCAATCTGCCTTGTTCTCGGAATTGGCCCATGAATTCAGCCATTTGCCCCATTTGTTTCTTCAATTCATCCACCTCTTTAGCTTTATTTTTTATGCTCTGCACGTCCTGCGTCAAAGAGGTTAGTACTTGAAGAATTTTATCATTATTTAACAACGAACCTGAATTGGTTTGGGCCGAAATTGGTTGAGGTTGTGTGGCTGCAAATGGCCTTGGAAACATCCCAGGGGGCTGTCTAAATTCGCCTTGTTGCTGTGCTTGTTGAGAGTCCCTCCACTTGAAGTTTGGATGATCTCTCCATCCCGGATTGTATGTATTGGAAAAGGGGTCACCACGGTTTTGGTATTGATTCCCAAAACCCACGGCATTGAGTGTCTCCCACCCTCCATTCTCTATCAATTGTGGGCACTTATCCGTGGGATGACCTTGCATGGAGCACACGCCACAAGAAGCCACGGTTTGCACTTTTGGTCCTTCAACAACCTGAGAAAGAAGAGTGGTAAGGTTATCCATTTGATTTTGAAGTTCGGTTATAGCACTTACCTCATTCACTTGGTGTTGCCGTGGAATGCTCCTTTGTCCAACACCTTCGTATTGTTGAGCGTTCAACGCTCGATTAGCAATCAAGGTCTTTGCAGCCGTGGGGGTCTTGTCCACCAATGCTCCTCCCGCTGAGACATCTAACATTTGACGTTCGATTGGTAGAAGTCCCTCGTAGAAGTATTGTAGGAGAAGTTCCTTTTTCATCTGATGCTGTGGACATGAAGCAACAAGAGATTTAAAACGTTCATAATACGTAGGAAAAGATTCACCTTCTTCTTGCTGAATTCCACTTATCCTTTTTCGTATGGTGATGACTCGAGAAGTTGGGAAAAACTTCTCCAAGAAAGCCGTTTCATGCTCTCCCACGATGTGACAGTCCTGGGAGCCAATTCATACAACCAATCCTTCGCCTTTTCCAAGAGAGAAAAGGGAAAGGCCTTCATCTTCAAAATACTCCCATCGACATTGACGGGGGTCATGCTTGAACACACCACTTCGAATTCTTTCAAGTGTTTGTTCGGATCTTCCATGGACAACCCGTGGAATTTGGGGATGTGGTGCAACAAGCTTGACTTCAATTCAAACTCATCGGTCTTTCCCTGACTTGCCGCAGGGTATTGGATGCATAGAGGCACGGCATTGTCAAGTCCTGAGGCTGAAAGCTCTTTGATTGTACGATTGTCCACAGCCATGGCTTGTTCTTTCTCTTCTTGTTCTTCAAATTCAGATTCAGAGCTAGAACTAGTACCTACAACTACGAAAACAAAACGAACTCAGAAAACAAAGAAAAACAAAAACAACTAAGACACACGGCAGAAAATAGGGAGATTAGCAAGTTTGCTAATCCCCGGCAACGGCGCCAAAATTTGATGTGAGAATTACTTGACACTCAAATTAAAACCCTATCGACGTAGTATATGAAAGTAGGGATCGTTTAAGGCCGGGGATTAGAAGGGATGCTAATCTATACAAATTAAACTCTAAAACACTAAAACTGGACTCTAGACAATGAAAACAGGTACTACGATCAATCTGAACGAATTTTAACTCTAGACAACCTAACTTGACTCAAATAACACAAAACAAACTTAAAACAACAAATAAAACTCAACTAGGCAGATTCTAGACACTAGAGACTCAAAACAGGCTAAATAGACTCAAAACAACAAAACTAACTTAAACAGACTCAAAACAGGTTCTAAGGGGTGAATTGGATGACTTTTGAACTAGTTAGACTCAAAACACTAAAAGGGGACAGATTTGGACGAATTTAAACAAACTAAGACTCAATTAAGAACTAAGGGGGTTTTTTGACGAATTAAGCAGATTTAAGCAAACAAAGTAAATTGAAAGAGATAAAGGTGAATTCAGGGATGAAAACTAGTTAGAGGGTTCCTCTCCACACATGAACATATGCATACAAATCGATTTCCAGTTATTCTTTCGATAAACCGTGAATGACAATGCTCCAAATTAATTGTATAGAACTAATTAATTCTCAGATTTCCCTAAGTTCATTGAATTGAATGGATAACGCATCACAACCAAATTATTCTTATCAAGTCCCCTAACTATGGAATACGCATGATAGAGATACATATCAAAGATCATTAAGTTCCATGGAAATCATAAACATTGACAAGGCATTCATAACTATGGAATACGCATGTTACTCTTGCCTAGGATTTACTTAACACAATTGTGACTAGCAATCTTTACTACTTGTGAATATAAGTTCCTAACGAGTAGGTGAAATTCCCTTATATCCTAGCATCAAATTCATGCATGTAAACTAAGTAGGCCTCCTTAATCAACACACAAGAACAAGTTCTTCATAAAACAGATAAGTAAATCACATTCATAATTTATGAAACAATAACTGAAGGTAATCAATTCATATCAAACATATGTCCATGGCTTTGAATCCACCTCTAACTAAAACGAAATTAGTTCCACATGTTCAACATAATTGAAAAACAAATTAAATTAAACATAGAAACAGAAACAAGAGAAGAAAGAACTCCTCCTTCTCCAATGGAACCCACGGCAAGGCCTTGTCTTCCCTTCTCTGCAGCAAAATATGGATTTCTGAATGTATATGGGGGTGTAGAATTCGTATGGATGGGTGGTGGTCTGCGGCAAGGCTTGGAAATATGTATATATAGCATGGCAAACCCTAGGGGAATCAGTTTAGGACTTGGACTCAGCATAAGCAAGGGATTAGGACCCTAGGTGCGGCAGAATATGTAGGAAAAAGGATTATGGCCCAATTGATTTCTGAGAAGGATTATAGAACCCAAATTCACAAGAAAACAGGCTAACAAATCAGAATCTGAGAGGGAAAGGGATAGGGATGCACGGCATGGCTTGGATAAGGCAGGGAATTGAGTGCAAGGCAAGGCAAAGGCCTTCTAGAAAGGAGGGAGACGCCAGATTTATAGGGTTCTAGAAAGAATGTGTTTTGTGGCAGATTTTGGGGTTTCTAGAAGAGTTTGGGGCGCCACTTTTGTAGGGGAATGGATAGGACTTCTAGAAATCAGGTTTTAAGTCCCCTAAACTGAAGAAAACAGGTTAGGATAAGATTAGGATAAGATAAGGTAAGATAAGATAAGGATTGGGTAAGATAAGATAAGATAAGGTTGTTTTGGATAATTCTCCTTCTTTTGAGCTGATTCCTTATCTTCTTTATCTTTGACTTCTTTCTTCCATCTTCTTAGCCGATTTCAAGCCTTTGTATCTTCAATTTCGTCCATCAACTTGCCTCCATGCTTGCACTACCCAATCTTGGCCCAAAAATGCTCTAGAATGCTCCAAATTGCTTCTTTTTGCCATCTTGACACTTTGAACCTACAAACACACGAAAATAGCTTAAAATACAAAATTAACTAAGAACTAACAACGTAAATGCATGAAAACAAGCTAACTAAGTCGCATAAATATGCTCCTATCAGGGGAATTGGTTTTGACGAATTTGAAAACAAAACAAAAACTTTGTAAAACAAAACAGATTGTAAAACGAAATTGGTTAAAGTGAATGGATGGAAGGCTAGCTAAGGGGTTCTTCTCCACACATGTCATACTTGCATACAAAACGATTTCTAATTGCAATTCAATCAACCACGAATTCTCAACACTCCAAATTAATTAGGTCCGCTTAAATTAACTTTCAAATTTCCCTTATGTCAATGAATTGGACGGAAAATGCGCATCACAATCAAACTATTCTTCAAAAGTTCTCTATATGAAAGCGCATACTAGAGATACAATCAAAGATCATTACGTTCAATGGAAATCATAAGTATTGACGAGGCACTTGTAACTATGAAAGCGCATGATACTTATGCCAAGAATTTACTTAACACAATTGAGATCATCAACCTTTACTACTTGTGAATATAATGTTGTAACAATTAGGTGAAACTTCCTTATATCCTAGCATTAGATTTATGCATGCAAACTAAGTTGGCCACCTCAATCAACACACACAAATCAGTTTTAATATGAACAGATAAGTAAATTGAATTAACAACTTATGAAACGCAATTAGAGGTAATCAAGTCATATAGCAAGCATAAACATGGTTTCGAATCCCCCCCTAGCCAAGGGGGGTTTAGTTCCTCATACGTACAGAACAAAGAGTATTGAATTTAAACATTGAAATCAAAGGAAAGGAAACACCTAAAACTTCCAGCAATTCAAACTTGAATGGCATGCACGTCCAAGGCTCCTTCTCCTCCTCTTTGCTGCGGCACAAGGTCTAGGGACAGATTTTGGGGGTTATGAACGATGTAGAAGGCTGGGTTATTGGCTAGGATGGATGTATGGTGCGGCAGGTAGTGAATTAGGTCAGAAACTATGGAGAATGGTGAAGGAAGGGTGCGGCAGAGGGTGGGGAAGAGTTTATGGCGAGAATGGTTGTGTGGACGGATAAATGGATGTATATGGAGGGTGGTATCTGTGGCAAAGGGTGTAAAAATATATATATAGGCACCAAAAAACCCTAGGTAAATCAGATTAGGACTTCTAGAAAGCCAAATCCATCCAGAAATAGGTTTACAACAATCAGATTTCTAATGGGAAAAGGCCTAAGGTGCGGCAGGTTTGGATAAGGAGGGATAAGGCTTCTAGAAAGCCTTGCAAGGCAAGGAAATAAGATGTTCTAGAAGGCTAGGTGCGGCATGCTTATAGAACAAGGATAAGGTGTCCTAAAGTGAAATTAAAACCCTTTTACAGCAGGAATTAAGTTAGGAAAGGATTAGGATAGGATAAGATAAGCATGGTGATAGGAGCATATTTACATCACTTAGTTAGCTTGTTTCCTTGCATTTAGGTTGTTAGTTCTTAGTTATTTTAGTCTTTTAAGCCATTTTCGTGTGTTTTCAGGTTCTAAGGGCTAAAGGAGCAAGAAAGTGCATTTTGGTGCCTTTTGGAGCAGTTTTGGGCTTGGAATGGATTGCACATGCTTGGAGCTAAGTGAATGGACGAAATTGAAGATCAAATGAGCTTAGGATTGAATGAAGAATGAAGAGTTCAAAATTGGAAGCCAAAGTTTCTAAAGTTGGAAGTTTCTATTCTTGGAGGTTTCCATTCTTGAAAGTTTCTATTCTTGGCTTAGAGTTTCCTACTCCTTCCTCACCTATGTTCCAGCCATAAAAGGGTTTCAAAACATGTTAGGTTGCCTCATTACATATTTCTAGAAGTCCTAGAACCTTTCCCTAACCTTGCCGCATATCTCCTTTCCCTTTTCTTCCAAAATCTGCCACATAAGTGCCTTTCCCTTTCTCTTCACAATCTTGCCGCACAAGGGATCCTCTTCTTACCTATTTTCTGACCCAAAATTACATTCCCTTTTGTTTCAATTCTTGCCACACAAGGATGATAGGAGCATATTTATGCTACTTATTTAGTGTGTTTTCTTGCATTTGTTTAGCTAGTTGTTGCTTAATATAGTGTTTAAAGTCATTTTCGTGTGTTTTTAGGTCCAAGAAGCAAAGTTGGCAAAAAGATGCATTTTGGAGCATTTTAGAGCAAATCTGGGCTTGGAATGGATAGCACAAGCCATGGGCATGAAGATGGACGAATTTGGAGTCCAAATGGAGTTAGGAATATGTTTCAAGGTTGAAGAAATAAATTCAAATCATTGAAGATAAGGAATCAGCTCAAAAGAAGGAGAATTATCCAAAACATTATCCAAAACAACCTTATCTTATCTTATCTTATCCAATCCTTATCCTATCTTACCTTACCTTATCCAATCTTATCCTAATCTTATCCTAACCTGTTTTCTTCAGTTTAGGGGACTTAAAACCTGATTTCTAGAAGTCCTATCCATTCCCCTACAAAAGTGGCGCCCCTAACTCTTCTAGAAACCCCAAAATCTGCCCAGAAACACATTCTTTCTAGAAGCCTAAAAAGCTGGCGTCTCCTTCCCTTCTAGAATCCTTTTTCCTTGCCTTGCAAGGCATTCCCTGCGCTTATTCCTTTGTGCCGTGGGTTTTCAGGCCCTTTCCCTCTTGGATTCTGATTGTTAGGCCTTTTCCTTGTGGATTTGGGTTCTACAAATCCTCTTCAGAAATTAATTGGACCACAATTCCTTTTCAAAAGTAATTGCCGCACCCTAATCCTATTTTTCTGCTAAGTCCAAGTCCTAAACTGATTTCCCTAGGGTTTGCCATGCTATATATACATATTTTCAAGCCCTGCCGCACACCACCACCCATCCATACGAATTCTACACACCTCTACACATCTCAGCCATTCCAAACACCATTCACAAACCCTAAACCACTTGTGCCGTAGCCTTGCAAGGAGAGGAGGAGCAGCTTTGGAGCGTGTTGCACCTAATCTGGAGTGCTGGGCGTTCTTAGGTGTCTTCTACCTTATGTTTTCGTTGATTAATTTAGTTTTCCTTTGTTTTGCTGTAATCATGAGAGGCTAAACTCGTTTTTTAGCTAGAGGCTACTTTGAAACCATGATTTTGTGTGTGATATGACTTGATAAATTTCAGTTACAGATTCTTGAAGTATGAATGCAATTGGCTTAACTGTTTGAATTAGAACTTATTTCTGTTTGTTGATTGAGGGTCGACACTTAATTGGCATGCATAAATTTGATGCTAGGATATAAGTAAGTTTCACATAATCGTTACAAACTTATGTTCACAAGTAGTAAAGGTTGCTGGAACAATCGTGTTAAGTTCAATTCTTGGTGTGAGTAACATGATGTCATAGTTATGAATGCCTCGTCAATGCTTATGATTCTCATTGAGCGTAATGATCTCTGATTGTGTCTCTATTATGATGTCATGTAGGGAAATTGATGAGAATAATTTGGTTGTAGATGAGTTGTCCATCCAATTCAATGAAATTAGGAGAATCTGAGGGTTAATTAGTGATTGACACGGTTAATCTGGGGCATTGTCATTCGTAATTCAATGAAAACGTAACTGGAAGTCAAGTTATATGCATATAAGTCATGTGTGGATAAGGAAACCTCTAGCTAGTTCACCATCCATCCTAAAAACCCAATTTCGTCTAAATCTGCCTAGTTTAAAGTCTCTGTTAGTTTTAACTTAGTTTCACTCTAAAACCAATCCCCCTTCACTTGTTTGAGTCTAATTAGTTAGAATCTGTCTTAGTTTGTGTTTTTGTGTGTTTTGAGTCAAGTTTAATTCAATTTTCGTCCAAAGTTGTGTCTAGTGTCTAGAATCTGTCCAATTAGTGTTTTTGAGCAGTTTTGAGTATTTTGAACCTGTTTTGAGTCTTACTAGTCTATTTAGAGTCCTTTGAGTCTTTTCAAATGTTTTTAACTTTGTTTTTGTATTTTAAGTCAGTTTAGAGGTTTTAGCAAGCCCTCCTAATCCCCGGTTTAGAACGATCCCTACTTGCATTTATACTACGATTTGACAACAAGAGGGTTTAATTTGAGTGCTTAACTTTAATCACATCAAAGGAGAGAGGATTCTTACCTATTTTGTGCCTCAAAACACATTCCTGAATCTGTCCTACACAATTCTGCCGAATTTCCTTTCCTATTCTCTTTAATTCCTGCACCGCCTATTTTCTGTCATAAAACACCTTCCCCTTTAGTACCTAGCCTTGCTGCACAAGGGGAGGCCTCTCTTTCTTATTTTCTGACCTTTAAACACATTCCTTTTTTCTCTTATACAATTCTGCCGAATTTCACATTCCTATTTCTCTTTGATTTTCTGATTCTTTCTTACCTATTAAATTGTGAGACAAATTAGCTAAGTTATGAACCTTTCCTATTATTTTCTGATTGCCTTTCAACCCTAGCCCTATAAATAAAGCCATCCCCACCATTTAGGACCTCTCCCTCTCTGAACAGATTCTCTACACACTTTCTGACGAAAATCCTTTCATCCATCCACACAACCTGTCTCGCCAGAATTCCTTCCCCAACCCTAGCCGCACCTATCCTTCACCATTCTCCATAGTTTCTGACCAAAAACACTCCCTGTCGCACCATACATCCATCCTAGCCAATAACCCAGCCATCTACACCACTCATAACTCCCAAAACTCACCAACAACCCTTGTGTCGCAGCAAAGAGGAAGGAAGAAAGCCCTTGGACGTGCCTGCCATTCAAGTTAGGATTGCTGGAACGTTTAGGTGTAATCTTTCTTTTGTTTTCAATGTTTCAATTCAATAATCTTTGTTCTGTGAGTATGAGGAACTAAACCCCTCTTAGCTAGGGGGGGATTCGAAACCAAGATTATACTTGCAATATGATTTGATTACATCCAGTTGTGATTCATAAGTTGGGAATTCAATTTACTTATCTGTTCATATTATAACTGATTTGTGTGTGTTAATTGAGGTGGCCAACTTAATTTGCATGCATGAATTTGATGCTAGAATATAAGGGAGTTTCACCTAATCGTTATGAACTTATATTCACAAGTAGTGAAGGTTGCTAGTCACGATCGTGTTAAGTAAATACCTGGCATAAGTATCATGCAATTCATAGTTACGAGTGCCTTGTCAATGCTTATGATTTTCAGAGAACTTAATGATCTTTGCTTGTATCTCTATTATGCAATTCATGTAGGGAACTTGTGGGGAATGTTTTGAGTTGTCGAATGCAATCATCCAATTCAATAAAATTAGGAAAATCTGAGGGTTAATTAGTGCAATTCACGGTTAATCTGGGGCGTTGAGGATTCGTGGTTTATGGAAAGCAACTGGAAATCGTTTTGTTTGCAAGTGTGTCATGTGTGGAGAAGAACCTCCTAGCTATCCCATCATCCATAGTTTTCACCCAATTTCGTGCAGATTTCATTAAGTACTTTAAGTTTCTTGTTTTGTTTTCAAATTCGTCAAAACCCAATCCCCCCTTTACTTGTTGAGTCATATTAGTTAGAAACTGTTTTAGTTTGTGTTTTTGAGTGTTTTGAGTCAAGTTAAAATCTATTTTCGTCCAAAGTAGTGTTTAGAGTCCAAAACTGCCCAGTTTGTGTTTTTAGGCAGTTTTGAGTGTTTTTGTGCTGTTTTGAGTCTTTTGAGTTGTTTTAGTGTTTTAGAGTCTAGTTTTGCATTCTTTGAGTCTAGTTTAGTGTTTAAACTCTGTTTTTACGTTTTTGAGTCAGTTTCAAGTGTTTTAGCAATCCCTCCCAATCCCCGGTCTAGAACGATCCCTACTTATACATATACTACAATTGTCAAAAAGAGGGTTTAATTTTGTGTGCTGTTTTACATCGCATCACATGGTAAGATAAGATAAGATAAGGTTTGGATAAGATAAGGATAAGATAAGGTAGTTTTGGATAATGCTTTGGATAATTCCCCTTCTTTGTAGCTGATTCCTTATCTTCTTTGACTTGAATTTATTTCTTCAACTCTTTTGCACATTCCTAGCCTTTATATCTTCAATTTCGTCCATCAACTTGCCTCCATGCTTGCACTACCCAATCTTGGCCCAAAAATGCTCTAGAATGCTCCAAATTGCTCCTTTTTGCCATCTTGACACTTTGAACCTACAAACACACGAAAATAGCTTAAAATACAAAATTAACTAAGAACTAACAACGTAAATGCATGAAAACAAGCTAACTAAGTCGCATAAATATGCTCTTATCAAATTCCCCCACACTTAGCTTTTGCTAGTTGATGTGAGAATTACTTGACACTCAAATTAAAACCCTATCGACGTAGTATATGAAAGTAGGGATCGTTTAAGGCCGGGGATTAGAAGGGATGCTAATCTATACAAATTGATAGGAGCATATTTATGCTACTTAGTTAGTGTGTTTTCTTGCATTTGCTTAGCTATTTGTTGCTTAGTTTAGTGTTTAAAGTCATTTTCGTGTGTTTTTAGGTCCAAGAAGCAAAGTTGGCAAAAAGATGCATTTTGGAGCATTTTAGAGCAAATCTGGGCTTGGAATGGATAGCACAAGCAATGGGCATGAAGATGGACGAATTTGGAGTCTAAATGGAGTTGGGAATATGTTTCAAGGTTGGAGAAATAAATTCAAATCATTGAAGATAAGGAATCAGCTCAAAAGAAGGAGGATTATCCAAAACATTATCCAAACAACCTTATCTTATCTTATCTTATCCAACCCTTATCTTATCTTAACAAACCTTATCCTATCCTAATCCTTTTCTAATTCAATTCCTGGTACAATAAGGGTTTATTTTCTGATTGGGGGACATTTAAATTAAGTTTCTAGAAACCCTAAGCCTTGCCGCACCTAGCCTTCCAGAAAACCTGATTTCCTTGCCTTGCAAGGCTTTCTAGAAGCTTTATCCTTCCTTATCCAAACCTGCCCCACCTTAGGCCCTTTCCCATTGGAAATCTGATTGTTTTGAGCCTATTTCTGGATGGATTTGGCTTTCTAGAAGTCCTAATCTGATTCACTTAGGGTTTTTGGTGCCTATATATATATTAATCAACCCTTTGCCGTACACACCACCCTCATTCACGCCAGAAATCATCCACCACTCTCTGCCGCCCCTTTCCTTCACCATTCTCCATAGTTTCTGACCTAATTCACCCTTCAAGTGGAGGGATTCTCAGCAAGCACAGCCACAAAGCGGATTTAGACAGCCCCCTGGGATGTTTCCAAGGCCGTATGCAGCCCCACAACCTCACCCAACTTCGGCCCAAACCAATTCAGGTTCGTCGTTAAATAATGATAAAATTCTTCAAGTACTAACCTCTTTGACGCAGGACGTGCAGAGCATAAAAAATCAAGCTAAAGAGGTGGATGAATTGAAGAAACAAATGGGTCAAATGGCTGAATTCATGGGCCAATTCCGAGAACAAGGCAGATTGCCTAGTTCAACCGTTGTTAATCCTAAAGGAGGATTTGAAACCGCCCAAGCAATCACGTTGAGAAGTGGTAAGTAGGTTGGAACTCATTCACAACCATCTAGATCAAGTCAAGAAGAGGACAAGAAGCTGCAACTGGAGGAAGATGAATCACCCAAACCCACGGCAAGGAATGCACAATCCTTGCCGCAGCCAATTCCCATTTCTAAACCGTCCCCAACCATCAAGGTAAGTTCCAATATGAATTCTTCAAGCTCTACTCCACTAATTGTGCCCTTTCCTGGCAGGTTGCGGCAATCAAAGAAAGAGGATGCTGAAAAAGACATTCTAGAGACATTCCGGAAAGTTCAAGTCAATATCCCACTCCTTGATGCAATAAAGCAAGTCCCAAGGTATGCTAAGTTTCTGAAAGAGCATTGTACAACAAGGAGAAGGATTTCTAACAAAGAAGTGGTTCAAGTAAGTGAGAATGTCTCTGCTGTTTTACAAAGGAAATTACCCCCTGAATGCAAAGATCCGGGTAGTTTTACAATTCCTTGCGTTATTGGTAGTACTAAGTTTGAACATGCTCTGTTAGACTTAGGAGCTTCAATTAATGTCATGCCATACTCTATTTATGCATCCATGAACTTAGGTGAGCTTAAAAACGATGGTGTTATAATCCAATTAGCCGATCGTTCTAATGCATATCCAAAAGGAGTTTTGGAAGATGTTTTGGTGCAGGTTGGAAATCTGATTTTTCCAGCGGATTTTTATGTGCTTGACATGGAGGATACACCCCATTCCACCCCATTGCCGATCCTCCTTGGGAGACCTTTCATGAAAACAGCCCGCACCAAGATCGATGTGTTCAAAGGGACGTTGACAATGGAATTTGATGGGGAAGTTATTGATTTCAATCTTGCTGAAACTATTAAATTTCCTAAAGAAAATCATTCTTGTTTTGCTATTGATATATTCGATGAATTGGCGCAGGATTACCTTGATTCCTTGGAGAGGGATCCCCTTGAATCAACAATTGCACAAGGAATTGGGCAAAACCCCAATATTGCCGTGCCTAGAAGTGAAGAAGAGGCCGAGATGGTGGCTGCCCTAGAGTCACTACCTCAGCACCGTGGTAAGCCTTCAAAACCAATTTCAATTCCAATTTCTACTAACAAGTTGTTACCCTCAGTGATTCAGGCACCCGTACTTGAGCTTAAACCATTGCCGGATCATTTGAAGTACGTCTTCTTGGGAGATAACGAGACGTTGCCCGTCATTGTGTCCTCCACACTCACGGCAACAGAGGAAGGAAAGTTAATTCGGGTGTTGAAAGAGCACAAAACAGCCATTGGGTGGACATTGGCCGATATTAGGGGGATTAGCCCTACAACATGCATGCATCGCATACTTCTAGAGGAGGGGGCTAAACCAACTCGAGAGGCTCAACCCCGACTCAACCCTCCAATGATGGAAGTTGTGAAGAAGGAGATTATAAAGCTTCTTGATTGTGGAGTGATTTATCCAATCTCGGATAGCCGTTGGGTTTCACCGGTGCAATGTGTTCCAAAGAAATCCGGAGTCACTGTGGTGAAGAATGCCGAGAATGAACTTGTGCCCACACGTATCCAAACAAGTTGGAGAGTGTGCATTGACTATAAGAAGCTAAACGCCACCACGAGGAAGGACCACTTCCCTTTGCCGTTCATTGATCAAATGCTTGAAAGGTTAGCCGGTCATTCTTTTTATTGTTTTCTTGATGGTTAGTCTGGGTATAATCAGATTGTTATAGCTCCGGATGACCAAGAAAAGACCACTTTCACGTGCCTCTTTGGTACCTTTGCCTATCGTCGCATGCCATTCGGTTTATGCAATGCACCTGCCACCTTTCAAAGATGCATGGTAAGTATCTTTTTAGATTTTGTGGAGAAGATTATTGAGGTATTCATGGATGATTTTAGTGTTTTTGGGGATTCGTTTGATGGGTGCTTAGATAATCTCACTTTGATTCTAAAACGTTGCATTGAAACTAACCTTGTTTTGAATTGGGAAAAATGTCACTTTATGGTAAAACAAGGCATAGTTTTAGGTCATATCATTTCAGAAAGGGGAATTGAGGTTGATAAATCAAAAATAGACCTTGTGCGTTACTTACCCTCTCCTACTTCGGTTAGAGAGGTTCGTTCTTTTCTTGGACATGCAGGTTTCTATAGGCGATTCATCAAGGATTTTTCGAAGATCTCCACCCCCCTTTGCCGTCTCCTCCAGAAGGATGTGACTTTTGTGTTTGATGAGGAATGTGAGAAGGCATTCAAACACCTCAAAAAGATGCTAACTTCGGCCCCCATCATAGTCCCACCAGATTGGAGCCTTCCTTTTGAGCTTATGTGTGATGCTTCGGATTATGCATTAGGATCTGTTTTGGGACAAAGGAAGGACAAGAAGCCCCATGTCATCTATTATGCATCTCGGACCTTGAATGATGCACAATTGAATTGCTCTACCACTGAAAAAGAACTTCTTGCTGTTGTGTTTGCTTTAGATAAGTTTCGTTCTTATTTACTTGGTACTAAAGTTATTATTTACACTGACCATGCAGCTTTGAAGTATTTGTTCACCAAGAAAGAGGCCAAACCAAGACTCATTCGCTGGATGCTTCTTCTCCAAGAGTTCGATATTGAAATCCGGGACAAGAAGGGGAGTGAAAACGTGGTGGCTGATCACTTGAGCCGTATGGTGCATGAGGAGGATGCCGTGCCTATCCAAGAGACATTCCCAGATGACCAGCTGCTGTCCATCAAGGTAAGTGAGCCATGGTATGCTGATGTAGTAAATTATTTGGTGTCTAAACACATTCCAAGAGAGCTAAACAAGCACCAAAGTGATAAACTTAAAAAGGATGCACGTTCTTATGTTTGGGATGACCCATACTTGTGGAAATATTGCCCTGATCAGGTTCTACGTAGGTGTGTGCATGATTATGAGTTTAATTCAATTTTAACTTTTTGTCACACCTATGCATGTGGAGGTCACTTTGGTACTCAAAGAACAGCACATAAAGTTTTAGAATGTGGATTTTATTGGCCTACTATCTTTAGAGATGCTAGAACTTTTTGTATGACTTGTGATAGATGTCAAAGAACGGGCAATTTAGTGTTGAAATCTTTGATGTTTGGGGTATTGATTTCATGGGTCCTTTTCCTTCCTCACATGGTTTCCTTTATATTTTGCTTGCTGTGGATTATGTGTCGAAATGGGTGGAAGCAAAAGCCACCCGAACTAATGATTCTAAAGTGGTTGCAGATTTTGTTAGAACGAACATATTTGCTAGATTTGGAATGCCAAGAGTCCTAATCAGTGATGGGGGTTCCCATTTTTGCAATCGAACCATTGAGGCGCTGCTCAAGAAGTATAATGTCACGCATAAGGTTTCAACACCTTATCACCCTCAAACCAGTGGGCAAGCCGAGGTTTCAAATAGAGAAATCAAGCAGATTTTGGAGAAAACCGTAGGGCCAACTCGGAAGGATTGGAGCTTGCGTTTGAATGATGCATTGTGGGCATATCGCACTGCCTATAAAACCCCAATTGGAATGTCCCCATTTCGGCTAGTCTATGGGAAACCATGTCATCTTCCCGTCGAGTTAGAACATCGTGCACATTGGGCTGTCAAAACATTCAACATGGACATTGATGCCGCAGGTCTTCATAGAAAGCTTCAATTGAATGAGCTAGAAGAAATTAGGAATGAAGCTTATGAGAATGCACGGATCTACAAGGAGAAAACAAAGGCATTCCATGACAAGATGATTCGTAGCAAGCTGTTCTCTATAGGGCAGAAAGTGTTACTTTTCAATTCTCGCCTTCGTTTATTTCCAGGTAAGTTGCGTTCTAAGTGGATTGGTCCTTTTGTGGTTACTAATGTTTTTCCTCATGGTGCAGTCCAAATTCAAAGTTTAAAGACGCAACAAGAATTCAAAGTGAATGGACATCGATTGAAGCCATATTATGAGCACTTTGAAGAGCACATTACGGAGGACATATCCTTTAATGCCGTGGGCCCCATTGAAGAATAGAGGGAAGGTTCGTCCGGCTGGAAGACGTTAAAGCAAGCGCTTCTTGAGAGGCAACCCATGCAAATAAAGACGACCTAGGAACTCTCCGGCTCCACAACCAGATTTGCGTTTCTAAACCCTACTCTTTATTGCTTTTCCTTTGCCATTTTGTTATGTTAGTTAGTTGTGTTGATTGCTGTTTGCTTTCTGTGAGTCTATGTTTGAAACATTGAGGACAATGTTTGGTTTAAGTGTGGGGGGGTAACAAAGTGTTTTTTGCATGAAATTCGTGGGTTTTTATCACCTATCACTTTGAATGTTGTTTTCAGTGTTTTTAAGTGTTTTTAAGCCGTTTTGGAGTCTTTTAGTGTGTTTTGACAAGAAAATCCGAAAATACCATAAAAATTTGAAAAATTGTTTTGAAAAACCCAAAAAGAGTTGTTTTTGTGTGTTTGTTTGTGTCTTAGGGTACCTTCCAACACAATGATGAGGATTTGGTTTTTAATTGCATAACTGTTAAAGAAAGTTACAAACTTGGATTGGCGTTTGATATGCTCTTTGGTTTATGCTTGGTTGTAGTTGACATTCATGAATTCACATGTAATCACAAAAAGGATAAAATCAGTTTTTGTAACATGCTCGAAGGAAGTAACTCAAACTAACGCTACAACCCTGAGAGACTTGAGCCTTTAACGTTCTTTGGAGAGTTAAAAATCTGTGCATTCTTTGTTTTCTAAAGTCGTTGCATGATCTCATTATTCTTTGCTTGGTTGCTACTTGGAATGCGTTTCATCATTTAGTTCCAGATACTAGAACTCATACCTGTTTCATTCAAAGCATGAAATTGATTAGCATAACACATAATCAAGATGAAGTTGTTTAGTTTAAAACCAGGGCCAAAAAGCCTAACCCTTTGCATATGTATTGTAGGTTTAACCCATTTGAGCCTTGTTTAGCCTATGTTTTTTTTTGTTTAACCACATTATCCTTACCTAGCCTAGATTAGGACCATCCTTACCCTTGTTCTTAAGGCATAGTGAGCATGACCTAGAATGAATTCCCTTTGTTCGTTATTTGGGCAGCAAACAAGTGTGGGGGAAGGGATTTATGTGTCTGATTGTGTGCCAACAAGACAAACAAGGGCACGGGCAAAAGAAAAAAAAGAGAGAGGAAAAAAAAAAAGAAGAGAAAAATTCGTGTGAAAAAGAAAAGAAAAAGAAAAGTTGTGAAAAAGTATGAAAAGTGTTCAAAATAAGTGACATTAAAGCTCACAAGTGTTGGTTGTTGAAGAAGGGGTCCAAAAAGTTGAATTCGGCCCTAAAATATGTGTAATCTTCCCCTTTGTGTTCAAAGTGTGCGGCTGCATTCAAGAAAGGGAGTTCTAAGTGTCATATTCATTACTTTGCTTGCTATTGCTTTAAGAACGTTTGTTTTCCTTACCTTTCTTTGTTAGCCAATACCCCCTAGCCCCGTTATAACCCTATACTTCAATCTTGAGTGTTGTGTGTTTCAATATGTGGAGTTTGGGATTGGTATGAGCATATGGTGTCCCTGGTTCTCGCATCTAAGTAGTAGTATTCCGTTCATGAGATTATATCTAAACATGCATTCCAGAAATTACTTTTCTTGTTATACATATATGTGAGTATTAGTTTCATATTTACATCAATCTTCTCACATATACTTAGTATAGGGAGTGTAGTTAGAAAATCTGAGTGAAAATAAGAGTGTACCTAGTGAGGAATTGAGTGAATTCTCTAAGGCATGTTACTACTTTCAAAATGTTGTTTTAATTGATTAAATGCGAGCTAATGTGTGGTAACTTGACACTCAAATTAAAACCCTATCGACGCGGGTGACCCTTTCAAAATGTCCTTTCAGAAAATGTCGTTGTAGTATAGTGGTAAGTATTCCCGCCTGTCACGCGGGTGACCCGGGTTCGATCCCCGGCAACGGCGCCAAAATTTGATGTGAGAATTACTTGACACTCAAATTAAAACCCTATCGACGTAGTATATGAAAGTAGGGATCGTTTAAGGCCGGGGATTAGAAGGGATGCTAATCTATACAAATTAAACTCTAAAACACTAAAAATGGACTCTAGACAATGAAAACAGGTACTATGATCAATTTGGACGAATTTTAACTCTAGACACCTTTAAACAACCTAACTTGACTCAAATAACTCAAAACAAACTCAAAACAGCAAATAGAAATCAATTAAACAGTTTCTAAACTCTAAAGACTCAAAACGAGCTAAATAGACCTAAAACACACAAAACAAGTTATCTAGACTCAAAACTAACACCTAAGATTGATTTGAACGAAATTAAGACTCAAATTGACTCAAAAGACTAAGAGACTCAAGATTTGACGAATTTAGACTCTACTAACACAAACTAAAAGCAGGGGATTGGTTTTGAACGAATTTAAACTTAAACAAACAAAATTGTAAAGACAACTTAAAAAGGCACGAAATTGGTGATTTAAATGGGTGAATGGCTAGTTACAAGGATCCTTATCCACACATAAACATATGCATACAACTTGATTCCCAGTTACTCTTTCGATAAACCATGAATGACAATGTTCCGAATTAATTGTATTGAACTAATCAATTCCCAGATTTCCCTAGATTCATTGAATTGAATGGATAACGCATCACAACCAAATTATTCTTTCTCAAACTCCCTAACTATGGAATACGCATGATAGAGACATTCAACAAAGATCAATACGTTCAATGGAAATCATGAACATTGACAAGGCATTCATAACTATGGAAGACGCATGTTAATCCAGCCTAGGGTTTACTTAACATGATTGTGACTAGCAACCTTTACTACTTGTGAATATAAGTTCATAACGATTAGGTGAAATTCCCTTATATTCTAGCATCAAATTCATGCATGTAAACTAAGTATGCATCCTTAATCAACACACAAGAACAAGTTCTTAATAAAACAGATAAGTAAACCACATTCACAATTTATGAAATCATAACTGGAGTAAATCAAATCATAAGAAACATATGTTCATGGCTTCAAATTCCCCCTCTAACTAATAGGGGTTTAGTTCCTCATGATAGCAATTAAACAAAGAAAACTGAATTGAAACATTGAAAACAAAGATAGACAACACCTAAGAACGCTCCAGCAATGGTCACGACTTAGAGTGGCACCTTCTCCTTCCTTCCTTGAATAGCTGCGGCACAAGAGGGGTTTTCTGGGTTTGTGTGGATGATATGGCACGGCAGAGGGTGAATTAGGTCAGAAACTATGGAGAATGGTGAAGGAAAGGGGCGGCATAGAGTGGTGGATGATTTCTGGCGTGAATGGTGTATATGGAGGGTGGTATGTACGGCAAAGGTTGGATTAATCTATATATAGGCACCAAAAACCCTAGGTGAATCAGATTAGGACTTCTAGAAAGCCAAATCCATCCAGAAATAGGCTCAAAACAATCAGATTTCCAATGGGAAAAGGCCTAAGGTGCGGCAGATTTGGATAAGGAGGGATAAGGCTTCTAGAAAGCCTTGCAAGGCAAGGAAATCAGGTTTTCTAGAAGGCTAGGTGCGGCAAGGCTTAGGGTTTCTAGAAACTTAATTTAAATGTCCCCCAATCAGAAAATAAACCCTCATTGTACCAGGAATTGAATTAGAAAAGGATTAGGATAGGATAAGGTTTGTTAAGATAAGATAAGGGTTGGATAAGATAAGATAAGATAAGGTTGTTTGGATAATGTTTTGGATAATCCTCCTTCTTTTGAGCTGATTCCTTATCTTCAATGATTTGAATTTATTTCTCCAACCTTGAAACATATTCCTAACTCCATTTAGACTCCAAATTCGTCCATCTTCATGCCCATTGCTTGTGTTATCCATTCCAAGCCCAGATTTGCTCTAAAATGCTCCAAAATGCATCTTTTTGCCAACTTTGCTTCTTGGACCTAAAAACACACGAAAATGACTTTAAACACTATACTAAGCAACAAATAGCAAAGCAAATGCAAGAAAACACACTAACTAAGTCGTATAAATATGCTCCTATCAGTGGCCAAGAAAAGAACGAACCTCTCTCACCGAAGTGGGAGAGGGTAAGTAGCGTACAAGATCTATTTTAGACTTATCAACCTCAATTCCTTTTTCAGATATGATATGCCCCAAAACTATACCTTGTTTGACCATAAAATGACACTTTGCCCAATTCAACACAAGGTTAGTTCCGATGCATCGTTTTAAAATCAAAGTAAGATTATCCAAACATCCATCAAATGAATCTCCAAAGACACTGAAATCATCCATAAATACCTCAATGATCTTTTCCACAAAATCAGAGAAAATACTTACCATACACCTTTGGAATGTGGCTGGTGCATTGCACAAACCAAATGGCATTCGTCTATAAGCAAAGGTACCAAAGGGGCACGTGAGGGTGGTTTTCTCTTGGTCATCCGGGGCTATAACATTCTGATTGTAACCTGAATAGCCATCAAGAAAACAATAAAAAGCATGATCGGCTAACCTTTCAAGCATTTGATCAATAAAGGGCAACGGAAAGTGATCCTTTCTAGTTGTGGCGTTGAGCTTCCTATAGTCAATGCAAACTCTCCATCCGGTTTGGATTCGGGTAGGCACAAGCTCATTCTCTTCATTTTTGACCACAGTGACTCCGGACTTCTTAGGAACAACTTGGATCGGAGAGACCCATCGGCTAGCAGAATTGGGGTAAATCACTCCACAATCTAGTAGCTTGATTATTTCCTTCTTCACAACTTCCATCATGGGTGGATTGAGTCGGCGTTGTGCTTCTAGAGATGGTTTGGCTCCTTCTTCCAAAAGAATACGATGCATGCAAGTGGTGGGGCTAATTCCCTTGATATCGGCCAAGGTCCATCCAATGGCTGTTTTATACTCTCTCAAAACACGCACCAATCTGTCATCTTCTTGTGCCGTGAGTGAGGATGAGATGATGACCGGCAATGTCTCATGATCTCCCAAGAAAACATACTTCAAGTGACTTGGTAGCGGTTTAAGTTCAAGGGAGGGTGGCTGTATTACTGAAGGAAGCAACTTATTAGTCAAAATCGAATCTGAAATTGGGATTGGGGGCTTACCATATTGTTTTGGCAATGATTCTAGGGCAGCCACCATCTCAGTTACATCATCACTAGGGGGCACGGCATGGTGTTCTTCAATGGTGCCGTGGGTTGTGCTTGGTTCTGCCCCATGGTTCTTGCATCCAATTCCATTTGTAAGAACCATTTCAAGTGCATCGTCATGCAATTGTTCCAAGTGCTCCTGTGCCATTGAATCAATTATATCAATTGCAAAGCAAGAATGATCATCATTAGGATATTTCATAGCTTCAGAAATTTTAAAATCAATAACATCCCCATCAAACTCCATTGTCAGGATCCCTGTGAACACATCAATCTTTGTGCGAGCTGTTTTCATGAACGGTCTTCCAAGTAGAATCGGCAATGGGGTGGAATGGGCCGAATCTTCCATCTCTAGCACGTAGAAATCAGCGGGGAAGATGAGATGATTAACCTGCACTAAGACATCCTCCAAAACTCCCTTTGGATAAGCGTTAGATCTATCGGCTAACTGAATAATCACTCCATCATTTTTCAATTCGCCCAAGTTCATAGATGCATAAATAGAATAAGGCATGACATTTATTGATGCACCTAGATCTAACATGGCATGTTCGAACCTAGTATTACCAATAACACATGGAATTGTAAAGCTACCTGGGTCCTTGCATTTGGGAGGCAATTTGCGTTGCAACACCGCTGAAACATTTTCACTTACTGATAGGAGCATATTTATGCGACTTAGTTAGTGTGTTTTCTTGCATTTACTTAGTTATTTGTTGTTTATTATAGTGTCTTAAGTCATTTTCGTGTGTTTGTAGGTCCTAGAAGCAAAGTATGCAAAAGGATGCAATTTGGAGCATTTTAGAGCAGTTTTGGGCCAAGAATGGATATCACAAGATTGGAGCAAGATGGATGGACGAATTTGAAGTTCAAGAGAGGCTAGGAATGTGCAAAAGAGTTGAAGAAATAAATCCAAGTCAAAGAAGATAAGGAATCAGCTACAAAGAAGAAGAATTATCCAAAACATTATCCAAACTACCTTATCTTATCCTTATCTTATCCAAACCTTATCTTATCTTATCTTACCATGACTTATCCTATCCTATCCTAATCCTTTCCTAACTTAATTCCTGCTGCAAAAGGGATTCAATTTCAGTTTAGGAGACCTTAAAACCTGATTTCTAGGAACCTTATCCCTTCCTATAAAGATGCCGCACCTATCCCTTTCTAGAAACCCCAAAATCGGCCAAATAACACTCTTTCTAGAAGTCCCTAAGAAAGTGGCGCCCCAAGCCTTCTAGATGCATGATCCAGCTGCACCTTTATCCTAATTCCCTTTGGTTTTTGGCCTTCTAGATGTCCTATTTCCTGCTAGGATTACATAAACCCTTTCCCCTTAGGATTGTGTTTTATTTTCCTACACAAACTACATTTTGTAATCCTTTTCCTACACCATCTAATTGTGCCGCACCCTCCCTCTATATATTCACATATTTGCTGCACCATTGAAACCACCATCTCTCATTCACACATCTCTACACTACCATTCAACCATACTCGTTTTTCTAAAGTTTTTATGCAAAATTTCTGTTTTAAGTCTTAATTTCGTCAAAAACAAACCCCCTTTCATTTAACCTAGTTTTTAGAGTCAAAACCTGTTCAGTTTTAGTCTTTTGAGTCTTTTAAGTTTTATTTTCGTCAAAATCAATTGTTAGATCTAGATTTGAGTCTTTTTGATTGTTTCTTGCTGTTTTGAGTGTTTTAAGTTAGTTTAGAGTCTAGAGTCTAGTTTAGTGTTTTTGAGTCTTATTTGTGTTGTCCCTAGTTAATCCCCGGTCTAGAACGATCCCTACTTACATCATTGCTACAATTGTCATCAATAGGGTTTAATTTGTGTGTCAAGTTAATTTTCACATCACTTACCCGAACCACCTCCTTGGTCGAAAATCTCCTCTTTGTTGTGCACAGCTCCTTCAAGAATTTGGCATATTTGGGAACTTGCTTGATTGCATCAAGGAGTGGAATGTTGACTTGCACCTTTCGGAACGTTTCTAGAATGTCCTTTTCGGTTTCCTCCTTCCTTGATTGCATAAATCTGCGAGGAAATGGTGCATTGGGTGGAACAAGGTTAGAATTAATCGAATTTGAACCTAACTTACCATTGTTGGACGATTTGGGAAGTTTAGGTGCATTGGAAGGCTGCGGCAAGGTTGGAACAATCCTTGCCGTGGGTGTCTCTTGTTCTGCCTTCTCTTGTAACAACGTCTCGTCCTCCTTTTGGGCAGATTCAGATGTCTTTGGATCGGTCCCAACCTCTTTGCCACTTCTTAGGGTCATGGCCTTGACAGATTCGAATCCTGCCTTCGGATTCACAGTGGTAGAACTAGGAAGTTTGCCATGCTCTTGAAACTGCGCCATAAACTCAGCCATTTGTCCCATCTGTTTCTTCAATTCAGTCACCTCCCTGGCTTGATTTTGCACCTCCTTGGCATAGTTTTGCATCTCTTTGGTTTGATTTTGCTGCCCCTGTGCCAAAGTGGTTAGTAATTGAATAACTTGATCATTCTCAAGAGACGAACCTGAGTTATTTTGGGCAGATTGTGTTTGGGATTGCATGGTTGCATATGGCTTTGGAAACATCCCAGGGGTTGGTGGCCGAAATCCACCTTGCTGTTGAGGTTGTTGGGGTTCCCTCCAACGCAGATTTGGATGATCTTTCCAACCCGAATTGTAGGTATTTGCATATGGATCATATCGGGGCTGATTTTGGCCTTGGAACCCAACAGCGTTGGCACTCTCCCATCCTCCATTCTCAATCAATTGAGGGCAACTTTCAGATTGGTGCCCTTGCATGGTGCACACGTGATAGGAGCATATTTATGCGACTTAGTTAGCTTGTTTTCATGCATTTACGTTGTTAGTTCTTAGTTAATTTTGTATTTTAAGCTATTTTCGTGTATTTGTAGGTTCAAAGTGTCAAGATGGCAAAAAGAGGCAATTTGGAGCATTCTAGAGCATTTTTGGGCCAAGATTGGGTAGTGCAAGCATGGAGGCAAGTTGATGGACGAAATTGAAGATATAAACGCTTGAAATCAGCTAAGAAGATGGAAGAAAGAAATTGAAGATAAAGAAGATAAGGAATCAGCTCAAAAGAAGGAGAATTATCCAAAACATTATCCAAAACAACCTTATCTTATCTTACCCAATCCTTATCTTATCTCACCTTATCTTATCCTAACCTGTTTTCTTCAGTTTAGGGGACTTAAAACCTGATTTCTAGAAGTCCTATCCATTCCCCTACAAAAGTGGCGCCCCAAACTCTTCTAGAAACCCCAAAATCTGCCCAGAAACACATTCTTTCTAGAAGCCTAAAAATCTGGCGTCTCCTTCCCTTCTTGAATCCTTTTTCCTTGCCTTGCAAGGCATTCCCTGCCCTTATCCTATTGTGCCGCACCTTAGGCCCTTTCCCATTAGAAATCTGATTGTTTTGAACCTATTTCTGGATGGATTTGGCTTTCTAGAAGTCCTAATCTGATTCATCTAGGGTTTTTGGTGCCTATATATATATATATATTTCTCCCCCCTTGCTGCAGACACCACCCTCCATATACATCATTCACGCCAGAAATCATCCACCACTCTCTGCCGCCCCTTTCCTTCACCATTCTCCATAGTTTCTGACCTAATTCACCCCCTGCCGTGCCATATCATCCACACAAACCCAGAAAACCCCTCTTGTGCCGCAGCTATTCAAGGAAGGAAGGAGAAGGTGCCACTCTAAGTCGTGACTACTGCTGGAGCGTTCTTAGGTGTTGTCTATCTTTGTTTTCAATGTTTCAATTCAGTTTTCTTTGTTTAATTGCTATCATGAGGAACTAAACCCCTATTAGTTAGAGGGGGAATTTGAAGCCATGAATATATGTTTCTTATGATTTGATTTACTCCAGTTATGATTTCATAAATTGTGAATGTGGTTTGCTTAACTGTTTTATTAAGAACTTGTTCTTGTGTGTTGATTAAGGATGCATACTTAGTTTACATGCATGAATTTGATGCTAGAATATAAGGGAATTTCACCTAATCGTTATGAACTTATATTCACAAGTAGTAAAGGTTGCTAGTCACAATCATGTTAAGTAAACCCTAGGCTGGATTAACATGCGTCTTCCATAGTTATGAATGCCTTGTCAATGTTCATGATTTCCATTGAACTTAATGATCTTTGTTGAATGTCTCTATCATGCGTCTTCCATAGTTATGAATGCCTTGTCAATGTTCATGATTTCCATTGAACTTAATGATCTTTGTTGAATGTCTCTATCATGCGTATTCCATAGTTAGGGAGTTTGAGAAAGAATAATTTGGTTGTGATGCGTTATCCATTCAATTCAATGAATCTAGGGAAATCTGGGAATTGATTAGTTCAATACAATTAATTCGGAACATTGTCATTCATGGTTTATCGAAAGAGTAACTGGGAATCAAGTTGTATGCATATGTTTATGTGTGGATAAGGATCCTTCTAACTAGCCATTCACCCATTTAAATCACCAATTTCGTACAAAACTAAGTCTAGTTTACAATTCTGTTTTGCTTAAGTTTAAATTCGTTCAAAACCAATCCCCTGATTTTAGTTTGTGTTAGTAAGGTCTAAATTCGTCAAATCTTGAGTCTTTTAGTCTTTTGAGTCAATTTGAGTCTTAATTTCGTTCAAATCAATCTTAGGTGTTAGTTTAGAGTCTAGATAACTTGTTTTGTGTGTTTTAGGTCTATTTAGCTTGTTTTGAGTCTTTAGAGTCCAGAAACTGTTTAATTGAATTTTATTTGCTGTTTTGAGTTTGTTTTGAGTTATTTGAGTCAAGTTAGGTTGTTTAAAGGTGTCTAGAGTTAAAATTCGTCCAAATTGATCCCTAGTACTTGTTTTCATTGTTTTAAGTCCAGTTTATTGTTTTAAGAGTCTAATTTGTGTAGATTAGCATCCCTTCTAATCCCCGGCCTAAAACGATCCCTACTTTCATATACTACGTCGATAGGGTTTTAATTTGAGTGTCAAGTAATTCTCACATCAACACGCCACAGATTGGTGGTGGTTGTGATTTTGGTCCTTCGACAACCTGAGACACAAGGAGAGTAAGACTAGCCAATTGTGATTGAATTCAGAAATTGCACTTACCTCATTGACATGTTGCTGCCGTGGGCTCTCTCTTTGTCCAACACCTTCATATTGTTGTGCATTGAGGGCTCGGTTCACAATTAAAGTCTTGGCAGCCACCGGCGTCTTGTCAACTAACGCACCACCCGCTGATGCATCTAGCATTTGGTGTTCAATGGGGAGGAGTCCTTCGTAGAAGTATTGAATGAGCAGCTCCTCCTTCATTTGGTGTTGAGGGCATGATGCAACTAGGCCCTTAAAACGCTCCTAATATGCAGGGAAAGACTATCCTTGATTTTGCTGAATACCACTAATCTGTTTCCTCAAGAGAATGACTCTTGAAGTTGGGAAAAACTTCTCCAAGAATGCTCGTTTCATACTTTCCCAAGATGTGACAGTTCCGGGCACCAATTCGTACAACCAATCTTTAATGAGATTGGAAAGGCTTTCATCTTCAAAATATTCCCATCAACATTATCGGGTGTCATACTTGAGCAAACCACTTCAAATTCCTTCAAATGCTTGTTTGGATCCTCCATGGACAGCCCATGGTATTTGGGAATGTGATGCAACAAGCTAGACTTCAATTCGAACTCGTCGGTCTTATCTGGAGCTGCCCTAGGATATTGGATACATAGGGGTACTGCATTATCCAATCCCGAGGCCGAAAGCTCCTTAATGGTTTGATTATCTGCAGCCATAACTTCTTCAACCTCGGCCTCCTCTATCTCCTCAGATTCGGCCTCTTCTTGTTCCTCAACCACAGTTTCAGAACTTGAACTAGGTGGGTGAGGTTCTGGGTTCTTTCTTTTCCTTCTCAAGGTTCGTTCAAAATCGTCGTCAAAATCCAAGATATGCTCACGACCCACTTGAGAACTACAAGTCATAAACTAGTACCTGAAAACAAAGAAAACAAACTAGAATCAGAATCTAGACTAACACACACACGAAGATAAACAACAAAAAAAAACAACGGGGGATTAGCAAAGTTGCTAATCCCCGGCAACGGCACCAAAAATTTGATGTGATTAAAGTTAAGCACACAAATTAAACCCTCTTGTTATCAATTGTAGTATAAACGCAAGTAGGGATCGTTCTGGACCGGGGATTAGGAGGGCTTGCTAATCTAACACAAACTGACTCAAATAAGCAAAACAAGACTCAAAAGACTCTAAATAGACTAGTAAGACTCAAAACAGGTTCAAAATACTCAAAACTGCTTAAAAACACTAATTGGACAGATTCTAGACACTTGACACAACTTTGGACGAAAATTGAATTAAACACGACTCAAAACACACAAAAACACAAACTAAGACAGATTCTAACTAATTAGACTCAAACAAGTGAAGGGGGATTGGTTTTAGAGTGAAATTAAGCTAAAACAAACAAAGACTTTAAACTAGGCAGATTTAGACGAAATTGGGTTTTTAAGATGGATGGTGAACTAGCTAGAGGTTTCCTTATCCACACATGACTTATATGCATATAACTTGACTTCCAGTTGCATTTTCATTGAATTACAAATGACAATGCCCCAGATTAACCATGTCAATCACTAATTAACCCTCAGATTCTCCTAATTTCATTGAATTGGACGGACAACTCATCTGCAACCAAATTATTCTCATCAATTTCCCTACATGACATCATAATAGAGACACAATCAGAGATCATTACACTCAATGAGAATCATAAGCATTGACGAGGCATTCATAACTATGACATCATGTTACTCACACCAAGAATTGAACTTAACACGATTGTTCCAGCAACCTTGACTACTTGTGAACATAAGTTTGTAACGATTATATGAAACTCACTTATATCCTAGCATCAAATTTATGCATGCCAATTAAGTGTCGACCCTTAACCAACAAACAGAAATAAGTTCTAATTCAAACAGTTAAGCCAATTGCATTCATACTTCAAGAATCTGTAACTGAAATTTATCAAGTCATATCACACACAAAATCATGGTTTCAAAGTAGCCTGATGCGTTGTAAAACAAGCACACAAATTAAACCCTCTTTTTGACAATTGTAGTATATGTATAAGTAGGGATCGTTCTAGACCGGGGATTAGGAGGGATTGCTAAACACTTGAAACTGACTCAAAAACGTAAAACAAAGTTTAAAACACTAAACTAAACTCAAAAGACTCAAAACAGGTTCACAAGACACAAAATGGGCTAAAAACGCTCAAAACTGCCTAAAAACACAAACTGGGCAGTTTTGGACTCTAAACACAAATTTGGACGAATTTGGGTTTTAACTTGACTCAAGACACTTAAAAACACAAACAAAACAGATTTTAAACACTTTGGAACAAGAAAGTAAAAGGGGGGTTTGGGTTTTGACGAAATTAAAAACAAAACAAACAGATTGTAAACTAAAACAGATTTTTGGACGAATTTGGTAAAACTTATGGATGATGAGCTAGCTAGAGGGTTCTTCTTCACACATGACACACTTGCATACAAACCAATTTTCAGTTGTTCTTTCGATAAATCATGAAACTCAACACCCCAGGTTAATTAGGTCCGCTTAAATTAACCTTCAAGTTCTCCTTAAGTTATTGAATTGGACGAGATAACGCATACAACAACTCAACACATTCTCTAAAAGTTCCCTACGTGAACAGCACAATAAAGATACAATCAGAGATCATTAAGCTTTGTGAGAACTATAAGCATTGACGAGGCATTCGTAACTATGAAAAGCATGATACTCCTGCCAAGAATTCACTTAACACGATCGTGACCAGCAACCTCCACTACATATGAATATAAGTTCATAACGATTAGGTGAAACTCCCTTATATTCTAGCATCAAATTCATGCATGAAAACTAAGCGTGCACTCTCAATCAACATACAAGAATAAGTTATCAATCAAACAGTTAAGCAAATTGAATTCACAATTAATGAAATCACAACTGAAGGTAATCAATTTATATGGCAAGCATATTCATGGCTTTGAATAGCCCCCTAGCCAAAAGGGCTTAGTTCCTCATGTTCACAGCAAAACAAAAGGAAAAGAGATTAAACATTGTAAACTTAGAACGAATTACACCTAGAATGCTCCAACGATCAAGCTTGAACATCCAGGAGTCCTTCCTTCTTCCTCCTTGCTGCGGCACAAAGATGGGTAAGGTGTATGGGATGTGTTTTAGGGTCAGGAATGTGGTTTGGGTGAAAGGGACTTGCGGGAAAGGTGTGTGAATGGTTTCTGACGTGAATGGATGATTGGGTGAGTGAATGGTACCTTTTGGTGCTGCACAAGGCAGTTTTATTTAAAGATTTAGAGTAATAAAGCTAGGAAACTAATTAGGAAACAGAAATTAAATCAAAACCTTAAGGGAAATAAGAATTAAACTCAGAATCCTAAGAGAATTAGGCAAGTAGGTGCGGCAAGGGTGTAGAGGGTAAGGGAATGCCTTGCAAGGCAAGGCAAAAGGGTTTCCTTGCTGATTTAGGTCCAGATTTTGGGTAAGTAGGAGATGGCTTGCACGGCAAGGATGGGAAAGTGAGGGAATGGTGCGGCAAAGGATCTTTAGGTGCAAGGAAGGTTCAATTTGTGTCCTAAAATGCATAGGAGGCCTTCAATGTTGCTGGAACTTAGGGACATTTAGGATTAGGAAAGGTCAAACCAAAATAGGAAACCTTGGCTTAACTTTCCTACTTCAAGTAGGAATCCTTGTGTGAGTAGGAATCCTTGTTCAACTAGGAATCCTCTTTCTTCTAGTAATCCTCCTTTGATTAGGAATCCTTCGTTGATTAGGAATCCTAACTTCTTGATGTGAGAATTACTTGACACACAAATTAAACCCTATTGATGACAATTGTAGTAAAGATGCAAGTAGGGATCGTTCTAAACCGGGGATTAACTAGGGATGCTAATCAACACAAATAAGACTCAAAAACGTAAAAACAAAGTTTAAAACACTAAACTAGACTCAAAGAATGCAAGACTAAATTCTAAAACACTAAAACAACTCAAAAGACTCTAAACAGCACAAAAACACTCAAAACTGCCTTAAAACACAAACTGGGCAGTTTTGAACTCTAACACTACTTTGGACGAAAATAGACTTTAACTTGACTCAAGACACTTAAAAACACAAATTAAAACAGATTTTAACTAATATGACTCAACAAGTAAAGGGGGGTTTGTTTTTGAACGAATTTGAAAACAAAACAAGAAACTTAAAGTACTTAATGAAATCTGCACGAAATTGGGGACTTAGATGGGTGAATGGCTAGTTAGAGGGATCCTTATCCACACATAAACATATGCATACAACTTGATTCCCAGTTACTCTTTCGATAAACCATGAATGACAATGTTCCGAATTAATTGTATTGAACTAATTAATTCCCAGATTTCCCTAAGTTCATTGAATTGAATGGATAACGCATCACAACCAAATTATTCTTATCAAGTTCCCTAACTATGGAATACGCATGATAGAGATACATATCAAAGATCATTAAGTTCCATGGAAATCATAAACATTGACAAGGCATTCATAACTATGGAAGACGCATGTTACTCCTGCCTAGGGTTTACTTAACACAATTGTGACTAGCAACCTTTACTACTTGTGAATATAAGTTCATAACGATTAGGTGAAATTCCCTTATATCCTAGCATCAAATTTATGCATGCAAATCAAGTGTCGACCCCCAACCCACATACATAAACAAGTTCTTAATAAGCACAGAAAAGTAAACCACATTCATACTTTATGAAATCGTAACTGGAGTGAATCAAATCATAAGAAACATATATTCATGGCTTCAAATTCCCCCTCTAACTAATAGGGTTTTAGTTCCTCATGACAGCAATTAAACAAAGAAAACTAAATTGAAACATTGAAACCAAGGATAGACAACACCTAAGAACGCTCCAGCAATAGTCACGACTTAGAGTGGCACCTTCTCCTTCCTTCCTTGAATAGCTGCGGCACAAGAGGGGTTTTCTGGGTTTATGTGGATGATATGGCACGGCAGGGGGTGGTGGATGATTTCTGGCGTGAATGGTTGTGTATGTAGGGTGGTGTAGAATTCGTATGGATGGGTGGTGTGCACGGCAAAGGGTGTTTTAATATATATAGGCACCAAAAACCCTAAGTGAATCAGATTGGGACTTCTAGAAAACCAAATCCATCCAGAAATAGGCTCAAAACAATCAGATTTCCAATGGGAAAAGGCCTAAGGTGCGGCACAATAGGATAAGGTGGGATAAGGCTTCTAGAAAGCCTTGCAAGGCAAGGAAACCAAGTTTTCTGGAAAGCTAGGTGCGGCAAGGCTTAGAGTTTCTAGAAACTCAATTTAAATGTCCCCCAATCAGAAAATAAACCCTCATTGTACCAGGAATTGAATTAGAAAAGGATTAGGATAGGATAAGGTTTGTTAAGATAAGATAAGGATTGGATAAGATAAGATAAGATAAGGTTGTTTTGGATAATGTTTTGGATAATCCTCCTTCTTTTGAGCTGATTCCTTATCTTCAATGACTTGAATTTATTTCTCCAACCTTGAAACATATTCCCAACTCCATTTAAACTCCAAATTCGTCCATCTTCATGCCCATTGCTTGTGCTATCCATTCCAAGCCCAGATTTGCTCTAAAATGCTCCAAAATGCATCTTTTTGCCAACTTTGCTTCTTGGACCTAAAAACACACGAAAATGAGTTTAAACACTATACTAAGCAACAAATAGCTAAGCAAATGCAAGGAAACACACTAACTAAGTAGCATAAATATGCTCCTATCAAATTCCCCCACACTTAGCTTTTGCTAGTCCTCAAGCAAAACAAAACAAACAAAACATAACCTAAACCTTCCAACGTTCACCTCAGGGATCTTCAATGATACATAACATGCCAAAGATCATTACTCCCACAGATTTTAGTTATCCCTACCCTTGAGCACATACTTAATCAAAGTTACCACACATTAGCTCGCATTTAATCAATTAAAACAACATTTTGAATGTAGTAACATGCCTTAGAGAATCCCTCAATTCCTTACTAGATATGCACTCAATCACACAGATTTTCTGACTACACTCCCTACACTAGTTATATGTGAGAAGATTGATGTAAATATGAAAACTAATACTCACATATGTGTTTATGACAAAGAAAGCAATTTCTGGAATGCATGTATAGATATGATCTCATGAATGGAATGCTACTACTTAGATGCGAGAACCAGGGACACCATATGCTCATACCAATCCCAAACTCCACATATTGAAACACACAACACTCAAGATTGAAGTATAGGGTTATAACGGGGCTAAGGGGTATTGGCTAACAAAGAAAGGTAAGGAAAACAAACGTTCTTAAAGCAATAGCAAGCAAAGCAATGAATATGACACTTAGAACTCCCTTTCTTGAATGCAGCCGCACACTTTGAACACAAAGGGGAAGATTACACATATTTTAGGGCCGAATTCAACTTTTTGGACCCCTTCTTCAACAATCAACACTTGTGAGCTTCACTCTCACTTATTTTGAAAACTTTTCATACTTTTTCACAACTTTTCTTCTTCTTCTACCCGTGCCCTTGTTTGATACTTTGTTGGCACACAATCAGACACATAAATCCCTTCCCCCACACTTGTTCTGCCGCCCAAATAACGAACAAAGGGAATTCATTCTTAGGTCATGCTTAGCTACGCCTTAAGAACAAGGGTAAGGATGGTCCTAATCTAGGCTAGGTAAGGATAATGTGGGTAAACAAAGAACATAGGCTAAACAAGGCTCAAAAGGGTTAAACCTACAATACATATGCAAAGGGTTAGGCTTTTTGGCTCTGGTTTTAAACTAAACAACTTCATCTTGATTATGTGTTATGCTAATCAATTTCATGCTTTGAATAAAACGGGTATGAGTTCTAGTATTTGGAACTAAATGATGAAACGCCTTCTAAGTAGCAACCAAGCAAAGAATAATGAGATCATGCAACGACTTTAGAAAACAAAGAATGCACAGATTTTTAACTCTCCAAAGAACGTTAAAGGCTCAAGTCTCTCAGGGTTGTAGCGTTAGTTTGAGTTACTTCCTTCAAGCATGTTACAAAAACTGATTTTATCCTTTTTTGTGATTACATGTGAATTCATGAATGTCAACTATAACCAAGCATAAACCAAAGAGTATATCAAACGTCAATCCAAGTTTGTAACTTTCTTTAACAGTTATGCAATTAAAAACCAAATCCTCATCATTGTGTTGGAAGGTACCCTAAGACACAAACAAACACACAAAAACAACTCTTTTTGGGTTTTTCAAAACAATTTTTCAAATTTTTATGGTATTTTCGGAGTTTCTTTTCAAAACACACTAAAACACACCAAAACAGCTTAAAAACACTTAAAAACACTGAAAACAACATTCAAAGTGATAGGTGATAAAAACCCACGAATTTCATGCAAAAACACTTTGTTACCCCCCCCACACTTAAACCAAACATTGTCCTCAATGTTTCAAACATAAACTCACAGAAAGCAAACAAATAACACAACTAACACACATAACAGATGGCAAAGGAAAAGCAATAAAGAGTAGGGTTTAGAAACGCAAATCTGGTTTTGGAGCCGGAGAGTTCCTAGGTCGTCTTTATGTGCATGGGTTGCCTCCCAAGAAGCGCTTGCTTTAACGTCTTCCAGCCGGACGAACCTTCCCTCTAGTCTTCAATGAGGCCTACGGCATTAAGGGATATATCCTCCGTAATGTGCTCTTCAAAGTGCTCATAGTATGGCTTCAATCGATGTCCATTCACTTTGAATTCTTGTTGCGTTTTTAAACTTTGAATTTGGACTGCACCATGAGGAAAAACATTAGTAACCACAAAAGGACCAATCCACTTAGAACGCAACTTACCTGGAAATAGACGAAGGCGAGAATTGAAAAGTAACACTTTCTGCCCTATAGAGAACAGCTTGCTACGAATCATCTTGTCATGGAATGCCTTTGTTTTCTCCTTGTAGATCCGTGCATTCTCATAAGCTTCATTCCTAATTTCTTCTAGCTCATTCAATTGAAGCTTTCTATGAAGACCTGCGGCATCAATGTCCATGTTGAATGTTTTGACAGCCCAATGTGCACGATGTTCTAACTCGACGGGAAGATGACATGGTTTCCCATAGACTAGCCGAAATGGGGACATTCCAATTGGGGTTTTATAGGCAGTGCGATATGCCCACAATGCATCATTCAAACGCAAGCTCCAATCCTTCCGAGTTGGCCCTACAGTTTTCTCCAAAATCTGCTTGATTTCTCTATTTGAAACCTCGGCTTGCCCACTGGTTTGAGGGTGATAAGGTGTTGAAACCTTATGCGTGACATTATACTTCTTGAGCAGCGCCTCAATGGTTCGATTGCAAAAATGGGAACCCCCATCACTGATTAGGACTCTTGGCATTCCAAATCTAGCAAATATGTTAGTTCTAACAAAATCTGCAACCACTTTAGAATCATTAGTGCGGGTGGCTTTTGCTTCCACCCATTTCGACACATAATCCACAGCAAGCAAAATATAAAGGAAACCATGTGAGGAAGGGAAAGGACCCATGAAATCAATACCCCAAACATCAAAGATTTCAACACTAAATATGGGGTGTTGCGGCATTTGTTGTTTAGGACCTATATTGCCCGTTCTTTGACATCTATCACAAGTCATACAAAAAGTTCTAGCATCTCTAAAGATAGTAGGCCAATAAAATCCACATTCTAAAACTTTATGTGCTGTTCTTTGCGTACCAAAGTGACCTCCACATGCATAGGTGTGACAAAAAGTTAAAATTGAATTAAACTCAGAATCATGCACACACCTACGTAGAACTTGATCAGGGCAATATTTCCACAAGTATGGGTCATCCCAAACATAAGAACGTGCATCCTTTTTAAGTTTATCACTTTGGTGCTTGTTTAGCTCTCTTGGAATATGTTTAGACACCAAATAATTTACTACATCAGCATACCATGGCTCACTTACCTTGATGGACAGCAGCTGCTCATCTGGGAATGTCTCTTGGATAAGCACGGCATCCTCCTCCTGCACCATACGGCTCAAGTGATCAGCCACCACGTTTTCACTCCCCTTCTTGTCCCGGATTTCAATATCGAACTCTTGGAGAAGAAGCATCCAGCGAATGAGTCTTGGTTTGGCCTCTTTCTTGGTGAACAAATACTTCAGAGCTGCATGGTCAGTGTAAATAATAACTTTAGTACCAAGTAGATAAGAACGAAACTTATCTAAAGCAAACACAACAGCAAGAAGTTCTTTTTCAGTGGTAGAGTAATTCAATTGTGCATCATTCAAGGTCCGAGATGCATAATAGATGACATGGGGCTTCTTGTCCTTCCTTTGTCCCAAAACAGCTCCTAAAGCATAATCCGAAGCATCACACATAAGCTCAAAAGGAAGGCTCCAATCTGGTGGGACTATGATGGGGGCCGAAGTTAGCATCTCTTTGAGGTGTTTGAATGCCTTCTCACATTCCTCGTTGAAGTCAAAAGCCACATCTTTCTGGAGGAGACGGCAAAGAGGGTTTGAAATCTTTGAAAAGTCCTTGATAAATCGCCTATAGAATCCTGCATGTCCAAGAAAAGAACGAACCTCTCTAACCGAAGTAGGAGAGGGTAAGTAGCGTACAAGATCTATTTTTGATTTATCAACCTCAATTCCCCTTTCTGAAATGATATGACCTAAAACTATGCCTTGTTTTACCATAAAGTGACATTTTTCCCAATTCAAAACAAGGTTAGTTTCGATGCAACGTTTTAGAATCAAAGTGAGATTATCTAAGCACCCATCAAACGAATCCCCAAAAACACTAAAATCATCCATGAATACCTCAATAATTTTCTCCACAAAATCTGAAAAGATACTTACCATGCATCTTTGAAAGGTGGCAGGTGCATTGCATAAACCGAATGGCATGCGACGATAGGTAAAGGTACCAAAGGGGCACGTGAAAGTGGTCTTTTCTTGGTCATCCGGAGCTATAACAATCTGATTATATCCAGAGTACCCATCAAGAAAACAATAAAAAGAATGACCGGCTAACCTTTCAAGCATTTGATCAATGAACGGCAAAGGGAAGTGGTCCTTCCTCGTGGTGGCGTTTAGCTTCCTATAGTCAATGCACACTCTCCAACCTGTTTGGATACGTGTGGGCACAAGTTCATTCTCGGCATTCTTCACCACAGTGACTCCGGATTTCTTTGGAACACATTGCACTGGTGAAACCCAACGGCTATCTGAGATTGGATAAATTACTCCACAATCAAGAAGCTTTATAATCTCCTTCTTCACAACTTCCATCATTGGAGGGTTGAGTCGGCGTTGAGCCTCTCGAGTTGGTTTAGCCCCCTCCTCTAGAAGTATGCGATGCATGCATGTTGTAGGGCTAATCCCCCTAATATCGGCCAATGTCCATCCAATGGCTGTTTTGTGCTCTTTCAACACCTGAATTAACTTTCCTTCCTCTGTTGCTGTGAGTGTGGAGGATACAATGACGGGCAATGTCTCGTTATCTCCCAAAAAGACGTACTTCAAATGATCCGGCAATGGTTTAAGCTCAAGTACGGGTGCCTGAATCACTGAGGGTAACAACTTGTTAGTAGAAATTGGAATTGAAATTGGTTTTGAAGGCTTACCATGGTGCTGAGGTAGTGACTCTAGGGCAGCCACCATCTCGGCCTCTTCTTCACTTATAGGCACGGCAATATTGGGTTTTTGCCCAATTCCTTGTGCAATTGTTGATTCAAGGGGATCCCTATCCAAGGAATCAAGGTAATCCTGCGCCAATTCATCGAATATATCAATAGCAAAACAAGAATGATTTTCTTTAGGAAATTTAATAGTTTCAGCAAGATTGAAATCAATAACTTCCCCATCAAATTCCATTGTCAACGTCCCTTTGAACACATCGATCTTGGTGCGGGCTGTTTTCATGAAAGGTCTCCCAAGGAGGATCGGCAATGGGGTAGAATGGGGTGTATCCTCCATGTCAAGCACATAAAAATCCGCTGGAAAAATCAGATTTCCAACCTGCACCAAAACATCTTCCAAAACTCCTTTTGGATATGCATTAGAACGATCGGCTAATTGGATAATAACACCATCGTTTTTAAGCTCACCTAAATTCATAGATGCATAAACAGAATATGGCATGACATTTATAGATGCACCTAAGTCTAACATAGCATGTTCAAACTTAGTACTACCAATAACGCAAGGAATTGTAAAACTACCCGGATCTTTGCATTTAGGGGGTAATTTCCTTTGTAGAACAGCAGAGACATTCTCACTTACTTGAACCACTTCTTTGTGAGAAATCCTTCTCCTTGCTGTACAAAGCTCTTTCAAAAACTTAGCATACCTTGGGACCTGCTTTATTGCATCAAGGAGTGGGATATTGACTTGAACTTTCCGGAATGTCTCTAGAATGTCCTTTTCAGCATCCTCTTTCTTTGATTGCCGCAACCTGCCAGGAAAGGGCACAATTAGTGGAGTAGAGCTAGAAGAATTCATATTGGAACTTACCTTGATGGTTGGGGATGGCTGCGGCAAAGATGTCTCTTTCCTTGCCGTGGGTTTGGGTGATTCATCCTCCTCCAATTGCAGCTTTGTGTCCTCTTCTTGACTTGATCTAGATGGTTGTGAATCAGTTCCAACCTGCTTACCACTTCTCAACGTGATTGCATTGGCGGTTTCAAATCCTCCTTTCGGATTAACGACGGTTGAACTAGGCAATCTGCCTTGTTCTCTGAATTGGCCCATGAATTCAGCCATTTGCCCCATTTGTTTCTTCAATTCATCCACCTCTTTAACTTGATTTTTTATGCTCTGCATGTCCTGCGTCAAAGAGGTTAGTGCTTGAAGAATTTTATCATTATTTAACGACGAACCTGAATTGGTTTGGGCCGAAATTGGGTGAGGTTGTGGGGCTGCATACGGCTTTGGAAACATCCCAGGGGGCTGTCTAAATCCACTTTGTGGCTGTGCTTGCTGAGAATCCCTCCACTTGAAGTTTGGATGATCTCTCCATCCCGGATTGTATGTGTTTGAGTATGGGTCGTGTCTTTGTTGGGTTTGGCCTTGGAAACCTACGGCTTGGGCAGTTTCCCACCCCCCATTCTCAATCAATTGAGGGCATTGATCGTTGGGATGTCCCTGCATAGAACACACTCCACATATGGCCGGCCCTTGTGCTTTGTTTCCATCCACAACCTGTGACAAAAGAAGAGTGAGATTAGCCATTTGAGATTGTAATTCTGAAATTGCATTTACCTCATTCACTTGTTGTTGCCGTGGCCCTTCTCTCTGTCCAACTCCTTCGTATTGTTGCGCATTCAAGGCTCGATTTGCAATTAGAGTCTTGGCAGCCACGGGTGTTTTGTCTACCAAAGCTCCTCCCGCTGAAGCATCAAGCATTTGTCTTTCAATGGGGAGAAGTCCTTCATAGAAATATTGGAGGAGAAGCTCTTCCTTCATTTGGTGTTGTGGACAAGAAGCAACAAGCGCCTTGAAACGCTCATAATAGGCTGGAAACGATTCCCTTTGGTTTTGTTGAATGCCACTTATCTTTTTCCTCAAGAGAATGACTCTTGAAGTTGGGAAAAATTTCTCTAAGAATGCGCGCTTCATGCTTTCCCATGAAGTAACGGTTCCAGGTGCTAGTTCGTAGAGCCAATCCTTAGCCTTTTCCAAAAGAGAGAATGGAAAGGCTTTCATCTTCAATATACTTCCGTCAACATTGACAGGGGTCATGCTTGAACAAACCACTTCAAATTCCTTCAAGTGCTTGTTCGGATCTTCCATGGACAACCCGTGGAATTTGGGGATGTGGTGCAACAAGCTAGACTTCAATTCGAATTCGTCAGTCTTGCCCTCGGCTGCCCTAGGATACTGAATGCATAAAGGGGTCGCATTGTCCAATCCCGAGGCTGAAAGTTCTTTGATTGTTCGGTTATCTGCAGCCATGTCGTGCTCCTCTTCCAAATCCTCTTCAATTTCAACTTCAGATTCGGAATTAGAACTTGAACTAAGTGGATCAGGTTCTGGGTGCTTCCTCTTCCTTCTCAAATCTCGCTCAAAATCGTCGTTAAACTCCAAGATATGTGCGTGAACGGGTTGAGAACTTCGAGTCATACACTAGTACCTAAAACAAAGAAAACAAAACAAATCAGAAAACTAAGCAAAACAGAAACAAAAACAAGTTAAAATACACGGCAGAAACTAGGGAGATTAGCAAGTTTGCTAATCCCCGGCAACGGCGCCAAAATTTGATGTGAGAATTACTTGACACACAAATTAAACCCTATTGATGACAATTGTAGTAAAGATGCAAGTAGGGATCGTTCTAAACCGGGGATTAACTAGGGATGCTAATCAACACAAATAAGACTCAAAAACGTAAAAACAAAGTTTAAAACACTAAACTAGACTCAAAGAATGCAAGACTAAATTCTAAAACACTAAAACAACTCAAAAGACTCTAAACAGCACAAAAACACTCAAAACTGCCTAAAAACACAAACTGGGCAGTTTTGAACTCTAACACTACTTTGGACGAAAATAGACTTTAACTTGACTCAAGACACTTAAAAACACAAATTAAAACAGATTTTAACTAATATGACTCAACAAGTAAAGGGGGGTTTGTTTTTGAACGAATTTGAAAACAAAACAAGAAACTTAAAGTACTTAATGAAATCTGCACGAAATTGGGGACTTAGATGGGTGAATGGCTAGTTAGAGGGATCCTTATCCACACATAAACATATGCATACAACTTGATTCCCAGTTACTCTTTCGATAAACCATGAATGACAATGTTCCGAATTAATTGTATTGAACTAATTAATTCCCAGATTTCCCTAAGTTCATTGAATTGAATGGATAACGCATCACAACCAAATTATTCTTATCAAGTTCCCTAACTATGGAATACGCATGATAGAGATACATATCAAAGATCATTAAGTTCCATGGAAATCATAAACATTGACAAGGCATTCATAACTATGGAAGACGCATGTTACTCCTGCCTAGGGTTTACTTAACACAATTGTGACTAGCAACCTTTACTACTTGTGAATATAAGTTCATAACGATTAGGTGAAATTCCCTTATATCCTAGCATCAAATTTATGCATGCAAATCAAGTGTCGACCCCCAACCCACATACATAAACAAGTTCTTAATAAGCACAGAAAAGTAAACCACATTCATACTTTATGAAATCGTAACTGGAGTGAATCAAATCATAAGAAACATATATTCATGGCTTCAAATTCCCCCTCTAACTAATAGGGTTTTAGTTCCTCATGACAGCAATTAAACAAAGAAAACTAAATTGAAACATTGAAACCAAGGATAGACAACACCTAAGAACGCTCCAGCAATAGTCACGACTTAGAGTGGCACCTTCTCCTTCCTTCCTTGAATAGCTGCGGCACAAGAGGGGTTTTCTGGGTTTATGTGGATGATATGGCACGGCAGGGGGTGGTGGATGATTTCTGGCGTGAATGGTTGTGTATGTAGGGTGGTGTAGAATTCGTATGGATGGGTGGTGTGCACGGCAAAGGGTGTTTTAATATATATAGGCACCAAAAACCCTAAGTGAATCAGATTGGGACTTCTAGAAAACCAAATCCATCCAGAAATAGGCTCAAAACAATCAGATTTCCAATGGGAAAAGGCCTAAGGTGCGGCACAATAGGATAAGGTGGGATAAGGCTTCTAGAAAGCCTTGCAAGGCAAGGAAACCAAGTTTTCTGGAAAGCTAGGTGCGGCAAGGCTTAGAGTTTCTAGAAACTCAATTTAAATGTCCCCCAATCAGAAAATAAACCCTCATTGTACCAGGAATTGAATTAGAAAAGGATTAGGATAGGATAAGGTTTGTTAAGATAAGATAAGGATTGGATAAGATAAGATAAGATAAGGTTGTTTTGGATAATGTTTTGGATAATCCTCCTTCTTTTGAGCTGATTCCTTATCTTCAATGACTTGAATTTATTTCTCCAACCTTGAAACATATTCCCAACTCCATTTAAACTCCAAATTCGTCCATCTTCATGCCCATTGCTTGTGCTATCCATTCCAAGCCCAGATTTGCTCTAAAATGCTCCAAAATGCATCTTTTTGCCAACTTTGCTTCTTGGACCTAAAAACACACGAAAATGAGTTTAAACACTATACTAAGCAACAAATAGCTAAGCAAATGCAAGGAAACACACTAACTAAGTAGCATAAATATGCTCCTATCAAATTCCCCCACACTTAGCTTTTGCTAGTCCTCAAGCAAAACAAAACAAACAAAACATAACCTAAACCTTCCAACGTTCACCTCAGGGATCTTCAATGATACATAACATGCCAAAGATCATTACTCCCACAGATTTTAGTTATCCCTACCCTTGAGCACATACTTAATCAAAGTTACCACACATTAGCTCGCATTTAATCAATTAAAACAACATTTTGAATGTAGTAACATGCCTTAGAGAATCCCTCAATTCCTTACTAGATATGCACTCAATCACACAGATTTTCTGACTACACTCCCTACACTAGTTATATGTGAGAAGATTGATGTAAATATGAAAACTAATACTCACATATGTGTTTATGACAAAGAAAGCAATTTCTGGAATGCATGTATAGATATGATCTCATGAATGGAATGCTACTACTTAGATGCGAGAACCAGGGACACCATATGCTCATACCAATCCCAAACTCCACATATTGAAACACACAACACTCAAGATTGAAGTATAGGGTTATAACGGGGCTAAGGGGTATTGGCTAACAAAGAAAGGTAAGGAAAACAAACGTTCTTAAAGCAATAGCAAGCAAAGCAATGAATATGACACTTAGAACTCCCTTTCTTGAATGCAGCCGCACACTTTGAACACAAAGGGGAAGATTACACATATTTTAGGGCCGAATTCAACTTTTTGGACCCCTTCTTCAACAATCAACACTTGTGAGCTTCACTCTCACTTATTTTGAAAACTTTTCATACTTTTTCACAACTTTTCTTCTTCTTCTACCCGTGCCCTTGTTTGATACTTTGTTGGCACACAATCAGACACATAAATCCCTTCCCCCACACTTGTTCTGCCGCCCAAATAACGAACAAAGGGAATTCATTCTTAGGTCATGCTTAGCTACGCCTTAAGAACAAGGGTAAGGATGGTCCTAATCTAGGCTAGGTAAGGATAATGTGGGTAAACAAAGAACATAGGCTAAACAAGGCTCAAAAGGGTTAAACCTACAATACATATGCAAAGGGTTAGGCTTTTTGGCTCTGGTTTTAAACTAAACAACTTCATCTTGATTATGTGTTATGCTAATCAATTTCATGCTTTGAATAAAACGGGTATGAGTTCTAGTATTTGGAACTAAATGATGAAACGCCTTCTAAGTAGCAACCAAGCAAAGAATAATGAGATCATGCAACGACTTTAGAAAACAAAGAATGCACAGATTTTTAACTCTCCAAAGAACGTTAAAGGCTCAAGTCTCTCAGGGTTGTAGCGTTAGTTTGAGTTACTTCCTTCAAGCATGTTACAAAAACTGATTTTATCCTTTTTTGTGATTACATGTGAATTCATGAATGTCAACTATAACCAAGCATAAACCAAAGAGTATATCAAACGTCAATCCAAGTTTGTAACTTTCTTTAACAGTTATGCAATTAAAAACCAAATCCTCATCATTGTGTTGGAAGGTACCCTAAGACACAAACAAACACACAAAAACAACTCTTTTTGGGTTTTTCAAAACAATTTTTCAAATTTTTATGGTATTTTCGGAGTTTCTTTTCAAAACACACTAAAACACACCAAAACAGCTTAAAAACACTTAAAAACACTGAAAACAACATTCAAAGTGATAGGTGATAAAAACCCACGAATTTCATGCAAAAACACTTTGTTACCCCCCCACACTTAAACCAAACATTGTCCTCAATGTTTCAAACATAAACTCACAGAAAGCAAACAAATAACACAACTAACACACATAACAGATGGCAAAGGAAAAGCAATAAAGAGTAGGGTTTAGAAACGCAAATCTGGTTTTGGAGCCGGAGAGTTCCTAGGTCGTCTTTATGTGCATGGGTTGCCTCCCAAGAAGCGCTTGCTTTAACGTCTTCCAGCCGGACGAACCTTCCCTCTAGTCTTCAATGAGGCCTACGGCATTAAGGGATATATCCTCCGTAATGTGCTCTTCAAAGTGCTCATAGTATGGCTTCAATCGATGTCCATTCACTTTGAATTCTTGTTGCGTTTTTAAACTTTGAATTTGGACTGCACCATGAGGAAAAACATTAGTAACCACAAAAGGACCAATCCACTTAGAACGCAACTTACCTGGAAATAGACGAAGGCGAGAATTGAAAAGTAACACTTTCTGCCCTATAGAGAACAGCTTGCTACGAATCATCTTGTCATGGAATGCCTTTGTTTTCTCCTTGTAGATCCGTGCATTCTCATAAGCTTCATTCCTAATTTCTTCTAGCTCATTCAATTGAAGCTTTCTATGAAGACCTGCGGCATCAATGTCCATGTTGAATGTTTTGACAGCCCAATGTGCACGATGTTCTAACTCGACGGGAAGATGACATGGTTTCCCATAGACTAGCCGAAATGGGGACATTCCAATTGGGGTTTTATAGGCAGTGCGATATGCCCACAATGCATCATTCAAACGCAAGCTCCAATCCTTCCGAGTTGGCCCTACAGTTTTCTCCAAAATCTGCTTGATTTCTCTATTTGAAACCTCGGCTTGCCCACTGGTTTGAGGGTGATAAGGTGTTGAAACCTTATGCGTGACATTATACTTCTTGAGCAGCGCCTCAATGGTTCGATTGCAAAAATGGGAACCCCCATCACTGATTAGGACTCTTGGCATTCCAAATCTAGCAAATATGTTAGTTCTAACAAAATCTGCAACCACTTTAGAATCATTAGTGCGGGTGGCTTTTGCTTCCACCCATTTCGACACATAATCCACAGCAAGCAAAATATAAAGGAAACCATGTGAGGAAGGGAAAGGACCCATGAAATCAATACCCCAAACATCAAAGATTTCAACACTAAATATGGGGTGTTGCGGCATTTGTTGTTTAGGACCTATATTGCCCGTTCTTTGACATCTATCACAAGTCATACAAAAAGTTCTAGCATCTCTAAAGATAGTAGGCCAATAAAATCCACATTCTAAAACTTTATGTGCTGTTCTTTGCGTACCAAAGTGACCTCCACATGCATAGGTGTGACAAAAAGTTAAAATTGAATTAAACTCAGAATCATGCACACACCTACGTAGAACTTGATCAGGGCAATATTTCCACAAGTATGGGTCATCCCAAACATAAGAACGTGCATCCTTTTTAAGTTTATCACTTTGGTGCTTGTTTAGCTCTCTTGGAATATGTTTAGACACCAAATAATTTACTACATCAGCATACCATGGCTCACTTACCTTGATGGACAGCAGCTGCTCATCTGGGAATGTCTCTTGGATAAGCACGGCATCCTCCTCCTGCACCATACGGCTCAAGTGATCAGCCACCACGTTTTCACTCCCCTTCTTGTCCCGGATTTCAATATCGAACTCTTGGAGAAGAAGCATCCAGCGAATGAGTCTTGGTTTGGCCTCTTTCTTGGTGAACAAATACTTCAGAGCTGCATGGTCAGTGTAAATAATAACTTTAGTACCAAGTAGATAAGAACGAAACTTATCTAAAGCAAACACAACAGCAAGAAGTTCTTTTTCAGTGGTAGAGTAATTCAATTGTGCATCATTCAAGGTCCGAGATGCATAATAGATGACATGGGGCTTCTTGTCCTTCCTTTGTCCCAAAACAGCTCCTAAAGCATAATCCGAAGCATCACACATAAGCTCAAAAGGAAGGCTCCAATCTGGTGGGACTATGATGGGGGCCGAAGTTAGCATCTCTTTGAGGTGTTTGAATGCCTTCTCACATTCCTCGTTGAAGTCAAAAGCCACATCTTTCTGGAGGAGACGGCAAAGAGGGTTTGAAATCTTTGAAAAGTCCTTGATAAATCGCCTATAGAATCCTGCATGTCCAAGAAAAGAACGAACCTCTCTAACCGAAGTAGGAGAGGGTAAGTAGCGTACAAGATCTATTTTTGATTTATCAACCTCAATTCCCCTTTCTGAAATGATATGACCTAAAACTATGCCTTGTTTTACCATAAAGTGACATTTTTCCCAATTCAAAACAAGGTTAGTTTCGATGCAACGTTTTAGAATCAAAGTGAGATTATCTAAGCACCCATCAAACGAATCCCCAAAAACACTAAAATCATCCATGAATACCTCAATAATTTTCTCCACAAAATCTGAAAAGATACTTACCATGCATCTTTGAAAGGTGGCAGGTGCATTGCATAAACCGAATGGCATGCGACGATAGGTAAAGGTACCAAAGGGGCACGTGAAAGTGGTCTTTTCTTGGTCATCCGGAGCTATAACAATCTGATTATATCCAGAGTACCCATCAAGAAAACAATAAAAAGAATGACCGGCTAACCTTTCAAGCATTTGATCAATGAACGGCAAAGGGAAGTGGTCCTTCCTCGTGGTGGCGTTTAGCTTCCTATAGTCAATGCACACTCTCCAACCTGTTTGGATACGTGTGGGCACAAGTTCATTCTCGGCATTCTTCACCACAGTGACTCCGGATTTCTTTGGAACACATTGCACTGGTGAAACCCAACGGCTATCTGAGATTGGATAAATTACTCCACAATCAAGAAGCTTTATAATCTCCTTCTTCACAACTTCCATCATTGGAGGGTTGAGTCGGCGTTGAGCCTCTCGAGTTGGTTTAGCCCCCTCCTCTAGAAGTATGCGATGCATGCATGTTGTAGGGCTAATCCCCCTAATATCGGCCAATGTCCATCCAATGGCTGTTTTGTGCTCTTTCAACACCTGAATTAACTTTCCTTCCTCTGTTGCTGTGAGTGTGGAGGATACAATGACGGGCAATGTCTCGTTATCTCCCAAAAAGACGTACTTCAAATGATCCGGCAATGGTTTAAGCTCAAGTACGGGTGCCTGAATCACTGAGGGTAACAACTTGTTAGTAGAAATTGGAATTGAAATTGGTTTTGAAGGCTTACCATGGTGCTGAGGTAGTGACTCTAGGGCAGCCACCATCTCGGCCTCTTCTTCACTTATAGGCACGGCAATATTGGGTTTTTGCCCAATTCCTTGTGCAATTGTTGATTCAAGGGGATCCCTATCCAAGGAATCAAGGTAATCCTGCGCCAATTCATCGAATATATCAATAGCAAAACAAGAATGATTTTCTTTAGGAAATTTAATAGTTTCAGCAAGATTGAAATCAATAACTTCCCCATCAAATTCCATTGTCAACGTCCCTTTGAACACATCGATCTTGGTGCGGGCTGTTTTCATGAAAGGTCTCCCAAGGAGGATCGGCAATGGGGTAGAATGGGGTGTATCCTCCATGTCAAGCACATAAAAATCCGCTGGAAAAATCAGATTTCCAACCTGCACCAAAACATCTTCCAAAACTCCTTTTGGATATGCATTAGAACGATCGGCTAATTGGATAATAACACCATCGTTTTTAAGCTCACCTAAATTCATAGATGCATAAACAGAATATGGCATGACATTTATAGATGCACCTAAGTCTAACATAGCATGTTCAAACTTAGTACTACCAATAACGCAAGGAATTGTAAAACTACCCGGATCTTTGCATTTAGGGGGTAATTTCCTTTGTAGAACAGCAGAGACATTCTCACTTACTTGAACCACTTCTTTGTGAGAAATCCTTCTCCTTGCTGTACAAAGCTCTTTCAAAAACTTAGCATACCTTGGGACCTGCTTTATTGCATCAAGGAGTGGGATATTGACTTGAACTTTCCGGAATGTCTCTAGAATGTCCTTTTCAGCATCCTCTTTCTTTGATTGCCGCAACCTGCCAGGAAAGGGCACAATTAGTGGAGTAGAGCTAGAAGAATTCATATTGGAACTTACCTTGATGGTTGGGGATGGCTGCGGCAAAGATGTCTCTTTCCTTGCCGTGGGTTTGGGTGATTCATCCTCCTCCAATTGCAGCTTTGTGTCCTCTTCTTGACTTGATCTAGATGGTTGTGAATCAGTTCCAACCTGCTTACCACTTCTCAACGTGATTGCATTGGCGGTTTCAAATCCTCCTTTCGGATTAACGACGGTTGAACTAGGCAATCTGCCTTGTTCTCTGAATTGGCCCATGAATTCAGCCATTTGCCCCATTTGTTTCTTCAATTCATCCACCTCTTTAACTTGATTTTTTATGCTCTGCATGTCCTGCGTCAAAGAGGTTAGTGCTTGAAGAATTTTATCATTATTTAACGACGAACCTGAATTGGTTTGGGCCGAAATTGGGTGAGGTTGTGGGGCTGCATACGGCTTTGGAAACATCCCAGGGGGCTGTCTAAATCCACTTTGTGGCTGTGCTTGCTGAGAATCCCTCCACTTGAAGTTTGGATGATCTCTCCATCCCGGATTGTATGTGTTTGAGTATGGGTCGTGTCTTTGTTGGGTTTGGCCTTGGAAACCTACGGCTTGGGCAGTTTCCCACCCCCCATTCTCAATCAATTGAGGGCATTGATCGTTGGGATGTCCCTGCATAGAACACACTCCACATATGGCCGGCCCTTGTGCTTTGTTTCCATCCACAACCTGTGACAAAAGAAGAGTGAGATTAGCCATTTGAGATTGTAATTCTGAAATTGCATTTACCTCATTCACTTGTTGTTGCCGTGGCCCTTCTCTCTGTCCAACTCCTTCGTATTGTTGCGCATTCAAGGCTCGATTTGCAATTAGAGTCTTGGCAGCCACGGGTGTTTTGTCTACCAAAGCTCCTCCCGCTGAAGCATCAAGCATTTGTCTTTCAATGGGGAGAAGTCCTTCATAGAAATATTGGAGGAGAAGCTCTTCCTTCATTTGGTGTTGTGGACAAGAAGCAACAAGCGCCTTGAAACGCTCATAATAGGCTGGAAACGATTCCCTTTGGTTTTGTTGAATGCCACTTATCTTTTTCCTCAAGAGAATGACTCTTGAAGTTGGGAAAAATTTCTCTAAGAATGCGCGCTTCATGCTTTCCCATGAAGTAACGGTTCCAGGTGCTAGTTCGTAGAGCCAATCCTTAGCCTTTTCCAAAAGAGAGAATGGAAAGGCTTTCATCTTCAATATACTTCCGTCAACATTGACAGGGGTCATGCTTGAACAAACCACTTCAAATTCCTTCAAGTGCTTGTTCGGATCTTCCATGGACAACCCGTGGAATTTGGGGATGTGGTGCAACAAGCTAGACTTCAATTCGAATTCGTCAGTCTTGCCCTCGGCTGCCCTAGGATACTGAATGCATAAAGGGGTCGCATTGTCCAATCCCGAGGCTGAAAGTTCTTTGATTGTTCGGTTATCTGCAGCCATGTCGTGCTCCTCTTCCAAATCCTCTTCAATTTCAACTTCAGATTCGGAATTAGAACTTGAACTAAGTGGATCAGGTTCTGGGTGCTTCCTCTTCCTTCTCAAATCTCGCTCAAAATCGTCGTTAAACTCCAAGATATGTGCGTGAACGGGTTGAGAACTTCGAGTCATACACTAGTACCTAAAACAAAGAAAACAAAACAAATCAGAAAACTAAGCAAAACAGAAACAAAAACAAGTTAAAATACACGGCAGAAACTAGGGAGATTAGCAAGTTTGCTAATCCCCGGCAACGGCGCCAAAATTTGATGTGAGAATTACTTGACACACAAATTAAACCCTATTGATGACAATTGTAGTAAAGATGCAAGTAGGGATCGTTCTAAACCGGGGATTAACTAGGGATGCTAATCAACACAAATAAGACTCAAAAACGTAAAAACAAAGTTTAAAACACTAAACTAGACTCAAAGAATGCAAGACTAAATTCTAAAACACTAAAACAACTCAAAAGACTCTAAACAGCACAAAAACACTCAAAACTGCCTAAAAACACAAACTGGGCAGTTTTGAACTCTAACACTACTTTGGACGAAAATAGACTTTAACTTGACTCAAGACACTTAAAAACACAAATTAAAACAGATTTTAACTAATATGACTCAACAAGTAAAGGGGGGTTTGTTTTTGAACGAATTTGAAAACAAAACAAGAAACTTAAAGTACTTAATGAAATCTGCACGAAATTGGGGACTTAGATGGGTGAATGGCTAGTTAGAGGGATCCTTATCCACACATAAACATATGCATACAACTTGATTCCCAGTTACTCTTTCGATAAACCATGAATGACAATGTTCCGAATTAATTGTATTGAACTAATTAATTCCCAGATTTCCCTAAGTTCATTGAATTGAATGGATAACGCATCACAACCAAATTATTCTTATCAAGTTCCCTAACTATGGAATACGCATGATAGAGATACATATCAAAGATCATTAAGTTCCATGGAAATCATAAACATTGACAAGGCATTCATAACTATGGAAGACGCATGTTACTCCTGCCTAGGGTTTACTTAACACAATTGTGACTAGCAACCTTTACTACTTGTGAATATAAGTTCATAACGATTAGGTGAAATTCCCTTATATCCTAGCATCAAATTTATGCATGCAAATCAAGTGTCGACCCCCAACCCACATACATAAACAAGTTCTTAATAAGCACAGAAAAGTAAACCACATTCATACTTTATGAAATCGTAACTGGAGTGAATCAAATCATAAGAAACATATATTCATGGCTTCAAATTCCCCCTCTAACTAATAGGGTTTTAGTTCCTCATGACAGCAATTAAACAAAGAAAACTAAATTGAAACATTGAAACCAAGGATAGACAACACCTAAGAACGCTCCAGCAATAGTCACGACTTAGAGTGGCACCTTCTCCTTCCTTCCTTGAATAGCTGCGGCACAAGAGGGGTTTTCTGGGTTTATGTGGATGATATGGCACGGCAGGGGGTGGTGGATGATTTCTGGCGTGAATGGTTGTGTATGTAGGGTGGTGTAGAATTCGTATGGATGGGTGGTGTGCACGGCAAAGGGTGTTTTAATATATATAGGCACCAAAAACCCTAAGTGAATCAGATTGGGACTTCTAGAAAACCAAATCCATCCAGAAATAGGCTCAAAACAATCAGATTTCCAATGGGAAAGGGCCTAAGGTGCGGCACAATAGGATAAGGTGGGATAAGGCTTCTAGAAAGCCTTGCAAGGCAAGGAAACCAAGTTTTCTGGAAAGCTAGGTGCGGCAAGGCTTAGAGTTTCTAGAAACTCAATTTAAATGTCCCCCAATCAGAAAATAAACCCTCATTGTACCAGGAATTGAATTAGAAAAGGATTAGGATAGGATAAGGTTTGTTAAGATAAGATAAGGATTGGATAAGATAAGATAAGATAAGGTTGTTTTGGATAATGTTTTGGATAATCCTCCTTCTTTTGAGCTGATTCCTTATCTTCAATGACTTGAATTTATTTCTCCAACCTTGAAACATATTCCCAACTCCATTTAAACTCCAAATTCGTCCATCTTCATGCCCATTGCTTGTGCTATCCATTCCAAGCCCAGATTTGCTCTAAAATGCTCCAAAATGCATCTTTTTGCCAACTTTGCTTCTTGGACCTAAAAACACACGAAAATGAGTTTAAACACTATACTAAGCAACAAATAGCTAAGCAAATGCAAGGAAACACACTAACTAAGTAGCATAAATATGCTCCTATCACTTCTTCAAGTCTTCAATTTCGTTCATTCCTTTTGCTCCAAACATGTGATATCCATTCCAAGCCCAATTTTGCTCCAAAATGCTCCAAAATGCACTTTCTTGCATACTTTGCCCTTAGAACCTGAAAACACACGAAAATGGCTTAAAAGACTAAAATAACTAAGAAATAACAACATAAATGCACAAGAACAAGCTAACTAAGTCGCATAAATATGCTCCTATCATAGCCTCTATCTAAAAACGAGTTTAGCCTCTCATGATTACAGCAAGACAAAGGAAAATTAAATTAATCAACGAAAACATAAGGTAGAAAACACCTAAGAACGCCCAGCACTCCAGATTGAGTGCAACACGCTCCAAAGCTGCTCCTCCTCTCCTTCCTCCTTGCAAGGCTGCGGCACAAGTGGTTTTAGGGTTTGTGAATGGTGTTTGGAATGGCTGAGATGTGTAAAGGTGTGTAGAATTCGTATGGATGGGTGGTGGTGGTGCGGCAAGGCTTGGAAATATGTATATATAGCACGGCAAACCCTAGGGAAATCAGTTTAGGACTTGGACTTAGCAGAAAAATAGGATTAGGCCCTAGGGTGCGGCACAATGTGTGAATCCATTAGGAAAAAGGATTATGGCCCAATTAATTTCTGAAAAGGATTTGTAGAACCCAAATCCACAAGGAAATAGGCTAACAAATCGGAATCCAAGAGGGAAAGGATAGGGATGCACGGCTGAGAGGGATAAGGCAGGGAATGCCTTGCAAGGCAAGGAAAAAGGATTCTAGAAGGGAAGGAGGCGCCAGATTTATAGGACAAGGGATAAGACTTCTAGAAATCAGGTTTTAAGTCTCCTAAACTGAAATTAAATCTCTTTTGTAGCTGAAAACAAGGTAGGATAAGATTAGGATAAGATAAGATAAGATAAGGTAGTTTGGATAATGTTTTGGATAATTCCCCTTCCTTATAGCTGATTCCTTATCTTCTTCATCTTTGACTTCTTTCTTCCCTCTTTTTAGCTGATTTCAAGGCCTTGTATCTTCAAATTCGTCCATCAACTTGCCTCCATGCTTGCACTACCCAATCTTGGCCCAAAAATGCTCTAGAATGCTCCAAATTGCTTCTTTTTGCACTCTTGACACTTAGAACCTACAAACACACGAAAATAGCTTAAAATACAAATTTAACTAAGAACTAACAACGTAAATGCATGAAAACAAGCTAACTAAGTCGCATAAATATGCTCCTATCAAATACTCCTTTTGGATAAGCGTTAGAACGATCAGCCAATTGTATGATCACACCATCCTTTTTCAATTCACCCAAATTCATAGATGCATAAATAGAATAAGGCATGACATTTATAGATGCACCAAAGTCAAGCATTGCATGTTCAAACCGATTAGTGCCAATTACACAAGGAATCGTAAAACTACCGGGGTCTTTGCATTTAGGGGGCAGTTTACGTTGCAATACGGCTGAAACATTTTCACTTACCTTCACAACCTCCTTGTTCGAAACTCTCTTTCTAGTTGTGCAAAGTTCTTTAAAAAATTTGGCATACCTTGGCACTTGCTTTATTGCATCCAAAAGTGGTATATTGACTTGAACTTTCCTAAATGTCTCAAGAATGTCCTTTTCAGCTTCCTCTTTCTTGGTTTGCATGAACCTGCTAGGAAAAGGAACATTCGAAGGAAAAACATTAGTAGGAATTGAATTTGACACGTTCTCACCCTTGTTGGACAGATTTGATGGTTTAGGAGCACTTAGGGCCTGTGGCAAAGGTGTATCCACCCTTGCCATGGGTTGGCTTCGTTCCTCCTCTTCAAATTGAAGTTTTTCATCTTCTTTGTGACCTGATGTTGATGGTTGTGTACCTGCCCCAACTTCTTTTCTGATAAGAGCATATTTATGCGACTTAGTTAGTGTGTTTTCTTGCATTTACTTAGTTATTTGTTGCTTATTATAGTGTCTTAAGTCATTTTCGTGTGTTTATAGGTCCAAGAAGCAAAGTAGGCAAAAAGATGCAATTTGGAGCATTTTAGAGCAGTTTTGGGCTTGGAATGGATATCACAAGATTGGAGCAAGATGGATGGACGAATTTGAAGTTCAAGAGAGGCTAGGAATGTGCAAAAGAGTTGAAGAAATAAATTCAAGTCAAAGAAGATAAGGAATCAGCTACAAAGGAGAATTATCCAAAACCTTATCCAACCTTATCTTATCTTATCCTATCCTAATCTTATCCTACCTTAATTCCAGCTACAAGGGGGACTCCTTTTCGTATTAGGATGCCTAAAACCTGTTTTTAGGAGGCCTTTTTGTTCTAGAAACATGCCACAACACTCCTTTCTAGATGGCCTTTTCCTTGTTGGTTTGGAGTCCTAAATCCTTTTCCTTGACAACCTAGGCCAAGTAATCCCTAGGCCTCTAAATACAAGTTTATGCTGCACCATTCAGACCACCACCCTCTACCATAACTCACCTACATCCATCCACCACACACTCATTGTGCCGCAGCCTTGCAAGGAAGGAAGGAATCTGGAGCGTTTTCTAGGTGTATTCTATCCTTTGTTTTCAATGTTTAATTTTATTTATATTTGTTTGATTGCGAACATGAGGAACTAATTTCTTTATAGTTAGAGGCGAATTCAAAGCCATGGACATATGTTTTATATGAATTGATTTCCTCCAGTTATGATTTCATGAATCGTGAATGTGGTTTACTTATCTGAGTTATTGAGAACTTGTTCTTGTGTGTTGATTAAGGAGGCCTACTTAGTTTGCATGCATGAATTTGATGCTAAAATATAAGGGAGTTTCACCTAATCGTTACAAACTTATATTTACAAGTAGTGGAGGTTGCTAGTCACGATCGAGTTAAGTAAATTCCTGGCAAGAGTGTCATGCTTTTCATAGTCACGAATGTCTTGTCAATGCTTATGATTTTCACAAAGCTTAATGATCTTTGTTTTGTGTCTCTATCATGCTTTTCATAGTTAGGGAGCTTAATAAAGAATGATTTGGGTTGTCGTATGCTTTTCATCCAATTCAATGAGTCTAGGGAAATCTGAGAATTAATTAGTTCTACACAATTAATTTGGGGCATTGTCATTCATGGTTTGTCGAAAGAATAACTGGAAATCGATTTACATGCATATGTTCATGTGTGGAGAAGGGCCCTCTAACTAGCCTTTCACCCTTTTTAATTCACAAAATTCGTTTATATAAAGTATTTTATGCAAAGTTTCTGTTTTAAGTTTTAAATTCGTCAAAAACAAACCCCCTTTCATTTCAACTTGTTTTCAGAGTCAAAATCTGTTTTCTTTTAGTTGTTTGAGTCTTTTAGGTTCTATTTTCGTCAAAATCACTTGTTAGGTCTAGATTTGAGTCTTTTTTATTGTTTCTTGCTGTTTTTAGTGTTTTAAGTTAGTTTTGAGTCAAAAGAGTCTAGTTTAGTGTTTTTGAGTCTTATTTGTGTTGATTAGCGAACCTAGTTAATCCCCGGTCTAGAACGATCCCTACTTGCATCTCTACTACAATTGTCATCAATGGGGTTTAATTTGTGTGTCATATAAATTTCACATCAAATTTTGGCGCCGTTGCCAGGGATTAGCAAATTTGCTAATCCCCCGTATCTGTTTGTGTTTTTGTCTTTACATTTTAGTTTTTGATTTTGTTTTGTTTCGTTTTCTTTGTTTCAGGTACTAGACATGGCAATTGCCAACATTCAAGCTCAATTGGCGAATCTTACTTCTCAATTGTCCTAGATTGCCAAAAGAACCACAATGCACACTGCCCCTACATTTGGGGTGCCCTATGGGCAAGGATGTCAAACACATCAACGTCCTTAATTCACTGCGAACGGAGGTGCTTGGGGTTATCAAAGCCATAACCAATGGTGTGAAAATTACTTGACACACAAATTAAACCCTATTGATGACAATTGTAGTAAAGATGCAAGTAGGGATCGTTCTAAACCGGGGATTAACTAGGGATGCTAATCAACACAAATAAGACTCAAAAACACTAAACTAGACTCTAATGACTCAAAACTAATTTAAAACACTAAAAACAGCAAGAAACAATAACAAAGACTCAAATCTAGACCTAACAAGTGATTTTGACGAAAATAGAACTTAAAAGACTCAAACAACTAAGAGAAAACAGGTTTTGACTCTAAAAACAAGTTTAAATGAAAGGGAGATTGTTTTTGACGAATTTAAAACTAAAACAGAAACTTTGCATAAAACACTTTATAAAAAACGAATTTTGTGAATTGAAAAGGGTGAATGGCTAGTTAGAGGGATCCTTATCCACACATAAACATATGCATACAACTTGATTCCCAGTTACTCTTTCGATAAACTATGAATGACAATGTTCCGAATTAATTGTATTGAACTAATTAATTCCCAGATTTCCCTAAGTTCATTGAATTGAATGGATAACGCATCACAACCAAATTATTCTTATCAAGTTCCCTAACTATGGAATACGCATGATAGAGATACATATCAAAGATCATTAAGTTCCATGGAAATCATAAACATTGACAAGGCATTCATAACTATGGAAGACGCATGTTACTCCTGCCTAGGGTTTACTTAACATGATTGTGACTAGCAACCTTTACTACTTGTGAATATAAGTTCATAACGATTAGGTGAAATTCCCTTATATCCTAGCATCAAATTCATGCATGCAAATCAAGTGTCGACCCCCAACCCACATACATAAACAAGTTCTTAATAAGCACAGAAAAGTAAACCACATTCATAATTTATGAAATCGAAACTGGAGTGAATCAAATCATAAGAAACATATATTCATGGCTTCAAATTCCCCCTCTAACTAATAGGGGTTTAGTTCCTCATGACAGCAATTAAACAAAGAAAACTAAATTGAAACATTAAAAACAAAGATAGACAACACCTAAGAACGCTCCAGCAATAGTCACGACTTAGAGTGGCACCTTCTCCTTCCTTCCTTGAATAGCTGCGGCACAAGAGGGGTTTTCTGGGTTTGTGTGGATGATATGGCACGGCAGGGGGTAGGGGATGATTTCTGGCGTGATTGGTTGTGTATGGAGGGTCGTGTGCACGGCAAAGGATTGATTTGTATATATATAGGCACCAAAACCCTAAGTGAATCAGATTGGGACTTCTAGAAAACCAAATCCATCCAGAAATAGGCTCAAAACAAATCAGATTTCCAATGGGAAAGGGCCTAAGGTGCGGCAGATTTGGATAAGGTGGGATAAGGCTTCTAGAAAGCCTTGCAAGGCAAGGAAACCAAGTTTTCTGAAAAGCTAGGTGCGGCAAGGCTAAGAGTTTCTAGAAACTTAATTTAAATGTCCCCCAATCAGAAAATAAACCCTCATTGTACCAGGAATTGAATTAGAAAAGGATTAGGATAGGATAAGGTTTGTTAAGATAAGATAAGGATTGGATAAGATAAGATAAGATAAGGTTGTTTTGGATAATGTTTTGGATAATCCTCCTTCTTTTGAGCTGATTCCTTATCTTCAATGATTTGAATTTATTTCTCCAACCTTGAAACATATTCCCAACTCCATTTAAACTCCAAATTCGTCCATCTTCATGCCCATTGCTTGTGCTATCCATTCCAAGCCCAGATTTGCTCTAAAATGCTCCAAAATGCATCTTTTTGCCAACTTTGCTTCTTAGACCTAAAAACACACGAAAATGACTTTAAACACTATACTTAACAACAAATAGCTAAGCAAATGCAAGGAAACACACTAACTAAGTAGCATAAATATGCTCCTATCAAATTCCCCCACACTTAGCTTTTGCGAGTCCTCAAGCAAAACAAAACAAACAAAACGTAACCTAAACCTTCCAACGTTCACCTCAGGGATCTTCAATGATACATAACATGCCAAAGATCATTACTCCCACAGATTTTAGTTATCCCTACCCTTGAGCACATACTTAATCAAAGTTATCACACATTAGCTCGCATTTAATCAATTAAAACAACATTTTAAACGTAGTAACATGCCTTAGAGAATCCCTCAATTCCTTACTAGATATGCACTCAATCACACAGATTTTCTGACTACACTCCCTACACTAGTTATATGTGAGAAGATTGATGTAAATATGAAAACTAATACTCACATATGTGTTTATGACAAAGAAAGCAATTTCTGGAATGCATGTATAGATATGATCTCATGAATAGAATGCTACTACTTAGACGTGAGAACCAGGGATACCATATGCTCATACCAATCCCAAACTCCACATATTGAAACACATAACACTCAAGATTGAAGTATAGGGTTATAACGGGGCTAAGGGTATTGGCTAACAAAGAAAGGTAAGGAAAACAAACGTTCTTAAAGCAATAGCAAGCAAAGCAATGAATATGACACTTAGAACTCCCTTTCTTGAATGCAGCCGTACACTTTGAACACAAAGGGACAGAAAACACATATTTTTAGGGCCGAATTCAACTTTTTGGACCCCTTCTTCAACAATCAACACTTGTGAGCTTCAATCTCACTTATTTTGAACACTTTTCATACTTTTTCACAACTTTTCTTTTTTTTCTTTTCTTTTTAACACGAATTTTTCTTCTTTTTTTTTTTCTTTCTCTTCTTTTTTTTTTCTTCACCCGTGCCCTCTTTGATACTTTGTTGGCACACAATCAGACACATAAATCCCTTCCCCCGCACTTGTTTTGCCGCCCAAATAACGAACAAAGGGAATTCATTCTCAGGTCATGCTCACTATGCCTTAAGAACAAGGGTAAGGATGGTCCTAATCTAGGCTAGGTAAGGATATTGTGGGTAAACAAAGAACATAGGCTAAACAAGGCTCAAAAGGGTTAAACCTACAATACATATGCAAAGGGTTAGGCTTTTTGGCTCTGGTTTTAAACTAAACAACTTCATCTTGATTATGTGTTATGCTAATCAATTTCATGCTTTGAATGAAACGGGTATGAGTTCTAGTATTTGGAACTAAATGATGAAACGCCTTCTAAGTAGCAACCAAGCAAAGAATAATGAGATCATGCAACGACTTTAGAAAGCAAAGAATGCACAGATTTTTAACTCTCCAAAGAACGTTTAAGGCTCAAGTCTCTCAGGGTTGTAGCGTTAGTTTGAGTTACTTCCTTCAAGCATGTTACAAAAACTGATTTTTTCTCTTTGTGATTACATGTGAATTCATGAATGTCAACTACAACCAAGCATAAACCAAAGAGCAATTCAAACTTTCATCCATGTTTATAACTCTCTTTAACAGTTATGCAATTAAAAACCAAATCCTCATCATTGTGTTGGAAGGTACCCTAAGACACAAACAAACACACGAAAACAACTCTTTTTGGGTTTTCAAAATAATTTTTCAAATTTTTATGGTATTTTCGGATTTTCTTGTCAAAACACACTTAAAAGACTGAAAAACAGCTTAAAAACACTTAAAAACACTGAAAACAACATTCAAAGTGATAGGTGATAAAAACCCACGAATTTCATGCAAAAACACTTTGTTACCCCCCCACACTTAAACCAAACATTGTCCTCAATGTTTCAAACATAAACTCACAGAAAGCAAACAGCAATCAACACAACTAGCTAACATAACAAGATGGCAAAGGAAAAGCAATAAAGAGTAGGGTTTAGAAACGCAAATCTAGTTTTGGAGCCAGAGAGTTCCTAGGTCGTCTTTATTTGCATGGGTTGCCTCCCAAGAAGCGCTTGCTTTAACGTCTTCCAGCCGGACGAACCTTCTCTCTATTCTTCAATGAGGCCTACGGCATTAAAGGATATGTCCTCCGTAATGTGCTCTTCAAAGTGCTCATAATATGGCTTCAATCGATGTCCATTCACTTTGAATTCTTGTTGCGTTTTTAAACTTTGAATTTGGACTGCACCATGAGGAAAAACATTAGTAACCACAAAAGGACCAATCCACTTAGAACGCAACTTACCTGGAAATAGACGAAGGCGAGAATTGAAAAGTAACACTTTCTGCCCTATAGAGAACAGCTTGCTACGAATCATCTTGTCATGAAATGCCTTTGTTTTCTCCTTGTAGATCCGTGCATTCTCATAAGCTTCATTCCTAATTTCTTCTAGCTCATTCAATTGAAGCTTTCTATGAAGACCTGCGGCATCAATGTCCATGTTGAATGTTTTGACAGCCCAATGTGCACGATGTTCTAACTCGACGGGAAGATGACATGGTTTCCCATAGACTAGCCGAAATGGGGACATTCCAATTGGGGTTTTATAGGCAGTGCGATATGCCCACAATGCATCATTCAAACGCAAGCTCCAATCCTTCCGAGTTGGCCCTACAGTTTTCTCCAAAATCTGCTTGATTTCTCTATTTGAAACCTCGGCTTGCCCACTGGTTTGAGGGTGATAAGGTGTTGAAACCTTATGCGTGACATTATACTTCTTGAGCAACGCCTCAATGGTTCGATTGCAAAAATGGGAACCCCCATCACTGATTAGGACTCTTGGCATTCCAAATCTAGCAAATATGTTAGTTCTAACAAAATCTGCAACCACTTTAGAATCATTAGTTCGGGTGGCTTTTGCTTCCACCCATTTCGACACATAATCCACAGCAAGCAAAATATAAAGGAAACCATGTGAGGAAGGAAAAGGACCCATGAAATCAATACCCCAAACATCAAAGATTTCAACACTAAATATGGGGTGTTGCGGCATTTGTTGTTTAGGACCTATATTGCCCGTTCTTTGACATCTATCACAAGTCATACAAAAAGTTCTAGCATCTCTAAAGATAGTAGGCCAATAAAATCCACATTCTAAAACTTTATGTGCTGTTCTTTGCGTACCAAAGTGACCTCCACATGCATAGGTGTGACAAAAAGTTAAAATTGAATTAAACTCAGAATCATGCACACACCTACGTAGAACTTGATCAGGGCAATATTTCCACAAGTATGGGTCATCCCAAACATAAGAACGTGCATCCTTTTTAAGTTTATCACTTTGGTGCTTGTTTAGCTCTCTTGGAATGTGTTTAGACACCAAATAATTTACTACATCCGCATACCATGGCTCACTTACCTTGATGGACAGCAGCTGCTCATCTGGGAATGTCTCTTGGATAGGCACGGCATCCTCCTCATGCACCATACGGCTCAAGTGATCAGCCACCACGTTTTCACTCCCCTTCTTGTCCCGGATTTCAATATCGAACTCTTGGAGAAGAAGCATCCAGCGAATGAGTCTTGGTTTGGCCTCTTTCTTGGTGAACAAATACTTCAAAGCTGCATGGTCAGTGTAAATAATAACTTTAGTACCAAGTAGATAAGAACGAAACTTATCTAAAGCAAACACAACAACAAGAAGTTCTTTTTCAGTGGTAGAGTAATTCAATTGTGCATCATTCAAGGTCCGAGATGCATAATAGATGACATGGGGCTTCTTGTCCTTCCTTTGTCCCAAAACAGCTCCTAATGCATAATCTGAAGCATCACACATAAGCTCAAAAGGAAGGCTCCAATCTGGTGGGACTATGATGGGGGCCGAAGTTAGCATCTCTTTGAGGTGTTTAAATGCCTTCTCACATTCCTCGTTGAAGTCAAAAGCCACATCTTTCTGGAGGAGACGGCAAAGAGGGTTTGAAATCTTTGAAAAGTCCTTGATGAATCGCCTATAGAATCCTGCATGTCCAAGAAAAGAACGAACCTCTCTAACCGAAGTAGGAGAGGGTAAGTAGCGTACAAGATCTATTTTTGATTTATCAACCTCAATTCCCCTTTCTGAAATGATATGACCTAAAACTATGCCTTGTTTTACCATAAAGTGACATTTTTCCCAATTCAAAACAAGGTTAGTTTCGATGCAACGTTTTAGAATCAAAGTGAGATTATCTAAGCACCAACCTTTACTACTTGTGAATATAAGTTCATAACGATTAGGTGAAATTCCCTTATATCCTAGCATCAAATTCATGCATGCAAATCAAGTGTCGACCCCCAACCCACATACATAAACAAGTTCTTAATAAGCACAGAAAAGTAAACCACATTCATAATTTATGAAATCGTAACTGGAGTGAATCAAATCATAAGAAACATATATTCATGGCTTCAAATTCCCCCTCTAACTAATAGGGGTTTAGTTCCTCATGACAGCAATTAAACAAAGAAAACTAAATTGAAACATTAAAAACAAAGATAGACAACACCTAAGAACGCTCCAGCAATAGTCACGACTTAGAGTGGCACCTTCTCCTTCCTTCCTTGAATAGCTGCGGCACAAGAGGGGTTTTCTGGGTTTGTGTGGATGATATGGCACGGCAGGGGGTAGGGGATGATTTCTGGCGTGATTGGTTGTGTATGGAGGGTCGTGTGCACGGCAAAGGATTGATTTGTATATATATAGGCACCAAAACCCTAAGTGAATCAGATTGGGACTTCTAGAAAACCAAATCCATCCAGAAATAGGCTCAAAACAATCAGATTTCCAATGGGAAAGGGCCTAAGGTGCGGCAGATTTGGATAAGGTGGGATAAGGCTTCTAGAAAGCCTTGCAAGGCAAGGAAACCAAGTTTTCTGAAAAGCTAGGTGCGGCAAGGCTAAGAGTTTCTAGAAACTTAATTTAAATGTCCCCCAATCAGAAAATAAACCCTCATTGTACCAGGAATTGAATTAGAAAAGGATTAGGATAGGATAAGGTTTGTTAAGATAAGATAAGGATTGGATAAGATAAGATAAGATAAGGTTGTTTTGGATAATGTTTTGGATAATCCTCCTTCTTTTGAGCTGATTCCTTATCTTCAATGATTTGAATTTATTTCTCCAACCTTGAAACATATTCCCAACTCCATTTAAACTCCAAATTCGTCCATCTTCATGCCCATTGCTTGTGCTATCCATTCCAAGCCCAGATTTGCTCTAAAATGCTCCAAAATGCATCTTTTTGCCAACTTTGCTTCTTGGACCTAAAAACACACGAAAATGACTTTAAACACTATACTTAACAACAAATAGCTAAGCAAATGCAAGGAAACACACTAACTAAGTAGCATAAATATGCTCCTATCAACCAATCAAGGGACAACATGTTTTCCAACGCTTACAATTCGGATTGGAGATATTATTCAGATTATATGTGGGAGGAACCTCAACAAATTCAACAAGGTGGATATTGGCAGCAAGAGGAGAAGTTCTATTCAAGATCTGCGCAACCACCACAACCTCATATACAATATGCCCAACCCAACTCAGGTTCGTCAATAGATTATGATCAAATTCTTGATGAATTAAATTCTTTGGCGCAGGGTTCACAAAATCAAGCTAAGGAGGTTCAACAAGGAGAATATTGGCAGCCATATGAGGATTTCTATACAACGCCTATGCAGCCACCGCAACCTCCCCCACAACAATTCCAATCGAATTCAGGTATGCCTATGAGTTATGATGAAATTCGTGACGTACTAACCTCTTTGAAGCATGGCTCACACCAAGAAGGATATTGGCAGCCATCTGAGGAGTTCTATACAACGCCATATGAACCACCACAGCCTCAACCATATTCAGCCCAACCAAGTTCAGGTTCGTCAATGGATAATGATAAAATTCTTGAGTTACTCACTTCTTTATCTCAGGGACAAGAAAATCAAGACAAAAGGGTGGACCATTTGGAAAAGCAAATTTGACAGATAGAGGAATTCATAGGACAGATTCTACAGCAAAGTGAACTCTCCAACTCAACTATTGTCAATTCGATGGGAGATTTAGAAATCCATGATGCTATCGCTTTGGGAAGTGCTATGGAGGTTGGAGCTGACCTAAAAACTTCCAAACATACCTTAGAAGTTGATGCAATGTAAACCAACACACAAATTAAACCCTCTTTTTGACAATTGTAATATATGTATAAGTAGGGATCGTTCTAGACCGGGGATTAGGAGGGATTGCTAAACACTTGAAGTGACTCAAAAACGTAAAAACAAAGTTTAAAACACTAAACTACTCAAAAGACTCAAAACTGCCTAAAAACACAAACTGGGCAGTTTTGAACTCTAAACACTACTTTGGACGAAAATAGAATTTAACTTGACTCAAGACACTTAAAAACACAAATCAAAACAGATTTTAACTAATCTAACACTTCAAAATAAAGGGGGATTTGATTCTGACGAATTTGAAAACAAAACAAACAGATTGTAAACTAAAACAGATTTTGGACGAATTTGGATAAAATATGGATGATGGGCTAGCTAGAGGATTCTTCTCCACACATGACACACTTGCAAATAAACCAATTTTCAGTTGTTCTTTCGATAAATCATGAAACTCAACACCCCAGGTTAATTAGGTCTGCTTAAATTAACCTTCAAGTTCTCCTTAAGTTATTGAATTGGATGGGAAAGCGCATACAACAATTCAAAGCATTCTTCAAAAGTCCTTTACGTGAACAGCACAATAAAGATACAATCACAAATCATTAAGCATCATGAGAACTATAAGTATTGACAAGGCATTCGTTACTATGATGAGCATGAAACTCCTGCCAAGAATTCATTTAATGCAATCGTTTATAAGCGACCTCCACTACTTGTGAATATAAGTTTGTAACTATTAGGTGAAACTCCCTTATACTCTAGCATCATATTCATGCATGCAAATTAAGTGTGCACTCTTAATAAACATACACAAATAAGTTATCAATCAAGCAGTTAAACAAATTGAATTCACAACTTATGAAATCACAACTGAAGGTAATCAATTCATATTGCAAGTGTGTTCATGGCTTTGAATCTTCCCCTAGCCAATAGGGATTTAGTTCCTCATAATCGCAAAGCAAAGAATAACAAGTTTATACATTGAAAACAAAAGAAAGAAAACACCTAAACGCTCCAGCGATCCAAACTGAACAGCAAGCACGTTCAAGAACTTTCCTTCCCTTCCTTGATTGCGGCACAAGGTTTTGTGGTAGGTTTTGGGGATTATGGGTGGTGTAGAAGGATGGGATTTGATAGGAGCATATTTATGCGACTTTGTTAGCTTGTTTCCTTGCATTTTCTTAGTTAGTTTCTACTTATTATAGTGTTTTAAGCTATTTTCGTGTGTTTGTAGGTCCAAATGACAAAGTTGGCAAAAAGGTGCAATTTGGAGCATTTTAGAGCAGTTTTGGGCCAAGAATGGCTGTCACATGTATGGAGCAAGATGGATGGACGAATTTGAAGTTCAAGAGAGGCTAGAAATGTGCAAAAGAGTTGAAGAAATAAATCCAAGTCAAAGAAGATAAGGAATCAGCTACAAAGAAGGAGAATTATCCAAAACCTTATCTTATCCAAACTAACCTTATCTTACCTTATCTTATCTTATCCTATCCTAATCTTATCCTACCTTAATTCCAGCTACAAGGGGGACTCCTTTTCATATTAGGATGCCTAAAACCTGTTTTTAGGAGGCCTTTTTGTTCTAGAAACATGCCACAACACTCCTTTCTAGAAGCCCTAAAAATCTGACGCCCCAACCTTTCTAGATGGCCTTTTCCTTGTTGGTTTGGAGTCCTAAATCCTTTTCCTTTACAACCTAGGCCAAGTAATTCCTAGGCCTATAAATATCAGTTTATGCTGCACCATTCAGACACCACCCTCTACCATAAGTCACCTACATCCATCCACCACACACTCATTGTGCCGCAGCTTTGCAAAGGAAGGAAGGAAGAAATCTGGAGCGTTTCTAGGTGTATTCTATCCTTGTTTTTAATGTTTAAATTTATTTATCTTTGTTTAATTGCGAACATGAGGAACTAATTTCTTTATAGTTAGAGGTGAATTTGAAGCCATGATTATATGTTTTATATGAATTGATTACGTCCAGTTATTGTTTCTTAAGACTAGAATGTGATTTGCTTAACTGAGTTATTAAAACTTGTTTGTGTGTGTTAATTGGGGGTCGACACTAAATTTGCATGCATGAATTTGATGCTAGAGTATAAGAGAGTTTCACCTAATCGTTATGAACTTATATTCACAAGTAGTAAAGGTTGCTAGTCACAATCATGTTAAGTAAGTCCTAGGCAAGAGTATTATGCTGTCATAGTTACGAATGCCTCGTTAACACTTATGATTTTCAAAGAACTTAATGACCTTTGATATGTTTTCTATCATGCTGACATAGTTAGGAGACTTGATAAGGATAATTTGGTTGTAATGCGTCTTCCATTCAATTCAATGAACTAAGGAAAATCTGATGGTTAATTTGTGCTGTCACGGTTAACTTGGGGTGTTGTCATTCATGTCTAAAGGAATAATAACTGAAAATTGGTTCATATGCATATATCATGTGTGGAGAAGGACCCTCTAACTAGCCTTTCACCCATCCAAAGCACCCAATTTCGTACCTATGTTACTTTGTTTCTTTAATTTGCTTAGTTTTAGTTAATTTTGTCAAAAACCCAGTTCCCTTTACTTTGTTGTGTCAAATTAGTTAGAATCTGTCTAAATTAGGTTTTCTTTAGTGTTTTGAGTCTTATTAGTCTAGAATTCGTCCAAATAACTCCCTAGAGTCTGTTTTGAGTCTAGTTGTTAGTTTTGTGCTGTTTTAAGTTGTTTTGAGTCTTTAGAGTCTAGTTAAGTGTTTTTAAGTTTAGTTTTGTTTTTTTGAGTCAGATTTGCGTAGATTAGCATCCCTTCTAATCCCCGGCTAGAACGATCCCTACTTACACATACTACATTGATAGGGTTTAAGTTTGAGTGCAATTTAATTTCACATCAAATTTTTGGCGCCGTTGCCGGGGATTAGCAAATTTGCTAATCCCCCGTGTTTTTGTTTGTGTTTTTGTTTTGTTCTGTTTTCTTTGTTTCAGGTACTAGACATGGCAATTGCCAACATTCAAGCTCAATTGGCCAATCTTACTTCTCAATTATCCCAGATTGCCAAAAGAACCACAATGCACACTGCCCCTACATTTAATGTACCCTATGGGCAAGGACATCAAACTCGTCAATTCACTGCAAAAAGAGGTGCTTGGGGTTATCAAAGCCATAACCAATCAAGGGACAACATGTTTTCCAACACTTACAATTCCAATTGGAGAGATTACTCAGATTATATGTGGGGGGAACCTCAACAATTTCAACAAGGTGGAAATTGGCAGCAAGAGGAGGAGTTCTATTCCAGATCTGCGCAGCCACCACAACCTTATATACAATATGCCCAACCCAACTCAGGTTCGTCAATAGATTTTGATCAAATTCTTGACGAATTAAATTCTTTGGCGCATGGTTCACAAAATCAAGCTAAGGAGGTTCAACAAGAAGGATATTGGCAGCCATATGAGGAGTTTCATTCAAGACCTATGCAGCCACCACAGCCTCCCCCACAACAATTCCAATCGAATTCAAGTATGTCCACAACTTATGATATACTAACTTCTTTCACGCAGGGCTCACAACAAGAAGGGTATTGGCAGCCATCTGAGGAGATTTATCAAAAGCCATATGAACCACCACAACCTCAACCATATTCGGCCCAACCAAGTTCAGGTTCGTCAATGGATAATGATAAAATTCTTGAGTTACTCACTTATTTATCTCAGGGACAAGAAAATCAAGACAAAAGGGTGGACCATTTGGAAAAGCAGATTGGACAGATAGCGGAATTCATAGGACAGATTCTAGAGCAAAGTGAACTCTCCAACTCAACTATTGTCAATTCGATGGGAGATTTAGAAATCCATGATGCTATCACTTTGGGAAGTGCTATGGAGGTTGGAGCTAACCTAAAAACATCCAAACATACCTTAGAAGTGGACAAAGAGCTGCTGATTGAGGAGGAGGAAGAAGACACACTCACAGCAAGGGAAGAACAACCCTTGCCGCAACCCCCTAAGCCCACTCAACCACCCATCACAAGTAAGGACGTCCCAAATTCAATTCATTCTAATGTTATTCCTTCGAATGCACCTTTTCCTCGCAGGTTCATGATTTCCAAGAACGAAGAAAGTGAAAAAGACATCGTGGAAGCCCTTCCCAAGGTGCAAAGTGATATCCCAATTCTTGATACAACAAATCCAGTTCCAGAATGTGTTGATTTCTTTGAAGAACTTTGTACATCAAGAAGAAGGATTCAAGAGAAGGAAGTGGCTGGAGAATACCAAGAATTCATCAAAGAGGATGTATTTGAGACAACTAAGCCCAAAGAAGTTGCATTTTATGACACGGGACAAGTCACAACCATCACATTCAATCTGGCCAAGTGCAAAGTTCTTGAAACTTTCAAAGATGTGGTGTTTATTCTAGAGTTCACGTCGGAGCAAACAAGTAAGCCACCTTGACACACCCCGACCCGAGAATCAGGGCGTGCTGGCCGTCACAAACGTGACGTAACCATTACGCAATGCGGAAGCGATAATATAAGAGTATGAATAATTAGAAACTAAAATACACATAATCAGAGCATAAGGTTCAAATGCAGTCAAGTAGGACAACTCCTAAATTACAACACCCGAAGGTGAATCCTACATGAGTGAAGTCCGTCAGAACAGCCGTGGGAATCCTCGAGAGCCACCAAACACTCCTAACTACAACCTGGAGGGGCGCAAAACAAGGTGAGTGGGTCAGTAAAACAAAGCTTTCAAAATCTTTCCTTTAAAATGTATATATATCCCCTCTCTGTAAAAACCTATATACTTTCCCAGAAAAATAGAATATATATAATTATATATAGCTTCGGAATCTCAAACATCCTCATTCATCATTTTCAGAGAAATATGTCATGCCATAAGCCAAAAGCATAATATGGATGCATCAACAATAATCAGGTGAAATAATAAATCAACCGGAGACCCAGCAGTGGTCCTGTACGGCTGATTCTAAAGCTCATTATCCAATCCAGCCGGAGTCACCAACTGTGACCTGTACGGCCCTGCCGGAGTCGCCAACTGCGACCTGTACGGCCCTGCCGGAGTCGCCAACTGCGACCTGTACGGCACTACGCTGCACATGAGTCGGAACTACCTATAGTAGTCTGTACGACTCGGATAGTGTAATAATACGCTCTAGTGCTTCTCTCATCAATCATCTGTGCACATAATCTAAGGTCACCTACTAGTCGGAACCGTCTCTAATGGTCTGTACGACTAGCATGTCGGAACCACCTCCAGTGGTCTGTACGACTAGCATCTACTTGGATCCAAGGTGAGCGTGTGATGCGGTGAATAACATAAGCACTAACACCAGGGGTGCAGGTTATGAGCTATCAACATAAATCTCATCCAACAATTCAATTCATCAAATGTAACTCACCTGATACTCACCTGTGCGTCCGCAGCACCAAATCAAATATATGCATCATATAATATCCATTCACATATTCATGCAATTTCTATGTATGGCACTTCAATCACATAATTCATTTTAATTCAATTTCTGGGAAAAGTCATTAAGTATAGGCATATAATGAAAACAAAACTGCCCACTCACTGGTATGTCGCAGGATCGTAACCCCCGTGACGCCTCTGACTGCGCTCGTCCTCGGGGTAGATCTCACCTATATGCGAAACAACTATAAAAACGTTATTTTAAGCACATATCCAACAATTCGAAATAACTTCTCATACAATGCTCAATTTTGGCATATGAATATACCAACGCGATCTACACAACCTCACGAACATCGCGATATTTTTAAATAAATTTTTCTATGGCCCACGCGCCCTCACGCGCCGGGGAGGCCACGGCCTCACGCGCCCCCACGCGCATCATCTTCAACCTCCCGACGCCGGAACAGTGCCACCGGCGCCGGATTCTGGGCTAACCTGCAACTGCCCTTTTCTCACTCGTTTTTGCACCATTTTTCATGAAATTTTCACCAAAATGTCACAAATCATGAGAGGAAGAAGGCTATACCACTTTGGAGCCTCAAAACCTTCCAAATCGCGTCGGGAAAATTTCACCACAACCGGCCACCTTCGAACCTTATGATCCCGACGTCCCAAACCTTCAAACGAAGCACTCCGAGCTTCGTGGGGACTTCCTTAAGCTCGTGGTAAGCTTGGATTGTCCTAAAATGCAACCATTTAAAAGTTGGTGAATAGTGACAATCACGGGCCTCGTGATTTCAACGTGAAAACGTATGAAACCTTACCTGAAATGGGTACCAATGGGTTCGTATGGTCTCTAGGAGTATGATGGTGGTCTCAACCACGTCGATCCGTGAAGGTTTGACAATCTCTGGATTGTCCGTACCGTTCGAATGAAAAAATGGAGAGAGAGACTGCGTGCGGGAGGGAGAGAGAGAGAGAGAGAGAGAGTGAAAAAAATGAAAGTGTATGTGTGTGGTCAACAATCACCCCAACCACACAAAATAATTCCAAAACAAACTTAGGATAAAACAATAAAACCCAAATGAAATGTCACATACCGTAATAGATTCAAGGGCAATCCCGTCATTTCACATCCTCGATTAATTAATTCTGGGACGGGCTGTGACAATCTACCCTCCTTATAGAATTTCGTCCTCGAAATTCACATAACCAAACCAATACTAGTAATCATAAAACAACCTCGGATACATCTCTCTCAATCGATCTTCAGTCTCCCAAGTAGCTTCTTCTACCGAGTGGTTCCTCCACAATACTTTCACCATGCTCACTGTCTTATTCCTTAGAACCTTGTCCTTCCAGTCCAAAATAGTCACTGGTTCTTCATCATACGTCAAATCCGGATTAATCTCCAAAGGTTGAGGAGGAATCACATGCGAATGATCCGAAACATAATGTCGAAGCATCGAGACATGAAACACATTATGCACCTTGGATAACTCCGGAGGCAACTCCAACCTGTAGGCAACCTCACCAACCTTTTCAACAATCTCATAAGGTCCTACGTACCTAGGACTTAACTTGCCTCTTTTCCCAAATCGAACCACACCTCTCCAAGGTGATAATTTCAAAAATACCAAATCACCCACATTATATACTCGATCAGTGGCATGCCTATCCGCCATACTCTTTTGCCGATCTTGGGCCGCTTTCAAGTTAGACTTAATCACTTGAACATTCTGAGTAGTCTCCTCCACTATCTCTGGGCCCACCAAAGCTCGCTCACCTACCTCTGACCAACATAAAGGCGTTCGACAAGCTTTACCATAAAGTGCCACAAAAGGTGACATACCAATACTTGAATGAAAACTATTATTGTAGGCAAATTCCATCAAATCCAAGCGATCATGCCAAGAATCACCAAACTGCAACACTGAAGACCTTAACATATCTTCCAACGTCTGAATAGTCCTCTCAGATTGACCATCTGTCTGAGGATGATAAGCAGTGCTGTAAAGCAATCTCGTACCAAGAGCTTCTTGAAAAGCCACCCAAAACTTAGAAGTGAATCTTGGGTCTCGATCAGAAATAATACTCACCGGTACCCCATGATACTTCACAATCATTCTAATAAACAATTTAGCCAACTTGTTCAAAGGATACTTCTCCCTCACTGGAATAAAATGTGCTGACTTGGTAAGCCGATCTACGATCACCCAAACACCATCAAAACCATTCTGCGTACGAGGAAGTTTATACACAAAATCCATAGTAATATTTTCCCACTTCCATAGAGGGACGGGAAGCGGTTGCATCAACCCAAATGGCTTCTTCCTTTCTGCTTTAACTTGTTGACAGACGATGCATTTACTTACATATTCAGCAATTTCCCTTTTCATACCCGGCCAATAATAAAATGGTCGAATGGTATGATACATCTTAGTTCCTCCTGGGTGCATAGCATAAGCCGAACAATGAGCTTCATCCAAAATTCCTTTCTTTAATTCCTCATCATTAGGCACATACATCCGATTCTCTTGCATAAGCATACCATCTGATTCCCTGATTCTGAAATCCTTTTTCTTACCTTTCTCAATAGCCTCGATTATCTCCTGAAATTCCTCATTATTCATCTGAGCTTCACGCACCCGATCAACCAATACCGGCCTGACTTGGAAACTAGCAAGAAATGCTTCCATTCGATCTTCCATTTCCAGTTCCACTCCAGTAGACCTCAAATCTGCAAGAAGAGGAACACGACAAGCATACAAGGCATTAAGTCGTCCTTGAGGTTTCCTACTCAGTGCATCAGCTACTACATTTGCACGACCCGGATGATACTCAATCGTGCAGTCATAATCGCTTAGCAATTCCAACCATCTTCGCTGACGAAGATTAAGATCATGCTGAGTAAAAAGATACTGAAGACTCTTATGATCTGTAAAGATCTTACATTTCTCACCATAAAGATAATGCCTCCAAATCTTCAAAGCAAAAACAATAGCTGCCAACTCAAGATCGTGAGTAGGATAATTCCTTTCATGAACTTTCAATTGCCGAGAAGCATAAGCAATCACTCTATTATGCTGCATCAAAACACATCCCAAACCATCCAATGAGGCATCACTGTAAATCTCAAAATTACCACCATCATCAGGAAGTACCAATACTGGCGCATGAGTGAGACAATACTTCAACCGCTGGAAACTTTGCTCACAATTATCATCCCATTCGAACTTAACATCCTTCCTGGTTAACCTCGTTAGTGGCAACGCAATCATAGAGAAATCTTGCACGAATCGTCGATAGTACCCTGCTAAACCAAGGAAACTCCGTACCTCAGTGACGGTTCGTGGTTGCTCCCAATTCTCCACTGCTGCAATCTTTTGAGGATCTACTTGAATTCCTTGTGCCGATATCACATGCCCCAAAAATGCCACTCGATTCAACCAAAACTGACATTTACTAAACTTAGCATATAATCGATGCTCTCTCAATTTCTCCAAAACCAAATGAAGATGTCGAATATGCTCTGATTTCGATTTAGAATATACCAGAATATCATCAATGAAAACAATGACAAATCTATCAAGATATTGCTGGAATACTTCATTCATCAACCTCATAAAAGCTGCTGGTGCATTAGTTAATCCAAAAGGCATCACCAAAAATTCATAATGTCCATAACGGGTCCTAAAAGCCGTTTTAGGGACATCCTCCTCTTTAATCTTCAACTGATAATAGCCAGATCTCAAATCAATCTTAGAGAATACACGAGCACCCTTAAGCTGATCAAACAAATCATCAATACGAGGCAATGGATAACGGTTTTTAATCGTTACCCGATTCAATTGCCTATAATCAATGCATAATCTCAGCGTTCCATCTTTCTTTCTCACAAACAATACTGGGGCTCCCCAAGGTGAACTACTAGGTTGAATAAAACCTTTATCAATTAATTCCTGCAATTGAGCTTTTAACTCTCTCAATTCAGCCGGAGCCATCCTATATGGAGTCAAAGATATAGGATTCGTACCTGGAAGCAAATCAATAGAAAACTCCACATCTCTGTCTGGTGGCAATCCAGGCAAATCATCGGGAAATACATCAGGATAATGTCTGACCACTCCAACTTCCTTCACGCTACTAGGAGCCACATCATTTAGCACCACATGTGCTAAATATCCCTGACAACCTTTAGATAATAACTTCTTTGCTCTCATGGCAGAAATAACACCATGCCTCACCCCACTTCTCTCGCCCACAAAAGTAACCTCAGGTAGTCCAGGACGATGAAAAGTAACAGATTTCCCGTAACAATCTATATGGGCACGATTATAATGCAACCAATCTGCCCCTAAAATCACATCAAAATCCACAATATCTAACGGGATAAGATTAGCTAGCATAGCTACATTCTCTATCATCACTGGACATCCTGGATAAACACTATCAACATAACATTTATCCCCTCTAGGCATAGCAAACTCTAAATCAAACCCTAGAGGTGTAGGATGAGGTTGTGTCATTTGAGCAAAAGTATGAGAAATCACAGAGTGCGTAGCACCACAATCAATCAAAACTCTAGCAAAATGACCAAGGATGTTTAACGTACCCATAATCAAATCTGGATGGTTCTGAGCATCCTGCAGTGAGATGTTGTTAACACGTCCCTGGTTTTGCTGTCGTCCTCCACGACCTCTGCTACTCTGATTACCACGTCCCTGAGAACGTCCCTGACCTGTCTGGCTAGACTGCCTAGATAATCCTGCACTGCTAGCAGCAACCTCTCCCTGCTGGAACTGACCTCCCTGATACCACTGCGATCCACTAGCCGGCATAGAAGGATAAGGAGTATAACCTCCAATATTCTGGGAATACCCACTCTGAAAATAAGGATCCTGGGAATACTGATACTGCCCTGTAGCATAGGGAGCGGCATCACCCTGATAGTGGTAAGCAGCACCACCCTGACTCGTCTGCCCAAAACTGCCTGACCTGGGGTTTTGCTGAATCGGCGCTGGAGGAGGCATAACAGATTGCTGAGGCCTCTGCTGACTCTGGGGACACTGTGCAGCTCTATGTCCAGTCTGTCCACATGTATAGCAAGCACCACTAACTCTCCTGCACTCCCCAAAATGTCTGGAATTACAACGACGGCAGAATGGAGGGCCTGAACCACCAGCACCACCAAAATCTCTCTGTCTCTGAAACCTGGGTCCACTAGTAAATCTTCCACCTCTCCTCGGACCTGTGGCACTAAATCCCCCGCTAGAAGAACTCGAACTCACTCCACTTTTCTTGAAATTCTGGGTCTTACGGGGTCCCGAAGTCAAAGCACCTTTACCCTTATCATCTTTCCTCTGATTATCCCCATTCTTATCTCTCTCTTCTTCACTTTCACTAGGCAAGTTTTCGGAATCCTCAATCCGAACCAAAATCTCAGAAAACTCATGATAAGTGGTGCAAGGAATAGCACTAGCAATTGTCCTCCATCTCTTCTTCGTTCCCAACTTAAAGCGACGAAGCATCTCCACTGCATTAGCAGCCACTTCAGGATCGTAGCGAGATAAATCAGTAAATTTCCTATAGTACTCATTTGCCGACATTTTCTTTTGCTTCAGCTGAGTGAACTCCTGCTTCTTGCGATCAATATACTCTGGAGGAATAAATCTTCTCCTAAATGTTTCCTTAAATGTTTCCCAATCAACTGCTGCCTCAGGTGACATAAACTTAGTCTCATTCTCCCACCAACTTGCAGGTTCTCTTCCTAAAAACCATGTAGTAGTCTCGACCCATCTACTAGCAGGAAAGTTCCCCTGACTTTGCATCACCTGATAAGTCTTCTCAATACGATCTAACCACTTTTCTGCCCCCTCATGACCTTCATTACCAACGAAATGCTCCAACTTCAGATTATAAACAGTCTCCAGGGGTGTTCTCTGAGGAGGACGGAATGAAGTCTGAAAGGCCTGGGCTATAGCTTCCCCTAACTGGGCTACATTAGGGAAACTGGGCTCAGAAGAAGAACGTGGATCCCTACGAGGCGGCATAGTTCTGACAGAAGACACCACAGATAATTAGAAAGCTCACAATTATACAGGACTGCAACCTAAGCTCTGATACCAAACTGACACACCCCGACCCGAGAATCAGGGCGTGCTGGCCGTCACAAACGTGACGTAACCATTACGCAATGCGGAAGCGATAATATAAGAGTATGAATAATTAGAAACTAAAATACACATAATCAGAGCATAAGGTTCAAATGCAGTCAAGTAGGACAACTCCTAAATTACAACACCCGAAGGTGAATCCTACATGAGTGAAGTCCGTCAGAACAGCCGTGGGAATCCTCGAGAGCCACCAAACACTCCTAACTACAACCTGGAGGGGCGCAAAACAAGGTGAGTGGGTCAGTAAAACAAAGCTTTCAAAATCTTTCCTTTAAAATGTATATATATCCCCTCTCTGTAAAAACCTATATACTTTCCCAGAAAAATAGAATATATATAATTATATATAGCTTCGGAATCTCAAACATCCTCATTCATCATTTTCAGAGAAATATGTCATGCCATAAGCCAAAAGCATAATATGGATGCATCAACAATAATCAGGTGAAATAATAAATCAACCGGAGACCCAGCAGTGGTCCTGTACGGCTGATTCTAAAGCTCATTATCCAATCCAGCCGGAGTCACCAACTGTGACCTGTACGGCCCTGCCGGAGTCGCCAACTGCGACCTGTACGGCCCTGCCGGAGTCGCCAACTGCGACCTGTACGGCACTACGCTGCACATGAGTCGGAACTACCTATAGTAGTCTGTACGACTCGGATAGTGTAATAATACGCTCTAGTGCTTCTCTCATCAATCATCTGTGCACATAATCTAAGGTCACCTACTAGTCGGAACCGTCTCTAATGGTCTGTACGACTAGCATGTCGGAACCACCTCCAGTGGTCTGTACGACTAGCATCTACTTGGATCCAAGGTGAGCGTGTGATGCGGTGAATAACATAAGCACTAACACCAGGGGTGCAGGTTATGAGCTATCAACATAAATCTCATCCAACAATTCAATTCATCAAATGTAACTCACCTGATACTCACCTGTGCGTCCGCAGCACCAAATCAAATATATGCATCATATAATATCCATTCACATATTCATGCAATTTCTATGTATGGCACTTCAATCACATAATTCATTTTAATTCAATTTCTGGGAAAAGTCATTAAGTATAGGCATATAATGAAAACAAAACTGCCCACTCACTGGTATGTCGCAGGATCGTAACCCCCGTGACGCCTCTGACTGCGCTCGTCCTCGGGGTAGATCTCACCTATATGCGAAACAACTATAAAAACGTTATTTTAAGCACATATCCAACAATTCGAAATAACTTCTCATACAATGCTCAATTTTGGCATATGAATATACCAACGCGATCTACACAACCTCACGAACATCGCGATATTTTTAAATAAATTTTTCTATGGCCCACGCGCCCTCACGCGCCGGGGAGGCCACGGCCTCACGCGCCCCCACGCGCATCATCTTCAACCTCCCGACGCCGGAACAGTGCCACCGGCGCCGGATTCTGGGCTAACCTGCAACTGCCCTTTTCTCACTCGTTTTTGCACCATTTTTCATGAAATTTTCACCAAAATGTCACAAATCATGAGAGGAAGAAGGCTATACCACTTTGGAGCCTCAAAACCTTCCAAATCGCGTCGGGAAAATTTCACCACAACCGGCCACCTTCGAACCTTATGATCCCGACGTCCCAAACCTTCAAACGAAGCACTCCGAGCTTCGTGGGGACTTCCTTAAGCTCGTGGTAAGCTTGGATTGTCCTAAAATGCAACCATTTAAAAGTTGGTGAATAGTGACAATCACGGGCCTCGTGATTTCAACGTGAAAACGTATGAAACCTTACCTGAAATGGGTACCAATGGGTTCGTATGGTCTCTAGGAGTATGATGGTGGTCTCAACCACGTCGATCCGTGAAGGTTTGACAATCTCTGGATTGTCCGTACCGTTCGAATGAAAAAATGGAGAGAGAGACTGCGTGCGGGAGGGAGAGAGAGAGAGAGAGAGAGAGTGAAAAAAATGAAAGTGTATGTGTGTGGTCAACAATCACCCCAACCACACAAAATAATTCCAAAACAAACTTAGGATAAAACAATAAAACCCAAATGAAATGTCACATACCGTAATAGATTCAAGGGCAATCCCGTCATTTCACATCCTCGATTAATTAATTCTGGGACGGGCTGTGACACACCTCCCCGAATTTCAATTTTGTTTTATACTAATATGTTGTTAATGATTCAGGCACCCACACTAGAATTTAAACCATTGCCGGATCATTTCAAGTATCACCTCTCATTCAATGATCAATTCCATGCTGTGGTCCCTAATGGAGCTTAAAAGGAGGTATTGTCCGGCTGGAAGACGTTAAAGCAAGCGCTTCTTGGGAGGCAACCCATGCGTTTAAATAAAGAAGCCCTAGGAACTCTCCAGCTCCACAACCAGATTTGCGTTTCTAAACCCTACTCTTTATTGCTTTTACTTTGCCATCTTTGTTATGTTTGTTAGTTGTGTTGTTTGCTTGCTTGTGAGTGAGTCTATGTTTGAAACATTGAGGACAATGTTTGGTTTAAGTGTGGGGGGGTAAACAAAGTGTTTTGTTGAAAATTAGTGGGATTTTATCACCTAGCACTTCTAAGGTTGTTTTTCACTGTTTTGAGTGTTTTTAGTGTGTTTTGAAGTGTTTTTATGTGTCTTGAAAGAGAAATACGAAAATTTACAAAAAAACAATTTGAAAAAAGTTTTGAAAAAGCCAAAAAGAGTCGTTTTAGAGTCGTTTTTGTGTTTGTGTCTTAGGGTACCTTCCAACACAATGGTGAGGATTTGGTTTTTAATTGCATGACTGTTAAAGAAAGTTACAAACATGGATTGAATTTTGATATGCTCTTTTGTTTATGCTTGGTTATAGTTGACATTCATGAATTCACATGTAATCACAAAAAGGATAAAATCAGTTTTTGTAACATGCTTGAAGGAAGTAACTCAAACTAACGCTACAACCCTGAGAGACTTGAGCCTATATATTCTTTGGAGAGTTATTAATTTGTGATTCTTTGTTTTCTAAAGTCGTTGCATGATCTCATTATTTCTTTGCTTGGTTGCTACTTAGAATGCGTTTCATCATTTAGTTCCAAATACTAGAACTCATACCCATTTCATTCAAAACTAAAATTGATTAGCATAACATAAAACAAGATGAAGTTGTTTAGTTTAAAACCAGTGCCAAAAAGCCTAACCCTTTGTATATGTATTGTAGGTTTAGCCCCTTTGAGCCATATTTAGCCTATTTTCTTTGTTAGCCACATTATCCTTACCTAGCCTAGATTAGGACCATCCTTACCCTTGTTCTTAAGGCGTAGTGAAGCATGACCTAGAGTGAATTCCCTTCGTTCGTTATTAGGCAGCAAACAAGTGTGGGGGAAGGTTTTTAGTGGTTTTGTGTGCCAAAATATCAAAAAGGGCACGGGTAGAAGAAAAAAAAAGAAAAAAAGAAAAAAGAAAATTCGTGAGAAAAAGAAAAGAAAAGGAGAAGTATGTGAAAAAGTGTGAAAAGTGTTCAAAATAAGTGAGAATGAGCTCACAAGTGTTGGTTGTTGAAGAAAGGGTCCAAAAAGTTGAATTCGGTCCTAAGTATGTGTGATCTTCCCTTTATGTATCAAAAAGGGAGTTCTAAGTGTCATATTCATTACTTTGCTCGCTATTGCTTTAAGAACGTTTGTTCTCCTTACCTTTCTTTGTTAGCCAATACCCTTAGCCCCGTTTCAACCCCTTTGACTTCTATCTTGATTGTTATGTGTTTCAATATGTGGAGTTTGGGATTGGTATGAGCATATGGAATTCCTGGTTCTCGCGTCTAAGTAGTGGCATTCCATTCCTGAGATCATATATATACATGCATTAATAATTCCAGAAAATGCCTTCTTTGTTAATACATATGTGAGTGTTTAGTTTTTCATGTTTACATCAATCTTCTCACATATACCTAGTGACACACCCCGACCCGGAATGTCCACTAGGACTCCGAATCGAGCTGTGCTGGCCATCACCTGGAAGGTGACGAAGCCATAAAGTGATGATATGGAAGAATGCGAATAAATTTAAACCTAAAGATACCTAAATATCAGAATGCGCTGCGAGTAGGTATGGACGCATTTCACACGCGTTGTCAGAGCATAAGTAAGTACAGTAGTGTGGGTAAAGATCATACCCTCAAAAGTAGCCACCTGAACTGGGATATGCCACGAGTCCTTGTCGATAACGAAACTATGCTACTAGAACCTGGAGGGGCGCAAAACCAAAAAGCGTGAGTGGGCAAAAACAAAGCTTTACAAAATCATTTTGATATAAAAGTTGTAACCCCTCTCTGTAAAACAGGTATACTTCCCAGAAAATATATATATATACGTACTAATACTGAAAACCATTAATCAACCAATCTCATCAACTAAGCAATGCCATGCCCGAATGAACCATAACCATTAATCAACATATACCAAATACCATCAAGTAATCAGGTGATATCTCATCTCAAATCATGCCGGCAATATATATATATCAATCAGCCGGAGTCACCTCAAGTGACCTGTACGGCTGAATCTATGGCTCCTCAATCCAATCATCAATAATCAACAATCAGTAACCTGCACCCATGACGGAACCACCTAATGTGGTATGTACGTCAAGCTAGGTAAATACGCTCTGTGCTACGATCACGTGAAGGCTAGCGACGTCTCGCAAGTCACCTACGAGTCGGAACCACCTAATGTGGTCTGTACGACAGGCTGGCACCTGCCTTGGATCCAAGGTGAGCGTACGGTGCGGGAGGTGAACGATCACTGGTGTGAAAATTACTTGACACACAAATTAAACCCTATTGATGACAATTGTAGTAAAGATGCAAGTAGGGATCGTTCTAAACCGGGGAATTCAAATCATAAGAATTAGGTGCTTACAACTCGTAACTGGAGTGAAATTGTAAAAGGAGTGAATCAAATCATAAGAAACATATATTCATGGCTTCAAATTCCCCCTCTAACTAATAGGGGTTTAGTTCCTCATGACAGCAATTAAACAAAGAAAACTAAATTGAAACATTAAAAACAAAGATAGACAACACCTAAGAACGCTCCAGCAATAGTCACGACTTAGAGTGGCACCTTCTCCTTCCTTCCTTGAATAGCTGCGGCACAAGAGGGGTTTTCTGGGTTTGTGTGGATGATATGGCACGGCAGGGGGTAGGGGATGATTTCTGGCGTGATTGGTTGTGTCTTTGTTGGGTTTGGCCTTGGAAACCCACGGCTTGGGCAGTTTCCCAACCCCCATTCTCAATCAATTGAGGGCATTGATCGTTGAGATGTCCCTGCATAGAACACACTCCACATATGGCCGGCCCTTGTGCTTTGTTTCCATCCACAACCTGTGACAAAATAAGAGTGAGATTAGCCATTTGAGATTTGATGAGATTGTTTTTGACGAATCACGTGAAGGTTAAGCCCGCAGGCATGCACAACCCCGATGTGCAGGTAATGAGCCATATAACGATCTCATCGATATCACCTTAATCATCACATCACACACACACATACTTACCTGACTTACCTGGCGCCCGCGGTGCAGCAATACATATCCACACAATTATATATAAATATAACTATGGCATTCGACATGGCATTCATTTCATAAAAACATTTTAAAACGCATTTCTGGGAAATCAATCAATTATATATATATATATATATATATATATATATATATATATATATATACTGAAAACCAAAAGCCCACTCACCTGGAGTTCGCCCTACAACTCCCTAGCACAACCCATCAAGGCGTCACAACGATCGCCGCCTGTGACCAAGTCCAATTCGGTCAAGAAAGGCTCCAATTTCATCAAAACCGTACGGAAACCCTCGAATTGGTGTGTTCCGATTCGACCTCCAAACTTGTTCCAACGCCTCCAAACTTGTTTGGGCTTTGTTCCAGACCTCAAGAGGATGCCATGGGTGGTATTAGTTGGAAGAGATAGCTTCAAATCATGACGGAAAGACACCCAACCCGTGCGCCCCCTTTTGCATGGTTTTGTCCAAAATCAAGACTAAATCTCTTGAAATTTGAGGTGTAATAGGAAGAAGGAAGGTCTAGATGATGTTTGGGAGTGGTGGCTAGGCTCAATTCGTCGGAAAAAGGGTGAAAATCACCGGAATTTGTTCCGGGTCGAAGGGGAACCCGGCCGGTTCTTCCTTCTCCCCCTCTCTCCTTTCCCTCCTTTCTTCTCTTTCTGATTGGTCTATCCTCTCTCTCTTTTCTCCTCAATCCTCCATTTATTTCCCCTTCTCATCCTTTCCTTCTAATCTCCACCATCCATCCCATTTTCCTTTAAATCTGGGCCATCCACGTGGCACACCAGATTTAACTCCAAAAATCTGGGGTTTTCTAGAATTTATTTAATTTACTAAAATACCCCCAACTTCAAACGTTAATAACTTCTTCGATATAGCTCCAAATCACGAACCGCTTGCGCCCACGCGTCCGTAGCGACGAGTACTACGAGAGTATGCCAAGAAAACAAATCTTAGATGGCACGATACTGAAATTAACCTCAGTCGACTCACGACCTCAAAGGGCAATTTCGTAAAATCACTTATTAAAAATTTTATATAATTGTAAAATCAGGGACGGACTGTCACACCTAGTGTAGGGAGTGTAGTCAGAAAATCTGTGTGAAAATAGAGTGTATATCTTGTGAGAAATTGAGGGATTCTCTAAGGCATGTTACTACATTCAAAAATGTTGTTTTAATTGATTAAATGCGAGCTAGTGAGTGGCTACTGCGATTAAGTATAAGTTTGAGGGTAGGGATAATTGAAACCTATGTAAGTAATGATTTTTAACATGTTATGTACCATTGGAAATCCTTGAGGTAATGTTGGAGGGTTTAGGTTATGTTTTGTTTTGTTTGTTTTGCTCGAGGACTAGCAAAAGCTAAGTGTGGGGGAATTTGATAGGAGCATAATTATGCGACTTTGTTAGCTTGTTTCCTTGCATTTTCTTAGTTAGTTTCTACTTATTATAGTGTTTTAAGCTATTTTCGTGTGTTTGTAGGTCCAAATGACAAAGTTGGCAAAAAGGTGCAATTTGGAGCATTTTAGAGCAGTTTTGGGCCAAGAATGGCTGTCACATGTATGGAGCAAGATGGATGGACGAATTTGAAGTTCAAGAGAGGCTAGGAATGTGCAAAAGAGTTGAAGAAATAAATCCAAGTCAAAGAAGATAAGGAATCAGCTACAAAGAAGGAGAATTATCCAAAACCTTATCTTATCCAAACTAACCTTATCTTACCTTATCTTATCTTATCCTATCCTAATCTTATCCTACCTTAATTCCAGCTACAAGGGGGACTCCTTTTCATATTAGGATGCCTAAAACCTGTTTTTAGGAGGCCTTTTTGTTCTAGAAACATGCCACAACACTCCTTTCTAGAAGCCCTAAAAATCTGACGCCCCAACCTTTCTAGATGGCCTTTTCCTTGTTGGTTTGGAGTCCTAAATCCTTTTCCTTTACAACCTAGGCCAAGTAATTCCTAGGCCTATAAATATCAGTTTATGCTGCACCATTCAGACACCACCCTCTACCATAAGTCACCTACATCCATCCACCACACACTCATTGTGCCGCAGCTTTGCAAAGGAAGGAAGGAAGAAATCTGGAGCGTTTCTAGGTGTATTCTATCCTTGTTTTTAATGTTTAAATTTATTTATCTTTGTTTAATTGCGAACATGAGGAACTAATTTCTTTATAGTTAGAGGTGAATTTGAAGCCATGATTATATGTTTTATATGAATTGATTACGTCCAGTTATTGTTTCTTAAGACTAGAATGTGAGTTGCTTAACTGAGTTATTAAAACTTGTTTGTGTGTGTTAATTGGGGGTCGACACTTAATTTGCATGCATGAATTTGATGCTAGAGTATAAGGGAGTTTCACCTAATCGTTATGAACTTATATTCACAAGTAGTAAAGGTTGCTAGTCACAATCATGTTAAGTAAGTCCTAGGCAAGAGTATCATGCTGTCATAGTTACGAATGCCTCGTCAACACTTATGATTTTCAAAGAACTTAATGACCTTTGATATGTTTTCTATCATGCTGACATAGTTAGGAGACTTGATAAAGATAATTTGGTTGTAATGCGTCTTCCATTCAATTCAATGAACTAAGGAAAATCTGATGGTTAATTTGTCCTGTCACGGTTAACTTGGGGTGTTGTCATTCATGTCTAAAGGAATAATAACTGGAAATTGGTTCATATGCATATATCATATGTGGAGAATGACCCTCTAACTAGCCTTTCACCCATCCAAAGCACCCAATTTCGTACCTATGTTACTTTGTTTCTTTAATTTGCTTAGTTTTAGTTAATTTCGTCAAGCATGTTACAAAAACTGATTTTATCCTTTTTGTGATTACATGTGAATTCATGAATGTCAACTATAACCAAGCATAAACAAAAGAGCATATCAAACTTCAATCCATGTTTGTAACTTTCTTTAACAGTCATGCAATTAAAAACCAAATCCTCATCATTGTGTTGGAAGGTACCCTAAGACACAAACACAAAAACGACTCTAAAATGACTCTTTTTGGCTTTTTCAAAACTTTTTTCAAATTGTTTTTTTGTAAATTTTCGTATTTCTCTTTCAAGACACATAAAAACACTTCAAAACAGGATTATGGTTAGGATGGATGTATGGTGCAGCAAGGGTTGTTTTTGGTCAGAAACTATGGAGAATGGTGAAGGAAGGGTGCGGCAGAGAGTGGTGGATGATTTCTGGCGAGAATGGGTGAATGAATGATGATTTTTGGCTGCAACAAGGAAGTTTATTATAAAGGTTTCAGGAATTAAAACCCTAGGTTATTTAGGTAAACAGAAATTAAGTCAAAAGCTCTAAAAAGAGGAAACAAAATCAGAAAACTAAGGGAAAGTGCCAGGGATGTGCGGCAAGGATCTAAATTAAAAAGGAATGTGTTTTAATGCAAGGAAACAGGAAATAACCCTCTCCCTTGCACGGCAAGGAAGAGGAAAGGGTAAGGAGGTGCGGCTGGATGTTTAGGAGAGGGAAAGTGTCCTAAAACTAAAGGGAAAGGGGTCCCTTTGCACGGCAAGGGAAAGGGAGAATGGGAAAGGTGCGGCAAGGACTTTAATGGTGCAAGGAAAGTTCACTTTGTGTCCTAAAATGCATAAGAGGTCTTCAATGTTGCTGGAACTTAGGAATATTTAGGTTTAGGAAAGGTCAAACCAAAATAGGAAACCTTGGCTTAACTTTCCTACTTCAAGTAGGAATCCTTGTTTGAGTAGGAATCCCCATGTGAGTAGGAATCCATCTTCAATTAGGAATCCTAACATCTTCAAGTCTTCAATTTCGTCCATTCCTTTTGCTCCAAACATGTGATATCCATTCCAAGCCCAATTTTGCTCCAAAAAGCTCCAAAATGCATCTTCTTGCATACTTTGTCCTTAGAATCTGAAAACACACGAAAATGACTTTAAACACTAAAATAACTAAGGAAACACAACAAAAATGCACAAGAACAAGCCAATTAAGTCGCATAAATATGCTCCTATCAGAAGTGGACAAAGAGCTGCTGATTGAGGAGGAGGAAGCAGACACACTCACAGCAAGGGAAGAACAACCCTTGCCGCAACCCCCTAAGCCCTCTCAACCACCCACCACAAGTAAGTGATAGGAGCATATTTATGCTACTTAGTTAGTGTGTTTCCTTGCATTTGCTTAGCTATTTGTTGTTTAGTATAGTGTTTAAAGTCATTTTCGTGTGTTTTTAGGTCCAAGAAGAAAAGTTGGCAAAAAGATGCATTTTGGAGCATTTTAGAGCAAATCTGGGCATGGAATGGATATCACAAGCAATGGGCATGAAGATGGACGAATTTGGAGTTCAAATGGAGTTGGGATTATGTTTCAAGGTTGGAGAAATAAATTCAAATCATTGAAGATAAGGAATCAGCTCAAAAGAAGGAGGATTATCCAAAACATTATCCAAAACAACCTTATCTTATCTTATCTTATCCAATCCTTATCTTATCTTAACAAACCTTATCCTATCCTAATCCTTTTCTAATTCAATTTCTGGTACAATGAGGGTTTATTTTCTGATTGGGGGACATTTAAATTGAGTTTCTAGAAACTCTAAGCCTTGCCGCACCTAGCTTTTCAGAAAACTTGGTTTCCTTGCCTTGCAAGGCTTTCTAGAAGCCTTATCCCACCTTATCCAAATCTGCCGCACCTTAGGCCCTTTCCTATTGGAAATCTGATTGTTTTGAGCCTATTTCTGGATGGATTTGGTTTTCTAGAAGTCCCAATCTGATTCACCTAGGGTTTTTGGTGCCTATATATATACAAATCAATCCTTTGCCGTGCACACCACCCTCCATACACAACCATTCACGCCAGAAATCATCCCCTACCCCCTGCCGTGCCATATCATCCACACAAACCCAGAAAACCCCTCTTGTGCCGCAGCTATTCAAGGAAGGAGAAGGTGCCACTCTAAGTCGTGACTATTGCTGGAGCGTTCTTAGGTGTTGTCTATCCTTGGTTTCAATGTTTCAATTTAGTTTTCTTTGTTTAATTGCTGTCATGAGGAACTAAACCCCTATTAGTTAGAGGGGGAATTTGAAGCCATGAATATATGTTTCTTATGATTTGATTCACTCCAGTTACGATTTCATAAAGTATGAATGTGGTTTACTTTTCTGTGCTTATTAAGAACTTGTTTATGTATGTGGGTTGGGGGTCGACACTTGATTTGCATGCATAAATTTGATGCTAGGATATAAGGGAATTTCACCTAATCGTTATGAACTTATATTCACAAGTAGTAAAGGTTGCTAGTCACAATTGTGTTAAGTAAACCCTAGGCAGGAGTAACATGCGTCTTCCATAGTTATGAATGCCTTGTCAATGTTTATGATTTCCATTGAACTTAATGATCTTTGATATGTATCTCTATCATGCGTATTCCATAGTTAGGGAACTTGATAAGAATAATTTGGTTGTGATGCGTTATCCATTCAATTCAATGAACTTAGGGAAATCTGGGAATTAATTAGTTCAATACAATTAATTCGGAACATTGTCATTCATAGTTTATCGAAAGAGTAACTGGGAATCAAGTTGTATGCATATGTTTATGTGTGGATAAGGATCCCTCTAACTAGCCATTCACCCATTCAAATCACCAATTTCGTGCCTTTTTAAGTTGTCTTTGCAAAGTTTCTGTTTTAGTTTTAAATTCGTCAAAAACAATCCCCCTTTCATTTAAACTTGTTTTTAGAGTCAAAACCTGTTTTCTCTTAGTTGTTTGAGTCTTTTAAGTTCTATTTTCGTCAAAATCACTTGTTAGGTCTAGATTTGAGTCTTTGTTATTGTTTCTTGCTGTTTTTAGTGTTTTAAATTAGTTTTGAGTCATTAGAGTCTAGTTTAGTGTTTTTGAGTCTTATTTGTGTTGATTAGCATCCCTAGTTAATCCCCGGTTTAGAACGATCCCTACTTACATCTTTACTACAATTGTCATCAATAGGGTTTAATTTGTGTGTCACGTAATTCTCACATCAGTAAGGACGTCCCAAATTCAATTCATTCTAATGTTATTCCTCCAAATGTACCCTTCCCTCGTAGGTTCATAATTTCCAAGAACCAAGAAAGTGAAAAAGACATCGTGGAAGCCTTTCCAAAGGTGCAAAGTGATATCCCAATTCTTGATACACCAAATCAAATTCCAGAATGTGTTGAATTTCTTAAAGAACCTTGTACATCAAGAAGAATGATTCAAGAGAAAGAAGTGGCTGGAGAATATATAGAATGCATCAAAGAGGATATACTTGTGATAGGAGCATATTTATGCTACTTAGTTAGTGTGTTTTCTTGCATTTACTTAGCTATTTGTTGCTTAGTATAGTGTTTAAAGTCATTTTCGTGTGTTTTTAGGTCCAAGAAGCAAAGTTGGCAAAAAGATGCATTTTGGAGCATTTTAGAGCAAATCTGGGCTTGGAATGGATAGCACAAGCAGTGGGCAAGAAGATGGACGAATTTGAAGTCCAAATGGAGTTAGGAATGTGCAAAAGAGTTGGAGAAATAAATTGAAGTCAAAGAAGATAAGAAATCAGCTACAAAGAAGGAGAATTATCCAAAACATTATCCAAAACTACCTTATCTTATCTTATCTTACCATGCCTTATCTTATCCTATCCTAATCATTTCCTAACTTAATTTCTGCTGTAAAAGGGTTTTAATTTCAGTTTAGGAGACATAAAAACCTGATTTCTAGGAACCTTATCCTCTCCTACAAAGATGCCGCACCCTTGTCCTTGATCCCTTGGGTTTTTGACCTTCTAGATGTCCTATTTCCTGCTAGGATTACATAACCTTTTTCCCTTAGGATTGTGATTTTATTTTCCTACACAAACTACATTTTGTAATCCTTTTCCTACATAACTTGTTGGTGCCGCACCCTCTCCCTATATATACATATTTTCTGCACCATTCAACATCACCATCTCTCATTCACATCTCTCTACACCACCATCTACCATTCAACCTCATTGTGCCGCAGCTTTGCAAAGGAAGGAAGGAAGAAATCTGGAGCGTTTCTAGGTGTATTCTATCTTTACTCTTGATGTTTAAATTTAATTGTCTTTGTTTATTTGCGATCATGAGGAACTAAACCCCTTCTTAGCTAGGGGGAATTCGAAACTATGAGCATATATGTGATATGAATTGATTTCATCCAGTTGCGATTTCATAAATCGTGAATGCAATTTGCTTAACTGTTTGATTTAAAACTTATTCTTGTATGTTGATTAAGGATGCATACTTAGTTTGCATGCTAGAATTTGATGCTAAAATATAAGGGAGTTTCACCTAATCGTTACAAACTTATATTTACAAGTAGTGGAGGTTGCTAGTCACGATCGCGTTAAGTAAATTCCTGGCAGGAGTGTCATGCAGTCATAGTCACGAATGTCATGTCAATGCTTATGATTTTCACAAAGCTTAATGATCTTTGATATGTATCTCTAGTATGCAGTCATATAGGGAACTTGATAAGAATAATTTGGTTTGCGGCGCTACGTCCAAATTCAATGAACTCAGGAAAATCTGAAGGTTAATGCGTGCAGTCACGATTAATTTGGGTCATTGTCGTTCATGGTTTATAGAAAGAACAACTGGAAATCGATTTGTGTTGCATATGTGTCATCTGTGGAGAAGGACCCTCTAGCTAGCCATTCACCCATTTAAATCACCAATTTCGTACAAAACTAAGTCTAGTTTACAATTCTGTTTTGCTTAAGTTTAAATCCGTTTTCAAACAATCCCTTGCTCTTAATTTGTGTTAAGATAGTCTAAATTCGTCAATTAAAGTCTTAATCTCGTTCAAATCAATCTTAGGTGTTAGTTTAGAGTCTAGATAACTTGCTTTTTGTGTTTTAGGTCTATTTAGCTTGTTTTGAGTCTTTAGAGTCCAGAAACTGTTTAATTGAATTCTATTTGCTGTTTTGAGTTATTTGAGTCAAGTTAGGTTGTTTAAGGTGTCTAGAGTTAAAATTCGTCCAAATTGATCCCTAGTACTTGTTTTCATTGTTTAAAGTCCAGTTTATTGTTTTAGAGTCTAATTTGTGTAGATTAGCAATCCCTTTAATCCCCGGCTTAGAACGATCCCTACTTTCACATACTACATTGATAAGGGTTTAAGTTTGTGTGCGATTTAATTTCACATCAACTTGAGACAACCAACCCCAAAGAAGTCGCATTTTATGACACAGGACAAGTCAAAACCATTACATTAAATCTGGCCAAGTCCAACATTCCTGAAACTTTCAAAGAAGGGGGTGTTTGTCCTTGAGTTCTTGTCGGAGTACATAGGTAAGCCACCTCCCCGAATTTCAATTTTGTTTTATACTAATATGTTGTTAATGATTCAGGTACCCACACTAGAGTTTAAACCATTGCCGAATCATTTCAAGTATCACCTTCCATTCAAAGATCAATTCCATGCCGTGGCCTCCAATGAAGCATAATTGAAGGATTCATCCGGCTGGAAGACGTTAAAGCAAGCGCTTCTTGGGAGGCAACCCATGCAAATAAAGAAGACCTAGGAACTCTCTAGCTCTGATAGGAGCATATTTATGCGACTTAGTTAGCTTGTTTTCATGCATTTATGTGGTTAGTTCTTAGTTAATTTTGTATTTTAAGCTATTTTCGTGTGTTTGTAGGTTCTAAGTGTCAAGATGGCAAAAAGATGCATTTTGGAGCATTTTAGAGCAAATCTGGGCTTGGAATGGATAGCACAAGCAGTGGGCAAGAAGATGGACGAATTTGGAGTCCAAATGGAGTTAGGAATATGTTTCAAGGTTGGAGAAATAAATTCAAATCATTGAAGATAAGGAATCAGCTCAAAAGAAGGAGAATTATCCAAAACATTATCCAAACTACCTTATCTTATCCAAACCTTATCTTATCTTATCCTACCTTGTTTTCAGCTACAAAAGAGATTTAATTTCAGTTTAGGAGACTTAAAACCTGATTTCTAGAAGTCCTATCGCTTGTCCTATAAATCTGGCACCTCCCTTCACTATAAAAGCTTTTTTCCTTGCCTTGCAAGACATTCCCTCCCTTATCCTCTCAGCCGTGCATTCCCTTATCCCTTTCCCTCTTGGATTCTGATTTGTTAGCCTATTTCCTTGTAGATTTGGGTTCTACAAATCCTTTTAAGAAATTAATTGGGCCATAATCCTTTTTCCTAAGGGATTCACACATTCTGCCACACCTAGGGTCCTAATCCCTTGCTTATGCTGAGTCCAAGTCCTAATCTGATTACCCTAGGGTTTGTGGTGCCTATATATACAGAATTAGAGAGTTGCCACAGGTTGAACCACCCCCTATACACCTCACAATTCATTCTACATCACAGCAATCCATCTACATCCACTCATCCCTTTTGCCGCAGCCTTTGCAGAGGAGAGAAGACAAGGCCTTGCCGTGGCTTCCATTGGAGAGGAAGGGTTGTGCCGCAGCCTACCTGCAACCATTGGAGTTCTTGGAGTTCTTTCTTCTCTTGTTTCTGTTTCCATGTTTAATTTAATTTGCTTTTCAAATATGTTGAACATGTGGAACTAACTTTGTTTTAGTTAGAGGTGGATTCAAAGCCATGGACATATGTTTAGTATGAATTGATTACCTCCAGTTATTGTTTCATAAATTGTGAATGTGGTTTACTTATCTGTTTTATTAAGAACTTGTTCTTGTGTGTTGATTAAGGATGCATACTTAGTTTACATGCATGAATTTGATGCTAGGATATAAGGGAATTTCACCTAAACGTTATGAACTTATATTCACAAGTAGTAAAGGTTGCTAGTCACAATCATGTTAAGTAAATCCAAGGCAGAATTAACATGCAGTTCATAGTTATGAATGCCTTGTCAACGTTTATGATTTCCATGGAACTTAATGATCTTTGATATGTGTCTCTATCATGCGTATTCCATAGTTAGGGAACTTGATAAGAATAATTTGGTTGTCATGCGTTATCCATTCAATTCAATGAACTTAGGGAAATCTGAGAATTGATTAGTGCAATACAATTAATTCGGAGCATTATCATTCATGGTTTATCGAAAGAATAACTGGAAATCAATTCGTATGCATATGTTCATGTGTGGAGAAGAACCCTCTAACTAGTTTTTCACCCCTGAATTCACCTTCACCTCTCTTTAATTTACTTTGTTTGCTGAAATCTTTTTAGTTTTGATAAATTCGTCTAAAAACCCCCTCAGTTCTTATTTGTGTTTTAGTTTTGTTAAATTCGTCCAAATCTGTCTCCTTTTAGTGTTTTGAGTCTTACTAGTCTAAAATTCATCCAATTCACTTTCTAGTACCTGTTTTGAGTCTGTTTAAATTAGTTTTGCTGTTTTGAGTCAATTTGGTCAGTTTTGAGTTGTCTAGAGTCCAGTTTAGTGTTTTAGAGTTTAACTTGTGTAGATTAGCATCCCTTCTAATCCCCGGCCTAAAACGATCCCTACTTTCATATACTACGTCAATAGGGTTTTAATTTGAGTGTCAAGTAATTTTCACATCAAGCTCCACAACCAGATTTGTGTTTCTAAACCCTACTCTTTATTGCTTTTATTTTACCATCTTTGTCATGTTTGTTAGTTGTGTTGTTTGCTTGCTTGTGTGTGCGTCTATGTTTGAAACATTGAGGACAATGTTTGGTTTAATTGTGGGGGGGTCAACAAGTGTTTTCATTGAAAAATTCGTAGGTTTTTATCACCCATCACTTCTAAGGTTGTTTTTCACTGTTTAGTGTTTTTAGTGTGTTTTGAAGTGTTTTTATGTGTCTTGAAAGAAAAAAACGAAAATTTACAAAAAAAAATTTGAAAAAAATTTTGGAAAAGCCAAAAAGAGTCGTTTTAGAGTCGTTTTTGTGTTTGTGTCTTAGGGTACCTTCCAACACAATGATGAGGATTTGGTTTTTAATTGCATGACTGTTAAAGAAAGTTACAAACATGGATTGAAGTTTGATATGCTCTTTTGTTTATTCTTGGTTATAGTTGACATTCATGAATTCACATGTAATCACAAAAAGGATAAAATCAGTTTTTGTAACATGCTTGAAGGAAGAAACTCAAACTAACGCTACAACCCTGAGAGACTTGAGCCTAAACTTTGCTTGGAGAGTTATTAATCTTGACATTCTTGTTTTCTAAAGTCGTTGCATGATCTCATTATTTCTTTGCTTGGTCGCTACTTAGAATGCGTTTTCATCATTATAGATCCAAATACTAGAACTCATGCCCGTTTCATTCAAAGCATAAAATTGATAGCATAACAAATAACAAGATGAAGTTGTTTAGTTCAAAACCAGTGCCAAAAACCCTAACCCTTTGCTTATGTATTGTAGGTTTAGCCCTTTTGAGCCATAATTAGCCTATTTTCTTAGTTAGCCCACATTATCCTTATCTAGCCTAGAATAGGACTATCCATACCCTTGTTCTTAAAGAATAGTGGAGCATGACTTAGAGGAATTCCTTTTGATTGTCCTTTTAAAGAAAAACAAGTGTGGGGGAAGGTTTTTAGTGGTTTGGGTGAAAAGAAAAAAAAAGGAAAAAAATTCGTAGAAAAAGAAGAAGAAAAGAAAAAGTGTGTGAAAAAGAAAGAAAAAGAGTTGAAAAATAAGTGAGGATGAGCTCACAAGTATTGTTTGTTGAAGAAAGGGTCCAAACCATCAAAAATCTGACCCTAGAATGTGTGAATTATTCCCTTTGTGTTTAAAGTTGATTTCTGCTTTCAAAAGTGAATTCTAAGTGTCATATTCATTACTTTGCTCGCTATTGCTTTAAGAACGTTTGTTTTCTTTACCTTTCTTTGTTAGCCAATACCCATAGCCCCGTTACAACCCTTCGACTTCTATCTTGATTGTTATGTGTTTCAATATGTGGAGTTTGGGATTGGTATGAGCATATGGAATCCCTGGTTCTCGCGTCTAAGTAGTGGCATTCCATTCATGAGATCATATCTATACATGCTTCATAATTCCAGAAAGTGCGTTCTTTGTTAATACATATGTGAGTACTAGTTTTCATGTTTACATCAATCTTCTCACATATACCTAGAATAGGGAGTGTAGTCAGAAAATCTGAGTGAAAATTGAGTGCATATCTGGTAAGGAATTGAGGGATTCTCTAAGGCATGTTACTACATTCAAAATGTTGTTTTAATTGATTAGATGCGAACTTGTGAGTGGTAACTGTGATTAAGTATGTGCTCAAGGGTAGGGATAACTAAAATTTATGTAAGTAATGATTTTTAACATGTTATGTTCCATTGGAAATCCCTGAGGCGAACGTTGGAAGGTTTAGGTTATGTTTTGTTTGTTTTGCTTGAGGACTAGCAAAAGCTAAGTGTGGGGGAATTTGATAGGAGCATATTTATGCGACTTAGTTAGTGTGTTTTCTTGCATTTACTTAGTTATTTGTTGCTTATTATAGTGTCTTAAGTCATTTTCGTGTGTTTATAGGTCCAAGAAGCAAAGTAGGCAAAAAGATGCAATTTGGAGCATTTTAGAGCAGTTTTGGGCTTGGAATGGATATCACAAGATTGGAGCAAGATGGATGGACGAATTTGAAGTTCAAGAGAGGCTAGGAATGTGCAAAAGAGTTGAAGAAATAAATTCAAGTCAAAGAAGATAAGGAATCAGCTACAAAGAAGGAGAATTATCCAAAACCTTATCCGACCTTATCTTATCCAAACTAACCTTATCTAACCTTATCTTATCTTATCCTATCCTAATCTTATCCTACCTTAATTCCAGCTACAAGGGGGACTTGATAGGAGCATATGTATGCGACATAGTTAGTGTGTTTTCTTGCATTTACTTAGTTATTTGTTGCTTATTATAGTGTCTTGAGTCATTTTCGTGTGTTTATAGGTCCTAGAAGCAAAGTATGCAAGAAGATGCAATTTGGAGCATTTTAGAGCAGTTTTGGGCTTGGAATGGATATCACAAGATTGGAGCAAGATGGATGGACGAATTTGAAGTTCAAGAGAGGATAGGAATGTGCAAAAGAGTTGAAGAAATAAATCCAAGTCAAAGAAGATAAGGAATCAGCTACAAAGAAGGAGAATTATCCAAAACATTATCCAAACTACGTTATCTTATCCTTATCTTATCCAAACTTTATCTTATCTTATCCTAATCCTTTCCTAACTCAATTCCTGCTGCAAAAGGGATTCAATTTCAGTTTAGGAGACTTAAAAACCTGATTTCTAGGAACCTTATCCCCTCCTACAAAGGTGCCGCACCTAACCCCTTCTAGAAACCCCAAAATCAGCCAAATAACACCCTTTCTAGAAGTCCCTAAAAAGGTGGTGATAGGAGCATATTTATGCACCTTAGTTAGCTTGTTCTTGTGCATTTATGTTGTTTTTCCTTAGTTAAAGTAGTCTTTTAAGCCAGTTTGATGTATTTTCAGGTTCTAAGGGCAAAGGATGCATTTTGGAGCCTTTTGGAGCACATTTGAGCTTGGAATGGACATCATATGCTTGGAGCCAAGAGGATGGACGAAATTGAAGATTTGAAGATGATGATTCCTACTTGAACAAGGTTTCCTAGTTGAAGTAGGAAATTCCCTAATTGAAGTTGGAATCCTAGTTGAATTAGGATTCCTAGTGAATTGAGATTCCTAGTTGAAGTGGGATTCCTAGAAGATTGAAGATTCCTACTCAAACAAGGTTTCCTACTTGAAGTAGGAAAGTTATATCCAAATGGTTTCAAGTTTCAGCAACAAAGAAGTTTTCCAAGTCCAAGAAGGAAAAGGAATCCAAGATGAAGAAGGATTGACAAAGACAAACTTTCCTAATCCTAATGCACAAAGTTTTCAGCTCCAAAGAGGAGTCCTACACACTTTAGGACACCTTATCCTTGTTCTATAGGCATGCCGCACCTAGCCTTCTAGAAAATCTGATTTCCTTGCCTTGCAAGGCTTTCTAGAAGCCTTATCCCTCCTTATCCAAACCTGCCGCACCTTAGGCTGATGTGAAAATTAACTTGACACACAAATTAAACCCTATTGATGACAATTGTAGTAAAGATGCAAGTAGGGATCGTTCTAAACCGGGGATTAACTAGGGATGCTAATCAACACAAATAAGACTCAAAAACACTAAACTAGACTCTAATGACTCAAAACTAACTTAAAACACTAAAAACAGGAAGAAACGATAAAAAAAGACTCAAATCTAGACCTAACAAGTGATTTTGACGAAAATAGAACTTAAAAGACTCAAACAACTAAGAGAAAACAGGTTTTGACTTTAAAAACAAGTTTAAATGAAAGGGGGATTGTTTTTGACGAATTTAAAACTAAAACAGAAACTTTGCATACTTGCCCTTAGAACCTGAAAATACATCAAACTAGCTTAAAAGACTAAATTAACTAAGAACTAACAATGTAAATGCATGAAAACAAGCTAACTAAGTCGCATAAATATGCTCCTATCAAATTCCCCCACACTTAGCTTTTGCTAGTCCTCAAGCAAAACGAAACAAAACAAACGAAACAAACACTAAACAAACTAGACCTTCCAACTTTCACCTCAGGGATTTCCAACATACATGACATATTTAAGATCATCATAACCATAGCTTTTAGTCTTCCCCACCCTTTAGCACATACTTAATCACAGTCACCATTCATTAGTTCTCATCTAACCAATTAAAACAATGTTTTAAACGTAGTAACATGCCTTAGAGAATTCACTCAATTCCTCACTAGGTACACTCTTATTTTCACTCAGATTTTCTAACTACACTCCCTATACTAAGTATATGTGAGAAGATTGATGTAAACATGAAAACAAACACTCACATATGTTTATAACAAAGAAAGCAATTTCTGGAGCTATTAAGCATGTATATATATGATCTCATGAATGGAATGCTACTACTTAGATGCGAGAACCAGGGATACCATACGCTCATACCAATCCCAAACTCCACATATTGAAACACACAACACTCAAGATTGAAGTATAGGGTTGTAACGGGGCTAGGGGGTATTGGCTAACAAAGAAACGTAAGGAAAATAAACGTTCTTAAAGCAAAAGCAAGCAAAATAATGAAATTGAACTTAGAATTCCCTTTAGCATGCAGAAGTCAACTTTTAAACACAAAGGGAAGATTCAAGCAACAAATAGGGCCGGATTCAATGTTTTGGACCCTTCCTTCAACAAACAACACTTGAGAACTCTTTTTCACATCTTTTCAACTCCTTTTTCATTCTTTTCACAACTTTTTCTTTTTTTCTTTCTATTTTCCACCAATTTTTCTTCTTCTTTTCTTTTTTCTTTTCACCCGTGCCTCTTTTGTGACTTTGGCACATATAAACGCACAACTTTCTTTCCCCCACCCTTGTTTGCTGCCCAATAACGAACAAAGGGAATTCACTCTAAGTCATGCTTAGCTATGCCTTAAGAACAAGGGTAAGGATGGTCCTAATCTAGGCTAGGTAGGGATAATATGGGTAAACAAAGAACATAGGCTAAACAAGGCTCAAAAGGGTTAAACCTACAAGACAAATAACATAGGGAGGTTCGGCTATTTGGCACTAGTTCACTACACAACTTCATCTTGATTATGTGTTATGCTAATCAATTTCATGCTTTGAATGAAACGGGTATGAGTTCTGGTATTTGGAACTAAATGATGAAACGCCTTCTAAGTAGCAACCAAGCAAAGAATAATGAGATCATGCAACGACTTTAGAAAACAACAAATGCACAGATTTTTAACTCTCCAAAGAACGTTAAAGGCTCAAGTCTCTCAGGGTTGTAGCGTTAGTTTGAGATTCTTCCTTCAAGCATGTTACAAAAACTGATTTTTTCTCTTTTTGATTAAACATGAATTCATGAACTATAACCATAATCAAGCATAAACCAGAGAGCAATTCAAACCTCCATCCATGTTTATAACTTTCCTCAATAGTCATGCAATTAAAAACCAAATCCTCATCATTGTGTTGGAAAGTACCCTAAGACACAAACAAACACACAAAAACAACTCTTTTTGGGTTTTTCAAAACAATTTTTCAAATTTTTATGGTATTTTCGGATTTTCTTCTCAAAACACACTAAAAGACTCCAAAACAGCTTAAAAACACTGAAAACAACATTCAAAGTGATAGGTGATAAAAACCCACGAATTTCATGCAAAAAACACTTTGTTACCCCCCCACACTTAAACCAAACATTGTCCTCAATGTTTCAAACATAGACTCACAGAAAGCAAACAGCAATCAACACAACTAACTAACATAACAAAGATATGGCAAAACAAAAGCAATAAAGAGAGAGAGTTTAAGAACGCAAATCTGGTTTTGGAGCTAGAATTCCATCGTTCTCTTGTTTGAACACATGGGTTGCCTCCCAAGAAGCGCTTGCTTTAACGTCTTCCAGCCGGACGAACCTTCCCTCTATTCTTCAATGGGGCCCACGGCATTAAAGGATATGTCCTCCGTAATGTGCTCTTCAAAGTGCTCATAATATGGCTTCAATCGATGTCCATTCACTTTGAATTCTTGTTGCGTCTTTAAACTTTGAATTTGGACTGCACCATGAGGAAAAACATTAGTAACCACAAAAGGACCAATCCACTTAGAACGCAACTTACCTGGAAATAGACGAAGGCGAGAATTGAAAAGTAACACTTTCTGCCCTATAGAGAACAGCTTGCTATGAATCATCTTGTCATGGAATGCCTTTGTTTTCTCCTTGTAGATCCATGCATTCTCATAAGCTTCATTCCTAATTTCTTCTAGCTCATTCAATTGAAGCTTTCTATGAAGACCGGCGGCATCAATGTCCATGTTGAATGTTTTGACAGCCCAATGTGCACGATGTTCTAACTCGACGGGAAGATGACATGGTTTCCCATAGACTAGCCGAAATGGGGACATTCCAATTGGGGTTTTATAGGTAGTGCGATATGCCCACAATGCATCATTCAAACGCAAGCTCCAATCCTTCCGAGTTGGCCCTATGGTTTTCTCCAAAATCTGCTTGATTTCTCTATTTGAAACCTCGGCTTGCCCACTGGTTTGAGGGTGATAAGGTGTTGAAACCTTATGCGTGACATTATACTTCTTGAGGAGCGCCTCAATGGTTCGATTGCAAAAATGGGAACCCCCATCACTGATTAGGACTCTTGGCATTCCAAATCTAGCAAATATGTTAGTTCTAACAAAATCTACAACCACTTTAGAATCATTAGTTCGGGTGGCTTTTGCTTCCACCCATTTCGACACATAATCCACAGCAAGCAAAATATAAGGGAAACCATGTGAGGAAGGAAAAGGACCCATGAAATCAATACCCCAAACATCAAAGATTTCAACACTAAATATGGGGTGTTGCGGCATTTGTTGTTTAGGACCTATATTGCCCGTTCTTTGACACCTATCACAAGTCATACAAAAAGTTCTAGCATCTCTAAAGATAGTAGGCCAATAAAATCCACATTCTAAAACTTTATGTGCTGTTCTTTGAGTACCAAAGTGACCTCCACATGCATAGGTGTGACAGAAAGTTAAAATTGAATTAAACTCAGAATCATGCACACACCTACGTAGAACCTGATCAGGGCAATATTTCCACAAGTATGGGTCATCCCAAACATAAGAACGTGCATCCTTTTTAAGTTTATCACTTTGGTGCTTGTTTAGCTCTCTTGGAATGTGTTTAGACACCAAATAATTTACTACATCAGCATACCATGGCTCACTTACCTTGATGGACAGCAGCTGCTCATCTGGGAATGTCTCTTGGATAGGCACGGCATCCTCCTCATGCACCATACGGCTCAAGTGATCAGCCACCACGTTTTCACTCCCCTTCTTGTCCCGGATTTCAATATCGAACTCTTGGAGAAGAAGCATCCAGCGAATGAGTCTTGGTTTGGCCTCTTTCTTGGTGAACAAATACTTCAAAGCTGCATGGTCAGTGTAAATAATAACTTTAGTACCAAGTAAATAAGAACGAAACTTATCTAAAGCAAACACAACAGCAAGAAGTTCTTTTTCAGTGGTAGAGTAATTCAATTGTGCATCATTCAAGGTCCGAGATGCATAATAGATGACATGGGGCTTCTTGTCCTTCCTTTGTCCCAAAACAGCTCCTAATGCATAGTCCGAAACATCACACATAAGCTCAAAAGGAAGGCTCCAATCTGGTGGGACTATGATGGGGGCCGAAGTTAGCATCTCTTTGAGGTGTTTGAATGCCTTCTCACATTCCTCATCAAACACAAAAGTCACATCTTTCTGGAGGAGACGGCAAAGGGGGGTGGAGATCTTCGAAAAATCCTTGATGAATCGCCTATAGAAACCTGCATGTCCAAGAAAATAACGAACCTCTCTAACTGAAGTAGGAGAGGGTAAGTAACGTACAAGGTCTATTTTTGATTTATCAACCTCAATTCCCCTTTCTGAAATGATATGACCTAAAACTATGCCTTGTTTTACCATAAAGTGACATTTTTCCCAATTCAAAACAAGGTTAGTTTCAATGCAACGTTTTAGAATCAAAGTGAGATTATCTAAGCACCCATCAAACGAATCCCCAAAAACACTAAAATCATCCATGAATACCTCAATAATCTTCTCCACAAAATCTGAAAAGATACTTACCATGCATCTTTGAAAGGTGGCAGGTGCATTGCATAAACCGAATGGCATGCGACGATAGGCAAAGGTACCAAAGGGGCACGTGAAAGTGGTCTTTTCTTGGTCATCCGGAGCTATAACAATCTGATTATATCCAGAGTAACCATCAAGAAAACAATAAAAAGAATGACCGGCTAACCTTTCAAGCATTTGATCAATGAACGGCAAAGGGAAGTGGTCCTTCCTCGTGGTGGCGTTTAGCTTCCTATAGTCGATGCACACTCTCCAACCTGTTTGGATACGTGTGGGCACAAGTTCATTCTCGGCATTCTTTACCACAGTGACTCCGGATTTCTTTGGAACACATTGCACCGGTGAAACCCAACGGCTATCCGAGATTGGATAAATCACTCCACAATCAAGAAGCTTTATAATCTCCTTCTTCACAACTTCCATCATTGGAGGGTTGAGTCGGCGTTGAGCCTCTCGAGTTGGTTTAGCCCCCTCCTCTAGAAGTATGCGATGCATGCATGTTGTAGGGCTAATCCCCCTAATATCGGCCAATGTCCACCCAATGGCTGTTTTGTGCTCCTTCAACACCCGAATTAACTTTCCTTCCTCTGTTGCCGTGAGTGTGGAGGACACAATGACGGGCAACGTCTCGTTATCTCCCAAAAAGACGTACTTCAAATGATCCGGCAATGGTTTAAGCTCAAGTACAGGTGCCTGAATCACTGAGGGAAACAACTTGTTAGTAGAAATTGGAATTGAACTTGGTTTTGAAGGCTTACCATGGTGCTAAGGTAGTGACTCTAGGGCAGCCACCATCTCGGCCTCTTCTTCACTTCTAGGCACGGCAATATTGGGTTTTTGCCCAATTCCTTGTGCAATTGTTGATTCAAGGGGATCCCTCTCCAAGGAATCAAGGTAATCCTGCGCCAATTCATCGAATATATCAATAGCAAAACAAGAATGATTTTCTTTAGGAAATTTAATAGTTTCAGCAAGATTGAAATCAATAACTTCCCCATCAAATTCCATTGTCAACGTCCCTTTGAACACATCGATCTTGGTGCGGGCTGTTTTCATGAAAGGTCTCCCAAGGAGGATCGGCAATGGGGTAGAATGGGGTGTATCCTCCATGTCAAGCACATAAAAATCCGCTGGAAAAATTAGATTTCCAACCTGCACCAAAACATCTTCCAAAACTCCCTTTGGATATGCAATAGAACGATCGGCTAATTGGATTATAACACCATCGTTTTTAAGCTCACCTAAGTTCATAGATGCATAAATAGAGTATGGCATGACATTAATTGAAGCTCCTAAGTCTAACATAGCATGTTCAAACTTAGTACTACCAATAACGCAAGGAATTGTAAAACTACCCGGATCTTTGCATTTAGGGGGTAATTTCCTTTGTAAAACAGCAGAGACATTCTCACTTACTTGAACCACTTCTTTGTTAGAAATCCTTCTCCTTGTTGTACAAAGCTCTTTCAAAAACTTAGCATACCTTGGGACTTGCTTTATTGCATCAAGGAGTGGGATATTGACTTGAACTTTCCGGAATGTCTCTAGAATGTCTTTTTCAGCATCCTCTTTCTTTGATTGCCGCAACCTGCCAGGAAAGGGCACAATTAGTGGAGTAGAGCTAGAAGAATTCATATTGGAACTTACCTTGATGGTTGAGGACGGTTTAGAAGTAGGGATTGGCTGCGGCAAGGATTGTGCATTCCTTGCCGTGGGTTTAGGTGATTCATCCTCCTCCAGTTGCAGCTTCTTGTCCTCTTCTTGACTTGATCTAGATGGTTGTGAATCAGTTCCAACCTGCTTACCACTTCTCAACGTGATTGCTTGGGCGGTTTCAAATCCTCCCTTAGGATTAACAACGGTTGAACTAGGCAATCTGCCATGTTCTCGGAATTGGCCCATGAATTCAGCCATTTGACCCATTTGTTTCTTCAGTTCATCCATCTCTTTAGCTTGATTTTTTATGCTCTGCACGTCCTGCGTCAAAGAGGTTAGTACTTGAAGAATTTTATCATTATTTAAGGACGAACTTGAATTGGTTTGGGCTGAAGTTGGTTGAGGTTGTGGGGCTGCATACGTCCTTGGAAACATCCTAGGGGGCTGTCTAAATCCGCTTTGTGGCTGTGCTTGTTGAGAGTCCCTCCACTTGAAGTTTGGATGATCTCTCCATCCTGGATTGTATGTGTTTGAGTATGGGTCGTGTCTTTGTTGGGTTTGACCTTGGAAACCCACGGCTTGGGCAGTTTCCCACCCCCTATTCTCAATCAATTGAGGGCATTGATCGTTGAGATGTCCCTGCATAGAACACACTCCACATATGGCCGGCCCTTGTGCTTTGGTTCCATCCACAACCTGTGACAAAAGAAGAGTGAGATTAGCCATTTGAGATTGTAATTCTGAAATTGCATTTACCTCATTCACTTGTTGTTGCCGTGGCCCTTCTCTCTGTCCAACTCCTTCGTATTGTTGCGCATTCAAGGCTCGATTTGCAATTAGAGTCTTGGCAGCCATGGGTGTTTTGTCAACCAAAGCTCCTCCCGCTGAAGCATCAAGCATTTGTCTCTCAATGGGGAGAAGTCCTTCATAGAAATATTGGAGGAGAAGCTCTTCCTTCATTTGGTGTTGTGGACAAGAAGCAACAAGCGCCTTGAAACGCTCATAATAGGCTGGAAACGATTCCCCTTGGTTTTGTTGAATGCCACTTATCCTTTTCCTCAAGAGAATGACTGTTGAAGTTGGGAAAAATTTCTCTAAGAATGCGCGCTTCATGCTTTCCCACGAAGTAACGGTTCCAGGTGCTAGTTCGTAGAGCCAATCCTTAGCCTTTTCCAAAAGAGAGAATGGAAAGGCTTTCATCTTCAATATACTCCCATCAACATTGACAGGGGTCATGCTTGAACAAACCACTTCAAATTCCTTCAAGTGCTTGTTCGGATCTTCCATGGACAACCCGTGGAATTTAGGGATGTGGTGCAACAAGCTAGACTTCAATTCAAACTCATCAGTCTTGCCTTGAGCCGCCCTAGGATATTGAATGCATAAAGGGGTCGCATTGTCCAATCCCGAGGCTGAAAGTTCTTTGATTGTTCGGTTATCTGCAGCCATGTTGTGCTCCTCTTCCAAATCCTCTTCAATTTCAACTTCAGATTCGGAATTAGAACTTGAACTAAGTAGATCAGGTTCTGGGTGCTTCCTCTTCCTTCTCAAATCTCGCTCAAAATCGTCGTTAAACTCCAAGATATGTGTGTGAACGGGTTGAGAACTTCGAGTCATACACTAGTACCTAAAACAAAGAAAACAAAACAAATCAGAAAACTAAGCAAAACAAAAACAAAAACAAGTTAAAATACACGGCAGAAACTAGGGAGATTAGCAAGTTTGCTAATCCCCGGCAACGGCGCCAAAATTTGATGTGAAAATTAACTTGACACACAAATTAAACCCTATTGATGACAATTGTAGTAAAGATGCAAGTAGGGATCGTTCTAAACCGGGGATTAACTAGGGATGCTAATCAACACAAATAAGACTCAAAAACACTAAACTAGACTCTAATGACTCAAAACTAACTTAAAACACTAAAAACAGCAAGAAACAATAAAAAAGACTCAAAGCTAGACCTAACAAGTGATTTTGACGAAAATAGAACTTAAAAGACTCAAACAACTAAGAGAAAACAGGTTTTGACTTGAAAAACAAGTTTAAATGAAAGGGGGATTGTTTTTGACGAATTTAAAACTAAAACAGAAACTTTGCATACTTGCCCTTAGAACCTGAAAATACATCAAACTAGCTTAAAAGACTAAATTAACTAAGAACTAACAACGTAAATGCATGAAAACAAGCTAACTAAGTCGCATAAATATGCTCCTATCATAGGCCTTTTCCCATTAAAAATCTGATTGTTTTAAACCTATTTCCGGATGGATTTGGATTTCTAGAAGTCCTAATTTGATTTACCTAGGGTTTTTGGTGCCTATATATATATATATATATATATATTTCTACACCCTTTGCCGCAGGTACCACCCTCCATATACATCATTCACGCCATCTACACTACACACATCCCTTGCCGCAGCCTTCATCACCACACCACCATACTTCCTGACCTTGCCGCACCATCCATTCCCCCTAAACACTATTGCACCACTCCATATCCTTTCACCCATACACCTAAGTCCCTAAACCTGTCCCGAGTCCCTGTGACACAGCAAAGAAGAGGAGAAGAAGCCTTGGACGTGCATGCCATTCAAGTTCAAATTGCTGGAAGTATTAGGTGTTTCCTTTCCTTTGATTTCAATGTTTAAATTCAATACTCTTTGTTTTGTACGTATGAGGAACTAAACCCCCCTTGGCTAGGGAGGGAATTCGAAACCATGTTTATGCTTGCTATATGACTTGGTTACCTCTAATTGCGTTTCATAAGTTGTGAATTCAATTTACTTATCTATTTGAATTAAACTGATTTGTGTGTGTTGGTTGAGAGTGCACGCTTAATTGTCATGCATAAATTTAATGCTAGGATATAAGGAAGTTTCACCTAATCGTTACAAACTTATATTCACCAGTAGTAAAAGGTTGATGATCTCAATTGTGTTAAGTAAATTCTTGGCATAAGTATCATGCGCTTTCATAGTTACAAGTGCCTCGTCAATACTTATGATTTCCATTGAACGTAATGATCTTTGATTGTATCTCTAGTATGCACTTTCATATAGAGAACTCTTGAAGAATAATTTGATTGTGATGCGCATTTTCCGTCCAATTCATTGACATAAGGGAAATCTGAAAGTTAATTTAAGCGGACCTAATTAACTTGGGGTGTTGAGAATTCGTGGTTTATTGAATTGCAATTAGAAATCGTTTTGTATGCAAGTATGACATGTGTGGAGAAGAACCCCTTAGCTAGCCTTCCATCCATTCATTTAAACCAAATTCATTTTAAAATCTGTTTTGTTTTACAAAGTTTATGTTTTGTTTTCAAATTCGTCAAAACCAATTCCCCCTTTATTTTGAAGTGTCAAATTAGTTAGAAAGTGATTTAAGTTTGTGTTTTTGAGTGTCTTGAGTCCAGTTATAACATATTTTCGTCCAAATTCTTCCTTAGTGCTCAAAACTGCCCAGAAAGTGGTTTTAAGACAGTTTTGAGTGTTTGTTTGCTGTTCTGAGTCTTTTGGTCTGTTTTAGTGTTTTAAAGTGTTTTAAAGTATAGTATTGCATTCTTTGAGTCTAATTTAGTGTTTTAACTTTGTTTTAAGTTTTTAAGTCAGTTTTCAAGTGATTTAGCAATCCCTCCTAATCCCCGGCCTAGATCGATCCCTACTTACATACTTTGCTACAATTGATAAAAAGAGGGTTTAATTTGTGTGCTTATATATTTCGCATCAAATTTTTGGCGCCGTTGCCGGGGATTAGCAAAATTGCTAATCCCTTGTGTTTGCCGTGTGTTTTTGGTTTAGTTGTCTAGTCTTCTGATTTTGTTTTGTTTTCTTTGTTGTAGGTACTAGTGTATGACTCGAAATTCTCAACCCGTTCACGCACATATCTTGGATTTTAACGCCGATTTTGAGCGAGATTTGAGAAGGAAGAGGAAGCACCCAGAACCTGATCTACTTAGTTCAAGTTCTAATCCTGAATCTGAAGTTGAAATTGAAGAGGATTTGGAAGAGGGGCAATGATGTGAAATTTATGTGACACTCAAATTAAACCCTATTGATGACAATTGTAGTAGAGATGCAAGTAGGGATCGTTCTGGACCGGTGATAGGAGCATATTTATGCTACTTATTTAGTGTGTTTTCTTGCATTTGTTTAGCTTAATATAGTGTCTAAAGTCATTTTCGTGTGTGTTTAGGTCCAAGAAGCAAAGTTGGCAAAAAGATGCATTTTGGAGCATTTTAGAGCAAATCTGGGCTTGGAATGGATAGCACAAGCAATGGGCATGAAGATGGACGAATTTGGAGTCCAAATGGAGTTAGGAATATGTTTCAAGGTTGGAGAAATAAATTCAAATCATTGAAGATAAGGAATCAGCTCAAAAGAAGGAGAATTATCCAAAACATTATCCAAAACAACCTTATCTTATCTTATCTTATCCAATCCTTATCCTATCTTACCTTACCTTATCCAATCTTATCCTAATCTTATCCTAACCTGTTTTCTTCAGTTTAGGGGACTTAAAACCTGATTTCTAGAAGTCCTATCCATTCCCCTACAAAAGTGGCGCCCCAAACTCTTCTAGAAACCCCAAAATCTGCCCAGAAACACATTCTTTCTAGAAGCCTAAAAATCTGGCGTCTCCTTCCCTTCTAGAATCCTTTTTCCTTGCCTTGCAAGGCATTCCCTGCGCTTATTCCTTTGTGCCGTGGGTTTTCAGGCCCTTTCCCTCTTGGATTCTGATTGTTAGGCCTTTTCCTTGTGGATTTGGGTTCTACAAATCCTTTTCAGAAATTAATTGGACCACAATTCCTTTTCAAAAGTAAGTGCCGCACCCTAATCCTATTTTTCTGCTAAGTCCAAGTCCTAAACTGATTTCCCTAGGGTTTGCCATGCTATATATACATATTTTCAAGCCCTGCCGCACACCACCACCCATCCATACGAATTCTACACACCTCTACACATCTCAGCCATTCCAAACACCATTCATAAACCCTAAACCACTTGTGCCGCAGCCCTGCAAGGAGAGGAGGAGCATCTTTGGAGCGTGTTGCACCTTAATCTGGAGTGCTGGGCGTTCTTAGGTGTCTTCTACCTTATGTTTTCGTTGATTAATTTAGTTTTCCTTTGTATTTCTGTAATCATGAGAGGCTAAACTCGTTTTTTAGCTAGAGGCTACTTTGAAACCATGATTTTGTGTGTGATATGACTTGATAAATTTCAGTTACAGATTCTTGAAGTATGAATGCAATTGGCTTAACTGTTTGAATTAGAACTTATTTCTGTTTGTTGATTGAGGGTCGACACTTAATTGGCATGCATAAATTTGATGCTAGGATATAAGTAAGTTTCACATAATCGTTACAAACTTATGTTCACAAGTAGTAAAGGTTGCTGGAACAATCGTGTTAAGTTCAATTCTTGGTGTGAGTAACATGATGTCATAGTTATGAATGCCTCGTCAATGCTTATGATTCTCATTGAGCGTAATGATCTCTGATTGTGTCTCTATTATGATGTCATGTAGGGAAATTGATGAGAATAATTTGGTTGTAGATGAGTTGTCCGTCCAATTCAATGAAATTAGGAGAATCTGAGGGTTAATTAGTGATTGACACGGTTAATCTGGGGCATTGTCATTCGTAATTCAATGAAAACGTAACTGGAAGTCAAGTTATATGCATATAAGTCACGTGTGGATAAGGAAACCTCTAGCTAGTTCACCATCCATCCTAAAAACCCAATTTCGTCTAAATCTGCCTAGTTTAAAGTCTGTGTTAGTTTTAACTTAGTTTCACTCTAAAACCAATCCCCCTTCACTTGTTTGAGTCTAATTAGTTAGAATCTGTCTTAGTTTGTGTTTTTGCGTGTTTTGAGTCAAGTTTAATTCAATTTTCGTCCAAAGTTGTGTCTAGTGTCTAGAATCTGTCCAATTAGTGTTTTTGAGCAGTTTTGAGTATTTTGAACCTGTTTTGAGTCTTACTAGTCTATTTAGAGTCCTTTGAGTCTTTTCAAACGTTTTTAACTTTGTTTTTGTATTTTAAGTCAGTTTAGAGGTTTTAGCAAGCCCTCCTAATCCCCGGTTTAGAACGATCCCTACTTGCATTTATACTACGATTTGACAACAAGAGGGTTTAATTTGAGTGCTTAACTTTAATCACATCAAAATTTTGGCGCCGTTGCCGGGGATTAGCAACTTTGCTAATCCCCCATTATTTTGTTTTTTTTATCTTCGTGTGTGTGTTAGTCTAGTCTAGATTCTGATTCTAGTTTGTTTTCTTTGTTTTCAGGTACTAGTTTATGACTCGCAGTTCTCAAGTGGTTCGTGAGCATATCTTGGATTTTGACGGCGATTTTGAACGAACCTTGAGAAGGAAAAGAAAGAACCCAGAACCTCACCCACCTAGTTCAAGTTCTGAAGCTGAGGTTGAGGAGCAAGAAGAGGCCGAATCTGAGGAGCAAGAGGAGGCCGAGGTTGAAGAAGTTATGGCTGCAGATAATCGAACCATTAAGGAGCTTTCGGCCTCGGGATTGGATAATGCAGTACCCCTATGTATCCAATATCCTAGGGCAGCTCCAGATAAGACCGACGAGTTCGAATTGAAGTCTAGCTTGTTGCATCACATTCCCAAATACCATGGGCTGTCCATGGAAGATCCAAACAAGCATTTGAAGGAATTTGAAGTGGTTTGCTCAAGTATGACACCCATTAATGTCGATGGGAATATTTTGAAAATGAAAGCCTTTCCATTCTCATTGTTGGAAAAGGCTAAAGATTGGTTGTACGAATTGGTGCCCGGAACTGTCACATCTTGGGAAAGTATGAAACGAGCATTCTTGGAGAAGTTTTTCCCAACTTCAAGAGTCATTCTCTTGAGGAAACGGATTAGTGGTATTCAGCAAAATCAAGGAGAGTCTTTCCCTGCATATTATGAGCGTTTTAAGGGCCTAGTTGCGTCATGCCCTCAACACCAAATGAAGGAGGAACTGCTCATTCAATACTTCTATGAAGGACTCCTCCCCATTGAACGCCAAATGCTAGATGCATCAGCGGGTGGTGCATTGGTTGACAAGACGCCTGTGGCTGCCAAAACCTTAATTGCGAACCGAGCCCTCAATGAACAACAATATGAAGGTGTAGGACAAAGAGAGAGCCCACGGCAGCAACATGTCAATGAGGTAAGTGCTATTTCTGAAATTCAATCACAATTGGCTAATCTTACTCTCCTTGTGTCTCAGGTTGTCGAAGGACCAAAATCACAACCACCACCAATCTGTGGCGTGTGCACCATGCAAGGCCACCAATCTGAAAGTTGCCCTCAATTGATTGAGAATGGAGGATGGGAGAGTGCCAACGCTGTTGGGTTCCAAGGCCAAAATCAGCCCCGATATGACCCATATGCAAATACCTACAATTCAGGTTGGAAAGATCATCCAAATCTGCGTTGGAGGGAACCCCAACAACCTCAACAACAAGGTGGATTCCGGCCACCAACCCCTGGGATGTTTCCAAAGCCATATGCAACCATGCAATCCCAAACACAATCTGCCCAAAATAACTCAGGTTCGTCTCTTGATAATGATCAAGTTATTCAATTACTAACTACTTTGGCACAGGGGCAGCAAAATCAAACCAAAGAGATGCAAAACTATGCCAAGGAGGTGCAAAATCAAGCCCGGGAGGTGACTGAATTGAAGAAACAGATGGGACAAATGGCTGAGTTTATGGGGCGGTTTCGAGAGCATGGCAAACTTCCTAGTTCTACCACTGTGAATCCGAAGGGAGGGTTCGAATCTGTCAAGGCCATGACCCTAAGAAGTGGCAAAGAGGTTGGGACCGATCCAAAAACATCTGAATCTGCCCAAAAGGAGGATGAGACGTTGTTACAAGAGGAGGCAGAACAAGAGAAAGCCACGGCAAAGGTTGCTCCAACCTTGCCGCAGCCTTCCAATGCACTTAAACCCTCCAAAACGTCCACCACAGGTAAGTTGGGTTCAAATTCGATTGATTCTAACCTTGTTCCACCCAATGCACCATTCCCTCGCAGATTTATGCAATCAAAGAAGGAGGAAACCGAAAAGGACATTCTAGAAACGTTTCGAAAGGTGCAAGTCAACATTCCACTCCTTGATGCAATCAAGCAAGTTCCCAAATATGCCAAATTCTTGAAGGAGCTGTGCACAACAAAGAGGAGATTTTCAACTAAGGAGGTTGTTCGGGTAAGTGAAAATGTTTCAGCGGTGTTGCAACGCAAATTGCCTCCCAAATGCAAGGACCCAGGTAGCTTTACAATTCCATGTGTTATTGGTAATACCAGGTTCGAATATGCAATGTTAGATCTAGGTGCATCAATAAATGTCATGCCTTATTCTATTTATGCATCTATGAATTTGGGCGAATTGAAAAATGATGGAGTGATTATTCAATTAGCCGATAGATCTAACGCTTATCCAAAGGGAGTTTTGGAGGATGTCTTAGTGCAGGTTAATCATCTCATCTTCCCCGCTGATTTCTACGTGCTAGAGATGGAAGATTCGGCCCATTCCACCCCATTGCCGATTCTACTTGGAAGACCATTCATGAAAACAGCTCGCACAAAGATTGATGTGTTCACAGGGATCTTGACAATGGAGTTTGATGGGGATGTTATTGATTTTAAAATTTCTGAAGCTATGAAATATCCTAATGATGATCATTCTTGCTTTGCAATTGATATAATTGATTCAATGGCGCAGGAGCACTTGGAACAATTGCATGAGGATGCACTTGAAATGGTTCTTACAAATGGAATTGGATGCAAGAACCATGGGGCAGAACCAAGCACAACCCACGGCACCATTGAAGAACACCATGCCGTGCCCCCTAGTGATGATGTAGCTGAGATGGTGGCTGCCCTAGAATCTTTGCCAAAACAATATGGTAAGCCCCCCAATCCCAATTTCAGATTCGATTTTGACTAATAAGTTGCTTCCTTCAGTAATACAGCCACCCTCCCTTGAACTTAAACCGTTACCAACTCATCCTCACTCACGGCACAAGAAGAGGACAGATTGGTGCGTGTTTTGAGAGAGTATAAAACAGCCATTGGATGGACCTTGGCCGATATCAAGGGAATTAGCCCCACCACTTGCATGCATCGTATTCTTTTGGAAGAAGGAGCCAAACCATCTCGAGAAGCACAACGCCGACTCAATCCACCCATGATGGAAGTTGTGAAGAAGGAAATAATCAAGCTACTAGATTGCAGAGTGATTTACCCCATTTCTGATAGCTGATGGGTCTCTCCGATCCAAGTTGTTCCTAAGAAGTCCGGAGTCACTGTGGTCAAAAATGAAGAGAATGAGCTTGTGCCTACCCGAATCCAAACCGGATGGAGAGTTTGCATTGACTATAGGAAGCTCAACGCCACAACTAGAAAGGATCACTTTCCGTTGCCCTTTATTGATCAAATGCTTGAAAGGTTAGCCGGTCATGCTTTTTATTGTTTTCTTGATGGCTATTCAGGTTACAATCAGATTGTCATAGCCCCGGATGACCAAGAGAAGACCACCTTCACGTGCCCCTTTGGTACCTTTGCTTATAGACGAATGCCATTTGGTTTGTGCAATGCACCAGCCACGTTCCAAAGGTGTATGGTAAGTATTTTATCTGATTTTGTGGAAAAGATCATTGAGGTATTTATGGATGATTTCAGTGTCTTTGGAGATTCATTTGATGGATGTTTGGATAATCTTACTTTGATTTTAAAACGATGCATCGAAACTAACCTTGTGTTGAATTGGGAAAAGTGTCATTTTATGGTCAAACAAGGTATAGTGTTGGGGCATATCATATCTGAAAAAGGAATTGAGGTTGATAAGTCTAAAATAGATCTTGTACGCTACTTACCCTCTCCCACTTCGGTGAGAGAGGTTCGTTCTTTTCTTGGCCACGCAGGATTCTATAGGCGATTTATCAAGGACTTCTCCAAAATTGCACAGCCCCTATGCCGTCTCCTTTCAAAAAGAAGTGTCTTTTGAGTTCAATGCGGAGTGTGAGACGGCCTTTACACATCTCAAGGAAGTGCTCACTTCGGCCCCCATCATCACTCCACCAGATTGGAGCCTCCCTTTTGAGCTAATGTGTGATGCATCCGATTATGCAATTGGAGCTGTTTTAGGCCAGAGGAAGAACAAACAGCCCCATGTCATCTATTACGCCTCTCGGACCTTAAACGATGCTCAACTGAACTATTCTACCACGGAAAAAGAACTTCTTGCTGTTGTCTTTGCTTTAGATAAATTTCGCTCATATTTACTTGGCACTAAAGTGATGTGATTAAAGTTAAGCACTCAAATTAAACCCTCTTGTTGTCAAATCGTAGTATAAATGCAAGCAGGGATCGTTCTAAACCGGGGATTAGGAGGGCTTGCTAAAACCTCTAAACTGACTTAAAATACAAAAAAACAAAGTTAAAAACGTTTGAAAAGACTCAAAGGACTCTAAATAGACTAGTAAGACTCAAAACAGGTTCAAAATACTCAAAACTGCTCAAAAACACTAATTGGACAGATTCTAGACACTAGACACAACTTTGGACGAAAATTGAATTAAACTTGACTCAAAACACACAAAAACACAAACTAAGACAGATTCTAACTAATTAGACTCAAACAAGTGAAGGGGGATTGGTTTTAGAGTGAAACTAAGTTAAAACTAACATAGACTTTAAACTAGGCAGATTTAGACGAAATTGGGATTTTAGGACGGATGGTGAACTAGCTAGAGGTTTCCTTATCCACACATGATTGATATGCATATAACTTGATTTCCAGTTACGTTTTCATTGAATTATGAATGACAATGCCCCAGATTAACCGTGTCAATCACTAATTAACCCTCAGATTCTCCTAATTTCATTGAATTGGACGGACAACTCATCTACAACCAAATTATTCTCATCAATTTCCCTACATGACATCATAATAGAGACACAATCAGAGATCATTACGCTCAATGAGAATCATAAGCATTGACGAGGCATTCATAACTATGACATCATGTTACTCACACCAAGAATTGAACTTAACACGATTGTTCCAGCAACCTTTACTACTTGTGAACATAAGTTTGTAACGATTATGTGAAACTTACTTATATCCTAGCATCAAATTTATGCATGCCAATTAAGTGTCGACCCTCAATCAACAAACAGAAATAAGTTCTAATTCAAACAGTTAAGCCAATTGCATTCATACTTCAAGAATCTGTAACTGAAATTTATCAAGTCATATCACACACAAAATCATGGTTTCAAAGTAGCCTCTAGCTAAAAAACGAGTTTAGCCTCTCATGATTACAGCAAAACAAAGGAAATCTAAATTAATCAACGAAAACATAAGGTAGAAGACACCTAAGAACGCCCAGCACTCCAGATTAGGTGCAACACGCTCCAAAGCTGCTCCTCCTCTCCTTGCAAGGCTGCGGCACAAGTGGTTTAGGGTTTGTGAATGGTGTTTGGAATGGCTGAGATGTGTAGAGGTGTGTAGAATTCGTATGGATGGGTGGTGGTGTGCGGCAGGGCTTGAAAATACGTATATATAGCGTGGCAAACCCTAGGGAAATCAGTTTAGGACTTGGACTTAGCAGAAAAATAGGATTAGGGTGCGGCAATTACTTTTGAAAAGGAATTGTGGTCCAATTAATTTCTGAAGAGGATTTGTAGAACCCAAATCCACAAGGAAAAGGCCTAACAATCAGAATCCAAGAGGGAAAGGGATAGGGATGCACGGTACAATAGAATAAGGCAGGGAATGCCTTGCAAGGCAAGGAAAAAGGATTCTAGAAGGGAAGGAGACGCCAGATTTTTAGGCTTCTAGAGAGAATGTGTTTCTGGGCAGATTTTGGGGTTTCTAGAAGAGTTTGGGGCGCCACTTTTGTAGGGGAATGGATAGGACTTCTAGAAATCAGGTTTTAAGTCCCCTAAACTGAAGAAAACAGGTTAGGATAAGATTAGGATAAGATAAGGTAAGATAAGATAAGGATTGGGTAAGATAAGATAAGATAAGGTTGTTTGGATAATGTTTTGGATAACTGTCCTTCTTTTGAGCTGATTCCTTATCTTCTTTATCTTCAATTTCTTTCTTCCATCTTCTTAGCTGATTTCAAGCCTTTATATCTTCAATTTCGTCCATCAACTTGCCTCCATGCTTGCACTACCCAATCTTGGCCCAAAAATGCTCTAGAATGCTCCAAATTGCATCTTTTTGCCAACTTTGCTTCTTGGACCTAAAAACACACGAAAATGACTTTAAACACTATATTAAGCAACAACTAGCTAAACAAATGCAAGAAAACACACTAAATAAGTAGCATAAATATGCTCCTATCAAATTCCCCCACACTTAGCTTTTGCTAGTCCTTGAGCAAAACAAAACAAACAAAACGTAACCTAAACCTTCCAACAATTGTCTCAGGGATTTCCAATGCACATGACATGTTAAAAATCATCATCCCCACAGATTTTGGTCATCTTTACGCTTAAGCACATACTTAATCATAGTCACTACTTACTAGTTCACAAATAACCAATTAAAACGATGTTTTGAATGCAGTAACATGCCTTAGAGAATTCCCTCAATTCCTTACTAGATATGCACTCTATTTTCACACACATTTTCTGACTACACACCCTACACTAGGTATATGTGAGAAGATTGATGTAAATATGAAAACGAACACTCACATATGTTTATAACAAAGAAAGCAATTTCTGGAGTTAATAAGCATGTATAGATATGATCTCATGAATGGAATGCTACTACTTAGATGCGAGAACCAGTGACACCATATGCTCATACCAATCCCAAACTCCACATATTGAAACACACAACACTCAAGATTGAAGCATAGGGTTGTAACGGGGCTTTGGGGAATTGGCTAACAAAGAAAGGTAAAGAAAACAAACGTTCTTACAGCAATAGCAGGCAAAGTAATGAATATGACACTTAGAATTCCCTTTAGCGTGCAGAAATCAACTTTGAAACAGAAGGGAAGTTTCAAGCAACAATTAGGGCCGTATTCAATGTTTTGGACCCTTCCTTCAACAAACAACACTTGAGAACTCTTTTTCACATCTTTTCAACTCCTTTTTCATTCTTTTCACAACTTTTTCTTTTTGTCTTTCTATTTTCTACGGATTTTTCTTCTTGTTTTTTTTTTTGTTTTTTTCTTTCTTTTCTCTGCCGTGCCTCATTCAAGACTTTGGCACACCCACAACAAAACTCACTTCCCCCACACTTGTTTTCTGCCAAACAATGATCAAAAGGAATTCATATTGAGTCATGCGTTACTATGCTTCAAGAACAAAGGTATGGATGGTCCTAATCTAGGCTAGGTGAGGATAATGTGGGTTAACAAAGAACATAGGCTAAATATGGCTCAAAGGGGCTGAACCTACAATACATATGCAAAGGGTTAGGCTTTTTGGCACTGGTTTTAACTAAACACTTCATCTTGTTATGTGTTATGCGAATCAATTTCATGCTTTGAATAAAACGGATATGAGTTCTAGTATTTGGAACTAAATGATGAAACGCCTTCTAAGTAGCAACCAAGCAAAGAATAATGAGATCATGCAACGACTTTAGAAAACAAAGAATGCACAGATTTTTAACTCTCCAAAGAACGTTAAAGGCTCAAGTCTCTCAGGGTTGTAGCGTTAGTTTGAGATTCTTCCTTCAAGCATGTTACAAAAACTGATTTTTTCTCTTTTTGATTGCATGTGAATTCATAAGTTATAACCACAACCAAGCATAAACCAAAGAGTAAATCAAACTTTCATCCATGTTTACAACTCTCTTTAACAGTCATGCAATTACAAACCGAATCCTCATCATTGTGTTGGAAGGTACCCTAAGACACAAACAAACACACAAAAACAACTCTTTTTGGGTTTTAATTTTTCAAATTTTTATGGGATTTTCGGATTTTTGAATCAAAACACACTAAAACACTCCAAAACAGCTTAAAAACACTTAAAAACAGCAAGGAACAACATTAGAAGTTATGGGTGATAAAACCTTACGAATTTGCCTCAAAACATTTTGGTTACCCCCCCACACTTAAATCAAACATTGTCCTCAATGTTTCAAGCATAAACTAACAGAAAGCAAACAGCAAACAACCCAACTAACTAACATGACACACATGGCAAAGTAAAAGCAATAAAGAGTAGAGTTTAGGAACGCAAATCTGGGTTTGAGCCGGTTGTTCCTAGGTCTTCTTTATTCAAATGCATGGGTTGCCTCCCAAGAAGCGCTTTCTTTAACGTCTTGCAGCCGGACGATTCCTCGGTTTAAGCATCATTGGTACCCACGGCATGGAAGGGAACTTCTTCCACAACCTGCCCCTCAATGTTCTCATACAGTCGGTCGATGAATGGAAGGGGATAGTGATGTTTGCTGATTGGTGCGTTGTGTTCCCTAAGGTTCATGTAAATTCGCCCACCATCGGAGATTTGCTTGGGTGCCTGCACCAAAGAAGGGAACCACCTATCAATTTTAATGGGAATTGGATTTGGATTAGGTGGCTTACCTATGTGTTGTGATGAAGTAGCGGCACTGTGAACATTTTTCCCCATGGTGCTTTCGGCCAATTTGGGCACTTTGAGGGCAGTGGCCGTATGGTCCTTATGCTCCACTACAATTCCCTCGTCTTGCATGGTTCTTGATGCATCCTTTGTGCTTGGTGCTGAACGGTCCGGCCCTATCTTTTTTATTTTATCAATGGCAAAACAAGAATGAACAACATTAGGATTCTCAACAGACTTAGAAACATTAAATTTAATCTTATCGCCAGCAAACTTCATAGTTAACGTCCCCTTGGCCACATCAATCTTGGTTTGGGCCGTTTTCATGAAAGGTCTTCCAAGTAGAATTGGCGTTGGGGAAAAATGGGCTGACTCTTCCATCTCAAGCACATAGAAATCAGCCGGAAAAATTAAGTGGTCAACCTGCACCAAAACATCCTCCAAAACTCCCTTTGGATAGGCATTAGAACGATCGGCTAATTGAATAATCACTCCATCATTTTTCAGTTCGCCTAGGTTCATAGATGCATAGATAGAATAAGGCATGACATTTATTGATGCACCTAGATCTAACATTGCATGTTCGAACCTGGTATTACCAATAACACATGGAATTGTAAAGCTACCTGGGTCCTTGCATTTGGGAGGCAATTTGCGTTGCAACACCGCTGAAACATTTTCACTTACCCGAACAACCTCCTTAGTTGAAAATCTCCTCTTTGTTGTGCACAGCTCCTTCAAGAATTTGGCATATTTGGGAACTTGCTTGATTGCATCAAGGAGTGGAATGTTGACTTGCACCTTTCGAAACGTTTCTAGAATTTCCTTTTCGGTTTCCTCCTTCTTTGATTGCATAAATCTGCGAGGGAATGGTGCATTGGGTGGAACAAGGTTAGAATCAATCGAATTTGAACCCAACTTACCTGTGGTGGACGTTTTGGAGGGTTTAAGTGCATTGGAAGGCTGCGGCAAGGTTGGGGCAACCTTTGCCGTGGCTTTCTCTTGTTCTGCCTCCTCTTGTAACAACGTCTCATCCTCCTTTTGGGCAGATTCAGATGTTTTTGGATCGATCCCAACCTCTTTGCCACTTCTTAGGGTCATGGCCTTGACAGATTCGAGTCCTCCCTTCGGATTCACAGTGGTAGAACTAGGAAGTTTGCCATGCTCTCGAAACTGCCCCATAAACTCAGCCATTTGTCCCATCTGTTTCTTCAATTCAGTCACCTCCCGGGCTTGATTTTGCACCTCCTTGGCATAGTTTTGCATCTCTTTGGTTTGATTTTGCTGCCCCTGTGCCAAAGTAGTTAGTAATTGAATAACTTGATCATTATCAAGAGACGAACCTGAGTTATTTTGGGCAGATTGTGTTTGGGATTGCATGATTGCATATGGCTTTGGAAACATCCCAGGGGTTGGTGGCCGGAATCCACCTTGCTGTTGAGGTTGTTGGGGTGCCCTCCAACGCAGATTTGGATGATCTTTCCAACCTGAATTGTACGCGTTGGAACACAAGTTGCTTTTTGATTGGTTATAGCCTTGATAACCCCAGGTATTGACACCCTCCCAACCTCTTTGATTAACTTGATACGTATCAAATGTAGGGGCTCCTTGCATTGTGGCCCGTTCGGCATACTGTGTCAACAGAGAATTAAGATTTGCTATTTGAGCTTGAATGTTAGCAATTGCCATGTCTTGCTTCTCTAGTACCTAAAATCAAAGAAAGAGAACTAAATCAAATATCAAAAGTAAAAGACACAAACAAAAACAAAGGGGATTAGCTAAAGAAAACAAGAAAACAACACAAAGTCAGAAACTAAAACAAAAACAAAATAGACGAAAAGAAAAGAACCAAGGGATTAGAAAAGTTGCTAATCCCCGGCAACGGCGCCAAAAATTTTGATGTGATTAAAGTTAAGCACTCAAATTAAACCCTCTTGTTGTCAAATCGTAGTATAAATGCAAGCAGGGATCGTTCTAAACCGGGGATTAGGAGGGCTTGCTAAAACCTCTAAACTGACTTAAAATACAAAAAAACAAAGTTAAAAACGTTTGAAAAGACTCAAAGGACTCTAAATAGACTAGTAAGACTCAAAACAGGTTCAAAATACTCAAAACTGCTCAAAAACACTAATTGGACAGATTCTAGACACTAGACACAACTTTGGACGAAAATTGAATTAAACTTGACTCAAAACACACAAAAACACAAACTAAGACAGATTCTAACTAATTAGACTCAAACAAGTGAAGGGGGATTGGTTTTAGAGTGAAACTAAGTTAAAACTAACACAGACTTTAAACTAGGCAGATTTAGACGAAATTGGGTTTTTAGGACGGATGGTGAACTAGCTAGAGGTTTCCTTATCCACACATGATTGATATGCATATAACTTGATTTCCAGTTACGTTTTCATTGAATTATGAATGACAATGCCCCAGATTAACCGTGTCAATCACTAATTAACCCTCAGATTCTCCTAATTTCATTGAATTGGACGGACAACTCATCTACAACCAAATTATTCTCATCAATTTCCCTACATGACATCATAATAGAGACACAATCAGAGATCATTACGCTCAATGAGAATCATAAGCATTGACGAGGCATTCATAACTATGACATCATGTTACTCACACCAAGAATTGAACTTAACACGATTGTTCCAGCAACCTTTACTACTTGTGAACATAAGTTTGTAACGATGATGCGAAATATAAAAGCACACAAATTTAACCCTCTTGTTGACAATTGTAGTATAGATGCAAGTAGGGATCGTTCTGGACCGGGGATTAGGAGGGCTTGCTAAAACCTCAAAACTGACTCAAAATCATTAAAACAAAGTTTAAAACACTAAACTAGACTCAAAGAATGCAAAACTCGACTCTAAGACACTAAAACAACTCAAAAGACTCAAAACAGCACAAAAACACTCAAAAACTGCCTAAAAACACAAACTGGGCAGTTTTAGACTCTAAACACTACTTTGGACGGAAATAGGGTATTGGCTTGACTCAAAACACTTAGAAACAGAAACAAAACAGATTGTGAACACTTTGAAACAAGAAGGTAAAAGGGGGGTTTGGGTTTTGACGAAATTAAAAACAAAACGAACAGATTGTAAAGGAAAACAGATTTTTGACACATTTGGTAAAACTTATGGATGATGGGCTAGCTAGAGGGTTCTTCTCCACACATGACACACTTGCACATAAACCAATTTTCAGTTGTTCTTTCGATAAATCATGAAACTCAACACCCCAGGTTAATTAGGTCCGCTTAAATTAACCTTCAAGTTCTCCTTAAGTTATTGAATTGGATGGGAAAACACATACAACAATTCAAAGCATTCTTCAAAAGTCCTTTACGTGAACAGCACAATAACGATACAATCAAAGATCATTAAGCATCATGAAAACTATAAGTATTGACGAGGCATTCGTTACTATGATGAGCATGAAACTCCTGCCAAGAATTCATTTAACGCGATCGTTTATAAGCGACCTCCACTACTTGTGAATATAAGTTTGTAACTATTAGGTGAAACTCCCTTATATTCTAGCATCAAACTCATGCATGCAAACTAAGTGTCGACCCTCAATCAACATACAAGAATAAGTTATCCATCAAGCAGTTAAACAAATTGAATTCACAACTTATGAAATCACAACTGAAGGTAATCAATTTATATTGCAAGTATATTCATGGCTTTGAATCTTCCCCTAGCCAAAAGGGCTTAGTTCCTCATGTTCACAGCAAAACAAAGAGAAATTAAATTAAACATTGAAAACAAAGATAGATTACACCTAGAAACGTTCCAGCAATCCAACGTCTTGAATGGCTAGGCACGGCTTCAAGTTAATCCTCTCCTTCTTCCTTTGTAAAGCTGCGGCACAAAGGGTTAAGGTGTGTAGAATGGGTGGTAGAGGATGGATAGGTAGATAGGTGGATGGAATGGATGCAGAGAATCTGTCCAGAGAGCGAGAGAGAGACTAAATGGTGCGGATGGCTTTATTTATAGGGCTAGGGTTGAAAGGCAATCAGAAAATCAAAGAGAATAAGAAAGTAAAATTCGGCAGAATATGTAGGAGAGAAAAGGAATGTGTTTTAAAGGTCAGAAATTAAGAGAGAAAGGGAAAGAAGGTGTGCATTGATTTGTAAGAGAAAGGGGAAGTATTTTTGGGCAGAAAATAGGCAAGTAAGGTGCAGGAATTAAAGAGAATAGGAAAGGAAATTCGGCAGAATTGTAAGACAGATTTAGGAATGTGTTTTGAGGCACAAAATAAGTAAGAAAGGCTCCTCCTTGTGCGGCAAGGCATAGAACACAAAGGGAATGTGATTTTGGGTCAGAAAATAGGTAAGAAGAGGATCCCTTGTGCGGCAAGGTTGTGGAAAGAAAGGGAAAGGCACTTATGTGGCAGATTTTGGAAGAAAAGGGAAAGGAGATATGCGGCAAGGTTAGGGAAAGGTTCTAGGACTTCTAGAAACATGTAATGAGGCAACCTAACATGTTTTGAAACCCCTTTATGGCTGGAACATAGGTGAGGAAGGATTAGGAAACTCTAAGCCAAGAATAGAAACTTTCAAGAATGGAAACCTCCAAGAATAGAAACTTCCAACTTTAGAAACTTTGGCTTCCAATTTTGAACTCTTCATTCTTCATTCAATCCTAAGCTCATTTGATCTTCAATTTCGTCCATCCACTTAGCTCCAAGCATGTGCAATCCATCCCAAGCCTAAAACTGCTCCAAAAGGCACCAAAATGCACTTTCTTGCTCCTTTAGCCCTTAGAACCTGAAAACACACGAAAATGGCTTAAAAGACTAAAATAACTAAGAACTAACAACCTAAATGCAAGGAAACAAGCTAACTAAGTGATGTAAATATGCTCCTATCAAACGATTATGTGAAACTTACTTATATCCTAGCATCAAATTTATGCATGCCAATTAAGTGTCGACCCTCAATCAACAAACAGAAATAAGTTCTAATTCAAACAGTTAAGCCAATTGCATTCATACTTCAAGAATCTGTAACTGAAATTTATCAAGTCATATCACACACAAAATCATGGTTTCAAAGTAGCCTCTAGCTAAAAAACGAGTTTAGCCTCTCATGATTACAGCAAAACAAAGGAAATCTAAATTAATCAACGAAAACATAAGGTAGAAGACACCTAAGAACGCCCAGCACTCCAGATTAGGTGCAACACGCTCCAAAGCTGCTCCTCCTCTCCTTGCAAGGCTGCGGCACAAGTGGTTTAGGGTTTGTGAATGGTGTTTGGAATGGCTGAGATGTGTAGAGGTGTGTAGAATTCGTATGGATGGGTGGTGGTGTGCGGCAGGGCTTGAAAATACGTATATATAGCATGGCAAACCCTAGGGAAATCAGTTTAGGACTTGGACTTAGCAGAAAAATAGGATTAGGGTGCAGCAATTACTTTTGAAAAGGAATTGTGGTCCAATTAATTTCTGAAGAGGATTTGTAGAACCCAAATCCACAAGGAAAAGGCCTAACAATCAGAATCCAAGAGGGAAAGGGATAGGGATGCACGGCACAATAGAATAAGGCAGGGAATGCCTTGCAAGGCAAGGAAAAAGGATTCTAGAAGGGAAGGAGACGCCAGATTTTTAGGCTTCTAGAGAGAATGTGTTTCTGGGCAGATTTTGGGGTTTCTAGAAGAGTTTGGGGCGCCACTTTTGTAGGGGAATGGATAGGACTTTTAGAAATCAGGTTTTAAGTCCCCTAAACTGAAGAAAACAGGTTGGGATAAGATTAGGATAAGATAAGGTAAGATAAGATAAGGATTGGGTAAGATAAGATAAGATAAGGTTGTTTGGATAATGTTTTGGATAACTGTCCTTCTTTTGAGCTGATTCCTTATCTTCTTTATCTTCAATTTCTTTCTTCCATCTTCTTAGCTGATTTCAAGCCTTTATATCTTCAATTTCGTCCATCAACTTGCCTCCATGCTTGCACTACCCAATCTTGGCCCAAAAATGCTCTAGAATGCTCCAAATTGCATCTTTTTGCCAACTTTGCTTCTTGGACCTAAAAACACACGAAAATGACTTTAAACACTATATTAAGCAACAACTAGCTAAACAAATGCAAGAAAACACACTAAATAAGTAGCATAAATATGCTCCTATCCTAAAGTAATTGTATATTCTGACCATGCAGCCTTGAAGTACCTTCTCACCAAGAAGGAGGCCAAACCAAGGCTGATTCGTTGGATGCTCTTACTCCAAGAGTTCGACATTGAGATTAGGGACAAGAAAGGGAGTGAAAACGTGGTGGCTGGCCACCTAAGCCGATTGGTGCACAATGAAGAGCCCCTCCCCATTCCAGAAACGTTCCCAGACAAGCAATTGCTGTCGATAGAGGTAAGTGAGCCTTGGTATGCTGATTTGGTCAATTATTTGGTCACAAAACGTGTCCCTAGCACCCTAGACAAATATAAACGTGATAAACTTCAAAAGGATGCTAGATTTTATGTTTGGGACGATCCATACTTGTGGAAATATTACCCGGATCAGATTATTCGAAGATGTGTGCATAACTCTGAGTTTAATTCCATTCTTGCTTTCTGTCATACTTATGCATGTGGGGGTCATTTTGGCACCCAAAGAACAGCACTCAAGGTGTTAGAATGTGGTTTTTATTGGCCTACATTGTTTAAAGATGCTCGAACTTTCTGCATAACATGTGATAGATGTCAAAGAACAGGTAACATAGGTGCAAGGGATCAAATGCCGCAGACCCCTATCTTCAATGTCGAAATTTTTGATGTTTGGGGTATTGATTTCATGGGTCCTTTTCCTTCTTCATATGGTTTCATTTATATCTTGCTTGCGGTTGATTATGTATCGAAATGGGTGGAAGCAAAAGCCACCCGTACTAATGATTCTCGAGTGGTTGCAGATTTCATTAAATCTAACATATTCTCCAGATTCGGTATGCCTAGAGTGTTTATAAGTGATGGAGGCTCCCATTTTTGCAACCGGACCATTGAGGCGCTGTTTAATGATAGGAGCATATTCATGCACCTTAGTTAGCTTGTTCTTGTGCATTTATGTTGTTTTTCCTTAGTTAAAGTAGTCTTTTAAGCTAGTTTGATGTATTTTCAGGTTCTAAGGGCACGTATGCAAAAGGATGCATTTTGGAGCTTTTTGGAGCACATTTGAGCTTGGAATGGATATCATATGCTTAGAGCCAAGAAGATGGACGAATTTGGAGTCCAAATGGAGTTAGGAATATGTTTCAAGGTCCAATTGACAAAGAGGGCAAAAAGAAGCAATTTGGAGCATTCTAGAGCATTTTTGGGCCAAGATTGGGTAGTGCAAGCATGGAGGCAAGTTGATGGACGAAATTGAAGATATAAAGGCTTGAAATCAGCTAAGAAGATGGAAGAAAGAAGTCAAAGATAAAGAAGATAAGGAATCAGCTCAAAAGAAGGAGAATTATCCAAAACATTATCTAAAACAACCTTATCTTATCTTATCCAATCCTTATCCTATCTTACCTTACCTTATCCAATCTTATCCTAATCTTATCCTAACCTGTTTTCTTCAGTTTAGGGGACTTAAAACCTGATTTCTAGAAGTCCTATCCCTTGTCCTATAAAAGTGGCGCCCCAAATCCTTCTAGAAACCTCAAAATCTGCCACAAAACACATTCCTTCTAGAACCTTGAAAATCTGGCGTCTCCTTCCCTTCTAGAATCCTTTTTCCTTGCCTTGCAAGGCTTTCTAGAAGCCTTATCCCTCCTTATCCAAACCTGCCGCACCTTAGGCCCTTTCCCATTAGAAATCTGATTGTTTTGAACCTATTTCTGGATGGATTTGGCTTTCTAGAAGTCCTAATCTGATTCATCTAGGGTTTTTGGTGCCTATATATATATATATTTCTCCACCCTTTGCCGTGCACACCACCTCCATATACATCATTCACGCCAGAAATCATCCACCACTCTCTGCCGCACCCATCCTTCACCATTCTCCATAGTTTCTGACCTAATTCACTACCTGCCGCACCATACATCCATCCTAGCCATTAACCCAGCCTTCTACACCATTCATAACCCCCTAAACCTGTCCCAAGACCTTGTGCTGCTGCAAAGAGGAGGAGAAGGAGCCTTGGACGTGCATGCCATTCAAGTTTGAATTGCTGGAAGTTTTAGGTGTTTTCTTTCCTTTGATTTCAATGTTTAAATTCAATACTCTTTGTTCTGTACGTATGAGGAACTAAATTCCCCTTGGCTAGGGGGGAATTCGAAACCATGTTTATGCTTGCTATATGATTTGATTACCTCTAATTGCGTTTCATAAGTTGTGAATTCAATTTACTTATCTATTTGAATTAAAATGATTTGTGTGTGTTGGTTGAGAGTGCACGCTTAATTGTCATGCATAAATCTAATGCTAGGATATAAGGAAGTTTCACCTAATTGTTACAGAATTATATTCACAAGTAGTAAAGGTTGTTGATCACAATCGCGTTAAGTAAATTCTTGGCATAAGTTTCATGCAATTCATAGTAACGAATGCCTCGTCAATGCTTATGGTTTTCATAGAACTTAATGATTCTTGCTTGTATCTCTATTATGCAATTCATGTAGGGAACTTGTGGGGAATGTTTTGGGTTGTCGTATGCAATCATCCAATTCAATAACGTTAGGAAAATCTGAGGGTTAATTAGTGCAATTCACAGTTAATCTGGGGCGTTGAGAATCCATGGTTTATTGAAAAGCAATTAGAAATCTTTTTGTATGTAAGTATGACATGTGTGGAGAAGAACCCCTTAGCTAGCCTTCCATCCATTAATTTAAACCAATTTCGTTTTACAATCTGTTTTGTTTTACAAAGTTTTTGTTTTGTTTTCAAATTCGTCAAAACCAAATCCCCCTTTACTTTGTTGAGTCATATTAGTTAGAAACTGTTTTAGTTTGTGTTTTTGAGTGTTTTGAGTCAAGTTAAAACTTATTTTCGTCCAAAATTATGTTTAGAGTCCAAAACAGCCAGTTTGTGTTTTTAAGGCAGTTTTGAGTGTTTGTTTGCTGTTTTGAGTCTTTTGGTTTGTTTTAGTGTTTTAGAGTATAGTTTTGCATTCTTTGAGTCTAATTTAGTGTTTTAACTTTGTTTTAAGTTTTTGAGTCAGTTTTCAAGTGGTTTAGCAATCCCTCCTAATCCCCGGCCTAGAACGATCCCTACTTACATACTTTGCTACAATTGATAAAAAGAGGGTTTAATTTGTGTGCTTATATATTTTGCATCATTTAAGAAGTATAACGTCAAGCATAAGGTTGCAACGCCTTATCACCCTCAAACAAGTGGCCAAGCCGAGGTTTCAAATAGGGAAATCAAGCAGATTTTGGAGAAGACTGTTGGGCCAACCCGGAAGGATTGGAGTTTGCGTTTAGACGATGCACTGTGGGCATATCGTACGGCCTACAAAACACCCCTAGGGATGTTTCCATTTCGGCTCATCTATGGCAAGCCGTGTCACCTACCTGTGGAACTAGAGCACAAGGCGCATTGGGCTGTGAAAACATTCAATTTGGACATAGATGCGGCTGGAGTGCATAGAAAGCTCCAATTGAGTGAACTTGAGGAGCTAAGGAATGAAGCATATGAGAATGCCCGAATTTACAAGGAGAAAACAAAGGCGTTTCATGACAAGATGATTCGGGGCAAAACATTTTCAATTGGGCAGAAAGTGTTGCTTTTCAACTCCCGTTTACGTTTATTCCCTGGTAAGTTACGTTCTAAGTGGATTGGTCCTTTTGTTGTTACTAATGTTTTTCCACATGGTGCAGTCCAAGTCCAAAGCTTAAGGAACGGACAAGAATTCAAGGTGAACGGGCACCGTTTGAAGCCATACTACGAGAACATTGTGGGGCAGGTTGTGGAAGAAGTTCCTTTCCATGCCGTGGGCTCCAATGATGCTTAAACCGAGGAATCGTCCGGCTGCAAGACGTTAAAGCAAGCGCTTCTTGGGAGGCAACCCATGCATTCGAATAAAGACGACCTAGGAACAACCAGCTCAAACCCAGATTTGCGTTCTTAACTCTACTCTTTATTGCTTTTGTTTTGCCATATCTGTTATGTGTGTTAGTTGTGTTGTTTGCTTGCTTGTGTGTGAGTCCTTGCTTGAAACATTGAGGACAATGTTTGATTTAAGTGTGGGGGGGTAACCAAAATGTTTTGATGCAAATTCGTAGGGTTTTATCACCCATAACTTCTAATGTTGTTCCTTGCTGTTTTTAAGCTGTTTTGGAGTGTTTTAGTGTGTTTTGATTCAAAAATCCGAAAATCCCATAAAAATTTGAAAAATTGTTTTAAAAAACGCAAAAAGAGTTGTTTTTGTGTGTTTGTTTGTGTCTTAGGGTACCTTCCAACACAATGATGAGGATTTGGTTTGTAATTGCATGACTGTTAAAGAGAGTTGTAAACATGGATGAAAGTTTGATTTACTCTTTGGTTTATGCTTGGTTGTGGTTATAACTTATGAATTCACATGCAATCATAAAAGAAAAATCAGTTTTTGTAACATGCTTGAAGGAAGGAACTCAAACTAACGCTACAACCCTGAGAGACTTGAGCCTTTAACGTTCTTTGGAGAGTTAAAAAAAAATCTGTGCATTTGTTGTTTTCTAAAGTCGTTGCATGATCTCATTATTCTTTGCTTGGTTGCTACTTAGAAGGCGTTTCATCATTTAGTTCCAAATACTAGAACTCATATTCGTTTTATTCAAAGCATGAAATTGATTCGCATAACACATAACAAGATGAAGTGTTTAGTTAAAACCAGTGCCAAAAAGCCTAACCCTTTGCATATGTATTGTAGGTTCAGCCCCTTTGAGCCATATTTAGCCTATGTTCTTTGTTAACCCACATTATCCTCACCTAGCCTAGATTAGGACCATCCATACCTTTGTTCTTGAAGCATAGTAACGCATGACTCAATATGAATTCCTTTTGATCATTGTTTGGCAGAAAACAAGTGTGGGGGAAGTGAGTTTTGTGTGGGTGTGCCAAAGTCTTGAATGAGGCACGGCAAAGAAAAGAAAGAAAGAAAGAAACAAAAAAAAAAAAAAAAAAGAAGAAAAATCCGTAGAAAATAGAAAGACAAAAAGAAAAAGTTGTGAAAAGAATAAAAAAGGAGTTGAAAAGATGTGAAGAAGAGTTCTCAAGTGTTGTTTGTTGAAGGAAGGGTCCAAAACATTGAATACGGCCCTAATTGTTGCTTGAAACTTCCCTTGTGTTTCAAAGTTGATTTCTGCATGCTAAAGGGAATTCTAAGTGTCATATTCATTACTTTGCTTGCTATTGCTGTAAGAACGTTTGTTTTCTTTATCCTTTCATTGTTAGCCAAAACTCCCCAAAGCCCCGTTACAACCCTATGCTTCAATCTTGAGTGTTGTGTGTTTCAATATGTGGAGTTTGGGATTGATATGAGCATATGGTGTCACTGGTTCTCGCATCTAAGTAGTAGCATTCCATTCATGAGATCATATCTATACATGCTTATTAACTCCAAAAATTGCTTTCTTTGTTATAAACATATGTGAGTGTTCGTTTTCATATTTACATCAATCTTCTCACTTATACCTAGTGTAGGGTGTGTAGTCAGAAAATGTGTGTGAAAATAGAGTGCATATCTAGTAAGGAATTGAGGGAATTCTCTAAGGCATGTTACTGCATTCAAAACATCGTTTTAATTGGTTATTTGTGAACTAGTAAGTAGTGACTATGATTAAGTATGTGCTTAAGCGTAAAGATGACCAAAATCTGTGGGGATGATGATTTTTAACATGTCATGTGCATTGGAAATCCCTGAGACAATTGTTGGAAGGTTTAGGTTACGTTTTGTTTGTTTTGTTTTGCTCAAGGACTACCAAAGCTAAGTGTGGGGGAATTTGATAGGAGCATATTTATGCTACTTAGTTAGTGTGTTTCCTTGCATTTGCTTAGCTATTTGTTGCTTAGTATAGTGTTTAAAGTCATTTTCGTGTGTTTTTAGGTCCAAGAAGCAAAGTTGGCAAAAAGATGCATTTTGGAGCATTTTAGAGCAAATCTGGGCTTGGAATGGATAGCACAAGCAATGGGCATGAAGATGGACGAATTTGGAGTCCAAATGGAGTTAGGAATATGTTTCAAGGTTGGAGAAATAAATTCAAATCATTGAAGATAAGGAATCAGCTCAAAAGAAGGAGAATTATCCAAAACATTATCCAAAACAACCTTATCTTATCTTATCTTATCCAATCCTTATCCTATCTTACCTTACCTTATCCAATCTTATCCTAATCTTATCCTAACCTGTTTTCTTCAGTTTAGGGGACTTAAAACCTGATTTCTAGAAGTCCTATCCATTCTCCTACAAAAGTGGCGCCCTAAACTCTTCTAGAAACCCCAAAATCTGCCCAGAAACACATTCTTTCTAGAAGCCTAAAAATCTGGCGTCTCCTTCCCTTCTAGAATCCTTTTTCCTTGCCTTGCAAGGCATTCCCTGCACTTATTCCTTTGTGCCGTGGGTTTTCAGGCCCTTTCCCTCTTGGATTCTGATTGTTAGGCCTTTTCCTTGTGGATTTGGGTTCTACAAATCCTTTTCAGAAATTAATTGGACCACAATTCCTTTTCAAAAGTAAGTGCCGCACCCTAATCCTATTTTTCTGCTAAGTCCAAGTCCTAAACTGATTTACCTAGGGTTTGCCATGCTATATATACATATTTTCAAGCCCTGCCGCACACCACCACCCATCCATACGAATTCTACACACCTCTACACATCTCAGCCATTCCAAACACCATTCATAAACCCTAAACCACTTGTGCCGCAGCCCTGCAAGGAGAGGAGGAGCAGCTTTGGAGCGTGTTGCACCTAATCTGGAGTGCTGGGCGTTCTTAGGTGTCTTCTACCTTATGTTTTCGTTGATTAATTTAGTTTTCCTTTGTTTTGCTGTAATCATGAGAGGCTAAACTCGTTTTTTAGCTAGAGGCTACTTTGAAACCATGATTTTGTGTGTGATATGACTTGATAAATTTCAGTTACAGATTCTTGAAGTATGAATGCAATTGGCTTAACTGTTTGAATTAGAACTTATTTCTGTTTGTTGATTGAGGGTCGACACTTAATTGGCATGCATAAATTTGATGCTAGGATATAAGTAAGTTTCACATAATCGTTACAAACTTATGTTCACAAGTAGTAAAGGTTGCTGGAACAATCGTGTTAAGTTCAATTCTTGGTGTGAGTAACATGATGTCATAGTTATGAATGCCTCGTCAATGCTTATGATTCTCATTGAGCGTAATGATCTCTGATTGTGTCTCTATTATGATGTCATGTAGGGAAATTGATGAGAATAATTTGGTTGTAGATGAGTTGTCCGTCCAATTCAATGAAATTAGGAGAATCTGAGGGTTAATTAGTGATTGACACGGTTAATCTGGGGCATTGTCATTCGTAATTCAATGAAAACGTAACTGGAAGTCAAGTTATATGCATATAAGTCACGTGTGGATAAGGAAACCTCTAGCTAGTTCACCATCCATCCTAAAAACCCAATTTCGTCTAAATCTGCCTAGTTTAAAGTCTGTGTTAGTTTTAACTTAGTTTCACTCTAAAACCAATCCCCCTTCACTTGTTTGAGTCTAATTAGTTAGAATCTGTCTTAGTTTGTGTTTTTGCGTGTTTTGAGTCAAGTTTAATTCAATTTTCGTCCAAAGTTGTGTCTAGTGTCTAGAATCTGTCCAATTAGTGTTTTTGAGCAGTTTTGAGTATTTTGAACCTGTTTTGAGTCTTACTAGTCTATTTAGAGTCCTTTGAGTCTTTTCAAACGTTTTTAACTTTGTTTTTGTATTTTAAGTCAGTTTAGAGGTTTTAGCAAGCCCTCCTAATCCCCGGTTTAGAACGATCCCTACTTGCATTTATACTACGATTTGACAACAAGAGGATTTAATTTGAGTGCTTAACTTTAATCACATCAACCGGGGATTAACTAGGGATGCTAATCAACAGAAATAAGACTCAAAAAACACTAAACTAGACTCTAATGACTCAAAACTGACTTAAAACACTGAAAACAGCAAGAAACAATCAAAAAGACTCAAATCTAGACCTAATAATTGGTTTTGACGAAAATAAAACTTAAAAGACTTAAACAACTAAAAGAAAACAGGTTTTGACTCTAAAAACAAGATTAAATGAAAGGGGGATTGTTTTTGCGAATTGAAAACTTAAAACAGAAACTTTGCATAAAATACTTTATAGAAAACGAATTTGGTGAATTGAAAAGGGTGAAAGGCTAGTTAGAGGGCCCTTCTCCACACATGAACATATTGATAGGAGCATATTTATGCTACTTAGTTAGTGTGTTTTCTTGCATTTGCTTAGCTATTTGTTGCTTAGTATAGTGTTTAAAGTCATTTTCGTGTGTTTTTAGGTCCAAGAAGCAAAGTTGGCAAAAAGATGCATTTTAGAGCATTTTAGAGCAAATCTGGGCTTGGAATGGATAGCGCAAGCAATGGGCATGAAGATGGACGAATTTGGAGTCTAAATGGAGTTGGGAATATGTTTCAAGGTTGGAGAAATAAATTCAAATCATTGAAGATAAGGAATCAGCTCAAAAGAAGGAGGATTATCCAAAACATTATCCAAACAACCTTATCTTATCTTATCTTATCCAATCCTTATCTTATCTTAACAAACCTTATCCTCTCCTAATCCTTTTCTAATTCAATTCCTGGTACAATGAGGGTTTATTTTCTGATTGGGGGACATTTAAATTAAGTTTCTAGAAACCCTAAGCCTTGCCGCACCTTAGGCCCTTTCCCATTGGAAATCTGATTGTTTTGAGCCTATTTCTGGATGGATTTGGCTTTCTAGAAGTCCTAATCTGATTCACCTAGGGTTTTTGGTGCCTATATATATACTAATCAACCTTTTGCCGTGCACACCACCCTCCATATACATCATTCACGCCAGAAATCATCCACCACTCTCTGCCGCCTACCCTCTCCTACTTCGGTTAGAGAGGTTCGTTCTTTTCTTGGACATGCAGGATTCTATAGGCGATTCATCAAGGACTTTTCAAAGATTTCAAACCCTCTTTGCCGTCTCCTCCAGTAAGATGTGGCTTTTGACTTCAACGAGGAATGTGAGAAGGCATTCAAACACCTCAAAGAGATGCTAACTTCGGCCCCCATCATAGTCCCACCAGATTGGAGCCTTCCTTTTGAGCTTATGTGTGATACTTCGGATTATGCATTAGGAGCTGTTTTGGGACAAAGGAAGGACAAGAAGCCCCATGTCATCTATTATGCATCTCGGACCTTGAATGATGCACAATTGAATTACTCTACCACTGAAAAAGAACTTCTTGCTGTTGTGTTTGCTTTAGATAAGTTTCGTTCTTATTTACTTGGTACTAAAGTTATTATTTACACTGACCATGCAGCTTTGAAGTATTTGTTCACCAAGAAAGAGGCCAAACCAAGACTCATTCGCTGGATGCTTCTTCTCCAAGAGTTCGATATTGAAATCCGGGACAAGAAGGGGAGTGAAAACGTGGTGGCTGATCACTTGAGCCGTATGGTGCATGAGGAGGATGCTGTCCCTATCCAAGAGACATTCCCAGATGAGCAGCTGCTGTCCATCAAGGTAAGTGAGCCATGGTATGCTGATGTAGTAAATTATTTGGTGTCTAAACACATTCCAAGAGAGCTAAACAAGCACCAAAGTGATAAACTTAAAAAGGATGCACGTTCTTATGTTTGGGATGACCCATACTTGTGGAAATATTGCCCTGATCAGGTTCTACGTAGGTGTGTGCATGATTCTGAGTTTAATTCAATTTTAACTTTCTGTCACACCTATGCATGTGGAGGTCACTTTGGTACTCAAAGAACAGCACATAAAGTTTTAGAATGTGGATTTTATTGGCCTACTATCTTTAGAGATGCTAGAACTTTTTGTATGACTTGTGATAGATGTCTTTAGAGATGCTAGAACTTTTTGTATGACTTGTGATAGATGTCAAAGAACGGGCAATATAGGTCCTAAACAACAAATGCCGCAACACCCCATATTTAGTGTTGAAATCTTTGATGTTTGGGGTATTGATTTCATGGGTCCTTTTCCTTCCTCACATGGTTTCCTTTATATTTTGCTTGCTGTGGATTATGTGTCGAAATGGGTGGAAGCAAAAGCCACCTGAACTAATGATTCTAAAGTGGTTGCAGATTTTGTTAGAACTAACATATTTGCTAGATTTGGAATGCCAAGAGTCCTAATCAGTGATGGGGGTTCCCATTTTTGCAATCGAACCATTGAGGCGCTGCTCAAGAAGTATAATGTCACGCATAAGGTTTCAACACCTTATCACCCTCAAACCAGTGGGCAAGCCGAGGTTTCAAATAGAGAAATCAAGCAGATTTTGGAGAAAACTGTAGGGCCAACTCGGAAGGATTGGAGCTTGCGTTTGAATGATGCATTGTGGGCATATCGCACTGCCTATAAAACCCCAATTGGAATGTCCCCATTTCGGCTAGTCTATGGGAAACCATGTCATCTTCCCGTCGAGTTAGAACATCGTGCACATTGGGCTGTCAAAACATTCAACATGGACATTGATGCCGCAGGTCTTCATAGAAAGCTTCAATTGAATGAGCTAGAAGAAATTAGGAATGAAGCTTATGAGAATGCACGGATCTACAAGGAGAAAACAAAGGCATTCCATGACAAGATGATTCGTAGCAAGCTGTTCTCTATAGGGCAGAAAGTGTTACTTTTCAATTCTCGTCTTCGTCTATTTCCAGGTAAGTTGCGTTCTAAGTGGATTGGTCCTTTTGTGGTTACTAATGTTTTTCCTCATGGTGCAGTCCAAATTCAAAGTTTAAAGACGCAACAAGAATTCAAGGTGAATGGACATCGATTGAAGCCATATTATGAGCACTTTGAAGAGCACATTACGGAGGACATATCCTTTAATGCCGTGGGCCCTATTGAAGAATAGAGGGAAGGTTCGTCCGGCTGGAAGACGTTAAAGCAAGCGCTTCTTGGGAGGCAACCCATGCAAATAAAGACGACCTAGGAACTCTCCGGCTCCACAACCAGATTTGCGTGTCTAAACCCTACTCTTTATTGCTTTTCCTTTGCCATTTTGTTATGTTAGTTAGTTGTGTTGATTGCTGTTTGCTTTCTGTGAGTCTATGTTTGAAACATTGAGGACAATGTTTGGTTTAAGTGTGGGGGGGTAACAAAGTGTTTTTGCATGAAATTCGTGGGTTTTTATCACCTATCACTTTGAATGTTGTTTTCAGTGTTTTTAAGTGTTTTTAAGCCGTTTTGGAGTCTTTTAGTGTGTTTTGACAAGAAAATCCGAAAATACCATAAAAATTTGAAAAATTGTTTTGAAAAACCCAAAAAGAGTTGTTTTTGTGTGTTTGTTTGTGTCTTAGGGTACCTTCCAACACAATGATGAGGATTTGGTTTTTGATTGCATAACTGTTAAAGAGAGTTACAAACATGGATGAAAGTTTGAATTGCTCTTTGGTTTATGCTTGGTTGTAGTTGACATTCATGAATTCACATGTAATCACAAAAAGGATAAAATCAGTTTTTGTAACATGCTTGAAGGAAGTAACTCAAACTAACGCTACAACCCTGAGAGACTTGAGCCTTTAACGTTCTTTGGAGAGTTAAAAATCTGTGCATTCTTCGTTTTCTAAAGTCGTTGCATGATCTCATTATTCTTTGTTTGGCTGCTACTTGGAATGCGTTTCATCATTTAGTTCCAAATACTAGAACTCATACCCGTTTCATTCAAAGCATGAAATTGATTAGCATAACACATAATCAAGATGAAGTTGTTTAGTTTAAAACCAGAGCTAAAAAGCCTAACCCTTTGCATATGTATTGTAGGTTTAAACCATTTGAGCCTTGTTTAGCCTATGTTCTTTGTTTACCCACATTATCCTTACCTAGCCTAGATTAGGACCATCCTTACCCTTGTTCTTAAGGCATAGTGAGCATGACCTAAGAATGAATTCCCTTTGTTCGTTATTTGGGCGGCAAAACAAGTGTGGGGGAAGGGATTTATGTGTCTGATTGTGTGCCAACAAAGTATCAAAGAGGCACGGGTGAAGAAGCAGAAAGAAAAAGAAAGAAAAAAAAAAGAAGAGAAAAATTCGTGTGAAAAAGAAAAGAAAAAAAGAAAAGTTGAGAAAAAAAGTATGAAAAGTGTTCAAAATAAGTGAGATTAAAGCTCACAAGTGTTGATTGTTGAAGAAGGGGTCCAAAAAGTTGAATTCGGCCCTAAAATATGTGTTGAATGTCTCTATCATGCGTATTCCATAGTTAGGGAGTTTGAGAAAGAATAATTTGGTTGTGATGCGTTATCCATTCAATTCAATGAATCTAGGGAAATCTGGGAATTGATTAGTTCAATACAATTAATTCGGAACATTGTCATTCATGGTTTATCGAAAGAGTAACTGGGAATCAAGTTGTATGCATATGTTTATGTGTGGATAAGGATCCCTCTAACTAGCCATTCACCCATTTAAATCACCAATTTCGTACAAAACTAAGTCTAGTTTACAATTCTGTTTTGCTTAAGTTTAAATCCGTTTTCAAACAATCCCTTGCTTTTAATTTGTGTTAAGATAGTCTAAATTCGTCAAATCTTGAGTCTTTTAGTCTTTTGAGTCAATTTGAGTCTTAATTTCGTTCAAATCAACCTTAGGTGTTAGTTTTGAGTCTAGATAACTTGTTTTGTGTGTTTTAGGTCTATTTAGCTTGTTTTGAGTCTTTAGAGTCCAGAAACTGTTTAATTGAATTCTATTTGCTGTTTTGAGTTTGTTTTGAGTTATTTGAGTCAAGTTAGGTTGTTTAAAGGTGTCTAGAGTTAAAATTCGTCCAAATTGATCAGAGTACCTGTTTTCATTGTCTAGAGTCCAGTTTTAGTGTTTTAGAGTCTAATTTGTGTAGATTAGCATCCCTTCTAATCCCCGGCCTAAAACGATCCCTACTTTCATATACTACGTCGATAGGGTTTTAATTTGAGTGACAAGTAATTCTCACATCACATATGCATATAAATCGAATTCCAGTTATTCTTTCAACAAACCATGAATGACAATGCCCCAAATTAATTGGGTAGAACTAATTAATTCTCAGATTTCCCTAGACTCATTGAATTGGATGAAAAGCATACGACAACCCAAATCATTCTTTATTAAGCTCCCTAACTATGAAAAGCATGATAGAGACACGAAACAAAGATCATTAAGCTTTGTGAAAATCATAAGCATTGACATGACATTCGTGACTATGAAAAGCATGACACTCCTGCCAGGAATTTACTTAACGCGATCGTGACTAGCAACCTCCACTACTTGTAAATATAAGTTTGTAACTATTAGGTGAAACTCCCTTATATTTTAGCATCAAATTCATGCATGCAAACTAAGTAGGCCTCCTTAATCAACACACAAGAACAAGTTCTTAATAAAACAGATAAGTAAACCACATTCACGATTCATGAAATCATAACTGGAAGAAATCAATTCATATAAAACATATGTCCATGGCTTTGAATTCGCCTCTAACTATAAAGAAATTAGTTCCTCATGTTCGCAGTCAAACAATTATAAATAAAATTAAACATTGAAAACAAAGGATAGAATACACCTAGAAAACGCTCCAGATTCCTTCCTTCCTTGCAAGGCTGTGGCACAATGAGTGTGTGGTGGATGGATGTAGGTGAGTTATGGTAGAGGGTGGTGGTCTGGATGTAGGTGTATTTATAGGCCTAGGGATTACTTGGCCTAGGTTGTCAGGGAAAAGGATTTAGGACTCCTATCCAACAAGGAAAAGGCCTTCTAAAAACAGGTTGGGGCGCCAGATTTGTAGGGCTTCTAGAAAGGAGTGTTGTGGCATGTTTCTAGAACAAAAAAGCCTCCTAAAAACAGGTTTTAGGCATCCTAATATGAAAAGGAGTCCCCCTTGTAGCTGGAATTAAGGTAGGATAAGATTAGGATAGGATAAGATAAGATAAGGTAAGATAAGGTTAGTTTGGATAAGATAAGGTTGGATAAGATAAGGTTTTGGATAATTCTCCTTCTTTGTAGCTGATTCCATATCTTCTTTGACTTGGATTTATTTCTTCAACTCTTTTGCACATTCCTAGCCTCTCTTGAACTTCAAATTCGTCCATCCATCTTGCTCTAATCTTGTGATATCCATTCCAAGCCCAAAACTGCTCTAAAATGCTCCAAATTGCATCTTTTTGGCAACTTTGCCAATTGGACCTGAAAACACACGAAAATAGCTTAAATCACTATAATAAGCAACAAATAACTAAGTAAATGCAAGAAAACACACTAACTAAATCGCATAAATATGCTCCTATCAAATTCCCCCACACTTAGCTTTTGCTAGTCCTCGAGCAAAACAAACAAACAAAACAAAACCTAAACCTTCCAACGTTCGCCTCAGGGATTTCCAACGAAACATAACACGTTAAAAAATCATTACTTACATAGATTTTAGATATCCCTACTCTCGAGCACATACTTAATCATAGTTACCACTCACTAGTTCGCATCTAATCAATTAAAACAACTTTTTGAATGTAGTAACATGCCTTAGAGAATCCCTCAATTCCTCACAAGATATACACTCTAGGTATATGTGAGAAGATTGATGTAAACATGAAAAACTGAGAATCCCTCAATTCCTCACAAGATATACACTCTAGGTATATGTGAGAAGATTGATGTAAACATGAAAAACTAAACACTCACATATGTTTTAACAAAGAATGCACTTTCTGGAATTATTAATGCATGTGTATATATATGATCTCATGAATGGACACCATATGCTCATACCAAACCCAAACTCCACATATTGAAACACATAACAATCAAGATAGAAGTCAAAACGGTTGTAACGGGGCTAAGGGTATTGGCTAACAAAGAAAGGTAAGGAAAACAAACGTTCTTAAAGCAATAGCAAGCAAAATAATGAATATGACACTTAGAACTCACTTTTGAAAGCAGAAATCAACTTTAAACACAAAGGGAATAATTCACACATTCTAGGGTCAGATTTTTGATGTTTTGGACAACAAACAATACTTGTGAGCTCATCCTCACTTATTTTTCAACTCTTTTTCTTTCTTTTTCACACACTTTTTCTTTTCTTCTTCTTTTTTCTAGGAATTTTCTTCTTTTTTTTTTCTTTTCTACTCTTGCCTCTTTTGATACTTGGCACACACCCACACACAAAAATCCCTTCCCCCACACTTGTTTTTCTGCAAATTGTTGATCAAAAGGAATTCCCTCTAAGTCATGCTTCACTATCCTTTAAGAACAAGGGTATGGATAGTCCTATATACTAGGCTACGTAAGGATAATGCAGGCTAACAAAGAACATAGGCTAATTATGGCTCAAAAGGGGTTAAACCTACAATACATATGCATTCTAAACAACTTCATCTTGTTTTATGTTATGCTAATCAATTTTAGTTTTGAATGAAATGGGTATAAGTTCTAGTATTTGGAACTATATGATGAAATGCATTCTAAGTAGCAACCAAGCAAAGAATGATGAGATCATGCAACGACTTTAGAAAACAAAGAATGTCAATTAATAACTCTCAGGGTTGTAGCGTTAGTTTGAGTTCCTTCCTTCAAGCATGTTACAAAAACTGATTTTATCCTTTTTATGATTACATGTGAATTCATGAATGTCAACAATAACCAAGCATAAACAAAAGAGCATATCAAACTTCAATCCATGTTTGTAACTTTCTTTAACAGTCATTCAATTAAAAACCAAATCCTCATCATTGTGTTGGAAGGTACCCTAAGACACAAACACAAAAACGACTCTAAAAACGACTCTTTTTGGCTTTTTCAAAACTTTTTTTCAAATTTTTTTTTTGTAAATTTTCGTATTTTCCTTTCAAGACACATAAAAACACTTCAAAACACACTAAAAACACTCAAAACAGTGAAAAACAACCTTAGAAGTGATGGGTGATAAAAAGCTACGAATTTTTCAATGAAAACACTTGTTGACCCCCCCACACTTAAACCAAACATTGTCCTCAATGTTTCAAACATAGACGCACACAAAAGCAAGCAAACAACACAACAAACAAAATTGACAAATATGCAAAGTAAAAGCAATAAAGAGGAGGGTTTAGAAACGCAAATCTGGTTGTGGAGCCGAAGAGTTCCTAGGTCTTCTTTATTTGCATGGGTTGCCTCCCAAGAAGCGCTTGCTTTAATGTCTTCCAGCCGGACGATACCTTCAATTAAGCATCATTATAGCCCACAGCATGGAAATGATCTTTGAATGGGAGGTGATACTTGAAATGATCCGGCAATGGTTTAAATTCTAATGTAGGTGCCTGAATCATTAACATTATATTAGTATAAAACAAAATTGAAATTCGGGGAGGTGGCTTACCTGTGTGCTCCGACAAGAACTCAAGGACAAACACCACATCTTTGAAAGTTTCAGGAATTTTGCACTCAGCCAGATTTGGTGTTGTGAGAGTTATGACTTGTCTGTGTCATAGAATGCGACTTCTTTGGGGTTGGTTGTCTCAAATATATCCTCTTTGATGCATTTGATGTGAAATTAAATTGCACACAAACTTAAACCCTTATCAATGTAGTATGTGAAAGTAGGGATCGTTCTAAGCCGGGGATTAAAGGGATTGCTAATCGACACAAATTAGACTCTAAAACAATAAACTGGACTTTAAACAATGAAAACAAGTACTAGGGATCAATTTGGACGAATTTTAACTCTAGACACCTTAAACAACCTAACTTGACTCAAATAACTCAAAACAAACTCAAAACAGCAAATAGAATTCAATTAAACAGTTTCTGGACTCTAAAGACTCAAAACAAGCTAAATAGACCTAAAACACACAAAACAAGTTATCTAGACTCTAAACTAACACCTAAGATTGATTTGAACGAAATAAAGACTCTAATTGACTCAAAAGACTAAAAGACTCAAGATTTGACGAATTTAGACTATCTTAACACAAATTAAGAGCAAGGGATTGTTTGAAAACGGATTTAAACTTAAGCAAAACAGAATTGTAAACTAGACTTAGTTTTGTACGAAATTGGTGATTTAAATGGGTGAATGGCTAGCTAGAGGTTCCTTCTCCACACATGACATATATGCAACACAAATCGATTTCCAGTTGTTCTTTCTATAAACCATGAACGACAATGCCCCAAATTAATCGTGACTGCACGCATTAACCTTCAGATTTTCCCAAGTTCATTGAATTTGGACGTAGCGCCGCAAACCAAATTATTCTTATCAAGTTCCCTATATGACTGCATACTAGAGATACATATCAAAGATCATTAAGCTTTGTGAAAATCATAAGCATTGACATGACATTCGTGACTATGACTGCATGACACTCCTGCCACGAATTTACTTAACGCGATCGTGACTAGCAACCTCCACTACTTGTAAATATAAGTTTGTAACGATTAGGTGAAACTCCCTTATATTTTAGCATCAAATTCTGGCATGCAAACTAAGTATGCATCCTTAATCAACATACAAGAATAAGTTTTAAATCAAACAGTTAAGCAAATTGCATTCACGATTCATGAAATCATAACTGGATGAAATCAATTCATATCACATATATGCTCATAGTTTCGAATTCCCCCCTAGCTAAGTAGGGGTTTAGTTCCTCATGATTGCAAATAAACAAAGACAATTAAATTTAAACATCAAGAGTAAAGATAGAATACACCTAGAAACGCTCCAGATTTCTTCCTTCTTTCCTTTGCAAAGCTGCGGCACAATGAGGTTGAATGGTAGATGGTGGTGTAGAGAGATGTGAATGAGAGATGGTGTAGCAAATATGTGAATATATAGGGGGAGGCTGCGGCACAATTAGATTGTGTAGGAAAAGGATTACAAAATGTAGTTTGTGTAGGAAAATAAAACACAATCCTAAGGGGAAAGGGTTTATGTAATCCTAGCAGGAAATAGGACAGCTAGAAGACCAAAAACCAAAGGGAATTAGGATAAAGGTGCGGCTGGATCATGCATCTAGAAGGCTTGGGTCGCCAGATTTTTAGGGACTTCTAGAAAGGGTGTTATTTGGCTGATTTTGGGGTTTCTAGAAGGGGATAGGTGCGGCACCTTTGTAGGAAGGGATAAGGTTCCTAGAAATCAGGTTTTTAGGTCTCCTAAACTGAAATTGAATCCCTTTTGCAGCAGGAATTAAGTTAAGAAAGGATTAGGATAGGATAAGATAAGGTAAGATAAGATAAGGTTTGGATAAAATAAGGATAAGAAAAGGTAGTTTTGGATAATGTTTTGGATAATTCTCCTTCTTTGTAGCTGATTCCTTATCTTCTTTGACTTGGATTTATTTCTTCAACTCTTTTGCACATTCCTAGCCTCTCTTGAACTTCAAATTCGTCCATCCATCTTGCTCCAATCTTGTGATATCCATTCCAAGCCCAAAACTGCTCTAAAATGCTCCAAATTGCATCTTTTTGCATACTTTGCTTCTAGGACCTACAAACACACGAAAATGACTTAAGACACTATAATAAGCAACAAATAACTAAGTAAATGCAAGAAAACACACTAACTAATTAGCATAAATATGCTCCTATCAGCATTCTATATATTCTCCAGCCACTTCTTTCTCTTGAATCATTCTTCTTGATGTACAAGGTTCTTTAAGAAATTCAACACATTCTGGAATTTGATTTGTGATAGGAGCATATTTATGCACCTTAGTTAGCTTGTTCTTGTGCATTTATGTTGTTTTTCCTTAGTTAAAGTAGTCTTTTAAGCTAGTTTGATGTATTTTCGGGTTTTAAGGGCAAAGTATGCAAAAGGATGCATTTTGGAGCCTTTTGGAGCACATTTGAGCTTGGAATGGATATCATATGCTTGGAGCCAAGATGCATTTGAGCTTGGAATGGATATCATATGCTTGGAGTCCAAATGGAGTTAGGAATATGTTTCAAGGTTGGAGAAATAAATTCAAATCATTGAAGATAAGGAATCAGCTCAAAGAAGGAGAATTATCCAAAAATTATCTAAAACAACCTTATCTTATCTTATCCAATCCTTATCCTATCTTAACTAACCTTATCCTATCCTAATCCTTTTCTAATTCAATTCCTGGTACAATGAGGGCTTATTTTCTGATTGGGGGACATTTAATTTAGGATTCTAGAACCCTAAGTCCTTGCCGTACCTAGCCTTCTAGAAAACCTGATTTCCTTGCCTTGCAAGGCTTTCTAGAAGCCTTATCCTTCTTTATCCAAATCTGCCGCACCTTAGGCCCTTTCCCATGAGAAATCTGATTGTTTTGAACCTATTTCTGGATCGATTTGGCTTTCTAGAAGTCCTAATCTGATTCACCTAGGGTTTTTGGTGCCTATATATATATATATATTTCTCCACCCTTTGCCGTACACACCACCATCCACACAACCATTCTCGCCAGAAATCATCCACCACTCTCTGCCGCACCCATCCTTCACCATTCTCCATAGTTTCTGACCTAATTCACTCCCTGCCTGATGTGAGAATTACTTGTCACTCAAATTAAAACCCTATCGACGTAGTATATGAAAGTAGGGATCGTTTTAGGCCGGGGATTAGAAGGGATGCTAATCTACACAAATTAGACTCTTAAAACAATAAACTGGACTTAAAACAATGAAAACAAGTACTAGGGATCAATTTGGACGAATTTGAACTCTAGACACCTTTAAACAACCTAACTTGACTCAAATAACTCAAAACAAACTCAAAACAGCAAATAGAATTCAATTAAACAGTTTCTGGACTCTAGAGACTCAAAACAAGCTAAATAGACCTAAAACACACAAAACAAGTTATCTAGACTCAAAACTAACACCTAAGACTGATTTGAACGAAATTAAGACTCAAATTGACTCAAAAGACTAAGAGACTCAAGATTTGACGAATTTAGACTCTACTAACACAAACTAAAAGCAGGGGATTGTTTTTGAACGAATTTAAACTTAAACAAACAAAATTGTAAAGACAACTTAAAAAGGCACGAAATTGGTGATTTAAATGTCTTTTTCAGCATCCTCTTTCTTTGATTGCCGCAACCTGCTAGGAAATGGCACAATTAGTGGAGTAGAGCTAGAAGAATTCATATTGGAACTTACCTTGATGGTTGGGGATGGCTGCGGCAAAGATGTCTCTTTCCTTGCCGTGGGTTTGGGTGATTCATCTTCCTCCAGTTGCAGCTTCTTGTCCTCTTCTTGACTTGATCTAGATGGTTGTGAATCAGTTCCAACCTGCTTACCACTTCTCAACGTGATTGCATTGGCGGTTTCAAATCCTCCTTTAGGATTAACAACGGTTGAACTAGGCAATCTGCCTTGTTCTCTGAATTGGCCCATGAATTCAGCCATTTGCCCCATTTGTTTCTTCAATTCGGCCACCTCTTTAGCTTGATTCTTTATGCTCTGTATGTCCTGCGTCAAAGAGGTTAGTACTTGAAGAATTCTATCATTATCAATGGACGAACCTGATTTGGTTTGGGCAGGTTGAGGCTGTGGTGGTTCATATGGCTTTTGATAGATCTCCTCAGATGGCTGCCAATACCCTTCTTGTCGTGAGCCCTGCTTCAAAGAGGTTAGTACGTCACGAATTTCATCATAACTCATAGGCATACTTGAATTCGATTGGAATTGTTGTGGGGGAGGTTGTGGTGGCTGCACAGATCTTGAATAAAACTCCTCCTCTTGCTGCCAATATCCACCTTGTTGAATTTGTTGAGGTTCCTCCCACATATAATCTGAATAATCTCTCCAATCCGAATTGTAAGCGTTGGAAAACATGTTGTCCCTTGATTGGTTATGGCTTTGATAACCCCAAGCACCTCCGTTTGCAGTGAATTGACGAGTTTGATGTCCTTGCCCATAGGGTACATTAAATGTAGGGGCAGTGTGCAATGTGGTTCTTTTGGCAATCTGGGACAATTGAGAAGTAAGATTGGCCAATTGAGCTTGAATGTTGGCAATTGCCATGTCTAGTACCTGAAACAAAGAAAACAAAACGAAACAAAATCAAAAACTCAAACGTAAAAATAAAAACACAAACAGAAACACGGGGGATTAGCAAATTTGCTAATCCCCGGCAACGGCGCCAAAATTTGTAAACTAAAACAGATTTTGGACGAATTTGGTAAAACTTATGGATGATGGGCTAGCTAGAGGATTCTTCTCCACACATGACACACTTGCACATAAACCAATTTTCAGTTGTTCTTTCGATAAATCATGAAACTCAACACCCCAGGTTAATTAGGTCCGCTTAAATTAACCTTCAAGTTCTCCTTAAGTTATTGAATTGGATGGGAAAGCGCATACAACAATTCAAAGCATTCTCTAAAAGTTCTTTACGTGAACAGCACAATAAAGATACAATCACAGATCATTAAGCATCATGAGAACTATAAGTATTGACGAGGCATTCGTTACTATGATGAGCATGAAACTCCTGCCAAGAATTCATTTAACGCGATCGTTTATAAGCGACCTCCACTACTTGTGAATATAAGTTTGTAACTATTAGGTGAAACTCCCTTATATTCTAGCATCATATTCATGCATGCAAATTAAGTGTGCACTCTTAATAAACATACACAAATAAGTTATCAATCAAGCAGTTAAACAAATTGAATTCACAACTTATGAAATCACAACTGAAGGTAATCAATTCATATTGCAAGTATGTTCATGGCTTTGAATCTTCCCCTAGCCAAAAGGGATTTAGTTCCTCATAATCGCAGAACACAGAATAACAAGTTTATACATTGAAAACAAAAGAAAGAAAACACCTAAACGCTCCAGCAATCCTAACTTGAATGGCAGGCGCATCCAAGGGCTTTCCTCCTTCCTCTTTGCTGCGGCACAAGGGTTGTTGGTGAGTTTTGGGGATTATGTGATGTGAGAATTACTTGACACTCAAATTAAAACCCTATCGACGTAGTATATGAAAGTAGGGATCGTTTTAGGCCGGGGATTAGAAGGGATGCTAATCGATACAAATTAAACTCTAAAACACTAAAACTGGACTCTAGACAATGAAAACAGGTACTATGGATCAATCTGAACGAATTTTAACTCTAGACAACCTAACTTGACTCAAATAACACAAAACAAACTTAAAACAACAAATAAAACTCAACTAGACAGATTCTAGACACTAGAGACTCAAAACAGGCTAAATAGACTCAAAACAACCAAACTAACTTAAACAGACTCAAAACAGGTTCTAAGGGGTGAATTGGATGACTTTTGGACTAGTTAGACTCAAAACACTAAAAGGGGACAGATTTGGACGAATTTAAACAAACTAAGATTCAATTAAGAACTAAGGGGGGTTTTGGACGAATTTAAACTTAAACAAACAAAATTGTAAAGACAACTTAAAAAGACAAGTTAAAAAGACAAGAAATTGGTGATTTAAATGGGTGAATGGCTAGTTAGAAGGATCCTTATCCACACATAAACATATGCATACAACTTGATTCCCAGTTACTCTTTCGATAAACCATGAATGACAATGTTCCGAATTAATTGTATTGAACTAATCAATTCCCAGATTTCCCTAGATTCATTGAATTGAATGGATAACGCATCACAACCAAATTATTCTTTCTCAAACTCCCTAACTATGGAATACGCATGACAGAGACATTCAACAAAGATCATTAAGTTCAATGGAAATCATGAACATTGACAAGGCATTCATAACTATGGAAGACGCATGTTAATCCAGCCTAGGGTTTACTTAACATGATTGTGACTAGCAACCTTTACTACTTGTGAATATAAGTTCATAACGATTAGGTGAAATTCCCTTATATTCTAGCATCAAATTTATGCATGCAAATCAAGTGTCGACCCCCAACCCACATACATAAACAAGTTCTTAATAAGCACAGAAAAGTAAACCACATTCAAAATTCATGAAATCGTAACTGGATTGAATCAAATCATAAGAGACATATATTCATGGCTTCAAATTCCCCCTCTAACTAATAGGGGTTTAGTTCCTCATGATAGCAATTAAACAAAGAAAACTGAATTGAAGCATTGAAAACAAAGATAGACAACACCTAAGAACGCTCCAGCAATAGTCACGACTTAGAGTGGCACCTTGATAGGAGCATATTTATGCTACTTAGTTAGTGTGTTTTCTTGCATTTGCTTAGCTATTTGTTGTTTAGTATAGTGTTTAAAGTCATTTTCGTGTGTTTTTAGGTCCAAGAAGCAAAGTTGGCAAAAAGATGCATTTTGGAGCATTTTAGAGCAAATCTGGGCTTGGAATGGATAGCACAAGCAATGGGCATGAAGATGGACGAATTTGGAGTCTAAATGGAGTTAGGAATATGTTTCAAGGTTGGAGAAATAAATTCAAATCATTGAAGATAAGGAATCAGCTCAAAAGAAGGAAAATTATCCAAAACATTATCCAAACAACCTTATCTTATCTTATCTTATCCAACCCTTATCTTATCTTAACAAACCTTATCCTGTCCTAATCCTTTTCTAATTCAATTCCTGGTACAATGAGGGTTTATTTTCTGATTGGGGGACATTTAAATTAAGTTTCTAGAAACCCTAAGCCTTGCCGCACCTAGCCTTCTAGAAAACCTGATTTCCTTGCCTTGCAAGGCTTTCTAGAAGCCTTATCCCTCCTTATCCAAATCTGCCGCACCTTAGGCCCTTTCCCATTGGAAATCTGATTGTTTTGAGCCTATTTCTGGATGGATTTGGCTTTCTAGAAGTCCTAATCTGATTCACCTAGGGTTTTTGGTGCCTATATATATATTAATCAACCCTTTGCCGTACACACCACCCTCCATATACATCATTCACGCCAGAAATCATCCACCACTCTCTGCCGCCCCTTTCCTTCACCATTCTCCATAGTTTCTGACCTAATTCACCCTCTGCCGTGCCATATCATCCACACAAACCCAGGAAACCCCTCTTGTGCCGCAGCTATTCAAGGAAGGAAGGAGAAGGTGCCACTCTAAGTCGTGACTATTGCTGGAGCGTTCTTAGGTGTTGTTTATCTTTGTTTTCAATGTTTCAATTCAGTTTTCTTTGTTTAATTGCTATCATGAGGAACTAAACCCCTATTAGTTAGAGGGGGAATTTGAAGCCATGAATATATGTTTCTTATGATTTGATTTACTCCAGTTATGATTTCATAAATTGTGAATGTGGTTTACTTATCTGTTTTATTAAGAACTTGTTCTTGTGTGTTGATTAAGGATGCATACTTAGTTTACATGCATGAATTTGATGCTAGAATATAAGGGAATTTCACCTAATCGTTATGAACTTATATTCACAAGTAGTAAAGGTTGCTAGTCACAATCATGTTAAGTAAACCCTAGGCTGGATTAACATGCGTCTTCCATAGTTATGAATGCCTTGTCAATGTTCATGATTTCCATTGAACTTAATGATCTTTGTTGAATGTCTCTATCATGCGTATTCCATAGTTAGGGAGTTTGAGAAAGAATAATTTGGTTGTGATGCGTTATCCATTCAATTCAATGAATCTAGGGAAATCTGGGAATTGATTAGTTCAATACAATTAATTCGGAACATTGTCATTCATGGTCTATCGAAAGAGTAACTGGGAATCAAGTTGTATGCATATGTTTATGTGTGGATAAGGATCCCTCTAACTAGCCATTCACCCATTTAAATCACCAATTTCGTGTCTTTTTAAGTTGTCTTTACAATTTTGTTTGTTTAAGTTTAAAATCGTTCAAAACCAACCCCTTGCTTTTAGTTTGTGTTAGTAGAGTCTAAATTCGTCAAATCTTGAGTCTCTTAGTCTTTTGAGTCAATTTGAGTCTTAATTTCGTTCAAATCAATCTTAGGTGTTAGTTTTGAGTCTAAAGAATCTGTTCTGTGTGTTTTAAGTCTAATTTAGCTTGTTTTGAGTGTCTAGAATCCAGAAACTGTCTAGTTTGAGTTCTATTTGCTGTTTTGAGTTAATTGAGTCTAGTTTAGTGTTTTAAAGTTTATATAGTGTAGATTAGCATCCCTTCTAATCCCCGGCCTAAAACGATCCCTACTTTCATATACTACGTCGATAGGGTTTTAATTTGAGTGTCAAGTAATTTTCACATCAAATTTTGGCGCCGTTGCCGGGGATTAGCAAACTTGCTAATCTCCCTAGTTTCTGCCGTGTATTTTAACTTGTTTTTGTTTTTGTTTTGCTTAGTTTTCTGATTTGTTTTGTTTTCTTTGTTTTAGGTACTAGTGTATGACTCGAAGTTCTCAACCCGTTCACGCACATATCTTGGAGTTTAACGACGATTTTGAGCGAGATTTGAGAAGGAAGAGGAAGCACCCAGAACCTGATCTACTTAGTTCAAGTTCTAATTCCGAATCTGAAGTTGAAATTGAAGAGGATTTGGAAGAGGAGCACGACATGGCTGCAGATAACCGAACAATCAAAGAACTTTCAGCCTCGGGATTGGACAATGCGACCCCTTTATGCATTCAATATCCTAGGGCGGCTCAAGGCAAGACTGATGAGTTTCAACTGAAGTCTAGCTTGTTGCACCACATCCCCAAATTCCACGGGTTGTCCATGGAAGATCCGAACAAGCACTTGAAGGAATTTGAAGTGGTTTGCTCAAGCATGACCCCTGTTAATGTTGATGGGAGTATATTGAAGATGAAAGCCTTTCCATTCTCTCTTTTGGAAAAGGCTAAGGATTGGCTCTACGAACTAGCACCTGGAACCGTTACTTCGTGGGAAAGCATGAAGCGCGCATTCTTAGAGAAATTTTTCCCAACTTCAAGAGTCATTCTCTTGAGGAAAAGGATAAGTGGCATTCAACAAAACCAAGGGGAATCGTTTCCAGCCTATTATGAGCGTTTCAAGGCGCTTGTTGCTTCTTGTCCACAACACCAAATGAAGGAAGAGCTTCTCCTCCAATATTTCCATGAAGGACTTCTCCCCATTGAGAGACAAATGCTTGATGCTTCAGCGGGAGGAGCTTTGGTTGACAAAACACCCGTGGCTGCCAAGACTCTAATTGCAAATCGAGCCTTGAATGCGCAACAATACGAAGGAGTTGGACAGAGAGAAGGGCCACGGCAACAACAAGTGAATGAGGTAAATGCAATTTCAGAATTACAATCTCAAATGGCTAATCTCACTCTTCTTTTGTCACAGGTTGTGGATGGAACCAAAGCACAAGGGCCGGCCATATGTGGAGTGTGTTCTATGCAGGGACATCTCAACGATCAATGCCCTCAGTTGATTGAGAATGGGGGGTGGGAAACTGCCCAAGCCGTGGGTTTTCAAGGCCAAACCCAACAAAGACACGACCCATACTCAAACACATACAATCCAGGATGGAAAGATCATCCAAACTTCAAGTGGAGGGACTCTCAGCAAGCACAGCCACAAAGCGGATTTAGACAGCCCCCTGGGATGTTTCCAAGGCCGTATGCAGTCCCACAACCTCAACCAACTTCGGCCCAAACCAATTCAGGTTCGTCGTTAAATAATGATAAAATTCTTCAAGTACTAACCTCTTTGACACAGGACGTGCAGAGCATAAAAAATCAAGCTAAAGAGGTGGATGAACTGAAGAAATAAATGGGTCAAATGGCTGAATTCATGTTCCAGTTCCGAGAACAAGGGAGATTGCCTAGTTCAACCGTTGTTAATCCTAAGGGAGGATTTGAAACCGCCCAAGCAATCACGTTGAGAAGTGGTAAGCAGGTTGGAACTGATTCACAACCATCTAGATCAAGTCAAGAAGAGGACAAGAAGCTGCAATTGGAGGAGGATGAATCACCCAAACCCACGGCAAGGAATGCACAATCCTTGCCGTAGCCAATCCCCACTTCTAAACCGTCCTCAACCATCAAGGTAAGTTCCAATATGAATTCATCTAGCTCTACTCCACTAATTGTGCCCTTTCCTGGCAGGTTGCGGCAATCAAAGAAAGAGGATGCTGAAAAAGACATTCTAGAGACATTCCGGAAAGTTCAAGTCAATATCCCACTCCTTGATGCAATAAAGCAAGTCCCAAGGTATGCTAAGTTTTTGAAAGAGCTTTGTACAACAAGGAGAAGGGTTTCTAACAAAGAAGTGGTTCAAGTAAGTGAGAATGTCTCTGCTGTTCTACAAAGGAAATTACCCCATAAATGCAAAGATCCGGGTAGTTTTACAATTCCTTGCGTTATTGGTAGTACTAAGTTTGAACATGCTATGTTAGACTTAGGAGCTTCAATTAATGTCATGCCATACTCTATTTATGCATCTATGAACTTAGGTGAGCTTAAAAACGATGGTGTTATAATCCAATTAGCCGATCGTTCTAATGCATATCCAAAAGGAGTTTTGTAAGATGTTTTGGTGCAGGTTGGAAATCTGATTTTTCCAGCGGATTTTTATGTGCTTGACATGGAGGATACACCCCATTCCACCCCATTGCCGATCCTCCTTGGGAGACCTTTCATGAAAACAGCCCGCACCAAGATCGATGTGTTCAAAGGGACGTTGACAATGGAATTTGATGGGGAAGTTATTGATTTCAATCTTGCTGAAACTATTAAATTTCCTAAAGAAAATCATTCTTGTTTTGCTATTGATATATTCGATGAATTGGCGCAGGATTACCTTGATTCTTTGGAGAGGGATCCCCTCGAATCAACAATTGCACAAGGAATTGGGCAAAAACCCAATATTGCCGTGCCTAGAAGTGAAGAAGAGGCCGAGATGGTGGCTGCCCTAGAGTCACTACCTCAGCACCATGGTAAGCCTTCAAAACCAAGTTCAATTCCAATTTCTACTAACAAGTTGTTACCCTCAGTGATTCAGGCACCCGTACTTTAGCTTAAACCATTGCCGGATCATTTGAAGTACGTCTTTTTGGGAGATAACGAGACGTTGCCCGTCATTGTGTCCTCCACACTCACGGCAACAGAGGAAGGAAAGTTAATTCGGGTGTTGAAGGAGCACAAAACAGCCATTGGGTGGACATTGGCCGATATTAGGGGGATTAGCCCTACAACATGCATGCATCGCATACTTCTAGAGGAGGGGGCTAAACCAACTCGAGAGGCTCAACGCTGACTTAACCCTCCAATGATGGAAGTTGTGAAGAAGGAGATTATAAAGCTTCTTGATTGTGGAGTGATTTATCCAATCTCGGATAGCCGTTGGGTTTCACCGGTGCAATGTGTTCCAAAGAAATCCGGAGTCACTGTGGTAAAGAATGCCGAGAATGAACTTGTGCCCACACGTATCCAAACAGGTTGGAGAGTGTGCATCGACTATAGGAAGCTAAACGCCACCACGAGGAAGGACCACTTCCCTTTGCCGTTCATTGATCAAATGCTTGAAAGGTTAGCCGGTCATTCTTTTTATTGTTTTCTTGATGGTTACTCTGGATATAATCAGATTGTTATAGCTCCGGATGACCAAGAAAAGACCACTTTCACGTGCCCCTTTGGTACCTTTGCCTATCGTCGCATGCCATTCGGTTTATGCAATGCACCTGCCACTTTTCAAAGATGCATGGTAAGTATCTTTTCAGATTTTGTGGAGAAGATTATTGAGGTATTCATGGATGATTTTAGTGTTTTTGGGGATTCGTTTGATGGGTGCTTAGATAATCTTACTTTGATTCTAAAACGTTGCATTGAAACTAACCTTGTTTTGAATTGGGAAAAATGTCACTTTATGGTAAAACAAGGCATAGTTTTAGGTCATATCATTTCAGAAAGGGGAATTGAGGTTGATAAATCAAAAATAGACCTTGTGCGTTACTTACCCTCTCCTACTTCGGTTAGAGAGGTTCGTTCTTTTCTTGGACATGCAGGTTTCTATAGGCGATTCATCAAGGATTTTTCGAAGATCTCCACCCCCCTTTGCCGTCTCCTCCAGAAAGATGTGACTTTTGTGTTTGATGAGGAATGTGAGAAGGCATTCAAACACCTCAAAGAGATGCTAACTTCGGCCCCCATCATAGTCCCACCAGATTGGAGCCTTCCTTTTGAGCTTATGTGTGATGCTTCGGATTATGCATTAGGAGCTGTTTTGGGACAAAGGAAGGACAAGAAGCCCTGATGCGAAATATATAAGCACACAAATTTAACCCTCTTGTTGACAATTGTAGTATAGATGCAAGTAGGGATCGTTCTGGACCGGGGATTAGGAGGGCTTGCTAAAACCTCAAAACTGACTCAAAATCATTAAAACAAAGTTTAAAACACTAAACTAGACTCAAAGAATGCAAAACTAGACTCTAAAACACTAAAACAACTCAAAAGACTCAAAACAGCACAAAAACACTCAAAACTGCCTAAAAACACAAACTGGGCAGTTTTAGACTCTGAACACTACTTTGGACGAAAATAGATTTTAACTAATCTAACACTTCAAAATAAAGGGGGATTTGATTCTGACGAATTTGAAAACAAAATAAACAGATTGTAAACTAAAACAGATTTTGGACAAATTTGGTAAAACTTATGGATGATGGGCTAGCTAGAGGGTTCTTCTCCACACATGACACACTTGCACATAAACCAATTTTCAGTTGTTCTTTCGATAAATCATGAAACTCAACACCCCAGATTAATTAGGTCCGCTTAAATTAACCTTCAAGTTCTCCTTAAGTTATTGAATTGGAAGGGAAAGCGCATACAACAACTCAAAACATTCTCTAAAAGTCCCCTACGTGAGCAGCACAATAAAGATACAATCAGAGATCATTAAGCCTTGTGAAAACTATAAGCATTGACGAGGCATTCGTTACTATGATGAGCATGAAACTCCTGCCAAGAATTCATTTAACGTGATCGTTTATAAGCGACCTCCACTACTTGTGAATATAAGTTTGTAACTATTAGGTGAAACTCCCTTATATTCTAGCATCAAACTCATGCATGCAAACTAAGTGTCGACCCTCAATCAACATACAAGAATAAGTTATCCATCAAGCAGTTAAACAAATTGAATTCACAACTTATGAAATCACAACTGAAAGTAATCAATTCACATTGCAAGTATAATCATGGTTTCGAATCCCCCCCTAGCTAAGAGGGGTTTAGTTCCTCATACTCACAGAACAAAGATTATTGAATTGAAACATTGAAAACAAAAGAAAGATTACACCTAAACGTTCCAGCAATCCTAACTTGAATGGCAGGCACATCCAAGGGCTTTCCTCCTTCCTCTTTGCTGCCGTACAAGGGTTGTTGGTGAGTTTTGGGATTATGAATGGTGTAGAAGGCTGGGTTTATGGCTAGGATGGATGTATGGTGCGGCAGGGGTTGTTTTAGGTCAGAAACTATGGAGAATGGTGAAGGATAGGTGCGGCTAGGGTTGGGGAAGGAATTCTGGCGTGAATGGGTGGTAGAGGATGGATAGGTAGATAGGTGGATGGAATGGACGCAGAGAATCTGTCCAGAGAGCGAGAGCGAGACTAAATGGTGCGGATGGCTTTATTTATAGGGCTAGGGTTGAAAGGCAATCAGAAAATAATAGGAAAGGTTCAATACTTAGCTATTATGGTTCCACAATTTAATAGGTAAGAAAGAATCAGAAAATCAAAGAGAATAAGAAAGTAAAATTCGGCAGAATATGTAGGAGAGAAAAGGAATGTGTTTTAAAGGTCAGAAATTAAGAGAGAAAGGGAAAGAAGGTGTGCATTGATTTGTAAGAGAAAGGGGAAGTATTTTTGGACAGAAAATAGGCAAGTAAGGTGCAGGAATTAAAGAGAATAGGAAAGGAAATTCGGCAGAATTGTAAGACAGATTTAGGAATGTGTTTTGAGGCACAAAATAAGTAAGAAAGGCTCCTCCTTGTGCGGCAAGGCATAGAACACAAAGGGAATGTGATTTTGGGTCAGAAAATAGGTAAGAAGAGGATCCCTTGTGCGGCAAGGTTGTGGAAAGAAAGGGAAAGGCACTTATGTGGCAGATTTTGGAAGAAAAGGGAAAGGAGATATGTGGCAAGGTTAGGGAAAGGTTCTAGGACTTCTAGAAACATGTAATGAGGCAACCTAACATGTTTTGGAACCCTTTTATGGCTGGAACATAGGTGATGAAGGATTAGGAAACTTCTAAGCCAAGAATAGAAACTTTCAAGAATGGAAACCTCCAAGAATAGAAACTTCCAACTTTAGAAACTTTGGCTTCCAATTTTGAACTCTTCATTCTTCATTCAATCCTAAGCTCATTTGATCTTCAATTTCGTCCATCCACTTAGCTCCAAGCATGTGCAATCCATCCCAAGCCTAAAACTGCTCCAAAAGGCACCAAAATGCACTTTCTTGCTCCTTTGGCCCTTAGAACCTGAAAACACACGAAAATGGCTTAAAAGACTAAAATAACTAAGAACTAACAACCTAAATGCAAGGAAACAAGCTAACTAAGTGATGTAAATATGCTCCTATCAAATACCTCCACACTTAGCTTTTGCTAGTCCTCGAGCAAAACAAAAGAAACAAAACTCAATCTAAACCTTCCAACAATTGCCTTAGGGATTTCCAATGCACATGACATATTAAAAATCATCACTTGCACAGATTTTAGTCATCCTTACCCTTGAATGCATACTTAATCACAGTCACCACTTACTAGTTCACATTTAACCAATTAAAACAACATTTTGAATGTAGTAACATGCCTTAGAGAATTCCCTCAATTCCTTACTAGATATGCACTCAATTTTCACTCAAATTTTCTGACTACACACCCTACACTAGGTATATGTGAGAAGATTGATGTAAACATGAAAACTAATACTCACATATGTTGCAACAAAGAAAGCACTTTTCTGGAGTTATTAATGCATATATGAATATGATCTCATGAACGGAATGCTACTACTTAGATGCGAGAACCAGTGATGCCATATGCTCATACCAATTCCAAACTTCACATATTGAAACACACAACATCCAAGATCAAAGTTAAAGGGTTGTAACAGGGCTTGGGGTGTTGGTTAACAAAGAAAGGATATGGAAAACAAGGGTTCTTAAAGAATAGCAAGCAAAGCAATGAAATCAACACTTAGAATTCACTTTGGAATGCAGAAATTTAACTTTGAACAAAAAGGGGAGATTTACACATTTTAGGGCCAGATTTGATGTTTTGGACCCTTTCTTCAACAATCAACACTCTTAAACTCATTCTTTCTTCTTTTCAAACTCTTTTTCATTCTTTTCACAACTTTTTCTTTTTCTTTTCTTTTTTCCACGAATTTTCTTTTCTTTTGAAACACAAAATGTAGAACTGAGCTTAAACCAACCAATCCTTCCCCCACACTTAATTTACTGCATAATGTAGATCAAAACGAATTCATTTAAGTTATGCTCCACTATCCTTTAAGAACAAGGGTATGGATAGTCCTACACTAGGCTAGGTAAGGATAATGGGGTTAACAAAGAACATAGGCTCAAGGCTCAAAGGGGTTAAACCTACAAAACATATGAAAGGGGGGTTCGGCTTTTTGGCTGTGGTGGTTCACTAATTAACTTCATCTTGATCGTGTGTTATGCAAATCAATGTTATGCTTTGAATGGAATGGGCATGAGTTCTAGTATTTGGAACTAAATGATGAAACGCCTTCTAAGTAGCAACCAAGCAAAGAATAATGAGATCATGCAACGACTTTAGAAAACAAGAATGCATAGATTATCAACTCTCCAAAAGAACGTTTTTAGGCTCAAGTCTCACGAGGTTGTAGCGTTAATTTGAGTTCCTTCCTTCAAGCATGTTACAAAAACTGATTTTATCCTTTAAGATTGCATGTGAATTCATAAATTATAACAATAACCAAGCATAAACCAAAGAGCATATCAAACTTCCATCCATGTTCATAACTTTCTTTAACAGTCATGCAATTAAAAACCAAATCCTCATCATTGTGTTGGAAGGTACCTAAGACACAAACACACCAAAACAACACAAAAACAACTCTTTTTGGGTTTTTCAAAACAATTTTTCAAATTTTTATGAGATTTTCGGATTTTTATGTCAAAACCCACTAAAACACACCAAAACAGCTTAAAAACACTTCAAAACAGCAAGGAACAACTTTTGAAGTAATGGGTGGTAAAATCCCCCGAATTTCATGCAAAACAACTTGTTTACCCCCCCACACTTAAATCAAACATTGTCCTCAATGTTTCAAGCATAAACTCACACAAATCACAAGTAAACAAACAAATAATGAATAAACACACTAAACATGGCAGAATAGAAACAACAACAAAGAGAAGGGTTTAGGAACGTAAATCTGGAAGTGGAGTGTTTCCTAGATCTTCCTTTGTTGAATGCATGGGTTGCCTCCCAAGAACCGCTTGCTTTTACGTCGTGCAGCCAGACGATACCTCCAATTAAGCTTCATTGGAGGCCACAGCATGTAGGTGATCCTTGAATGGGAGGTGATACTTGAAGTGATCCGGCAATGGTTTAAATTCTAGTGTGGGTGCCTGAATCATCAAAATCAGCCAGTTAGTAGAAAACAAAATTGAAATTGAAATAGATGGCTTACTGGCTTGCTTCGACACAAACTCAATTACAAACACCACATCTTGGAATGTTTCAGGAACTTTGCACTTGGCCAGGTTGAATGTGATGGTTGTGACTTCTTTGGGCTTTGTTGTTTCATGAACATCCTCTTTGATGCATTCTTCATATGCTCCAGCCACTTCTTGCTCTTGAATCATTCTTCTTGATGTACAAGGTTCTTTGAACACTTCAACACAATCTGGAACCTGATTTGGTGTGCCAAGAATTGGGATATCACTTTGCACCTTTGGAATGGCTTCCACAATGTCTTTTTCACTCTCATCTTTCTTGGGAATTAAAAACCTGCGAGGAAAAGGGACATTTGGAGGAATAACATTAGAATTAAATGAATTTGGGACGTCCTTACTTGTGGTGGGTGGTTTAGAGGGCTTAGGGGGCTGCGGCAAGGGTTGTTCTTCCCTTGCTGTGGGTGTGTCTTCTTCCTCCTCCTCAATCAGCAGCTCTTTGTCCACTTCTAAGGTATGTTTGGACGTTTTTAGATCAGCTCCAACCTCCATAGCACTTCCCAAAGTGATAGCATCATGGATTTCAAAATCTTCCTTCGAATTTGCAATAGTTGAGTTGGAGAGTTCACTTTGCTCTTGAATCTGCACCATGAACTCCATAATCTGCCCAACTTGCTTCTCCAATTTGTCCACTCTTTTGACTCGGTCTTTCATCTCTTGTTTTGATTTTCTACTCCCTGTGTCAAAGAGGTGATTAATTGAATAATGTTATCATTACACAAAGACATACCTGAGTTTGTTTGGGCAAATTGTGGTGGAGGCTGTAATGGTGCATGTGGCCATTGATAAAACTCCTCAGATGGCTGAAATTGTTCTTCTTTTTGTGAGCCCTGTGTCAAAGAGATTAGTCCTTCAAGAATTTCATTATAACTAATGGGCATACTTGAATTCGATTGGAATTGTTGTGGGGGAGGCTGTGGTGGCTGCATAGGTCTTGAATATAACTCCTCTTCTTGCTGCCAATATCCACCTTGTTGGAATTGTTGAGGTTCTCCCGACATGTAATCTGAATAATCTCTCCAATCCGAATTGTAAGCGTTGGAAAACATGTTGTTGCTTGGTTGATCATAGCCTTGATAACCCCAAGCATCTTCATTCACAGCGTATTGAGGACGTTGATGAGTTTGAGCAGTGTGCATTGTGGTTGTTTCGGCAATCTGGGACAATTGAGAAGTAAGATTTGCTAATTGAGCTTGAATGGTAGAAAGTGCCATGTCTTACTTCTCTATGTACCTGAAATGAAAGAATTAAAACTAAATCAAATATCAAAAGTAAAAGACACAAACAAAAACAAAGGGGATGAGCTAAAGAAAACAAGAAAACAACACAAAGTCAGAAACTAAAACAAAAACAAAATAAACGAAAAGAAAAGAACCAAGGGATTAGCAAAGTTGCTAATCCCCGGCAACGGCGCCAAAAATTTGATGCGAAATATATAAGCACACAAATTTAACCCTCTTGTTGACAATTGTAGTATAGATGCAAGTAGGGATCGTTCTGGACCGGGGATTAGGAGGGCTTGCTAAAACCTCAAAACTGACTCAAAATCATTAAAACAAAGTTTAAAACACTAAACTAGACTCAAAGAATGCAAAACTAGACTCTAAAACACTAAAACAACTCAAAAGACTCAAAACAGCACAAAAACACTCAAAACTGCCTAAAAACACAAACTGGGCAGTTTTAGACTCTGAACACTACTTTGGACGAAAATAGATTTTAACTAATCTAACACTTCAAAATAAAGGGGGATTTGATTCTGACGAATTTGAAAACAAAATAAACAGATTGTAAACTAAAACAGATTTTGGACAAATTTGGTAAAACTTATGGATGATGGGCTAGCTAGAGGGTTCTTCTCCACACATGACACACTTGCACATAAACCAATTTTCAGTTGTTCTTTCGATAAATCATGAAACTCAACACCCCAGATTAATTAGGTCCGCTTAAATTAACCTTCAAGTTCTCCTTAAGTTATTGAATTGGAAGGGAAAGCGCATACAACAACTCAAAACATTCTCTAAAAGTCCCCTACGTGAGCAGCACAATAAAGATACAATCAGAGATCATTAAGCCTTGTGAAAACTATAAGCATTGACGAGGCATTCGTTACTATGATGAGCATGAAACTCCTGCCAAGAATTCATTTAACGTGATCGTTTATAAGCGACCTCCACTACTTGTGAATATAAGTTTGTAACTATTAGGTGAAACTCCCTTATATTCTAGCATCAAACTCATGCATGCAAACTAAGTGTCGACCCTCAATCAACATACAAGAATAAGTTATCCATCAAGCAGTTAAACAAATTGAATTCACAACTTATGAAATCACAACTGAAAGTAATCAATTCACATTGCAAGTATAATCATGGTTTCGAATCCCCCCCTAGCTAAGAGGGGTTTAGTTCCTCATACTCACAGAACAAAGATTATTGAATTGAAACATTGAAAACAAAAGAAAGATTACACCTAAACGTTCCAGCAATCCTAACTTGAATGGCAGGCACATCCAAGGGCTTTCCTCCTTCCTCTTTGCTGCCGTACAAGGGTTGTTGGTGAGTTTTGGGATTATGAATGGTGTAGAAGGCTGGGTTTATGGCTAGGATGGATGTATGGTGCGGCAGGGGTTGTTTTAGGTCAGAAACTATGGAGAATGGTGAAGGATAGGTGCGGCTAGGGTTGGGGAAGGAATTCTGGCGTGAATGGGTGGTAGAGGATGGATAGGTAGATAGGTGGATGGAATGGACGCAGAGAATCTGTCCAGAGAGCGAGAGCGAGACTAAATGGTGCGGATGGCTTTATTTATAGGGCTAGGGTTGAAAGGCAATCAGAAAATAATAGGAAAGGTTCAATACTTAGCTATTATGGTTCCACAATTTAATAGGTAAGAAAGAATCAGAAAATCAAAGAGAATAAGAAAGTAAAATTCGGCAGAATATGTAGGAGAGAAAAGGAATGTGTTTTAAAGGTCAGAAATTAAGAGAGAAAGGGAAAGAAGGTGTGCATTGATTTGTAAGAGAAAGGGGAAGTATTTTTGGACAGAAAATAGGCAAGTAAGGTGCAGGAATTAAAGAGAATAGGAAAGGAAATTCGGCAGAATTGTAAGACAGATTTAGGAATGTGTTTTGAGGCACAAAATAAGTAAGAAAGGCTCCTCCTTGTGCGGCAAGGCATAGAACACAAAGGGAATGTGATTTTGGGTCAGAAAATAGGTAAGAAGAGGATCCCTTGTGCGGCAAGGTTGTGGAAAGAAAGGGAAAGGCACTTATGTGGCAGATTTTGGAAGAAAAGGGAAAGGAGATATGTGGCAAGGTTAGGGAAAGGTTCTAGGACTTCTAGAAACATGTAATGAGGCAACCTAACATGTTTTGGAACCCTTTTATGGCTGGAACATAGGTGATGAAGGATTAGGAAACTTCTAAGCCAAGAATAGAAACTTTCAAGAATGGAAACCTCCAAGAATAGAAACTTCCAACTTTAGAAACTTTGGCTTCCAATTTTGAACTCTTCATTCTTCATTCAATCCTAAGCTCATTTGATCTTCAATTTCGTCCATCCACTTAGCTCCAAGCATGTGCAATCCATCCCAAGCCTAAAACTGCTCCAAAAGGCACCAAAATGCACTTTCTTGCTCCTTTGGCCCTTAGAACCTGAAAACACACGAAAATGGCTTAAAAGACTAAAATAACTAAGAACTAACAACCTAAATGCAAGGAAACAAGCTAACTAAGTGATGTAAATATGCTCCTATCAAATACCTCCACACTTAGCTTTTGCTAGTCCTCGAGCAAAACAAAAGAAACAAAACTCAATCTAAACCTTCCAACAATTGCCTTAGGGATTTCCAATGCACATGACATATTAAAAATCATCACTTGCACAGATTTTAGTCATCCTTACCCTTGAATGCATACTTAATCACAGTCACCACTTACTAGTTCACATTTAACCAATTAAAACAACATTTTGAATGTAGTAACATGCCTTAGAGAATTCCCTCAATTCCTTACTAGATATGCACTCAATTTTCACTCAAATTTTCTGACTACACACCCTACACTAGGTATATGTGAGAAGATTGATGTAAACATGAAAACTAATACTCACATATGTTGCAACAAAGAAAGCACTTTTCTGGAGTTATTAATGCATATATGAATATGATCTCATGAACGGAATGCTACTACTTAGATGCGAGAACCAGTGATGCCATATGCTCATACCAATTCCAAACTTCACATATTGAAACACACAACATCCAAGATCAAAGTTAAAGGGTTGTAACAGGGCTTGGGGTGTTGGTTAACAAAGAAAGGATATGGAAAACAAGGGTTCTTAAAGAATAGCAAGCAAAGCAATGAAATCAACACTTAGAATTCACTTTGGAATGCAGAAATTTAACTTTGAACAAAAAGGGGAGATTTACACATTTTAGGGCCAGATTTGATGTTTTGGACCCTTTCTTCAACAATCAACACTCTTAAACTCATTCTTTCTTCTTTTCAAACTCTTTTTCATTCTTTTCACAACTTTTTCTTTTTCTTTTCTTTTTTCCACGAATTTTCTTTTCTTTTGAAACACAAAATGTAGAACTGAGCTTAAACCAACCAATCCTTCCCCCACACTTAATTTACTGCATAATGTAGATCAAAACGAATTCATTTAAGTTATGCTCCACTATCCTTTAAGAACAAGGGTATGGATAGTCCTACACTAGGCTAGGTAAGGATAATGGGGTTAACAAAGAACATAGGCTCAAGGCTCAAAGGGGTTAAACCTACAAAACATATGAAAGGGGGGTTCGGCTTTTTGGCTGTGGTGGTTCACTAATTAACTTCATCTTGATCGTGTGTTATGCAAATCAATGTTATGCTTTGAATGGAATGGGCATGAGTTCTAGTATTTGGAACTAAATGATGAAACGCCTTCTAAGTAGCAACCAAGCAAAGAATAATGAGATCATGCAACGACTTTAGAAAACAAGAATGCATAGATTATCAACTCTCCAAAAGAACGTTTTTAGGCTCAAGTCTCACGAGGTTGTAGCGTTAATTTGAGTTCCTTCCTTCAAGCATGTTACAAAAACTGATTTTATCCTTTAAGATTGCATGTGAATTCATAAATTATAACAATAACCAAGCATAAACCAAAGAGCATATCAAACTTCCATCCATGTTCATAACTTTCTTTAACAGTCATGCAATTAAAAACCAAATCCTCATCATTGTGTTGGAAGGTACCTAAGACACAAACACACCAAAACAACACAAAAACAACTCTTTTTGGGTTTTTCAAAACAATTTTTCAAATTTTTATGAGATTTTCGGATTTTTATGTCAAAACCCACTAAAACACACCAAAACAGCTTAAAAACACTTCAAAACAGCAAGGAACAACTTTTGAAGTAATGGGTGGTAAAATCCCCCGAATTTCATGCAAAACAACTTGTTTACCCCCCCACACTTAAATCAAACATTGTCCTCAATGTTTCAAGCATAAACTCACACAAATCACAAGTAAACAAACAAATAATGAATAAACACACTAAACATGGCAGAATAGAAACAACAACAAAGAGAAGGGTTTAGGAACGTAAATCTGGAAGTGGAGTGTTTCCTAGATCTTCCTTTGTTGAATGCATGGGTTGCCTCCCAAGAACCGCTTGCTTTTACGTCGTGCAGCCAGACGATACCTCCAATTAAGCTTCATTGGAGGCCACAGCATGTAGGTGATCCTTGAATGGGAGGTGATACTTGAAGTGATCCGGCAATGGTTTAAATTCTAGTGTGGGTGCCTGAATCATCAAAATCAGCCAGTTAGTAGAAAACAAAATTGAAATTGAAATAGATGGCTTACTGGCTTGCTTCGACACAAACTCAATTACAAACACCACATCTTGGAATGTTTCAGGAACTTTGCACTTGGCCAGGTTGAATGTGATGGTTGTGACTTCTTTGGGCTTTGTTGTTTCATGAACATCCTCTTTGATGCATTCTTCATATGCTCCAGCCACTTCTTGCTCTTGAATCATTCTTCTTGATGTACAAGGTTCTTTGAACACTTCAACACAATCTGGAACCTGATTTGGTGTGCCAAGAATTGGGATATCACTTTGCACCTTTGGAATGGCTTCCACAATGTCTTTTTCACTCTCATCTTTCTTGGGAATTAAAAACCTGCGAGGAAAAGGGACATTTGGAGGAATAACATTAGAATTAAATGAATTTGGGACGTCCTTACTTGTGGTGGGTGGTTTAGAGGGCTTAGGGGGCTGCGGCAAGGGTTGTTCTTCCCTTGCTGTGGGTGTGTCTTCTTCCTCCTCCTCAATCAGCAGCTCTTTGTCCACTTCTAAGGTATGTTTGGACGTTTTTAGATCAGCTCCAACCTCCATAGCACTTCCCAAAGTGATAGCATCATGGATTTCAAAATCTTCCTTCGAATTTGCAATAGTTGAGTTGGAGAGTTCACTTTGCTCTTGAATCTGCACCATGAACTCCATAATCTGCCCAACTTGCTTCTCCAATTTGTCCACTCTTTTGACTCGGTCTTTCATCTCTTGTTTTGATTTTCTACTCCCTGTGTCAAAGAGGTGATTAATTGAATAATGTTATCATTACACAAAGACATACCTGAGTTTGTTTGGGCAAATTGTGGTGGAGGCTGTAATGGTGCATGTGGCCATTGATAAAACTCCTCAGATGGCTGAAATTGTTCTTCTTTTTGTGAGCCCTGTGTCAAAGAGATTAGTCCTTCAAGAATTTCATTATAACTAATGGGCATACTTGAATTCGATTGGAATTGTTGTGGGGGAGGCTGTGGTGGCTGCATAGGTCTTGAATATAACTCCTCTTCTTGCTGCCAATATCCACCTTGTTGGAATTGTTGAGGTTCTCCCGACATGTAATCTGAATAATCTCTCCAATCCGAATTGTAAGCGTTGGAAAACATGTTGTTGCTTGGTTGATCATAGCCTTGATAACCCCAAGCATCTTCATTCACAGCGTATTGAGGACGTTGATGAGTTTGAGCAGTGTGCATTGTGGTTGTTTCGGCAATCTGGGACAATTGAGAAGTAAGATTTGCTAATTGAGCTTGAATGGTAGAAAGTGCCATGTCTTACTTCTCTATGTACCTGAAATGAAAGAATTAAAACTAAATCAAATATCAAAAGTAAAAGACACAAACAAAAACAAAGGGGATGAGCTAAAGAAAACAAGAAAACAACACAAAGTCAGAAACTAAAACAAAAACAAAATAAACGAAAAGAAAAGAACCAAGGGATTAGCAAAGTTGCTAATCCCCGGCAACGGCGCCAAAAATTTGATGCGAAATATATAAGCACACAAATTTAACCCTCTTGTTGACAATTGTAGTATAGATGCAAGTAGGGATCGTTCTGGACCGGGGATTAGGAGGGCTTGCTAAAACCTCAAAACTGACTCAAAATCATTAAAACAAAGTTTAAAACACTAAACTAGACTCAAAGAATGCAAAACTAGACTCTAAAACACTAAAACAACTCAAAAGACTCAAAACAGCACAAAAACACTCAAAACTGCCTAAAAACACAAACTGGGCAGTTTTAGACTCTGAACACTACTTTGGACGAAAATAGATTTTAACTAATCTAACACTTCAAAATAAAGGGGGATTTGATTCTGACGAATTTGAAAACAAAATAAACAGATTGTAAACTAAAACAGATTTTGGACAAATTTGGTAAAACTTATGGATGATGGGCTAGCTAGAGGGTTCTTCTCCACACATGACACACTTGCACATAAACCAATTTTCAGTTGTTCTTTCGATAAATCATGAAACTCAACACCCCAGATTAATTAGGTCCGCTTAAATTAACCTTCAAGTTCTCCTTAAGTTATTGAATTGGAAGGGAAAGCGCATACAACAACTCAAAACATTCTCTAAAAGTCCCCTACGTGAGCAGCACAATAAAGATACAATCAGAGATCATTAAGCCTTGTGAAAACTATAAGCATTGACGAGGCATTCGTTACTATGATGAGCATGAAACTCCTGCCAAGAATTCATTTAACGTGATCGTTTATAAGCGACCTCCACTACTTGTGAATATAAGTTTGTAACTATTAGGTGAAACTCCCTTATATTCTAGCATCAAACTCATGCATGCAAACTAAGTGTCGACCCTCAATCAACATACAAGAATAAGTTATCCATCAAGCAGTTAAACAAATTAAATTCACAACTTATGAAATCACAACTGAAAGTAATCAATTCACATTGCAAGTATAATCATGGTTTCGAATCCCCCCCTAGCTAAGAGGGGTTTAGTTCCTCATACTCACAGAACAAAGATTATTGAATTGAAACATTGAAAACAAAAGAAAGATTACACCTAAACGTTCCAGCAATCCTAACTTGAATGGCAGGCACATCCAAGGGCTTTCCTCCTTCCTCTTTGCTGCCGCACAAGGGTTGTTGGTGAGTTTTGGGATTATGAATGGTGTAGAAGGCTGGGTTTATGGCTAGGATGGATGTATGGTGCGGCAGGGGTTGTTTTAGGTCAGAAACTATGGAGAATGGTGAAGGATAGGTGCGGCTAGGGTTGGGGAAGGAATTCTGGCGTGAATGGGTGGTAGAGGATGGATAGGTAGATAGGTGGATGGAATGGACGCAGAGAATCTGTCCAGAGAGCGAGAGCGAGACTAAATGGTGCGGATGGCTTTATTTATAGGGCTAGGGTTGAAAGGCAATCAGAAAATAATAGGAAAGGTTCAATACTTAGCTATTATGGTTCCACAATTTAATAGGTAAGAAAGAATCAGAAAATCAAAGAGAATAAGAAAGTAAAATTCGGCAGAATATGTAGGAGAGAAAAGGAATGTGTTTTAAAGGTCAGAAATTAAGAGAGAAAGGGAAAGAAGGTGTGCATTGATTTGTAAGAGAAAGGGGAAGTATTTTTGGACAGAAAATAGGCAAGTAAGGTGCAGGAATTAAAGAGAATAGGAAAGGAAATTCGGCAGAATTGTAAGACAGATTTAGGAATGTGTTTTGAGGCACAAAATAAGTAAGAAAGGCTCCTCCTTGTGCGGCAAGGCATAGAACACAAAGGGAATGTGATTTTGGGTCAGAAAATAGGTAAGAAGAGGATCCCTTGTGCGGCAAGGTTGTGGAAAGAAAGGGAAAGGCACTTATGTGGCAGATTTTGGAAGAAAAGGGAAAGGAGATATGTGGCAAGGTTAGGGAAAGGTTCTAGGACTTCTAGAAACATGTAATGAGGCAACCTAACATGTTTTGGAACCCTTTTATGGCTGGAACATAGGTCATGAAGGATTAGGAAACTTCTAAGCCAAGAATAGAAACTTTCAAGAATGGAAACCTCCAAGAATAGAAACTTCCAACTTTAGAAACTTTGGCTTCCAATTTTGAACTCTTCATTCTTCATTCAATCCTAAGCTCATTTGATCTTCAATTTCGTCCATCCACTTAGCTCTAAGCATGTGCAATCCATCCCAAGCCTAAAACTGCTCCAAAAGGCACCAAAATGCACTTTCTTGCTCCTTTAGCCCTTAGAACCTGAAAACACACGAAAATGGCTTAAAAGACTAAAATAACTAAGAACTAACAACCTAAATGCATGGAAACAAGCTAACTAAGTGATGTAAATATGCTCCTATCAAGCCCCATGTCATCTATTATGCATCTCGGACCTTGAATGATGCACAATTGAATTACTCTACCACTGAAAAAGAACTTCTTGCTGTTGTGTTTGCTTTAGATAAGTTTCGTTCTTATTTACTTGGTACTAAAGTTATTATTTACACTGACCATGCAGCTTTGAAGTATTTGTTCACCAAGAAAGAGGCCAAACCAAGACTCATTCGCTGGATGCTTCTTCTCCAAGAGTTCGATATTGAAATCCGGGACAAGAAGGGGAGTGAAAACGTGGTGGCTGATCACTTGAGCCGTATGGTGCATGAGGAGGATGCCGTGCCTATCCAAGAGACATTCCCAGATGAGCAGCTGCTGTCCATCAAGGTAAGTGAGCCATGGTATGCTGATGTAGTAAATTATTTGGTGTCTAAACACATTCCAAGAGAGCTAAACAAGCACCAAAGTGATAAACTTAAAAAGGATGCACGTTCTTATGTTTGGGATGACCCATACTTGTGGAAATATTGCCCTGATCAAGTTCTACGTAGGTGTGTGCATGATTCTGAGTTTAATTCAATTTTAACTTTCTGTCACACCTATGCATGTGGAGGTCACTTTGGTACTCAAAGAACAGCACATAAAGTTTTAGAATGTGGATTTTATTGGCCTACTATCTTTAGAAATGCTAGAACTTTTTGTATGACTTGTGATAGATGTCAAAGAACGGGCAATATAGGTCCTAAACAACAAATGCCACAACACCCCATATTTAGTGTTGAAATCTTTGATGTTTGGGGTATTGATTTCATGGGTCCTTTTCCTTCCTCACATGGTTTCCTTTATATTTTGCTTGCTGTGGATTATGTGTCGAAATGGGTGGAAGCAAAAGCCACCCGAACTAATGATTCTAAAGTGGTTGCAGATTTTGTTAGAACTAACATATTTGCTAGATTTGGAATCCCAAGAGTCCTAATCAGTGATGGGGGTTCCCATTTTTGCAATCGAACCATTGAGGCGCTGTTCAAGAAGTATAATGTCACGCATAAGGTTTCAACACCTTATCACCTTCAAACCAGTGGGCAAGCCGAGGTTTCAAATAGAGAAATCAAGCAGGTTTCAACACCTTGTGTTTGAATGATGCATTGTGGGCATATCGCACTGCCTATAAAACCCCAATTGGAATGTCCCCATTTCGGCTAGTCTATGGGAAACCATGTCATCTTCCCGTCGAGTTAGAACATCGTGCACATTGGGCTGTCAAAACATTCAACATGGACATTGATGCCGCAGGTCTTCATAGAAAGCTTCAATTGAATGAGCTAGAAGAAATTAGGAATGAAGCTTATGAGAATGCACGGATCTACAAGGAGAAAACAAAGGCATTCCATGACAAGATGATTCGTAGCAAGCTGTTCTCTATAGGGCAGAAAGTGTTACTTTTTAATTCTCGCCTTCGTCTATTTCCAGGTAAGTTGCGTTCTAAGTGGATTGGTCCTTTTGTGGTTACTAATGTTTTTCCTCATGGTGCAGTCCAAATTCAAAGTTTAAAGACGCAACAAGAATTCCAAGTGAATGGACATCGATTGAAGCCATATTATGAGCACTTTGAAGAGCACATTACGGAGGACATATCCTTTAATGCCGTGGGCCCTATTGAAGAATAGAGGGAAGGTTCGTCCGGCTGGAAGACGTTAAAGCAAGCGCTTCTTGGGAGGCAACCCATGCAAATAAAGACGACCTAGGAACTCTCCGGCTCCACAACCAGATTTGCGTTTCTAAACCCTACTCTTTATTGCTTTTCCTTTGCCATCTTGTTATGTTCGTTAGTTGTGTTGATTGCTGTTTGCTTTCTGTGAGTCTATGTTTGAAACATTGAGGACAATGTTTGGTTTAAGTGTGGGGGGGTAACAAAGTGTTTTTTGCATGAAATTCGTGGGTTTTTATCACCTATCACTTTGAATGTTGTTTTCAGAGTTTTTAAGTGTTTTTAAGCCGTTTTGGAGTCTTTTAGTGTGTTTTGACAAGAAAATCCGAAAATACCATAAAAATTTGGAAAATTGTTTTGAAAAACCCAAAAAGAGTTGTTTTTGTGTGTTTGTTTGTGTCTTAGGGTACCTTCCAACACAACGATGAGGATTTGGTTTTTAATTGCATAACTGTTAAAGAAAGTTACAAACTTGGATTGACGTTTGATATGCTCTTTGGTTTATGCTTGGTTGTAGTTGACATTCATGAATTCACATGTAATAAAAAAAAAGGATAAAATCAGTTTTTGTAACATGCTTGAAGGAAGTAACTCAAACTAACGCTACAACCCTGAGAGACTTGAGCCTTTAACGTTCTTTGGAGAGTTAAAAATCTGTGCATTCTTTGTTTTCTAAAGTCGTTGCATGATCTCATTATTCTTTGCTTGGCTGCTACTTGGAATGCGTTTCATCATTTAGTTCCAAATACTAGAACTTATACCCGTTTCATTCAAAGCATGAAATTGAATAACATAACACATAATCAAGATGAAGTTGTTTAGTTTAAAACCAGAGCCAAAAAGCCTAACCCTTTGCATATGTATTGTAGGTTTAACCCATTTGAGCCTTGTTTAACCTATGTTCTTTGTTTACCCACAATATCCTTACCTAGCCTACATTAGGACCATCCTTACCCTTGTTCTTAAGGCATAGTGAGCATGACCTAAGAATGAATTCCCTTTGTTCGTTATTAGGCAGCAAACAAGTGTGGGGGAAGGGATTTATGTGTCTGAATGTGTGCCAACAAAGTATCAAAGAGGCACGGGTGAAGAAGCAGGAAAAAAAAAAAGAGAAAAAAGAAAGAAGAAAATTCGTGTGAAAAAGAAAAGAAAAAGAAAAGTCGTGAAAAAGTATGAAAAGTGTTCAAAATAAGTGAGAATAAGCTCACAAGTGTTGGTTGTTGCAGAAGGGGTCCAAAAAGTTGAATTCGGTTCTAAAATATGTGTAATCTTCCCCTTTGTGTTCAAAGTGTGCGGCTGCATTCAAGAAAGGGAGTTCTAAGTGTCATATTCATTACTTTGCTTGCTATTGCTTTAAGAACGTTTGTTTTCCTTACCTTTCTTTGTTAGCCAGTACCCCCTAGCCCCGTTATAACCCTATACTTCAGTCTTGAGTGTTGTGTGTTTCAATATGTGGAGTTTGGGATTGGTATGAGCATATGGTGTCCCTGGTTCTCGCATCTAGGTAGTAGCATTCCGTTCATGAGATTATATATAAACATGCATTCCAGAAATTATTTTTCTTGTTATACATATATGTGAGTATTAGTTTCATATTTACATCAATCTTCTAACATATAACTAGTGTAGGGAGTGTAGTCAGAAAATCTGTGTGATTGAGTGCATATCTAGTAAGGAATTGAGGGATTCTCTAAGGCATGTTACTACATTCAAAATGTTGTTTTAATTGATTAAATGCGAGCTAATGTGTGGTAACTTTGATTAAGTATGTGCTCAAGGGTAGGGATAACTAAAATCTGTGGGAGTAATGATCTTTGGCATGTTATGTATCATTGAAGATCCCTGAGGTGAATGTTGGAAGGTTTAGGTTACGTTTTGTTTGTTTTGTTTTGCTCGAGGACTAGCAAAAGCTAAGTGTGGGGGAATTTGATAGGAGCATATTTATGCTACTTAGTTAGTGTGTTTTCTTGCATTTGCTTAGCTATTTGTTGTTTAGTATAGTGTTTAAAGTCATTTTCGTGTGTTTTTAGGTCCAAGAAGCAAAGTTGGCAAAAAGATGCATTTTGGAGCATTTTAGAGCAAATCTGGGCTTGGAATGGATAGCACAAGCAATGGGCATGAAGATGGACGAATTTGGAGTCTAAATGGATAGCACAAGCAATGGGCATGAAGATGTTAGGATTCCTAATCAACGAAGGATTCCTAATCAACGAAGGATTCCTAATTGAAGATGGATTCCTAGAAGAATGAGGATTCCTACTCACATAAGGATTCCTACTCAAACAAGGATTCCTACTTGAAGTAGGAAAGTTAAGCCAAGGTTTCCTATTTTGGTTTGCCTTTCCTAATCCTAAATGTTTCCAAATTCCAGCAACTTTGAAGGCTTCCTATGCATTCTAGGACACAAATTGAAGGACTTAGACCACCTAAGGACCCTTGCCGCACCTCCTTACCCCTTTCCTCTTCCTTGCCGTGCAAGGGAGAGGGTTATTTCCTGTTTCCTTGCATTAAAACACATTCCTTTTTAATTTAAAGTCTTTGCCGCACACCCCTGGCACTTTCCATTAGTTTTCTGATTTTGTTTCCTCTTTCTAGATGCTTTTGACTTAATTTCTGATTACCTAAATAAGTTAGGGTTTTAATTTCCCTAAAACCTTTAAATAAACTCCCTTGTTGCAGCCACAGAGGATCCTTTCATCCATCCACACAACCTGTCTCGCCAGAATTCCTTCCCCAACCCTAGCCGCACCTATCCTTCACCATTCTCCATAGTTTCTGACCAAAAACACTCCTTGCCGCACCATACATCCATCCTAGCCAATAACCCAGCCATCTACACCACTCATAACCCCCAAAACTCACCAACAACCCTTGTGCCGCAGCAAAGAGGAAGGAAGAAAGCCCTTGGACGTGCCTGCCATTCAAGTTAGGATTGCTGGAACGTTTAGGTGTAATCTTTCTTTTGTTTTCAATGTTTCAATTCAATAATCTTTGTTCTGTGAGTATGAGGAACTAAACCCCTCTTAGCTAGGGGGGGGATTCGAAACCATGATTATACTTGCAATATGATTTGATTACATCCAGTTGTGATTCATAAGTTGTGAATTCAATTTACTTATCTGTTCATATTATAACTGATTTGTGTGTGTTGATTGAGGTGGCCAACTTAATTTGCATGCATGAATTTGATGCTAGAATATAAGGGAGTTTCACCTAATCGTTATGAACTTATATTCACAAGTAGTGAAGGTTGCTAGTCACGATCGTGTTAAGTAAATTCCTGGCATAAGTATCATAAAATTCATAGTTACGAGTGCCTTGTCAATGCTTATGATTTTCAGAGAACTTAATGATCTTTGCTTGTATCTCTATTATGCAATTCATGTAGGGAACTTGTGGGGAATGTTTTGAGTTGTCGAATGCAATCATCCAATTCAATAAAATTAGGAAAATCTGAGGGTTAATTAGTGCAATTCACGGTTAATCTGGGGCGTTGAGGATTCGTGGTTTATGGAAAGCAACTGGAAATCGTCTTGTATGCAAGTGTGTCATGTGTGGAGAAGAACCTCCTAGCTATCCCATTATCCATAGTTTTCACCCAATTTCGTGCAGATTTCATTAGTACTTTAAGTTTCTTGTTTTGTTTTCAAATTAGCCAAAAACCCAATCCCCCCTTTATTTGTTGAGTCATATTAGTTAGAAACTGTTTTAGTTTGTGTTTTTTAGTGTTTTGAGTCAAGTTAAAACTTATTTTCGTCCAAAATTGTGTTTAGAGTCCAAAACTGCCCAGTTTGTGTTTTTAGGCAGTTTTGAGTGTTTTAAAGTTGTTTTAGTGTCCTAGAGTTTAGTTTTGCATTCTTTGAGTCTTGTTAAGTGTTTGTAACTTTGTTTTTGATGTGAGAATTACTTGACACACAAATTAAACCCTATTGATGACAATTGTAGTAAAGATGCAAGTAGGGATCGTTCTAAACCGGGGATTAACTAGGGATGCTAATCAACACAAATTAGACTCAAAAACACTACACTAGAGTCTATTGACTCAAAACTAACTTAAAACACTCAAAACAGCAAGAAACAATCAAAAGGACTCAATTCTAGACCTAACAAGTAATTTTGACGAAAATAGAACTTTAAAAGACTCAAAAGACTAAAACAAAACAGATTTTGACTCTGAAAACAAGTTTAAATGAAAGGGGGATTGTTTTTGACGAATTTAAAACTAAAACAGAAACTTTGCATAAAACACTTTATAAAAAACGAATTTTGATGAATTAAAAAAGGTTGAATGGCTAGTTAGAGGGTTCCTCTCCGCACATGACCATATGCATACAACTTGATTCCCAGTTACTCTTTCGATAAACCATGAATGACAATGTTCCGAATTAATTGTATGGAACTAATTAATTCCCAGATTTCCCTAAGTTCATTGAATTGAATGGATAACGCATCACAACCAAATTATTCTTATCAAGTTCCCTAACTATGGAATACTGATGATAGAGATACATATCAAAGATCATTAAGTTCCATGGAAATCATAAACATTGACAAGGCATTCATAACTATGGAAGACGCATGTTAATCCAGCCTAGGGTTTACTTAACACAATTGTGACTAGCAATCTTTACTACTTATGAATATAAGTTCATAACGATTAGGTGAAATTCCCTTATATCCTAGCATCAAATTCATGCATGCAAATCAAGTGTCGACCCCCAACCCACATACATAAACAAGTTCTTAATAAGCACAGAAAAGTAAACCACATTCATAATTTATGAAATCGTAACTGGAGTGAATCAAATCATAAGAAACATATATTCATGGCTTCAAATTCCCCCTCTAACTAATAGGGGTTTAGTTCCTCATGACAGCAATTAAACAAAGAAAACTAAATTGAAACATTGAAACCAAGGATAGACAACACCTAAGAACGCTCCAGCAATAGTCACGACTTAGAGTGGCACCTTCTCCTTCCTTCCTTGAATAGCTGCGGCACAAGAGGGGTTTTCTGGGTTTGTGTGGATGATATGGCACGGCAGGGGGTGGTGGATGATTTCTGGCGTGAATGGTTGTGTATGGAGGGTGGTGTGCACGGCAAAGGGTGTTTTAATATATATAGGCACCAAAAACCCTAAGTGAATCAGATTGGGACTTCTAGAAAACCAAATCCATCCAGAAATAGGCTCAAAACAATCAGATTTCCAATAGGAAAGGGCCTAAGGTGCGGCAGATTTGGATAAGGAGGGATAAGGCTTCTAGAAAGCCTTGCAAGGCAAGGAAATCAGGTTTTCTGGAAAGCTAGGTGCGGCAAGGCTTAGGGTTTCTAGAAACTTAATTTAAATGTCCCCCAATCAGAAAATAAACCCTCATTGTACCAGGAATTGAATTAGAAAAGGATTAGGATAGGATAAGGTTTGTTAAGATAAGATAAGGATTGGATAAGATAAGATAAGATAAGGTTGTTTGGATAATGTTTTGGATAATCCTCCTTCTTTTGAGCTGATTCCTTATCTTCAATGATTTGAATTTATTTCTCCAACCTTGAAACATATTCCCAACTCCATTTAAACTCCAAATTCGTCCATCTTCATGCCCATTGCTTGTGCTATCCATTCCAAGCCCAGATTTGCTCTAAAATGCTCCAAAATGCATCTTTTTGCCAACTTTGCTTCTTGGACCTAAAAACACACGAAAATGACTTTAAACACTATACTAAGCAACAAATAGCTAAGCAAATGCAAGGAAACACACTAACTAAGTAGCATAAATATGATCCTATCAAATTCCCCCACACTTAGCTTTTGCTAGTCCTCAAGCAAAACAAAACAAACAAACGTAACCTAAACCTTCCAACATTCACCTCAGGGATCTTCAATGATACATAACATGCCGAAGATCATTACTCCCACAGATTTTAGTTATCCCTACCCTTGAGCACATACTTAATCAAAGTTACCACACATTAGCTCGCATTTAATCAATTAAAACAACATTTTGAATGTAGTAACATGCCTTAGAGAATCCCTCAATTCCTTACTAGATATGCACTCAATCACACAGATTTTCTGACTACACTCCCTACACTAGTTATATGTGAGAAGATTAATGTAAATATGAAACTAATACTCACATATATGTTTATGACAAAGAAAGCAATTTCTGGAATGCATGTATAGATATGATCTCATGAACGGAATGCTACTACTTAGATGCGAGAACCAGGGACACCATATGCTCATACCAATCCCAAACTCCACATATTGAAACACATAACACTCAAGATTGAAGTATAGGGTTATAACGGGGCTAGGGGGTATTGGCTAACAAAGAAAGGTAAGGAAAACAAACGTTCTTAAAGCAATAGCAAGCAAAGCAATGAATATGACACTTAGAACTCCCTTTCTTGAATGCAGCCGCACACTTTGAACACAAAGGGGAAGATTACACATATTTTAGGGCCGAATTCAACTTTTTGGACCCCTTCTTCAACAATCAACACTTGTGAGCTTTAATCTCACTTATTTTGAACACATTTCATACTTTCTCACAACTTTTCTTTTTTTTTTTTTCTTTTTCACACGAATTTTTCTCTTTCTTTTTTCTTTTCTCTTTTTTTCCTGCTTCTTCACCCGTGCCCTCTTGATACTTTGTTGGCACACAATCAGACACATAAATCCCTTCCCCCACACTTGTTTTGCTGCCCAAATAACGAACAAAGGGAATTCATTCTCAGGTCATGCTTACTATGCCTTAAAAACAAGGGTAAGGATGGTCCTAACCTAGGCTAGGTAAGGATAATGTGGGTAACAAAGAACATAGGCTAAACAAGGCTCAAAAGGGTTAAACCTACAATACATATGCAAAGGGTTAGGCTTTTTGGCTCTGGTTTTAAACTAAACAACTTCATCTTGATTATGTGTTATGCTAATCAATTTCATGCTTTGAATGAAACGGGTATGAGTTCTAGTATTTGGAACTTAAATGATGAAACGCCTTCTAAGTAGCAACCAAGCAAAGAATAATGAGATCATGCAACGACTTTAGAAAACAAAGAATGCACAGATTTTTAACTCTCCAAAGAACGTTAAAGGCTCAAGTCTCTCAGGGTTGTAGCGTTAGTTTGAGTTACTTCCTTCAAGCATGTTACAAAAACTGATTTTATCCTTTTTGTGATTACATGTGAATTCATGAATGTCAACTACAACCAAGCATAAACCAAAGAGCAATTCAAACTTTCATCCATGTTTGTAACTTTCTTTAACAGTTATGCAATTAAAAACCAAATCCTCATCATTGTGTTGGAAGGTACCCTAAGACACAAACAAACACACAAAAACAACTCTTTTTGGGTTTTCAAAATAATTTTTCAAATTTTTATGGTATTTTCGGATTTTCTTGTCAAAACACACTAAAAGACTGAAAAACAGCTTCAAAACACTTAAAAACACTGAAAACAACATTCAAAGTGATAGGTGATAAAAACCCACGAATTTCATGCAAAAACACTTTGTTACCCCCCCACACTTAAACCAAACATTGTCCTCAATGTTTCAAACATAAACTCACACAAAACAAACAGCAATCAACACAACTAACTAACATAACAAGATGGCAAAGGAAAAACAATAAAGAGTAGGGTTTAGAAACGCAAATCTGGTTTTGGAGCCGGAGAGTTCCTAGGTCGTCTTTATTTGCATGGGTTGCCTCCCAAGAAGCGCTTGCTTTAACGTCTTCCAGCCGGACGAACCTTCCCTCTAGTCTTCAATGAGGCCTACGGCATTAAAGGATATGTCCTCCGTAATGTGCTCTTCAAAGTGGTCATAATATGGCTTCAATCGATGTCCATTCACTTTGAATTCTTGTTGCGTTTTTAAACTTTGAATTTGGACTGCACCATGAGGAAAAACATTAGTAACCACAAAAGGACCAATCCACTTAGAACGCAACTTACCTGGAAATAGACGAAGGCGAGAACTGAAAAGTAACACTTTCTGCCCTATAGAGAACAGCTTGCTACGAATCATCTTGTCATGGAATGCCTTTGTTTTCTCCTTGTAGATCCGTGCATTCTCATAAGCTTCATTCCTAATTTCTTCTAGCTCATTCAATTGAAGCTTTCTATGAAGACCTGCGGCATCAATGTCCATGTTGAATGTTTTGACAGCCCAATGTGCACGATGTTCTAACTCGACGGGAAGATGACATGGTTTCCCATAGACTAGCCGAAATGGGGACATTCCAATTGGGGTTTTATAGGCAGTGCGATATGCCCACAATGCATCATTCAAACGCAAGCTCCAATCCTTCCGAGTTGGCCCTACAGTTTTCTCCAAAATCTGCTTGATTTCTCTATTTGAAACCTCGGCTTGCCCACTGGTTTGAGGGTGATAAGGTGTTGAAACCTTATGCGTGACATTATACTTCTTGAGCAACGCCTCAATGGTTCGATTGCAAAAATGGGAACCCCCATCACTGATTAGGACTCTTGGCATTCCAAATCTAGCAAATATGTTAGTTCTAACAAAATCTGCAACCACTTTAGAATCATTAGTGCGGGTGGCTTTTGCTTCCACCCATTTCGACACATAATCCACAGCAAGCAAAATATAAAGGAAACCATGTGAGGAAGGAAAAGGACCCATGAAATCAATACCCCAAACATCAAAGATTTCAACACTAAATATGGGGTGTTGCGGCATTTGTTGTTTAGGACCTATATTGCCCGTTCTTTGACATCTATCACAAGTCATACAAAAAGTTCTAGCATCTCTAAAGATAGTAGGCCAATAAAATCCACATTCTAAAACTTTATGTGCTGTTCTTTGCGTACCAAAGTGACCTCCACATGCGTAGGTGTGACAAAAAGTTAAAATTGAATTAAACTCAGAATCATGCACACACCTACGTAGAACCTGATCAGGGCAATATTTCCACAAGTATGGGTCATCCCAAACATAAGAACGTGCATCCTTTTTAAGTTTATCACTTTGGTGCTTGTTTAGTTCTCTTGGAATGTGTTTAGACACCAAATAATTTACTACATCGGCATACCATGGCTCACTTACCTTGATGGACAGCAGCTGCTCATCGGGGAATGTCTCTTGGATAGGCACGGCATCCTCCTCCTGCACCATACGGCTCAAGTGATCAGCCACCACGTTTTCACTCCCCTTCTTGTCCCGGATTTCAATATCGAATTCTTGGAGAAGAAGCATCCAGCGAATGAGTCTTGGTTTGGCCTCTTTCTTGGTGAACAAATACTTCAAAGCTGCATGGTCAGTGTAAATAATAACTTTAGTACCAAGTAAATAAGAACGAAACTTATCTAAAGCAAACACAACAGCAAGAAGTTCTTTTTCAGTGGTAGAGTAATTCAATTGTGCATCATTCAAGGTCCGAGATGCATAATAGATGACATGGGGCTTCTTGTCCTTCCTTTGTCCCAAAACAGCTCCTAATGCATAATCCGAAGCATCACACATAAGCTCAAAAGGAAGGCTCCAATCTGGTGGGACTATGATGGGGGCCGAAGCTAGCATCTCTTTGAGGTGTTTGAATGCCTTCTCACATTCCTCGTTGAAGTCAAAAGCCACATCTTTCTGGAGGAGACGGCAAAGAGGGTTTGAAATCTTTGAAAAGTCCTTGATGAATCGCCTATAGAATCCTGCATGTCCAAGAAAAGAACGAACCTCTCTAACCGAAGTAGGAGAGGGTAAGTAGCGTACAAGATCTATTTTTGATTTATCAACCTCAATTCCCCTTTCTGAAATGATATGACCTAAAACTATGCCTTGTTTTACCATAAAGTGACATTTTTCCCAATTCAAAACAAGGTTAGTTTCAATGCAACGTTTTAGAATCAAAGTGAGATTATCTAAGCACCCATCAAACGAATCCCCAAAAACACTAAAATCATCCATGAATACCTCAATAATCTTCTCCACAAAATCTGAAAAGATACTTACCATGCATCTTTGAAAGGTGGCAGGTGCATTGCATAAACCGAATGGCATGCGACGATAGGCAAAGGTACCAAAGGGGCACGTGAAAGTGGTCTTTTCTTGGTCATCCGGAGCTATAACAATCTGATTATATCCAGAGTACCCATCAAGAAAACAATAAAAAGAATGACCGGCTAACCTTTCAAGCATTTGATCAATGAACGGCAAAGGGAAGTGGTCCTTCCTCGTGGTGGCGTTTAGCTTCCTATAGTCAATGCACACTCTCCAACCTGTTTGGATACGTGTGGGCACAAGTTCATTCTCGGCATTCTTCACCACAGTGACTCCGGATTTCTTTGGAACACATTGCACCGGTGAAACCCAACGGCTATCTGAGATTGGATAAATTACTCCACAATCAAGAAGCTTTATAATTTCCTTTTTCACAACTTCCATCATTGGAGGGTTGAGTCGGCGTTGAGCCTCTCGAGTTGGCTTAGCCCCCTCCTCTAGAAGTATGCGATGCATGCATGTTGTAGGGCTAATCCCCCTAATATCGGCCAATGTCCATCCAATGGCTGTTTTGTGCTCTTTCAACACCTGAATTAACTTTCCTTCCTCTGTTGCCGTGAGTGTGGAGGATACAATGACGGGCAATGTCTCGTTATCTCCCAAAAAGACGTACTTCAAATGATCCGGCAATGGTTTAAGCTCAAGTACGGGTGCCTGAATCACTGAGGGTAACAACTTGTTAGTAGAAATTGGAATTGAAATTGGTTTTGAAGGCTTACCATGGTGCTGAGGTAGTGACTCTAGGGCAGCCACCATCTCGGCCTCTTCTTCACTCATAGGCACGGCAATATTGGGTTTTTGCCCAATTCCTTGTGCAATTGTTGATTCAAGGGGATCCCTATCCAAGGAATCAAGGTAATCCTGCGCCAATTCATCAAATATATCAATAGCAAAACAAGAATGATTTTCTTTAGGAAATTTAATAGTTTCAGCAAGATTGAAATCAATAACTTCCCCATCAAATTCCATTGTCAACGTCCCTTTGAACACATCGATCTTGGTGCGGGCTGTTTTCATGAAAGGTCTCCCAAGGAGGATCGGCAAAGGGGTAGAATGGGGTGTATCCTCCATGTCAAGCACATAAAAATCCGCTGGAAAAATCAGATTTCCAACCTGCACCAAAACATCTTCCAAAACTCCTTTTGGATATGCATTAGAACGATCGGCTAATTGGATAATAACACCATCATTTTTAAGCTCTCCTAAATTCATAGATGCATAAACAGAATATGGCATGACATTTATAGATGCACCTAAGTCTAACATGGCAGATTCAAAACGAGTATTTCCAATAACACAAGGAATTGTAAAACTACCCGGATCTTTGCATTTAGGGGGTAATTTCCTTTGTAAAACAGCAGAGACATTCTCACTTACTTGAACCACTTCTTTGTTAGAAATCCTTCTCCTTGTTGTACAAAGCTCTTTCAAAAACTTAGCATACCTTGGGACTTGCTTTATTGCATCAAGGAGTGGGATATTGACTTGAACTTTCCGGAATGTCTCTAGAATGTCTTTTTCAGCATCCTCTTTCTTTGATTGCCGCAACCTGCCAGGAAAGGGCACAATTAGTGGAGTAGAGCTTGAAGAATTCATGTTGGGACTTACCTTGATGGTTGAGGACGGTTTAGGAGTGGGGATTGGCTGCGGCAAGGATTGTGCATTCCTTGCCGTGGGTTTGGGTGCTTCATCCTCCTCCAATTGCAGCTTCTTGTCTTCTTCTTGACTTGATCTAGATGGTTGTGAATCAGTTCCAACCTGCTTACCACTTCTCAACGTGATTGCTTGGGCAGTTTCAAATCCTCCCTTAGGATTAACAATGGTTGAACTAGGCAACCTGCCTTGTTCTCGGAATTGGCCCATGAATTCAGCCATTTGACCCATTTGTTTCTTCAATTCATCCACCTCTTTAACTTGATTTTTTATGCTCTGCATGTCCTGCGTCAAAGAGGTTAGTGCTTGAAGAATTTTATCATTATTTAACGACGAACCTGAATTGGTTTGGGCCGAAGTTGGGTGAGGTTGTGGGGCTGCATACGGCCTTGGAAACATCCCAGGGGGCTGTCTAAATCCGCTTTGTGGCTGTGCTTGCTGAGAATCCCTCCACTTGAAGTTTGGATGATCTCTCCATCCCGGATTGTATGTGTTTGAGTATGGGTCGTGTCTTTGTTGGGTTTGGCCTTGGAAACCTACGGCTTGGGCAATTTCCCACCCCCCATTCTCAATCAATTGAGGGCATTGATCGTTGGGATGTCCCTGCATAGAACACACTCCACATATGGCCGGCCCTTGTGCTTTGTTTCCATCCACAACCTGTGACAAAAGAAGAGTGAGATTAGCCATTTGAGATTGTAATTCTGAAATTGCATTTACCTCATTCACTTGTTGTTGCCGTGGCCCTTCTATCTGTCCAACTCCTTCGTATTGTTGCGCATTCAAAGCTCGATTTGCAATTAGAGTCTTGGCAGCCACGGGTGTTTTGTCAACCAAAGCTCCTCCCGCTGAAGCATCAAGCATTTGTCTCTCAATGGGGAGAAGTCCTTCATAGAAATATTGGAGGAGAAGCTCTTCCTTCATTTGATGTTGTGGACAAGAAGCAACAAGCGCCTTGAATCGCTCATAATAGGCTGGAAACGATTCCCCTTGGTTTTGTTGAATGCCACTTATCTTTTTCCTCAAGAGAATGACTCTTGAAGTTGGGAAAAATTTCTCTAAGAATGCGCGCTTCATGCTTTCCCATGAAGTAACGGTTCCAGGTGCTAGTTCGTAGAGCCAATCCTTAGCCTTTTCCAAAAGAGAGAATGGAAAGGCTTTCATCTTCAATATACTTCCATCAACATTGACAGGGGTCATGCTTGAACAAACCACTTCAAATTCCTTCAAGTGCTTGTTCGGATCTTCCATGGACAACCCGTGGAATTTGGGGATGTGGTGCAACAAGCTAGACTTCAATTCGAATTCGTCAGTCTTGCCCTCGGCTGCCCTAGGATACTGAATGCATAAAGGGGTCGCATTGTCCAATCCCGAGGCTGAAAGTTCTTTGATTGTTCGGTTATCTGCAGCCATGTCGTGCTCCTCTTCCAAATCCTCTTCAATTTCAACTTCAGATTCGGAATTAGAACTTGAACTAAGTAGATCAGGTTCTGGGTGCTTCCTTTTCCTTCTCAAATCTCGCTCAAAATCGTCGTTAAACTCCAAGATATGTGCGTGAACGGGTTGAGAACTTCGAGTCATACACTAGTACCTAAAACAAAGAAAACAAAACAAATCAGAAAACTAAGCAAAACAGAAACAAAAACAAGTTAAAATACACGGCAAAAACTAAAGAGATTAGCAAGTTTGCTAATCCCCGGCAACGGCGCCAAAATTTGATGTGAGAATTACTTGACACACAAATTAAACCCTATTGATGACAATTGTAGTAAAGATGCAAGTAGGGATCGTTCTAAACCGGGGATTAACTAGGGATGCTAATCAACACAAATTAGACTCAAAAACACTAAACTAGAGTCTATTGACTCAAAACTAACTTAAAACACTCAAAACAGCAAGAAACAATCAAAAGGACTCAATTCTAGACCTAACAAGTAATTTTGACGAAAATAGAACTTTAAAAGACTCAAAAGACTAAAACAAAACAGATTTTGACTCTGAAAACAAGTTTAAATGAAAGGGGGATTGTTTTTGACGAATTTAAAACTAAAACAGAAACTTTGCATAAAACACTTTATAAAAAACGAATTTTGATGAATTAAAAAAGGGTGAATGGCTAGTTAGAGGGTTCCTCTCCGCACATGACCATATGCATACAACTTGATTCCCAGTTACTCTTTCGATAAACTATGAATGACAATGTTCCGAATTAATTGTATGGAACTAATTAATTCCCAGATTTCCCTAAGTTCATTGAATTGAATGGATAACGCATCACAACCAAATTATTCTTATCAAGTTCCCTAACTATGGAATACGCATGATAGAGATACATATCAAAGATCATTAAGTTCCATGGAAATCATAAACATTGACAAGGCATTCATAACTATGGAAGACGCATGTTAATCCAGCCTAGGGTTTACTTAACACAATTGTGACTAGCAATCTTTACTACTTATGAATATAAGTTCATAACGATTAGGTGAAATTCCCTTATATCCTAGCATCAAATTCATGCATGCAAATCAAGTGTCGACCCCCAACCCACATACATAAACAAGTTCTTAATAAGCACAGAAAAGTAAACCACATTCATAATTTATGAAATCGTAACTGGAGTGAATCAAATCATAAGAAACATATATTCATGGCTTCAAATTCCCCCTCTAACTAATAGGGGTTTAGTTCCTCATGACAGCAATTAAACAAAGAAAACTAAATTGAAACATTGAAACCAAGGATAGACAACACCTAAGAACGCTCCAGCAATAGTCACGACTTAGAGTGGCACCTTCTCCTTCCTTCCTTGAATAGCTGCGGCACAAGAGGGGTTTTCTGGGTTTGTGTGGATGATATGGCACGGCAGGGGGTGGTGGATGATTTCTGGCGTGAATGGTTGTGTATGGAGGGTGGTGTGCACGGCAAAGGGTGTTTTAATATATATAGGCACCAAAAACCCTAAGTGAATCAGATTGGGACTTCTAGAAAACCAAATCCATCCAGAAATAGGCTCAAAACAATCAGATTTCCAATAGGAAAGGGCCTAAGGTGCGGCAGATTTGGATAAGGAGGGATAAGGCTTCTAGAAAGCCTTGCAAGGCAAGGAAATCAGGTTTTCTGGAAAGCTAGGTGCGGCAAGGCTTAGGGTTTCTAGAAACTTAATTTAAATGTCCCCCAATCAGAAAATAAACCCTCATTGTACCAGGAATTGAATTAGAAAAGGATTAGGATAGGATAAGGTTTGTTAAGATAAGATAAGGATTGGATAAGATAAGATAAGATAAGGTTGTTTGGATAATGTTTTGGATAATCCTCCTTCTTTTGAGCTGATTCCTTATCTTCAATGATTTGAATTTATTTCTCCAACCTTGAAACATATTCCCAACTCCATTTAAACTCCAAATTCGTCCATCTTCATGCCCATTGCTTGTGCTATCCATTCCAAGCCCAGATTTGCTCTAAAATGCTCCAAAATGCATCTTTTTGCCAACTTTGCTTCTTGGACCTAAAAACACACGAAAATGACTTTAAACACTATACTAAGCAACAAATAGCTAAGCAAATGCAAGGAAACACACTAACTAAGTAGCATAAATATGATCCTATCACCCACAAGCTCCCTACATGAATTGCATAATAGAGATACAAGCAAGAATCATTAAGTTCTATGAAAACCATAAGCATTGACGAGGCATTCGTTACTATGAATTGCATGAAACTTATGCCAAGAATTTACTTAACGCGATTGTGATCAACAACCTTTACTACTTGTGAATATAATTCTGTAACAATTAGGTGAAACTTCCTTATATCCTAGCATTAGATTTATGCATGACAACTAAGCGTGCACTCTCAACCAACACACACAAATCAGTTTAATTCAAATAGATAAGTAAATTGAATTCACAACTTATGAAACGCAATTAGAGGTAATCAAATCATATAGCAAGCATAAACATGGTTTCGAATCACCCCCTAGCCAAGGGGGTTTAGTTCCTCATACGTACAGAACAAAGAGTATTGAATTTAAACATTGAAATCAAAGGAAAGAAAACACCTAAAACTTCCAGCAATTCAAACTTGAATGGCATGCACGTCCCAGGGCTCCTTCTCCTCCTATTTGCTGCGGCACAAGGTCTAGGGACAGATTTTGGGGGTTATGAATGGGGTAGAAGGCTGGGTTAATGGCTAGGATGGATGTATGGTGCGGCAGGGAGTGAATTAGGTCAGAAACTATGGAGAATGGTGAAGGAAGGGTGCGGCAGAGAGTGGTGAAGAGTTTCTGGCGAGAATGGTGTGTATGGAGGGTGTGTTAATGGCTAGGATGGATGTATGGTGCGGCAGGGATTGTGAATCCATTAGAAAAAAGGATTTTGGCCCAATTGATTTCTGAAAAGGATTTGTATAACCCAAATCCACAAGGAAAAGGCTTAATAAGTCAGAATCCAAGAGGGAATGGGAGTGAGAAGGCACGGCACAAAGGAATAAGGCAGGGAGCCTTGCAAGGCAAGGAAAAGACCTTCTAGAAAGGAGGGAGGCGCCAGATTTTTAGGCTTCCAGAAAGAATGTGTTTTGTGGCAGATTTTGGGGCTTCTAGAGGGATTTGGGGCGCCACTTTTATAGGACAAGGGATAAGACTTCTAGAAATCAGGTTTTAAGTCCCCTAAACTGAAGAAAACAGGTTAGGATAAGATTAGGATAAGATTGGATAAGATAAGATAAGATAAGGTTGTTTTAGATAATGTTTTGGATAATTCTCCTTCTTTTGAGCTGATTCCTTATCTTCTTTATCTTTGACTTCTTTCTTCCATCTTCTTAGCCGATTTCAAGCCTTTATATCTTCAATTTCGTCCATCAACTTGCCTCCATGCTTGCACTACCCCATCTTGGCCCAAAAATGCTCTAGAATGCTCCAAATTGCTTCTTTTTGCATACTTGCCCTTAGAACCTGAAAATACATCAAACTCGCTTAAAAGACTACTTTAACTAAGGAAAAACAACATAAATGCACAAGAACAAGCTAACTAAGGTGCATAAATATGCTCCTATCAAATTCCCCCACACTTAGCTTTTGCTAGTCCTCGAGCAAAACGAAACAAAGTAAACAAAACGAAACAAAACAAGTATAACACAACCTAAACCTTCCAACAATTGTCTCAGGGATTTCCAATGCACATGATATGTTAAAAATCATCATTCCCACAGATTTTGGCCATCTTAACGCTTAAGCACATACTTAATCATAGTCACTACTTACTAGTTCACAAATAACCAATTAAAACGATGTTTTGAATGTAGTAACATGCCTTAGAGAATTCCCTCAATTCCTTACAAGATATGCACTCAATCTTCACTCAGATTTTCTAACTACACACCCTACACTAGTTATATGTGAGAAGATTGATGTAAATATGAAAATGAACACTCACATATGTGTATAACAAGAAAAGCAATTTCCGGAGTTAATAACATGTTTAGATATGATCTCATGAATGGAATGCTACTACTTAGATGCGAGAACCAGTGACACCATATGCTCAAACCAAATTCAAACTCCACAAATTGAAACACACAACACTCAAGATTGAAGTATAGGGTTGTAACGGGGCTTGGGGAGTGTTGGCTAACAATGAAAGGATAGGAAAAACAAACGTTCTTAAAGCAATAGTAAGCAAAGTAATGAATATGACACTTAGAATTCCCTTTAGCATGCAGAAATCAACTTTTAAACACAAAGGGAAGATTCAAGCAACAAATAGGGCCGGATTCAATGTTTTGGACCCTTCCTTCAACAAACAACACTTGAGAACTCTTTTTCACATCTTTTCAACTCCTTTTTCATTCTTTTCACAACTTTTTGTTTTTTTCTTTCTATTCTTTTCTTTGCCGTGCCTCATTCAAGACTTTGGCACACCCACAACAAAACTCACTTCCCCCACACTTGTTTTCTGCCAAACAATGATCAAAAGGAATTCATATTGAGTCATGCATTACTATGCTTCAAGAACAAAGGTATGGATGGTCCTAATCTAGGCTAGGTGAGGATAATATGGGTTAACAAAGAAAATAGGCTAAATATGGCTCAAAGGGGTTAAACCTACAATACATATGAACATGGGGTACGGCTATTTGGCTATGGTTTACTAAACAACTTCATCTTGTTATGTGTTATGCTAATCAATTTCATGCTTTGAATGAAACGGGTATGAGTTCTAGTATTTGGAACTAAATGATGGAACGCCTTCCAAGTAGCAACCAAGCAAAGAATGATGAGATCATGCAACGATTTTAGAAAACAACAAATGCACAGATTTTTAACTCTCCAAATAAACGTTTAGGCTCAAGTCTCACAAGGTTGTAGCGTTAGTTTGAGTTCCTTCCTTCAAGCCTGTTACAAAAACTGATTTTTTCTTTTATGATTACATGTGAATTCATAAGTTATAACCACAACCAAGCATAAACCAAAGAGTAAATCAAACTCTCATCCATGTTTATAACTTTCCTCAATAATCATGCAATTAAAAACCGAATCCTCATCATTGTGTTGGAAGGTACCTAAGACACAAACAAACACACAAAAACAACTCTTTTTGGGTTTTTCTAAAACAATTTTTCGAATTTTTATGGGATTTTCGGATTTTTGAGTCAAAACACACTAAAACACACCAAAACAGCTTAAAAACACTTAAAAACAGCAAGGAACAACATTAGAAGTTATGGGTGATAAAACCCTACGAATTTGCATCAAAACATGTTGGTTACCCCCCCACACTTAAATCAAACATTGTCCTCAATGTTTCAAGCATAAACTAACACAAATAAACAACAAGCAAACAAAACAGCAACGAAACAATAAACAAGGCAGAAACGAAAACAACAACAAAGAGAAGGGTTTAGGAACGCAAATCTGGAATTGGAGTGCTCCCTAGGTCTTCCTTTGTTGAATGCATGGGTTGCCTCCCAAGTAGCGCTTGCTTTAACGTCGTACAGCCGGACAAAGAGCCCAATCACTCCAGATTGGAGCCCACGGCATCCAAGGAGAGGTCATCCACGGTTTGCTCCACAAAGTTCTCATAATAGGGCTTCAAACGATGCCCGTTCACCTTGAATTCATGCCCCGTTTTCAAGCTTTGGATTTGGACTGCACCATGAACAAAAACATTAGTAATAACAAACGGTCCAATCCACTTAGAACGTAACTTACCGGGAAACAATCGTAAACGGGAATTGAACAATAGCACTTTCTGCCCAATTGAGAATGATTTCCCACGGATCATGTTGTCATGGAAAGCTTTGGTCTTTTGCTTGTAAATGCTCGCATTCTCGTATGCCTCATGCCGTATCTCATCAAGCTCATTCAATTGGAATTTCCTATGACTGCCCGCTTCATCTAGGTTCATGTTAAACTTCTTGACGGCCCAATGAGCTTTGTGCTCCAACTCAACGGGGAGATGGCACGGCTTGCCATAGACAAGCCGAAAGGGGGACATCCCAATGGGTGTTTTGTATGCCGTATGATACGCCCAAAGTGCATCATCTAGCCGTAAACTCCAATCCTTCCTTGTGGGCCCAACGGTCTTTTCTAGTATTTGCTTTATCTCTCGGTTAGAAACCTCGGCTTGGCCATTTGTTTGAGGATGGTAAGGTGTAGAAACCTTATGGTTGACATTGTATTTCCTCAATAACGCCTCAATGGTCCGGTTGCAAAAGTGTGACCCTCCATCACTAATGATCACTCTTGGCATGCCAAACCTTGCAAATATGTTAGTTCTAATAAAATCTGCAACCACTTTAGAATCATTAGTCCGGGTGGCTCTTGCTTCCACCCATTTCGACACATAATCAACCGCAAGCAAAATATACATGAAACCATGCGATGACGGAAAAGGACCCATAAAATCAATACCCCAAACATCAAAAATTTCAACATTTAGGATAGGAACCTGCGGCATTTGGTCCTTTGCACTAATATTACCCATTCTTTGGCATTTATCACATGTTAAACAAAAAGTTCTAGCATCTTTAAAAATACTAGGCCAATAGAATCCACATTGTAACACTTTGAGGGCTGTTCTTTGTGTGCCAAAGTGCCCTCCACATGCATATGTATGACAAAAACTCAGAATTGAATGAAATTCAGAATCGTGCACACATCGACGTACAATTTGATCAGGGCAAAATTTCCACAAATATGGATCATCCCACACATAAAACCGTGCATCATGTCTAAGTTTATCACGTTGGTGCCTAGTGAAATTGCTTGGAATTCGTTTTGACACCAAAAAGTTCACCAAATCAGCATACCAAGGCTCACTAACCTTTATTGACAGCAATTGTTCATCAGGGAATGTCTCCAAAATAGGTAGAGACTCCTCGTTATGCACCATTCGGCTGAGGTGGTCAGCCACCACGTTTTCACTTCCCTTCCTGTCACGAATCTCAATGTCGAACTCTTGAAGTAGCAATATCCAACGAATTAGCCGTGGCTTGGCCTCCTTTTTGGTGAGCAAGTACTTCAATGCTGCATGGTCAGTGAACACAATTACTTTAGTACCAATTAGATATGATCTAAACTTATCTAAAGCAAAAACAACGGCAAGAAGTTCTTTTTCCGTAGTGGAATAGTTCAACTGGGCATCATTCAATGTTCGTGAGGCATAGTAGATGACATGCGGCCTCTTGTCCTTTCTTTGTCCCAAAACAGCCCCTAAAGCATAATCGGACGCATCACACATAAGCTTGAAAGGTAGGCTCCAATCTGGTGGAACAATAATGGGTGCCATGGTCAACAACTCCTTGAGTTGGTTGAATGATGCCGTGCACTCCTTGGTGAATTCAAACGCCACTTCTTTTTGTAGGAGACGGCAAAGAGGTTGTGCAACCTTTGAGAAATCTTTGATAAACCTACGATAGAAACCTGCATGGCCAAGAAAAGAACGAACCTCTCCAACCGAAGTCGGAGAGGGTAATGATAGGAGCATATTTACATCACTTAGTTAGCTTGTTTCCTTGCATTTAGGTTGTTAGTTCTTAGTTATTTTAGTCTTTTAAGCCATTTTCGTGTGTTTTCAGGTTCTAAGGGCTAAAGGAGCAAGAAAGTGCATTTTGGTGCCTTTTGGAGCAGTTTTAGGCTTGGGATGGATTGCACATGCTTGGAGCTAAGTGGATGGACGAAATTGAAGATCAAATGAGCTTAGGATTGAATGAAGAATGAAGAGTTCAAAATTGGAAGCCAAAGTTTCTAAAGTTGGAAGTTTCTATTCTTGGAGGTTTCCATTCTTGAAAGTTTCTATTCTTGGCTTAGAAGTTTCCTAATCCTTCCTCACCTATGTTCCAGCCATAAAAGGGTTCCAAAACATGTTAGGTTGCCTCATTACATGTTTCTAGAAGTCCTAGAACCTTTCCCTAACCTTGCCGCATATCTCCTTTCCCTTTTCTTCCAAAATCTGCCACATAAGTGCCTTTCCCTTTCTCTTCACAATCTTGCCGCACAAGGGATCCTCTTCTTACCTATTTTCTGACCCAAATTTACATTCCCTTTTGTTTCAATTCTTGCCACACAAGGGGAGAGGATTCTTACCTATTTTGTGCCTCAAAACACATTCCTGAATCTGTCCTACACAATTCTGCCGAATTTCCTTTCCTATTCTCTTTAATTCCTGCACCTTACTTGCCTATTTTCTGTCATAAAACACCTTCCCCTTTAGTACCTAGCCTTGCTGCACAAGGGGAGGCCTCTCTTTCCTATTTTCTGACCTTTAAAACACATTCCTTTTCTCTCCTACATATTCTGCCGAATTTTACATTCCTATTTCTCTTTGATTTTCTGATTCTTTCTTACCTATTAAATTGTGGAACCAAAATAGCTAAGTATTGAACCTTTCCTATTATTTTCTGATTGCCTTTCAACCCTAGCCCTATAAATAAAGCCATCCGCACCATTTAAACCTCTCTCTCTCTGGACAGATTCTCTGCGTCCATTCCATCCACCTATCTACCTATCCATCCTCTACCACCCATTCACGCCAGAATTCCTTCCCCAACCTTAGCCGCACCTATCCTTCACCATTCTCCATAGTTTCTGACCTAATTCACTCCCTGCCACACCATACATCCATCCTAGCCAAAAACCCAGCCATCTACACCATTCATAACCCCCAAAACTCACCACCAACCCTTGTGCCGCAGCAAAGAGGAAGGAGGAGAGCCCTTGGACGTGCTTGCCATTCGAGTTAGGATTGCTGGAACGTTTTAGGTGTAATCTTTCTTTTGTTTTCAATGTTTAATTTAATTTCTCTTTGTTTTGCTGTGAACATGAGGAACTAAGCCCTTTTGGCTAGGGGAAGATTCAAAGCCATGAATATACTTGCAATATAAATTGATTACCTTCAGTTGTGATTTCATAAGTTGTGAATTCAATTTGTTTAACTGCTTGATGGATAACTTATTCTTGTATGTTGATTGAGGGTTGACACTTAGTTTGCATGCATGAGTTTGATGCTAGAATATAAGGGAGTTTCACCTAATAGTTACAAACTTATATTCACAAGTAGTGGAGGTCGCTTATAAACGATCGCGTTAAATGAATTCTTGGCAGGAGTTTCATGCTCATCATAGTAACGAATGCCTCGTCAATACTTATAGTTCTCATGATGCTTAATGATCTGTGATTGTATCTTTATTGTGCTGTTCACGTAAAGAACTTTTAGAGAATGCTTTGAATTGTTGTATGCGCTTTCCCATCCAATTCAATAACTTAAGGAGAACTTGAAGGTTAATTTAAGCGGACCTAATTAACCTGGGGTGTTGAGTTTCATGATTTATCGAAAGAACAACTGAAAATTGGTTTATGTGCAAGTGTGTCATGTGTGGAGAAGAATCCTCTAGCTAGCCCATCATCCATATTTTTTACCAAATTTGTCCAAAATCTGTTTTAGTTTACAATCTGTTTATTTTGTTTTCAAATTCGTCAGAATCAAATCCCCCTTTATTTTGAAGTGTTAGATTAGTTAAAATTTGTTTTGATTTGTGTTTTTAAGTGTCTTGAGTCAAGTTAAAATCTATTTTCGTCCAATCTGTGTTTTTAGGCAGTTTTGAGTGTTTTTGTGCTGTTTTGAGTCTTTTGAGTTGTTTTAGTGTTTTAGAGTCTAGTTTTGCATTCTTTGAGTCTAGTTTAGTGTTTTAAACTTTGTTTTAATGATTTTGAGTCAGTTTTGAGGTTTTAGCAAGCCCTCCTAATCCCCGGTCCAGAACGATCCCTACTTGCATCTATACTACAATCGTCAACAAGAGGGTTAAATTTGTGTGCTTATATATTTCGCATCAGGTAAGTGACGTACAAGATCTATTTTTGACTTATCAACCTCAATGCCATTTTCAGAGATGATATGACCTAGAACTATGCCTTGCTTAACCATGAAATGACATTTTTCCCAATTGAGAACAAGGTTAGTTTCAACGCAACGTTTTAGAATCAAACTAAGATTATGCAAGCAACCATCAAAGGAGTCACCAAAAACGCTAAAATCATCCATGAAAACTTCAATTATTTTCTCAACATAATCAGAAAATATGCTCATCATGCATCTTTGAAATGTGGCAGGTGCATTACATAAACCAAAAGGCATGCGACGATATGCAAAAGTACCAAAGGGGCATGTGAAAGTAGTTTTTTCTTGATCCTCGGGTGCTATGACAATTTGATTATAACCAGAATAACCATCAAGAAAACAATAGAAAGCATAACCTGCTAACCTCTCAAGCATTTGGTCAATAAATGGCAGTGGGAAGTGATCCTTCCTTGTGGTGGCGTTTAGCTTCCTATAGTCGATGCACACCCTCCAACCGGTTTGAATGCGTGTAGGAACAAGTTCGTTCTCGGCATTGGCTACCACTGTCACACCAGATTTCTTTGGCACACATTGAACGGGTGAAACCCACCTACTATCCGAGATTGGATAGATCACTCCACAATCCAAAAGCTTGATTATCTCCTTCTTCACAACTTCCATCATCGGAGGGTTGAGACGGCGTTGAGCCTCTCGAGATGTCTTGGACACCTCCTCTAGAAGTATGCGATGCATGCACGTGGTAGGGCTAATTCCCTTTATGTTGGCCAAAGTCCATCCAATTGCTGTTTTGTACTCTTTTAGCACCCTCACCAATTTGTTTTCCTCTTGTGCCGTGAGTGAGGATGAGATGATGACGGGCAACGTCTCATCTTCTCCCAAGAAAACGTACTTCAAGTGACTTGGCAAAGGCTTAAGTTCAAGTGTAGGTGGCTGCACAACTGAGGGAAGCATCTTATTAGCCGAAACTGAACTTAAAATTGGGTCCAAAAACTTACCAGATTGTGATGGCAGTGACTCAAGGGCAGCCACCATCTCAATGACATCCTCACTAGGGGGCACGGCAAAGGATGCTTCATGCATGCCGTGGGTTGCTTTTGTGGCTGTTTCAATGTTGTGCATGTCCCTTCCTTGTGCAATGGCCAATTCAAGTGCATCGTCCTTCAAATTGTCCAAATGGTCCTGTGCCAAAGAGTCAATTATATCAACAGCAAAACATGAATGATTCTCACTAGGGTACTTCATAGAATCAGAAAGATTGAAATTAATAACGTCCCCATCAAATTCCATCGTCAAAGTGCCATTAAACACATCAATCTTCGTGCGAGCAGTTTTCATGAATGGCCTTCCAAGGAGGATGGGCAATGACGGGGAATGGTCCGATTCATCCATTTCAAGCACGTAGAAATCCGCCGGGAATATCAAGTGATTAACCTGCACCAAAACATCCTCCAAAACTCCCTTTGGATAGGCATTAGATCTATCGGCCAATTGTATGATAACACCATCGTTTTTCAACGCTCCTAGGTTCATAGATGCATAAATTGAATATGACATGACATTTATAGATGCACCTAAGTCTAACATGGCAGATTCAAACCTAGAATTACCAATGACACACGGAATTGTAAAACTACCCGGATCTTTGCATTTAGGGGGCAGTTTGCGTTGCAAGATGGCTGAGACATTTTCACCCACTTTTACAACCTCCTTGGTCGAAATCCTCCTCCTATTAGTGCAAAGTTCCTTCAAGAACTTGGCATACCTGGGGACTTGCTTAATTGCATCCAAAAGGGGAATATTGACTTGAACTTTCCTAAACGTCTCAAGAATGTCCTTTTCTGCTTCTTCTTTCTTTGTTTGCTTGAACCTATTTGGAAAATGCACATTCGAAGGAAAAACATTAGTAGGAACTGAATTTGACACGTTTTTACCTCTATTGGACAAATTGGATGGTATAGGATCACTTAGGGCTTGCGGCAAAGGTGTTTCCACCTTTCCCGTGAGTGGGCTTTGCTCCTTCTCTTCAATTCTCAACTCGTCCTCCTCATTGGAACATGATTTGGATGGTTTAGGGTCAGATCCTACTTGCTTCCCACTTCGCAGACTCATGGCTTTTGCAGATTCGAATCCACCTTTTGGATTCACAACGGTTGAACTTGGCAACTTGCCTTGCTCTCGAAATTGCCCCATGAACTCTGCAATCTGTCCTACTTGCTTCTCCAACTCGTCCACCTTCTTGTCCCTAGTTTGCATACCCTGCGCCATAGAAGTTAGCAATTGAAAAATCTGATCATTATCAATTGAAGAACCTGATTTGGTTTGGGCAGGTTGTGCTTGGGCTTGAGTTGGTGCCAACGGCTTCTGATAGAAACCCGGGGGTTGTTGCCTAAATCCGCTTTGTTGTTGGCCTTGTTGGGGTTCTCGCCATTTGAAATTCGGATGATCACGCCACCCAGGGTTGTAGGTATTGGAAAAAGGATCACCACGTGGTTGGTATTGATTGCCAAAACCCACGGCATTGAGTGTCTCCCACCCTCCATTCTCTATCAATTGTGGGCACTTATCTGTGGGATGTCCTTGCATGGAGCACACGCCACAAGAAGCTACATTTTGTACTTTTGGACCTTCCACCACCTGAGAAAGCAAAGTAGTAAGGTTAGCCATTTGATTTTGAAGTTCGGTTATGGCACTTACCTCATTGACTTGGTGTTGCCGTGGGATGCTCCTTTGCCCAACACCTTCGTATTGTTGAGCGTTCAACGCTCGATTGGCTATCAATGTCTTGGCTGCCGTGGGGGTCTTATCCACCAAGGCTCCTCCCGCTGAGGCATCTAGCATTTGACGTTCAATTGGTAGAAGTCCCTCGTAGAAATATTGTAGGAGAAGTTCCTCCTTCATCTGATGCTGTGGACATGAAGCAACAAGAGATTTAAAACGTTCATAATAAGTAGGAAAAGATTCACCTGCTTCTTGTTGAATTCCACTTATCCTTTTTCGTAGGAGGATGACTCGAGAAGTTGGGAAAAACTTCTCCAAGAAAGCCCGTTTCATGCTCTCCCATGATGTGACAGTTCCGGGGGCCAATTCATACAACCAATCCTTTGCCTTTTCCAAGAGAGAAAAGGGGAAGGCCTTCATCATCAGAATACTTCCATCTACGTTGATTGGTGTCATGCTTGAGCACACCACCTCGAATTCCTTCAAATGCTTGTTTGGGTCTTCCATGGACAGCCCATGGTACTTAGGAATGTGATGCAACAAGCTTGACTTCAATTCAAACTCATCAGTTTTGCCTTGAGCCGCCCTAGGGTATTGAATGCATAAGGGCACGGCATTGTCAAGTCCTGAGGCTGAAAGCTCTTTGATTGTGCGATTATCCACAGCCATGTCGTCCACTTCCTCTTCAAATTCAGATTCGGCTTCTGAACTTGCACTTGCTTCACTTGGTTCTGGATTCTTCCTCTTTCGTCTTAACTCTTGCTCGAAATCTGCGTCAAAGTCCAGAATATGTTCACGAACTGGGTGAGAACTCCGAGTCATACACTAGTACCTAAACCAAGAAACAAAAACAAGGTCAGAATCTGATCTAATTAAACCAAACGAAAATAACAATCCAAGGGATTAGCACAGTTGCTAATCCCCGGCAACGGCGCCAAAAATTTGATGCAGAATATATAAGCACACAAATTAAACCCTCTTTTTATCAATTGTAGCAAAGTATGTAAGTAGGGATCGTTCTAGGCCGGGGATTAGGAGGGATTGCTAAACCACTTGAAAACTGACTCAAAAACTTAAAACAAAGTTAAAACACTAAATTAGACTCAAAGAATGCAAAACTATACTCTTAAACACTAAAACAAACCAAAAGACTCAAAACAGCAAACAAACACTCAAAACTGCCTTAAAACCACTTTCTGGGCAGTTTTGAGCACTAAGGAAGAATTTGGACGAAAACAGTTTATAACTTGACTCCAGACACTTAAAAACACAAATTAAATTGATTTCTAACTAACTTGACACTTCAAAATAAAGGGGGAATTGCTTTTGACGAAATTGAAAACAAAACATAAACTTTGTAAAACAAAACAGATTGTAAAACGAAATTGGTTTAAATCAATGGATGGAAGGCTAGCTAAGGGGTTCTTCTCCACACATGTCACACTTGCATACAAAACGATTTCTAATTGCTTTTCAATAAACCATGGATTCTCAACGCCCCAGATTAACTGTGAATTGCACTAATTAACCCTCAGATTTTCCTAACGTTATTGAATTGGATGATTGCATACGACAACCCAAAGCATTCCCCACAAGTTCCCTACATGAATTGCATAATAGAGATACAAGCAAGAATCATTAAGTTCTATGAAAACCATAAGCATTGACGAGGCATTCGTTACTATGAATTGCATGAAACTTATGCCAAGAATTTACTTAACGCGATTGTGATCAACAACCTTTACTACTTGTGAATATAATTCTGTAACAATTAGGTGAAACTTCCTTATATCCTAGCATTAGATTTATGCATGACAACTAAGCGTGCACTCTCAACCAACACACACAAATCAGTTTAATTCAAATAGATAAGTAAATTGAATTCACAACTTATGAAACGCAATTAGAGGTAATCAAATCATATAGCAAGCATAAACATGGTTTCGAATCACCCCCTAGCCAAGGGGGTTTAGTTCCTCATACGTACAGAACAAAGAGTATTGAATTTAAACATTGAAATCAAAGGAAAGAAAACACCTAAAACTTCCAGCAATTCAAACTTGAATGGCATGCACGTCCCAGGGCTCCTTCTCCTCCTATTTGCTGCGGCACAAGGTCTAGGGACAGATTTTGGGGGTTATGAATGGGGTAGAAGGCTGGGTTAATGGCTAGGATGGATGTATGGTGCGGCAGGGAGTGAATTAGGTCAGAAACTATGGAGAATGGTGAAGGAAGGGTGCGGCAGAGAGTGGTGAAGAGTTTCTGGCGAGAATGGTGTGTATGGAGGGTGTGTTAATGGCTAGGATGGATGTATGGTGCGGCAGGGATTGTGAATCCATTAGAAAAAAGGATTTTGGCCCAATTGATTTCTGAAAAGGATTTGTATAACCCAAATCCACAAGGAAAAGGCTTAATAAGTCAGAATCCAAGAGGGAATGGGAGTGAGAAGGCACGGCACAAAGGAATAAGGCAGGGAGCCTTGCAAGGCAAGGAAAAGACCTTCTAGAAAGGAGGGAGGCGCCAGATTTTTAGGCTTCCAGAAAGAATGTGTTTTGTGGCAGATTTTGGGGCTTCTAGAGGGATTTGGGGCGCCACTTTTATAGGACAAGGGATAAGACTTCTAGAAATCAGGTTTTAAGTCCCCTAAACTGAAGAAAACAGGTTAGGATAAGATTAGGATAAGATTGGATAAGATAAGGTAAGGATTGGATAAGATAAGATAAGGTTGTTTTAGATAATGTTTTGGATAATTCTCCTTCTTTTGAGCTGATTCCTTATCTTCTTTATCTTTGACTTCTTTCTTCCATCTTCTTAGCCGATTTCAAGCCTTTATATCTTCAATTTCGTCCATCAACTTGCCTCCATGCTTGCACTACCCCATCTTGGCCCAAAAATGCTCTAGAATGCTCCAAATTGCTTCTTTTTGCATACTTGCCCTTAGAACCTGAAAATACATCAAACTAGCTTAAAAGACTACTTTAACTAAGGAAAAACAACATAAATGCACAAGAACAAGCTAACTAAGGTGCATAAATATGCTCCTATCAAATGCCTTCTCACATTCCTCATCAAACACAAAAGTCACATCTTTCTGGAGGAGACGGCCAAGGGGGGTGGAGACCTTCGAAAAATCCTTGATGAATCGCCTATAGAAACCTGCATGTCCAAGAAAAGAACGAACCTCTCTAACCGAAGTAGGAGAGGGTAAGTAACGCACAAGGTCTATTTTTGACTTATCAACCTCAATTCCCCTTTCTGAAATGATATGACCTAAAACTATGCCTTGTTTTACCATAAAGTGACATTTTTCCCAATTCAAAACAAGGTTAGTTTCAATGCAACGTTTTAGAATCAAAGTGAGATTATCTAAGCACCCATCAAACGAATCCCCAAAAACACTAAAGTCATCCATGAATACCTCAATAATCTTCTCCACAAAATCTGAAAAGATACTTACCATGCATCTTTGAAAGGTGGCAGGTGCATTGCATAAACCGAATGGCATGCGACGATAGGCAAAGGTATCAAAGGGGCACGTGAAAGTGGTCTTTTCTTGGTCATCCGGAGCTATAACAATCTGATTATATCCAGAGTAACCATCAAGAAAACAATAAAAAGAATGACCGGCTAACCTTTCAAGCATTTGATCAATGAACGGCAAAGGGAAGTGGTCCTTCCTCGTGGTGGCGTTTAGCTTCCTATAGTCGATGCACACTCTCCAACCTGTTTGGACACGTGTGGGCACAAGTTCATTCTCCGCATTCTTCACCACAGCGACCCCAGATTTCTTTGGAACACATTGCACCGGTGAAACCCAACGGCTATCCGAGATTGGATAAATCACTCCACAATCAAGAAGCTTTATAATCTCCTTCTTCACAACTTCCATCATTGGAGGGTTGAGTCGGCGTTGAGCCTCTTGAGTTGGTTTAGCCCCCTCCTCTAGAAGTATGCGATGCATGCATGTTGTAGGGCTAATCCCCCTAATATCGGCCAATGTCCACCCAATGGCTGTTTTGTGCTCTTTCAACACCCGAATTAACTTTCCTTCCTCTGTTGCCGTGAGTGTGGAGGACACAATGATGGGCAACGTCTCGTTATCTCCCAAAAAGACGTACTTCAAATGATCCGGCAATGGTTTAAGCTCAAGTACGGGTGCCTGAATCACTGAGGGTAACAACTTGTTAGTAGAAATTGGAATTGAAATTGGTTTTAAAGGCTTACCATGGTGCTGAGGTAGTGACTCTAGGGCAGCCACCATCTCGGCCTCTTCTTCACTTATAGGCACGGCAATATTGGGTTTTTGCCCAATTCCTTGTGCAATTGTTGATTCAAGGGGATCCCTCTCCAAGGAATCAAGGTAATCCTGCGCCAATTCATCGAATATATCAATAGCAAAACAAGAATGATTTTCTTTAGGAAATTTAATAGTTTCAGCAAGATTGAAATCAATAACTTCCCCATCAAATTCCATTGTCAACGTCCCTTTGAACACATCGATCTTGGTGCGGGCTGTTTTCATGAAAGGTCTCCCAAGGAGGATCGGCAATGGGGTGGAATGGGGTGTATCCTCCATGTCAAGCACATAAAAATCCGCTGGAAAAATCAGATTTCCAACCTGCACCAAAACATCTTCCAAAACTCCTTTTGGATATGCATTAGAACAATCGGCTAATTGGATTATAACACCTTCGTTTTTAAGCTCACCTAAGTTCATAGATGCATAAATAGAGTATGGCATGACATTAATTGAAGCTCCTAAGTCTAACATAGCATGTTCAAACTTAGTACTACCAATAACGCAAGGAATTGTAAAACTACCCGGATCTTTGCATTTAGGGGGTAATTTCCTTTGTAGAACAGCAGAGACATTCTCACTTACTTGAACCACTTCTTTGTTAGAAATCCTTCTCCTTGTTGTACAAAGCTCTTTCAAAAACTTAGCATACCTTGGGACTTGCTTTATTGCATCAAGGAGTGGGATATTGACTTGAACTTTCCGGAATGTCTCTAGAATGTCTTTTTCAGCATCCTCTTTCTTTGATTGCCGCAACCTGCCAGGAAAGGGCACAATTATTAAGAACTTGTTCTTGTGTGTTGATTAAGGATGCGTACTTAGTTTACATGCATGAATTTGATGCTAGAATATAAGGGAATTTCACCTAATCGTTATGAACTTATATTCACAAGTAGTAAAGGTTGCTAGTCACAATCATGTTAAGTAAACCCTAGGCTGGATTAACATGCGTCTTCCATAGTTATGAATGCCTTGTCAATGTTCATGATCTTTGTTGAATGTCTCTATCATGCGTATTCCATAGTTAGGGAGTTTGAGAAAGAATAATTTGGTTGTGATGCGTTATCCATTCAATTCAATGAATCTAGGGAAATCTGGGAATTGATTAGTTCAATACAATTAATTCGGAACATTGTCATTCATGGTTTATCGAAAGAGTAACTGGGAATCAAGTTGTATGCATATGTTTATGTGTGGATAAGGATCCCTCTAACTAGCCATTCACCCATTTAAATCACCAATTTCGTACAAAACTAAGTCTAGTTTACAATTCTGTTTTGCTTAAGTTTAAATCCGTTTTCAAACAATCCCTTGCTTTTAATTTGTGTTAAGATAGTCTAAATTCGTCAAATCTTGAGTCTTTTAGTCTTTTGAGTCAATTTGAGTCTTAATTTCGTTCAAATCAATCTTAGGTGTTAGTTTAGAGTCTAGATAACTTGTTTTGTGTGTTTTAGGTCTATTTAGCTTGTTTTGAGTCTTTAGAGTCCAGAAACTGTTTAATTGAATTCTATTTGCTGTTTTGAGTTTGTTTTGAGTTATTTGAGTCAAGTTAGGTTGTTTAAAGGTGTCTAGAGTTAAAATTCGTCCAAATTGATCCCTAGTATTGGTTTTCATTGTTTTAAGTCCAGTTTATTGTTTTAAGAGTCTAATTTGTGTAGATTAGCATCCCTTCTAATCCCCGGCCTAAAACGATCCCTACTTTCATATACTACGTCGATAGGGTTTTAATTTGAGTGACAAGTAATTCTCACATCAAATTTTGGCGCCGTTGCCGGGGATTAGCAAACTTGCTAATCTCCCTAGTTTCTGCCGTGTATTTTAACTTGTTTTTGTTTCTGTTTTGCTTAGTTTTCTGATTTGTTTTGTTTTCTTTGTTTTAGGTACTAGTGTATGACTCGAAGTTCTCAACCCGTTCACGCACATATCTTGGAGTTTAACGACGATTTTGAGCGAGATTTGAGAAGGAAGAGGAAGCACCCAGAACCTGATCTACTTAGTTCAAGTTCTAATTCCGAATCCGAAGTTGAAATTGAAGAGGATTTGGAAGAGGAGCACGACATGGCTGCAGATAACCGAACAATCAAAGAACTTTCAGCCTTGGGATTGGACAATGCGACCCCTTTATGCATTCAATATCCTAGGGCGGCTCAAGGCAAGACTGATGAGTTTGAATTGAAGTCCAGCTTGTTGCACCACATCCCCAAATTCCACGGGTTGTCCATGGAAGATCCGAACAAGCACTTGAAGGAATTTGAAGTGGTTTGTTCAAGCATGACCCCTATCAATGTTGATGGGAGTATATTGAAGATGAAAGCCTTTCCATTCTCTCTTTTGGAAAAGGCTAAGGATTGGTTCTACGAACTAGCACCTGGAACCGTTACTTCGTGGGAAAGCATGAAGCGCGCATTCTTAGAGAAATTTTTCCCAACTTCAAGAGTCATTCTCTTGAGGAAAAGGATAAGTGGTGGTGCGGAATATATAAGCACACAAATTAAACCCTCTTTTTATCAATTGTAGCAAAGTATGTAAGTAGGGATCGTTCTAGGCCGGGGATTAGGAGGGATTGCTAAATCACTTGAAAACTGACTCAAAAACTTAAAACAAAGTTAAAACACTAAATTAGACTCAAAGAATGCAAAACTATACTTTAAAACACTAAGACAAACCAAAAGACTCAAAACAGCAAACAAACACTCAAAACTGCCTTAAAAACACAAACTGGCTGTTTTGGACTGTAAACACAATTTTGGACGAAAATAAGTTTTAACTTGACTCAAAACACTCAAAAACACAAACTAAAACAGTTTCTAACTAATATGACTCAACAAAGTAAAGGGGGAATTGGTTTTGACGAAATTGAAAACAAAACATAAACTTTGTAAAACAAAACAGATTTTAAAACGAAATTGGTTAAAGTGAATGGATGGAAGGCTAGCTAAGGGGTTCTTCTCCACACATGTCATACTTGCATACAAAACGATTTCTAGTTGCTTTTCAATAAACCATGGATTCTCAACGCCCCAGATTAACCGTGAATTGCACTAATTAACCCTCAGATTTTCCTAACGTTATTGAATTGGATGATTGCATACGACAACCCAAAGCATTCCCCACAAGTTCCCTACATGAATTGCATAATAGAGATACAAGCAAGAATCATTAAGTTCTATGAAAACCATAAGCATTGACGAGGCATTAGTTACTATGAATTGCATGAAACTTATGCCAAGAATTTACTTAACGCGATTGAGATCATCAACCTTTACTACTTGTTAATATAAGTTTGTAACGATTAGGTGAAACTTCCTTATATCCTAGCATTAGATTTATGCATGACAATTAAGCGTGCACTCTTAACCAACACACACAAATCAGTTTAATTCAAATAGATAAGTAAATTGAATTCACAACTTATGAAACGCAATTAGAGGTAATCAAGTCATATAGCAAGCATAAACATGGTTTCGAATCCCCCCCTAGCCAGAGGGGGTTTAGTTCCTCATACTCACAGAACAAAGAGTATTGAATTTAAACATTGAAATCAAAGGAAAGGAAACACCTAAAACTTCCAGCAATTCAAACTTGAATGGCATGCACGTCCCAGGGCTCCTTCTCCTCCTCTTTGCTGCGGCACAAGGTCTTGGGACAGATTTTGGGGGTTATGAATGGTGTAGAAGGCTGGGTTAATGGCTAGGATGGATGTATGGTGCGGCAGGTAGTGAATTAGGTCAGAAACTATGGAGAATGGTGAAGGATGGGTGCGGCAGAGAGTGGTGGATGATTTCTGGCGTGAATGATGTATATGGAGGTGGTGTACACGGCAAAGGGTGGAGAAATATATATATAGGCACCAAAAACCCTAGGTGAATCAGATTAGGACTTCTAGAAAGCCAAATCCATCCAGAAATAGGTTTAAAACAATCAGATTTCTCATGGGAAAGGGCCTAAGGTGCGGCACAATAGGATAAGGGCAGGGAATGCCTTGCAAGGCAAGGAAAAAGGATTCTAGAAGGGAAGGAGACGCCAGATTTATAGGGTTCTAGAAAGAATGTGTTTTGTGGCAGATTTTGGGGCTTCTAGAGGGATTTGGGGCGCCACTTTTGTAGGGGAATGGATAGGACTTCTAGAAATCAGGTTTTAAGTCCCCTAAACTGAAGAAAACAGGTTAGGATAAGAGTAGGATAAGATTGGATAAGATAAGATAAGGATTGGATAAGATAAGATAAGATAAGGTTGTTTTGGATAATGTTTTGGATAATTCTCCTTCTTTTGAGCTGATTCCTTATCTTCTTTATCTTTGACTTCTTTCTTCCATCTTCTTAGCTGATTTCAAGCCTTTATATCTTCAATTTCGTCCATCAACTTGCCTCCATGCTTGCACTACCCAATCTTGGCCCAAAAATGCTCTAGAATGCTCCAAATTGCTTCTTTTTGCATACTTGCCCTTAGAACCTGAAAATACATCAAACTAGCTTAAAAGACTACTTTAACTAAGGAAAAACAACATAAATGCACAAGAACAAGCTAACTAAGGTGCATGAATATGCTCCTATCAAATTCCCCCACACTTAGCTTTTGCTAGTCCTCGAGCAAAACGAAACAAAGTAAACAAAACGAAACAAAACAAGTATAACACAACCTAAACCTTCCAACAATTGTCTCAGGGATTTCCAATGCACATGATATGTTAAAAATCATCATTCCCACAGATTTTGGCCATCTTTACGCTTAAGCACATACTTAATCATAGTCACTACTTACTAGTTCACAAATAACCAATTAAAACGATGTTTTGAATGTAGTAACATGCCTTAGAGAATTCCCTCAATTCCTTACTAGATATGCACTCTATTTTCACACACATTTTCTGACTACACACCCTACACTAGGTATATGTGAGAAGATTGATGTAAATATGAAAACGAACACTCACATATGTTTACAACAAAGAAAGCAATTTCTGGAGTTAATAACATGTTTAGATATGATCTCATGAATGGAATGCTACTACTTAGATGCGAGAACCAGTGACACCATATGCTCATACCAATCCCAAACTCCACATATTGAAACACACAACACTCAAGACTAAAGTCAAGGGTTGTAACGGGGCTTGGGGAGTTGGCTAACAACGAAAGGATATGGAAAACAAAGGTTCTTAAAGCAATAGCAAGCAAAATAATGAAATTGAACTTAGAATTCCCTTTAGCATGCAGAAATCAACTTTTAAACACAAAGGGAAGATTCAAGCAACAATTAGGGCCGGATTCAATGTTTTGGACCCTTCCTTCAACAACCAACACTTGTGAGCTTTAATCTCACTTATTTTGAACACTTTCCATACTTCTTCACAACTTTTTCTTTTTTTCTTTCTATTTTCCACGAATTTTTCTTTTCTTTGTTTTTTTTTTTCTCTTTTTTTTCCTTCTACCCGTGCCTCATGCAAGACTTTGGCACACCCACAACAAAACTCACTTCCCCCACACTTGTTTTCTGCCAAACAATGATCAAAAGGAATTCATCTTGAGTCATGCGTTACTATGCTTCAAGAACAAAGGTATGGATGGTCCTAATCTAGGCTAGGTGAGGATAATGTGGGTTAACAAAGAAAAATAGGCTAAATATGGCTCAAAGGGGTTGAAACCTACAAAACACAATGGAACAGGGAGATACGACAATTTGGCTATGGTGGTCACTACACAACTTCATCTTGAATATGTGTTATGCAAATCAATAACATGCTTAGAATGAATTGGGCATGAGTTCTAGTGTTTGGAACTAAATGGTGAAACGCCTTCTAAGTAGCAACCAAGCAAAGAATAATGAGATCATGCAACGACTTTAGAAAACAACAATGCACAGATTATTAACTCTCCAAATAAACGTTTAGGCTCAAGTCTCACAAGGTTGTAGCGTTAGTTTGAGTTCCTTCCTTCAAGCATGTTACAAAAACTGATTTTTCTTTTATGATTACATGTGAATTCATAAGTTATAACCACAACCAAGCATAAACCAAAGAGTAAATCAAACTTTCATCCATGTTTACAACTCTCTTTAACAGTCATGCAATTACAAACCGAATCCTCATCATTGTGTTGGAAGGTACCCTAAGACACAAACAAACACACAAAAACAACTCTTTTCTTGGGTTTTTTAAAACAATTTTTCAAATTTTTATGAGATTTTCGGATTTTTGAGTCAAAACACACCAAAACAGCTTAAAAACACTTAAAAACAGCAAGGAACAACATTAGAAGTTATGGGTGATCAAACCCTACGAAATTGTATCAAAACATTTTGGTTACCCCCCCACACTTAAATCAAACATTGTCCTCAATGTTTCAAGCATAAACTAACACAAATAAACAACAAACAAACAAAACAGCAACTCAACAATAAACAAGGCAGAAACGAAATCAACAACAAAGAGAAGGGTTTAGGAACGCAAATCTGGAATTGGAGTGCTCCCTCGGTCTTCCTTTGTTGAATGCATGGGTTGCCTCCCAAGTAGCGCTTGCTTTAACGTCGTACAGCCGGACAAAACCTCCAATTAAGCTTCATGGGAGGCCACGGCATGGAATTGATCTTTGAATGGAAGGTGATATTTGAAATGATCCGGCAATGGTTGAAACACTAATGTGGGTGCCTGAATCATCAAAATCAGCAAATTAGTAGAAAACAAAATCAAAACTGGAGAATATGGCTTACTTGCTTGCTCCGACATAAACTCGATTACAAACACCACATCTTTGAATGTTTCAGGGATTTTGAACTTGGCCAGATTTACTATGATGGTTGTGACTTGTCCCGTGTCATAAAATTGAACTTCTTTGGGCTTTGTTGTCTCATGAACATCCTCCTTGATGCATTCTTCATATGCTCCAGCCACTTCTTGCTCTTGAATCATTCTCCTCGACATACAAGGTTCTTTGAACACTTCAAGACAATCTGGAACTCGATTTGGTGTGCCAAGAATTGGGATATCACTTTGCACCTTTGGAATGGCTTCCACAATGTCTTTTTCACTCTCATCTTTCTTGGGATTTAAAAACCTGCGAGGAAAAGGTGCATTCGGAGGAATAACATTAGAATGAATTGAATTTGGGACGTCCTTACTTGTGGTGGGTGGTTGAGAGAGCTTAGGGGGCTGCGGCAAGGGTTGTTCTTCCCTTGCTGTGGGTGTGTCTTGTTCCTCCTCCTCAATCAGCAGCTCCACATCCATTTCTAGGCTATGTTTGGACGTTTTTAGGTCAGCTCCAACCTCCATAGCACTTTCCAAAGTGATAGCTTCAGCAATTTCAAAGTCTCCCATCGAATTGACAGTAGTTGAGTTGGAGAGTTCACGTTGTTCTTGAATTTGTGCCATGAACTCCATAATCTCTCCCATTTGATTCTTCAATTCGCTCATCCTTTGGTCTTGATTCTCTGCTTCCTGTGTCAAAGAGGTGAGTAATTGAACAATTTGGTCATTATCCATTGACGTACCTGAATTTGTTTGGGAAAATTGTGGTGGAGGCTGTGATGGTGCATATGGCCATTGATAGAACTCCTCAGATGGCTGTGAGTATTCTTCTTGTTGTGAGCCCTGCGTCAAAGAGGTTAGTACATCAAGAATTTCATCATAACTCATGGGCATACATGAATTCGATTGCAATTGTTGTGGGGGAGGCGGTGGTGGCCGCATAGGTCTTGAATAGAACTCCTCTTCTTGCTGCCAATATCCACCTTGTTGGAATTGTTCAGGTTCTCCCCATATGTAATCTGAATAATCTCTCCAATCCGAATTGTAAGCGTTGGAAAACATGTTGTCCCATGATTGGCTATGGCCTTGATAACCCCAAGCATCTTCATTCGCAGCTAGTTGAGAACATTGATGAGTTGGATATCCTTGCCCATAGGACACACCACATGTAGGGACACTTTGCATTGTGGTCCTTTCGGCATATTGTGACAATTGAGAAGTAAGTTTCGCCAATTGAGCTTGAATGGTAGCAAAATCCATGTCTTACTTCTCTAGTACCTGAAAATCAAGGAAACAAAACTAAATCAAATATCAAAAGTAAAAGACACAAACAAAAACAAAGGGGATTAGCTAAAGAAAACAACACAAAGTCAGAAACAAAAACAAAAACAAAATAAACGAAAAGAAAAGAACCAAGGGATTAGCAAAGTTGCTAATCCCCGGCAACGGCGCCAAAAATTTGGTGCGGAATATATAAGCACACAAATTAAACCCTCTTTTTATCAATTGTAGCAAAGTATGTAAGTAGGGATCGTTCTAGGCCGGGGATTAGGAGGGATTGCTAAATCACTTGAAAACTGACTCAAAAACTTAAAACAAAGTTAAAACACTAAATTAGACTCAAAGAATGCAAAACTATACTTTAAAACACTAAGACAAACCAAAAGACTCAAAACAGCAAACAAACACTCAAAACTGCCTTAAAAACACAAACTGGCTGTTTTGGACTGTAAACACAATTTTGGACGAAAATAAGTTTTAACTTGACTCAAAACACTCAAAAACACAAACTAAAACAGTTTCTAACTAATATGACTCAACAAAGTAAAGGGGGAATTGGTTTTGACGAAATTGAAAACAAAACATAAACTTTGTAAAACAAAACAGATTTTAAAACGAAATTGGTTAAAGTGAATGGATGGAAGGCTAGCTAAGGGGTTCTTCTCCACACATGTCATACTTGCATACAAAACGATTTCTAGTTGCTTTTCAATAAACCATGGATTCTCAACGCCCCAGATTAACCGTGAATTGCACTAATTAACCCTCAGATTTTCCTAACGTTATTGAATTGGATGATTGCATACGACAACCCAAAGCATTCCCCACAAGTTCCCTACATGAATTGCATAATAGAGATACAAGCAAGAATCATTAAGTTCTATGAAAACCATAAGCATTGACGAGGCATTAGTTACTATGAATTGCATGAAACTTATGCCAAGAATTTACTTAACGCGATTGAGATCATCAACCTTTACTACTTGTTAATATAAGTTTGTAACGATTAGGTGAAACTTCCTTATATCCTAGCATTAGATTTATGCATGACAATTAAGCGTGCACTCTTAACCAACACACACAAATCAGTTTAATTCAAATAGATAAGTAAATTGAATTCACAACTTATGAAACGCAATTAGAGGTAATCAAGTCATATAGCAAGCATAAACATGGTTTCGAATCCCCCCCTAGCCAGAGGGGGTTTAGTTCCTCATACTCACAGAACAAAGAGTATTGAATTTAAACATTGAAATCAAAGGAAAGGAAACACCTAAAACTTCCAGCAATTCAAACTTGAATGGCATGCACGTCCCAGGGCTCCTTCTCCTCCTCTTTGCTGCGGCACAAGGTCTTGGGACAGATTTTGGGGGTTATGAATGGTGTAGAAGGCTGGGTTAATGGCTAGGATGGATGTATGGTGCGGCAGGTAGTGAATTAGGTCAGAAACTATGGAGAATGGTGAAGGATGGGTGCGGCAGAGAGTGGTGGATGATTTCTGGCGTGAATGATGTATATGGAGGTGGTGTACACGGCAAAGGGTGGAGAAATATATATATAGGCACCAAAAACCCTAGGTGAATCAGATTAGGACTTCTAGAAAGCCAAATCCATCCAGAAATAGGTTTAAAACAATCAGATTTCTCATGGGAAAGGGCCTAAGGTGCGGCACAATAGGATAAGGGCAGGGAATGCCTTGCAAGGCAAGGAAAAAGGATTCTAGAAGGGAAGGAGACGCCAGATTTATAGGGTTCTAGAAAGAATGTGTTTTGTGGCAGATTTTGGGGCTTCTAGAGGGATTTGGGGCGCCACTTTTGTAGGGGAATGGATAGGACTTCTAGAAATCAGGTTTTAAGTCCCCTAAACTGAAGAAAACAGGTTAGGATAAGAGTAGGATAAGATTGGATAAGATAAGATAAGGATTGGATAAGATAAGATAAGATAAGGTTGTTTTGGATAATGTTTTGGATAATTCTCCTTCTTTTGAGCTGATTCCTTATCTTCTTTATCTTTGACTTCTTTCTTCCATCTTCTTAGCTGATTTCAAGCCTTTATATCTTCAATTTCGTCCATCAACTTGCCTCCATGCTTGCACTACCCAATCTTGGCCCAAAAATGCTCTAGAATGCTCCAAATTGCTTCTTTTTGCATACTTGCCCTTAGAACCTGAAAATACATCAAACTAGCTTAAAAGACTACTTTAACTAAGGAAAAACAACATAAATGCACAAGAACAAGCTAACTAAGGTGCATGAATATGCTCCTATCAAGTGGCATTCAACAAAACCAAGGGGAATCGTTTCCAGCCTATTATGAGCGTTTCAAGGCGCTTGTTGCTTCTTGTCCACAACACCAAATGAAGGAAGAGCTTCTCCTTCAATATTTCTATGAAGGACTTCTCCCCATTGAGAGACAAATGCTTGATGCTTCAGCGGGAGGAGCTTTGGTTGACAAAACACCCGTGGCTGCCAAGACTCTAATTGCAAATCGAGCCTTGAATGCGCAACAATATGAAGGAGTTGGACAGAGAGAAGGGCCACGGCAACAACAAGTGAATGAGGTAAATGCAATTTTAGAATTACAATCTCAAATGGCTAATCTCACTCTTCTTTTGTCACAGGTTGTGGATGGAACCAAAGCACAATGGCCGGCCATATGTGGAGTGTGTTCTATGCAGGGACATCTCAACGATCAATGCCCTCAATTGATTGAGAATGGGGGGTGGGAAACTGCCCAAGCCGTGGGTTTTCAAAGCCAAACCCAACAAAGACACGACCCATACTCAAACACATACAATCCGGGATGGAGAGATCATCCAAACTTCAAGTGGAGGGAGTCTCAACAAGCACAGCAACAAGGCGAATTTAGACAGCCCCCTGGGTTGTTTCCAAGGCCATATGCAGTCACACAACCTCAACCAATTTCGGCCCAAACCAATTCAGGTTTGTTGTTAGAAAATGATAAAATTCTTCAAGTACTAACCTCTTTGACGCAGGACATACAGAGCATAAAGAATCAAGCTAAAGAGGTGGCCGAATTGAAGAAACAAATGGGGCAAATGGCTGAATTCATGGGCCAATTCAGAGAACAAAGCAGATTGCCTAGTTCAACCGTTGTTAATCCTAAAGGAGGATTTGAAACCGCCAATGCAATCACGTTGAGAAGTGGTAAGCAGGTTGGAACTGATTCACAACCATCTAGATCAAGTCAAGAAGAGGACACAAAGCTGCAATTGGAGGAGGATGAATCACCCAAACCCACGGCAAGGAAAGAGACATCTTTGCCGCAGCCATCCCCAACCATCAAGGTAAGTTCCAATATGAATTCTTCTAGCTCTACTCCACTAATTGTGCCCTTTCCTGGCAGGTTGCGGCAATCAAAGAAAGAGGATGCTGAAAAAGACATTCTAGAGACATTCCGGAAAGTTCAAGTCAATATTCCACTCCTTGATGCAATAAAGCAGGTCCCAAGGTATGCTAAGTTTTTTAAAGAGCTTTGTACAGCAAGGAGAAGGATTTCTAACAAAGAAGTGGTTCAAGTAAGTGAGAATGTCTCTGCTGTTTTACAAAGGAAATTACCCCCTAAATGCAAAGATCCGGGTAGTTTTACAATTCCTTGTGTTATTGGAAATACTCGTTTTGAATCTGCCATGTTAGACTTAGGTGCATCTATAAATGTCATGCCATATTCTGTTTATGCATCTATGAATTTAGGAGAGCTTAAAAATGATGGTGTTATTATCCAATTAGCCGATCGATCTAATGCATACCCAAAAGGAGTTTTGGAAGATGTTTTGGTGCAGGTAGACCACTTGATTTTTCCTGCAGATTTCTATGTGCTTGACATGGAGGATTCAGACCATTCCCATCCATTACCACTCTTACTTGGCCAACCATTCATGAAAACAGCCCAAACCAAGATTGATGTGGCCAAGGGAACGTTAACTATGAAGTTTGGTGGTGATAAGGTTAAATTTAATGTTTCTAAGTCTGTTGAGAATCCTAACATTGTTCGTTCTTGTTTTGCCATGGATAAAATAAAAAAGATAGGGCCGGACCGTTCAAGCACAAAGGATACATCAAGAACCATACAAAACGAGGGAATTGGAGTGGAGCACAAGGACCATACAGCCACTGCCCTCAAAATGCCCCAATTGGTCGAAAATATCATGGGGAAGAATGTTCATAGTGCTGCCACTTCATTGCAGTACATTGGTAAGCCATCTATTCCAGATTCGATTCCCATTTCAACTAATAGGTTGTTACCTTGTATGGTGCAGATTCCCAATCAAATCCAAGTTGGTGGGCATGATTACATTGATTTTAGGATGTTCAATGCCACAATCCGGAAGGATCACTATCCCTTACCATTCAAAGATCCAATGCACGAGCTGTTTGAGGAGCATGTGGTGGAAGAACTACCTCTGCATGCCGTGGGTACCATGGGAACTTAAATGGAAGTATCGTCCGGCTGGAAAACGTTAAAGCAAGCGCTTCTTGGGAGGCAACCCATGCAAATAAAGACGACCTAGGAACTCTCCGGCTCCACAACCAGATTTGCGTTTCTAAACCCTACTCTTTATTGCTTTTCCTTTGCCATTTTGTTATGTTAGTTAGTTGTGTTGATTGCTGTTTGCTTTCTGTGAGTCTATGTTTGAAACATTGAGGACAATGTTTGGTTTAAGTGTGGGGGGGTAACAAAGTGTTTTTTGCATGAAATTCGTGGGTTTTTATCACCTATCACTTCTAGAGTTGTTTTTCAGTGTTTTTAAGTGTTTTTAAGCCGTTTTGGAGTCTTTTAGTGTGTTTTGACAAGAAAATCCGAAAATACCATAAAAATTTGAAAAATTGTTTTGAAAAACCCAAAAAGAGTTGTTTTTGTGTGTTTGTTTGTGTCTTAGGGTACCTTCCAACACAATGATGAGGATTTGGTTTTTAATTGCATAACTGTTAAAGAAAGTTACAAACTTGGATTGACGTTTGATATGCTCTTTGGTTTATGCTTGGTTGTAGTTGACATTCATGAATTCACATGTAATCACAAAAAGGATAAAATCAGTTTTTGTAACATGCTTGAAGGAAGTAACTCAAACTAACGCTACAACCCTGAGAGACTTGAGCCTTTAACGTTCTTTGGAGAGTTAAAAATCTGTGCATTCTTTGTTTTCTAAAGTCGTTGCATGATCTCATTATTCTTTGCTTGGTTGCTACTTAGAAGGCGTTTCATCATTTAGTTCCAAATACTAGAACTCATACCCGTTTCATTCAAAGCATGAAATTGATTAGCATAACACATAATCAAGATGAAGTTGTTTAGTTTAAAACCAGAGCCAAAAATCCTAACCCTTTGCATATGTATTGTAGGTTTAACCCTTTTGAGCCTTGTTTAGCTTATGTTTTTTCGTTTAACCACATTATCCTTACCTAGCCTAGATTAGGACCATCCTTACCCTTGTTCTTAAGGCATAGTGAGCATGACCTAAGAATGAATTCCCTTTGTTCGTTATTTGGGCGGCAAAACAAGTGTGGGGGAAGTGAGTTTTGTTGTGGGTGTGCCACAGTCTTGAAAGAGGGCACGGGTGAAGAAGCAGAAAAAAAAAAAAAAAGAGAAAGGAAAAGAAAAGAAGAGAAAAATTCGTGTGAAAAAGAAAAGAAAAAAGAAAAGTTGTGAAAAAGTATGAAAAGTGTTCAAAATAAGTGAGATTAAAGCTCACAAGTGTTGGTTGTTGAAGAAGGGGTCCAAAAAGTTGAATTTGGCCCTAAGTATGTGTAATCTTCCCCTTTGTGTTCAAAGTGTGCGGCTGCATTCAAGAAAGGGAGTTCTAAGTGTCATATTCATTACTTTGCTTTCTATTGCTTTAAGAACGTTTGTTTTCCTTACCTTTCTTTGTTAGCCAATACCCCCTAGCCCCGTTATAACCCTATACTTCAATCTTGAGTGTTATGTGTTTCAATATGTGGAGTTTGGGATTGGTATGAGCATATGGTGTCCCTGGTTCTCGCGTCTAAGTAGTAGCATTCCATTCATGAGATCTGATAGGAGCATATTTATGCACCTTAGTTAGCTTGTTCTTGTGCATTTATGTTGTTTTTCCTTAGTTAAAGTAGTCTTTTAAGCTAGTTTGATGTATTTTCAGGTTCTAAGGGCAAGTATGCAAAAAGAAGCAATTTGGAGCATTCTAGAGCATTTTTGGGCCAAGATTGGGTAGTGCAAGCAGGGAGGCACGTTGATGGACGAAATTGAAGATATAAAGGCTTGAAATCAGCTAAGAAGATGGAAGAAAGAAGTCAAAGATAAAGAAGATAAGGAATCAGCTCAAAAGAAGGAGAATTATCCAAAACATTATCTAAAACAACCTTATCTTATCTTATCTTATCCAATCCTTACCTTATTTTACCTTATCTTATCCAATCTTATCCTAATCTTATCCTAACCTGTTTTCTTCAGTTTAGGGGACTTAAAACCTGATTTCTAGAAGTCTTATCCCTTGTCCTATAAAAGTGGCGCCCCAAATCCCTCTAGAAACCTCAAAATCTGCCACAAAACACATTCCTTCTAGAACCCTGAAAATCTGGCGCCTCCTTCCCTTCTAGAATCTGATTTCCTTGCCTTGCAAGGCTTTCTAGAAGCCTTATCCCTCCTTATCCAAACCTGCCGCACCTTAGGCCCTTTCCCATTAGAAATCTGATTGTTTTGAACCTATTTCTGGATGGATTTGGCTTTCTAGAAGTCCTAATCTGATTCATCTAGGGTTTTTGGTGCCTATATATATATTTCTCCACCCTTTGCCGCACACCACCCTCCATATACACCATTCTCGCCAGAAACTCTTCCCCACTCTCTGCCGCACCTATCCTTCACCATTCTCCATAGTTTCTGACCTAATTCACTCCTTGCCGCACCATACATCCATCCTAGCCAATAACCCAGCCTTCTACACCATTCATAACCCCTAAATACTCATCACCAATCCTTGTGCCGCAGCAGAGAGGAGGAGAATGAGCCTTGGACGTGCATGCCATTCAAGTTTGAATTGCTGAAAGTTTTAGGTGTTTCCTTTCCTTTGATTTCAATGTTTAAATTCAATACTCTTTGTTCTGTACGTATGAGGAACTAAACCCCCTTGGCTAGGGGGTGATTCGAAACCATGTTTATGCTTGCTATATGACTTGATTACCTCTAATTGCGTTTCATAAATTGTGAATTCAATTTACTTATCTGTTCATATTAAAACTGATTTGTATGTGTTGATTGAGGTGGCCAACTTAGTTTGCATGCATAAATCTAATGCTAGGATATAAGGAAGTTTCACCTAATCGTTACAACTTTATATTCACAAGTAGTAAAAGTTGATGATCTCAATTGTGTTAAGTAAATTCTTGGCATAAGTATCATGCGCTTTCATAGTTACAAGTGCCTCGTCAATACTTATGATTTCCATTGAACGTAATGATCTTTGATTGTATCTCTAGTATGCGCTTTCATATAGAGAACTCTTGAAGAATAATTTGATTGTGATGCGCAGTTTCCATCCAATGCATTGACATAAGGGGAATTTGAGAGTTAATTTAAGCGGACCTAATTAACTTGGAGTGTTGAGAATTCGTGGTTTATTGAATTGCAATTAGAAATCGTTTTGTATGCAAGTATGACATGTGTGGAGAAGAACCCCTTAGCTAGCCTTCCATCCATTAATTTAAACCAATTTCGTTTTACAATCTGTTTTGCTTTACAAAGTTTATGTTTTGTTTTCAATTTCGTCAAAACCAATTCCCCCTTTATTTTGAAGTGTCAATTTAGTTAGAAATCAATTTAGTTTGTGTTTTTAAGTGTCTTGAGTCAAGTTATAAACTGTTTTCGTCCAAATTCTTCCTTAGTGTTCAAAACTGCCAGAAAGTGGTTTTAAGGCAGTTTTGAGTGTTTGTTTGCTGTTTTGAGTCTTTTGGTTTGTTTTAGTGTTTTAGAGTATAGTTTTGCATTCTTTGAGTCTAGATTTAGTGTTTTAACTTTGTTTTTACATTTTTGAGTCTGTTTTCAAGTGATTTAGCAATCCCTCCTAATCCCCGGCCTAGAACGATCCCTACTTACATACTTTGCTACAATTGATAAAAAGAGGGTTTAATTTGTGTGCTTATATATTTTCGCATCAAATTTTTGGCGCCGTTGCCGGGGATTAGCAACTTTGCTAATCCCTTGGTTCTTTTCTTTTCGTTTATTTTGTTTTTGTTTTTGTTTCTGACTTTGTGTTGTTTTCTTTAGCTAATCCCCTTTGTTTTTGTTTGTGTCTTTTACTTTTGATATTTGATTTAGTTTTGTTTCCTTGATTTTCAGGTACTAGAGAAGTAAGACATGGATTTTGCTACCATTCAAGCTCAATTGGCGAAACTTACTTCTCAATTGTCACAATATGCCGAAAGGACCACAATGCACACTGCCCCAACATTTAATGTACCCTATGGGCAAGGACATCAAACTCATCAATTCACTGCGAATGGAGGTGCTTGGGGTTATCAAGGCCATAACCAATCAAGGGACAACCTGTTTTCCAACGCTTACAATTCTGATTGGAGAGATTATTCAGATTATAGGTGGGGGGAACCTCAACAATTTCAACAAGGTGGATATTGGCAGCAAGATGAGGAGTTCTATTCAAGACCTATGCAGCCACCACAGCCTTCCCCACAACAATTCCAATCGAATTCAAGTATGTCCATGACTTATGATGAAATTCTTGATGTACAATCTTCTTTCACGCAGGGCTCACACCAAGAAGGATATTGGCAGCCGTCTGAGGAGTTCTATACAACGCCATATGAACCACCACAGCCTCAACCATATTCGGCCCAACCAAGTTCAGGTTCGTCAATGGATAATGATAAAATTCTTGAGTTACTCACTTCTTTATCTCAGGGACAAGAAAACCAAAACAAAAAGGTGGACCATTTGGAAAAGCAAATTGGGCAGATGGCAGAGTTCATGGTACAAATTCAAGAACAACGTGAACTCTCCAACTCAACTACTGTCAATTCGATGGGAGACTTTGAAATTGCTGAAGCTATCACTTTGGGAAGTGCTATGGAGGTTGAAGCTGACCTAAAAACGTCCAAACATAGCCTAGAAGTGGATGTGGAGCTGCTGATTGAGGAGGAGGAACAAGACACACCCACAGCAAGGGAAGAACAACCCTTGCCGCAGCCCCCTAAGCCCTCCCAACCACCCACCACAAGTAAGGACGTCCCAAATTCATTTAATTCTAATGATATTCCTCCAAATGTCCCTTTTCCTCGCAGGTTTTTGATTCCCAAGCAAGAAGAGAGTGAAAAGGACATCATGCAAACCCTTCCAAAGGTGCAAAGTGATATCCCAATTCTTGGCACACCAAATCAAGTTCCAGATTGTGTTGCAGTGTTCAAAGAACCATGTATGTCGAGGAGAATGATTCAAGAGCAAGAAGTGGCTGGAGCATATGAAGAATGCATCAAGGAGGATGTTCATGAGACAACAAAGCCCAAAGAAGTTCAATTTTATGACACGGGACAAGTCACAACCATCATAGTAAATCTGGCCAAGTTCAAAATCCCTGAAACATTCAAAGATGTGGTGTTTGTAATTGAGTTTGTGTCGGAGCAAACAAGTAAGCCATCTTCTCCAATTTCAATTTTGTTTTCTACTAACTGGCTGATTTTAATGATTCAGGCACCCACACTAGAATTTAAACCATTGCCGGATCATTTCAAGTATCACCGCCCATTCGAAGATCTCCTTGGATGCCGTGGGCTCCAATCTGGAGTGATTGCGTTTCGTCCGGCTGTACGACGTAAAAAAACAAGCGCTACTTGGGAGGCAACCCATGCATTCAACAAAGGAAGACCTAGGGAGCACTCCAATTCCAGATTTGCGTTCCTAAACCCTTCTCTTTGTTGTTGTTTTCGTTTCTGCCTTGTTTATTGTTTCGTTGCTGTTTTGTTTGCTTGTTGTTTATTTGTGTTAGTTTATGCTTGAAACATTGAGGACAATGTTTGATTTAAGTGTGGGGGGGGTAACCAACATGTTTTGATGCAAATTCGTAGGGTTTTATCACCCATAACTTCTAATGTTGTTCCTTGCTGTTTTTAAGTGTTTTTAAGCTGTTTTGGTGTGTTTTGACTCAAAAATCCGAAAATCCCATAAAAATTTGACAATTTGTTTTAAAAAACCCAAAAAAAAGTTGTTTTTGTGTGTTTGTTTGTGTCTTAGGGTACCTTCCAACACAATGATGAGGATTCGGTTTGTAATTGCATGACTGTTAAAGAGAGTTGTAAACATGGATGAAAGTTTGATTTACTCTTTGGTTTATGCTTGGTTGTGGTTATAACTTATGAATTCACATGCAATCATAAAAGAAAAATCAGTTTTTGTAACATGCTTGAAGGAAGGAACTCAAACTAACGCTACAACCTTGTGAGACTTGAGCCTAAACGTTTATTTGGAGAGTTAATAATCTGTGCATTGTTGTTTTCTAAAGTCGTTGCATGATCTCATTATTCTTTGCTTGGTTGCTACTTAGAAGGTGTTTCATCATTTAGTTCCAAACACTAGAAATCATGCCCAATTCATTCTAAGCATGTTATTGATTTGCATAACACATATTCAAGATGAAGTTGTGTAGTGACCACCATAGCCAAATTGCCGTATCTCCCTGTTCCATTGTGTTTTGTAGGGTTTAACCCCTTTGAGCCATATTTAGCCTATTTTTCTTTGTTAACCCACATTATCCTCACCTAGCCTAGATTAGGATCATCCATACCTTTGTTCTTGAAGCATAGTAACGCATGACTCAATATGAATTCCTTTTGATCATTGTTTGGCAGAAAACAAGTGTGGGGGAAGTGAGTTTTGTTGTGGGTGTGCCAAAGTCTTGCATGAGCCACGGGTAGAAAGAAAAGAAAAGAAAAAAGAAAAAAAGAAGAAGAAGAAAAATTCGTGGAAAATAGAAGGAAAAAAGAAAAAGTTGTGAAAAGAATTACAAAGGAGTTGAAAAGATGTGAATAAGAGTTCTCAAGTGTTGTTTGTTGAAGGAAGGGTCCAAAACATTAAATTGATGTGAGAATTACTTGACACTCAAATTAAAACCCTATCGACGTAGTATATGAAAGTAGGGATCGTTTAAGGCCGGGGATTAGAAGGGATGCTAATCTATACAAATTAAACTCAAAAACACTAAAACTGGACTATAGACAATGAAAACAGGTACTATGGGTCAATCTGAACGAATTTTAACTTCAAACAACTTAAATCAACCTAACTTGACTCAAATAACACAAAACAAACTTAAAACAACAAATAAAACTCAACTTAGGCAGATTCTAGACACTAGAGACTCAAAACAGGCTAAATAGACTCAAAACAACCAAACTAACTTAAACAGACTCAAAACAGATTCTAAGGGGTGAATTGGATGACTTTTGGACTAGTTAGACTCAAAACACTAAAAGGAGACAGATTTGGACGAATTTAAACAAACTAAGACTCAATTAAGAACTAAGGGGGTTTTTGGACGATTTAAGCAAAACTAAGCAGATTTAAGCAAACAAAGTAAATTGAAAGAGATAAAGGTGAATTCAGGGGTGAAAACTAGTTAGAGGGTTCTTCTCCACACATGAACATATGCATATAAATCGATTTCCAGTTATTCTTTCGATAAACCATGAATGACAATGCTCCAAATTAATTGTATAGAACTAATTAATTCTCAGATTTCCCTAAGTTCATTGAATTGAATGGATAACGCATCACAACCAAATTATTCTTATCAAGTTCCCTAACTATGGAAGACGCATGATAGAGATACATATCAAAGATCATTAAGTTCCATGGAAATCATAAACATTGACAAGGCATTCATAACTATGGAATACGCATGTTACTCTTGCCTAGGATTTACTTAACACAATTGTGACTAGCAATCTTTACTACTTGTGAATATAAGTTCCTAACGATTAGGTGAAATTCCCTTATATCCTAGCATCAAATTCATGCATGTAAACTAAGTAGGCCTCCTTAATCAACTCACAAGAACAAGTTCTTCATAAAACAGATAAGTAAATCACATTCACAATTTATGAAACAATAACTGAAGGTAATCAATTCATATCAAACATATGTCCATGGCTTTGAATCCACCTCTAACTAAAACGAAATTAGTTCCACATGTTCAACATAATTGAAAAACAAGTTAAATTAAACATGAAACGAAACAAGAGAAGAAAGAACTCCTCCCTCTCTAATGGAAGCCACGGCAAGGCCTTGTCTTCCCTTCTCTGCAGCAAAATATGGATTTCTGAAGGTGGGTGGTGTAGAATTCGTATGGATGGGTGGTGGTCTGCGGTAGGGCTTGGGAATATGTATATATAGCATGGCAAACCCTAGGGAAATCAGTTTAGGACTTGGACTTAGCAGAAAAATAGGATTAGGGTGTGGCAATTAATTTGGAAAAGGAATTGTGGTCCAATTAATTTCTGAAAAGGATTTGTAGCACCCAAATCCACAAGGAAAAGTCCTAACAATCAGAATCCAAGAGGGAAAGGGAGTGAAAACCCACGGCACAAAGGGATAAGGCAGGGAATTGAGTGCAAGGCAAGGCAAAGGCCTTCTAGAAAGGAGGGAGACGCCAGATTTTTAGGCTTCTAGAGAGAATGTGTTTCTGGGCAGATTTTGGGGTTTCTAGAAGAGTTTAAGGCGCCACTTTTGTAGGGGAATGGATAGGACTTCTAGAAATCAGGTTTTAAGTCCCCTAAACTGAAGAAAACAGGTTAGGATAAGATTAGGATAAAGATAAGGTAAGATAAGATAAGGATTGGGTAAGATAAGATAAGATAAGGTTGTTTTGGATAATGTTTTGGATAATTCTCCTTCTTTTGAGCTGATTCCTTATCTTCAATGATTTGAATTTATTTCTCCAACCTTGAAACATATTCCCAACTCCATTTAAACTCCAAATTCGTCCATCTTCATGCCCATTGCTTGTGCTATCCATTCCAAGCCCAGATTTGCTCTAAAATGCTCCAAAATGCATCTTTTTGCCAACTTTGCTTCTTGGACCTAAAAACACACGAAAATGACTTTAAACACTATACTAAGCAACAAATAGCTAAGCAAATGCAAGGAAACACACTAACTAAGTAGCATAAATATGCTCCTATCATAAATCCAGCCCTATTTGTTGCTTGAATCTTCCCTTTGTGTTTAAAAGTTGATTTCTGCATGCTAAAGGGAATTCTAAGTTGAATTCATTATTTTGCTTGCTATTGCTCTGAGAACGTTTGTTTTTCCTACCCTTTCTTTGTTAGCCAATACCCCCAAGCCCCATTACAACCCTTAACTTCAATCTTGAGTGTTGTGTGTTTCAATATGTGGAGTTTGGGATTGGTATGAGCATATGGTGTCACTGGTTCTCGCATCTAAGTAGTAGCGTTCCATTCATGAGAGCATATCTAAACATGTTATTAACTCCAGAAATTGCTTTCTTTGTTATAAACATATGTGAGTGTTCGTTTTCATATTTACATCAATCTTCTCACATATAACTAGTGTAGGGAGTGTAGTCAGAAAATGTGTGTGAAAATTGAGTGCATATCTTGTAAGGAATTGAGGAAATTCTCTAAGGCATGTTACTACATTCAAAACATCGTTTTAATTGGTTATTTGTGAACTAGTAAGTAGTGACTATGATTAAGTATGTGCTTAAGCGTAAAGATGGCCAAAATCTGTGGGAATGATGATTTTTAACGTGTCATGTGCATTGCAAAATCCCTGAGACAATTGTTGGAAGGTTTAGGTTGTGTTATACTTGTTTTGTTTTGTTTTGTTTACTTTGTTTTGTTTTGCTCGAGGACTAGCAAAAGCTAAGTGTGGGGGAATTTGATAGGAGCATATTTATGCACCTTAGTTAGCTTGTTCTTGTGCATTTATGTTGTTTTTCCTTAGTTAAAGTAGTCTTTTAAGCTAGTTTGATGTATTTTCAGGTTCTAAGGGCAAGTATGCAAAAAGAAGCAATTTGGAGCATTCTAGAGCATTTTTGGGCCAAGATTGGGTAGTGCAAGCAGGGAGGCAAGTTGATGGACGAAATTGAAGATATAAAGGCTTGAAATCAGCTAAGAAGATGGAAGAAAGAAGTCAAAGATAAAGAAGATAAGGAATCAGCTCAAAAGAAGGAGAATTATCCAAAACATTATCTAAAACAACCTTATCTTATCTTATCTTATCCAATCCTTACCTTATTTTACCTTATCTTATCCAATCTTATCCTAATCTTATCCTAACCTGTTTTCTTCAGTTTAGGGGACTTAAAACCTGATTTCTAGAAGTCTTATCCCTTGTCCTATAAAAGTGGCGCCCCAAATCCCTCTAGAAACCTCAAAATCTGCCACAAAACACATTCCTTCTAGAACCCTGAAAATCTGGCGCCTCCTTCCCTTCTAGAATCTGATTTCCTTGCCTTGCAAGGCTTTCTAGAAGCCTTATCCCTCCTTATCCAAACCTGCCGCACCTTAGGCCCTTTCCCATTAGAAATCTGATTGTTTTGAACCTATTTCTGGATGGATTTGGCTTTCTAGAAGTCCTAATCTGATTCATCTAGGGTTTTTGGTGCCTATATATATATTTCTCCACCCTTTGCCGCACACCACCCTCCATATACACCATTCTCGCCAGAAACTCTTCCCCACTCTCTGCCGCACCTATCCTTCACCATTCTCCATAGTTTCTGACCTAATTCACTCCTTGCCGCACCATACATCCATCCTAGCCAATAACCCAGCCTTCTACACCATTCATAACCCCTAAATACTCATCACCAATCCTTGTGCCGCAGCAGAGAGGAGGAGAATGAGCCTTGGACGTGCATGCCATTCAAGTTTGAATTGCTGGAAGTTTTAGGTGTTTCCTTTCCTTTGATTTCAATGTTTAAATTCAATACTCTTTGTTCTGTACGTATGAGGAACTAAACCCCCTTGGCTAGGGGGTGATTCGAAACCATGTTTATGCTTGCTATATGACTTGATTACCTCTAATTGCGTTTCATAAATTGTGAATTCAATTTACTTATCTGTTCATATTAAAACTGATTTGTATGTGTTGATTGAGGTGGCCAACTTAGTTTGCATGCATAAATCTAATGCTAGGATATAAGGAAGTTTCACCTAATCGTTACAACTTTATATTCACAAGTAGTAAAAGTTGATGATCTCAATTGTGTTAAGTAAATTCTTGGCATAAGTATCATGCGCTTTCATAGTTACAAGTGCCTCGTCAATACTTATGATTTCCATTGAACGTAATGATCTTTGATTGTATCTCTAGTATGCGCTTTCATATAGAGAACTCTTGAAGAATAATTTGATTGTGATGCGCAGTTTCCATCCAATGCATTGACATAAGGGGAATTTGAGAGTTAATTTAAGCGGACCTAATTAACTTGGAGTGTTGAGAATTCGTGGTTTATTGAATTGCAATTAGAAATCGTTTTGTATGCAAGTATGACATGTGTGGAGAAGAACCCCTTAGCTAGCCTTCCATCCATTAATTTAAACCAATTTCGTTTTACAATCTGTTTTGCTTTACAAAGTTTATGTTTTGTTTTCAATTTCGTCAAAACCAATTCCCCCTTTATTTTGAAGTGTCAATTTAGTTAGAAATCAATTTAGTTTGTGTTTTTAAGTGTCTTGAGTCAAGTTATAAACTGTTTTCGTCCAAATTCTTCCTTAGTGTTCAAAACTGCCAGAAAGTGGTTTTAAGGCAGTTTTGAGTGTTTGTTTGCTGTTTTGAGTCTTTTGGTTTGTTTTAGTGTTTTAGAGTATAGTTTTGCATTCTTTGAGTCTAGATTTAGTGTTTTAACTTTGTTTTTACATTTTTGAGTCTGTTTTCAAGTGATTTAGCAATCCCTCCTAATCCCCGGCCTAGAACGATCCCTACTTACATACTTTGCTACAATTGATAAAAAGAGGGTTTAATTTGTGTGCTTATATATTTTCGCATCAAATTTTTGGCGCCGTTGCCGGGGATTAGCAACTTTGCTAATCCCTTGGTTCTTTTCTTTTCGTTTATTTTGTTTTTGTTTTTGTTTCTGACTTTGTGTTGTTTTCTTTAGCTAATCCCCTTTGTTTTTGTTTGTGTCTTTTACTTTTGATATTTGATTTAGTTTTGTTTCCTTGATTTTCAGGTACTAGAGAAGTAAGACATGGATTTTGCTACCATTCAAGCTCAATTGGCGAAACTTACTTCTCAATTGTCACAATATGCCGAAAGGACCACAATGCACACTGCCCCAACATTTAATGTACCCTATGGGCAAGGACATCAAACTCATCAATTCACTGCGAATGGAGGTGCTTGGGGTTATCAAGGCCATAACCAATCAAGGGACAACCTGTTTTCCAACGCTTACAATTCTGATTGGAGAGATTATTCAGATTATAGGTGGGGGGAACCTCAACAATTTCAACAAGGTGGATATTGGCAGCAAGATGAGGAGTTCTATTCAAGACCTATGCAGCCACCACAGCCTTCCCCACAACAATTCCAATCGAATTCAAGTATGTCCATGACTTATGATGAAATTCTTGATGTACTATCTTCTTTCACGCAGGGCTCACACCAAGAAGGATATTGGCAGCCGTCTGAGGAGTTCTATACAACGCCATATGAACCACCACAGCCTCAACCATATTCGGCCCAACCAAGTTCAGGTTCGTCAATGGATAATGATAAAATTCTTGAGTTACTCACTTCTTTATCTCAGGGACAAGAAAACCAAAACAAAAAGGTGGACCATTTGGAAAAGCAAATTGGGCAGATGGCAGAGTTCATGGTACAAATTCAAGAACAACGTGAACTCTCCAACTCAACTACTGTCAATTCGATGGGAGACTTTGAAATTGCTGAAGCTATCACTTTGGGAAGTGCTATGGAGGTTGAAGCTGACCTAAAAACGTCCAAACATAGCCTAGAAGTGGATGTGGAGCTGCTGATTGAGGAGGAGGAACAAGACACACCCACAGCAAGGGAAGAACAACCCTTGCCGCAGCCCCCTAAGCCCTCCCAACCACCCACCACAAGTAAGGACGTCCCAAATTCATTTAATTCTAATGATATTCCTCCAAATGTCCCTTTTCCTCGCAGGTTTTTGATTCCCAAGCAAGAAGAGAGTGAAAAGGACATCATGCAAACCCTTCCAAAGGTGCAAAGTGATATCCCAATTCTTGGCACACCAAATCAAGTTCCAGATTGTGTTGCAGTGTTCAAAGAACCTTGTATGTCGAGGAGAATGATTCAAGAGCAAGAAGTGGCTGGAGCATATGAAGAATGCATCAAGGAGGATGTTCATGAGACAACAAAGCTTTCTAGAAGCCTTATCCCTCCTTATCCAAATCTGCCGCACCTTAGGCCTTTTCCCATTGGAAATCTGATTGTTTTGAGCCTATTTCTGGATGGATTTGGCTTTCTAGAAGTCCTAATCTGATTCACTTAGGGTTTTTGGTGCCTATATATATACTAATCAACCTTTTGCCGTGCAGACCACCCCCCATATACACCATTCACGCCAGAAATCATCCACCACTCTCTGCCGCCCCTTTCCTTCACCATTCTCCATAGTTTCTGACCTAATTCACCCCCTGCCGTGCCATATCATCCACACAAACTGATAGGAGCATATTTACATCACTTAGTTAGCTTGTTTCCTTGCATTTAGGTTGTTAGTTCTTAGTTATTTTAGTCTTTTAAGCCATTTTCGTGTGTTTTCAGGTTCTAAGGGCTAAAGGAGCAAGAAAGTGCATTTTGGTGCCTTTTGGAGCAGTTTTAGGCTTGGGATGGATTGCACATGCTTGGAGCTAAGTGGATGGACGAAATTGAAGATCAAATGAGCTTAGGATTGAATGAAGAATGAAGAGTTCAAAATTGGAAGCCAAAGTTTCTAAAGTTGGAAGTTTCTATTCTTGGAGGTTTCCATTCTTGAAAGTTTCTATTCTTGGCTTAGAAGTTTCCTAATCCTTCATCACCTATGTTCCAGCCATAAAAGGGTTCCAAAACATGTTAGGTTGCCTCATTACATGTTTCTAGAAGTCCTAGAACCTTTCCCTAACCTTGCCACATATCTCCTTTCCCTTTTCTTCCAAAATCTGCCACATAAGTGCCTTTCCCTTTCTTTCCACAACCTTGCCGCACAAGGGATCCTCTTCTTACCTATTTTCTGACCCAAAATCACATTCCCTTTGTGTTCTATGCCTTGCCGCACAAGGAGGAGCCTTTCTTACTTATTTTGTGCCTCAAAACACATTCCTAAATCTGTCTTACAATTCTGCCGAATTTCCTTTCCTATTCTCTTTAATTCCTGCACCTTACTTGCCTATTTTCTGCCCAAAAATACTTCCCCTTTCTCTTACAAATCAATGCACACCTTCTTTCCCTTTCTCTCTTAATTTCTGACCTTTAAAACACATTCCTTTTCTCTCCTACATATTCTGCCGAATTTTACTTTCTTATTCTCTTTGATTTTCTGATTCTTTCTTACCTATTAAATTGTGGAACCATAATAGCTAAGTATTGAACCTTTCCTATTATTTTCTGATTGCCTTTCAACCCTAGCCCTATAAATAAAGCCATCCGCACCATTTAGTCTCTCTCTCGCTCTCTGGACAGATTCTCTGCGTCCATTCCATCCACCTATCTACCTATCCATCCTCTACCACCCATTCACGCCAGAATTCCTTCCCCAACCCTAGCCGCACCTATCCTTCACCATTCTCCATAGTTTCTGACCTAAAACAACCCTTGTGCCGCAGCAAAGAGGAAGGAGGAGAGCCCTTGGACGTGCTTGCTGTTTAGTTTGGATCGCTGGAGCGTTTAGGTGTTTTCTTTCTTTTGTTTTCAATGTATAAACTTGTTATTCTTTGTTCTGTGAGTATGAGGAACTAAACCCCTCTTAGCTAGGGGGGATTCGAAACCATGATTATACTTGCAATGTGAATTGATTACTTTCAGTTGTGATTTCATAAGTTGTGAATTCAATTTGTTTAACTGCTTGATGGATAACTTATTCTTGTATGTTGATTGAGGGTCGACACTTAGTTTGCATGCATGAGTTTGATGCTAGAATATAAGCGATTTTCACCTAATAGTTACAAACTTATATTCACAAGTAGTGGAGGTCGCTTATAAACGATCGCGTTAAATGAATTCTTGGCAGGAGTTTCATGCTCATCATAGTAACGAATGCCTCGTCAATACTTATAGTTTTCATGATGCTTAATGATCTTTGATTGTATCGTTATTGTGCTGTTCACGTAAAGGACTTTTGAAGAATGCTTTGAATTGTTGTATGCGCTTTCCCATCCAATTCAATAACTTAAGGAGAACTTGAAGGTTAATTTAAGCGGACCTAATTAATCTGGGGTGTTGAGTTTCATGATTTATCGAAAGAACAACTGAAAATTGGTTTATGTGCAAGTGTGTCATGTGTGGAGAAGAATCCTCTAGCTAGCCCATCATCCATATTTTATCCAAATTTGTCCAAAATCTGTTTTAGTTTACAATCTGTTTATTTTGTTTTCAAATTCGTCAGAATCAAATCCCCCTTTATTTTGAAGTGTTAGATTAGTTAAAATCTGTTTTGATTTGTGTTTTTAAGTGTCTTGAGTCAAGTTAAATTCTATTTTCGTCCAAAGTAGTGTTTAAAGTTCAAAACTGCCCAGTTTGTGTTTTTAGGCAGTTTTGAGTGTTTTTGTGCTGTTTTGAGTCTTTTGAGTTGTTTTAGTGTTTTAGAGTCTAGTTTTGCATTCTTTGAGTCTAGTTTAGTGTTTTAAACTTTGTTTTAATGATTTTGAGTCAGTTTTGAGGTTTTAGCAAGCCCTCCTAATCCCCGGTCCAGAACGATCCCTACTTGCATCTATACTACAATTGTCAACAAGAGGGTTAAATTTGTGTGCTTATATATTTCGCATCAAATTTTTGGCGCCGTTGCCGGGGATTAGCAACTTTGCTAATCCCTTGTTTCCTTTTCGTGTATTTTTTTTTCTTTGTTTCTGTTTGTGTTTCTGTTTGTGTCTTTTACTTTTGATATTTGATTTAGTTTTATTTCTTTGATTTCAGGTACTAGAGGAGTAAGACATGGATTTTGCAAACATTCAAGCTCAATTGGCAAGTCTTACTTCCCAATTGTCCCAGATTGCCGAAACAACCACAATGCACACTGCTCAAACTCATCAACGTGTTCAATTCGCTGTGAATGAAGATGCTTGGGGTTATCAAGGCTATGATCAATCAAGGGACAACATGTTTTCCAACACTTACAATTCAGATTTGAGTGATCATTCAAACTCTATGTGGTGGGAATCTCAACAAGTTCAACCTGAAGGCTATTGGCAGCCATATGAGGAGTTTTATTCAAGACCTATGCAGCCACCACAACCTTCCCCACCACAATTCCAATCGAATTCAATTATGTCCATGAATTATAATGAAATTCTTGATGAATTAATTTCTTTGACGCAGGGCTCACAACAAGAAGAATATTCGCAGCCATCTGAGGAGTTTTATCAACGGCCACATGCACCATTACAGCCTCCACCACAATCTGCCCAAACAAACTCAGGTATGTCTTTGTGTAATGATAACATTATTCAATTAATCACCTCTTTGACACAGGGAGTAGAAAATCAAAACAAGGAGATGAAAGACCGAGTCAAAAGAGTGGACGAATTGGAGAAGCAAGTTGGGCAGATTATGGAGTTCATGGTGCAGATTCAAGAGCAAAGTGAACTCTCCAACTCAACTATTGCAAATTCGAAGGAAGATTTCGAAAACCATGATGCTATCACTTTGGGAAGTGCTATGGAGGTTGGAGCTGACCTAAAAACGTCCAAACCTAGCCTAGAAGTGGATGAGGAGCGGCTGAATGAGGAGGAGGAAGAAGACATAGACACGGCAAGGGTAGAACAACCCTTGCCGCAGCCCCCTAAGCCCTCTCAACCACCCACCACAAGTAAGGACGTCCCAAATTCAATTCATTCTAATGTTATTCCTCCGAATGCACCTTTTCCTCGCAGGTTCTTAATTCCAACGAATGATGAAAGTGAAAAAGACATTGTGGAAGCCTTCCCAAAGGTGCGAAGTGATATTCCAATTCTGGGTACACCAAATCAAATTACAGAATGTGTTGAACTGTTTGAAGAGAATTGTACATCGAGAAGAATGATTCAAGAGCAAGACGTGGCTGGAGTATATGAAGAATGCATCACAGAGGATGTTCATGAGACGACAAGGCCCAAAGAAGTTGAGTTTGAGGACACGGGACAAGTCACAACCATCCTAGTCAATCTGGCCAAGTCCAACATTCCTGAAACATTCAAAAATGTGGTGTTTGTAATTGAGTTTGTGTCGGAGCAAGCAAGTAAGCCATCTTCTCCAATTTCAATTCTGTTTTCTACTAACTGGCTCATTTTAATGATTCAGGCACCCACACTAGAATTTAAACCACTGCCGGATCATTTCAAGTATCACCTTCCATTCAAAGATCAATTCCATACCCTGGCCTCCAATGAAGCTTAATTGGAGGTATCGTCCGGCTGCAAGACGTAAAAGCAAGCGCTTCTTGGGAGGCAACCCATGCATTCAACAAAGGAGGACCTAGGACTCACTCCAATTCCAGATTTGCGTTCCTAAACCCTTCTCTTTACTGCATTTATCTTGCCATAATAAGTTAGTTGTTTGTTTGTTTTTTTTCTGTGAGTTTATGCTTGAAACATTGAGGACAATGTTTGATTTAAGTGTGGGGGGGTAACAAAGTGTTTTTGATGCAAATTCGTGGGATTTTACCACCCATTACTTCAAAAGTTGTTCCTTGCTGTTTTGAAGTGTTTTTAAGCTGTTTTGGAGTACTTTTGTGTGTTTTGACATAAAAATCCGAAAATCTCATAAAAATTTGAAAAATTGTTTTGAAAAACCCAAAAAGAGTTGTTTTGTGTCGTTTTTGGTGTGTTTGCGTCTTAGGTACCTTCCAACACAATGATGAGGATTTGGTTTTTAATTGCATGACTGTTAAAGAGAGTTATAAACATGGATGAAAGTTTGATTTACTCTTTGGTTTATGCTTGGTTATGGTTATAATTTATGAATTCACATGCAATCATAAAGGATAAAATCAGTTTTTGTAACATGCTTGAAGGAAGGAACTCAAATTAACGCTACAACCTTGTGAGACTTGAGCCTTAAACGTTCTTTTGGAGAGTTATAATCTGTACATTTGTTGTTTTCTAAAGTCGTTGCATGATCTCATCATTCTTTGCTTGGTTGCTACTTAGAAGGCGTTTCATCATTTAGTTCCAAATACTAGAACTCATGCCCATTCCATTCAAGGCATGACATTGATTTGCACAACACACGATCAAGATGAAGTTAATTAGTGAACCACCACAGCCAAATAGCCGAACCCCCTGTGTTATATGTTTTGTAGGTTTAAACCCGTTTGAGCCTTGTTTAGCCTATGTTCTTTGTTAACCCCATTATCCTTACCTAGCCTAGTTTAGGATTATCCATACCCTTGTTCTTAAAGGATAGTGAAGCATGACTTAGAATGAATTCCTTTTGATCTACATTATGCAGTAAATCAAGTGTGGGGGAAGGGATTTGTGTGTGTGTGTGTGTGTGCCAAGAAAAAGAAATAAGGCACAGGTAGAAAAGAAAAGAAATTTCGTGGGAAAAGAAAAAGAAGAAGAAAAAGTTGTGAAAAGAATGAAAAAGAGTTGAAAAGTATGTGAAAAAGAGTTCTAAAGTGTTGATTGTTGAAGAAAGGGTCCAAAACATCAAATCTGGCCCTAAAATGTGTAAATCTCCCCTTTTTGTTCAAAGTTAAATTTCTGCATTCCAAAGTGAATTCTAAGTGTTGATTTCATTGCTTTGCTTGCTATTCTTTAAGAACCCTTGTTTTCCATATCCTTTCTTTGTTAACCAACACCCTTAGCCCCGTTTCAACCCTTTAACTTCGATCTTGGGTGTTGTGTGTTTCAATATGTGGAGTTTGGAATTGGTATGAGCATATGGTGTCACTGGTTCTCGCATCTAAGTAGTAGCATTCCGTTCATGAGATCATATCTAAATATGCTTATTAACTCCGGAAAAGTGCTTTCTTTGTTGCAACATATGTGAGTATTAGTTTTCATGTTTACATCAATCTTCTCACATATACCTAGTGTAGGGTGTGTAGTCAGAAAATGTGTGTGAAAATTGAGTGCATAACTTGTAAGGAATTGAGGGAATTCTCTAAGGCATGTTACTACATTCAAAATGTTGTTTTATTTGATTAAATGTGAGCTAATGAATGGCGACCATAATTAAGTATGTGCTCAAGGGTAAGGATGACTAAAACCTGTGCAAGTGATGATTTTTAATATGTCATGTGCATTGGAAATCCCTAAGGCAATTGTTGGAAGGTTTAGATTGAGTTTTGTTTCTTTTGTTTCTTTTGTTTTGCTCGAGGACTAGCAAAAGCTAAGTGTGGGGGTATTTGATAGGAGCATATTTACATCACTTAGTTAGCTTGTTTCCTTGCATTTAGGTTGTTAGTTCTTAGTTATTTTAGTCTTTTAAGCCATTTTCGTGTGTTTTCAGGTTCTAAGGGCTAAAGGAGCAAGAAAGTGCATTTTGGTGCCTTTTGGAGCAGTTTTAGGCTTGGGATGGATTGCACATGCTTGGAGCTAAGTGGATGGACGAAATTGAAGATCAAATGAGCTTAGGATTGAATGAAGAATGAAGAGTTCAAAATTGGAAGCCAAAGTTTCTAAAGTTGGAAGTTTCTATTCTTGGAGGTTTCCATTCTTGAAAGTTTCTATTCTTGGCTTAGAAGTTTCCTAATCCTTCATCACCTATGTTCCAGCCATAAAAGGGTTCCAAAACATGTTAGGTTGCCTCATTACATGTTTCTAGAAGTCCTAGAACCTTTCCCTAACCTTGCCACATATCTCCTTTCCCTTTTCTTCCAAAATCTGCCACATAAGTGCCTTTCCCTTTCTTTCCACAACCTTGCCGCACAAGGGATCCTCTTCTTACCTATTTTCTGACCCAAAATCACATTCCCTTTGTGTTCTATGCCTTGCCGCACAAGGAGGAGCCTTTCTTACTTATTTTGTGCCTCAAAACACATTCCTAAATCTGTCTTACAATTCTGCCGAATTTCCTTTCCTATTCTCTTTAATTCCTGCACCTTACTTGCCTATTTTCTGCCCAAAAATACTTCCCCTTTCTCTTACAAATCAATGCACACCTTCTTTCCCTTTCTCTCTTAATTTCTGACCTTTAAAACACATTCCTTTTCTCTCCTACATATTCTGCCGAATTTTACTTTCTTATTCTCTTTGATTTTCTGATTCTTTCTTACCTATTAAATTGTGGAACCATAATAGCTAAGTATTGAACCTTTCCTATTATTTTCTGATTGCCTTTCAACCCTAGCCCTATAAATAAAGCCATCCGCACCATTTAGTCTCTCTCTCGCTCTCTGGACAGATTCTCTGCGTCCATTCCATCCACCTATCTACCTATCCATCCTCTACCACCCATTCACGCCAGAATTCCTTCCCCAACCCTAGCCGCACCTATCCTTCACCATTCTCCATAGTTTCTGACCTAAAACAACCCTTGTGCCGCAGCAAAGAGGAAGGAGGAGAGCCCTTGGACGTGCTTGCTGTTTAGTTTGGATCGCTGGAGCGTTTAGGTGTTTTCTTTCTTTTGTTTTCAATGTATAAACTTGTTATTCTTTGTTCTGTGAGTATGAGGAACTAAACCCCTCTTAGCTAGGGGGGATTCGAAACCATGATTATACTTGCAATGTGAATTGATTACTTTCAGTTGTGATTTAAGTTGTGAATTCAATTTGTTTAACTGCTTGATGGATAACTTATTCTTGTATGTTGATTGAGGGTCGACACTTAGTTTGCATGCATGAGTTTGATGCTAGAATATAAGGGAGTTTCACCTAATAGTTACAAACTTATATTCACAAGTAGTGGAGGTCGCTTATAAACGATCGCGTTAAATGAATTCTTGGCAGGAGTTTCATGCTCATCATAGTAACGAATGCCTCGTCAATACTTATAGTTTTCATGATGCTTAATGATCTTTGATTGTATCGTTATTGTGCTGTTCACGTAAAGGACTTTTGAAGAATGCTTTGAATTGTTGTATGCGCTTTCCCATCCAATTCAATAACTTAAGGAGAACTTGAAGGTTAATTTAAGCGGACCTAATTAATCTGGGGTGTTGAGTTTCATGATTTATCGAAAGAACAACTGAAAATTGGTTTATGTGCAAGTGTGTCATGTGTGGAGAAGAATCCTCTAGCTAGCCCATCATCCATATTTTATCCAAATTTGTCCAAAATCTGTTTTAGTTTACAATCTGTTTATTTTGTTTTCAAATTCGTCAGAATCAAATCCCCCTTTATTTTGAAGTGTTAGATTAGTTAAAATCTGTTTTGATTTGTGTTTTTAAGTGTCTTGAGTCAAGTTAAATTCTATTTTCGTCCAAAGTAGTGTTTAAAGTTCAAAACTGCCCAGTTTGTGTTTTTAGGCAGTTTTGAGTGTTTTTGTGCTGTTTTGAGTCTTTTGAGTTGTTTTAGTGTTTTAGAGTCTAGTTTTGCATTCTTTGAGTCTAGTTTAGTGTTTTAAACTTTGTTTTAATGATTTTGAGTCAGTTTTGAGGTTTTAGCAAGCCCTCCTAATCCCCGGTCCAGAACGATCCCTACTTGCATCTATACTACAATTGTCAACAAGAGGGTTAAATTTGTGTGCTTATATATTTCGCATCACAAACCCAGAAAACCCCTCTTGTGCTGCAGCTATTCAAGGAAGGAAGGAGAAGGTGCCACTCTAAGTCGTGACTACTGCTGGAGCGTTCTTAGGTGTTGTCTATCTTTGTTTTCAATGTTTCAATTCAGTTTTCTTTGTTTAATTGCTATCATGAGGAACTAAACCCCTATTAGTTAGAGGGGGAATTTGAAGCCATGAACATATGTTTCTTATGATTTGATTTACTCCAGTTATGATTTCATAAATTGTGAATGAGGTTTTCTTATCTGTTTTATTAAGAACTTGTTCTTGTGTGTTGATTAAGGATGCATACTTAGTTTACATGCATGAATTTGATGCTAGAATATAAGGGAATTTCACCTAATCGTTATGAACTTATATTCACAAGTAGTAAAGGTTGCTAGTCACAATCATGTTAAGTAAACCCTAGGCTGGATTAACATGCGTCTTCCATAGTTATGAATGCCTTGTCAATGTTCATGATTTCCATTGAACTTAATGATCTTTGTTGAATGTCTCTATCATGCGTATTCCATAGTTAGGGAGTTTGAGAAAGAATAATTTGGTTGTGATGCGTTATCCATTCAATTCAATGAATCTAGGGAAATCTGGGAATTGATTAGTTCAATACAATTAATTCGGAACATTGTCATTCATGGTTTATCGAAAGAGTAACTGGGAATCAAGTTGTATGCATATGTTTATGTGTGGATAAGGATCCCTCTAACTAGCCATTCACCCATTTAAATCACCAATTTCGTACAAAACTAAGTCTAGTTTACAATTCTGTTTTGCTTAAGTTTAAATCCGTTTTCAAACAATCCCTTGCTTTTAATTTGTGTTAAGATAGTCTAAATTCGTCAAATCTTGAGTCTTTTAGTCTTTTGAGTCAATTTGAGTCTTAATTTCGTTCAAATCAATCTTAGGTGTGATGTGAGAATTACTTGACACTCAAATTAAAACCCTATCGACGTAGTATATGAAAGTAGGGATCGTTTAAGGCCGGGGATTAGAAGGGATGCTAATCTATACAAATTAAACTCTAAAACACTAAAACTGGACTCTAGACAATGAAAACAGGTACTATGGATCAATCTGAACGAATTTTAACTCTAGACAACCTAAAACAACCTAACTTGACTCAAATAACACAAAACAAACTTAAAACAATAAAGAAAACTCAACTAGACAGATTCTAGACACTAGAGACTCAAAACAGGCTAAATAGACTCAAAACAACAAAACTAACTTAAACAGACTCAAAACAGGTTCTAAGGGGTGAATTGGATGACTTTTGGACTAGTTAGACTCAAAACACTAAAAGGGGACAGATTTGGACGAATTTAAACAAACTAAGACTCAATTAAGAACTAGGGGGTTTTTGGACGATTTAAGCAAAACTAAGCAGATTTAAGCAAACAAAGTAAATTGAAAGAGATAAAGGTGAATTCAGGGGTGAAAACTAGTTAGAGGGTTCTTCTCCACACATGAACATATGCATACGAATTGATTTCCAGTTATTCTTTAGATAAACCATGAATGACAATGCTTCGAATTAATTGTATTGAACTAATTAATTCCCAGATTTCCCGAAGTTCATTGAATTGAATGGATAACGCATCACAACCAAATTATTCTTATCAAGTTCCCTAACTATGGAATACGCATGATAGAGATACATATCAAAGATCATTAAGTTCCATGGAAATCATAAACATTGACAAGGCATTCATAACTATGGAATACGCATGTTACTCTTGCCTAGGATTTACTTAACACAATTGTGACTAGCAATCTTTACTACTTGTGAATATAAGTTCCTAACGATTAGGTGAAATTCCCTTATATCCTAGCATCAAATTCATGCATGTAAACTAAGTAGGCCTCCTTAATCAACACACAAGAACAAGTTCTTCATAAAACAGATAAGTAAATCACATTCACAATTTATGAAACAATAACTGAAGGTAATCAATTCATATCAAACATATGTCCATGGCTTTGAATCCACCTCTAACTAAAACGAAATTAGTTCCACATGTTCAACATAATTGAAAAACAAATTAAATTAAACATAGAAACGAAACAAGAGAAGAAAGAACTCCTCCTTCTCCAATGGAAGCCACGGCAAGGCCCTGTCTTCCCTTCTCTGCAGCAAAATATGGATTTCTGAAGGTGGGTGGTGTCTGCGGCAGGGCTTGGGAATATGTATATATAGCATGGCAAACCCTAGGGAAATCAGTTTAGGACTTGGACTTAGCAGAAAAATAGGATTAGGGTGCGGCAATTAATTTGGAAAAGGAATTGTGGTCCAATTAATTTCTAAAAAGGATTTTTAGAACCCAAATCCACAAGGAAAAGGCCTAACAATCAGAATCCAAGAGGGAAAGGGAGTGAAAACCCACGGCACAAAGGGATAAGGCAGGGAATGCCTTGCAAGGCAAGGAAAAAGGATTCTAGAAGGGAAGGAGACGCCAGATTTTTAGGCTTCTAGAAAGAATGTGTTTCTGGGCAGATTTTGGGGTTTCTAGAAGAGTTTGGGGCGCCACTTTTGTAGGGGAATGGATAAGACTTCTAGAAATCAGGTTTTGAGTCCCCTAAACTGAAGAAAACAGGTTAGGATAAGATTAGGATAAGATAAGGTAAGATAAGATGAGGATTGGGTAAGATAAGATAAGATAAGGTTGTTTGGATAATGTTTTGGATAATTCTCCTTCTTTTGAGCTAATTCCTTATCTTCTTTATCTTCAATTTCTTTCATCAACTTGCCTCCATGCTTGCACTACCCAATCTTGGCCCAAAAATGCTCTAGAATGCTCCAAATTGCCTCTTTTTGCCATCTTGACACTTTGAACCTACAAACACACGAAAATAGCTTAAAATACAAAATTAACTAAGAACTAACAACGTAAATGCATAAAAACAAGCTAACTAAGTCGCATAAATATGCTCCTATCAAGGTGTTAGTTTAGAGTCTAGATAACTTGTTTTGTGTGTTTTAGGTCTATTTAGCTTGTTTTGAGTCTTTAGAGTCCAGAAACTGTTTAATTGAATTCTATTTGCTGTTTTGAGTTTGTTTTGAGTTATTTGAGTCAAGTTAGGTTGTTTAAAGGTGTCTAGAGTTAAAATTCGTCCAAATTGATCCCTAGTATTGGTTTTCATTGTTTTAAGTCCAGTTTATTGTTTTAAGAGTCTAATTTGTGTAGATTAGCATCCCTTCTAATCCCCGGCCTAAAACGATCCCTACTTTCATATACTACGTCGATAGGGTTTTAATTTGAGTGACAAGTAATTCTCACATCATTGCCGCAGACCACCACCCATCCATACGAATTCTACACCCCCATATACATTCAGAAATCCATATTTTGCTGCAGAGAAGGGAAGACAGGGCCTTGCCGTGGCTTCCATTGGAGAAGGAGGAGTTCTTTCTTCTCTTGTTTCGTTTCTATGTTTAATTTAATTTGTTTTTCAATTATGTTGAACATGTGGAACTAATTTCGTTTTAGTTAGAGGTGGATTCAAAGCCGTGGACATATGTTTGATATGAATTGATTACCTTCAGTTATTGTTTCATAAATTGTGAATGTGATTTACTTATCTGTTTTATGAAGAACTTGTTCTTGTGTGTTGATTAAGGAGGCCTACTTAGTTTGCATGCATGAATTTGATGCTAGGATATAAGGGAATTTCACCTAATCGTTAGGAACTTATATTCACAAGTAGTAAAGATTGCTAGTCACAATTGTGTTAAGTAAATCCTAGGCAGGAGTAACATGCGTATTCCATAGTTATGAATGCCTTGTCAATGTTTATGGTTTCCATGGAACTTAATGATCTTTGATATGTATCTCTATCATGCGTCTTCCATAGTTAGGGAACTTGATAAGAATAATTTGGTTGTGATGCGTTATCCATTCAATTCAATGAACTTAGGGAAATCTGGGAATTAATTAGTGCAATACAATTAATTCGAAGCATTGTCATTCATGGTTTATCGAAAGAATAATTGGAAATCAATTCGTATGCATATGTTCATGTGTGGAGAAGAACTCTCTAACTAGTTTTCACCTCTGAATTCACCTTTATCTCTTTCGATTTACTTTGTTTGCCTAATTCTGCTTAGTTTTGCTTAAATTGTCCAAAAACCCCCTTAGTTCTTAATTGAGTCTTAGTTTGTTTAAATTCGTCCAAGTCTGTCCCCTTTTAGTGTTTTGAGTCTAACTAGTCCAAAAGTCATCCAATTCACTTCATAGAACCTGTTTTGAGTCTATTTAGCCTGTTTTGAGTCTCTAGTGTGTAGAATCTGCCTAGTTGAGTTTTATTTGTTGTTTTAAGTTTGCTTTGTGTTATTTGAGTCAAGTTAGGTTGTCTAGAGTTAAAATTCGTTCAGATTGATCACTAGTACTTGTTTTCATTGTCTAGAGTCCAGTTTAGTGTTTTAGAGTGTAATTTGTGTAGATTAGCATCCCTTCTAATCCCCGGCCTTAAACGATCCCTACTTTCATATACTACGTCGATAGGGTTTTAATTTGAGTGTCAAGTAATTCTCACATCAATTCGAATTGAAGTCTAGCTTGTTGCACCACATCCCCAAATTCCACGGGTTGTCCATGGAAGATCCGAACAAACACTTAAAAGAATTCGAAGTGGTGTGTTCAAGCATGACCCCCGTCAATGTCGATGGGAGTATTTTGAAGATGAAGGCCTTTCCCTTTTCTCTCTTGGAAAAGGCGAAGGATTGGTTGTATGAATTGGCCCCCGGAACTGTCACATCGTGGGAGAGCATGAAACGGGCTTTCTTGGAGAAGTTTTTCCCAACTTCTCGAGTCATCACCATACGAAAAAGGATAAGTGGAATTCAGCAAGAAGAAGGTGAGTCTTTTCCTACGTATTATGAACGTTTTAAATCTCTTGTTGCTTCATGTCCACAGCATCAGATGAAGGAGGAACTTCTCCTACAATACTTCTACGAGGGACTTCTACCAATCGAACGTCAAATGTTAGATGCCTCAGCGGGAGGAGCCTTGGTGGACAAGACCCCCACGGCTGCAAAGACCTTGATTGCTAATCGAGCGTTGAACGCTCAACAATACGAAGGTGTTGGACAAAGGAGCATTCCACGGCAACACCAAGTGAATGAGGTAAGTGCTATAACCGAACTTCAGAATCAAATGGCTAACCTTACCACTCTTCTTTCTCAGGTTGTTGAAGGACCAAAAGTGCAAACCGTGGCTTCTTGTGGCATGTGCTCCATGCAAGGACATCCCACGGATAAGTGCCCACAATTGACAGAGAATGGAGGGTGGGAGACACTCAATGCCGTGGGTTTTGGGAATCAATACCAAAACCGTGGTGACCCCCTTTCCAATACATACAATCCGGGATGGAGAGATCATCCAAACTTCAAGTGGAGGGACTCTCAACAAGCACAGCAACAAGGCGAATTTAGACAGCCCCCTGGGATGTTTCCAAGGCCATATGCAGGTACACAACCTCAACCAATTTCGTCCCAAACCAATTCAGGTTTGTTGTTAGATAATGATAAAATTCTTCAAGTACTAACCTCTTTGACGCAGGACATACAGAGCATAAAGAATCAAGCTAAAGAGGTGGACGAATTGAAGAAACAAATGGGGCAAGTGGCTGAATTCATGGGTCAATTCAGAGAACAAGGCAGATTGCCTAGTTCAACCGTTGTTAATCCCAAAGGAGGATTTGAAACCGCCCAAGCAATCACGTTGAGAAGTGGTAAGCAGGTTGGAACTGATTCACAACCATCTAGATCAAGTCAAGAAGAGGACAAGAAGCTGCAATTGGAGGAGGATGAATCACCCAAACCCACGGAAAGGAATGCACAATCCTTGCCGCAGCCAATTCCCACTTCTAAACCGTCCCCAACCATCAAGGTAAGTTCCAATATGAATTCTTCTAGCTCCACTCCACTAATTGTGCCCTTTCCTGGCAGGTTGTGGCAATCAAAGAAAGAGGATGCTGAAAAGGACATTCTAGAGACATTCCGGAAAGTTCAAGTCAATATCCCACTACTTGATGCAATAAAGCAGGTCCCAAGGTATGCTAAGTTTTTGAAAGAGCTTTGTACAACAAGGAGAAGCATTTCTAACAAGGAAGTGGTTCAAGTAAGTGAGAATGTCTCTGCTGTTTTACAAAGGAAATTACCCCCTAAATGTAAAGATCCGGGTAGTTTTACAATTCCTTGTGTTATTGGAAATACTCGTTTTGAATCTGCCATGTTAGACTTAGGTGCATCAATAAATGTCATGCCATATTCTGTTTATGCATCTATGGATCTAGGAGAGCTTAAAAATGATGGTGTTATTATCCAATTAGCCGATCGATCTAATGCATACCCAAAAGGAGTTTTGGAAGATGTTTTGGTGCAGGTGGACCACTTGATTTTTCCTGCAGATTTCTATGTGCTTGACGTGGAGGATTGATGCGAAATATATAAGCACACAAATTAAACCCTCTTTTTATCAATTGTAGCAAAGTATGTAAGCAGGGATTGTTCTAGGCCGGGGATTAGGAGGGATTGCTAAACCACTTGAAAACTGACTCAAAAACTTAAAACAGAGTTAAAACACTAAATTAGACTCAAAGAATGCAAAACTATACTCTAAAACACTAAAACAAACCAAAAGACTCAAAACAGCAAACAAACACTCAAAACTGCCTTAAAACCACTTTCTGGGCAGTTTTGAGCACTAAGGAAGAATTTGGACGAAAACAGTTTATAACTTGACTCAAAACACTCAGAAACACAAACTAAATTGATTTCTAACTAACTTGACACTTCAAAATAAAGGGGGAATTGGTTTTGACGAAATTGAAAACAAAACATAAACTTTGTAAAACAAAACAGATTGTAAAACGAAATTGGTTAAAGTGAATGGATGAAAGGCTGGCTAAGGGGTTCTTCTCCACACATGTCATACTTGCATACAAAAAGATTTCTAATTGCTTTTCAATAAACCATGGATTCTCAACGCCCCAGATTAACTGTGAATTGCACTAATTAACCCTCAGATTTTCCTAACGTTATTGAATTGGATGATTGCATACGACAACCCAAAACATTCCCCACAAGTTCCCTACATGAATTGCATAATAGAGATACAAGCAAGAATCATTAAGTTCTATGAAAACCATAAGCATTGACGAGGCATTCGTTACTATGAATTGCATGAAACTTATGCCAAGAATTTACTCAACACAATTGAGATCATCAACCTTTACTACTTGTGAATATAATTCTGTAACGATTAGGTGAAACTTCCTTATATCCTAGCATTAGATTTATGCATGCAAACTAAGTTGGCCACCTCAATCAACACACACAAATCAGTTTAATATGAACAGATAAGTAAATTGAATTCACAACTTATGAAACGCAATTAGAGGTAATCAAATCATATAGCAAGCATAAACATGGTTTCGAATCCCCCCCTAGCCAAAGGGGGTTTAGTTCCTCATACTCACAGAACAAAGAGTATTAAATTTAAACATTGAAATCAAAGGAAAGAAAACACCTAAAACTTCCAGCAATTCAAACTTGAATGGCATGCACGTCCCAGGCTTCTCCTCCTCCTCTTCTTTGCTGCGGCACAAGGTCTTGGGACAGGTTTAGGGGGTTATGAATGGTGTAGAAGGCTGGGTTATTGGCTAGGATGGATGTATGGTGCGGCAGATAGTAGTGAAGAGTTTCTGGCGAGAATGGTGTGTATAGAAGGTGTGTCCCCCGCGGCAACCCTTTAAACTTATATATATAGGCACCACAAACCCTAGGGTAATCAGATTAGGGCTTGGACTCAGCATTGCACAAGGAATTAGGGCCCTAGGTGCGGCAGAAATTGTGAATCCATTAGGAAAAAGGATTTTGGCCCAATTGATTTCTGAAAAGGATTCGTAGAACCCAAATACACACCCTACACTAGGTATATGTGAGAAGATTGATGTAAATATGAAAACGAACACTCACATATGTGTATAACAAGAAAAGCAATTTCTGGAGTTAATAAGCATATATAGATATGATCTCATGAATGGAATGCTACCACTTAGATGCGAGAACCAGTGACACCATATGCTCAAACCAAATTCAAACTCTACAAATTGAAACACACAACACTCAAGATTGAAGTCAAGGGTTGTAACGGGGCTTGGGGAGTTGGCTAACAACGAAAGGATATGGAAAACAAAGGTTCTTAAAGCAATAGCAAGCAAAATAATGAAATTGAACTTAGAATTCCCTTTAGCATGCAGAAATCAACTTTTAAACACAAAGGGAAGATTCAAGCAACAATTAGGGCCGGATTCAATGTTTTGGACCCTTCCTTCAACAAACAACACTTGAGAACTCTTTTTCACATCTTTTCAACTCCTTTTTCATTCTTTTCACAACTTTTTCTTTTTTTCTTTCTATTTTCCACGAATTTTTCTTCTTCTTTTTTTTTCTTTCTTTTCTTTTCTTTTCTTTTCCGTGCCTCATTCAAGCCTTTGGCACACCCACAACAAAACTCATTTCCCCCACACTTGTTTTCTGCCAAACAGTGATCAAAAGGAATTCATATTGAGTCATGCATTACTATGCTTCAAGAACAAAGGTATGGATGATCCTAATCTAGGCTAGGTGAGGATAATGTGGGTTAACAAAGAAAAATAGGCTAAATATGGCTCAAAGGGGTTAAACCTACAATACATATGAACATGGGGTACGGCTATTTGGCTCTTGGTTTACTAAACAACTTCATCTTGTTATGTGTTTATGCTAATCAATTTCATGCTTTGAATGAAACGGGTATGAGTTCTAGTATTTGGAACTAAATGATGAAGCGCATTCCAAGTAGCAACCAAGCAAAGAATGATGAGATCATGCAACGATTTTAGGAAACAACAAATGCACAGATTTTTAACTCTCCAAATAAACGTTTAGGCTCAAGTCTCACAAGGTTGTAGCGTTAGTTTGAGTTCCTTCCTTCAAGCATGTTACAAAAACTGATTTTTCTTTTATGATTACATGTGAATTCATAAGTTACAACCATAACCAAGCATAAACCAAAGAGTAAATCAAACTTTCATCCATGTTTACAACTCTCTTTAACAGTCATGCAATTACAAACCGAATCCTCATCATTGTGTCGGAAGGTACCTAAGACACAAACAAATACACAAAAACAACTCTTTTTTTTGGGTTTTTTAAAACAATTTTTCAAATTTTTATGGGATTTTCGGATTTTTGAGTCAAGACACACCAAAACAGCTTAAAAACACTTAAAAACAGCAAGGAACAACATTAGAAGTTATGGGTGATAAAACCCTACGAATTTGCATCAAAACATGTTGGTTACCCCCCCACACTTAAATCAAACATTGTCCTCAATGTTTCAAGCATAAACTAACACAAATAAACAACAAGCAAACAAAACAGCAACGAAACAATAAACAAGGCAGAAACGAAAACAACAACAAAGAGAAGGGTTTAGGAACGCAAATCTGGAATTGGAGTGCTCCCTAGGTCTTCCTTTGTTGAATGCATGGGTTGCCTCCCAAGTAGCGCTTGCTTTAACGTCGTACAGCCGGACAAAGAACCCAATCACTCCAGATTGGAGCCCACGGCATCCAAGGAGAGGTCATCCACGGTTTGCTCCACAAAGTTCTCATAATAGGGCTTCAAACGATGCCCGTTCACCTTGAATTCATGCCCCGTTTTCAAGCTTCAGATTTGGACTGCACCATGAACAAAAACATTAGTAATAACAAACGGTCCAATCCACTTAGAACGTAACTTACCGGGAAACAATCGTAAACGGGAATTGAACAATAGCACTTTCTGCCCAATTGAGAATGATTTCCCACGGATCATGTTGTCATGGAAAGCTTTGGTCTTTTGCTTGTAAATGCTCGCATTCTCGTATGCCTCATGCCGTATCTCATCAAGCTCATTCAATTGGAATTTCCTATGACTGCCCGCTTCATCTAGGTTCATGTTAAACTGCTTGACGGCCCAATGAGCTTTGTGCTCCAACTCAACGGGGAGATGGCACGGCTTGCCATAGACAAGCCGAAAGGGGGACATCCCAATGGGTGTTTTGTATGCCGTACGATACGCCCAAAGTGCATCATCTAGCCGTAAACTCCAATCTTTCCTTGTGGGCCCAACGGTCTTTTCTAGTATTTGCTTTATCTCTCGGTTAGAAACCTCGGCTTGGCCATTTGTTTGAGGATGGTAAGGTGTAGAAACCTTATGGTTGACATTGTATTTCCTCAATAACGCCTCAATGGTCCGGTTGCAAAAGTGTGACCCTGCATCACTAATGATCACTCTTGGCATGCCAAACCTTGCAAATATGTTAGTTCTAATAAAATCTGCAACCACTTTAGAATCATTAGTCCGGTTGGCTCTTGCTTCCACCCACTTCGACACATAATCAACCGCAAGCAAAATATACATGAAACCATGTGATGACGGAAAAGGACCCATAAAATCAATACCCCAAACATCAAAAATTTCAACATTTAGGATAGGAACCTGCGGCATTTGGTCCTTTGCACTAATATTACCCATTCTTTGGCATTTATCACATGTTAAACAAAAAGTTCTAGCATCTTTAAAAATACTAGGCCAATAGAATCCACATTGTAACACTTTGAGGGCTGTTCTTTGTGTGCCAAAGTGCCCTCCACATGCATATGTATGACAAAAACTCAGAATTGAATGAAATTCAGAATCGTGCACACATCGACGTACAATTTGATCAGGGCAAAATTTCCATAAATATGGATCATCCCACACATAAAACCGTGCATCATGTCTAAGTTTATCACGTTGGTGCCTAGTGAAATTGCTTGGAATACGTTTTGACACCAAAAAGTTCACCAAATCAGCATACCAAGGCTCACTAACCTTTATTGACAGCAATTGTTCATCAGGGAATGTCTCCAAAATAGGTAGAGACTCCTTGTTATGCACCATTCGGCTGAGGTGGTCAGCCACCACGTTTTCACTTCCCTTCCTGTCACGAATCTCAATGTCGAACTCTTGAAGTAGCAATATCCAACGAATTAGCCGTGGCTTGGCCTCCTTTTTGGTGAGCAAGTACTTCAATGCTGCATGGTCAGTGAACACAATTACTTTAGTACCAATTAGATATGATCTAAACTTATCTAAAGCAAAAACAACGGCAAGAAGTTCTTTTTCCGTAGTGGAATAGTTCAACTGGGCATCATTCAATGTTCGTGAGGCATAGTAGATGACGTGCGGCCTCTTGTCCTTTCTTTGTCCCAAAACAGCCCCTAAAGCATAATCGGATGCATCACACATAAGCTCGAAAGGTAGGCTCCAATCTGGTGGAACAATAATGGGTGCCGTGGTCAACAACTCCTTGAGTTGGTTGAATGATGCCGTGCACTCCTTGGTGAATTCAAACGCCACTTCTTTTTGTAGGAGACGGCAAAGAGGTTGTGCAACCTTTGAGAAATCTTTGATAAACCTACGATAGAAACCTGCATGGCCAAGAAAAGAACGAACCTCTCTAACCGAAGTCGGAGAGGGTAAGTGACGTACAAGATCTATTTTTGACTTATCAACCTCAATGCCATTTTCAGAGATGATATGACCTAGAACTATGCCTTGCTTAACCATGAAATGACATTTTTCCCAATTGAGAACAAGGTTAGTTTCAACGCAACGTTTTAGAATCAAACTAAGATTATGCAAGCAACCATCAAATGAGTCACCAAAAACGCTAAAATCATCCATGAAAACTTCAATTATTTTCTCAACATAATCAGAAAATATGCTCATCATGCATCTTTGAAATGTGGCAGGTGCATTACATAAACCAAAAGGCATGCGACGATATGCAAAAGTACCAAAGGGGCATGTGAAAGTAGTTTTTTCTTGATCCTCAGGTGCTATGACAATTTGATTATAACCAGAATAACCATCAAGAAAACAATAGAAAGCATAACCTGCTAACCTCTCAAGCATTTGGTCAATAAATGGCAGTGGGAAGTGATCCTTCCTTGTGGTGGCGTTTAGCTTCCTATAGTCGATGCACACCGTCCAACCGGTTTGAATGCGTGTAGGAACAAGTTCATTCTCGGCATTGGCTACCACTGTCACACCAGATTTCTTTGGCACACATTGAACGGGTGAAACCCACCTACTATCCGAGATTGGATAGATCACTCCACAATCCAAAAGCTTGATTATCTCCTTCTTCACAACTTCCATCATCGGAGGGTTGAGACGGCGTTGAGCCTCTCGAGATGTTTTGGACCCCTCCTCTAGAAGTATGCGATGCATGCACGTGGTAGGGCTAATTCCCTTTATGTCGGCCAAAGTCCATCCAATTGCTGTTTTGTACTCCTTTAGCACCCTCACCAATTTGTTTTCCTCTTGTGCCGTGAGTGAGGATGAGATGATGACGGGCAACGTCTCATCTTCCCCCAAGAAAACGTACTTCAAGTGACTTGGCAAAGGCTTAAGTTCAAGTGTAGGTGGCTGCACAACTGAGGGAATCATCTTATTAGCCGAAACTGAACTTAAAATTGGGTCCAAACACTTACCAGATTGTGATGGCAGTGACTCAAGGGCAGCCACCATCTCAATGACATCCTCACTAGGGGGCACGGGAAAGGATGCTTCATGCATGCCGTGGGTTGCTTTTGTGGCTGTTTCAATGTTGTGCATGTCCCTTCCTTGTGCAATGGCCAATTCAAGTGCATCGTCCTTCAAATTGTCCAAATGGTCCTGTGCCAAAGAGTCAATTATATCAATAGCAAAACATGAATGATTCTCACTAGGGTACTTCATAGAATCAGAAAGATTGAAATTAATAACTTCCCCATCAAATTCCATCGTCAAAGTGCCATTAAACACATCAATCTTCGTGCGAGCAGTTTTCATGAATGGCCTTCCAAGGAGGATGGGCAATGACGGGGAATGGTCCGATTCATCCATTTCAAGCACGTAGAAATCCGCCGGGAATATCAAGTGATTAACCTGCACCAAAACATCCTCCAAAACTTCCTTTGGATAGGCATTAGATCTATCGGCCAATTGTATGATAACACCATCGTTTTTCAACGCTCCTAGGTTCATAGATGCATAAATTGAATATGGCATGACATTTATAGATGCACCTAAGTCTAACATGGCAGATTCAAACCTTGAATTACCAATGACACACGGAATTGTAAAACTACCCGGATCTTTGCATTTAGGGGGCAGTTTGCGTTGCAAGATGGCTGAGACATTTTCACCCACTTTTACAACCTCCTTGGTCGAAATCCTCCTCCTATTAGTGCAAAGTTCCTTCAAGAACTTGGCGTACCTGGGGACTTGCTTAATTGCATCCAAAAGGGGAATATTGACTTGAACTTTCCTAAACGTCTCAAGAATGTCCTTTTCTGCTTCTTCTTTCTTTGTTTGCTTGAACCTATTTGGAAAAGGCACATTCGACGGAAAAACATTAGTAGGAACTGAATTTGACACGTTTTTACCTCTATTGGACAAATTGGATGGTTTAGGATCACTTAGGGCTTGCGGCAAAGGTGTTTCCACCTTTCTCGTGAGTGGGCTTTGCTCCTTCTCTTCAATTCTCAACTCGTCCTCCTCATTGGAACATGATTTGGATGGTTTAGGGTCAGATCCTACTTGCTTCCCACTCCGCAGACTCATGGCTTTTGCAGATTCGAATCCACCTTTTGGATTCACAACAGTTGAACTTGGCAACTTGCCTTGCTCTCGAAATTGCCCCATGAACTCGGCAATCTGTCCTACCTGCTTCTCCAACTCGTCCACCTTCTTGTCCCTAGTTTGCATACCCTGCGCCATAGAAGTTAGCAATTGAAAAATCTGATCATTATCAATTGAAGAACCTGATTTGTTTTGGGCAGGTTGTGCTTGGGCTTGAGTTGGTGCCAACGGCTTCTGATAGAAACCCGGGGGTTGTTGCCTAAATCCGCTTTGTTGTTGGCCTTGTTGGGGTTCTCGCCATTTGAAATTTGGATGATCACGCCACCCAGGGTTGTAGGTATTGGAAAAAGGATCACCACGTGGTTGGTATTGATTGCCAAAACCCACGGCATTGAGTGTCTCCCACCCTCCATTCTCTATCAATTGTGGGCACTTATCTGTGGGATGTCCTTGCATGGAGCACACGCCACAAGAAGCTACATTTGGTACTTTTGGACCTTCCACCACCTGAGAAAGCAAAGTAGTAAGGTTAGCCATTTGATTTTGAAGTTCGGTTATGGCACTTACCTCATTGACTTGGTGTTGCCGTGGGATGCTCCTTTGCCCAACACCTTCGTATTGTTGAGCGTTCAACGCTCGATTGGCTATCAATGTCTTGGCTGCCGTGGGGGTCTTATCCACCAAGGCTCCTCCCGCTGAGGCATCTAGCATTTGACGTTCGATTGGTAGAAGTCCCTCGTAGAAATATTGTAGGAGAAGTTCCTCCTTCATCTGATGCTGTGGACATGAAGCAACAAGAGATTTAAAACATTCATAATAAGTAGGAAAAGATTCACCTGCTTCTTGTTGAATTCCACTTATCCTTTTTCGTAGGAGGATGACTCGAGAAGTTGGGAAAAACTTCTCCAAGAAAGCCCGTTTCATGCTCTCCCATGATGTGACAGTTCCGGGGGCCAATTCATACAACCAATCCTTCGCCTTTTCCAAGAGAGAAAAGGGGAAGGCCTTCATCATCAGAATACTTCGATCTACGTTGATTGGTGTCATGCTTGAGCACACCACCTCGAATTCCTTCAAATGCTTGTGTGGGTCTTCCATGGACAGCCCATGGTACTTAGGAATGTGATGCAACAAGCTTGACTTCAATTCAAACTCATCAGTTTTGCCTTGAGCCGCCCTAGGGTATTGAATGCATAAGGGCACGGCATTGTCAAGTCCTGAGGCTGAAAGCTCTTTGATTGTACGATTATCCACAGCCATGTCGTCCACTTCCTCTTCAAATTCAGATTCGGCTTCTGAACTTGCACTTGATTCACTGGGTTCTGGATTCTTCCTCTTTCGTCTTAACTCTCGCTCGAAATCTGCGTCAAAGTCCAGAATATGTTCACGAACTGGGTGAGAACTCCGAGTCATACACTAGTACCTAAACAAGAAACAAAAAACACAAGGTCAGAATCTGATCTAATTGAACCAAACGAAAATAACAATCCAAGGGATTAGCACAGTTGCTAATCCCCGGCAACGGCGCCAAAAATTTGATGCGAAATATATAAGCACACAAATTAAACCCTCTTTTTATCAATTGTAGCAAAGTATGTAAGCAGGGATCGTTCTAGGCCGGGGATTAGGAGGGATTGCTAAACCACTTGAAAACTGACTCAAAAACTTAAAACAGAGTTAAAACACTAAATTAGACTCAAAGAATGCAAAACTATACTCTAAAACACTAAAACAAACCAAAAGACTCAAAACAGCAAACAAACACTCAAAACTGCCTTAAAACCACTTTCTGGGCAGTTTTGAGCACTAAGGAAGAATTTGGACGAAAACAGTTTATAACTTGACTCAAAACACTCAGAAACACAAACTAAATTGATTTCTAACTAACTTGACACTTCAAAATAAAGGGGGAATTGGTTTTGACGAAATTGAAAACAAAACATAAACTTTGTAAAACAAAACAGATTGTAAAACGAAATTGGTTAAAGTGAATGGATGAAAGGCTGGCTAAGGGGTTCTTCTCCACACGTCATACTTGCATACAAAAAGACTTCTAATTGCTTTTCAATAAACCATGGATTCTCAACGCCCCAGATTAACTGTGAATTGAACTAATTAACCCTCAGATTTTCCTAACGTTATTGAATTGGATGATTGCATACGACAACGCAAAACATTCCCCACAAGTTCCCTACATGAATTGCATAATAGAGATACAAGCAAGAATCATTAAGTTCTATGAAAACCATAAGCATTGACGAGGCATTCGTTACTATGAATTGCATGAAACTTATGCCAAGAATTTACTCAACACAATTGAGATCATCAACCTTTACTACTTGTGAATATAATTCTGTAACGATTAGGTGAAACTTCCTTATATCCTAGCATTAGATTTATGCATGCAAACTAAGTTGGCCACCTCAATCAACACACACAAATCAGTTTAATATGAACAGATAAGTAAATTGAATTCACAACTTATGAAACGCAATTAGAGGTAATCAAATCATATAGCAAGCATAAACATGGTTTCGAATCCCCCCCTAGCCAAAGGGGGTTTAGTTCCTCATACTCACAGAACAAAGAGTATTAAATTTAAACATTGAAATCAAAGGAAAGAAAACACCTAAAACTTCCAGCAATTCAAACTTGAATGGCATGCACGTCCCAGGCTTCTCCTCCTCCTCTTCTTTGCTGCGGCACAAGGTCTTGGGACAGGTTTAGGGGGTTATGAATGGTGTAGAAGGCTGGGTTATTGGCTAGGATTGATGTATGGTGCGGCAGATAGTAGTGAAGAGTTTCTGAAGGGAATGGTGTGTATAGAAGGTGTGTCCCCCGCGGCAACCCTTTAAACTTATATATATAGGCACCACAAACCCTAGGGTAATCAGATTAGGGCTTGGACTCAGCATTGCACAAGGAATTAGGGCCCTAGGTGCGGCAGAAATTGTGAATCCATTAGGAAAAAGGATTTTGGCCCAATTGATTTCTGAAAAGGATTCGTAGAACCCAAATCCACAAGGAAAAAGCTTAATAAGTCAGAATCCAAGAGGGAATGGGAGTGAGAAGGCACGGCACAAAGGGATAAGGCAGGGAGCCTTGCAAGGCAAGGAAAAGACCTTCTAGAAAGGAGGGAGGCGCCAGATTTTAGGCTTCCAGAAAGAATGTGTTTTGTGGCAGATTTTGGGGCTTCTAGAGGGATTTGGGGCGCCACTTTTGTAGCGGAATGGATAGGACTTCTAGAAATCAGGTTTTAAGTCCCCTAAACTGAAGAAAACAGGTTAGGATAAGATTAGGATAAGATAAGGTGAGATAAGGTAAGGATTGGATAAGATAAGATAAGATAAGGTTGTTTTAGATAATGTTTTGGATAATTCTCCTTCTTTTGAGCTGATTCCTTATCTTCTCTATCTTTGACTTCTTTCTTCCATCTTCCTAGCTGATTTCAAGCCTTTATATCTTCAATTTCGTCCATCAACTTGCCTCCATGCTTGGACTACCCAATCTTGGCCCAAAAATGCTCTAGAATGCTCCAAATTGCTTCTTTTTGCATACTTGCCCTTAGAACCTGAAAATACATCAAACTAGCTTAAAAGACTACTTTAACTAAGGAAAAACAACATAAATGCACAAGAACAAGCTATTTAAGGTGCATAAATATGCTCCTATCAAGGATTCAGACCATTCCCATCCATTACCACTCTTACTTGGCCGACCATTCATGAAAACAGCTGATGCAAAATATATAAGCACACAAATTAAACCCTCTTTTTATCAATTGTAGCGAAGTATGTAAGTAGGGATCATTCTAGGCCGGGGATTAGGAGGGATTGCTAAATCACTTGAAAACTGACTCAAAAACTTAAAACAAAGTTAAAACACTAAATTAGACTCAAAGAATGCAAAACTAAACTCTAAAACACTAAAACAAACCAAAAGACTCAAAACTGCCTTAAAACCACTTTCTGGGCAGTTTTGAACACTAAGGAAGAATTTGGACGAAAACAGTTTATAACTTGACTCAAGACACTTAAAAACACAAACTAAATTGACACTTCAAAATAAAGGGGGAATTGGTTTTGACGAAATTGAAAACAAAACATAAACTTTGTAAAACAAAACAGATTGTAAAACGAAATTGGTTAAAGTGAATGGATGGAAGGCTAGCTAAGGGGTTCTTCTCCACACATGTCATACTTGCATACAAAACGATTTCTAGTTGCTTTTCAATAAACCATGGATTCTCAACGCCCCAGATTAACCGTGAATTGCACTAATTAACCCTCAGATTTTCCTAATGTTATTGAATTGGATGATTGCATACGACAACCCAAAGCATTCCCCACAAGTTCCCTACATGAATTGCATAATAGAGATACAAGCAAGAATCATTAAGTTCTATGAAAACCATAAGCATTGACGAGGCATTCGTTACTATGAATTGCATGAAACTTATGCCAAGAATTTACTTAACGCGATTGAGATCATCAACCTTTACTACTTGCGAATATAAGTTTGTAACGATTAGGTGAAACTTCCTTATATCCTAGCATTAGATTTATGCATGATGTGAGAATTACTTGACACTCAAATTAAAACCCTATCGACGTAGTATATGAAAGTAGGGATCGTTTAAGGCCGGGGATTAGAAGGGATGCTAATCTATACAAATTAAACTCTAAAACACTAAAACTGGACTCTAGACAATGAAAACAGGTACTATGGATCAATCTGAACGAATTTTAACTTCAGACAACCTAAAACAACCTAACTTGACTCAAACAAACCAAAACAAACTTAAAACAACAAATAAAACTCAACTAGGCAGATTCTAGACACTAGAGACTCAAAACAGGCTAAATAGACTCAAAACAACAAAACTAACTTAAACAGACTCAAAACAGGTTCTAAGGGGTGAATTGGATGACTTTTGGACTAGTTAGACTCAAAACACTAAAAGGGGACAGATTTGGACGAATTTAAACAAACTAAGACTCAATTAAGAACTAGGGGGTTTTTGGACGATTTAAGCAAAACTAAGCAGATTTAGGCAAACAAAGTAAATTGAAAGAGATAAAGGTGAATTCAGGGGTGAAAACTAGTTAGAGGGTTCCTCTCCACACATAAACATATGCATACGAATTGATTTCTAGTTATTCTTTCGATAAACCATGAATGACAATGCTTCGAATTAATTGTATTGAACTAATTAATTCCCAGATTTCCCTAAGTTCATTGAATTGAATGGATAACGCATCACAACCAAATTATTCTTATCAAGTTCCCTAACTATGGAAGACGCATGATAGAGATACATATCAAAGATCATTAAGTTCCATGGAAATCATAAACATTGACAAGGCATTCATAACTATGGAATACGCATGTTACTCTTGCCTAGGATTTACTTAACACAATTGTGACTAGCAATCTTTACTACTTGTGAATATAAGTTCCTAACGATTAGGTGAAATTCCCTTATATCCTAGCATCAAATTCATGCATGTAAACTAAGTAGGCCTCCTTAATCAACACACAAGAACAAGTTCTTCATAAAACAGATAAGTAAATCACATTCACAATTTATGAAACAATAACTGAAGGTAATCAATTTATATCAAACATATGTCCATGGCTTTGAATCCACCTCTAACTAAAACGAAATTAGTTCCACATGTTCAACATAATTGAAAAACAAATTAAATTAAACATAGAAACGAAACAAGAGAAGAAAGAACTCCTCCTTCTCCAATGGAAGCCACGGCAAGGCCTTGTCTTCCCTTCTCAAAATATGGATTTCTGAATGTATATGGGGGTGTAGAATTCGTATGGATGGGTGGTGGTCTGCGGCAAGGCTTGGAAATATGTATATATAGCATGGCAAACCCTAGGGGAATCAGTTTAGGACTTGGACTCAGCATAAGCAAGGGATTAGGACCCTAGGTGCGGCAGAATATGTAGGAAAAAGGATTATGGCCCAATTGATTTCTGAGAAGGATTATAGAACCCAAATTCACAAGAAAACAGGCTAACAAATCAGAATCTGAGAGGGAAAGGGATAGGGATGCACGGCATGGCTTGGATAAGGCAGGGAATTGAGTGCAAGGCAAGGCAAAGGCCTTCTAGAATGGAGGGAGACGCCAGATTTATAGGGTTCTAGAAAGAATGTGTTTTGTGGCAGATTTTGGGGCGCCACTTTTGTAGGAGAATGGATAGGACTTCTAGAAATCAGGTTTTAAGTCCCCTAAACTGAAGAAAACAGGTTAGGATAAGATTAGGATAAGATAAGATAAGGTTGTTTTGGATAATGTTTTGGATAATTCTCCTTCTTTTGAGCTGATTCCTTATCTTCTTTATCTTTGACTTCTTTCTTCCATCTTCTTAGCTGATTTCAAGCCTTTGTATCTTCAATTTCGTCCATCAACTTGCCTCCATGCTTGCACTACCCAATCTTGGCCCAAAAAATGCACTAGAATGCTCCAAATTGCTTCTTTTTGCCATCTTGACACTTTGAACCTATAAATACACGAAAATAGCTTAAAATACAAAATTAACTAAGAACTAACAACGTAAATGCATGAAAACAAGCTAACTAAGTCGCATAAATATGCTCCTATCAAATTCCCCCACACTTAGCTTTTGCTAGTCCTCAAGCAAAACGAAACAAAACAAACGAAACAAACACCAAACAAACTAGACCTTCCAACATTCACCTCAGGGATTTCCAACATACATGACATATTTAAGATCATCATAACCATAGCTTTTAGTCTTCCCCACCCTTTAGTACATACTTAACCACAGTCACCATCCATTAGCTCTCATTTAACCAATTAAAACAATGTTTTAAACGTAGTAACATGCCTTAGGGAATTCACTCAATTCCTCACTAGGTACACTCTTATTTTCACTCAGATTTTCTAACTACACTCCCTATACTAAGTATATGTGAGAAGATTTATGTAAACATGAAAACGAACACTCACATATGTTTATAATAAAGAAAGCAATTTCTGGAGCTATTAAGCATGTATATATATGATCTCATGAATGGAATGCCACTACTTAGATGCGAGAACCAGGGATACCATATGCTCGTACCAATCCCAAACTCCACATATTGAAACACACAACACTCAAGATTGAAGTATAGGGTTGTAACGGGGCTAAGGGTATTGGCTAACAAAGAAACGTAAGGAAAACAAACGTTCTTAAAGCAAAAGCAAGCAAAGTAATGAATATGACACTTAGAACTCCCTTTCTTGAATGCAGCCGCACACTTTGATACATAAGGGGAAGATCACACATATTTAGGGTCAACTTCAACTTTTTGGACCCTTTCTTCAACATCCAACATTTGTGAGCTTAATCTCACTTATTTTGAACACTTTTCATACTTTTCTTTTCACAAACTTTTCTTCTTTTTCTTTTGCACGAATTTGTCTTCTCTTTTTTTTTTCTTTTCACCCGTGCCTCTTTTGTGACTTTGGCACATATAAACGCACAACTTTCTTTCCCCCACACTTGTTTGCTGCCCAATAACGAGCAAAGGGAAATCACTCTAAGTCATGCTTAGCTATGCCTTAAGAACAAGGGTATGGATGGTCCTAATCTAGGCTAGGTAGGGATAATGTGGGTAAACAAAGAACATAGGCTAAACAAGGCTCAAAAGGGTTAAACCTACAAGACAAATAACATAGGGAGGTTCGGCTATTTGGCACTGGTTCACTACACAACTTCATCTTGTTTATGTGTTATGCTAATCAATTTCATGCTTTGAATGAAACGGGTATGAGTTCTAGTATTTGGAACTAAATAATGAAATGCATTCTAAGTAGCAACCAAGCAAAGAATAATGAGATCATGCAACGACTTTAGAAAACAACAAATGCACAGATTTTTAACTCTCCACAGAACGTTTTAAGCTCAAGTGTCTCAGGGTTGTAGCGTTAGTATGAGATTCTTCCTTCAAGCATGTTACAAAAACTGATTTTTTTCTCTTTTTGATTAAACATGAATTCATGAACTATAACCATAATCAAGCATAAACCAGAGAGCAATTCAAACTTTCATCCATGTTTATAACTCTCTTTAACAGTCATGCAATTAAAAACCGAATCCTCATCATTGTGTTGGAAGGTACCCTAAGACACAAACAAACACACAAAAACAACTCTTTTTGGGTTTTTCAAAACAATTTTTCAAATGTTTATGGTATTTTCGGATTTTCTTTTCAAAACACACTAAAAGACTCCAAAACAGCTTAAAAACACTTAAAAACACTGAAAACAACATTCAAAGTGATAGGTGATAAAAACCCACGAATTTCATGCAAAAACACTTTGTTACCCCCCCCCCCCCCCACACTTAAATCAAACATTGTCCTCAATGCTTCAAACATAAACTCACACAAAAGCAAGCAAATAACACAACTAACACACATAACAGATATGGCAAAACAAAAGCAATAAAGAGAGAGAGTTTAAGAACACAAATCTGGTTTTGGAGCTAGAATTCCATCGTTCTCTAGTTTGAACACATGGGTTGCCTCCCAAGAAGCGCTTGCTATAACGTCTTCCAGCCGGACGATTCTTCTATTTAAGTTCCCATGGTACCCACGGCATGCAGATGTAGTTCTTCCACCACATGCTCCTCAAACAGCTCGTGCATTGGATCTTTGAATGGTAAGGGATAGTGATCCTTCCGGATTGTGGCATTGAACATCCTAAAATCAATGTAATCATGCCCACCAGCTTGGATTTGATTGGGAATCTGCACCATACAAGGTAACAACCTATTAGTTGAAATGGGAATCGAATCTGGAATAGATGGCTTACCAATGTACTGCAATGAAGTGGCAGCACTATGAACATTCTTCCCCATGATATTTTCGACCAATTGGGTCATTTTGAGGGCAGTGGCTGTACGGTCCTTGTGCTCCACTCCAATTCCCTCGTTTTGTATGGTTCTTGATGTATCCTTTGTGCTTGAACGGTCCGGCCCTATCTTTTTTATTTTATCCATGGCAAAACAAGAACGAACAACGTTAGGATTCTCAACAGACTTAGAAACATTAAATCTAATCTTATCACCACCAAACTTCATAGTTAATGTTCCCTTGGCCACACCAAATTTGAAAAAAGTTTTGAAAAACCCAAAAAGAGTTGTTATTGTGTGTTTGTTTGTGTCTTAGGGTACCTTCCAACACAATGATGAGGATTCGGTTTTTAATTGCATGACTATTGAGGAAAGTTATAAACATGGACAGAGGTTTGAATTGCTCTCTGGTTTATGCTTGATTATGGTTATAGTTCATGAATTCATGTTTAATCAAAAAGAGAAAAAAATCAGTTTTTGTAACATGCTTGAAGGAAAGAACTCATACTAACGCTACAACCCTGAGAGACTTGAGCTTAAAACGTTCTTTGGAGAGTTAAAAATCTGAGCATTTATTGTTTTCTAAAGTCGTTGCGTGATCTCATTATTCTTTGCTTGGTTGCTACTTAGAAGGCGTTTCATCATTTAGTTCCAAATACTAGAACTCATACCCGTTTCATTCAAAGCATGAAATTGATTAGCATAACACATAAACAAGATGAAGTTGTGTAGTGAACCAGTGCCAAATAGCCGAACCTTGATGTGAGAATTACTTGACACTCAAATTAAAACCCTATCGACGTAGTATATGAAAGTAGGGATCATTTAAGGCCGGGTGATAGGAGCATATTTATGCTACTTATTTAGTGTGTTTTCTTGCATTTGTTTAGCTAGTTGTTGCTTAATATAGTGTTTAAAGTCATTTTCGTGTGTTTTTAGGTCCAAGAAGCAAAGTTGGCAAAAAGATGCATTTTGGAGCATTTTAGAGCAAATCTGGGCTTGGAATGGATAGCACAAGCAATGGGCATGAAGATGGACGAATTTGGAGTCCAAATGGAGTTAGGAATATGTTTCAAGGTTGGAGAAATAAATTCAAATCATTGAAGATAAGGAATCAGCTCAAAAGAAGGAGAATTATCCAAAACATTATCCAAAACAACCTTATCTTATCTTATCTTATCCAATCCTTATCCTATCTTACCTTACCTTATCCAATCTTATCCTAATCTTATCCTAACCTGTTTTCTTCAGTTTAGGGGACTTAAAACCTGATTTCTAGAAGTCCTATCCATTCCCCTACAAAAGTGGCGCCCCAAACTCTTCTAGAAACCTCAAAATCTGCCAAGAAACACATTCTTTCTAGAAGCCTAAAAATCTGGCGTCTCCTTCCCTTCTAGAATCCTTTTTCCTTGCCTTGCAAGGCATTCCCTGCGCTTATTCCTTTGTGCCGTGGGTTTTCAGGCCCTTTCCCTCTTGGATTCTGATTGTTAGGCCTTTTCCTTGTGGATTTGGGTTCTACAAATCCTTTTCAGAAATTAATTGGACCACAATTCCTTTTCAAAAGTAATTGCCGCACCCTAATCCTATTTTTCTGCTAAGTCCAAGTCCTAAACTGATTTCCCTAGGGTTTGCCATGCTATATATACATATTTTCAAGCCCTGCCGCACACCACCACCCATCCATACGAATTCTACACACCTCCGCACATATCAGCCCTTCCAAACACCATTCATAAACCCTAAACCACTTGTGCCGCAGCCTTGCAAGGAGAGGAGGAGCAGCTTTGGAGCGTGTTGCACCCAACCTGGAGTGCTGGGCGTTCTTAGGTGCCTTCTACCTTATGTTTTTGTTGATTAATTTAGTTTTCCTTTGTTTTGCTGTAATCATGAGAGGCTAAACTCGTTTTTTAGCTAGAGGCTACTTTGAAACCATGATTTTGTGTGTGATATGACTTGATAAATTTCAGTTACAGATTCTTGAAGTATGAATGCAATTGGCTTAACTGTTTGAATTAGAACTTATTTCTGTTTGTTGATTGAGGGTCGACACTTAATTGGCATGCATAAATTTGATGCTAGGATATAAGTAAGTTTCACATAATCGTTACAAACTTATGTTCACAAGTAGTAAAGGTTGCTGGAACAATCGTGTTAAGTTCAATTCTTGGTGTGAGTAACATGATGTCATAGTTATGAATGCCTCGTCAATGCTTATGATTCTCATTGAGCGTAATGATCTCTGATTGTGTCTCTATTATGATGTCATGTAGGGAAATTGATGAGAATAATTTGGTTGTAGATGAGTTGTCCGTCCAATTCAATGAAATTAGGAGAATCTGAGGGTTAATTAGTGATTGACACGGTTAATCTGGGGCATTGTCATTCGTAATTCAATGAAAACATAACTGGAAGTCAAGTTATATGCATATAAGTCATGTGTGGATAAGGAAACCTCTAGCTAGTTCACCATCCGTCCTAAAAACCCAATTTCGTCTAAATCTGCCTAGTTTAAAGTCTGTGTTAGTTTTAACTTAGTTTCACTCTAAAACCAATCCCCCTTCACTTGTTTGAGTCTAATTAGTTAGAATCTGTCTTAGTTTGTGTTTTTGTGTGTTTTGAGTCAAGTTTAATTCAATTTTCGTCCAAAGTTGTGTCTAGTGTCTAGAATCTGTCCAATTAGTGTTTTTGAGCAGTTTTGAGTATTTTGAACCTGTTTTGAGTCTTACTAGTCTATTTAGAGTCCTTTGAGTCTTTTCAAACGTTTTTAACTTTGTTTTTGTATTTTAAGTCAGTTTAGAGGTTTTAGCAAGCCCTCCTAATCCCCGGTTTAGAACGATCCCTACTTGCATTTATACTACGATTTGACAACAAGAGGGTTTAATTTGAGTGCTTAACTTTAATCACATCAAAATTTTGGCGCCGTTGCCGGGGATTAGCAACTTTGCTAATCCCCCGTTATTTTGTTTTTTTTATCTTCGTGTGTGTGTTAGTCTAGTCTAGATTCTGATTCTAGTTTGTTTTCTTTGTTTTCAGGTACTAGTTTATGACTCGTAGTTCTCAAGTGGTTCGTGAGCATATCTTGGATTTTGACGGCGATTTTGAACGAACCTTGAGAAGGAAAAGAAAGAACCCAGAACCTCACCCACCTAGTTCAAGTTCTGAAGCCGAGGTTGAGGAGCAAGAAGAGGCCGAATCTGAGGAGATAGAGGAGGCCGAGGTTGAAGAAGTTATGGCTGCAGATAATCGAACCATTAAGGAGCTTTCGGCCTCGGGATTGGATAATGCAGTACCCCTATGTATCCAATATCCTAGGGCAGCTCCAGATAAGACCGACGAGTTCGAATTGAAGTCTAGCTTGTTGCATCACATTCCCAAATACCATGGGCTGTCCATGGAAGATCCAAACAAGCATTTGAAGGAATTTGAAGTGGTTTGCTCAAGTATGACACCCATTAATGTCGATGGGAATATTTTGAAAATGAAAGCCTTTCCATTCTCATTGTTGGAAAAGGCTAAAGATTGGTTGTACGAATTGGCGCCCGGAACTGTCACATCTTGGGAAAAGTATGAAACGAGCATTCTTGGAGAAGTTTTTCCCAACTTCAAGAGTCATTCTCTTGAGGAAACGGATTAGTGGTATTCAGCAAAATCAAGGAGAGTCTTTCCCTGCATATTATGAGCGTTTTAAGGGCCTAGTTGCGTCATGCCCTCAACACCAAATGAAGGAGGAACTGCTCATTCAATACTTCTATGAAGGACTCCTCCCCATTGAACGCCAAATGCTAGATGCATCAGCGGGTGGTGCATTGGTTGACAAGACGCCTGTGGCTGCCAAAACCTTAATTGCGAACCGAGCCCTCAATGCACAACAATATGAAGGTGTAGGACAAAGAGAGAGCCCACGGCAGCAACATGTCAATGAGGTAAGTGCTATTTCTGAAATTCAATCACAATTGGCTAATCTTACTCTCCTTGTGTCTCAGGTTGTCGAAGGACCAAAATCACAACCACCACCAATCTGTGGCGTGTGCACCATGCAAGGCCACCAATCTGAAAGTTGCCCTCAATTGATTGAGAATGGAGGATGGGAGAGTGCCAACGCTGTTGGGTTCCAAGGCCAAAATCAGCCCCGATATGACCCATATGCAAATACCTACAATTCAGGTTGGAAAGATCATCCAAATCTGCGTTGGAGGGAACCCCAACAACCTCAACAGCAAGGTGGATTCCGGCCACCAACCCCTGGGATGTTTCCAAAGCCATATGCAACCATGCAATCCCAAACACAATCTGCCCAAAATAACTCAGGTTCGTCTCTTGATAATGATCAAGTTATTCAATTACTAACTACTTTGGCACAGGGGCAGCAAAATCAAACCAAAGAGATGCAAAACTATGCCAAGGAGGTGCAAAATCAAGCCCGGGAGGTGACTGAATTGAAGAAACAGATGGGACAAATGGCTGAGTTTATGGGGCAGTTTCGAGAGCATGGCAAACTTCCTAGTTCTACCACTGTGAATCCGAAGGGAGGGTTCGAATCTGTCAAGGCCATGACCCTAAGAAGTGGCAAAGAGGTTGGGACCGATCCAAAAACATCTGAATCTGCCCAAAAGGAGGATGAGACGTTGTTACAAGAGGAGGCAGAACAAGAGAAAGCCACGGCAAAGGTTGCTCCAACCTTGCCGCAGCCTTCCAATGCACTTAAACCCTCCAAAACGTCCACCACAGGTAAGTTGGGTTCAAATTCGATTGATTCTAACCTTGTTCCACCCAATGCACCATTCCCTTGCAGATTTATGCAATCAAAGAAGGAGGAAACTGAAAAGGACATTCTAGAAACGTTTCGAAAGGTGCAAGTCAACATTCCACTCCTTGATGCAATCAAGCAAGTTCCCAAATATGCCAAATTCTTGAAGGAGCTGTGCACAACAAAGAGGAGATTGTCAACTAAGGAGGTGGTTCGGGTAAGTGAAAATGTTTCAGCGGTGTTGCAACGTAAATTGCCTCCCAAATGCAAGGACCCAGGTAGCTTTACAATTCCATGTGTTATTGGTAATACTAGGTTCGAACATGCAATGTTAGATCTAGGTGCATCAATAAATGTCATGCCTTATTCTATCTATGCATCTATGAACCTAGGCGAACTGAAAAATGATGGAGTGATTATTCAATTAGCCGATCGTTCTAATGCCTATCCAAAGGGAGTTTTGGAGGATGTTTTGGTGCAGGTTGACCACTTAATTTTTCCGGCTGATTTCTATGTGCTTGAGATGGAAGAGTCCGCCCATTTTTCCCCAATGCCAATTCTACTTGGAAGACCTTTCATGAAAACGGCCCAAACCAAGATTGATGTGGCCAAGGGGACATTAACTATGAAGTTTGGTGGCGATAAGATTAAATTTAATGTTTCTAAATCTGTTGAGATTCCTAATGTTGTTCACTCTTGTTTTGCCATTGATAAAATAAAAAAGATAGGGCCGGACCGTTCACCACCAAGCACAAAGGATGCATCAAGAGCCATACAAGACGAGGGAATTGGAGTGGAGCATAAGGACCATACGGCCACTGCCCTCAAAATGCCCAAATTGGCCGAAAGCACCATGGGGAAAAATGTTCACATTGCCGCTACTTCATCACAACACATAGGTAAGCCACCTAATCCAAATCCAATTCCCATTAAAATTGATAGGTGGTTCCCTTCTTTGGTGCAGGTACCCAAGCAAATCCCCAATGGTGGGCGAATTTACATGAACCTTAGGGAACACAATGCACCAATAGGCAAACATCACTATCCCCTTCCATTCAACGATCCACTGTATGAGAACTTTGAGGGGCAGGTTGTGGAAGAAGTTCCTTTCCATGCCGTGGGCTCCAATGATGCTTAAACCGAGGAATCGTCCGGCTGCAAGACGTTAAAGCAAGCGCTTCTTGGGAGGCAACCCATGCATTCGAATAAAGACGACCTAGGAACAACCAGCTCAAACCCAGATTTGCGTTCTTAGCTCTACTCTTTATTGCTTTTGTTTTGCCATATCTGTTATGTGTGTTAGTTGTGTTGTTTGCTTGCTTGTGTGTGAGTCCTTGCTTGAAACATTGAGGACAATGTTTGATTTAAGTGTGGGGGGGTAACCAAAATGTTTTGATGCAATATCGTAGGGTTTTATCACCCATAACTTTTAATGTTGTTCCTTGCTGTTTTTAAGTGTTTTTAAGCTGTTTTGGAGTGTTTTAGTGTGTTTTGACTCAAAAATCCGAAAATCCCATAAAAATTTGAAAAATGGTTTTAAAAAACCCAAAAAGAGTTGTTTTTGTGTGTTTGTTTGTGTCTTAGGTACCTTCCAACACAATGATGAGGATTTGGTTTGTAATTGCATGACTGTTAAAGAGAGTTGTAAACATGGATGAAAGTTTGATTTACTCTTTGGTTTATGCTTGGTTATGGTTATAACTTAGGAATTCACATGCAATCATAAAAGAAAAATCAGTTTTTGTAACATGCTTGAAGGAAGGAACTCAAACTAACGCTACAACCGTGTGAGACTTGAGCCTAAACTTTTTATTTGGAGAGTTAATAATCTGTGCATTTGTTGTTTTCTAAAGTCGTTGCATGATCTCATTATTCTTTGCTTGGTTGCTACTTAGAAGGCGTTTCATCATTTAGTTCCAAATACTAGAACTCATATCCGTTTTATTCAAAGCATGAAATTGATTCGCATAACACATAACAAGATGAAGTGTTTAGTTAAAACCAGTGCCAAAAAGCCTAACCCTTTGCATATGTATTGTAGGTTCAGCCCCTTTGAGCCATATTTAGCCTATGTTCTTTGTTAACCCACATTATCCTCACCTAGCCTAGATTAGGACCATCCATACCTTTGTTCTTGAAGCATAGTAACGCATGATTCAATATGAATTCCTTTTGATCATTGTTTGGCAGAAAACAAGTGTGGGGGAAGTGAGTTTTGTTGTGGGTGTGCCAAAGTCTTGAATGAGGCACGGCAAAGAAAAGAAAAGAAAAAAAAAAAAAAAAAGGAAGACAAATCCGTAGAAAATAGAAAGACAAAAAGAAAAAGTTGTGAAAAGAATGAAAAAGGAGTTGAAAAGATGTGAAGAAGAGTTCTCAAGTGTTGTTTGTTGAAGGAAGGGTCCAAAACATTGAATACGGCCCTAATTGTTGCTTGAAACTTCCCTTGTGTTTCAAAGTTGATTTCTGCATGCTAAAGGGAATTCTAAGTGTCATATTCATTACTTTGCCTGCTATTGCTGTAAGAACGTTTGTTTTCTTTACCTTTCTTTGTTAGCCAATTCCCCAAAGCCCCGTTACAACCCTATGCTTCAATCTTGAGTGTTGTGTGTTTCAATATGTGGAGTTTGGGATTGATATGAGCATATGGTGTCACTGGTTCTCGCATCTAAGTAGTAGCATTCCATTCATGAGATCATATCTATACATGCTTATTAACTCCAGAAATTGCTTTCTTTGTTATAAACATATGTGAGTGTTCGTTTTCATATTTACATCAATCTTCTCACATATACCTAGTGTAGGGTGTGTAGTCAGAAAATGTGTGTGAAAATAGAGTGCATATCTAGTAAGGAATTGAGGGAATTCTCTAAGGCATGTTACTGCATTCAAAACATCGTTTTAATTGGTTATTTGTGAACTAGTAAGTAGTGACTATGATTAAGTATGTGCTTAAGCGTAAAGATGACCAAAATCTGTGGGGATGATGATTTTTAACATGTCATGTGCATTGGAAATCCCTGAGACAATTGTTGGAAGGTTTAGGTTACGTTTTGTTTGTTTTGTTTTGCTCGAGGACTAGCAAAAGCTAAGTGTGGGGGAATTTGATAGGAGCATATTTATGCTACTTATTTAGTGTGTTTTCTTGCATTTGTTTAGCTAGTTGTTGCTTAATATAGTGTTTAAAGTCATTTTCGTGTGTTTTTAGGTCCAAGAAGCAAAGTTGGCAAAAAGATGCATTTTGGAGCATTTTAGAGCAAATCTGGGCTTGGAATGGATAGCACAAGCAATGGGCATGAAGATGGACGAATTTGGAGTCCAAATGGAGTTAGGAATATGTTTCAAGGTTGGAGAAATAAATTCAAATCATTGAAGATAAGGAATCAGCTCAAAAGAAGGAGAATTATCCAAAACATTATCCAAAACAACCTTATCTTATCTTATCTTATCCAATCCTTATCCTATCTTACCTTACCTTATCCAATCTTATCCTAATCTTATCCTAACCTGTTTTCTTCAGTTTAGGGGACTTAAAACCTGATTTCTAGAAGTCCTATCCATTCCCCTACAAAAGTGGCGCCCCAAACTCTTCTAGAAACCTCAAAATCTGCCCAGAAACACATTCTTTCTAGAAGCCTAAAAATCTGGCGTCTCCTTCCCTTCTAGAATCCTTTTTCCTTGCCTTGCAAGGCATTCCCTGCGCTTATTCCTTTGTGCCGTGGGTTTTCAGGCCCTTTCCCTCTTGGATTCTGATTGTTAGGCCTTTTCCTTGTGGATTTGGGTTCTACAAATCCTTTTCAGAAATTAATTGGACCACAATTCCTTTTCAAAAGTAATTGCCGAACCCTAATCCTATTTTTCTGCTAAGTCCAAGTCCTAAACTGATTTCCCTAGGGTTTGCCATGCTATATATACATATTTTCAAGCCCTGCCGCACACCACCACCCATCCATACGAATTCTACACACCTCCGCACATCTCAGCCATTCCAAACACCATTCATAAACCCTAAACCACTTGTGCCGCAGCCTTGCAAGGAGAGGAGGAGCAGCTTTGGAGTGTGTTGCACCCAACCTGGAGTGCTAGGCGTTCTTAGGTGTCTTCTACCTTATGTTTTTGTTGATTAATTTAGTTTTCCTTTGTTTTGCTGTAATCATGAGAGGCTAAACTCGTTTTTTAGCTAGAGGCTACTTTGAAACCATGATTTTGTGTGTGATATTGATAGGAGCATATTTATGCACCTTAGTTAGCTTGTTCTTGTGCATTTATGTTGTTTTTCCTTAGTTAAAGTAGTCTTTTAAGCTAGTTTGATGTATTTTCAGGTTCTAAGGGCAAGTATGCAAAAAGAAGCAATTTGGAGCATTCTAGAGCATTTTTGGGCCAAGATGGGGTAGTGCAAGCATGGAGGCAAGTTGATGGACGAAATTGAAGATATTAAGGCTTGAAATCAGCTAAGAAGATGGAAGAAAGAAGTCAAAGATAGAGAAGATAAGGAATCAGCTCAAAAGAAGGAGGATTATCCAAAACATTATCCAAACAACCTTATCTTATCTTATCTTATCCAATCCTTACCTTATCTTACCTTATCTTATCCTAATCTTATCCTAACCTGTTTTCTTCAGTTTAAGGGACTTAAAACCTGATTTCTAGAAGTCTTATCCCTTGTCCTATAAAAGTGGCGCCCCAAATCCCTCTAGAAGCCCCAAAATCTGCCACAAAACACATTCTTTCTGGAAGCCTAAAAATCTGGCGCCTCCCTCCTTTCTAGAAGGTCTTTTCCTTGCCTTGCAAGGCTCCCTGCCTTATCCCTTTGTGCCGTGCCTTCTCACTCCCATTCCCTCTTGGATTCTGACTTATTAAGCCTTTTCCTTGTGGATTTGGGTTCTACAAATCCTTTTCAGAAATCAATTGGGCCAAAATCCTTTTTTCTAATGGATTCACAATTTCTGCCGCACCTAGGGCCCTAATTTCTTGTGCAATGCTGAGTCCAAGCCCTAATCTGATTACCCTAGGGTTTGTGGTGCCTATATATATAAGTTTTAAGGGTTGCCGCAGGTTACACACGTTCCATACACACCATTCTCGCCAGAAACTCTTCACCACTGTCTGCCGCACCATACATTCATCCTAGCCATTAACCCAGCCTTCTACACCATTCATAACCCCCTAAACCTGTCCCAAGACCTTGTGCCGCAGCAAAGAGGAGGAGAAGGAGCCCTGGGACGTGCATGCCATTCAAGTTTGAATTGCTGGAAGTTTTAGGTGTTTCCTTTCCTTTGATTTCAATGTTTAAATTCAATACTCTTTGTTCTGTTGATGCGGAATATATAAGCACACAAATTAAACCCTCTTTTTATCAATTGTAGCAGAGTATGTAAGTAGGGATCGTTCTAGACCGGGGATTAGGAGGGCTTGCTAAAACCTCTAAACTGACTCAAAAACATAAAAACAAAGTTAAAAACACTAATCTAGACTCAAAGAATGCAAAACTATACTCTAAAACACTAAAACAAACCAAAAGACTCAAAACAGCAAACAAACACTCAAAACAGCCTTAAAAACACAAACTGGCTGTTTTGGACTCTAAACATAATTTTGGACGAAAATAAGTTTTAACTTGACTCAAAACACTCAAAAACACAAACTAAATCAGTTTCTAACTAACTTGACACTTCAAAATAAAGGGGGAATTGGTTCTGACGAATTTGAAAACAAAACAAAAACTTTGTAAAACAAAACAGATTGTAAAACGAAATTGGTTTAAATTAATGGATGGGAGGCTAGCTAAGGGGTTCTTCTCCACACATGTCATACTTACATACAAAAAGATTTCTAATTGCTTTTCAATAAACCATGGATTCTCAACGCCCCAGATTAACTGTGAATTGCACTAATTAACCCTCAGATTTTCCTAACGTTATTGAATTGGATGATTGCATACGACAACCCAAAACATTCCCCACAAGTTCCCTACATGAATTGCATAATAGAGATACAAGCAAGAATCATTAAGTTCTATGAAAACCATAAGCATTGACGAGGCATTCGTTACTATGAATTGCATGAAACTTATGCCAAGAATTTACTTAACGCGATTGTGATCAACAACCTTTACTACTTGTGAATATAATTCTGTAACAATTAGGTGAAACTTCCTTATATCCTAGCATTAGATTTATGCATGACAATTAAGCGTGCACTCTCAACCAACACACACAAATCATTTTAATTCAAATAGATAAGTAAATTGAATTCACAACTTATGAAACGCAATTAGAGGTAATCAAGTCATATAGCAAGCATAAACATAGTTTCGAATCACCCCCTAGCCAAGGGGGTTTAGTTCCTCATACGTACAAAACAAAGCGTATTGAATTTAAACATTGAAATCAAAGGAAAGAAAACACCTAAAACTTCCAGCAATTCAAACTTGAATGGCATGCACGTCCCAGGGCTCCTTCTCCTCCTCTTTGCTGCGGCACAAGGTCTTTGGACAGGTTTAGGGGGTTATGAATGGTGTAGAAGGCTGGGTTATTGGCTAGGATGGATGTATGGTGCGGCAGGGAGTGAATTAGGTCAGAAACTATGGAGAATGGTGAAGGATGGGTGCGGCAGAGAGTGGTGGATGATTTCTATCGTGAATGATGTATATGGAGGTGGTGTGCACGGCAAAGGGTGGAGAAATATATATATATATAGGCACCAAAAACCCTAGATGAATCAGATTAGGACTTCTAGAAAGCCAAATCCATCCAGAAATAGGTTCAAAACAATCAGATTTCTAATGGGAAAGGGCCTAAGGTGCGGCAGGTTTGGATAAGGAGGGATAAGGCTTCTAGAAAGCCTTGCAAGGCAAGGAAAAAGGATTCTAGAAGGGAAGGAGACGCCAGATTTTCAAGGTTCTAGAACGAATGTGTTTTGTGGCAGATTTTGAGGTTTCTAGAAGGATTTGGGGCGCCACTTTTATAGGACAAGGGATAGGACTTCTAGAAATCAGGTTTTAAGTCCCCTAAACTGAAGAAAACAGGTTAGGATAAGATTAGGATAAGATTGGATAAGGTAAGGTAAGATAGGATAAGGATTGGATAAGATAAGATAAGATAAGGTTGTTTTAGATAATGTTTTGGATAATTCTCCTTCTTTTGAGCTGATTCCTTATCTTCTTTATCTTTGACTTCTTTCTTCCATCTTCTTAGCTGATTTCAAGCCTTTATATCTTCAATTTCGTCCATCAACTTGCCTCCATGCTTGCACTACCCAATCTTGGCCCAAAAATGCTCTAGAATGCTCCAAATTGCTTCTTTTTGCATACTTGCCCTTAGAACCTGAAAATACATCAAACTAGCTTAAAAGACTACTTTAACTAAGGAAAAACAACATAAATGCACAAGAACAAGCTAACTAAGGTGCATGAATATGCTCCTATCATCTGTGAGTATGAGGAACTAAACCCCCTCTGGCTAGGGGGGGATTCGAAACCATGTTTATGCTTGCTATATGATTTGATTACCTCTAATTGCGTTTCATAAGTTGTGAATTCAATTTACTTATCTATTTGAATTAAACTGATTTGTGTGTGTTGGTTGAGAGTGCACGCTTGATTGTCATGCATAAATCTAATGCTAGGATATAAGGAAGTTTCACCTAATTGTTACAACTTTATATTCACAAGTAGTAAAGGTTGATGATCTCAATTGTGTTAAGTAAATTCTTGGCATAAGTATCATGCGCTTTCATAGTTACAAGTGCCTCGTCAATACTTATGATTTCCATTGAACGTAATGATCTTTGATTGTATCTCTAGTATGCGCTTTCATATAGAGAACTCTTGAAGAATAATTTGATTGTGATGTGCAGTTTCCATCCAATTCATTGACATAAGGGAAATCTGAAAGTTAATTTAAGCAGACCTAATTAACTTGGAGTGTTGAGAATTCGTGGGTTATTGAATTGCAATTAGAAATCGTTTTGTATGCAAGTATGACATGTGTGGAGAAGAACCCCTTAGCTAGCTTTCCATCCATTGATTTAAACCAATTTCGTTTTACAATCTGTTTTGTTTTACAAAGTTTATGTTTTGTTTTCAATTTCGTCAAAACCAATTCCCCCTTTATTTTGAAGTGTCAATTTAGTTTGTGTTTTTGAGTGTTTTGAGTCAAGTTATAAACTGTTTTCGTCCAAATTCTTCCTTAGTGCTCAAAACTGCCCAGAAAGTGGTTTTAAGGCAGTTTTGAGTGTTTGTTTGCTGTTTTGAGTCTTTTGGTTTGTTTTAGTGTTTTAGAGTATAGTTTTGCATTCTTTGAGTCTAATTTAGTGTTTCAACTTTGTTTTAAGTTTTTGACTCAGTTTTCAAGTGGTTTAGCAATCCCTCCTAATCCCCGGCCTAGAACGATCCCTACTTACATACTTTGCTACAATTGATAAAAAGAGGGTTTAATTTGTGTGCTTATATATTTTGCATCAGATATGACTTGATAAATTTCGGTTACAGATTCTTGAAGTATGAATGCAATTGGCTTAACTGTTTGAATTAGAACTTATTTCTGTTTGTTGATTGAGGGTCGACACTTAATTGGCATGCATAAATTTGATGCTCGGATATAAGTAAGTTTCACATAATCGTTACAAACTTATGTTCACAAGTAGTAAAGGTTGCTGGAACAATCGTGTTAAGTTCAATTCTTGGTGTGAGTAACATGATGTCATAGTTATGAATGCCTCGTCAATGCTTAGGATTCTCATTGAGCCTAATGATCTCTGATTGTGTCTCTATTATGATGTCATGTAGGGAAATTGATGAGAATAATTTGGTTGTAGATGAGTTGTCCGTCCAATTCAATGAAATTAGGAGAATCTGAGGGTTAATTAGTGATTGACACGGTTAATCTGGGGCATTGTCATTCGTAATTCAATGAAAACGTAACTGGAAGGCAAGTTATATGCATATAAGTCATGTGTGGATAAGGAAACCTCTAGCTAGTTCACCATCCGTCCTAAAAACCCAATTTCGTCTAAATCTGCCTAGTTCAAAGTCTGTGTTAGTTTTAACTTAGTTTCACTCTAAAACCAATCCCCCTTCACTTGTTTGAGTCTAATTAGTTAGAATCTGTCTTAGTTTGTGTTTTTGTGTGTTTTGAGTCAAGTTTAATTCAATTTTCGTCCAAAGTTGTGTCTAGTGTCTAGAATCTGTCCAATTAGTGTTTTTGAGCAGTTTTGAGTATTTTGAACCTGTTTTGAGTCTTACTAGTCTATTTAGAGTCCTTTGAGTCTTTTCAAACGTTTTTAACTTTGTTTTTGTATTTTAAGTCAGTTTAGAGGTTTTAGCAAGCCCTCCTAATCCCCGGTTTAGAACGATCCCTACTTGCATTTATACTACGATTTGACAACAAGAGGGTTTAATTTGAGTGCTTAACTTTAATCACATCACCGGGGATTAGAAGGGATGCTAATCTATACAAATTAAACTCTAAAACACTAAAACTGGACTCTAGACAATGAAAACAAGTACTAGTGATCAATCTGAACGAATTTTAACTCTAGACAACCTAAAACAACCTAACTTGACTCAAACAAACCAAAACAAACTTAAAACAATAAATAAAACTCAACTAGACAGATTCTAGACACTAGAGACTCAAAACAGGCTAAATAGACTCAAAACAACAAAACTAACTTAAGCAGACTCAAAACAGATTCTAAGGGGTGAATTGGATGACTTTTGGACTAGTTAAACTCAAAACACTAAAAGGGGACAGATTTGGACGAATTTAAACAAACTAAGACTCAATTAAGAACTAGGGGGGTTTTTGGACGATTTAAGCAAAACTAAGCAGATTTAAGCAAACAAAGTAAATTGAAAGAGATAAAGGTGAATTCAGGGGTGAAAACTAGTTAGAGGGTTCCTCTCCACACATGAACATATGCATACGAATTGATTTCCAGTTATTCTTTCGATAAACCATGAATGACGATGCTTCGAATTAATTGTATTGCACTAATTAATTCCCAGATTTCCCTAAGTTCATTGAATTGAATGGATAACACATCACAACCAAATTATTCTTATCAAGTTCCCTAACTATGGAATACGCATGATAGAGATACATATCAAAGATCATTAAGTTCCATGGAAATCATAAACATTGACAGGGCATTCATAACTATGGAATACGCATGTTACTCTTGCCTAGGATTTACTTAACACAATTGTGACTAGCAATCTTTACTACTTGTGAATATAAGTTCCTAACGATTAGGTGAAATTCCCTTATATCCTAGCATCAAATTCATGCATGCAAACTAAGTAGGCCTCCTTAATCAACACACAAGAACAAGTTCTTCATAAAACAGATAAGTAAATCACATTCATAATTTATGAAACAATAACTGAAGGTAATCAATTCATATCAAACATATGTCCATGGCTTTGAATCCACCTCTAACTAAAACGAAATTAGTTCCACATGTTCAACATAATTGAAAAACAAATTAAATTAAACATAGAAACGAAACAAGAGAAGAAAGAACTCCTCCTTCTCCAATGGAAGCCACGACAAGCCTTCTCTTCTCTTCTCTTCTCTGTGGCAAAATATGGATTTCTGAATGTATATGGGGGTGTAGAATTCGTATGGATGGGTGGTGGTCTGCGGCAAGGCTTGGAAATATGTATATATAGCATGGCAAACCCTAGGGGAATCAGTTTAGGACTTGGACTCAGCATAAGCAAGGGATTAGGACCCTAGGTGCGGCAGAATATGTAGGAAAAAGGATTATGGCCCAATTGATTTCTGAGAAGGATTTGTAGAACCCAAATCCACAAGAAAATAGGCTAACAAATCAGAATCTGAGAGGGAAAGGGATAGGGATGCACGGCATGGCTTGGATAAGGCAGGGAATTGAGTGCAAGGCAAGGCAAAAGCCTTCTAGAAAGGAGGGAGACGCCAGATTTTTAGGCTTCTAGAAAGAATGTGTTTCTGGGCAGATTTTGGGGTTTCTAGAAGATTTTGGGGCGCCACTTTTGAAGGAGAATGGATAGGACTTCTAGAAATCAGGTTTTAAGTCCCCTAAACTGAAGAAAACAGGTTAGGATAAGATTAGGATAAGATAAGGTAAGATAAGATAAGGATTGGGTAAGATAAGATAAGATAAGGTTGTTTTGGATAATGTTTTGGATAATTCTCCTTCTTTTGAGCTGATTCCTTATCTTCTTTATCTTTGACTTCTTTCTTCCATCTTCTTAGCTGATTTCAAGCCTTTATATCTTCAATTTCGTGCATCAACTTGCCTCCATCCTTGCACTACCCAATCTTGGCCCAAAAATGCTCTAGAATGCTCCAAATTGCTCCTTTTTGCCATCTTGACACTTTGAACCTACAAATACACGAAAATAGCTTAAAATACAATTAACTAAGAACTAACAACGTAAATGCATGAAAACAAGCTAACTAAGTCGCATAAATATGCTCCTATCAAACCTCCCTATGTTATTTGTTTTGTAGGTTTAACCCTTTTGAGCCTTGTTTAGCCTATGTTCTTTGTTTACCCACATTATCCCTACCTAGCCTAGATTAGGACCATCCTTACCCTTGTTCTTAAGGCATAGCTAAGCATGACTTAGAGTGAATTCCCTTTGTTCGTTATTGGGCAGCAAACAAGTGTGGGGGAAAGAAAGTTGTGCGTTTATATGTGCCAAAGTCACAAAAGAGGCACGGGTGAAAAAGAAAAACAAGAAAAGTTTGTGAAGAAGTATGAAAAGTGTTCAAAATAAGTGAGAATAAGCTCACAAATGTTGGATGTTGAAGAAAGGGTCCAAAAAGTTGAAGTTGGCCCTAAATATGTGTGATCTTCCCCTTATGTATCAAAGTGTGCAGCTGCATTCAAGAAAGGCAGTTCTAAGTGTCATATTCATTACTTTGCTTGCTTTTGCTTTAAGAACGTTTGTTTTCCTTACGTTTCCTTGTTAGCCAATACCCTTAGCCCTGTTACAACCCTATACTTCAATCTTGAGTGTTGTGTGTTTCAATATGTGGAGTTTGGGATTGGTACGAGCATATGGTATCCCTGGTTCTCGCATCTAAGTAGTAGCATTCCATTCATGAGATCATATATATACATGCTTAATAGCTCCAGAAATTGCTTTCTTTGTTATAAACATATGTGAGTGTTCGTTTGCAGGTTTACATCAATCTTCTCACATATACTTAGTATAGGGAGTGTAGTTAGAAAATCTGAGTGAAAATAAGAGTGTACCTAGTGAGGAATTGAGTGAATTCTCTAAGGCATGTTACTACGTTCAAAACATTGTTTTAATTGGTTAGATGAGAGCTGATGGATGGTGACTGTGGTTAAGTATGTACTAAAGGGTGGGGAAGACTAAAAGCTATGGTTATGATGAACTTAGGGAAATCTGGGAATTAATTAGTGCAATACAATTAATTCGAAGCATTGTCATTCATGGTTTATCGAAAGAATAATTGGAAATCAATTCGTATGCATATGTTCATGTGTGGAGAAGAACTCTCTAACTAGTTTTCACCTCTGAATTCACCTTTATCTCTTTCGATTTACTTTGTTTGCCTAATTCTGCTTAGTTTTGCTTAAATCGTCCAAAAACCCCCTTAGTTCTTAATTGAGTCTTAGTTTGTTTAAATTCGTCCAAATCTGTCCCCTTTTAGTGTTTTGAGTCTAACTAGTCCAAAAGTCATCCAATTCACTTCATAGAACCTGTTTTGAGTCTATTTAGCCTGTTTTGAGTCTCTAGTGTGTAGAATCTGCCTAGTTGAGTTTTATTTGTTGTTTTAAGTTTGCTTTGTGTTATTTGAGTCAAGTTAGGTTGTCTAGAGTTAAAATTCGTTCAGATTGATCACTAGTACTTGTTTTCATTGTCTAGAGTCCAGTTTAGTGTTTTAGAGTGTAATTTGTGTAGATTAGCATCCCTTCTAATCCCCGGCCTTAAACGATCCCTACTTTCATATACTACGTCGATAGGGTTTTAATTTGAGTGTCAAGTAATTCTCACATCACATAATCTGAAGCGTCACACATGAGCTCAAACGGAAGGCTCCAATCTGGTGGAACTATGATAGGGGCCGAAGTTAGCATCTCCTTGAGGTGTTTGAACACCTTCTCACACTCCTCGTTGAAGTCAAAAGCCACATCTTTCTGAAGGAGACGGCAAAGAGGGTTTGAAATCTTTGAAAAATCCTTGATGAATCGCCTATAGAATCCCGCATGTCCAGGAAAAGAACGAACCTCTCTAACCGAAGTAGGAGAGGGTAAGTAACGTACAAGATCTATTTTTGATTTATCAACTTCAATTCCCCTTTCTGAAACGATATGCCCTAAAACTATGCCTTGCTTAACCATGAAGTGACATTTTTCCCAATTTAACACAAGGTTAGTTTCAACGCATCGTTTCAAGATTAATGTGAGATTTTCCAAACAACCATCGAACGAATCACCAAAGACACTAAAGTCATCCATAAATACCTCAATAATCTTCTCCACAAAATCTGAAAATATACTTACCATACATCTTTGGAAGGTGGCAGGTGCATTGCATAAACCGAATGGCATGCGACGATAGGCAAAGGTACCAAAAGGGCACGTGAAAGTGGTCTTTTCTTGGTCATCCGGAGCTATGACAATCTGATTATATCCAGAATAACCATCAAGAAAACAATAAAAAGAATGACCGGCTAACCTTTCAAGCATTTGATCAATAAACGGCAAAGGGAAGTGGTCCTTCCTTGTGGTGGCATTGAGCTTCCTATAATCGATGCACACTCTCCAACCTGTTTGGATACATGTGGGCACAAGTTCATTCTCGGCATTCTTCACCACAGTGATTCCGGATTTCTTTGGAACACATTGCAGCGGTGAAACCCAACGACTATCCGAGATTGGATAAATCACTCCACAATCAAGAAGCTTATTAATCTCCTTCTTCACAACTTCCATCATTGGAGGGTTGAGTCGGCGTTGAGCCTCTCGAGTTGGTTTAGCCCCCTCCTCTAGAAGTATGCGATGCATGCATGTAGTAGGACTAATTCCCTTAATATCGGCCAAAGTCCACCCAATGGCTGTTTTGTGTTCTTGCAATACCCGAACCAACTTTGCCTCCTCCATTGCCGTGAGTGATGCAGAGACAATGACGGGCAACGTCTAGTTATCTCCCAAAAAGACGTACTTTAAATGGTCCGGCAATGGTTTAAGCTCAAGTACGGGTGCCTGAATCACTGAGGGTAACAGCTTATTAGTAGAAATGGGAATTGAAATTGGTTTTGAAGGCTTACCATGGTGTTGAGGCAATGACTCAAGTGCAGCAACCATCTCGGCCTCTTCTTCACTTCTAGGCACGGCAATATTGGGTTTTTGCCCAATTCCTTGTGCAATTGTTGTTTCAAGGGGATCCCTCTCCAAGGAATCAAGATAATCCTGCGCCAATTCATCGAATATATCAATAGAAAAACAAGAATGATCTTCATTAGGAAATTTGATAGTTTCAGAAAGATTGAAATCAATAACTTCCCCATCAAATTCCATTGTTAGAGTCCCTTTGAACACATCTATCTTGGTGCGGGCTGTTTTCATGAAAGGTCTCCCAAGGAGGATCGGCAATGGGGTAGAATGGGGTGACTCCTCCATGTCAAGCACATAAAAGTCCGCTGGGAAAATCAAATTACCAACCTGCACCAAAACATCTTCCAAAACACCTTTTGGATTTGCATTAGAACGATCGGCTAATTTGGTGTGAGAATTACTTGACACTCAAATTAAAACCCTATCGACGTAGTATATGAAAGTAGGGATCGTTTTAGGCCGGGGATTAGAAGGGATGCTAATCTACACAAATTAGACTCTTAAAACAATAAACTGGACTTAAAACAATGAAAACAAGTACTAGGGATCAATTTGGACGAATTTTAACTCTAGACACCTTTAAACAACCTAACTTGACTCAAATAACTCAAAACAAACTCAAAACAGCAAATAGAATTCAATTAAACAGTTTCTGGACTCTAGAGACTCAAAACAAGCTAAATAGACCTAAAACACACAAAACAAGTTATCTAGACTCAAAACTAACACCTAAGACTGATTTGAACGAAATTAAGACTCAAATTGACTCAAAAGACTAAGAGACTCAAGATTTGACGAATTTAGACTCTACTAACACAAACTAAAAGCAGGGGATTGTTTTTGAACGAATTTAAACTTAAACAAACAAAATTGTAAAGACAACTTAAAAAGGCACGAAATTGGTGATTTAAATGGGTGAATGGCTAGTTAGAGGGATCCTTATGCACACATAAACATATGCATACAACTTGATTCCCAGTTACTCTTTCGATAAACCATGAATGACAATGTTCCGAATTAATTGTATTGAACTAATCAATTCCCAGATTTCCCTAGATTCATTGAATTGAATGGATAACGCATCACAACCAAATTATTCTTTCTCAAACTCCCTAACTATGGAATACGCATGATAGAGACATTCAACAAAGATCATTAAGTTCAATGGAAATCATGAACATTGACAAGGCATTCATAACTATGGAAGACGCATGTTAATCCAGCCTAGGGTTTACTTAACATGATTGTGACTAGCAACCTTTACTACTTGTGAATATAAGTTCATAACGATTAGGTGAAATTCCCTTATATTCTAGCATCAAATTCATGCATGTAAACTAAGTATGCATCCTTAATCAACACACAAGAACAAGTTCTTAATAAAACAGATAAGTAAACCACATTCACAATTTATGAAATCATAACTGGAGTAAATCAAATCATAAGAAACATATATTCATGGCTTCAAATTCCCCCTCTAACTAATAGGGGTTTAGTTCCTCATGATAGCAATTAAACAAAGAAAACTGAATTGAAACATTGAAAACAAGGATAGACAACACCTAAGAACGCTCCAGCAGTAGTCACGACTTAGAGTGGCACCTTCTCCTTCCTTCCTTGAATAGCTGCGGCACAAGAGGGGTTTTCTGGGTTTGTGTGGATGATATGGCACGGCAGAGGGTGAATTAGGTCAGAAACTATGGAGAATGGTGAAGGAAAGGGGCGGCAGAGAATGGTGGGTGATTTCTGGCGTGAATGATGTATATGGAGGGTGGTGTGTACGGCAAAGGGTTGATTAGTATATATATAGGCACCAAAAACCCTAGGTGAATCAGATTAGGACTTCTAGAAAGCCAAATCCATCCAGAAATAGGCTCAAAACAATCAGATTTCCAATGGGAAAGGGCCTAAGGTGCGGCAAGGCTTAGGGTTTCTAGAAACTTAATTTAAATGTCCCCCAATCAGAAAATAAACCCTCATTGTACCAGGAATTGAATTAGAAAAGGATTAGGATAGGATAAGGTTTGTTAAGATAAGATAAGGATTGGATAAGATAAGATAAGGTAAGGTTGTTTGGATAATGTTTTGGATAATCCCCCTTCTTTTGAGCTGATTCCTTATCTTCAATGATTTGAATTTATTTCTCCAACCTTGAAACATATTCCCAACTCCATTTAAACTCCAAATTCGTCCATCTTCATGCCCATTGCTTGTGCTAACCATTCCAAGCCCAGATTTGCTCTAAAATGCTCCAAAATGCATCTTTTTGCCAACTTTGCTTCTTGGACCTAAAAACACACGAAAATGACTTTAAACACTATACTAAGCAACAAATAGCTAAGCAAATGCAAGGAAACACACTAACTAAGTAGCATAAATATGCTCCTATCATAATTGAATAATCACACCATCGTTTTTAAGCTCTCCTAAGTTCATAGATGCATAAACAGAATATGGCATGACATTAATTGATGCACCTAAGTCTAACATGCCATGTTCAAACCGAGTATTGTGATAGGGGCATATTTATGCACCTTAGTTAGCTTGTTCTTGTGCATTTATGTTGTTTTTCCTTAGTTAAAGTAGTCTTTTAAGCTAGTTTGATGTATGTTCAGGTTCTAAGAGCAAGTATGCAAAAGGATGCATTTTGGAGCTTTTTGGAGCACATTTGAGCTTGGAATGGATATCATATGCTTGGAGCCAGAAGGATGGACGAATTTGAAGTCCAAATGGAGTTAGGAATATGTTTCAAGGTTGGAGAAATAAATTCAAATCATTGAAGATAAGGAATCAGCTCACAAGAAGGAGAATTATCCAAAACATTATCCAAAACAACCTTATCTTATCTTATCCAATCCTTATCCTATCTTAACTAACCTTATCCTATCCTAATCCTTTTCTAATTCAATTCCTGGTACAATGAAGGCTTATTTTCTGATTGGGGGACATTTAATTTAGGATTCTAGAACCCTAAGTCCTTGCCGCACCTAGCCCTCTAGAAAACCTGATTTCCTTGCCTTGCAAGGCTTTCTAGAAGCCTTATCCTTCTTTATCCAAATCTGCCGCACCTTAGGCCCTTTCCCATGAGAAATCTGATTGTTTTGAACCTATTTCTGGATGGATTTGGCTTTCTAGAAGTCCTAATCTGATTCACCTAGGGTTTTTGGTGCCTATATATATATTTCTCCACCCTTTGCCGTACACACCACCCTCCATATACATCATTCACGCCAGAAATCATCCACCACCCTCTGCCGCACCCTTCCATCACCATTCTCCATAGTTTCTGACCTAATTCACTCTCTGCCGCACCATACATCCATCCTAGCCAATAACCCAGCCTTCTACACCATTCATAACCCCCAAAATCTGTCCCAAGTCCTTGTGCCGCAGCAAAGAGGAGGAGAAGGAGCCTTGGACGTGCATGCCATTCAAGTTTGAATTGCTGGAAGTTTTAGGTGTTTCCTTTCCTTTGATTTCAATGTTTAAATTCAATACTCTTTGTTTTGTACGTATGAGGAACTAAACCCCCCTTGGCTAGGGGGGGATTTGAAACCATGTTTATGCTTGCTATATGACTTGATTACCTCTAATTGCGTTTCATAAGTTGTGAATTCAATTTACTTATCTGTTCATATTAAAACTGATTTGTGTGTGTTGATTGAGGTGGCCAACTTAGTTTGCATGCATAAATCTAATGCTAGGATATAAGGAAGTTTCACCTAATCGTTACAAACTTATATTCACAAGTAGTAAAGGTTGATGATCTCAATTGTGTTAAGTAAATTCTTGGCATAAGTATCATGCGCTTTCATAGTTACAAGTGTCTCGCCAATACTTATGATTTCCATTGAACGTAATGATCTTTGATTGTATCTCTAGTATGCGCTTTCATATAGAGAACTCTTGAAGAATAATTTGATTGTGATGCGCATTTTCGGTCCAATTCATTGCCATAAGGGAAATCTGAAAGTTAATTTAAGCGGACCTAATTAATTTCGAGTGTTGAGAATTCGTGGTTTATTGAATTGCAATTAGAAATCGTTTTGTATGCAAGTATGACATGTGTGGAGAAGAACCCCTTAGCTAGCCTTCCATCCATTAATTTAAACCAATTTCGTTTTACAAAGTTTATGTTTTGTTTCGTCAAAACCAATTCCCCCTTTATTTTGAAGTGTCAAATTAGTTAGAAATCAATTTAGTTTGTGTTTTAAAGTGTCTTGAGTCCAGTTATAACATATTTTCGTCCAAATTCTTCCTTAGTGCTCAAAACTGCCCAGAAAGTGGTTTTAAGGCAGTTTTGAGTGTTTGTTTGCTGTTTTGAGTCTTTTGGTTTGTTTCAGTGTTTTAGAGTTTAGTTTTGCATTCTTTGAGTCTAATTTAGTGTTTTAACTTTGTTTTAAGTTTTTGAGTCAGTTTTCAAGTGATTTAGCAATCCCTCCTAATCCCCGGCCTAGAACGATCCCTACTTACATACTTTGCTACAATTGATAAAAAGAGGGTTTAATTTGTGTGCTTATATATTCCGCATCATATTGCCAATAACACAAGGAATTGTAAAACTACCCGGATCTTTGCATTTAGGGGGTAATTTCCTTTGTAACACAGCAGAAACGTTCTCACTTACTTGAACCACCTCTTTGTTCGAAATCCTTCTCCTTGTTGTACAAAGCTCTTTCAAAAATTTAGCATACCTTGGAACTTGCTTTATGGCATCAAGGAGTGGGATATTGACTTGAACTTTCCGGAATGTCTCTAGAATGTCCTTCTCGGCTTCTTCTTTCTTTGATTACCTAAACCTGCCAGGAAAAGGTACATTTAGTGGAATGGAACTAGAAAAATTCGAATTTGGACTTACCTTGGTGGGTTGGGATGGCTTAGAGGCATTAGGTGGGTGCGGCATTGACTGGTCATCTTTGGCCGTGGGTTTTGCTCCATGATCCTCTTCTTGCAGCAGCTTTTCATCCTCTTCTTGACTTGATTTGGATGGGTTGGGATCACTTCCGACCTGTTTACCACTCCTCAACATGATTGCCTTGGCGGTTTCAAAGCCTCCTTTAGGATTAACAACGGTTGAACTAGGCAATCTTCCTTGTTCTCTAATCTGCCCCATGAATTCCGCAATTTGCCCCATTTGCTTTTCCAAATTGTCCACCCTTTTGTCTTGCATTTGCCTTTCTTTGTTTTGAGTTTGTACTTCCTGCGTCAAAGTAGTAAGTAACTTAACAACTTGATCATTATCCAAAGACATACCTGAGTTTGTTGGGGCAGATTGCATTTGGGTTTGATTTGGTACGAATGGCTTTGTATAAAAGCCCGGTGGTTGCTGCCTAAATCCTCCTTGTTGTTGGGGTTGTTGAGGCTCCCTCCACTTGAAATTTGGGTGATCCCTCCAACCCGGATTGTATGTGTTTCAATATGGATCATTGCGTGGCTGAATTTAACTCCCAAAACCCATGGCATTGGCAGATTCCCAGCCTCCATTCTCAATCAATTGAGGGCATTGGTCAGTGAGATGTCCTTGCATAGAGCACACGCCACAAACACTTTGTCCATGTATCTTCATTCCCTCGGCCATCTGAGAAACAATAGAAGTAAGGTTAGCTAATTGGGATTGAATGTCGGACATAGAACTTACCTCATTCACTCCTTGCCGTGGGGTGTCTCTCTGCCCAAGTCCTTCGTATTGTTGTGCATTCAACGCTCGGTTGGCAATTAGGGTTTTTGCAGCCATGGGTGTTTTGTCAACCAATGCACCTCCCGCTGAGGCATCTAGCATTTGTCGCTCAATTGGAAGAAGTCCTTCATAAAAGTATTGAAGTAAAAGTTCTTCTTTCATTTGATGTTGAGGGCAGGAAGCGACAAGAGCTTTGAAACGCTCATAGTATGTTGGAAAGGACTCCCCTTGTTGTTGTTGAATGCCACTAATTTTCTTCCTTAAGAGAATGACCCTTGAGGTGGGGAAGAACTTCTCTAAGAAGTGACCGTTCCGGGTGCTAGTTCGTAAAGCCAATCTTTAGCCTTTTCCAAAAGAGAGAATGGAAAGGCTTTCATCATTAGAATGTTTCCATCAACATTGATGGGTGTCATGCTCGAACAAACCACTTCGAACTCCTTAAGATGCTTGTTTGGGTCTTCCATGGACATCCCATGGTATTTAGGAATGTGGTGCGAGAAGCTTGACTTTAACTCGAACTCATCGGTCTTGCCTTGCGCAGCCGCGGGGTATTGAATGCAAAGGGGTGCGGCATTGTGATGCGATGTAAAACAGCACACAAATTAAACCCTCTTGTTGACAATTGTAGTATAGATGCAAGTAGGGATCGTTCTGGACCGGGGATTAGGAGGGCTTGCTAAAACCTCTAAACTGACTCAAAAACGTAAAAACAAAGTTAAAAACATTTAACAAGACTCAAAGAATGCAAAACTAAACTCGAGGACACTAAAACAACTTTAAAACACTCAAAACTGCCTAAAAACACAAACTGGGCAGTTTTGGACTCTAAACACAATTTTGGACGAAAATAAGTTTTAACTTGACTCAAAACACTCAAAAACACAAACTAAAACAGTTTCTAACTAATATGACTCAACAAGTAAAGGGGGGATTGGGTTTTGACGAATTTGAAAACAAAACAAGAAACATAAAGTACTAATGAAATCTGCACGAAATTGGGTGAAAACACACGAAAATGACTTTAAACACTATACTAAGCAACAAATAGCTAAGCAAATGCAAGAAAACACACTAACTAATTCGCATAAATATGCTCCTATCAAGAAACCTCGGCTTGGCCATTCGTTTGAGGGTGATAAGGTGTAGAAACCTTATGGTTGACATTGTACTTTCGAAACAACGCCTCAATGGTCCGGTTGCAAAAGTGAGACCCTCCATCACTTATGATCACTCGTGGCATGCCAAACCTTGCAAATATGTTAGTTCTAATGAAATCTGCAATCACTTTAGAATCATTAGTCCGGGTGGCTTTTGCTTCCACCCACTTTGACACATAATCAACCGCAAGCAAAATATACATGAAACCAAACGAGGAAGGGAAGGGACCCATAAAATCAATACCCCAAACATCAAAAATTTCAACATTGAGGATGGAAACCTGCGACATTTGATCTCTTGCACTGATATTTCCTGTTCTTTGGCATTTATCACATGTTAAACAAAAAGTTCTAGCATCTTTAAAGATACTAGGCCAATAGAATCCACATTGTAACACCTTAAGTGCTGTTCTTTGTGTGCCAAAGTGACCACCACATGCATATGTATGACAAAAGCTCAAAATTGAATGAAATTCAGAATCTTGCATACATCGACGTACAATCTGATCAGGGCAAAATTTCCATAAGTATGGATCATCCCACACATAAAACCGTGCATCATTCCTGAGCTTATCACGTTGGTGTCTAGTGAACGTGTTTGGAAATTGTTTAGACACCAAAAAGTTAACCAAATCAGCATACCAAGGTTCACTTACCTTTATGGACAGCAATTGTTCATCAGGAAACGTTTCAGCAATGGGTAAGGACTCCTCATGATGCACCATACGGCTTAGGTGGTCAGCCATCACGTTTTCACACCCTTTCTTGTCCCTAATTTCAATATCGAACTCTTGAAGTAAAAGCATCCAGCGAATGAGTCTTGGTTTAGCTTCCTTTTTGGTGAGCAAGTACTTCAGAGCTGCATGATCAGTGAAAACAATGACTTTAGTGCCAATTAAATAAGATCGAAACTTATCTAATGCAAATACAACAGCCAAGAGTTCTTTTTCAGTTGTGGAATAGTTCAATTGGGCATCATTTAAGGTGCGTGAAGCATAATAAATGACATGTGGCTGCTTGTTTTTCCTTTGACCCAAAACAGCTCCAATTGCATAATCCGATGCATCACACATGAGCTCGAAGGGAATGCTCCAATCTGGTGGAGTGATGATTGGTGCCGTGGTGAGTAAGGCCTTGAGATGGTTGAATGCTTTCTCACACGCCTCGTTGAATTCAAAAGACACTTCCTTTTGTAGGAGACGGCATAGGGGCTGTGCAATCTTTGAAAAATCTTTGATGAATCGTCTATAGAATCCTGCATGACCAAGAAAAGAACGAACCTCTCTAACCGAAGTAGGAGAGGGTAAGTAGCGTACAAGATCTATTTTAGACTTATCAACCTCAATACCTTTTTCAGAGATTATGTGACCCAAAACAATACCTTGTTTAACCATGAAATGACATTTCTCCCATTTTAACACAAGGTTTGTTTCAACGCAATGTTTCAAGATTAAAGTGAGATTATCCAAGCAATTATCGAATGAATCACCAAACACACTAAAATCATCCATGAATATCTCAATAATCCTTTCAACATAATCAGAAAATATACTAACCATACACCTTTGAAACGTGGCAGGGGCATTGCATAAACCGAATGGCATGCGTCGATATGCAACTGTTCCAAAGGGACAAGTGAAAGTGGTCTTTTCTTGATCATCCGGCGCTATGACAATTTGATTATAACCAGAGTATCCATCAAGAAAACAATAAAATGAATGACCTGCTAACCTCTCAAGCATTTGATCAAGGAATGGCAATGGAAAGTGATCCTTTCTTGTTGTGGCGTTGATCTTCCTATAGTCAATGCACACTCGCCAACCGGTTTGGATCCGGGTGGGCACAAGCTCATTCTCAGCGTTCTCCACGACCGTCACTCCAGATTTCTTGGGAACAACTTGGATAGGTGAGACCCAACGGCTATCGGAGATAGGATATATCACTCCACAATCAAGTAGCTTGATTATCTCCTTTTTCACAACTTCCATCATAGGAGGGTTGAGACGGCGTTGAGCCTCTCTAGTTGGTTTGGCCCCTTCCTCAAGAAATATGTGATGCATACAAGTTGTAGGGCTTATCCCCTTGAGGTCGGCCAAAGTCCAACCTAGGGCAGATTTGAACTCCCTTAAAACACGCACTAGTTTTTCTTCTTCTTGTGCCGTGAGTGATGAGGAAATAATGGCAGGTAAGGTCTCTTTTTCCGCCAAGAAAACATACTTCAAATGATTTGGTAACGGTTTAAGTTCAAGGGTAGGTGCCTGAATCACTGAAGGAAGCAACTTATTAGTCGAAACGGGAATTGAATCAAAGTTAGGAGACTTACACTCATGCACGGGTAGCGACTCAAGGGCAGCAACCATCTCAATGAATTCCTCACAAGAGGGCACGGCATGGATTGGTTCATGTGTGCCGTGGGTTAGCATGGGTTCTGCCCACTTGTTGTTGAGCTCCATCCCTCTTGTAATGACCTTTTCAAGTGCATCGTCATTCAAATCTTCCAAATACCCCTGCGCCAAAGAATCAATAATATCAATAGAAAAACAAGAGTGATCATCATTAGGTTATCTCATGGTTTCAGAAATATTGAAATCAATCACTTCCCCATCAAATTCCCTTTGAACACATCAATCTTGGTGCGGGCTGTCTTCATGAATGGCCTACCAAGGAGAATCGGCAAAGAGGTGGAATGGGCTGAATCTTCCTTGTTCATCTTCTTTGTGACCTGATGTTGATGGTTGTGTACCTGCCCCAACTTCTTTTCCACTTCTCAACAATATGGCTTTTGCAGTTTCGAAACCTCCCTTTGGATTTGGAATGGTGGAACTAGGGAGTTGGCCTTGGTCTCGAAATTTCCCTACAAATTCTGCAATCTGCCCAATTTGTTTCTCCAAATGATCCACCCTTTTGTCTTGGTTTTGCATTGCTTTGGCTTGATTTTCTTGCCCCTGAGACAAATTGGTTAATAGCTTAAGAAGTGTATCATTATCTAGAGATGTACCTGAAGCATTTGGGGCAGATTGTTGCGGAACTTGTGTGGGTGCATATGGCTTGGTGTAGAAGCCTGGGGGTTGCTGTCTAAAACCTCCTTATTGTTGAGATTGTTGGGGCTCCCTCCACTTGAAATTTGGATGGTCTCTCCAACCTGGATTATACGTATTGGAATATGGATCGTTCCTTGGTTGGTTTTGGCCTCCAAAACCCACTGCATTGGCAGATTCCCATCCACCATTCTCAATTAGTTGCGGGCACTTATCAGAGGGGTGTCCTTGGATAGAACACACGCCACACACACTTGATCCATGCATCTTCATTCCTTCAGCCATCTGAGACACAATGGAAGTAAGATTAGTTAATTGGGATTGAATGTCAGATGTGGAACTTACCTCATTTACTTGCTGCCGTGGGGTTCCTCTTTGTCACACGCCTTCATATTGTTGAGCGTTCAAAGCTCGATTAGCAATCAAGATCTTGGCAGCCATGGGTGTCTTGTCCACCAACGCTCCTCCCGCTGAGGCATCTAGCATTTGGCGTTCAATTGGTAGAAGCCCTTCGTAGAAATATTGAAGAAGAAAATAAAACCACCTAGGAGAAGGGATAAGGGTACGGCATGGCTTAGGGTTTCTAGAAACTTAATTTAAATGTCCCCCAATCAGAAAATAAACCCTCATTGTACCAGGAATTGAATTAGCAAAGGATTAGGATAGGATAAGGTTAGTTAAGATAGGATAAGGATTGGATAAGATAAGATAAGATAAGGTTGTTTGGATAATGTTTTGGATAATTCTCCTTCTTTTGAGCTGATTCCTTATCTTCTTTGATTTGAATTTATTTCTCCAACCTTGAAACATATTCCTAGCTCCATTTGAACTCCAAATTCGTCCATCTGCTTGCCCATTGCTTGTGCTATCCATTCCAAGCCCAAATTTGCTCTAAAATGCTTCAAAAATGCATCTGTTTACCAACTTTGCTTCTTGGACCTAAAAACACACGAAAATGACTTTAAACACTATACTAAGCAACAAATAGCTAAGTAAATGCAAGAAAACACACTAACTAAGTAGCATAAATATGCTCCTATCAAAAAGGGAAAGGCCTTCATCATCAGAATATTCCCATCTACGTTGATTGGTGTCATGCTTGAGCACACCACCTCAAATTCCTTCAAATGCTTGTTTGGATCTTCCATGGACAGCCCATGGTACTTAGGGATGTGATGTAACAAGCTTGACTTCAACTCAAATTCTTCGGCTTTTCCTTGGGCCGCCCTAGGATATTGAATGCATAAGGGCACGGCATTGTCAAGTCCTGAGGCTGAAAGCTCTTTGATTGTACGATTGTCCACAGCCATGTCTTCCACTTCCTCTTCAAATTCAAATTCGGCTTCTGAACTTGCACTTGATTCACTTGGTTCTGGATTCTTCCTCTTTCGTCTCAACTCTCGCTCGAAATCGGCGTCAAAGTCCAAAATATGTTCACGAACCGGATAAGAACTCCGAGTCATAAACTAGTACCTAAAACAAGAAACAAAAACAAGGTCAGAATCTGATCTAAGTAAACCAAACGAAAATAACAATCCAAGGGATTAGCAAAGTTGCTAAATCCCTGGCAACGGCGCCAAAAATTTGGTGCGAAATATATAAGCACACAAATTAAACCCTCTTTTTATCAATTGTAGCAAAGTATGTAAGTAGGGATCGTTCTAGGCCGGGGATTAGGAGGGATTGCTAAATGATAGGAGCATATTTATGCTACTTAGTTAGTGTGTTTCCTTGCATTTGCTTAGCTATTTGTTGCTTAGTATAGTGTTTAAAGTCATTTTCGTGTGTTTTTAGGTCCAAGAAGCAAAGTTGGCAAAAAGATGCATTTTGGTGCATTTTAGAGCAAATCTGGGCTTGGAATGGATAGCACAAGCAATGGGCATGAAGATGGACGAATTTGGAGTTTAAATGGAGTTGGGAATATGTTTCAAGGTTGGAGAAATAAATTCAAATCATTGAAGATAAGGAATCAGCTCAAAAGAAGGAGGATTATCCAAAACATTATCCAAACAACCTTATCTTATCTTATCTTATCCAATCCTTATTTTATCTTAACAAACCTTATCCTATGCTAATCCTTTTCTAATTCAATTCCTGGTACAATAAGGGTTTATTTTCTGATTGGGGGACATTTAAATTAAGTTTCTAGAAACCCTAAGCCTTGCCGCACCTAGCTTCTAGAAAACCTGATTTCCTTGCCTCGCAAGGCTTTCTAGAAGCCTTATCCCTCCTTATCCAAATTTGCCGCACCTTAGGCCCTTTCCCATTGGAAATCTGATTGTTTTGAGCCTATTTCTGGATGGATTTGGCTTTCTAGAAGTCCTAATCTGATTCACCTAGGGTTTTTGGTGCCTATATATATATTAATCAACCCTTTGCCGTGCACACCACCCTCCATATACATCATTCACGCCAGAAATCATCCACCACCCTCTGCCGCCCCTTTCCTTCACCATTCTCCATAGTTTCTGACCTAATTCACCCCCTGCCGTGCCATATCATCCACACAACCCCAGGAAACCCCTCTTGTGCCGCAGCTATTCAAGGAAGGAAGGAGAAGGTGCCACTCTAAGTCGTGACTACTGCTGGAGCGTTCTTAGGTGTTGTCTATCTTTGTTTTCAATGTTTCAATTCAGTTTTCTTTGTTTAATTGCTATCATGAGGAACTAAACCCCTATTAGTTAGAGGGGGAATTTGAAGCCATGAATATATGTTTCTTATGATTTGATTTACTCCAGTTATGATTTCATAAATTGTGAATGTGGTTTACTTATCTGTTTTATTAAGAACTTGTTCTTGTGTGTTGATTAAGGATGCGTACTTAGTTTACATGCATGAATTTGATGCTAGAATATAAGGGAATTTCACCTAATCGTTATGAACTTATATTCACAAGTAGTAAAGGTTGCTAGTCACAATCATGTTAAGTAAACCCTAGGCTGGATTAACATGCGTCTTCCATAGTTATGAATGCCTTGTCAATGTTCATGATTTCCATTGAACTTAATGATCTTTGTTGAATGTCTCTATCATGCGTATTCCATAGTTAGGGAGTTTGAGAAAGAATAATTTGGTTGTGATGCATTATCCATTCAATTCAATGAATCTAGGGAAATCTGGGAATTGATTAGTTCAATACAATTAATTCGGAACATTGTCATTCATAGTTTATCGAAAGAGTAACTGGGAATCAAGTTGTATGCATATGTTTATGTGTGGATAAGGATCCCTCTAACTAGCCATTCACCCATTTAAATCACCAATTTCGTACAAAACTAAGTCTAGTTTACAATTCTGTTTTGCTTAAGTTTAAATCCGTTTTCAAACAATCCCTTGCTTTTAATTTGTGTTAAGATAGTCTAAATTCGTCAAATCTTGAGTCTTTTAGTCTTTTGAGTCAATTTGAGTCTTAATTTCGTTCAAATCAATCTTAGGTGTTAGTTTAGAGTCTAGATAACTTGTTTTGTGTGTTTTAGGTCTATTTAGCTTGTTTTGAGTCTTTAGAGTCCAGAAACTGTTTAATTGAATTCTATTTGCTGTTTTGAGTTTGTTTTGAGTTATTTGAGTCAAGTTAGGTTGTTTAAAGTTGTCTAGAGTTAAAATTCGTCCAAATTGATCATAGTATCTGTTTTCATTGTCTAGAGTCCAGTTTAGTGTTTTAGAGTGTAATTTGTGTAGATTAGCATCCCTTCTAATCCCCGGCCTAAAACGATCCCTACTTTCATATACTACGTCAATAGGGTTTTAATTTGAGTGTCAAGTAATTCTCACATCACTAAACCACTTGAAAACTGACTCAAAAACTTAAAACAAAGTTAAAACACTAAATTAGACTCAAAGAATGCAAAACTATACTTTAAAACACTAAGACAACCCAAAAGACTCAAAACAGCAAACAAACACTCAAAACTGCCTTAAAACCACTTTCTGGGCAGTTTTGAACACTAAGGAAGAATTTGGACGAAAACAGTTTATAACTTGACTCAAGACACTTAAAATCAAAACAGCACAAAAACACTCAAAACTGCCTAAAAACACAGACTGGGCAGTTTTGGACTCTAAACACTACTTTGGACGAAAATAAGGTTTTAACTTGACTCAAGACACTTAAAAACACAAATCAAAACAGATTTTAACTAATCTAACACTTCAAAATAAAGGGGGATTTGTTTTTGACGAATTTAAAACTAAAAACAGAAACTTTGCATAGAAAACTTTAGAAAAACGATTTTGATGAATTAAGAAGGGTGAAAGGCTAGTTAGAGGGCCCTTCTCCACACATGAACATATGCATATAAATTGATTTTCAGTTATTCTTTCGACAAACCATGAATGACAATGCCCCAAATTAATTGTGTAGAACTAATTAATCATCAGATTTCTCTAGACTCATTGAATTGGAAGAAAAGCATACAACAACCCAAATCATTCTTTATTAAGCTCCCTAACTATGAAAAGCATGATAGAGACGCAAAACAAAGATCATTAAGCTTTGTGAAAATCATAAGCATTGACAAGGCATTCGTGACTATGAAAAGCATGACACTCCTGCCAGGAATTTACTTAACGCGATCGTGACTAGCAACCTCCACTACTTGTAAATATAAGTTCATAACGATTAGGTGAAACTCCTTATATTTTAGCATCAAATTCATGCATGCAAACTAAGTATGCATCCTTAATCAACACACAAGAACAAGTTCTTAATAAAACAGTTAAGCAAACCACATTCACAATTCATGAAATCATAACTGGAGGAAATCAATTCATATAAAACATATGTCCATGGCTTTGAATTCACCTCTAACTATAAAGAAATTAGTTCCTCATGTTCGCAATCAAACAAATATAAATAAAATTAAACATTAAAAACAAAGGATAGAATACACCTAGAAAACGCTCCAGATTCCTTCCTTCCTTGCAAGGCTGCGGCACAATGAATGTGTGGTGGATGGATGTAGGTGACTTATGGTAGAGGGTGGTGGTCTGAATGGTGCTGAAAATATGTATATATAGGGAGAGGGTGCGGCACCAACATATAGTGTAGGAGATTACAAAATGTAGTTTGTGTAGGAAAATAAAATCACAATCCTAAGGGGAAAAGGTTTATGTAATCCTAGCAGGAAATAGGACATCTAGAAGGTCAAAAACCAAAGGGATTTAGGAGAAAGGTGCAGCTGGATCATGCATCTAGAAGGCTTGGGGCGTCACCTTTTTAGGGACTTCTAGAAAGAGTGTTATTTGGCTGATTTTGGGGTTTCTAGAAGGGGATAGGTGCAGCACCTTTATAGGAAGGGATAAGGTTCCTAGAAATCAGGTTTTAAGGTCTCCTAAACTGAAATTGAATCCCTTTTGCAGCAGGAATTAAGTTAAGAAAGGATTAGGATAGGATAAGATAAGATAAGGTTTGGATAAGATAAGGATAAGATAAGGTAGTTTTGGATAATGTTTTGGATAATTCTCCTTCTTTGTAGCTGATTCCTTATCTTCTTTAACTTGGATTTATTTCTTCAACTCTTTTGCACATTCCTAGCCTCTCTTGAACTTCAAATTCGTCCGTCCATCTTGCTCCATACTTGTGATATCCATTCCAAGCCCAAAACTGCTCTAAAATGCTCCAAATTGCATCTTTTTGCCAACTTTGCCAATTGGACCTGAAAACACACGAAAATAGCTTAAATCACTATAATAAGTAGAAACTAAGTAAATGCAAGAAAACATGCTAACTAAGTTGCATAAATATGCTCCTATCACAGAATTTGTAGGGAAATTTCGAGACCAAGGCCAACTCCCTAGTTCCACCATTCCAAATCCAAAGGGAGGTTTCGAAACTGCAAAAGCCATATTGTTGAGAAGTGGAAAAGAAGTTGGGGCAGGAGCACAACCATCAACATCAGGTCACAAAGAGGATGAAAAACTTCAATTTGAAGAGGAGGGACAAAGCCAACCCACGGCAAGGAAGGATACACCTTTGCCGCAGGCCCTAAGTGCTCCTAAACCATCAAATCTGTCCAACAAGGGTAAGAATGTGTCAAATTCAATTCCTACTAATGTTTTTCCTTCGAATGTTCCTTTTCCTCACAGATTCATGCAAACAAAGAAAGAGGAAGCTGAAGAGGAAGCTATTTTCGTGTGTTTGTAGGTTCAAAGTGTCAAGATGGCAAAAAGAAGCAATTTGGAGCATTCTAGAGCATTTTTGGGCCAAGATTGGGTAGTGCAAGCATGGAGGCAAGTTGATGGACGAAATTGAAGATATAAAGGCTTGAAATCAGCTAAGAAGATGGAAGAAAGAAATTGAAGATAAAGAAGATAAGGAATCAGCTCAAAAGAAGGAGAATTATCCAAAACATTATCCAAACAACCTTATCTTATCTTATCTTACCCAATCCTTATCTTATCTTACCTTATCTTATCCTAATCTTATCCTAACCTGTTTTCTTCAGTTTAGGGGACTTAAAACCTGATTTCTAGAAGTCCTATCCATTCCCCTACAAAAGTGGCGCCCCAAACTCTTCTAGAAACCCCAAAATCTGCCCAGAAACACATTCTTTCTAGAAGCCTAAAAATCTGGCGTCTCCTTCCCTTCTAGAATCCTTTTTCCTTGCCTTGCAAGGCATTCCCTGCCTTATCCCTTTGTGCCGTGGGTTTTCACTCCCTTTCCCTCTTGGATTCTGATTGTTAGGCCTTTTCCTTGTGGATTTGGGTTCTACAAATCCTTTTCAGAAATTAATTGGACCACAATTCCTTTTCCAAATTAATTGCCGCACCCTAATCCTATTTTTCTACTAAGTCCAAGTCCTAAACTGATTTCCCTAGGGTTTGCCATGCTATATATACATATTCCCAAGCCCTGCCGCAGACACCACCCATCCATACGAATTCTACACCCCCATATACATTCAGAAATCCATATTTTGCTGCAGAGAAGGGAAGACAAGGCTGTGCCGTGGCTTCCATTGGAGAAGGAGGAGTTCTTTCTTCTCTTGTTTCGTTTCATGTTTAATTTAACTTGCTTTTCAATTATGTTGAACATGTGGAACTAATTTCGTTTTAGTTAGAGGTGGATTCAAAGCCATGGACATATGTTTGATATGAATTGATTACCTTCAGTTATTGTTTCATAAATTATGAATGTGATTTACTTATCTGTTTTATGAAGAACTTGTTCTTGTGTGTTGATTAAGGAGGCCTACTTAGTTTACATGCATGAATTTGATGCTAGGATATAAGGGAATTTCACCTAATCGTTATGAACTTATATTCACAAGTAGTAAAGATTGCTAGTCACAATTGTGTTAAGTAAATCCTAGGCAAGAGTAACATGTGTATTCCATAGTTATGAATGCCTTGTCAATGTTTATGATTTCCATGGAGCTTAATGATCTTTGATATGTAACTCTATCATGCGTATTCCATAGTTAGGGAACTTGATAAGAATAATTTGGTTGTGATGCGTTATCCATTCAATTCAATGAACTTAGGGAAATCTGGGAATTAATTAGTTCAATACAATTAATTCGAAGCATTGTCATTCATGGTTTATCGAAAGAATAACTGGAAATCAATTCGTATGCATATGTTCATGTGTGGAGAAGAACCCTCTAACTAGTTTTCACCCCTGAATTCACCTTTATCTCTTTCAATTTACTTTGTTTGCTTAAATCTGCTTAGTTTTGCTTAATTCGTCCAAAAACCCCCTTAGTTCTTAATTGAGTCTTAGTTTGTTTAAATTCGTCCAAATCTGTCCCCTTTTAGTGTTTTGAGTCTAACTAGTCCAAAAGTCATCCAATTCACCCCTTAGAATCTGTTTTGAGTCTGTTTAAGTTAGTTTTGTTGTTTTGAGTCTATTTAGCCTGTTTTGAGTCTCTAGTGTCTAGAATCTGCCTAGTTGAGTTTTATTTGTTGTTTTAAGTTTGTTTTGTGTTATTTGAGTCAAGTTAGGTTGTTTTAGGTTGTCTAGAGTTAAAATTCGTTCAGATTGATCCATAGTACCTGTTTTCATTGTCTAGAGTCCAGTTTTAGTGTTTTAGAGTTTAATTTGTATAGATTAGCATCCCTTCTAATCCCCGGCCTTAAACGATCCCTACTTTCATATACTACGTCGATAGGGTTTTAATTTGAGTGTCAAGTAATTCTCACATCAAATTTTGTCGCCGTTGCCGGGGATTAGCAAACTTGCTAATCTCCCTAGTTTCTGCCGTGTATTTTAACTTGTTTTTGTTTCTGTTTTGCTTAGTTTTCTGATTTGTTTGGTTTTCTTTGTTTTAGGTACTAGTGTATGACTCGAAGTTCTCAACCCGTTCACACACATATCTTGGAGTTTAACGACGATTTTGAGCGAGATTTGAGAAGGAAGAGGAAGCACCCAGAACCTGGTCTACTTAGTTCAAGTTCTAATTCCGAATCTGAAGTTGAAATTGAAGAGGATTTGGAAGAGGAGCACGACATGGCTGCAGATAACCGAACAATCAAAGAACTTTCAGCCTCGGGATTGGACAATGCAACCCCTTTATGCATTCAGTATCCTAGGGCAGCCGAGGGCAAGACTGACGAATTCAAATTGAAGTCTAGCTTGTTGCACCACATCCCCAAATTCCACGGGTTGTCCATGGAAGATCCGAACAAGCACTTGAAGGAATTTGAAGTGGTTTGTTCAAGCATGACCCCTGTCAATGTTGATGGGAGTATATTGAAGATGAAAGCCTTTCCATTCTCTCTTTTGGAAAAGGCTAAGGATTGGCTCTACGAACTAGCACCTGGAACCGTTACTTCGTGGGAAAGCATGAAGCGCGCATTCTTAGAGAAATTTTTCCCAAATTCAAGAGTCATTCTCTTGAGGAAAAGGATAAGTGGCATTCAACAAAACCAAGGGGAATCGTTTCCAGCCTATTATGAGCGTTTCAAGGCGCTTGTTGCTTCTTGTCCACAACACCAAATGAAGGAAGAGCTTCTCCTCCAATATTTCTATGAAGGACTTCTCCCCATTGAGAGACAAATGCTTGATGCTTCAGCGGGATGAGCTTTGGTTGACAAAACACCCGTGGCTGCCAAGACTCTAATTGCAAATCGAGCCTTGAATGCGCAACAATACGAAGGAGTTGGACAGAGAGAAGGGCCACGGCAACAACAAGTGAATGAGGTAAATGCAATTTCAGAATTACAATCTCAAATGGCTAATCTCACTCTTCTTTTGTCACAGGTTGTGGATGGAACCAAAGCACAAGGGCCGGCCATATGTGGAGTGTGTTCTATGCAGGGACATCTCAACGATCAATGCCCTCAATTGATTGAGAATGGGGGGTGGGAAACTGCCCAAGCCGTGGGTTTCCAAGGCCAAACCCAACAAAGACACGACCCATACTCAAATACATACAATCCAGGATGGAGAGATCATCCAAACTTCAAGTGGAGGGATTCTCAGCAAGCACAGCCACAAAACGGATTTAGATAGCCCCCTGGGATGTTTCCAAGGCCGTATGCAGCCCCACAACCTCAACCAACTTCGGCCCAAACCAATTCAGGTTCGTCGTTAAATAATGATAAAAATCTTCAAGTACTAACCTCTTTGACGCAGGACGTGCAGAGCATAAAAAATCAAGCTAAAGAGGTGGATGAATTGAAGAAACAAATGGGTCAAATGGCTGAATTCATGGGCCAATTCCGAGAACAAGGCAGATTGCCTAGTTCAACCGTTGTTAATCCTAAGGGAGGATTTGAAACCGCCCAAGCAATCACGTTGAGAAGTGGTAAGCAGGTTGGAACTGATTCACAACCATCTAGATCAAGTCAAGAAGAGGACAAGAAGCTGCAATTGGAGGAGGATGAAGCACCCAAACCCACGGCAAGGAATGCACAATCCTTGCCGCAGCCGATCCCCACTTCTAAACCGTCTCAACCATCAAGGTAAGTTCCAATATGAATTCTTCAAGCTCTACTCCACTAATTGTGCCCTTTCCTGGCAGGTTGCGGCAATCAAAGAAAGAGGATGCTGAAAAAGACATTCTAGAGACATTCCGGAAAGTTCAAGTCAATATCCCACTCCTTGATGCAATAAAGCAAGTCCCAAGGTATGCTAAGTTTTTGAAAGAGCTTTGTACAACAAGGAGAAGGATTTCTAACAAAGAAGTGGTTCAAGTAAGTGAGAATGTCTCTGCTGTTCTACAAAGGAAATTACCCCCTAAATGCAAAGATCCGGGTAGTTTTACAATTCCTTGCGTTATTGGTAGTACTAAGTTTGAACATGCTATGTTAGACTTAGGAGCTTCAATTAATGTCATGCCATACTCTATTTATGCATCTATGAACTTAGGTGAGCTTAAAAACGATGGTGTTATAATCCAATTAGCCGATCGTTCTAATGCATATCCAAAAGGAGTTTTGGAAGATGTTTTGGTGCAGGTTGGAAATCTGATTTTTCCAGCGGATTTTTATGTGCTTGACATGGAGGATACACCCCATTCCACCCCATTGCCGATCCTCCTTGGGAGACCTTTCATGAAAACAGCCCGCACCAAGATCGATGTGTTCAAAGGGACGTTGACAATGGAATTTGATGGGGAAGTTATTGATTTCAATCTTGCTGAAACTATTAAATTTCCTAAAGAAAATCATTCTTGTTTTGCTATTGATATATTTGATGAATTGGCGCAGGATTACCTTGATTCCTTGGAGAGGGATCCCCTTGAATCAACAATTGCACAAGGAATTGGGCAAAAACCCAATATTGCCGTGCCTATAAGTGAAGAAGAGGCCGAGATGGTGGCTGCCCTAGAGTCACTACCTCAGCACCATGGTAAGCCTTCAAAACCAATTTCAATTCCAATTTCTACTAACAAGTTGTTACCCTCAGTGATTCAGGCACCCATACTTGAGCTTAAACCATTGCCGGATCATTTGAAGTACGTCTTTTTGGGAGATAACGAGACGTTGCCCGTCATTGTGTCCTCCACACTCACGGCAACAGAGGAAGGAAAGTTAATTCGGGTGTTGAAAGAGCACAAAACAGCCATTGGGTGGACATTGGCCGACATTAGGGGGATTAGCCCTACAACATGCATGCATCGCATACTTCTAGAGGAGGGGGCTAAACCAACTCGAGAGGCTCAACGCCGACTCAACCCTCCAATGATGGAAGTTGTGAAGAAGGAGATTATAAAGCTTCTTGATTGTGGAGTGATTTATCCAATCTCAGATAGCCGTTGGGTTTCACCGGTGCAATGTGTTCCAAAGAAATCCGGAGTCACTGTGGTGAAGAATGCCGAGAATGAACTTGTGCCCACACGTATCCAAACAGGTTGGAGAGTGTGCATTGACTATAGGAAGCTAAACGCCACCACGAGGAAGGACCACTTCCCTTTGCCGTTCATTGATCAAATGCTTGAAAGGTTAGCCGGTCATTCTTTTTATTGTTTTCTTGATGGGTACTCTGGATATAATCAGATCGTTATAGCTCCGGATGACCAAGAAAAGACCACTTTCACGTGCCCCTTTGGTACCTTTGCCTATCGTCGCATGCCATTCGGTTTATGCAATGCACCTGCCACCTTTCAAAGATGCATGGTAAGTATCTTTTCAGATTTTGTGGAGAAGATTATTGAGGTATTCATGGATGATTTTAGTGTTTTTGGGGATTCGTTTGATGGGTGCTTAGATAATCTCACTTTGATTCTAAAACGTTGCATTGAAACTAACCTTGTTTTGAATTGGGAAAAATGTCACTTTATGGTAAAACAAGGCATAGTTTTAGGTCATATCATTTCAGAAAGGGGAATTGAGGTTGATAAATCAAAAATAGACCTTGTGCGTTACTTACCCTCTCCTACTTCGGTTAGAGAGGTTCGTTCTTTTCTTGGACATGCAGGTTTCTATAGGCGATTCATCAAGGATTTTTCGAAGATCTCCACCCCCCTTTGCCGTCTCCTCCAGAAAGATGTGACTTTTGACTTCAACGAGGAATGTGAGAAGGCATTCAAACACCTCAAGGAGATGCTAACTTCGGCCCCCATCATAGTCCCACCAGATTGGAGCCTTCCTTTTGAGCTTATGTGTGATGCTTCGGATTATGCATTAGGAGCTGTTTTGGGACAAAGGAAGGACAAGAAGCCCCATGTCATCTATTATGCATCTCGGACCTTGAATGATGCACAATTGAATTACTCTACCACCGAAAAAGAACTTCTTGCTGTTGTGTTTGCTTTAGATAAGTTTCGTTCTTATTTACTTGGTACTAAAGTTATTATTTACACTGACCATGCAGCTTTGAAGTATTTGTTCACCAAGAAAGAGGCCAAACCAAGACTCATTCGCTGGATGCTTCTTCTCCAAGAGTTCGATATTGAAATCCGGGACAAGAAGGGGAGTGAAAATGTGGTGGCTGATCACTTGAGCCGTATGGTCCATGAGGAGGATGCCGTGCCTATCCAAGAGACATTCCCAGATGAGCAGCTGCTGTCCATCAAGGTAAGTGAGCCATGGTATGCTGATGTAGTAAATTATTTGGTGTCTAAACACATTCCAAGAGAGCTAAACAAGCACCAAAGTGATAAACTTAAAAAGGATGCACGTTCTTATGTTTGGGATGACCCATACTTGTGGAAATATTGCCCTGATCAGGTTCTACGTAGGTGTGTGCATGATTCTGAGTTTAATTCAATTTTAACTTTTTGTCACACCTATGCATGTGGAGGTCACTTTGGTACTCAAAGAACAGCACATAAAGTTTTAGAATGTGGATTTTATTGGCCTACTATCTTTAGAGATGCTAGAACTTTTTGTATGACTTGTGATAGATGTCAAAGAACGGGCAATATAGGTCCTAAACAACAAATGCCGCAACACCCCATATTTAGTGTTGAAATCTTTGATGTTTAGGGTATTGATTTCATGGGTCCTTTTCCTTCCTCACATGGTTTTCTTTATATTTTGCTTGCTGTGGATTATGTGTCGAAATGGGTGGAAGCAAAAGCCACCCGAACTAATGATTCTAAAGTGGTTGCAGATTTTGTTAGAACTAACATATTTGCTAGATTTGGAATGCCAAGAGTCCTAATCAGTGATGGGGGTTCCCATTTTTGCAATCGAACCATTGAGGCGCTGTTCAAGAAGTATAATGTCACGCATAAGGTTTCAACACCTTATCACCCTCAAACCAGTGGGCAAGCCGAGGTTTCAAATAGAGAAATCAAGCAGATTTTGGAGAAAACTGTAGGGCCAACTCGGAAGGATTGGAGCTTGCGTTTGAATGATGCATTGTGGGCATATCGCACTGCCTATAAAACCCCAATTGGAATGTCCCCATTTCGGCTAGTCTATGGGAAACCATGTCATCTTCCCGTCGAGTTAGAACATCGTGCACACTGGGCTGTCAAAACATTCAACATGGACATTGATGCCGCAGGTCTTCATAGAAAGCTTCAATTGAATGAGCTAGAAGAAATTAGGAATGAAGCTTATGAGAATGCACGGATCTACAAGGAGAAAACAAAGGCATTCCATGACAAGATGATTCGTAGCAAGCTGTTCTCTATAGGGCAGAAAGTGTTACTTTTCAATTCTCGCCTTCGTCTATTTCCAGGTAAGTTGCGTTCTAAGTGGATTGGTCCTTTTGTGGTTACTAATGTTTTTCCTCATGGTGCAGTCCAAATTCAAAGTTTAAAAACGCAACAAGAATTCAAAGTGAATGGACATCGATTGAAGCCATATTATGAGCACTTTGAAGAGCACATTACAGAGGACATATCCTTTAATGCCGTGGGTACCATGGGAACTTAGAGGGAAGGTTTGTCCGGCTGGAAGACGTTAAAGCAAGCGCTTCTTGGGAGGCAACCCATGCAAATAAAGACGACCTAGGAACTCTCCGGCTCCACAACCAGATTTGCATTTCTAAACCCTACTCTTTATTGCTTTTCCTTTGCCATTTTGTTATGTTAGTTAGTTGTGTTGATTGCTGTTTGCTTTCTGTGAGTATATGTTTGAAACATTGAGGACAATGTTCGGTTTAAGTGTGGGGGGGTAACAAAGTGTTTTCTGCATGAAATTCGTGGGTTTTTATCACCTATCACTTTGAATGTTGTTTTCAGTGTTTTTAAGTGTTTTTAAGCTGTTTTGGAGTCTTTTAGTGTGTTTTGAAAAGAAAATCCGAAAATACCATAAAATTTTGAAAAATTGTTTTGAAAAACCCAAAAAGAGTTGTTTTTGTGTGTTTGTTTGTGTCTTAGGGTACCTTCCAACACAATGATGAGGATTTGGTTTTTAATTGCATAACTGTTAAAGAAAGTTACAAACATGGATTGAAGTTTGATATGCTCTTTGGTTTATGCTTGGTTATAGTTGACATTCATGAATTCACATGTAATCACAAAAAGGATAAAATCAGTTTTTGTAACATGCTTGAAGGAAGTAACTCAAACTAACGCTACAACCCTGAGAGACTTGAGCTTAAAACGTTCTTTGGAGAGTTAAAAATCTGTGCATTCTTTGTTTTCTAAAGTCGTTGCATGATCTCATTATTCTTTGCTTGGTTGCTACTTAGAAGGCGTTTCATCATTTAGTTCCAAATACTAGAACTCATACCCGTTTCATTCAAAGCATGAAATTGATTAGCATAACACATAATCAAGATGAAGTTGTTTAGTTTAAAACCAGAGCCAAAAAGCCTAACCCTTTGCATATGTATTGTAGGTTTAACCCTTTTGAACCTTGTTTAGCCTATGTTCTTTGTTTACCCACATTATCCTTACCTAGCTTAGATTAGGACCATCCTTACCCTTGTTCTTAAGGCATAGTGATCATGACCTAAGAATGAATTCCCTTTGTTTGTTATTTGGGCGGCAAAACAAGTGTGGGGGAAGGGATTCTTGTGTATGTGCCAAAAAAAAAAAAAAAAAAAAAAAAAAAAAAAAAAAAGAAAAACAAGGGCACGGGTAGAAGAAGAAAAAAAAAAAAGAAAAAAATTCGTGAGGAAAAGAAAAGAAAAAGAAAAGTATGTGAAGAAGTATGAAAAGTGTTCAAAATAAGTGAGATTTAAGCTCACAAGTGTTGGTTGTTGAAGAAGGGGTCCAAAAAGTTGAATTCGGCCCTAAAATATGTGTAATCTTCCCCTTTGTGTTCGAAGTGTGCGGCTGCATTCAAGAAAGGGAGTTCTAAGTGTCATATTCATTACTTTGCTTGCTATTGCTTTAAGAATGTTTGTTTTCCTTACCTTTCTTTGTTAGCCAATACCCCTTAGCCCCGTTATAACCCTATACTTCAATCTTGAGTGTTGTGTGTTTCAATATGTGGAGTTTGGGATTGGTATGAGCATATGGTGTCCCTGGTTCTCGCGTCTAAGTAGTAGTATTCCATTCATGAGATCATATCTATACATGCATTCCAGAAATTACTTTTCTTTGTCATAAACATATATGTGAGTATTAGTTTTCATGTTTACATCAATCTTCTCACATATAACTAGTGTAGGGAGTGTAGTCAGAAAATCTGTGTGATTGAGTGCATATCTAGTAAGGAATTGAGGGATTCTCTAAGGCATGTTACTACATTCAAAATGTTGTTTTAATTGATTAAATGTGAGCTAATGTGTGGTAACTTTGATTAAGTATGTGCTCAAGGGTAGGGATAACTAAAATCTGTGGGAGTAATGATCTTTGGCATGTTATGTATCATTGAAGATCCCTGAGGTGAACGTTGGAAGGTTTAGGTTACGTTTTGTTTGTTTTGTTTTGCTTGAGGACTAGCAAAAGCTAAGTGTGGGGGAATTTGATAGGAGCATATTTATGCTACTTAGTTAGTGTGTTTCCTTGCATTTGCTTAGCTATTTGTTGCTTAGTATAGTGTTTAAAGTCATTTTCGTGTGTTTTTAGGTCCAAGAAGCAAAGTTGGCAAAAAGATGCATTTTGGAGCATTTTAGAGCAAATCTGGGCTTGGAATGGATAGCACAAGCAATGGGCATGAAGATGGACGAATTTGGAGTCTAAATGAAGTTGGGAATATGTTTCAAGGTTGGAGAAATAAATTCAAAACATTGAAGATAAGGAATCAGCTCAAAAGAAGGAGGATTATCCAAAACATTATCCAAACAACCTTATCTTATCTTATCTTATCCAATCTTTATCTTATCTTAACAAACCTTATCCTATCCTAATCCATTTCTAATTCAATTCCTGGTACAATGAGGGTTTATTTTCTGATTGGGGGACATTTAAATTGAGTTTCTAGAAACCCTAAGCCTTGCCGCACCTAGCTTTGCAGAAAACTTGATTTCCTTGCCTTGCAAGGCTTTCTAGAAGCCTTATCCCTCCTTATCCAAGTCTGCCGCACCTTAGGCCCTTTCCCATTGGAAATCTGATTGTTTTGAGCCTATTTCTGGATGGATTTGGCTTTCTAGAAGTCCTAATCTGATTCACCTAGGGTTTTTGGTGCCTATATATATACTAATCAATCCTTTGCCGTGAAAAAACACCCTCCATACACAACCATTCACGCCAGAAATCATCCACCACCCCCTGCCGTGCCATATCATCCACACAAACCCAGAAAACCCCTCTTGTGCCGCAGCTATTCAAGGAAGGAAGGAGAAGGTGCCACTCTAAGTCGTGACTACTGCTGGAGCGTTCTTAGGTGTTGTCTATCTTTGTTTTCAATGTTTCAATTCAGTTTTCTTTGTTTAATTGCTGTCATGAGGAACTAAGCCCCTATTAGTTAGAGGGGGAATTTGAAGCCATGAACATATGTTTCTTATGATTTGATTTACTCCAGTTATGATTTCATAAATTGTGAATGTGGTTTACTTAACTGTTTTATTAAGAACTTGTTCTTGTGTGTTGATTAAGGATGCATACTTAGTTTACATGCATGAATTTGATGCTAGAATATAAGGGAATTTCACCTAATCGTTATGAACTTATATTCACAAGTAGTAAAGGTTGCTAGTCACAATCATGTTAAGTAAACCCTAGGCTGGATTAACATGCGTCTTCCATAGTTATGAATGCCTTGTCAATGTTCATGATTTCCATTGAACTTAATGATCTTTGTTGAATGTCTCTATCATGCGTATTCCATAGTTAGGGAGTTTGAGAAAGAATAATTTGGTTGTGATGCGTTATCCATTCAATTCAATGAATCTAGGGAAATCTGGGAATTGATTAGTTCAATACAATTAATTCGGAACATTGTCGTTCATGGTTTATCGAAAGAGTAACTGGGAATCAAGTTGTATGCATATGTTTATGTGTGGATAAGGATCCCTCTAACTAGCCATTCACCCATTTGGATCACCAATTTCGTACAAAACTAAGTCTAGTTTACAATTCTGTTTTGTTTAAGTTTAAATCCGTTTTCAAACAATCCCTTGCTTTTAATTTGTGTTAAGATAGTCTAAATTCGTCAAATCTTGAGTCTTTTAGTCTTTTGAGTCAATTTGAGTCTTAATTTCGTCCAAATCAGTCTTAGGTGTTAGTTTTGAGTCTAGATAACTTGTTTTGTGTGTTTTAGGTCTATTTAGCTTGTTTTGAGTCTCTAGAGTCCAGAAACTGTTTAATTGAATTCTATTTGCTGTTTTGAGTTTGTTTTGAGTTATTTGAGTCAAGTTAGGTTGTTTAAAGGTGTCTAGAGTTAAAATTCGTCCAAATTGATCCCTAGTACTTGTTTTCATTGTTTTAAGTCCAGTTTATTGTTTTAAGAGTCTAATTTGTGTAGATTAGCATCCCTTCTAATCCCCGGCCTAAAACGATCCCTACTTTCATATACTACGTCGATAGGGTTTTAATTTGAGTGACAAGTAATTCTCACATCATCAAACCCAACAAAGATACGACCCATACTCAAACACATACAATCCGGGATGGAGAGATCATCCAAACTTCAAGTGGAGGGACTCTCAACAAGCACAGCAACAAGGCGAATTTAGACAGCCCCCTGGGATGTTTCCAAGGCCATATGCAGCCACACAACCTCAACCAATTTCGGCCCAAACCAATTCAGGTTCGTTGTTAGATAATGATAAAATTCTTCAAGTACTAACCTCTTTGACGCAGGACATGCAGAGCATAAAAAATCAAGCTAAAGAGGTGGACGAATTGAAGAAACAAATGGGGCAAATGGCTGAATTCATGGGCCAATTCCGAGAACAAGGCAGATTGCCTAGTTCAACCGTTGTTAATCCCAAAGGAGGATTTGAAACCGCCCAAGCAATCACGTTGAGAAGTGGTAAGCAGGTTGGAACTGATTCACAACCATCTAGATCAAGTCAAGAAGAGGACAAGAAGCTGCAATTGGAGGAGGATGAATCACCCAAACCCACGGCAAGGAAAGAGAAATCCTTGCCGCAGCCAATTCCCACTTCTAAACCTCCCCAACCATCAAGGTAAGTTCCAATATGAATTCTTCTAGCTCTAATCCACTAATTGTGCCCTTTCCTGGCAGGTTGCAGCAATCAAAGAAAGAGGATGCTGAAAAGGACATTCTAGAGACATTCCGGAAAGTTCAAGTCAATATCCCACTCCTTGATGCAATAAAGCAGGTCCCAAGGTATGCTAAGTTTTTGAAAGAGCTTTGTACAACAAGGAGAAGGATTTCTAACAAAGAAGTGGTTCAAGTAAGTGAGAATGTCTCTGCTGTTTTACAAAGGAAATTACCCCCTAAATGCAAAGATCCGGGTAGTTTTACAATTCCTTGTGTTATTGGAAATACTCGTTTTGAATCTGCCATGTTAGACTTAGGTGCATCAATATGTCATGCCATATTCTGTTTATGCATCTATGAATTTAGGAGAGCTTAAAAATGATGGTGTTATTATCCAATTAGCCGATCGATCTAATGCATACCCAAAAGGAGTTTTGGAAGATGTTTTGGTGCAGGTAGACCACTTGATTTTTCCTGCAGATTTCTATGTGCTTGACATGGAGGATTCAGACCATTCCCATCCATTACCACTCTTACTTGGCCGACCATTCATGAAAACAGCCCAAACCAAGATTGATGTGGCCAAGGGAACATTAACTATGAAGTTTGGTGGTGATAAGATTAGATTTAATGTTTCTAAGTCTGTTGAGAATCCTAACATTGTTCGTTCTTGTTTTGCCATGGATAACCGTTCAAGCACAAAGGATACATCAAGAACCATAGAAAACGAGGGAATTGGAGTGGAGCACAAGGACCATACAGCCACTGCCCTCAAAATGCCCCAATTGGTCGAAAATATCATGGGGAAGAATGTTCATAGTGCTGCCACTTCATTGCAGTACATTGGTAAGCCATCTATTCCAGATTCGATTCCCATTTCAACTAATAGGTTGTTACCTTGTATGGTGCAGATTCCCAATCAAATCCAAGCTGGTGGGCATGATTACATTGATTTTAGGATGTTCAATGCCACAATCCGGAAGGATCACTATCCCTTACCATTCAAAGATCCAATGCACGAGCTGTTTGAGGAGCATGTGGTGGAAGAACTACCTCTGCATGCCGTGGGTACCATGGGAACTTAAATGGGAGAATCGTCCGGCTGGAAGACGTTAAAGCAAGCGCTTCTTGGGAGGCAACCCATGTGTTCAAACGAGAGAACGATGGAATTCTAGCTCCAAAACCAGATTTGCGTTCTTCAACTCTCTCTCTTTATTGCTTCTGTTTTGCCATATCTGTTATGTGTGTTAGTTGTGTTATTTGCTTGCTTTTGTGTGAGTTTATGTTTGAAACATTGAGGACAATGTTTGATTTAAGTGTCGGGGGGTAACAAAGTGTTTTTGCATGAAATTCGTGGGTTTTTATCACCTATCACTTTGAATGTTGTTTTCAGTGTTTTTAAGTGTTTTTAAGCCGTTTTGGAGTCTTTTAGTGTGTTTTGACAAGAAAATCCGAAAATACCATAAAAATTTGAAAAATTGTTTTGAAAAACCCAAAAAGAGTTGTTTTTGTGTGTTTGTGTCTTAGGGTACCTTCCAACACAATGATGAGGATTCGGTTTTTAATTGCATGACTATTGAGGAAAGTTATAAACATGGATGGAGGTTTGAATTGCTCTCTGGTTTATGCTTGATTATGGTTATAATTCATGAATTCATGTTTAATCAAAAAGAGACAAAAATCAATTTTTGTAACATGCTTGAAGAAAGAATCTCATACTAACGCTACAACCCTGAGAGACTTGAGCTTAAAACGTTCTTTGGAGAGTTAAAAATCTGTGCATTCTTTGTTTTCTAAAGTCGTTGCATGATCTCATTATTCTTTGCTTGGTTGCTACTTAGAAGGCATTTCCTCATTTAGTTCCAAATACTAGAACTCATACCCGTTTCATTCAAAGCATGAAATTGATTAGCATAACACATAAACAAGATGAAGTTGTGTAGTGAACCAGTGCCAAATAGCCGAACCTCCCTATGTTATTTGTCTTGTAGGTTTAACCCTTTTGAGCCTTGTTTAGCCTATGTTCTTTGTTTGCCCACAATATCCCTACCTAGCCTATATTAGGACCATCCTTACCCTTGTTCTTAAGGCGTAGCTAAGCATGACCTAGAGTGAATTCCCTTTGTTCGTGATTAGGCAGCAAACAAGTGTGGGGGAAGGGATTTATGTGTCTGATTGTGTGCCAACAAAGTATCAAAGAGGGCACGGGTGAAGAAGCAAAAAAAAACAAGAAGAAAAAAAAGAAGAAAAATTCGTGAAAAAAAGAAAAAAGAAGAAAAGTTTGTGAAAAAAGTATGAAAAGTGTTCAAAATAAGTGAGAATAAGCTCACAAATGTTGGATGTTGAAGAAATGGTCCAAAAAGTTGAAGTTGGCCCTAAATATGTGTGATCTTCCCCTTATGTATCAAAGTGTGCGGCTGCATTCAAGAAAGGGAGTTCTAAGTGTCATATTCATTACTTTGCTTGCTATTGCTTTAAGAACGTTTGTTTTCCTTACGTTTCTTTGTTAGCCAATACCCTTAGCCCCGTTACAACCCTATACTTCAATCTTGAGTGTTGTGTGTTTCAATATGTGGAGTTTGGGATTGGTACGAGCATATGGTATCCCTGGTTCTCGCATCTAAGTAGTAGCATTCCATTCATGAGATCATATATATACATGCTTAATAGCTCCAGAAATTGCTTTCTTTGTTATAAACATATGTGAGTGTTTGTTTTCATGTTTACATCAATCTTCTCACATATACTTAGTATAGGGAGTGTAGTTGGAAAATCTGAGTGAAAATAAGAGTGTACCTAGTGAGGAATTGAGTGAATTCTCTAAGGCATGTTACTACGTTTAAAACATTGTTTTAATTGGTTAGATGAGAACTAATGAATGGTGACTGTGATTAAGTATGTACTAAAGGGTGGGGAAGACTAAAAGCTATGGTTATGATGATCTTAAATATGTCATGTATGTTGGAAATCCCTGAGGTGAAAGTTGGAAGGTCTAGTTTGTTTAGTGTTTGTTTCGTTTTCCTTGAGGACTAGCAAAAGCTAAGTGTGGGGGAATTTGATAGGAGCATATTTATGCGACTTAGTTAGCTTGTTTTCATGCATTTACGTTGTTAGTTCTTAGTTAATTTTGTATTTTAAGCTATTTTCGTGTGTTTGTAGGTTCAAAGTGTCAAGATGGCAAAAAGCGGCAATTTGGAGCATTCTAGAGCATTTTTGGGCCAAGATTGGGTAGTGCAAGCATGGAGGCAAGTTGATGGACGAAATTGAAGATATAAAGGCTTGAAATCAGCTAAGAAGATGGAAGAAAGAAGTCAAAGATAAAGAAGATAAGGAATCAGCTCAAAAGAAGGAGAATTATCCAAAACATTATCCAAAACAACCTTATCTTATCTTATCTTACCCAATCCTTATCTTATCTTACCTTATCTTACCCTAATCTTATCCTAACCTGTTTTCTTCAGTTTAGGGGACTTAAAACCTGATTTCTAGAAGTCCTATCCATTCCCCTACAAAAGTGGCGCCCCAAACTCTTCTAGAAACCCCAAAATCTGCCCAGAAACACATTCTTTCTAGAAGCCTAAAAATCTGGCGTCTCCTTCCCTTCTAGAATCCTTTTTCCTTGCCTTGCAAGGCATTCCCTGCCTTAACCCTTTGTGCCGTGGGTTTTCACTCCCTTTCCCTCTTGGATTCTGATTGTTAGGACTTTTCCTTGTGGATTTGGGTTCTACAAATCCTTTTCAGAAATTAATTGGACCACAATTCCTTTTCCAAATTAATTGCCGCACCCTAATCCTATTTTTCTGCTAAGTCCAAGTCCTAAACTGATTTCCCTAGGGTTTGCCATGCTATATATACATATTCCCAAGCCCTGCCGCAGACCACCACCCATCCTTACGAATTCTACACCACCACACCTTCAGAAATCCATATTTTGCTGCAGAGAAGGGAAGACAAGGCCTTGCCGTGGCTTCCATTGGAGAAGGAGGAGTTCTTTCTTCTCTTGTTTCGTTTCATGTTTAATTTAACTTGCTTTTCAATTATGTTGAACATGTGGAACTAATTTCGTTTTAGTTAGAGGTGGATTCAAAGCCATGGACATATGTTTGATATGAATTGATTACCTTCAGTTATTGTTTCATAAATTGTGAATGTGATTTACTTATCTGTTTTATGAAGAACTTGTTCTTGTGTGTTGATTAAGGAGGCCTACTTAGTTTACATGCATGAATTTGATGCTAGGATATAAGGGAATTTCACCTAATCGTTAGGAACTTATATTCACAAGTAGTAAAGATTGCTAGTCACAATTGTGTTAAGTAAATCCTAGGCAAGAGTAACATGCGTATTCCATAGTTATGAATGCCTTGTCAATGTTTATGATTTCCATGGAACTTAATGATCTTTGATATGTATCTCTATCATGCGTATTCCATAGTTAGGGAACTTGATAAGAATAATTTGGTTGTGATGCGTTATCCATTCAATTCAATGAACTTAGGGAAATCTGAGAATTAATTAGTTCTATACAATTAATTTGGAGCATTGTCATTCATGGTTTATCGAAAGAATAACTGGAAATCAATTCGTATGCATATGTTCATGTGTGGAGAGGAACCCTCTAACTAGTTTTCACCCCTGAATTCACCTTTATCTCTTTCAATTTACTTTGTTTGCTTAAATCTGCTTAGTTTTGCTTAATTCGTCCAAAAAACCCCCCTAGTTCTTGATTGAGTCTTAGTTTGTTTAAATTCGTCCAAATCTGTCCCCTTTTAGTGTTTTGAGTCTAACTAGTCCAAAAGTCATCCAATTCACTCCTTAGAACCTGTTTTGAGTCTGTTTAAGTTAGTTTGGTTGTTTTGAGTCTATTTAGCCTGTTTTGAGTCTCTAGTGTCTAGAATCTGCCTAGTTGAGTTTTATTTGTTGTTTTAAGTTTGTTTTGTGTTATTTGAGTCAAGTTAGGTTGTCTAGAGTTAAAATTCGTTCAGATTGATCATAGTACCTGTTTTCATTGTCTAGAGTCCAGTTTTAGTGTTTTAGAGTTTAATTTGTATAGATTAGCATCCCTTCTAATCGCCGGCCTTAAACGATCCCTACTTTCATATACTACGTCGATAGGGTTTTAATTTGAGTGTCAAGTAATTCTCACATCATACATAGAGAAGTAAGACATGGCACTTTCTACCATTCAAGCTCAATTAGCAAATCTTACTTCTCAATTGTCCCAGATTGCCGAAACAACCACAATGCACACTGCTCAAACTCATCAACGTCCTCAATACGCTGTGAATGAAGATGCTTGGGGTTATCAAGGCTATGATCAACCAAGCAACAACATGTTTTCCAACGCTTACAATTCGGATTTGAGAGATTATTCAGATTACATGTGGGGAGAACCTCAACAATTCCAACAAGGTGGATATTGGCAGCAAGAAGAGGAGTTATATTCAAGACCTATGCAGCCACCACAGCCTCCCCCACAACAATTCCAATCGAATTCAAGTATGCCCATTAGTTATAATGAAATTCTTGAAGGACTAATCTCTTTGACGCAGGGCTCACAAAAAGAAGAACAATTTCAACCATCTGAGGAGTTTTATCAATGGCCACATGCACCATTACAGCCTCCACCACAATTTGCCCAAACAAACTCAGGTATGTCTTTGTGTAATGATAACATTATTCAATTAATCACCTCTTTGACACAGGGAGTAGAAAATCAAAACAAGGAGATGAAAGACCGAGTCAAAAGAGTGGACAAATTGGAGAAGCAAGTTGGGCAGATTATGGAGTTCATGGTGCAGATTCAAGAGCAAAGTGAACTCTCCAACTCAACTATTGCAAATTCGAAGCCTAGAAGTGGATGAGGAGCTGCTGATTGAGGAGGAGGAAGAAGACGTACACACAGCATGGGTAGAACAACCCTTGCCGCAGCCCCCTAAGCTCTCTCAACCACCCACCACAAGTAAGGACGTCCCAAATTCAATTCATTCTAATGTTATTCCTCCAAATGCACCTTTGCCTCGCAGGTTTTTAATTCCCAAGAAAGATGAGAGTGAAAAAGACATTGTGGAAGCCATTCCAAAGGTGCAAAGTGATATCCCAATTCTTGGCACACCAAATCAAGTTCCAGATTGTCTTGAAGTGTTCAAAGAACTTTGTACATCAAGAAGAAGGATTCAAGAGAAGGAAGTGGCTGGAGCGTATGAAGAATTCATCAAAGAGGACATATATGAGACAACAAAGCCCAAAGAAGTTGAGTTTGAGGACACGGGACAAGTCACAACCATCCTAGTCAATCTGGCCAAGTCCAACATTCCTGAAACATTCAAAGATGTGGTGTTTGTAATTGAGTTTGTGTCGGAGCAAGCAAGTAAGCCATCTATTTCAATTTCAATTTTGTTTTCTACTAACTTGCTGATTTTAATGATTCAGGCACCCACACTAGAATTTAAACCATTGCCGGATCATTTCAAGTATCACCGTCCATTCCAAGATCAATCCATGCATTCGAAGAAGGGAGACCTAGGAATCACCCCACAATCAGATTTGCGTTCCTAAACCCTTCTCTTTACTGCATTTATCTTGCCATAATAAGTTAGTTGTTTGTTTGTTTTTTTTCTGTGAGTTTATGCTTGAAACATTGAGGACAATGTTTAATTTAAGTGTGGGGGGGTAACAAAGTGTTTTTGATGCAAATTCGTGGGATTTTATCACCCATTACTGATAGGATCATATTTATGCTACTTAGTTAGTGTGTTTCCTTGCATTTGCTTAGCTATTTGTTGCTTAGTATAGTGTTTAAAGTCATTTTCGTGTGTTTTTAGGTCCAAGAAGCAAAGTTGGCAAAAAGATGCATTTTGGAGCATTTTAGAGCAAATCTGGGCTTGGAATGGATAGCACAAGCAATGGGCATGAAGATGGACGAATTTGGAGTTTAAATGGAGTTGGGAATATGTTTCAAGGTTGGAGAAATAAATTCAAATCATTGAAGATAAGGAATCAGCTCAAAAGAAGGAGGATTATCCAAAACATTATCCAAACAACCTTATCTTATCTTATCTTATCCAATCCTTATCTTATCTTAACAAACCTTATCCTATCCTAATCCTTTTCTAATTCAATTCCTGGTACAATGAGGGTTTATTTTCTGATTGGGGGACATTTAAATTGAGTTTCTAGAAACTCTAAGCCTTGCCGCACCTAGCTTTCCAGAAAACCTGATTTCCTTGCCTTGCAAGGCTTTCTAGAAGCCTTATCCCTCCTTATCCAAATCTGCCGCACCTTAGGCCCTTTCCTATTGGAAATCTGATTGTTTTGAGCCTATTTCTGGATGGATTTGGTTTTCTAGAAGTCCCAATCTGATTCACTTAGGGTTTTTGGTGCCTATATATATATTAAAACACCCTTTGCCGTGCACACCACCCTCCATACACAACCATTCACGCCAGAAATCATCCACCACCCCCTGCCGTGCCATATCATCCACACAAACCCAGAAAACCCCTCTTGTGCCGCAGCTATTCAAGGAAGGAAGGAGAAGGTGCCACTCTAAGTCGTGACTATTGCTGGAGCGTTCTTAGGTGTTGTCTATCCTTGGTTTCAATGTTTCAATTTAGTTTTCTTTGTTTAATTGCTGTCATGAGGAACTAAACCCCTATTAGTTAGAGGGGGAATTTGAAGCCATGAATATATGTTTCTTATGATTTGATTCACTCCAGTTACGATTTCATAAATTATGAATGTGGTTTACTTTTCTGTGCTTATTAAGAACTTGTTTATGTATGTGGGTTGGGGGTCGACACTTGATTTGCATGCACAAATTTGATGCTAGGATATAAGGGAATTTCACCTAATCGTTATGAACTTATATTCACAAGTAGTAAAGATTGCTAGTCACAATTGTGTTAAGTAAACCCTAGGCTGGATTAACATGCGTCTTCCATAGTTATGAATGCCTTGTCAATGTTTATGATTTCCATGGAACTTAATGATCTTTGATATGTATCTCTATCATGCGTATTCCATAGTTAGGGAACTTGATAAGAATAATTTGGTTGTGATGCGTTATCCATTCAATTCAATGAACTTAGGGAAATCTGGGAATTAATTAGTTCAATACAATTAATTCGGAACATTGTCATTCATAGTTTATCGAAAGAGTAACTGGGAATCAAGTTGTATGCATATGTTCATGTGTGGAGAGGAACCCTCTAACTAGCCATTCACCCTTCTTAATTCATCAAAATTCGTTTTTTATAAAGTGTTTTATGCAAAGTTTCTGTTTTAGTTTTAAATTCGTCAAAAACAATCCCCCTTTCATTTAAACTTGTTTTCAGAGTCAAAATCTGTTTTGTTTTAGTCTTTTGAGTCTTTTAAAGTTCTATTTTCGTCAAAATTACTTGTTAGGTCTAGAATTGAGTCCTTTTGATTGTTTCTTGCTGTTTTGAGTGTTTTAAGTTAGTTTTGAGTCAATAGACTCTAGTTTAGTGTTTTTGAGTCTAATTTGTGTTGATTAGCATCCCTAGTTAATCCCCGGTTTAGAACGATCCCTACTTGCATCTTTACTACAATTGTCATCAATAGGGTTTAATTTGTGTGTCAAGTAATTTTCACATCAATTACTTCAAAAGTTGTTCCTTGCTGTTTTTAAGTGTTTTGAAGCTGTTTTGGAGTACTTTTGTGTGTTTTGACATAAAAATCCGAAAATCTCATAAAAATTTGAAAAATTGTTTTGAAAAACCCAAAAAGAGTTGTTTTTGTGTCGTTTTTGGTGTGTTTGCGTCTTAGGTACCTTCCAACACAATGATGAGGATTTGGTTTTTAATTGCATGACTGTTAAAGAGAGTTATAAACATGGATGAAAGTTTGATTTACTCTTTGGTTTATGCTTGGTTATGGTTATAATTTATGAATTCACATGCAATCATAAAGGATAAAATCAGTTTTTGTAACATGCTTGAAGGAAGGAACTCAAATTAACGCTACAACCTTGTGAGACTTGAGCCTTAAACGTTCTTTTGGAGAGTTATAATCTGTGCATTTGTTGTTTTCTAAAGTCGTTGCATGATCTCATCATTCTTTGCTTGGTTGCTACTTAGAAGGCGTTTCATCATTTAGTTCCAAATACTAGAACTCATGCCCATTCCATTCAAAGCATGACATTGATTTGCATAACACACGATCAAGATGAAGTTATTTAGTGAACCACCACAGCCAAACAGCCGAACCCCCTATATCATTTGTTTTGTAGGTTTAAACCCCTTTGAGCCTTGTTTAGCCTATGTTCTTTGTTAACCCCATTATCCTTACCTAGCCTAGTTTAGGATTATCCATACCCTTGTTCTTAAAGGATAGTGAAGCATGACTTAGAATGAATTCCTTTTGATCTACATTATGCAGTAAATCAAGTGTGGGGGAAGGGATTTGTGTGTGTGTGTGTGTGCCAAGAAAAAGAAATAAGGCACAGGTAGAAAAGAAAAGAAATTTCGTGGGAAAAGAAAAAGAAGAAGAAAAAGTTGTGAACAGAATGAAAAAGAGTTGAAAAGTATGTGAAAAAGAGTTCTAAAGTGTTGATTGTTGAAGAAAGGGTCAAAAACATCAAATCTGGCCCTAAAATGTGTAAATCTCCCCTTTTTGTTCAAAGTTAAATTTCTGCATTCCAAAGTGAAGTCTAAGTGTGATTTCATTGCTTTGCTTGCTATTCTTTAAGAACCCTTGTTTTCCATATCCTTTCTTTGTTAACCAACACCCCAAGCCCCGTTACAACCCTTTAACTTCGATCTTGGGTGTTGTGTGTTTCAATATGTGGAGTTTGCAATTGGTATGAGCATATGGTGTCACTGGTTCTTGCATCTAAGTAGTAGCATTCCGTTCATGAGATCATATTCATATATGCATTAATAACTCCAGAAAAGTGCTTTCTTTGTTGCAACATATGTGAGTATTAGTTTTCATGTTTACATCAATCTTCTCACATATACCTAGTGTAGGGTGTGTAGTCAGAAAATTTGAGTGAAAATTGAGTGCATATCTAGTAAGGAATTGAGGGAATTCTCTAAGGCATGTTACTACATTCAAAATGTTGTTTTAATTGGTTAAATGTGAACTAGTAAGTGGTGACTGTGATTAAGTATGCATTCAAGGGTAAGGATGACTAAAATCTGTGCAAGTGATGATTTTTAATATGTCATGTGCATTAGAAATCCCTAAGGCAATTGTTGGAAGGTTTAGATTGAGTTTTGTTTCTTTTGTTTTGCTCGAGGACTAGCAAAAGCTAAGTGTGGGGGTATTTGATAGGAGCATATTTACATCACTTAGTTAGCTTGTTTCCTTGCATTTAGGTTGTTAGTTCTTAGTTATTTTAGTCTTTTAAGCCATTTTCGTGTGTTTTCAGGTTCTAAGGGCTAAAGGAGCAAGAAAGTGCATTTTGGTGCCTTTTGGAGCAGTTTTGGGCTTGGAATGGATTGCACATGCTAGGAGCTAAGTGGATGGACGAAATTGAAGATCAAATGAGCTTAGGATTGAATGAAGAATGAAGAGTTCAAAATTGGAAGCCAAAGTTTCTAAAGTTGGAAGTTTCTATTCTTGGAGGTTTCCATTCTTGAAAGTTTCTATTCTTGGCTTAGAGTTTCCTAATCCTTCCTCACCTATGTTCCAGCCATAAAAGGGTTTCAAAACATGTTAGGTTGCCTCATTACATGTTTCTAGAAGTCCTAGAACCTTTCCCTAACCTTGCCACATATCTCCTTTCCCTTTTCTTCCAAAATCTGCCACATAAGTGCCTTTCCCTTTCTTTCCACAACCTTGCCGCACAAGGGATCCTCTTCTTACCTATTTTCTGACCCAAAATCACATTCCCTTTGTGTTCTATGCCTTGCTGCACAAGGAGGAGCCTTTCTTACTTATTTTGTGCCTCAAAACACATTCCTAAATCTGTCTTACAATTCTGCCGAATTTCCTTTCCTATTCTCTTTAATTCCTGCACCTTACTTGCCTATTTTCTGCCCGAAAATACTTCCCCTTTCTCTTACAAATCAATGCCACACCTTCTTTCCCTTTCTCTCTTAATTTCTGACCTTTAAAACACATTCCTTTTCTCTCCTACAAATTCTGCCGAATTTCACATTCCTATTTCTCTTTGATTTTCTGATTCTTTCTTACCTATTAAATTGTGAGACAAATTAGCTAAGTTATGAACCTTTCCTATTATTTTCTGATTGCCTTTCAACCCTAGCCCTATAAATAAAGCCATCCCCACCATTTAGGCTCTCTCTCTCTCTGATCAGATTCTCTACACACTTTCTGACGAAAATCCACCTTCCATCCACCTATCTACCTATCCATCCTCTACCACCCAACACCATTCATAACCCCCAAAACTCACCACCAACCCTTGTGCCGCAGCAAAGAGGAAGGAGGAGAGCCCTTGGACGTGCTTGCCATTCGAGTTAGGATTGCTGGAACGTTTTAGGTGTAATCTTTCTTTTGTTTTCAATGTTTCAATTCAATAATCTTTGTTCTGTGAGTATGAGGAACTAAACCCCTCTTAGCTAGGGGGGGATTCGAAACCATGATTATACTTGCAATGTGAATTGATTACTTTCAGTTGTGATTTCATAAGTTGTGAATTCAATTTGTTTAACTGCTTGATGGATAACTTATTCTTGTATGTTGATTGAGGGTCGACACTTAGTTTGCATGCATGAGTTTGATGCTATAATATAAGGGAGTTTCACCTAATAGTTACAAACTTATATTCACAAGTAGTGGAGGTCGCTTATAAACGATCGCGTTAAATGAATTCTTGGCAGGAGTTTCATGCTCATCATAGTAACGAATGCCTCGTCAATACTTATAGTTTTCATGATGCTTAATGATCTTTGATTGTATCGTTATTGTGCTGTTCACGTAAAGGACTTTTGAAGAATGCTTTGAATTGTTGTATGCGCTTTCCCATCCAATTCAATAACTTAAGGAGAACTTGAAGGTTAATTTAAGCGGACCTAATTAACCTGGGGTGTTGAGTTTCATGATTTATCGAAAGAACAACTGAAAATTGGTTTATGTGCAAGTGTGTCATGCGTGGAGAAGAACCCTCTAGCTAGCCCATCATCCATATTTTATCCAAATTTGTCCAAAATCTGTTTTAGTGTACAATCTGTTTATTTTGTTTTCAAATTCGTCAGAATCAAATCCCCCTTTATTTTGAAGTGTTAGATTAGTTAAAATCTGTTTTGATTTGTGTTTTTAAGTGTCTTGAGTCAAGTTAAAATCTATTTTCGTCCAAAGTAGTGTTTAAAGTTCAAAACTGCCCAGTTTGTGTTTTTAGGCAGTTTTGAGTGTTTTTGTGCTGTTTTGAGTCTTTTGAGTTGTTTTAGTGTCTTAGAGTCTAGTTTTGCATTCTTTGAGTCTAGTTTAGTGTTTTAAACTTTGTTTTAATGATTTTGAGTCAGTTTTGAGGTTTTAGCAAGCCCTCCTAATCCCCGGTCCAGAACGATCCCTACTTGCATCTATACTACAATTGTCAACAAGAGGGTTAAATTTGTGTGCTTATATATTTCGCATCAATTTAATGTTTCTAAGTCTGTTGAGAATCCTAACATTGTTCGTTCTTGTTTTGCCATGGATAAAATAAAAAAGATAGGGCCGGACCGTTCAAGCACAAAGGATACATCAAGAACCATACAAAACGAGGGAATTGGAGTGGAGCACAAGGACCATACAGCCACTGCCCTCAAAATGCCCCAATTGGTCGAAAAAACCATGGGGAAGAATGTTCATAGTGCTGCCATTTCATTGCAGTACATTGGTAAGCCATCTATTCCAGATTTGATTCCCATTTCAACTAATAGGTTGTTACCTTGTATGGTGCAGATTCCCAATCAAATCCAAGCTGGTGGGCATGATTACATTGATTTTAGGATGTTCAATGCCACAATCTGGAAGGATCACTATCCCTTACCATTCAAAGATCCAATGCACGAGCTGTTTGAGGAGCATGTGGTGGAAGAACTACCTCTGCATGCCGTGGGTACCATGGGAACTTAAATGGAAGAATCGTCCGGCTGGAAGACGTTAAAGCAAGCGCTTCTTGGGAGGCAACCCATGTGTTCAAACGAGAGAACGATGGAATTCTAGCTCCAAAACCAGATTTGCGTTCTTAAACTCTCTCTCTTTATTGCTTTTGTTTTGCCATATCTGTTATGTGTGTTAGTTGTGTTATTTGCTTGCTTTTGTGTGAGTTTATGTTTGAAACATTGAGGACAATGTTTGATTTAAGTGTGGGGGGGGTAACAAAGTTTTTTTGCATGAAATTCGTGGGTTTTTATCACCTATCACTTTGAATGTTGTTTTCAGTGTTTTTAAGTGTTTTTAAGCTGTTTTGGAGTCTTTTAGTGTGTTTTGAAAAGAAAATCCGAAAATCCCATAAAAATTTGAAAAATTGTTTTGAAAAACCCAAAAAGAGTTGTTTTTGTGTGTTTTTTTGTGTCTTAGGGTACCTTCCAACACAATGATGAGGATTTGGTTTTTAATTGCATGACTATTGAGGAAAGTTATAAACATGGATGGAGGTTTGAATTGCTCTCTGGTTTATGCTTGATTATGGTTATAATTCATGAATTCAAGTTTAATCACAAATGACAAAATCAATTTTTGTAACATGCTTGAAGGAAGAATCTCATACTAACGCTACAACCCTGAGAGACTTGAGCTTAAAACGTTCTTTGGAGAGTTAAAAATCTGTGCATTTGTTGTTTTCTAAAGTCGTTGCATGATCTCATTATTCTTTGCTTGGTTGCTACTTAGAAGGCGTTTCATCATTTAGTTCCAAATACTAGAACTCATACCCGTTTCATTCAAAGCATGAAATTGATTAGCATAACACATAATCAAGATGAAGTTGTTTAGTTTAAAACTAGAGCCAAAAAGCCTAACCCTATGTTATTTGTTTTGTAGGTTTAACCCTTTTGAGCCTTGTTTAGCCTATGTTCTTTGTTTACCCACATTATCCCTACCTAGCCTAGATTAGGACCATCCTTACCCTTGTTCTTAAGGCGTAGCTAAGCATGACCTAGAGTGAATTCCCTTTGTTTGTTATTAGGCAGCAAACAAGTGTGGGGGAAGGGATTTATGTGTCTGATTGTGTGCCAACAAAGTATCAAAGAGGGCACGGGTGAAGAAGCAGAAAAAAAAAAGAAGAAAAAAAAGAAGAAAAATTCGTGAAAAAAAGAAAAAAGAAGAAAAGTTTGTGAAAAAAAAAGTATGAAAAGTGTTCAAAATAAGTGAGAATAAGCTCACAAGTGTTGATTGTTGAAGAAAGGGTCCAAAAAGTTGAAGTTGGCCCTAAATATGTGTGATCTTCCCCTTATGTATCAAAGTGTGCGGCTGCATTCAAGAAAGGGAGTTCTAAGTGTCATATTCATTACTTTGTGATAGGAGCATATTTATGCACCTTAGTTAGCTTGTTCTTGTGCATTTATGTTGTTTTTCCTTAGTTAAAGTAGTCTTTTAAGCTAGTTTGATGTATTTTCAGGTTCTAAGGGCAAGTATGCAAAAAGAAGCAATTTGGAGCATTCTAGAGCATTTTTGGGCCAAGATTGGGTAGTGCAAGCATGGAGGCAAGTTGATGGACGAAATTGAAGATATAAAGGCTTGAAATCAGCTAAGAAGATGGAAGAAAGAAGTCAAAGATAAAGAAGATAAGGAATCAGCTCAAAAGAAGGAGAATTATCCAAAACATTATCCAAAACAACCTTATCTTATCTTATCTTATCCAATCCTTATCTTATCTTACCTTATCTTATCCAATCTTATCCTACTCTTATCCTAACCTGTTTTCTTCAGTTTAGGGGACTTAAAACCTGATTTCTAGAAGTCCTATCCATTCCCCTACAAAAGTGGCGCCCCAAATCCCTCTAGAAGCCCCAAAATCTGCCACAAAACACATTCTTTCTAGAACCCTATAAATCTGGCGTCTCCTTCCCTTCTAGAATCCTTTTTCCTTGCCTTGCAAGGCATTCCCTGCCCTTATCCTATTGTGCCGCACCTTAGGCCCTTTCCCATGAGAAATCTGATTGTTTTAAACCTATTTCTGGATGGATTTGGCTTTCTAGAAGTCCTAATCTGATTCACCTAGGGTTTTTGGTGCCTATATATATATTTCTCCACCCTTTGCCGTGTACACACCCTCCATACACACCATTCTCGCCAGAAACTCTTCACCACTCTCTGCCGCACCCATCCTTCACCATTCTCCATAATTTCTGACCTAATTCACTACCTGCCGCACCATACATCCATCCTAGCCATTAACCCAGCCTTCTACACCATTCATAACCCCCTAAACCTGTCCCAAGACCTTGTGCCGCAGCAAAGAGGAGGAGAAGGAGCCTGGGACGTGCATGCCATTCAAGTTTGAATTGCTGGAAGTTTTAGGTGTTTCCTTTCCTTTGATTTCAATGTTTAAATTCAATACTCTTTGTTCTGTGAGTATGAGGAACTAAACCCCCTCTGGCTAGGGGGGGATTCGAAACCATGTTTATGCTTGCTATATGACTTGATTACCTCTAGTTGTGATTCATAAATTGTGATTTCAATTTACTTATCTATTTGAATTAAACTGATTTGTGTGTGTTGGTTGAGAGTGCACGCTTAATTGTCATGCATAAATCTAATGCTAGGATATAAGGAAGTTTCACCTAATCGTTACAGATTTATATTCACAAGTAGTAAAGGTTGATGATCTCAATTGTGTTAAGTAAATTCTTGGCATAAGTATCATGCGCTTTCATAGTTACAAGTGCCTCGTCAATACTTATGATTTCCATTGAACGTAATGATCTTTGATTGTATCTCTAGTATGCGCTTTCATATAGAGAACTCTTGAAGAATAATTTGATTGTGATGCGCAATTTCAGTCCAATTCATTGACATAAGGGAAATTTGAAAGTTAATTTAAGCGGACCTAATTAACTTGGAGTGTTGAGAATTCGTGGTTTATTGAATTGCAATTAGAAATCGTTTTGTATGCAAGTATGTCATGTGTGGAGAAGAACCTCCTAGTTATCCCATTATCCAGAGTTTTCACCCAATTTCGTGCAGATTTCATTTGTACTTCAAAGTTTATGTTTTGTTTTCAATTTCGTCAAAACCAATTCCCCCTTTATTTTGAAGTGTCAAATTAGTTAGAAATCAATTTAGTTTGTGTTTTTAAGTGTCTGGAGTCAAGTTATAAACTGTTTTCGTCCAAATTCTTCCTTAGTGCTCAAAACTGCCCAGAAAGTGGTTTTAAGGCAGTTTTGAGTGTTTGTTTGCTGTTTTGAGTCTTTTGGTTTGTTTTAGTGGTTTAGAGTATAGTTTTGCATTCTTTGAGTCTAATTTAGTGTTTTAACTTTGTTTTAAGTTTTTGAGTCAGTTTTCAAGTGATTTAGCAATCCCTCCTAATCCCCGGCCTAGAACGATCCCTACTTACATACTTTGCTACAATTGATAAAAAGAGGGTTTAATTTGTGTGCTTATATATTTTGCATCAAATTTTTGGCGCCGTTGCTGGGGATTAGCAACTGTGCTAATCCCTTGGATTGTTATTTTCGTTTGGTTCAATTAGATCAGATTCTGACCTTGTTTTTGTTTCTTGGTTTAGGTACTAGAGTATGACTCGGAGTTCTCACCCAGTTCGTGAACATATTCTGGACTTTGACGCAGATTTCGAGCGAGAGTTAAGACGAAAGAGGAAGAATCCAGAACCCAGTGAATCAAGTGCAAGTTCAGAGGCCGAATCTGAATTTGAAGAGGAAGTGGACGACATGGCTGTGGATAATCGTACAATCAAAGAGCTTTCAGCCTCAGGACTTGACAATGTCGTGCCCTTATGCATTCAATACCCTAGGGCGGCTCAAGGCAAAACTGATGAGTTTGAATTGAAGTCAAGCTTGTTGCATCACATTCCTAAGTACCATGGGCTGTCCATGGAAGACCCAAACAAGCATTTGAAGGAATTCGAGGTGGTGTGCTCAAGCATGACACCAATCAACGTAGATGGAAGTATTCTGATGATGAAGGCCTTCCCCTTTTCTCTCTTGGAAAAGGCGAAGGATTGGTTGTATGAATTGGCCCCCGGAACTGTCACATCATGGGAGAGCATGAAACGGGCTTTCTTGGAGAAGTTTTTCCCAACTTCTCGAGTCATCCTCCTACGAAAAAGGATAAGTGGAATTCAACAAGAAGCAGGTGAATCTTTTCCTACTTATTATGAACGTTTTAAATCTCTTGTTGCTTCATGTCCACAGCATCAGATGAAGGAGGAACTTCTCCTACAATATTTCTACGAGGGACTTCTACCAATCGAACGTCAAATGCTAGATGCCTCAGCGGGAGGAGCCTTGGTGGATAAGACCCCCACGGCAGCCAAGACATTGATAGCCAATCGAGCGTTGAACGCTCAACAATACGAAGGTGTTGGGCAAAGGAGCATCCCACGGCAACACCAAGTCAATGAGGTAAGTGCCATAACCGAACTTCAAAATCAAATGGCTAACCTTACTACTTTGCTTTCTCAGGTGGTGGAAGGTCCAAAAGTACAAAATGTAGCTTCTTGTGGCGTGTGCTCCATGCAAGGACATCCCACAGATAAGTGCCCACAATTGATAGAGAATGGAGGGTGGGAGACACTCAATGCCGTGGGTTTTGGCAATCAATACCAACCACGTGGTGATCCTTTTTCCAATACCTACAACCCTGGGTGGCGTGATCATCCAAATTTCAAATGGCGAGAACCCCAACAAGGCCAACAACAAAGCGGATTTAGGCAACAACCCTCGGGTTTCTATCAGAAGCCGTTGGCACCAACTCAAGCCCAAGCACAACCTGCTCAAAACAAATCAGGTTCTTCAATTGATAATGATCAGATTTTTCAATTGCTAACTTCTATGGCGCAGGGTATGCAAACTAGGGACAAGAAGGTGGACGAGTTGGAGAAGCAGGTAGGACAGATTGCCGAGTTCATGGGGCAATTTCGAGAGCAAGGCAAGTTGCCAAGTTCAACCGTTGTCAATCCAAAAGGTGGATTCGAATCTGCAAAAGCCATGAGTCTGCGAAGTGGGAAGCAAGTAGGATCTGACCCTAAACCATCCAAATCATGTTCCAATGAGGAGGACGAGTTGAGAATTGAAAAGAAGGAGCAAAGCCCACTCACGGGAAAGGTGGAAACACCTTTGCCGCAAGCCCTAAGTGATCCTAAACCATCCAATTTGTCCAATAGAGGTAAAACCGTGTCAAATTCAGTTCCTACTAATGTTTTTCCTTCGAATGTGCCTTTTCCAAATAGGTTCAAGCAAACAAAGAAAGAAGAAGCAGAAAAGGACATTCTTGAGACGTTTAGGAAAGTTCAAGTCAATATTCCCCTTTTGGATGCAATTAAGCAAGTCCCCAGGTACGCCAAGTTCTTGAAGGAACTTTGCACTAATAGGAGGAGGATTTCGACCAAGGAGGTTGTAAAAGTGGGTGAAAATGTCTCAGCCATCTTGCAACGCAAACTGCCCCCTAAATGCAAAGATCCGGGTAGTTTTACAATTCCGTGTGTCATTGGTAATTCTAGGTTTGAATCTGCCATGTTAGACTTAGGTGCATCTATAAATGTCATGCCATATTCAATTTATGCATCTATGAACCTAGGAGCGTTGAAAAACGATGGTGTTATCATACAATTGGCCGATAGATCTAATGCCTATCCAAAGGGAGTTTTGGAGGATGTTTTGGTGCAGGTTAATCACTTGATATTCCCGGCGGATTTCTACGTGCTTGAAATGGATGAATCGGACCATTCCCCGTCATTGCCCATCCTCCTTGGAAGGCCATTCATGAAAACTGCTCATACGAAGATTGATGTGTTTAATGGCACCTTGACAATGGAATTTGATGGGGAAGTTATTAATTTCAATCTTTCTGATTCTATGAGATACCCTAGTGAGAATCATTCATGTTTTGCTATTGATATAATTGACTCTTTGGCGCAGGACCATTTGGACAATTTGAAGGACGATGCACTTGAATTGGCCATTGCACAAGGAAGGGATATGCACAACATTGAAACAGCCACAAAAGCAACCCACGACATGCATGAAGCACCCTTTGCCGTGCCCCCTAGTGAGGATGTCATTGAGATGGTGGCTGCCCTTGAGTCACTGCCATCACAATCTCGTAAGTTTTTGGACCCAATTTTAAGTTCAGTTTCGGCTAATAAGATGCTCCCCTCAGTTGTGCAGCCACCTACACTTGAACTTAAGCCTTTGCCAAGTCACTTGAAGTACGTTTTCTTGGGAGAAGATGAGACATTGCCCGTCATCATCTCATCCTCACTCACGGCACAAGAGGAAAACAGATTGGTGAGGGTGCTAAAAGAGTACAAAACAGCAATTGGATGGACTTTGGCCGACATAAAGGGAATTAGCCCTACCACGTGCATGCATCGCATACTTCTAGAGGAGGGGTCCAAAACATCTCGAGAGGCTCAACGCCGTCTCAACCCTCCGATGATGGAAGTTGTGAAGAAGGAGATAATCAAGCTTTTGGATTGTGGAGTGATCTATCCAATCTCGGATAGTAGGTGGGTTTCACCCGTACAATGTGTGCCAAAGAAATCTGGTGTGACAGTGGTAGCCAATGCCGAGAATGAACTTGTTCCTACACGCATTCAAACCGGTTGGAGGGTGTGCATCGACTATAGGAAGCTAAACGCCACCACAAGGAAGGATCACTTCCCACTGCCATTTATTGACCAAATGCTTGAGAGGTTAGCAGGTTATGCTTTCTATTGTTTTCTTGATGGTTATTCTGGTTATAATCAAATTGTCATAGCACCCGAGGATCAAGAAAAAACTACTTTCACATGCCCCTTTGGTACTTTTGCATATCGTCGCATGCCTTTTGGTTTATGTAATGCACCTGCCACATTTCAAAGATGCATGATGAGCATATTTTCTGATTATGTTGAGAAAATAATTGAAGTTTTCATGGATGATTTTAGCGTTTTTGGTGACTCCTTTGATGGTTGCTTGCATAATCTTAGTTTGATTCTAAAACGTTGCGTTGAAACTAACCTTGTTCTCAATTGGGAAAAATGTCATTTCATGGTTAAGCAAGGCATAGTTCTAGGTCATATCATCTCTGAAAATGGCATTGAGGTTGATAAGTCAAAAATAGATCTTGTACGTCACTTACCCTCTCCGACTTCGGTTAGAGAGGTTCGTTCTTTTCTTGGCCATGCAGGTTTCTATCGTAGGTTTATCAAAGATTTCTCAAAGGTTGCACAACCTCTTTGCCGTCTCCTACAAAAAGAAGTGGCGTTTGAATTCACCAAGGAGTGCACGGCATCATTCAACCAACTCAAGGAGTTGTTGACCACGGCACCCATTATTGTTCCACCAGATTGGAGCCTACCTTTCGAGCTTATGTGTGATGCGTCCGATTATGCTTTAGGGGCTGTTTTGGGACAAAGAAAGGACAAGAGGCAGCACGTCATCTACTATGCCTCACGAACATTGAATGATGCCCAGTTGAACTATTCCACTACGGAAAAAGAACTTCTTGCCGTTGTTTTTGCTTTAGATAAGTTTAGATCATATCTAATTGGTACTAAAGTAATTGTGTTCACTGACCATGCAGCATTGAAGTACTTGCTCACCAAAAAGGAGGCCAAGCCACGGCTAATTCGTTGGATATTGCTACTTCAAGAGTTCGACATTGAGATTCGGGACAGGAAGGGAAGTGAAAACGTGGTGGCTGACCACCTCAGCCGAATGGTGCATAACGAGGAGTCTCTACCTATTTTGGAGACATTCCTTGATGAACAATTGCTGTCAATAAAGGTTAGTGAGCCTTGGTATGCCGATTTGGTGAACTTTTTGGTGTCAAAACGTATTCCAAGCAATTTCACTAGGCACCAACGTGATAAACTTAGACATGATGCACGGTTTTATGTGTGGGATGACCCATATTTGTGGAAATATTGCCCTGATCAAATTGTACGTCGATGTGTGCACGATTCTGAATTTCATTCAATTCTGAGCTTTTGTCATACATATGCATGTGGGGGACACTTTGGGACACAACGCACTGCCCTTAAGGTTTTAGAATGTGGATTTTATTGGCCGACTTTATTCAAAGATGCTAGAACCTTTTGTATGTCTTGTGATCGTTGCCAAAGAATGGGTAACATAGGTGCTAAGGACCAAATGCCGCAAAACATCATTCTCCCTGTTGAAATTTTTGATGTTTGGGGCATTGATTTCATGGGCCCATTTCCTTCATCGCATGGTTTTCTTTACATATTACTTGCTGTGGATTATGTCTCAAAATGGGTGGAAGCAAAAGCCACCAGGACTAATGATTCTAAAGTGGTTGCAGATTTTATTAGAACTAACATTTTTGCAAGGTTTGGTATGCCACGGGTGATCATTAGTGATGGAGGGTCACACTTTTGCAATCGAACAATTGAGGCGTTGTTGAGGAAGTACAATGTCAATCATAAGGTGTCTACACCTTACCATCCTCAAACGAATGGCCAAGCCGAGGTTTCTAACCGGGAGATCAAGCAGATCATAGAAAAAACCGTAGGGCCTACAAGGAAGGATTGGAGCTTGCGCTTGAACGATGCATTGTGGGCCTATCGCACGGCTTACAAAACACCCCTTGGCATGTCCCCATTTCGGCTAATATATGGCAAACCATGTCACCTACCTGTGGAGTTAGAGCACAAAGCACATTGGGCCGTGAAAACATTCAACTTGGAGTTAGATGCGGCTGGAATGCATAGGAAGCTTCAATTGAATGAACTTGAGGAGATAAGGAACGAAGCATATGAGAACGCCCGAATCTACAAGGAGAAGACCAAGGCTTTTCATGACAAGATGATTCGTGGCAAATCATTCTCAGTTGGGCAGAAAGTGTTGCTATTCAATTCCCGTCTTCGGTTGTTTCCCGGTAAGTTACGTTCCAAGTGGGTTAGCCCGTTTGTTGTTACTAATGTTTTTGTTCATGGTGCAGTGCAAATCAAAAGCTTGAAAACTGGACAAGAATTCAAGGTGAATGGGCACCGCTTGAAGCCATATTATGAGAACTTTGTGGAGCAAACCGTGGATGACATCTCCTTAGATACCGTGGGTACCAATCTGGAGTGAATGGGCGTTTCGTCTGGCTGTACGACGTTAAAGCAAGCGCTACTTGGGAGGCAACCCATGCATTCAACAAAGGAAGACCTAGGGAGCACTCCAATTCCAGATTTGCGTTCCTAAACCCTTCTCTTTGTTGTTGATTTCGTTTCTGCCTTGTTTATTGTTGAGTTGCTGTTTTGTTTGTTTGTTGTTTATTTGTGTTAGTTTATGCTTGAAACATTGAGGACAATGTTTGATTTAAGTGTGGGGGGGGGGGGTAACCAAAATGTTTTGATGCAATTTCGTAGGGTTTTATCACTCATAACTTCTAATGTTGTTCCTTGCTGTTTTTAAGTGTTTTTAAGCTGTTTTGGTGTGTTTTAGTGTGCTTTGACTCAAAAATCCGAAAATCCCATAAAAATTTGAAAAATGGTTTTAAAAAAAACCCAAAAAGAGTTGTTTTTGTGTGTTTGTTTGTGTCTTAGGGTACCTTCCAACACAATGATGAGGATTCGGTTTGTAATTGCATGACTGTTAAAGAGAGTTGTAAACATGGATGAAAGTTTGATTTACTCTTTGGTTTATGCTTGGTTGTGGTTATAACTTATGAATTCACATGCAATCATAAAAGAAAAATCAGTTTTTGTAACATGCTTGAAGGAAGGAACTGAAACTAACGCTACAACCTTGTGAGACTTGAGCCTAAACGTTCTTTGGAGAGTTAATAATCTGTGCATTGTTGTTTTCTAAAGTCGTTGCATGATCTCATTATTCTTTGCTTGGTTGCTACTTAGAAGGCGTTTCATCATTTAGTTCCAAACACTAGAACTCATGCCCAATTCATTCTAAGCATGTTATTGATTTGCATAACACATATTCAAGATGAAGTTGTGTAGTGACCACCATAGCCAAATTGCCGTATCTCCCTGTTCCATTGTGTTTTGTAGGTTTCAACCCCTTTGAGCCATATTTAGCCTATTTTTCTTTGTTAACCCACATTATCCTCACCTAGCCTAGATTAGGACCATCCATACCTTTGTTCTTGAAGCATAGTAACGCATGACTCAAGATGAATTCCTTTTGATCATTGTTTGGCAGAAAACAAGTGTGGGGGAAGTGAGTTTTGTTGTGGGTGTGCCAAAGTCTTGCATGAGGCACGGGTAGAAGGAAAAAAAAAGAGAAAAAAAAAAAACAAAGAAAAGAAAAATTCGTGGAAAATAGAAAGAAAAAAAGAAAAAGTTGTGAAGAAGTATGGAAAGTGTTCAAAATAAGTGAGATTAAAGCTCACAAGTGTTGGTTGTTGAAGGAAGGGTCCAAAACATTGAATCCGGCCCTAATTGTTGCTTGAATCTTCCCTTTGTGTTTAAAAGTTGATTTCCGCATGCTAAAGGGAATTCTAAGTTCAATTTCATTATTTTGCTTGCTATTGCTTTAAGAACCTTTGTTTTCCATAACCTTTCGTTGTTAGCCAACTCCCCAAGCCCCGTTACAACCCTTGACTTTAATCTTGAGTGTTGTGTGTTTCAATATGTGGAGTTTGGGATTGGTATGAGCATATGATGTCACTGGTTCTCGCATCTAAGTAGTAGCATTCCATTCATGAGATCATATCTAAACATGTTATTAACTCCAGAAATTGCTTTCTTTGTTATAAACATATGTGAGTGTTCGTTTTCATATTTACATCAATCTTCTCACATATACCTAGTGTAGGGTGTGTAGTCAGAAAATGTGTGTGAAAATAGAGTGCATATCTAGTAAGGAATTGAGGGAATTCTCTAATGCATGTTACTACATTCAAAACATCGTTTTAATTGGTTATTTGTGAACTAGTAAGTAGTGACTATGATTAAGTATGTGCTTAAGCGTTAAGATGGCCAAAATCTGTGGGAATGATGATTTTTAACATATCATGTGCATTGGAAATCCCTGAGACAATTGTTGGAAGGTTTAGGTTGTGTTATACTTGTTTTGTTTCGTTTTGTTTACTTTGTTTTGTTTGCTCGAGGACTAGCAAAAGCTAAGTGTGGGGGAATTTGATAGGAGCATATTTATGCACCTTAGTTAGCTTGTTCTTGTGCATTTATGTTGTTTTTCCTTAGTTAAAGTAGTCTTTTAAGCTAGTTTGATGTATTTTCAGGTTCTAAGGGCAAGTATGCAAAAAGAAGCAATTTGGAGCATTCTAGAGCATTTTTGGGCCAAGATTGGGTAGTGCAAGCATGGAGGCAAGTTGATGGACGAAATTGAAGATATAAAGGCTTGAAATCAGCTAAGAAGATGGAAGAAAGAAGTCAAAGATAAAGAAGATAAGGAATCAGCTCAAAAGAAGGAGAATTATCCAAAACATTATCCAAAACAACCTTATCTTATCTTATCTTATCCAATCCTTATCTTATCTTACCTTATCTTATCCAATCTTATCCTACTCTTATCCTAACCTGTTTTCTTCAGTTTAGGGGACTTAAAACCTGATTTCTAGAAGTCCTATCCATTCCCCTACAAAAGTGGCGCCCCAAATCCCTCTAGAAGCCCCAAAATCTGCCACAAAACACATTCTTTCTAGAACCCTATAAATCTGGCGTCTCCTTCCCTTCTAGAATCCTTTTTCCTTGCCTTGCAAGGCATTCCCTGCCCTTATCCTATTGTGCCGCACCTTAGGCCCTTTCCCATGAGAAATCTGATTGTTTTAAACCTATTTCTGGATGGATTTGGCTTTCTAGAAGTCCTAATCTGATTCACCTAGGGTTTTTGGTGCCTATATATATATTTCTCCACCCTTTGCCGTGTACACACCCTCCATACACACCATTCTCGCCAGAAACTCTTCACCACTCTCTGCCGCACCCATCCTTCACCATTCTCCATAATTTCTGACCTAATTCACTACCTGCCGCACCATACATCCATCCTAGCCATTAACCCAGCCTTCTACACCATTCATAACCCCCTAAACCTGTCCCAAGACCTTGTGCCGCAGCAAAGAGGAGGAGAAGGAGCCTGGGACGTGCATGCCATTCAAGTTTGAATTGCTGGAAGTTTTAGGTGTTTCCTTTCCTTTGATTTCAATGTTTAAATTCAATACTCTTTGTTCTGTGAGTATGAGGAACTAAACCCCCTCTGGCTAGGGGGGGATTCGAAACCATGTTTATGCTTGCTATATGACTTGATTACCTCTAGTTGTGATTCATAAATTGTGATTTCAATTTACTTATCTATTTGAATTAAACTGATTTGTGTGTGTTGGTTGAGAGTGCACGCTTAATTGTCATGCATAAATCTAATGCTAGGATATAAGGAAGTTTCACCTAATCGGTACAGAATTATATTCACAAGTAGTAAAGGTTGATGATCTCAATTGTGTTAAGTAAATTCTTGGCATAAGTATCATGCGCTTTCATAGTTACAAGTGCCTCGTCAATACTTATGATTTCCATTGAACGTAATGATCTTTGATTGTATCTCTAGTATGCGCTTTCATATAGAGAACTCTTAAAGAATAATTTGATTGTGATGCGCAATTTCAGTCCAATTCATTGACATAAGGGAAATCTGAAAGTTAATTTAAGCGGACCTAATTAACTTGGAGTGTTGAGAATTCGTGGTTTATTGAATTGCAATTAGAAATCGTTTTGTATGCAAGTATGTCATGTGTGGAGAAGAACCTCCTAGTTATCCCATTATCCAGAGTTTTCACCCAATTTCGTGCAGATTTCATTTGTACTTCAAAGTTTATGTTTTGTTTTCAATTTCGTCAAAACCAATTCCCCCTTTATTTTGAAGTGTCAAATTAGTTAGAAATCAATTTAGTTTGTGTTTTTAAGTGTCTAGAGTCAAGTTATAAACTGTTTTCGTCCAAATTCTTCCTTAGTGCTCAAAACTGCCCAGAAAGTGGTTTTAAGGCAGTTTTGAGTGTTTGTTTGCTGTTTTGAGTCTTTTGGTTTGTTTTAGTGGTTTAGAGTATAGTTTTGCATTCTTTGAGTCTAATTTAGTGTTTTAACTTTGTTTTAAGTTTTTGAGTCAGTTTTCAAGTGATTTAGCAATCCCTCCTAATCCCCGGCCTAGAACGATCCCTACTTACATACTTTGCTACAATTGATAAAAAGAGGGTTTAATTTGTGTGCTTATATATTTTGCATCACTTTGCTTGCTATTGCTTTAAGAACGTTTGTTTTCCTTACGTTTCTTTGTTAGCCAATACCCTTAGCCCCGTTACAACCCTATACTTCAATCTTGAGTGTTGTGTGTTTCAATATGTGGAGTTTGGGATTGGTACGAGCATATGGTATCCCTGGTTCTCGCATCTAAGTAGTAGCATTCCATTCATGAGATCATATATAAACATGTTTATTAACTCCAGAAATTGCTTTCTTTGTCATAAACATATGTGAGTGTTCGTTTTCATGTTTACATCAATCTTCTCACATATACTTAGTATAGGGAGTGTAGTTGGAAAATCTGAGTGAAAATAAGAGTGTACCTAGTGAGGAATTGAGTGAATTCTCTAAGGTATGTTACTACGTTCAAAACATTGTTTTAATTGGTTAAATGAGAGCTAATGGATGGTGACTGTGGTTAAGTATGTACTAAAGGGTGGGGAAGACTAAAAGCTATGGTTATGATGATCTTAAATATGTCATGTATGTTGGAAATCCCTGAGGTGAATGTTGGAAGGTCTAGTTTGTTTGGTGTTTGTTCCGTTTGTTTTGTTTCGTTTTGCTTGAGGACTAGCAAAAGCTAAGTGTGGGGGAATTTGATAGGAGCATATTTATGCGACTTAGTTAGCTTGTTTTCATGCATTTACGTTGTTAGTTCTTAGTTAATTTTGTATTTTAAGCTATTTTCGTGTGTTTGTAGGTTCAAAGTGTCAAGATGGCAAAAAGAAGCAATTTGGAGCATTCTAGAGCATTTTTGGGCCAAGATTGGGTAGTGCAAGCATGGAGGCAAGTTGATGGACGAAATTGAAGATATAAAGGCTTGAAATCAGCTAAGAAGATGGAAGAAAGAAATTGAAGATAAAGAAGATAAGGAATCAGCTCAAAAGAAGGAGAATTATCCAAAACATTATCCAAACAACCTTATCTTATCTTATCTTACCCAATCCTTATCTTATCTTACCTTATCTTATCTTCTTATCCTAACCTGTTTTCTTCAGTTTAGGGGACTTAAAACCTGATTTCTAGAAGTCCTATCCATTCCCCTACAAAAGTGGCGCCCCAAACTCTTCTAGAAACCCCAAAATCTGCCCAGAAACACATTCTTTCTAGAAGCCTAAAAATCTGGCGTCTCCTTCCCTTCTAGAATCCTTTTTCCTTGCCTTGCAAGGCATTCCCTGCCTTATCCCTTTGTGCCGTGGGTTTCACTCCCTTTCCCTCTTGGATTCTGATTGTTAGGCCTTTTCCTTGTGGATTTGGGTTCTACAAATCCTTTTCAGAAATTAATTGGACCACAATTCCTTTTCCAAATTAATTGCCGCACCCTAATCCTATTTTTCTACTAAGTCCAAGTCCTAAACTGATTTCCCTAGGGTTTGCCATGCTATATATACATATTCCCAAGCCCTGCCGCAGACACCACCCATCCATACGAATTCTACACCCCCATATACATTCAGAAATCCATATTTTGCTGCAGAGAAGGGAAGACAAGGCTGTGCCGTGGCTTCCATTGGAGAAGGAGGAGTTCTTTCTTCTTTTGTTTCGTTTCATGTTTAATTTAACTTGCTTTTCAATTATGTTGAACATGTGGAACTAATTTCATTTTAGTTAGAGGTGGATTCAAAGCCATGGACATATGTTTGATATGAATTGATTACCTTCAGTTATTGTTTCATAAATTATGAATGTGATTTACTTATCTGTTTTATGAAGAACTTGTTCTTGTGTGTTGATTAAGGAGGCCTACTTAGTTTACATGCATGAATTTGATGCTAGGATATTAGGGAATTTCACCTAATCGTTATGAACTTATATTCACAAGTAGTAAAGATTGCTAGTCACAATTGTGTTAAGTAAATCCTAGGCAAGAGTAACATGCGTATTCCATAGTTATGAATGCCTTGTATTTATGATTTCCATGGAGCTTAATGATCTTTGATATGTAACTCTATCATGCGTATTCCATAGTTAGGGAACTTGATAAGAATAATTTGGTTGTGATGCGTTATCCATTCAATTCAATGAACTTAGGGAAATCTGGGAATTAATTAGTTCAATACAATTAATTCGAAGCATTGTCATTCATGGTTTATCGAAAGAATAACTGGAAATCAATTCGTATGCATATGTTCATGTGTGGAGAAGAACCCTCTAACTAGTTTTCACCCCTGAATTCACCTTTATCTCTTTCAATTTACTTTGTTTGCTTAAATCTGCTTAGTTTTGCTTAATTCGTCCAAAAACCCCCTTAGTTCTTAATTGAGTCTTAGTTTGTTTAAATTCGTCCAAATCTGTCCCCTTTTAGTGTTTTGAGTCTAACTAGTCCAAAAGTCATCCAATTCACCCTTTAGAATCTGTTTTGAGTCTGTTTAAGTTAGTTTTGTTGTTTTGAGTCTATTTAGCCTGTTTTGAGTCTCTAGTGTCTAGAATCTGCCTAGTTGAGTTTTATTTGTTGTTTTAAGTTTGTTTTGTGTTATTTGAGTCAAGTTAGGTTGTTTTAGGTTGTCTAGAGTTAAAATTCGTTCAGATTGATCCATAGTACCTGTTTTCATTGTCTAGAGTCCAGTTTTAGTGTTTTAGAGTTTAATTTGTATAGATTAGCATCCCTTCTAATCCCCGGCCTTAAACGATCCCTACTTTCATATACTACGTCGATAGGGTTTTAATTTGAGTGTCAAGTAATTCTCACATCACGTTTTAGGCCGGGGATTAGAAGGGATGCTAATCTACACTATATAATCTTTAAAACACTAAACTAGACTCAATTAACTCAAAACAGCAAATAGAACACAAACTAGACAGTTTCTGGATTCTAGACACTCAAAACAAGCTAAATTAGACTTAAAACACACAGAACAGATTCTTTAGACTCAAAACTAACACCTAAGATTGATTTGAACGAAATTAAGACTCAAATTGACTCAAAAGACTAAGAGACTCAAGATTTGACGAATTTAGACTCAACTAACACAAACTAAAAGCAGGGGATTGGTTTTGAACGAATTTAAACTTAAACAAACAAAATTGTAAAGACAACTTAAAAAGACACGAAATTGGTGATTTAAATGGCTGAATGGCTAGTTAGAGGGATCCTTATCCACACATAAACATATGCATACAACTTGATTCCCAGTTACTCTTTCGATAAACCATGAATGACAATGTTCCGAATTAATTGTATTGAACTGATCAATTCCCAGATTTCCCTAGATTCATTGAATTGAATGGATAACGCATCACAACCAAATTATTCTTTCTCAAACTCCCTAACAATGGAATACGCATGATAGAGACATTCAACAAAGATCATTAAGTTTAATGGAAATCATGAACATTGACAAGGCATTCATAACTATGGAAGACGCATGTTAATCCAACCTAGGGTTTACTTAACATGATTGTGACTAGCAACCTTTACTACTTGTGAATATAAGTTCATAACGATTAGGTGCAATTCCCTTATATCCTAGCATCAAATTTATGCATGCAAATCAAGTGTCGACCCCCAACCCACATACATAAACAAGTTCTTAATAAGCACAGAAAAGTAAACCACATTCATAATTCATGAAATCGTAACTGGAGTGAATCAAATCATAAGAAACATATATTCATGGCTTCAAATTCCCCCTCTAACTAATAGGGGTTTAGTTCCTCATGATAGCAATTAAACAAAGAAAACTGAATTGAAACATTAAAAACAAAGATAGACAACACCTAAGAACGCTCCAGCAATAGTCACGACTTAGAGTGGCACCTTCTCCTTCCTTCCTTGAATAGCTGCGGCACAAGAGGGGTTTTCTGGGTTTGTGTGGATGATACGGCACGGCAGAGGGTGAATTAGGTCAGAAACTATGGAGAATGGTGAAGGAAAGGGGCGGCAGAGAGTGGTGGATGATTTCTGGCGTGAATGATGTATATGGAGGGTGGTGTGTACGGCAAAGGGTGGATTAATATATATATATAGGCACCAAAAACCCTAGGTGAATCAGATTAGGACTTCTAGAAAGCCAAATCCATCCAGAATTAGGCTCAAAACAATCAGATTTCTAATGGGAAAGGGCCTAAGGTGCGGCAGATTTGGATAAGGAGGGATAAGGCTTCTAGAAAGCCTTGCAAAGCAAGGAAATCAGGTTTTCTAGAAGGCTAGGTGCGGCAAGGCGTAGGGTTTCTAGAAACTTAATTTAAATGTCCCCCAATCAGAAAATAAACCCTCATTGTACCAGGAATTGAATTAGAAAAGGATTAGGATAAGATAAGGTTTGTTAAGATAAGATAAGGGTTAGATAAGATAAGATAAGATAAGGTTGTTTAGATAATGTTTTGGATAATTCTCCTTCTTTTGAGCTGATTCCTTATCTTCAATGATTTGAATTTATTTCTCCAACCTTGAAACATATTCCTAACTCCATTTAGACTCCAAATCTGGCGTCTCCTTCCCTTCTAGAATCCTTTTTCCTTGCCTTGCAAGGCATTCCCTGCCCTTATCCTATTGTGCCGCACCTCTCAGGCCCTTTCCCTCTTGGATTCTGATTGTTAGGCCCTTTTCCTTGTGGATTTGGGTTCTACAAATCCTTTTCTGAGATTAATTGGACCACAATTCCTTTTCCAAATTAATTGCCGCACCCTAGGGCCCTAATCCTATTTTTCTGCTAAGTCCAAGTCCTAAACTGATTTCCCTAGGGTTTGCTATGCTATATATACATATTTTCAAGCCTTGCCGCACACCACCACCCATCCATACGAATTCTACACACCTCTACACGTCTCAGCCATTCCAAACACCATTCATAAACCCTAAACCACTTGTGCCGCAGCCCTGCAAGGAGAGGAGGAGCAGCTTTGGAGCGTTTTGCACCCAATCTGGAGTGCTGGGCGTTCTTAGGTGTTTTCTACCTTATGTTTTCGATGTTTAAATTAGTTTTCCTTTGTCTTGCTGTAGTTATGAGAGGCTAAACTCGTTTTTAGCTAGAGGATACTTTGAAACCATGATTTTGTGTGTGATATGACTTGATAAATTTCAGTTACAGATTCTTGAAGTATGAATGCGATTGGCTTAACTGTTTGAATTAGAACTTATTTCTGTTTGTTGATTGAGGGTCGACACTTAATTGGCATGCATAAAGTTGATGCTAGGATATAAGTAAGTTTCACATAATCGTTACAAACTTATGTTCACAAGTAGTAAAGGTTGCTGGAACAATCGTGTTAAGTTCAATTCTTGGTGTGAGTAACATGATGTCATAGTTATGAATACCTCGTCAATGCTTATGATTCTCATTGAGCGTAATGATCTCTGATTGTGTCTCTATTATGATGTCATGTAGGGAAATTGATGAGAATAATTTGGTTGTAGATGAGTTGTTCGTCCAATTCAATGAAATTAGGAGAATCTGAGGGTTAATTAGTGATTGACACGGTTAATCTGGGGCATTGTCATTCGTAATTCAATGAAAACGTAACTGGAAATCAAGTTATATGCATATAAGTCATGTGTGTCATGTGTGAAGAAGAACCCTTTAGTGATAGGAGCATATTTATGCACCTTAGTTAGCTTGTTCTTGTGCATTTATGTTGTTTTTCCTTAGTTAAAGTAGTCTTTTAAGCTAGTTTGATGTATTTTCAGGTTCTAAGGGCAAGTATGCAAAAAGAAGCAATTTGGAGCATTCTAGAGCATTTTTGGGCCAAGATTGGGTAGTGCAAGCATGGAGGCAAGTTGATGGACGAAATTGAAGATATAGAGGCTTGAAATCAGCTAAGAAGATGGAAGAAAGAAGTCAAAGATAAAGAAGATAAGGAATCAGCTCAAAAGAAGGAGAATTATCCAAAACATTATCTAAAACAACCTTATCTTATCTTATCTTATCCAATCCTTATCCTATCTTACCTTACCTTATCCAATCTTATCCTAATCTTATCCTAACCTGATTTCTTCAGTTTAGGGGACTTAAAACCTGATTTCTAGATGTCTTATCCATTCCCCTACAAAAGTGGCGCCCCAAATCCCTCTAGAAGCCCCAAAATCTGCCACAAAACACATTCTTTCTAGAACCCTATAAATCTGGCGTCTCCTTCCCTTCTAGAATCCTTTTTCCTTGCCTTGCAAGGCATTCCCTGCCCTTATCCTATTGTGCCGCACCTTAGGCCCTTTCCCATGAGAAATCTGATTGTTTTAAACCTATTTCTGGATGGATTTGGCTTTCTAGAAGTCCTAATCTGATTCATCTAGGGTTTTTGGTGCCTATATATATATTTCTCCACCCTTTGCCGCAGGTTACACCACCCTCCATACACACCATTCTCGCCAGAAACTCTTCACCACTCTCTGCCGCACCCATCCTTCACCATTCTCCATAATTTCTGACCTAATTCACTCTCTGCCGCACCATACATCCATCCTAGCCATTAACCCAGCCTTCTACACCATTCATAACCCCCTAAACCTGTCCCAAGACCTTGTGCCGCAGCAAAGAAGAGGAGGAGAAGGAGCCTGGGACGTGCATGCCATTCAAGTTTGAATTGCTGGAAGTTTTAGGTGTTTTCTTTCCTTTGATTTCAATGTTTAAATTTAATACTCTTTGTTCTGTGAGTATGAGGAACTAAACCCCCTTTGGCTAGGGGGTGATTCGAAACCATGTTTATGCTTGCTATCTGACTTGATTACCTCTAATTGCGTTTCATAAATTGTGAATTCAATTTACTTATCTGTTCATATTAAAACTGATTTGTGTGTGTTGATTGAGGTGGCCAACTTAGTTGCATGCATAAATCTAATGCTAGGATATAAGGAAGTTTCACCTAATCGTTACAACTTTATATTCACAAGTAGTAAAGGTTGATGATCTCAATTGTGTTAAGTAAATTCTTGGCATAAGTATCATGCGCTTTCATAGTAACGAATGCCTCGTCAATGCTTATGGTTTTCATAGAACTTAATGATTCTTGCTTGTATCTCTATTATGCAATTCATGTAGGGAACTTGTGGGGAATGTTTTGGGTTGTCGTATGCAATCATCCAATTCAATAACGTTAGGAAAATCTGAGGGTTAATTAGTGCAATTCACAGTTAATCTGGGGCGTTGAGAATCCATGGTTTATTGAAAAGCAATTAGAAATCTTTTTGTATGCAAGTATGACATGTGTGGAGAAGAACCCCTTAGCCAGCCTTTCATCCATTCACTTTAACCAATTTCGTTTTACAATCTGTTTTGTTTTACAAAGTTTATGTTTTGTTTTCAATTTCGTCAAAACCAATTCCCCCTTTATTTTGAAGTGTCAAGTTAGTTAGAAATCAATTTAGTTTGGGTTTCTGAGTGTTTTGAGTCAAGTTATAAACTGTTTTCGTCCAAATTCTTCTTTAGTGCTCAAAACTGCCCAGAAAGTGGTTTTAAGGCAGTTTTGAGTGTTTGTTTGCTGTTTTGAGTCTTTTGGTTTGTTTTAGTGTTTTAGAGTATAGTTTTGCATTCTTTGAGTCTAATTTAGTGTTTTAACTTTGTTTTAAGTTTTTGAGTCAGTTTTCAAGTGGTTTAGCAATCCCTCCTAATCCCCGGCCTAGAACGATCCCTGCTTACATACTTTGCTACAATTGATAAAAAGAGGGTTAAATTTGTGTGCTTATATATTTCGCATCAAATTTTTGGCGCCGTTGCCGGGGATTAGCAACTGTGCTAATCCCTTGGATTGTTATTTTCGTTTGGTTCAATTAGATCAGATTCTGACCTTGTTTTTGTTTCTTGTTTAGGTACTAGTGTATGACTCGGAGTTCTCACCCAGTTCGTGAACATATTCTGGACTTTGACGCAGATTTCGAGCGAGAGTTAAGACGAAAGAGGAAGAATCCAGAACCCAGTGAATCAAGTGCAAGTTCAGAGGCCGAATCTGAATTTGAAGAGGAAGTGGACGACATGGCTGTGGACAATCGTACAATCAAAGAGCTTTCAGCCTCAGGACTTGACAATGCCGTGCCCTTATGCATTCAATACCCTAGGGCGGCTCAAGGCAAAACTGATGAGCTTGAATTGAAGTCAAGCTTGTTGCATCACATTCCTAAGTACCATGGGCTGTCCATGGAAGACCCAAACAAGCATTTGAAGGAATTCGAGGTGGTGTGCTCAAGCATGACACCAATCAACGTAGATGGAAGTATTCTGATGATGAAGGCCTTCCCCTTTTCTCTCTTGGAAAAGGCGAAGGATTGGTTGTATGAATTGGCCCCCGGAACTGTCACGTCATGGGAGAGCATGAAACGGGCTTTCTTGGAGAAGTTTTTCCCAACTTCTCGAGTCATCCTCCTACGAAAAAGGATAAGTGGAATTCAACAAGAAGCAGGTGAATCTTTTCCTACTTATTATGAACGTTTTAAATCTCTTGTTGCTTCATGTCCACAGCATCAGATGAAGGAGCAACTTCTCCTACAATATTTCTACGAGGGACTTCTACCAATCGAACGTCAAATGCTAGATGCCTCAGCGGGAGGAGCCTTGGTGGATAAGACCCCCACGGCAGCCAAGACATTGATAGCCAATCGAGCGTTGAACGCTCAACAATACGAAGGTGTTGGGCAAATGAGCATCCCACGGCAACACCAAGTCAATGAGGTAAGTGCCATAACCGAACTTCAAAATCAAATGGCTAACCTTACTACTTTGCTTTCTCAGGTGGTGGAAGGTCCAAAAGTACAAAATGTAGCTTCTTGTGGCGTGTGCTCCATGCAAGGACATCCCACAGATAAGTGCCCACAATTGATAGAGAATGGAGGGTGGGAGACACTCAATGCCGTGGGTTTTGGCAATCAATACCAACCACGTGGTGATCCTTTTTCCAATACCTACAATCCCGGGTGGCGTGATCATCCAAATTTCAAATGGCGAGAACCCCAACAAGGCCAACAACAAATCGGATTTAGGCAACAACCCCCGGGTTTCTATCAGAAGCCGTTGGCACCAACTCAAGCCCAAGCACAACCTGCCCAAAACAAATCAGGTTCTTCAATTGATAATGATCAGATTTTTCAATTACTAACTTCTATGGCGCAGGGTATGCAAACTAGGGATAAGAAGGTGGACGAGTTGGAGAAGCAAGTAGGACAGATTGCCGAGTTCATGGGCCAATTCAGAGAACAAGGCAGATTGCCTAGTTCAACCGTTGTTAATCCTAAAGGAGGATTTGAAACCGCCAATGCAATCACGTTGAGAAGTGGCAAACAGGTTAGAGCCGACCCACAACCATCCAAATCAAGTCAAAAGGAGGATGAAAGGTTGCTGATTGAGGAGGAAGAGCAAGTGAAACCCACGGCAAGAAAAGAGACACCATTGCCGCAGCCTCCTAAGCACCCTATGCCATCCGCTTTAACTAAGGTAGGTCGAAATTGGATTCCTTCTAATGTTATTCCGTCAACTGTGCCTTTTCCTAGCAGATTCATGCAATCAAAGAAGGAAGAGGATGAAAAAGACGTTCTGGAGACGTTTAGGAAGGTGCATGTCAATATCCCGCTCCTTGATGCAATAAAGCAAATTCCGAAGTATGCTAAGTTGTTGAAGAAGCTGTACACAACCAAGAAACGACTTCAAGAGAAAGAAGTGGTGCATGTGAGTGAAAATGTCTCAGCCATCTTGCAACGTAAACTGCCCCCTAAGTGTAAAGATCCGGGTAGTTTTACAATTCCTTGTGTTATTGGCAATACTCGATTTGAACATGCCATGTTAGACTTAGGTGCATCAATTAATGTCATGCCATATTCTGTTTATGCATCTATGAATCTAGGAGAGCTTAAAAAGGATGGTGTTATTATCCAATTAGCCGATCGATCTAATGCATACCCAAAAGGAGTTTTGGAAGATGTTTTGGTGCAGGTAGACCACTTGATTTTTCCTGCAGATTTCTATGTGCTTGACATGGAGGATTCAGCCCACTCTTCAACATTGCCAATCTTACTTGGACGACCTTTCATGAAAACAGCTCAAACCAAGATTGACATGGCCAAAGGAGCAGTAACTATGGAGTTTGGTGGTGATATGATTAATTTTAATATTTCTGAATCTGTTGAGAATACTAATCGTGTTCGCTCTTGTTTTGTCATTGATAAAATAAAAAATAAAGGGCAGGAACGTTCAGTATCATTCAAGAAAGATGCATTTCGAACCACCAACGAAGAGGGAATTGGATTGAAGCACAAGGATTGCACGGCCACAACCCTAAAACCCCCAAATCTGGCCGAGAGCACCCCACATGCATTTGTTGATAGTGCTGCCACTTCATTGCAGTACATTGGTAAGCCACCTATTCCAATTTCGATTCCCATGTCAACTAATAGGTTGTTACCTTGTATGGTGCAGAATCCCAATCGAATCCAAGCTGGTGGGCATGATTACATGGACTTTAAGATGCTCAACACCCCAATCAGGAAGGATTACTATCCCCTTCCATTCATAGATCCAATGCATGAGCTGTTTAAGGAGCATGTGGTGGATGACATCTCCTTGGATGCCGTGGGCTCCAATCTGGAGTGAATGGGCGTTTCGTCCGGCTGTACGACGTTAAAGCAAGCGCTACTTGGGAGGCAACCCATGCATTCAACAAAGGAAGACCTAGGGAGCACTCCAATTCCAGATTTGAGTTCCTAAACCCTTCTCTTTGTTGTTGTTTCGTTTCTGCCTTGTTTATTGTTTCGTTGCTGTTTTGTTTGCTTGTTGTTTATTTGTGTTAGTTTATGCTTGAAACATTGAGGACAATGTTTGATTTAAGTGTGGGGGGGTAACCAAAGTGTTTTGATTCAAATTCGTAGGGTTTTATCACCCATAACTTCTAATGTTGTTCCTTGCTGTTTTTAAGTGTTTTTAAGCTGTTTTGGTGTGTTTTGACTCAAAAATCCGAAAATCTCATAAAAATTTGAAAAATTGTTTTAAAAAACCCAGAACGAGTTGTTTTTGTGTGTTTGTTTGTGTCCTAGGGTACCTTCCAACACAATGATGAGGATTTGGTTTTTAATTGCATGACTGTTAAAGAGAGTTGTAAACCTGGATTGAAGTTTGAGATGCTCTTTGGTTTATGCTTGGTTGTGGTTATAACTTATGAATTCACATGCAATCATAAAAGAAAAATCAGTTTTTGTAACATGCTTGAAGGAAGGAACTCAAACTAACGCTACAACCTTGTGAGACTTGAGCCTAAACGTTCTTTGGAGAGTTAATAATCTGTGCATTGTTGTTTTCTAAAGTCGTTGCATGATCTCATTATTCTTTGCTTGGTTGCTACTTAGAAGGCGTTTCATCATTTAGTTCCAAACACTAGAACTCATGCCCAATTCATTCTAAGCATGTTATTGATTTGCATAACACATATTCAAGATGAAGTTGTGTAGTGACCACCATAGCCAAATTGCCGTATCTCCCCATTTCATTGTGTTTTGTAGGTTTTAACCACTTTGAGCCATATTTAGCCTATTTTTCTTTGTTAACCCACATTATCCTCACCTAGCCTAGATTAGGATCATCCATACCTTTGTTCTTGAAGCATAGTAATGCATGACTCAATATGAATTCCTTTTGATCACTGTTTGGCAGAAAACAAGTGTGGGGGAAATGAGTTTTGTTGTGGGTGTGCCAAAGGCTTGAATGAGGCACGGAAAAGAAAAAAAAAAAAAAAAAAAAAAAAAAGAAAAAAAAAAAAAAAGAAAGAAAAAAAAGAGAAGAAGAAAAATTCGTGGAAAATAGAAAGAAAAAAAGAAAAAGTTGTGAAAAGAATGAAAAAGGAGTTGAAAAGATGTGAAAAAGAGTTCTCAAGTGTTGTTTGTTGAAGGAAGGGTCCAAAACATTGAATCCGGCCCTAATTGTTGCTTGAAACTTCCCTTTGTGTTTAAAGGTTGATTTCTGCATGCTAAAGGGAATTCTAAGTGTCATATTCATTATTTTGCTTACTATTGCTTTAAGAACGTTTGTTTTTCCTATCCTTTCATTGTTAGCCAACACTCCCCAAGCCCCGTTACAACCCTATACTTCAATTTGAGTGTTGTGTGTTTCAATTTGTGGAGTTTGAATTTGGTTTGAGCATATGGTGTCACTGGTTCTCGCATCTAAGTAGTAGCATTCCATTCATGAGATCATATCTAAACATGTTATTAACTCCAGAAATTGCTTTCTTTGTTATAAACATATGTGAGTGTTCGTTTTCATATTTACATCAATCTTCTCACATATAACTAGTGTAGGGAGTGTAGTCAGAAAATGTGTGTGAAAATTGAGTGCATATCTTGTAAGGAATTGAGGGAATTCTCTAAGGCATGTTACTACATTCAAAACATCGTTTTAATTGGTTATTTGTGAACTAGTAAGTAGTGACTATGATTAAGTATGTGCTTAAGCGTAAAGATGGCCAAAATCTGTGGGAATGATGATTTTTAACATGTCATGTGCATTGGAAATCCCTGAGACAATTGTTGGAAGGTTTAGGTTGTGTTATGCTTGTTTTGTTTCGTTTTGTTTACTTTGTTTCGTTTTGCTCGAGGACTAGCAAAAGCTAAGTGTGGGGGAATTTGATAGGAGCATATTTATGCACCTTAGTTAGCTTGTTCTTGTGCATTTATGTTGTTTTTCCTTAGTTAAAGTAGTCTTTTAAGCTAGTTTGATGTATTTTCAGGTTCTAAGGGCAAGTATGCAAAAAGAAGCAATTTGGAGCATTCTAGAGCATTTTTGGGCCAAGATTGGGTAGTGCAAGCATGGAGGCAAGTTGATGGACGAAATTGAAGATATAGAGGCTTGAAATCAGCTAAGAAGATGGAAGAAAGAAGTCAAAGATAAAGAAGATAAGGAATCAGCTCAAAAGAAGGAGAATTATCCAAAACATTATCTAAAACAACCTTATCTTATCTTATCTTATCCAATCCTTATCCTATCTTACCTTACCTTATCCAATCTTATCCTAATCTTATCCTAACCTGTTTTCTTCAGTTTAGGGGACTTAAAACCTGATTTCTAGATGTCTTATCCATTCCCCTACAAAAGTGGCGCCCCAAATCCCTCTAGAAGCCCCAAAATCTGCCACAAAACACATTCTTTCTAGAACCCTATAAATCTGGCGTCTCCTTCCCTTCTAGAATCCTTTTTCCTTGCCTTGCAAGGCATTCCCTGCCCTTATCCTATTGTGCCGCACCTTAGGCCCTTTCCCATGAGAAATCTGATTGTTTTAAACCTATTTCTGGATGGATTTGGCTTTCTAGAAGTCCTAATCTGATTCATCTAGGGTTTTTGGTGCCTATATATATATTTCTCCACCCTTTGCCGCAGGTTACACCACCCTCCATACACACCATTCTCGCCAGAAACTCTTCACCACTCTCTGCCGCACCCATCCTTCACCATTCTCCATAATTTCTGACCTAATTCACTCTCTGCCGCACCATACATCCATCCTAGCCATTAACCCAGCCTTCTACACCATTCATAACCCCCTAAACCTGTCCCAAGACCTTGTGCCGCAGCAAAGAAGAGGAGGAGAAGGAGCCTGGGACGTGCATGCCATTCAAGTTTGAATTGCTGGAAGTTTTAGGTGTTTTCTTTCCTTTGATTTCAATGTTTAAATTTAATACTCTTTGTTCTGTGAGTATGAGGAACTAAACCCCCTTTGGCTAGGGGGTGATTCGAAACCATGTTTATGCTTGCTATCTGACTTGATTACCTCTAATTGCGTTTCATAAATTGTGAATTCAATTTACTTATCTGTTCATATTAAAACTGATTTGTGTGTGTTGATTGAGGTGGCCAACTTAGTTGCATGCATAAATCTAATGCTAGGATATAAGGAAGTTTCACCTAATCGTTACAACTTTATATTCACAAGTAGTAAAGGTCGATGATCTCAATTGTGTTAAGTAAATTCTTGGCATAAGTATCATGCGCTTTCATAGTAACGAATGCCTCGTCAATGCTTATGGTTTTCATAGAACTTAATGATTCTTGCTTGTATCTCTATTATGCAATTCATGTAGGGAACTTGTGGGGAATGTTTTGGGTTGTCGTATGCAATCATCCAATTCAATAACGTTAGGAAAATCTGAGGGTTAATTAGTGCAATTCACAGTTAATCTGGGGCGTTGAGAATCCATGGTTTATTGAAAAGCAATTAGAAATCTTTTTGTATGCAAGTATGACATGTGTGGAGAAGAACCCCTTAGCCAGCCTTTCATCCATTCACTTTAACCAATTTCGTTTTACAATCTGTTTTGTTTTACAAAGTTTATGTTTTGTTTTCAATTTCGTCAAAACCAATTCCCCCTTTATTTTGAAGTGTCAAGTTAGTTAGAAATCAATTTAGTTTGGGTTTCTGAGTGTTTTGAGTCAAGTTATAAACTGTTTTCGTCCAAATTCTTCTTTAGTGCTCAAAACTGCCCAGAAAGTGGTTTTAAGGCAGTTTTGAGTGTTTGTTTGCTGTTTTGAGTCTTTTGGTTTGTTTTAGTGTTTTAGAGTATAGTTTTGCATTCTTTGAGTCTAATTTAGTGTTTTAACTTTGTTTTAAGTTTTTGAGTCAGTTTTCAAGTGGTTTAGCAATCCCTCCTAATCCCCGGCCTAGAACGATCCCTGCTTACATACTTTGCTACAATTGATAAAAAGAGGGTTAAATTTGTGTGCTTATATATTTCGCATCATTTAGCTAGTCCATCATCCATAAGGTTTACCAAATTTGTCCAAAATCTGTTTTAGTTTACAATCTGTTTATTTTGTTTTCAAATTCGTCAGAATCAAATCCCCCTTCATTTTGAAGTGTTAGATTAGCTAAAATCTGTGTTGATTTGTGTTTTTAAGTGTTTTGAGTCAAGCCAATACCCTATTTCCGTCCAAAGTAGTGTTTAAAGTTCAAAACTGCCCAGTTTGTGTTTTTAGGCAGTTTTGAGTGTTTTTGTGCTGTTTTGAGTCTTTTGAGTTGTTTTAGTGTCTTAGAGTCTAGTTTTGCATTCTTTGAGTCTAGTTTAGTGTTTTAAACTTTGTTTTAATGATTTTGAGTCAGTTTTGAGGTTTTAGCAAGCCCTCCTAATCCTCGGTCCAGAACGATCCCTACTTGCATCTATACTACAATTGTCAACAAGAGGGTTAAATTTGTGTGCTTATATATTTCGCATCAGCTAGTCACGATCGCGTTAAGTAAATTCTTGGCATAAGTATCATGCAATTCATAGTTACAAGTGCCTCGTCAATGCTTATGATTTTCATAGAACTTAATGATCTTTGCTTGTATCTCTATTATGCAATTCATGTAGGGAACTTGTGGGGAATGCTTTGGGTTGTCGAATGCAATCATCCAATTCAATAAAATTAGGAAAATCTGAGGGTTAATTAGTGCAATTCACGGTTAATCTGGGGCGTTGAGGATTCGTGGTTTATGGAAAGCAACTGGAAATCGTTTTGTTTGCAAGTGTGTCATGTATGGAGAAGAACCTCCTAGCTATCCCATCATCCATAGTTTTCACCCAATTTCGTGCAGATTTCATTACTACTTTAAGTTTCTTGTTTTGTTTTCAAATTCGTCAAAACCCAATCCCCACTTTACTTGTTGAGTCATATTAGTTAGAAACTGTTTTAGTTTGTGTTTTTGAGTGTTTTGAGTCAAGTTAAAACTTATTTTCGTCCAAAATTGTGTCTAGAGTCCAAAACTGCCCAGTTTGTGTTTTTAGGCAGTTTTGAGTGTTTTTGTGCTGTTTTGAGTCTTTTGAGTTGTTTTAGTGTCTTAGAGTCTAGTTTTGCATTCTTTGAGTCTAGTTTAGTGTTTTAAACTTTGTTTTAATGATTTTGAGTCAGTTTTGAGGTTTTAGCAAGCCCTCCTAATCCCCGGTCCAGAACGATCCCTACTTGCATCTATACTACAATTGTCAACAAGAGGGTTAAATTTGTGTGCTTATATATTTCGCATCAGCTAGTCACGATCGCGTTAAGTAAATTCTTGGCATAAGTATCATGCAATTCATAGTTACAAGTGCCTCGTCAATGCTTATGATTTTCATAGAACTTAATGATCTTTGTTTGTATCTCTATTATGCAATTCATGTAGGGAACTTGTGGGGAATGCTTTGGGTTGTCGAATGCAATCATCCAATTCAATAAAATTAGGAAAATCTGAGGGTTAATTAGTGCAATTCACGGTTAATCTGGGGCGTTGAGGATTCGTGGTTTATGGAAAGCAACTGGAAATCGTTTTGTTTGCAAGTGTGTCATGTATGGAGAAGAACCTCCTAGCTATCCCATCATCCATAGTTTTCACCCAATTTCGTGCAGATTTCATTACTACTTTAAGTTTCTTGTTTTGTTTTCAAATTCGTCAAAACCCAATCCCCCCTTTACTTGTTGAGTCATATTAGTTAGAAACTGTTTTAGTTTGTGTTTTTGAGTGTTTTGAGTCAAGTTAAAACTTATTTTGGTCCAAAATTGTGTCTAGAGTCCAAAACTGCCCAGTTTGTGTTTTTAGGCAGTTTTGAGTGTTTTAAAGTTGTTTTAGTGTCCTAGAGTTTAGTTTTGCATTCTTTGAGTCTAGATTAGTGTCTTTAACTTTCTTTTTATGTTTTTGAGTCAGTTTAGAGGTTTTAGCAAGCCCTCCTAATCCCCGGTCTAGAACGATCCCTACTTGCATCTATACTACAATTGTCAACAAGAGGGTTTAATTTGTGTGCTGTTTTACATCGCATCAATTCCTAGCCTCTCTTGAACTTCAAATTCGTCCATCCATCTTGCTCCAATCTTGTGATATCCATTCCACACCCAAAACTGCTCTAAAATGCTCCAAATTACATCTTTTTGCATACTTTGCCCTTAGAACCTGAAAATACATCAAACTAGCTTAAAAGACTACTTTAACTAAGGAAAAACAACATAACTGCACAAGAACAAGCTAACTAAGGTGCATAAATATGCCCCTATCACCCGTACTAATGATTTTCGAGTGGTTGCAGATTTCATCAAATCTAACATATTCTCCAGATTCGGGATGCCTAGAGTGTTTATAAGTGATGGAGGCTCCCATTTTTGCAACCGGACCATTGAGGCGCTGTTTAAGAAGTATAACGTCAAGCATAAGGTTGCAACGCCTTATCACCCTCAAACAAGTGGCCAAGCCGAGGTTTCGAATAGGGAAATCAAGCAGATTTTGGAGAAGACTGTTGGGCCAACCCGGAAGGATTGGAGTTTGCGTTTAGACGATGCACTGTGGGCATATCGTACGGCCTACAAAACACCCCTAGGGATGTCTCCATTTCGGCTCATCTATGGCAAGCCATGTCACCTACCTGTGGAACTAGAGCACAAGGCGCATTGGGCTGTGAAAACATTCAATTTGGACATAGATGCGGCTGGAATGCATAGAAAGCTCCAATTGAATGAACTTGAGGAGATAAGGAATGAAGCATATGAGAATGCCCGAATTTACAAGGAGAAAACAAAGCCGTTTCATGACAAGATGATTCGGGGCAAAACATTTTCAATTGGGCAGAAAGTGTTGCTTTTTGATAGGAGCATATTTGTGCGACTTAGTTAGCTTGTTTTCATGCATTTACGTTGTTAGTTCTTAGTTAATTTTGTATTTTAAGCTATTTTCGTGTGTTTGTAGGTTCAAAGTGTCAAGATGGCAAAAAGGAGCAATTTGGAGCATTCTAGAGCATTTTTGGGCCAAGATTGGGTAGTGCAAGCATGGAGGCAAGTTGATGGACGAAATTGAAGATATAAAGGCTTGAAATCAGCTAAGAAGATGGAAGAAAGAAGTCAAAGATAAGAAGATAAGGAATCAGCTCAAAAGAAGGAGAATTATCCAAAACATTATCCAAACAACCTTATCTTATCTTATCTTACCCAATCCTTATCTTATCTTATCCTAATCTTATCCCAACCTGTTTTCTTCAGTTTAGGGGACTTAAAACCTGATTTCTAGAAGTCCTATCCATTCCCCTACAAAAGTGGAGCCCCAAACTCTTCTAGAAACCCCAAAATCTGCCACAAAACACATTCTTTCTAGAACCCTATAAATCTGGCGTCTCCCTCCTTTCTAGAAGGCCTTTGCCTTGCCTTGCACTCAATTCCCTGCCTTATCCAAGCCATGCCGTGCATCCCTATCCCTTTCCCTCTCAGATTCTGATTTGTTAGCCTATTTTCTTGTGGATTTGGGTTCTACAAATCCTTCTCAGAAATCAATTGGGCCATAATCCTTTTTCCTACATATTCTGCCGCACCTAGGGTCCTAATCCCTTGCTTAAGCTGAGTCCAAGTCCTAAACTGATTCCCCTAGGGTTTGCCATGCTATATATACATATTTCCAAGCCTTGCTGCAGACGACCACCCATCCATACGAATTCTACACCCCCATATACATTCAGGAATCCATATTTTGCTGCAGAGAAGAGAAGAGAAGGCTTGCCGTGGCTTCCATTGGAGAAGGAGGAGTTCTTTCTTCTCTTGTTTCGTTTCTATGTTTAATTTAATTTGTTTTTCAATTATGTTGAACATGTGGAACTAATTTCGTTTTAGTTAGAGGTGGATTCAAAGCCATGGACATATGTTTGATATGAATTGATTACCTTCAGTTATTGTTTCATAAATTGTGAATGTGATTTACTTATCTGTTTTATGAAGAACTTGTTCTTGTGTGTTGATTAAGGACGCCTACTTAGTTTACATGCATGAATTCGATGCTAGGATATAAGGGAATTTCACCTAATCGTTAGGAACTTATATTCACAAGTAGTAAAAATTGCTAGTCACAATTTTGTTAAGTAAATCCTAGGCAAGAGTAACATGCGTATTCCATAGTTATGAATGCCTTGTCAATGTTTATGATTTCCAGGGAACTTAATGATCTTTGATATGTATCTCTATCATGCGTATTCCATAGTTAGGGAACTTGATAAGAATAATTTGGTTGTGATGCGTTATCCATTCAATTCAATGAACTTAGGGAAATCTGGGAATTGATTAGTGCAATACAATTAATTCAAAGCATTGTCATTCATGGTTTATCAAAAGAATAACTGGAAATGAATTCGTATGCATATGTTCATGTGTGGAGAAGAACCCTCTAACTAGTTTTCACCCCTGAATTCACCTTTATCTCTTTCAATTTACTTTGTTTGCCTAAATCTGCTTAGTTTTGCTTAATTCGTCCAAATCTGTCCCCTTTTAGTGTTTTGAGTCTAACTAGTCCAAAAGTCATCCAATTCACCCCTTAGAACCTGTTTTGAGTCTACTTAAGTTAGTTTTGCTGTTTTGAGTCTGTTTAAGTTAGTTTGGCTGTTTTGAGTCTCTAGTGTCTAGAATCTGCCTAGTTGAGTTTTATTTGTTGTTTTAAGTTTGTTTTGTGTTATTTGAGTCAAGTTAGGTTGTCTAGAGTTAAAATTCGTTCAGATTGATCACTAGTACTTGTTTTCATTGTCTAGAGTCCAGTTTAGCGTTTTAGAGTTCAATTTGTATAAATTAGCATCCCTTCTAATCCTCGGCCTTAAACGATCCCTACTTTCATATACTACGTCGATAGGGTTTTAATTTGAGTGTCAAGTAATTCTCACATCAAATTTTGGCGCCGTTGCCGGGGATTACCAAACTTGCTAATCTCCCCAGTTTCTGCGGTGTATTTTAACTTGTTTTTGTTTTTGTTTTGCTTAGTTTTCTGATTTGTTTTGCTTTCTTGGTTTTAGGTACTAGTGTATGACTCGAGGTTCTCAACCCGTTCACGCACATATCTTGGAGTTTAACCACGATTTTGAGCGAGATTTGAGAAGGAAGAGTAAGCACCCAGAACCTGATCTACTTAGTTCAAGTTCTAATTCCGAATCTGAAGTTGAAATTGAAGAGGATTTGGAAGAGGAGCAAGACATGGCTGCAGATAACCGAACGATCAAGGAACTTTCAGCCTCGGGATTGGACAATGCAACCCCTTTATGCATTCAATATCCTATGGCAGCCAAGGGCAAGACTGACGAATTCGAATTGAAGTCTAGCTTGTTGCATCACATCCCCAAGTTCCACAGGTTGTCTATGGAAGATCCGAACAAGCACTTGAAGGAATTTGAAGTGGTTTGTTCAACCATGACCCCTGTCAATGTTGATGGGAGTATATTGAAGATGAAAGCCTTTCCATTCTCTCTTTTGGAAAAGGCTAAGGATTGGCTCTACGAACTAGCACGTGGAACCGTTACTTCGTGGGAAAGCATGAAGCGCGCATTCTTAGAGAAATTTTTCCCAACTTCAAGAGTCATTCTCTTGAGGAAAAGGATAAGTGGAATTCAGCAAGAAGAAGGTGAGTCTTTTCCTACGTATTATGAACGTTTTAAATCTCTTGTTGCTTCATGTCCACAGCATCAGATGAAGGAGGAACTTCTCCTACAATACTTCTACGAGGGACTTCTACCAATCGAACGTCAAATGTTAGATGCCTCAGCGGGAGGAGCCTTGGTGGACAAGACCCCCACGGCTGCAAAGACCTTGATTGCTAATCGAGCGTTGAACGCTCAACAATACGAAGGTGTTGGACAAAGGAGCATTCCACGGCAACACCAAGTCAATGAGGTAAGTGCTATAACCGAACTTCAAAATCAAATGGCTAACCTTACCACTCTTCTTTCTCAGGTTGTTGAAGGACCAAAAGTGCAAACCGTGGCTTCTTGTGGCGTGTGCTCCATGCAAGGACATCCCACGGATAAGTGCCCACAATTGATAGAGAATGGAGGGTGGGAGACACTCAATGCCGTGGGTTTTGGGAATCAATACCAAAACCGTGGTGACCCCTTTTCCAATACATACAATCCGGGATGGAGAGATCATCCAAACTTCAAGTGGAGGGACTCTCAACAAGCACAGCAACAAGGCGAATTTAGACAGCCCCCTGGGATGTTTCCAAGGCCATATGCAGCAACACAACCTCAACCAATTTCGGCCCAAACCAATTCAGGTTCGTTGTTAGATAATGATAAAATTCTTCAAGTACTAACCTCTTTGACGCAGGACATACAGAGCATAAAGAATCAAGCTAAAGAGGTGGACGAATTGAAGAAGCAAATGGGGCAAATGGCTGAATTCATGGGCCAATTCAGAGAACAAGGCAGATTGCCTAGTTCAACCGTTGTTAATCCCAAAGGAGGATTTGAAACCGCCCAAGCAATCACGTTGGGAAGTGGTAAGCAGGTTGGAACTGATTCACAACCATCTAGATCAAGTCAAGAAGAGGACACGAAGCTGCAATTGGAGGAGGATGAATCACCCAAACCCACGGCAAGGAATGCACAATCCTTGCCGCAGCCAATTCCCACTTCTAAACCGTCCCCAACCATCAAGGTAAGTTCCAATATGAATTCTTCTAGCTCTACTCCACTAATTGTGCCATTTCTTGGCAGGTTGCGGCAATCAAAGAAGGAGGATGCTGAAAAAGACATTCTAGAGACATTCCGGAAAGTTCAAGTCAATATCCCACTCCTTGATGAAATAACGCAGGTCCCAAGGTATGCTAAGTTTTTGAAAGAGCTTTGTACAACAAGGAGAAGGATTTATAACAAAAGGTGGTAAAAGTAAGTGAGAATGTCTCAGCCGTTTTACAAAGGAAATTACCCCCTAAATGCAAAGATCCGGGTAGTTTTACAATTCCTTGTGTTATTGGAAATACTCGTTTTGAATCTGCCTTGTTAGACTTAGGTGCATCTATAAATGTCATGCCATATTTTGTTTATGCATCTATGAATCTAGGAGAGCTTAAAAATGATGGTGTTATTATCCAATTAGCCGATCGATCTAATGCATACCCAAAAGGAGTTTTGGAAGATGTTTTGGTGCAGGTAGACCACTTGATTTTTCGTGCAGATTTCTATGTGCTTGACATGGAGGATTCAGACCATTCCCATCCATTACCACTCTTACTTGGCCGACCATTCATGAAAACAGCCCAAACCAAGATTGATGTGGCCAAGGGAACGTTAACTATGAAGTTTGGTAGTGATAAGATTAAATTTAATGTTTCTAAGTCTGTTGAGAATCCTAACGTTGTTCGTTCTTGTTTTGCCATGGATAAAATAAAAAAGATAGGGCCGGACCGTTCAAGCACAAAGGATACATCAAGAACCATACAAAACGAGGGAATTGGAGTAGAGCACAAGGACCATACAGCCACTGCCCTCAAAATGCCCCAATTGGTCGAAAATATCATGGGGAAGATTGTTCATAGTGCTGCCACTTGATAGGAGCATATTTATGCTACTTAGTTAGTGTGTTTCCTTGCATTTGCTTAGCTATTTGTTGCTTAGTATAGTGTTTAAAGTCATTTTCGTGTGTTTTTAGGTCCAAGAAGCAAAGTTGGCAAAAAGATGCATTTTGGAGCATTTTAGAGCAAATTTGGGCTTGGAATGGATAGCACAAGCAATGGGCATGAAGATGGACGAATTTGGAGTTTAAATGGAGTTGGGATTATGTTTCAAGGTTGGAGAAATAAATTCAAATCATTGAAGATAAGGAATCAGCTCAAAAGAAGGAGGATTATCCAAAACATTATCCAAACAACCTTATCTTATCTTATCTTATCCAATCCTTATCTTATCTTAACAAACCTTATCCTATCCTAATCCTTTTCTAATTCAATTCCTGGTACAATGAGGGTTTATTTTCTGATTGGGGGACATTTAAATTAAGTTTCTAGAAACCCTAAGCCTTGCCGCACCTAGCTTTCCAGAAAACCTGATTTCCTTGCCTTGCAAGGCTTTCTAGAAGCCTTATCCCTCCTTATCCTATTGTGCCGCACCTAAGGCCCTTTCCCATTGGAAATCTGATTGTTTTGAGCCTATTTCTGGATGGATTTGGTTTTCTAGAAGTCCCAATCTGATTCACTTAGGGTTTTTGGTGCCTATATATATTAAAACACCCTTTGCCGTGCACACCACCCTCCATACACAACCAATCACGCCAGAAATCATCCCCTACCCCCTGCCGTGCCATATCATCCACACAAACCCAGAAAACCCCTCTTGTGCCGCAGCTATTCAAGGAAGGAAGGAGAAGGTGCCACTCTAAGTCGTGACTATTGCTGGAGCGTTCTTAGGTGTTGTCTATCCTTGGTTTCAATGTTTCAATTCAGTTTTCTTTGTTTAATTGCTGTCATGAGGAACTAAACCCCTATTAGTTAGAGGGGGAATTTGAAGCGATGAATATATGTTTCTTATGATTTGATTCACTCCAGTTACGGTTTCATAAATTATGAATGTGGTTTACTTTTCTGTGCTTATTAAGAACTTGTTTATGTATGTGGGTTGGGGGTCGACACTTGATTTGCATGCATGAATTTGATGCTAGGATATAAGGGAATTTCACCTAATCGTTATGAACTTATATTCACAAGTAGTAAAGATTGCTAGTCACAATTGTGTTAAGTAAACCCTAGGCTGGATTAACATGCGTATTCCATAGTTATGAATGCCTTGTCAATGTTTATGATTTCCATGGAACTTAATGATCTTTGATATGTATCTCTATCATGCGTATTCCATAGTTAGGGAACTTGATAAGAATAATTTGGTTGTGATGCGTTATCCATTCAATTCAATGAACTTAGGGGAATCTGGGAATTAATTAGTTCAATACAATTAATTCGGAACATTGTCATTCATGATTTATCGAAAGAGTAACTGGGAATCAAGTTGTATGCATATGTTTATGTGTGGATAAGGATCCCTCTAACTAGCCATTCACCCTTTTCAATTCACAAAATTCGTTTTTTTATAAAGTGTTTTATGCAAAGTTTCTGTTTTAGTTTTAAATTCGTCAAAAACAATCCCCCTTTCATTTAAACTTGTTTTTAGAGTCAAAACCTGTTTTCTCTTAGTTGTTTGAGTCTTTTAAGTTCTATTTTCGTCAAAATTACTTGTTAGGTCTAGAATTGAGTCCTTTTGATTGTTTCTTGCTGTTTTGAGTGTTTTAAGTTAGTTTTGAGTCAATAGAGTCTAGTTTAGTGTTTTTGAGTCTAATTTGTGTTGATTAGCATCCCTAGTTAATCCCCGGTTTAGAACGATCCCTACTTGCATCTTTACTACAATTGTCATCAATAGGGTTTAATTTGTGTGTCAAGTAATTCTCACATCACCACTTCATTGCAGTACATTGGTAAGCCATCTATTCCAGATTTGATTCCCATTTCAACTAATAGGTTATTACCTTGTATGGTGCAGATTCCCAATCAAATCGAAGCTGGTGGGCATGATTACATTGATTTTAGGATGTTCAATGCCACAATCCGGAAGGATCACGAATGTCATGCTTTTCATAGTCACGAATGTCATGTCAATGCTTATGATTTTCACAAAGCTTAATGATCTTTGTTTCGTGTCTCTATCATGCTTTTCATAGTTCGGGAGCTTAATAAAGAATCATTTGGGTTGTCGTATGCTTTTCATCCAATTCAATGAGTCTAGGGAAATCTGAGAATTAATTAGTTCTACACAATTAATTTGGGGCATTGTCATTCATGGTTTGTCGAAAGAATAACTGGAAATCGATTTATATGCATATGTTCATGTGTGGAGAAGGGCCCTCTAACTATCCTTTCACCCTTTTCAATTCACAAAATTCGTTTTTATAAGTGTTTTATGCAACGTTTCTGTTTTAAGTTTTAAATTCGTCAAAAACAAATCCCCCTTTATTTTGAAGTGTTAGACTAGTTAAAATCTGTTTTGATTTGTGTTTTTAAGTGTCTTGAGTCAAGTTAAAACCTTATTTTCGTCCAAAGTAGTGTTTAGAGTCCAAAACTGCCAGTTTGTGTTTTTAGGCAGTTTTGAGTGTTTTTGTGCTGTTTAGAGTCTTTTAAAGTTCTATTTTCGTCAAAATTACTTGTTAGGTCTAGAATTGAGTCTTTTTTATTGTTTGTTGCTGTTTTTATTGTTTTGAGTCAGTTTTGAGTTTATAGAGTCTAGTTTAGTATTTTGGAGTCTTATTTGTGTAGATTAGCATCCCTTCTAATCCCCGGCTAGAACGATCCCTACTTACACATACTACATTGATAGGGTTTAAATTTGAGTGCAATTTAATTTCACATCACCATGCATTTGAATAAAGAAGACCTAGGAACGACCGGCTCAAACCCAGATTTGCGTTCCTAACTCAACTCTTTATTGCATTTATTTTGCCATGTGTGTCGAGTTAGTTAGTTGTGTTGTTTACTGTTTGCTTTCTGTGAGTTTATGTTTGAAACATTGAGGACAATGTTTAGTTTAAGTGTGGGGGGGTAAACAAGTTGTTTTTGCATGATTTTCGGGGGATTTTTTCACCTATCACTTCGAATGTTGTTTTTCACTATTTTGAAGTGTTCACTTCGAATGTTGTTTTTCACTGTTTTGAAGTGTTCACTTCGAATGTTGTTTTTCACTGTTTTGAAGTGTTTTTAGTGTGTTTTGAAGCATTTTAGTGTGTTTGGAAAAGATAATCCGAAAATTTCATAAAAAGTTGAAAAAGGATTTTGAAAAACCCAAAAAGAGTTGTTTTTGTGTGTTTGTTTGTGTCTTAGGGTACCTTCCAACACAATGATGAGGATTTGGTTTTTAATTGCATGACTATTAAGGAAAGTTATAAACATGGATGAAAGTTTGAATTGCTCTCTGGTTTATGCTTGCTTATGGTTATAATTCATGAATTCATGTTTAATCAAAAAGGAGAAAATCAGTTTTTGTAACATGCTTGAAGGAAGGAACTCAAACTAACGCTACAACCCTGAGAGACTTGAGCTTAAAACGTTCTTTGGAGAGTTAAACATCTGTGCATTTATTGTTTTCTAAAGTCGTTGCATGATCTCATCATTTCTTTTCTTGGTTGCTACTTAGAAGGCGTTTTATCATTTAGTTCCAAATACTAGAACTCATACCCGTTTCATTCAAAGCATGATATTGATTAGCATAACACATAATCAAGATGAAGTTGTGTAGTGAACCAAGAGCCAAACAGCCGCATCCCTTTCTCATTTGTTTTGTAGGTTTAACCCTTTTGAGCCTTGATTAGCCTATGTTCTTTGTTAAACCCACATTATCCTTACCTAGCCTAGATTAGGACCATCCTTACCCTTGTTCTTAAGGCGTAGCTAAGCATGACCTAGAGTGAATTCCCTTTGTTCATTATTAGGCAGCAAACAAGTGTGGGGGAAGGGAAGTTGTACGTTTATGTGTGCCAAAGTAAACAAAGAGGGCACGAGAAAAAGAAAGAAAAAAAAAAGAAGAAAATTCGTGAGAAAAAGAAAAGAAAAAGAAAAGTATGTGAAAAAGTATGAAAACTGTTCAAAATAAGTGAGAATAAGCTCACAAGTGTTGGTTGTTGAAGAAAGGGTCCAAAAAGTTGAATTCGGCCCTAAGCATGTGCGATCTTCCCTTTATGTATCAAGTTTGTGGCTGCGTTTCAAAAGGGAGTTCTAAGTGTCATATTCATTACTTTGCTCGCTATTGCTTTAAGAACGTTTGTTTTCCTTACCTTTCTTTGTTAGCCAATACCCCTAGCCCCGTTACAACCCTATACTTCAATCTTGAGTGTTGTGTGTTTCAATATGTAGAGTTTGGGAATATGTTTCAAGGTTGGAGAAATAAATTCAAAACATTGAAGATAAGGAATCAGCTCAAAAGAAGGAGGATTATCCAAAACATTATCCAAACAACCTTATCTTATCTTATCTTATCCAACCCTTATCTTATCTTAACAAACCTTATCCTATCCTAATCCATTTCTAATTCAATTCCTGGTACAATGAGGGTTTATTTTCTGATTGGGGGACATTTAAATTAAGTTTCTAGAAACCCTAAGCCTTGCCGCACCTAGCTTTCCAGAAAACCTGATTTCCTTGCTTTGCAAGGCTTTCTAGAAGCCTTATCCCTCCTTATCCAAGTCTGCCGCACCTTAGGCCCTTTCCCATTGGAAATCTGATTGTTTTGAGCCTATTTCTGGATGGATTTGGCTTTCTAGAAGTCCTAATCTGATTCACCTAGGGTTTTTGGTGCCTATATATATACTAATCAATCCAATGCCGTGCACACCACCCTCCATATACATCATTCACGCCAGAAATCACCCACCACTATCTGCCGCCCCTTTCCTTCACCATTATCCATAGTTTCTGACCTAATTCACCCCCTGCCGTGCCATATCATCCACACAAACCCAGAAAACCCCTCTAGTGCCGCAGCTATTCAAGGAAGGAAGGAGAAGGTGCCACTCTAAGTCGTGACTACTGCTGGAGCGTTCTTAGGTGTTGTCTATCTTTGTTTTCAATGTTTCAATTCAGTTTTCTTTGTTTAATTGCTATCATGAGGAACTAAACCCCTACTAGTTAGAGGGGGAATTTGAAGCCATGAATATATGTTTCTTATGATTTGATTTACTCCAGTTATGATTTCATAAATTGTGAATGTGGTTTGCTTAACTGTTTTATTAAGAACTTGTTCTTGTGTGTTGATTAAGGATGCATACTTAGTTTGCATGCATGAATTTGATGCTAGGATATAAGGGAATTTCACCTAATCGTTATGAACTTATATTCACAAGTAGTAAAGGTTGCTAGTCACAATCATGTTAAGTAAACCCTAGGCTGGATTAACATGCGTCTTCCATAGTTATGAATGCCTTGTCAATGTTCATGATTTCCATTGAACTTAATGATCTTTGTTGAATGTCTCTATCATGCGTATTCCATAGTTAGGGAGTTTGAGAAAGAATAATTTGGTTGTGATGCGTTATCCATTCAATTCAATGAATCTAGGGAAATCTGGGAATTGATTAGTTCAATACAATTAATTCGGAACATTGTCATTCATGGTTTATCGAAAGAGTAACTGGGAATCAAGTTGTATGCATATGTTTATGTGTGGATAAGGATCCCTCTAACTAGCCATTCACCCATTTAAATCACCAATTTCGTACAAAACTAAGTCTAGTTTACAATTCTGTTTTGCTTAAGTTTAAATTCGTTCAAAACCAATCCCCTGATTTCAATTTGTGTTAAGATAGTCTAAATTCGTCAAATCTTGAGTCTCTTAGTCTTTTGAGTCAATTTGAGTCTTAATTTCGTTCAAATCAATCTTAGGTGTTAGTTTAGAGTCTAGATAACTTGTTTTGCGTGTTTTAGGTCTATTTAGCTTGTTTTGAGTCTTTAGAGTCCAGAAACTGTTTAATTGAATTCTATTTGCTGTTTTGAGTTTGTTTTGAGTTATTTGAGTCAAGTTAGGTTGTTTAAAGGTGTCTAGAGTTAAAATTCGTCCAAATTGATCCCTAGTACTTGTTTTCATTGTTTTAAGTCCAGTTTATTGTTTTAAGAGTCTAATTTGTGTAGATTAGCATCCCTTCTAATCCCCGGCCTAAAACGATCCCTACTTTCATATACTACGTCGATAGGGTTTTAATTTGAGTGTCAAGTAATTCTCACATCATTCTCTAAGGCATGTTACTACATTCAAAACATTGTTTTAATTGGTTGAATGCGAGCTAATGAAGGGTGACTATGATTAAGTATGTACTAAAGGGTGGGGATGACTAAAATCTATGGTTATGATGATCTTGAATATGTCATGTGTGTTGGAAATCCCTGAGGTGAACGTTGGAAGGTTTAGTTTGTTTACTTTGTTTTGTTTTGCTTGTTTCGTTTTGCTTGAGGACTAGCAAAAGCTAAGTGTGGGGGAATTTGATAGGAGCATATTTATGCGACTTAGTTAGCTTGTTTTCATGCATTTACGTTGTTAGTTCTTAGTTAATTTTGTATATTAAGCTATTTTCGTGTGTTTGTAGGTTCTAAGTGTCAAGAGGGCAAAAAGAAGCAATTTGGAGCATTCTAGAGCATTTTTGGGCCAAGATTGGGTAGTGCAAGCATGGAGGCAAGTTGATGGACGAAATTGAAGATATAAAGGCTTGAAATCAGCTAAGAAGATGGAAGAAAGAAGTCAAAGATAAAGAAGATAAGGAATCAGCTCAAAAGAAGGAGAATTATCCAAAACATTATCCAAAACAACCTTATCTTATCTTATCTTACCCAATCCTTATCTTATCTTATCCTAATCTTATCCTAACCTGTTTTCTTCAGTTTAGGGGACTTAAAACCTGATTTCTAGAAGTCCTATCCATTCCCCTACAAAAGTGGCGCCCCAAACTCTTCTAGAAACCCCAAAATCTGTCACAAAACACATTCTTTCTAGAACCCTATAAATCTGGCGTCTCCTTCCCTTCTAGAATCCTTTTTCCTTGCCTTGCAAGGCATTCCCTGCCCTTATCCTATTGTGCCGCACCTTAGGCCCTTTCCCATTAGAAATCTGATTGTTTTGAACCTATTTCTGGATGGATTTGGATTTCTAGAAGTCCTAATCTGATTCATCTAGGGTTTTTGGTGCTATATAGATATATATTTCTCCCCCCTTGCCGCAGACACCACCCCATATACCCATCCATACGAATTCTACACCACCCCACCTTCAGAAATTCATACTTCGCCGCAGAGAAGAGAAGGGAAGACAAGGCCTTGCCGTGGCTTCCATTGGAGAGGGAGGAGTTCTTTCTTCTCTTGTTTTGTTTCATGTTTAATTTAACTTGCTTTTCAATTATGTTGAACATGTGGAACTAATTTCGTTTTAGTTAGAGGTGGATTCAAAGCCATGGACATATGTTTGATATGAATTGATTACCTTCAGTTATTGTTTCATAAATTGTGAATGTGATTTACTTATCTGTTTTATGAAGAACTTGTTCTTGTGTGTTGATTAAGGAGGCCTACTTAGTTTACATGCATGAATTTGATGCTAGGATATAAGGGAATTTCACCTAATCGTTAGGAACTTATATTCACAAGTAGTAAAGATTGCTAGTCACAATTGTGTTAAGTAAATCCTAGGCAAGAGTAACATGCGTATTCCACAGTTATGAATGCCTTGTCAATGTTTATGGTTTCCATGGAACTTAATGATCTTTGATATGTATCTCTATCATGCGTATTCCATAGTTAGGGAACTTGATAAGAATAATTTGGTTGTGATGCGTTATCCGTTCAATTCAATGAACTTAGGGAAATCTGGGAATTAATTAGTTCAATACAATTAATTCGAAGCATTGTCATTCATGGTTTATCGAAAGAATAACTGGAAATCAATTCGTATGCATATGTTCATATGTGGAGAGGGACCCTCTAACTAGTTTTCACCCCTGAATTCACCTTTATCTCTTTCAATTTACTTTGTTTGCTTAAATCTGCTTAGTTTTGCTTAATTCGTCCAAAAACCCCCTAGTTCTTAATTGAGTTTTAGTCAGTTTAAATTCGTCCAAATCTGTCCCCTTTTAGTGTTTTGAGTCTAACTAGTCCAAAAGTCATCCAATTCACCCCTTAGAACCTGTTTTGAGTCTGTTTAAGTTAGTTTGGTTGTTTTGAGTCTATTTAGCCTGTTTTGAGTCTCTAGTCTCTAGAATCTGCCTAGTTGAGTTTTATTTGTTGTTTTAAGTTTGTTTTGTGTTATTTGAGTCAAGTTAGGTTGTCTAGAGTTAAAATTCGTTCAGATTGATCCATAGTACCTGTTTTCATTGTCTAGAGTCCAGTTTTAGTGTTTTAGAGTTTAATTTGTATAGATTAGCATCCTGATGTGAGAATTACTTGACACTCAAATTAAAACCCTATCGACGTAGTATATGAAAGTAGGGGTCGTTTTAGGCCGGGGATTAGAAGGGATGCTAATCTACACAAATTACACTCTAAAACACTAAACTGGACTCTAGACAATGAAAACAGATACTATGATCAATTTGGACGAATTTTAACTCTAGACACCTTTAAACAACCTAACTTGACTCAAATAACTCAAAACAAACTCAAAACAGCAAATAGAATTCAATTAAACAGTTTCTGGACTCTAAAGACTCAAAACAAGCTAAATAGACCTAAAACACACAAAACAAGTTATCTAGACTCTAAACTAACACCTAAGATTGATTTGAACGAAATTAAGACTCAAATTGACTCAAAAGACTAAAAGACTCAAGATTTGACGAATTTAGACTATCTTAACACAAATTAAAAGCAAGGGATTGTTTGAAAACGGATTTAAACTTAAGCAAAACAGAATTGTAAACTAGACTTAGTTTTGTACGAAATTGGTGATTTAAATGGGTGAATGGCTAGTTAGAGGGATCCTTATCCACACATAAACATATGCATACAACTTGATTCCCAGTTACTCTTTCGATAAACTATGAATGACAATGTTCCGAATTAATTGTATTGAACTAATCAATTCCCAGATTTCCCTAGATTCATTGAATTGAATGGATAACGCATCACAACCAAATTATTCTTTCTCAAACTCCCTAACTATGGAATACGCATGATAGAGACATTCAACAAAGATCATTAAGTTCAATGGAAATCATGAACATTGACAAGGCATTCATAACTATGGAAGACGCATGTTAATCCAGCCTAGGGTTTACTTAACATGATTGTGACTAGCAACCTTTACTACTTGTGAATATAAGTTCATAACGATTAGGTGAAATTCCCTTATATTCTAGCATCAAATTCATGCATGTAAACTAAGTATGCATCCTTAATCAACACACAAGAACAAGTTCTTAATAAAACAGATAAGTAAACCACATTCACAATTTATGAAATCATACCTGGAGTAAATCAAATCATAAGAAACATATATTCATGGCTTCAAATTCCCCCTCTAACTAATAGGGGTTTAGTTCCTCATGATAGCAATTAAACAAAGAAAACTGAATTGAAACATTGAAAACAAAGATAGACAACACCTAAGAACGCTCCAGCAGTAGTCACGACTTAGAGTGGCACCTTCTCCTTCCTTTCTTGAATAGCTGCGGCACAAGAGGGGTTTCCTGGGGTTGTGTGGATGATATGGCACGGCAGGGGGTGAATTAGGTCAGAAACTATGGAGAATGGTGAAGGAAAGGGGCGGCAGAGAGTGGTGGATGATTTCTGGCGTGAATGATGTATATGGAGGGTGGTGTGCACGGCAAAGGGTTGATTAATATATATATATAGGCACCAAAAACCCTAGGTGAATTGGATGGATGATAGACTAGCTAGAGGCTCTTTCTCCACACATGACATGTATGCAAACGACTCGATTTCCAGTTAATCATTCTTTGAATTATAAACGACAATGCCCCAAATTAACCGTGACATCACTAATTAACCCTCAGATTTTCCTTGTATTATTGGATTGGATGACATCATTCGACAACCCAAAGCATTCTTCAAAAGTCCCCTACATGACATCATAATAGAGATACAATCAAAGATCATTACGTTCAATGAAAATCATAAGCATTGACAAAGCACTTGTAACTATGACATCATGATACTCGTGCTAGGAATTGAACTTAAGGCGATCGTAACCAGCGACCTTCACTACACATGAATATAAGTTTGTAACGATTATGTGAAACTCCCTTATACTCTAGCATCATATTTATGCATGCCAATTAAGTGTCGACCCTCAATCAACAAACACAAATAAGTTATCAATTCCACAGTTAAGCCAATTACATTCACAACTCACGAATTCATAACTGGAATTTATCAACTCAATTTGCATACATAATCATGGCTTTGAAATCACCCCTAGCCAAGAGGGGTTTAGTTCCTCATGTTCACAGCAAAACAAAGAGAAATTAAATTAAACATTGAAAACAAAGATAGATTACACCTAAAAACGTTCCAGCAATCCAACGTCTTGAATGCAAGCACGTCCAGGGGTCTCCTTCCTTCTCCTTTGCTGCGGCACAAAGGGTTAAGGTGTGTAGAATGGGTGGTAATGGGTGGTAGAGGATGGATAGGTAGATAGGTGGATGGAATGGATGCAGAGAATCTGTCCAGAGAGCGAGAGAGAGACTAAATGGTGCGGATGGCTTTATTTATAGGGCTAGGGTTGAAAGGCAATCAGAAAATAATAGGAAAGGTTCAATACTTAGCTATTATGGTTCCACAATTTAATAGGTAAGAAAGAATCAGAAAATCAAAGAGAATAAGAAAGTAAAATTCGGCAGAATATGTAGGAGAGAAAAGGAATGTGTTTTAAAGGTCAGAAATTAAGAGAGAAAGGGAAAGAATGTGTGCATTGATTTGTAAGAGAAAGGGGAAGTATTTTTGGGCAGAAAATAGGCAAGTAAGGTGCAGGAATTAAAGAGAATAGGAAAGGAAATTCGGCAGAATTGTAAGACAGATTTAGGAATGTGTTTTGAGGCACAAAATAAGTAAGAAAGGCTCCTCCTTGTGCGGCAAGGCATAGAACACAAAGGGAATGTGATTTTGGGTCAGAAAATAGGTAAGAAGAGGATCCCTTGTGCGGCAAGGTTGTGGAAAGAAAGGGAAAGGCACTTATGTGGCAGATTTTGGAAGAAAAGGGAAAGGAGGTATGTGGCAAGGTTAGGGAAAGGTTCTAGGACTTCTAGAAACATGTAATGAGGCCACCTAACATGTTTTGGAACCCTTTTATGGCTGGAACATAGGTGATGAAGGATTAGGAAACTTCTAAGCCAAGAATAGAAACTTTCAAGAATGGAAACCTCCAAGAATAGAAACTTCCAACTTTAGAAACTTTGGCTTCCAATTTTGAACTCTTCATTCTTCATTCAATCCTAAGCTCATTTGATCTTCAATTTCGTCCATCCACTTAGCTCCAAGCATGTGCAATCCATCCCAAGCCTAAAACTGCTCCAAAAGGCACCAAAATGCACTTTCTTGCTCCTTTAGCCCCTAGAACCTGAAAACACACGAAAATGGCTTAAAAGACTAAAATAACTAAGAACTAACAACCTAAATGCAAGGAAACAAGCTAACTAAGTGATGTAAATATGCTCCTATCAATTAGGACTTCTAGAAAGCCAAATCCATCCAGAAATAGGCTCAAAACAATCAGATTTCCAATGGGAAAGGGCCTAAGGTGCGGCAGATTTGGATAAGGAGGGATAAGGCTTCTAGAAAGCCTTGCAAGGCAAGGAAATCAGGTTTTCTAGAAGCTAGGTGCGGCAAGGCTTAGGGTTTCTAGAAACTTAATTTAAATGTCCCCCAATCAGAAAATAAACCCTTATTGTACCAGGAATTGAATTAGAAAATGATTAGGACAGGATAAGGTTTGTTAAGATAAAATAAGGATTGGATAAGATAAGATAAGATAAGGTTGTTTGGATAATGTTTTGGATAATCCTCCTTCTTTTGAGCTGATTCCTTATCTTCAATGATTTGAATTTATTTCTCCAACCTTGAAACATATTCCCAACTCCATTTAAACTCCAAATTCGTCCATCTTCATGCCCATTGCTTGTGCTATCCATTCCAAGCCCAGATTTGCTCTAAAATGCACCAAAATGCATCTTTTTGCCAACTTTGCTTCTTGGACCTAAAAACACACGAAAATGACTTTAAACACTATACTAAGCAACAAATAGCTAAGCAAATGCAAGGAAACACACTAACTAAGTAGCATAAATATTCTCCTATCAAATTCCCCCACACTTAGCTTTTGCTAGTCCTCAAGCAAAACAAAACAAACACAACGTAACCTAAACCTTCCAATGTTCACCTCAGGGATCTTCAATGATACATAACATGCCAAAGATCATTACTCCCACAGATTTTAGTTATCCCTACCCTTGAGCACATACTTAATCAAAGTTACCACACATTAGCTCGCATTTAATCAATTAAAACAACATTTTGAATGTAGTAACATGCCTTAGAGAATCCCTCAATTCCTTACTAGATATGAACTCAATCACACAGATTTTCTGACTACACTCCCTACACTAGTTATATGTGAGAAGATCGATGTAAACATGAAACTAATACTCACATATATGTATAACAAGAAAAGTAATTTCTGGAATGCATGTATAGATATAATCTCATGAATGGAATGCTACTACTTAGACGCGAGAACCAGGGACACCATATGCTCATACCAATCCCAAACTCCACATATTGAAACACATAACACTCAAGATTGAAGTATAGGGTTATAACGGGGCTAGGGGGTATTGGCTAACAAAGAAAGGTAAGGAAAACAAACGTTCTTAAAGCAATAGCAAGCAAAGTAATGAATATGACACTTAGAACTCCCTTTCTTGAATGCAGCCGCACACTTTGAACACAAAGGGGAAGATTACACATATTTTAGGGCCGAATTCAACTTTTTGGACCCCTTCTTCAACAACCAACACTTGTGAGCTTATTCTCACCTATTTTGAACACTTTTCATACTTTTTCACAACTTTTCTTTTTCTTTTCTTTTTCACACGAATTTTTCTCTTCTTTTTTTCTCTCTCTTCTTCTTCACCCGTGCCCTTGTTTGTCTTGTTGGCACACAATCAGACACATAAATCCCTTCCCCCACACTTGTTTGCTGCCCAAATAACGAACAAAGGGAATTCATTCTTAGGTCATGCTCACTATGCCTTAAGAACAAGGGTAAGGATGGTCCTAATCTAGGCTAGGTAAGGATAATGTGGGTAAACAAAGAACATAGGCTAATCAAGGCTCAAATGGGTTAAACCTACAATACATATGCAAAGGGTTAGGCTTTTTAGCTCTGGTTTTAAACTAAACAACTTCATCTTGATTATGTGTTATGCTAATCAATTTCATGCTTTGAATGAAACGGGTATGAGTTCTAGTATTTGGAACTAAGTAATGAAATGCATTCTAAGTAGCAACCAAGCAAAGAATAATGAGATCATTGATGTGAGAATTACTTGACACTCAAATTAAAACCCTATCGACGTAGTATATGAAAGTAGGGATCGTTTAAGGCCGGGGATTAGAAGGGATGCTAATCTATACAAATTAAACTCTAAAACACTAAAACTGGACTCTAGACAATGAAAACAGGTACTATGGGTCAATCTGAACGAATTTTAACTCTAGACAACCTAAAACAACCTAACTTGACTCAAACAAACCAAAACAAACTTAAAACAATAAATAAAACTCAACTAGACAGATTCTAGACACTAGAGACTCAAAACAGGCTAAATAGACTCAAAACAACAAAACTAACTTAAACAGACTCAAAACAGATTCTAAGGGGTGAATTGGATGACTTTTGGACTAGTTAGACTCAAAACACTAAAAGGAGACAGATTTGGACGAATTTAAACAAACTAAGACTCAATTAAGAACTAAGGGGGTTTTTGGACGATTTAAGCAAAACTAAGCAGATTTAAGCAAACAAAGTAAATTGAAAGAGATAAAGGTGAATTTAGGGGTGAAAACTAGTTAGAGGGTTCTTCTCCACACATGAACATATGCATACGAATTGATTTCCAGTTATTCTTTCGATAAACCATGAATGACAATGCTCCAAATTAATTGTATAGAACTAATTAATTCTCAGATTTCCCTAAGTTCATTGAATTGAATGGATAACGCATCACAACCAAATTATTCTTATCAAGTCCCCTAACTATGGAATACGCATGATAGAGATACATATCAAAGATCATTAAGTTCCATGGAAATCATAAACATTGACAAGGCATTCATAACTATGGAAGACGCATGTTAATCCAGCCTAGGATTTACTTAACACAATTGTGACTAGCAACCTTTACTACTTGTGAATATAAGTTCCTAACGATTAGGTGAAATTCCCTTATATCCTAGCATCAAATTCATGCATGTAAACTAAGTATGCATCCTTAATCAACACACAAGAACAAGTTCTTCATAAAACAGATAAGTAAATCACATTCATAATTTATGAAACAATAACTGAAGGTAATCAATTCATATCAAACATATGTCCATGGCTTTGAATCCACCTCTAACTAAAACGAAATTAGTTCCACATGTTCAACATAATTGAAAAGCAAGTTAAATTAAACATAGAAACGAAACAAGAGAAGAAAGAACTCCTCCTTCTCCAATGGAAGCCACGGCACAGAGGGATAAGGGCAGGGAATGCCTTGCAAGGCAAGGAAAAGACCTTCTAGAAAGGAGGGAGACGCCAGATTTTTAGGCTTCTAGAGAGAATGTGTTTCTGGGCAGATTTTGGGGTTTCTAGAAGAGTTTGGGGCGCCACTTTTGTAGGGGAATGGATAGGACTTCTAGAAATCAGGTTTTAAGTCCCCTAAACTGAAGAAAACAGGTTAGGATAAGATTAGGATAAGATAAGGTAAGATAAGATAAGGATTGGGTAAGATAAGATAAGATAAGGTTGTTTGGATAATGTTTTGGATAATTCTCTTTCTTTTGAGCTGATTCCTTATCTTCTTTATCTTCAATTTCTTTCTTCCATCTTCTTAGCTGATTTCAAGCCTTTATATCTTCAATTTCGTCCATCAACTTGCCTCCATGCTTGCACTACCCAATCTTGGCCCTAAAATGCTCTAGAATGCTCCAAATTGCTTCTTTTTGCCATCTTGACACTTTGAACCTACAAATACACGAAAATAGCTTAAAATACTAAATTAACTAAGAACTAACAACGTAAATGCATGAAAACAAGCTAACTAAGTCGCATAAATATGCTCCTATCAATCATGCAACGACTTTAGAAAACAACAAATGCACAGATTTTTAACTCTCCAAAGAACGTTAAAGGCTCAAGTCTCTCAGGGTTGTAGCGTTAGTTTGAGTTACTTCCTTCAAGCATGTTACAAAAACTGATTTTATCCTTTTTGTGATTACATGTGAATTCATGAATGTCAACTACAACCAAGCATAAACCAAAGAGTATATCAAACGTCAATCCAAGTTTGTAACTTTCTTTAACAGTTATGCAATTAAAAACCAAATCCTCATCATTGTGTTGGAAGGTACCCTAAGACACAAACGAACACACAAAAACAACTCTTTTTGGGTTTTTCAAAACAATTTTTCAAATTTTTATGGTATTTTCGGATTTTCTTGTCAAAACACACTAAAAGACTCCAAAACGGCTTAAAAACACTTAAAAACACTGAAAACAACATTCAAAGTGATAGGTGATAAAAACCCACGAATTTCATGCAAAAAAACACTTTGTTACCCCCCCACACTTAAACCAAACATTGTCCTCAATGTTTCAAACATAGACTCACAGAAAGCAAACAGCAATCAACACAACTAACTAACATAACAAAATGGCAAAGGAAAAGCAATAAAGAGTAGGGTTTAGAAACGCAAATCTGGTTGTGGAGCCGGAGAGTTCCTAGGTCCTCTTTATTTGCATGGGTTGCCTCCCAAGAAGCGCTTGCTTTAACGTCTTCCAGCCGGACGAACCTTCCCTCTATTCTGCAATGGGGCCCACGGCATTAAAGGATATGTCCTCCGTAATGTGCTCTTCAAAGTGCGCATAATATGGCTTCAATCGATGTCCATTCACTTTGAATTCTTGTTGCGTCTTTAAACTTTGAATTTGGACTGCACCATGAGGAAAAACATTAGTAACCACAACGCAACTTACCTGGAAATAGACGAAGGCGAGAATTGAAAAGTAACACTTTCTGCCCTATAGAGAACAGCTTGCTACGAATCATCTTGTCATGGAATGCCTTTGTTTTCTCCTTGTAGATCCGTGCATTCTCATAAGCTTCATTCCTAATTTCTTCTAGCTCATTCAATTGAAGCTTTCTATGAAGACCTGCGGCATCAATGTCCATGTTGAATGTTTTTACAGCCCAATGTGCACGATGTTCTAACTCAACGGGAAGATGACATGGTTTCCCATAGACTAGCCGAAATGGGGACATTCCAATTGGGGTTTTATAGGCAGTGCGATATGCCCACAATGCATCATTCAAACGCAAGCTCTGATAGGAGCATATTTATGCGACTTAGTTGGCTTGTTCTTGTGCATTTATGTTGTGTTTTCTTAGTTATTTTAGTGTTTAAAGCCATTTTCGTGTGTTTCTAGGTCCTAAAGACAAAGTATGCAAGAAGATGCATTTTGGAGCATTTTGAAGCAAAATTGGGCTTGGAATGGATATCACATGTTTGGAGCAAAATGAATGGACGAAATTGAAGACTTGAAGATGTAAGGATTCCTAATCAATGAAGGAGTCCTAATCAACGAAGGATTCCTAATTGAAGAGGATTCCTACTCACATAAGGATTCCTACTCAAACAAGGATTCCTACTTGAAGTAGGAAAGTTAAGCCAAGGTTTCCTATTTTGGTTTACCTTTCCTAATCCTTAATGTTTCCAAATTCCAGCAACTTTGAAGGCTTCCTTTGCATTCTAGGACACAAATTGAAGGACCTAGACCACCTAAGAACCCTTGCCGCACCTCCTTACCCTTTTCCTCTTCCTTGCCGTGCAAGGGAGAGGGTTATTTCCTGTTTCTTTGCATTAAAACACATTCCTTTTTAATTTAAAGTCCTTCCCGCACATCCCTGGCACTTTCCTTTAGTTTTCTGATTTTGTTTCCTCTTTCTAGATGCTTTTGACTTAATTTCTGATTACCAAAATAAGTTAGGGTTTTAATTTCCCTAAAACCTTTAAATAAACTTCCTTGTTGCAGCCACAAATCATCCATCCACACAACCTGTCTCGCCAGAATTCCTTCCCCAACCCTAGCCGCACCTATCCTTCACCATTCTCCATAATTTCTGACCAAAAACACTCCCTGCCGCACCATACATCCATCCTAGCCATAAACCCAGCCTTCTACACCATTCTTAATCCCCAAAACTCACCAACAACCCTTGTGCCGCAGCAAAGAGGAAGGAGGAAAGCCCTTGGATGCGCCTGTCATTCAAGTTAGGATTGCTGGGGCGTTTAGGTGTTTTCTTTCTTTTGTTTTCAATGTATAAACTTGTTATTCTTTGTTCTGCGATTATGAGGAGCTAAATCCCTTTTGGCTAGGGGAAGATTCAAAGCCATGAACATACTTGCAATATGAATTGATTACCTTCAGTTGTGATTTCATAAGTTGTGAATTCAATTTGTTTAACTGCTTGATTGATAATTTATTTGTGTATGTTTATTAAGAGTGCACACTTAATTTGCATGCATGAATATGATGCTAGAATATAAGGGAGTTTCACCTAATAGTTACAAACTTATATTCACAAGTAGTGGAGGTCGCTTATAAACGATCGTGTTAAATGAATTCTTGGTAGGAGTTTCATGCTCATCATAGTAACGAATGCCTCGTCAATACTTATAGTTCTCATGATGCTTAATGATCTGTGATTGTATCTTTATTGTGCTGTTCACGTAAAGAACTTTTAGAGAATGTTTTGAATTGTTGTATGCGCTTTCCCATCCAATTCAATAACTTAAGGAGAACTTGAAGGTTAATTTAAGCGGACCTAATTAACCTGGGGTGTTGAGTTTCATGATTTATCGAAAGAACAACTGAAAATTGGTTTATGTGCAGGTGTGTCATGTGTGGAGAAGAATCCTCTAGCTAGCCCATCATCCATAAGTTTTACCAAATTCATCCAAAATCTGTTTAGTTTACAATCTGCTTGTTTTGTTTTCAAATTCGTCAAAACCCAATCCCCTTTTACTTTGTTGAGTCATATTAGTTAGAAATTGATTTAGTTTGTGTTTTTGAGTGTTTTGAGTCAAGTTAGAATCTATTTTCGTCCAAAGTAGTGTTTAGAGTCTAAAACTGCCCAGTTTGTGTTTTTAGGCAGTTTTGAGTGTTTTTGTGCTGTTTTGAGTCTTTTGAGTTGTTTTAGTGTTTTAGAGTCTAGTTTTGCATTCTTTGAGTCTAGTTTAGTGTTTAAACTTTGTTTTTTACGTTTTTGAGTCAGTTTCCAGTGTTTTAGCAATCCCTCCTAATCCCCGGTTTAGAACGATCCCTACTTATTCATATACTACAATTGTCAAAAGAGGGTTTAATTTGTGTGCTTGTTTTACATCGCATCAAGCTCCAATCCTTCCGAGTTGGCCCTACAGTTTTCTCCAAAATCTGCTTGATTTCTCTATTTGAAACCTCGGCTTGCCCACTGGTTTGAGGGTGACAAGGTGTTGAAAACTTATGCGTGACATTATACTTCTTGAGCAGCGCCTCAATGGTTCGATTGCAAAAATGGGAACCCCCATCACTGATTAGGACTCTTGGCATTCCAAATCTAGCAAATATGTTAGTTCTAACAAAATCTGCAACCACTTTAGAATCATTAGTTCGGGTGGCTGTTGCTTCCACCCATTTCGACACATAATCCACAGCAAGCAAAATATAAAGGAAACCATGTGAGGAAGGAAAAGGACCCATGAAATCAATACCCCAAACATCAAAGATTTCAACACTAAATATGGGGTGTTGCGGCATTTGTTGTTTAGGACCTATATTGCCCGTTCTTTGGCATCTATCACAAGTCATACAAAAAGTTCTAGCATCTCTAAAGATAGTAGGCCAATAAAATCCACATTCTAAAACTTTATGTGCTGTTCTTTGAGTACCAAAGTGACCTCCACATGCATAGGTGTGACAGAAAGTTAAAATTGAATTAAACTCAGAATCATGCACACACCTACGTAGAACCTGATCAGGGCAATATTTCCACAAGTATGGGTCATCCCAAACATAAGAACGTGCATCCTTTTTAAGTTTATCACTTTGGTGCTTGTTTAGCTCTCTTGGAATGTGTTTAGACACCAAATAATTCACTACATCAGCATACCATGGCTCACTTACCTTGATGGACAGCAGCTGCTCATCTGCGAATGTCTCTTGGATAGGCACGGCATCCTCCTCATGCACCATACGGCTCAAGTGATCAGCCTGATGCGATGTAAAACAAGCACACAAATTAAACCCTCTTTTGACAATTGTAGTATATGAATAAGTAGGGATCGTTCTAAACCGGGGATTAGGAGGGATTGCTAAAACACTGGAAACTGACTCAAAAACGTAAAAACAAAGTTTAAACACTAAACTAGACTCAAAGAATGCAAAACTAGACTCTAAAACACTAAAACAACTCAAAAGACTCAAAACAGCACAAAAACACTCAAAACTGCCTAAAAACACAAACTGGGCAGTTTTAGACTCTAAACACTACTTTGGACGAAAATAGATTCTAACTTGACTCAAAACACTCAAAAACACAAACTAAATCAATTTCTAACTAATATGACTCAACAAAGTAAAAGGGGATTGGGTTTTGACGAATTTGAAAACAAAACAAGCAGATTGTAAACTAAACAGATTTTGGACGAATTTGGTAAAACTTATGGATGATGGGCTAGCTAGAGGATTCTTCTCCACACATGACACACTTGCATATAAACCAATTTTCAGTTGTTCTTTCGATAAATCATGAAACTCAACACCCCAGGTTAATTAGGTCCGCTTAAATTAACCTTCAAGTTCTCCTTAAGTTATTGAATTGGATGGGAAAGCGCATACAACAATTCAAAACATTCTCTAAAAGTTCTTTACGTGAACAGCACAATAAAGATACAATCACAGATCATTAAGCATCATGAGAACTATAAGTATTGACGAGGCATTCGTTACTATGATGAGCATGAAACTCCTGCCAAGAATTCATTTAACGCGATCGTTTATAAGCGACCTCCACTACTTGTGAATATAAGTTTGTAACTATTAGGTGAAACTCCCTTATATTCTAGCATCATATTCATGCATGCAAATTAAGTGTGCACTCTTAATAAACATACACAAATAAGTTATCAATCAAGCAGTTAAACAAATTGAATTCACAACTTATGAAATCACAACTGAAGGTAATCAATTCATATTGCAAGTATGTTCATGGCTTTGAATCTTCCCCTAGCCAAAAGGGATTTAGCTCCTCATAATCGCAGAACAAAGAATAACAAGTTTATACATTGAAAACAAAAGAAAGAAAACACCTAAACGCTCCAGCAATCCTAACTTGAATGGCAGGCGCATCCAAGGGCTTTCCTCCTTCCTCTTTGCTGCGGCACAAGGGTTGTTGGTGAGTTTTGGGGATTAAGAATGGTGTAGAAGGCTGGGTTTATGGCTAGGATGGATGTATGGTGCGGCAGGGAGTGTTTTTGGTCAGAAATTATGGAGAATGGTGAAGGATAGGTGCGGCTAGGGTTGGGGAAGGAATTCTGGCGAGACAGGTTGTGTGGATGTATCCTCTGTGGCTGCAACAAGGAAGTTTATTTAAAGGTTTTCGGGAAATTAAAACCCTAACTTATTTTGGTAATCAGAAATTAAATCAAAAAGCATCTAGAAAGAGGAAACAAAATCAGAAAACTAAGGGAAAGTCCAGGGGTGTGCGGCAAAGACTTTAAATTAAAAAGGAATGTGTTTTAATGCAAGGAAACAGGAAATAACCCTCTCCCTTGCACGGCAAGGAAGAGGAAAGGGGTAAGGAGGTGCGGCAAGGGTTCTTAGGTGGTCTAGGTCCTTCAATTTGTGTCCTAGAATGCATAGGAAGCCTTCAAAGTTGCTGGAATTTGGAAACATTTAGGATTAGGAAAGGCAAACCAAAATAGGAAACCTTGGCTTAACTTTCCTACTTCAAGTAGGAATCCTTGTTTGAGTAGGAATCCTTATGTGAGTAGGAATCCTTATGTGAGTAGGAATCCATCTTCAATTAGGAATCCTTCGTTGATTAGGACTCCTTCGTTGATTAGGAATCCTTACATCTTCAAGTCTTCAATTTCGTCCATTCCTTTTGCTCCAAACATGTGATATCCATTCCAAGCCCAATTTTGCTTCAAAATGCTCCAAAATGCATCTTCTTGCATACTTTGTCTTTAGAACCTAGAAACACACGAAAATGGCTTTAAACACTAAAATAACTAAGAAAACACAACATAAATGCACAAGAACAAGCCAACTAAGTCGCATAAATATGCTCCTATCAAATTCCCCCACACTTAGCTTTTGCTAGTCCTCGAGCAAAACAAACAAAAGAAAACAAACGAAACAAAATAAACAAAACACAACCTACACCTTCCCACATTTGCCTCAGGGATTTCCAATGCACATGACATATTAAAAATCATCACTTGCACAGATTTTAGTCATCCTTACCCTTGAATTCATACTTAATCACAGTCACCACTTACTAGTTCACATTTAACCAATTAAAACAACATTTTGAATGTAGTAACATGCCTTAGAGAATTCCCTCAATTCCTTACTAGATATGCACTCAATTTTCACTCAAATTTTCTGACTACACACCCTACACTAGGTATATGTGAGAAGATTGATGTAAACATGAAAACTAATACTCACATATGTTGCAACAAAGAAAGCACTTTTCTGCATATATGAATATGATCTCATGAACGGAATGCTACTACTTAGATGCGAGAACCAGTGACACCATATGCTCATACCAATTCCAATCTCCACATATTGAAACACACAACACCCAAGATTGAAGTTAAAGGGTTGTAACGGGGCTTGGGGATATTGGCTAACAAAGAAAGGTAAGGAAAAACAAAGGTTCTTAAAGAAATAGTAAGCAAAGTAATGAAATTGACACTTGGAATTCACTTTTGAATGCAGAAATCAACTTTGAACAATAAGGGAAGAAATACACATTCTAGGGCCGAATTTTGATGTTTTGGACCCTTCCTTCAACAATCAACACTTGTGAGCTCATTCTCACTTATTTTTCACCTCTTTTTCATTCTTTTCACAACTTTTTCTTTTTCTTTTCTTTTTTCCACGAATTTTTCTTTTTATTTTCTCAAACCTGTGCCTTATTACTTTTTCTTGGCGCACACACACACACATCCCTTCCCCCACACTTGTTTTTCTGCAAGAAGACAATCAAAAGGAATTCTTTTTAAGTCATGTTTCACTATGCTTTAAGAACAAGGGTATGGATGGTCCTAATCTAGGCTAGGTGAGGATAATGTGGTTCACAAAGAAAATAGGCTAAACAAGGCTCAAAGAGGGTTTAAACCTACAAAACAAATGATATAGGGGGTTCGGCTGTTTGGCTGTGGTGGTTCACTAATTAACTTCATCTTGATCGTGTGTTATGCAAATCAATGTCATGCTTTGAATGGAATGGGCGTGAGTTCTAGTATTTGGAACTAAATGATGAAACTCCTTCTAAGTAGCAACCAAGCAAAGAATAATGAGATCATGCAACGACTTTAGAAAACAACAAATGCACAGATTATAACTCTCCAAAAGAACGTTTAAGGCTCAAGTCTCACAAGGTTGTAGCGTTAATTTGAGTTCCTTCCTTCAAGCATGTTACAAAAACTGATTTTATCCTTTATGATTGCATGTGAATTCATAAATTATAACCACAACCAAGCATAAACCAAAGAGTAAATCAAACTTTCATCCATGTTTACAACTCTCTTTAACAGTCATGCAATTACAAACCGAATCCTCATCATTGTGTTGGAAGGTACCCTAAGACACAAATAAACACACAAAAACAACTCTTTTTTGGTTTTTTTAAAACAATTTTTCAAATTTTTATGGGATTTTCGGATTTTTAAGTCAAAACACACTAAAACACACCAAAACAGCTTAAAAACACTTAAAAACAGCAAGGAACAACATTAGAAGTTATGAGTGATAAAACCCTACGAATTTGCATCAAAAACACTTTGGTTACCCCCCCCACACTTAAATCAAACATTGTCCTCAATGTTTCAAGCATAAACTCACACAAATAAACAACAAACAAACAAAACAGCAACTCAACAATAAACAAGGCAGAAACGAAAACAACAACAACAAGAAGGGTGTAGGAACGCAAATCTGGAATTGGAGTGCTCCCTAGGTCTTCCTTTGTTGAATGCATGGGTTGCCTCCCAAGAAGCGCTTGCTTTAACGTCTTGCAGCCGGACGAAGAACCCATTCACTCCCCATTGGAGCCCACGGCCTGCAGGGGAACCTCCTCCACTACATGCTCAACAAAGTTCTCATAGTAGGGCTTCAATCGATGTCCATTCACCTTGAATTCTTGTCCAGTTTTCAAACTTTGTATTTGGACTGCACCATGCACAAAAACATTAGTAATAACAAATGGACCAACCCATTTAGAACGTAGCTGACCAGGGAATAAACGCAGACGGGAGTTAAATAGCAACACTTTCTGCCCAATCGAGAATGTTTTGCCTCGAATCATCTTATCATGGAATGCCTTGGTCTTCTCTTTGTAAATTCGAGCATTCTCATAAGCATCATGCCTAATCTCTTCAAGTTCATTCAATTGCAGCTTTCTGTGATTTCCAGCCATGTCCACATCCATATTGAAGGTCTTGACCGCCCAATGTGCCTTGTGCTCAAGCTCCACGGGTAAATGGCATGGCTTGCCATAGATGAGCCGAAATGGGGACATGCCAATGGGCGTTTTGTAAGCCGTTCGATATGCCCACAGTGCATCCTCCAAACGCAAGCTCCAATCCTTTCTAGTTGGCCCAACGGTTTTCTCTAAAATCTGCTTGATCTCCCTATTCGAGACCTCGGCGTGGCCACTTGTTTGGGGGTGATAAGGTGTTGAAACCTTATGCGTCACATTGTACTTCTTGAGTAATGCCTCAATGGTGCGATTGCAAAAATGAGACCCACCATCACTTATAAGTACTCTCGGCATCCCAAATCTGGAAAAAATGTTAGATTTCACAAAACCTGCCACAACTTTAGAATCATTAGTGCGGGTGGCTTTGGCTTCCACCCACTTCGACACATAATCAACCGCAAGTAAAATGTAAGTGAAACCGAAAGAAGAAGGAAAAGGACCCATAAAATCAATACCCCACACGTCAAAAATTTCAACAACAAGAATTGGAGTCTGCGGCATTTGGTCTCTTTGGCCTGAATTCCCTGTCCTTTGGCAGCGATCACATGTTATGCAAAAAGTTCGAGCATCTCTAAACAAAGTAGGCCAATAAAATCCACATTCAAGAACTTTAAGGGCAGTGCGCTGTGTGCCAAAGTGTCCACCACATGCATATGTATGGCAAAAGCTTAGAATTGGATTAAACTCAGATTCATGAACACATCTACGCACAATTTGATCAGGGCAAAATTTCCACAAATATGGGTCGTCCCAAACATAAAAACGTGCATCCTTTTTAAGTTTATCACGTTGGGACTTGCTTAGATTGTTTGGAATCTGCTTAGACACCAAATAGTTGACCAAATCGGCATACCAAGGTATACTTACCTCAATGGACAGGAGTTGCTCATCCGGAAACGTTTCTGAAATGGGAATGGACTCCTCTTCACGCACCATCCGACTTAGGTGGTCAGCCACCACGTTTTCACATCCTTTCTTGTCCCTAATTTCAATGTCGAACTCTTGAAGTAAAAGCATCCAGCGAATGAGTCGTGGTTTAGCTTCCTTTTTGGTGAGCAAGTACTTCAGAGCTGCATGATCAGTGAAAACAATGACTTTAGTGCCAATTAAATAAGATCGAAACTTATCTAATGCAAATACAACAGCCAAGAGTTCTTTTTCAGTTGTGCAATAATTCAATTGGGCATCATTTAAGGTGCGTGAAGCATAATAAATGACATGTGGCTGCTTGTTTTTCCTTTGGCCCAAAACAGCTCCAATTGCATAATCCGATGCATCACACATGAGCTCGAAAGGAATGCTCCAATCTGGTGGAGTGATGATTGGTGCCGTGGTGAGCAAGGTCTTGAGATGGTTGAATGCTTTCTCACATGCCTCATTGAATTCAAAAGACACTTCCTTTTGTAGGAGACGGCATAGGGGCTGTGCAATCTTTGAAAAATCCTTGATAAATCGTCTATAGAATCCTGCATGACCAAGGAAAGAACGAACCTCTCTAACCGAAGTAGGAGAGGGTAAGTAACGTACAAGATCTATTTTAGACTTACCAACCTCAATACCTTTTTCAGAGATTATGTGACGCAAAACAATACCTTGTTTAACCATGAAATGACATTTCTCCCAATTTAACACAAGGTTTGTTTCCACACAACGTTTTAAGATCAAACTGAGATTATGCAAACACCCATCAAATGAATCACCAAAAACGCTGAAATCATCCATGAAAACCTCAATAATTTTCTCAACATAATCAGAAAAAATGCTCATCATACATCTTTGAAATGTGGCAGGTGCATTGCATAAACCAAATGGCATACGACGATAAGCAAATGTACCAAATGGGCATGTGAAAGTGGTTTTTTCTTGGTCCTCAGGTGCTATGACAATTTGGTTATAACCAGAATAACCATCAAGGAAACAATAAAATGCATAACCTGCTAACCTTTCAAGCATTTGATCAATGAATGGCAATGGGAAGTGATCCTTTCGTGTGGTGGCGTTGAGCTTCCTATAATCAATACAAACCCTCCAACCTGTTTGGATTCGAGTAGGCACAAGCTCCTCTTCAGCATTCTTGACCACAGTCACTCCAGATTTCTTTGGAACACACTGCACAGGGGAAACCCAACGACTATCGGAGATTGGATAGATCACTCCACAATCAAGTAGCTTGATTATCTCCTTTTTCACAACTTCCATCATCGGAGGGTTGAGACGGCGTTGAGCCTCTCTAGTTGGTTTGGCCCCCTCCTCAAGAAATATGTGATGCATACAGGTTGTAGGGCTTATCCCCTTGATGTCGGCTAAGGTCCAACCTAGGGCAGATTTGAACTCCCTTAAAACACGCCCTAGCTTCTCTTCTTCTTGTGCCGTGAGGGATGAGGAAATAATGGCAGGTAAGGTCTCTTTTTCCCCCAAGAAAACATACTTCAAATGGTTTGGTAATGGTTTAAGTTCAAGGGTAGGTGCCTGAATCACTGAAGGAAGCAACTTATTAGTCGAAACGGGAATTGAATCAAAGTTAGGAGACTTACCATCATGCGTGGGTAATGACTCAAGGGCAGCAGCCATCTCAATGAATTCCTCATAAGGGGGCACGGCATGGCTGGGTTCATGTATGCCGTGGGTTAGCATGGGTTCTGCCCACTTGTTGTTGAGCTTCATTCCTCTTGTAATGACCATTTCAAGTGCATCGTCATTCAAATCTTCAAAATACCCCTGCGCCAAAGAATCAATAATATCAATAGAAAAACAAGAGTGATCATCATTAGGATATCTCATGGATTCAGAAATATTGAAATCAATCACTTCCCCATCAAATTCCATTGACAACGTTCCTTTGAACACATCAATCTTGGTGCGGGCTGTCTTCATGAATGGCCTACCAAGGAGAATCGGCAAAGAGGTGGAATGGGTTGAATCTTCCATGTCCAAAACATAAAAATCAGCCGGGAAGACTAAGTGATTCACCTGCACTAGAACATCCTCCAATACTCCTTTTGGATAAGCGTTAGAACGATCAGCCAATTGTATGATCACACCATCCTTTTTCAATTCACCCAAATTCATAGATGCATAAATTGAATATGGCATGACATTTATGGATGCACCTAAGTCAAGCATGGCAGATTCAAAACGAGTATTGCCAATTACACAAGGAATCGTAAAACTACCGGGATCTTTGCATTTAGGGGGCAGTTTACGTTGCAATACGGCTGAGACATTTTCACTTACCTTCACAACTTCCTTGTTCGAAACTCTCTTCCTAGTTGTGCACAGCTCCTTCAGAAACTTGGCATACCTCGGAACTTGCTTAATTGCATCCAAAAGTGGTATATTGACTTGAACTTTCCTAAATGTCTCTAGAATGTCCTTTTCAGCTTCCTCTTTCTTTGTTTGCATGAATCTGCTAGGAAAAGGAACATTCGAAGGAAAAACATTAGTAGGAATTGAATTTGACACATTCTTACCCTTGTTGGACAGATTTGATGGTTTAGGAGCACTTAGGGTCTGCGGCAAAGGTGTAGCCTTCCTTGCCGTGGGTTGGCTTTGTTCCTCCTCTTCAAATTGAAGTTTTTCATCTTCTTTGTGACCTGATGGTTGTGTACCTGCCCCAACTTCTTTTCCACTTCTCAACAATATGGCTTTTGCAGTTTCGAAACCTCCCTTCGGATTTGGAATGGTGGAACTAGGGAGTTGGCCTTGGTCTCGAAATTTCCCCATGAACTCGGCCATTTGGCCCATTTGTTTCTTCAACTCATCCACCTCTTTGTCCCTAGTTTGCATATTCTGTGCCATAGAAGTTAGTAATTGAAAAATCTGATCATTGTCAACGGACGAACCTGATTTGGTTTGGGCAGGTTGTGCTTGGGGCTGTGTGGGTGTGTATGGTTTTGAATAGAAACCCGGGGGTTGCTGTCTAAATCCTCCTTGTTGTTGGGGTTGTTGCGGCTCTCTCCATTTGAAATTCGGATGATCTCTCCAGCCGGAATTGTATGTGTTAGAGAAAGGATCACTTCTTGGTTGTTGATTCCCAAATCCCACGGCATTCGCTGATTCCCATCCTCCATTCTCAATCAACTGAGGACACTTATCCGTGAGATGTCCCTGCATAGAGCACACGCCACAAACAGCCATGCTTTGTGCTTTTGGTCCTTCCACAACCTGAGAAAGAAGAGTAGTAAGATTAGCCATTTGATTTTGAAGTTCGGAAATAGCACTTACCTCATTCACATGTTGCTGCCGTGGGGGGTTTCTTTGCCCAACACCTTCATATTGTTGAGCGTTCAATGCCCGGTTAGCAATCAAGGTCTTGGCATCCATGGGTGTCTTGTCCACCAAAGCTCCTCCCGCTGAGGCATCTAGCATTTGGCATTCAATTGGTAGAAGCCCCTCGTAGAAATATTGAAGAAGAAGCTCCTCCTTCATTTGGTGCTGTGGACATGAAGCAACAAGAGATTTAAAACGTTCATAATAAGTGGGAAATGATTCACCTTCGTTTTGCTGAATTCCACTTATCCTTTTGCGAAGAAGAATGACTCGAGACGTTGGGAAGAACTTTTCCAGAAACGCCCGTTTCATGCTCTCCCAAGAGGTGACAGTTCCCGGAGCTAATTCATACAACCAATCTTTGGCCTTGTCCATTAGAGAGAATGGAAAAGCCTTCATCTTCAATATGCTTTCATCGACGTTGACAGGGGTCATGCTTGAACACACTACTTCGAACTCTTTCAAGTGCTTGTTCGGATCCTCCATAGACAGCCCATGATACTTTGGAATGTGGTGCAACAAACTGGACTTCAATTCAAACTCATCGGTCTTGTCTTGGGCAGCCCTAGGCTATTGAATACATAGGGGTGCGGCATTGGCCAGTCCCGAAGCAGAGAGCTCCTTGATTGTTCGATTGTCCGCTGCCATAGCTTGTACTTCTTCCACAACCTGTGCCGTGGGGTTTTCTTCCTCTTCTAGCACTGGTTCTTCAAGCTCAGGTTCAGGGCTAGATGGATTAGATGCTTGTTGAGTTTTTTTCCTTCTCAAAGTCCTTTCAAAATCGTCGTCAAAGTCCAAAATATTCTTACGAATAGTTTGAGAACTTCGAGTCATAAACTAGTACCTAAAAACAAGAAACAAAACAAAATCAGAAACTGAAACAATTTAAAAGTAATCAGAAACAAAAGATCCAAGGGATTAGCAACTTTGCTAATCCCCGGCAACGGCGCCAAAAATTTGATGCGATGTAAAACAAGCACACAAATTAAACCCTCTTTTGACAATTGTAGTATATGAATAAGTAGGGATCGTTCTAAACCGGGGATTAGGAGGGATTGCTAAAACACTGGAAACTGACTCAAAAACGTAAAAACAAAGTTTAAACACTAAACTAGACTCCAAGAATGCAAAACTAGACTCTAAAACACTAAAACAACTCAAAAGACTCAAAACAGCACAAAAACACTCAAAACTGCCTAAAAACACAAACTGGGCAGTTTTAGACTCTAAACACTACTTTGGACGAAAATAGATTCTAACTTGACTCAAAACACTCAAAAACACAAACTAAATCAATTTCTAACTAATATGACTCAACAAAGAAAAAGGGGATTGGGTTTTGACGAATTTGAAAACAAAACAAGCAGATTGTAAACTAAACAGATTTTGGACGAACTTGGTAAAACTTATGGATGATGGGCTAGCTAGAGGATTCTTCTCCACACATGACACACTTGCACATAAACCAATTTTCAGTTGTTCTTTCGATAAATCATGAAACTCAACACCCCAGGTTAATTAGGTCCGCTTAAATTAACCTTCAAGTTCTCCTTAAGTTATTGAATTGGATGGGAAAGCGCATACAACAATTCAAACATTCTCTAAAAGTTCTTTACGTGAACAGCACAATAAAGATACAATCACAGATCATTAAGCATCATGAGAACTATAAGTATTGACGAGGCATTCGTTACTATGATGAGCATGAAACTCCTGCCAAGAATTCATTTAACGCGATCGTTTATAAGCGACCTCCACTACTTGTGAATATAAGTTTGTAACTATTAGGTGAAACTCCCTTATATTCTAGCATCATATTCATGCATGCAAATTAAGTGTGCACTCTTAATAAACATACACAAATAAGTTATCAATCAAGCAGTTAAACAAATTGAATTCACAACTTATGAAATCACAACTGAAGGTAATCAATTCATATTGCAAGTATGTTCATGGCTTTGAATCTTCCCCTAGCCAAAAGGGATTTAGCTCCTCATAATCGCAGAACAAAGAATAACAAGTTTATACATTGAAAACAAAAGAAAGAAAACACCTAAACGCTCCAGCAATCCTAACTTGAATGGCAGGCGCATCCAAGGGCTTTCCTCCTTCCTCTTTGCTGCGGCACAAGGGTTGTTGGTGAGTTTTGGGGATTAAGAATGGTGTAGAAGGCTGGGTTTATGGCTAGGATGGATGTATGGTGCGGCAGGGAGTGTTTTTGGTCAGAAATTATGGAGAATGGTGAAGGATAGGTGCGGCTAGGGTTGGGGAAGGAATTCTGGCGAGACAGGTTGTGTGGATGGATCCTCTGTGGCTGCAACAAGGAAGTTTATTTAAAGGTTTTCGGGAAATTAAAACCCTAACTTATTTTGGTAATCAGAAATTAAATCAAAAGCATCTAGAAAGAGGAAACAAAATCAGAAAACTAAGGGAAAGTCCAAGGGTGTGCGGCAAGGGCTTTAAATTAAAAAGGAATGTGTTTTAATGCAAGGAAACAGGAAATAACGCTCTCCCTTGCACGGCAAGGAAGAGGAAAGGGGTAAGGAGGTGCGGCAAGGGTCCTTAGGTGGTCTAAGTCCTTCAATTTGTGTCCTAGAATGCATAGGAAGCCTTCAAAGTTGCTGGAATTTGGAAACATTTAGGATTAGGAAAGGCAAACCAAAATAGGAAACCTTGGCTTAACTTTCCTACTTCAAGTAGGAATCCTTGTTTGAGTAGGAATCCTTATTTGAGTAGGAATCCTTATTCTTCTAGGAATCCATCTTCAATTAGGAATCCTTCGTCTTCAAGTCTTCAATTTCGTCCATTCCTTTTGCTCCAAACATGTGATATCCATTCCAAGCCCAATTTTGCTTCAAAATGCTCCAAAATGCATCTTCTTGCATACTTTGTCTTTAGGACCTAGAAACACACGAAAATGGCTTTAAACACTAAAATAACTAAGAAAACACAACATAAATGCACAAGAACAAGCCAACTAAGTCGCATAAATATGCTCCTATCACTTATCTAATCTTATCCTAATCTTATCCTAACCTGTTTTCTTCAGTTTAGGGGACTTAAAACCTGATTTCTAGAAGTCTTATCCCTTGTCCTATAAAAGTGGCGCCCCAAATCCCTCTAGAAGCCCCAAAATCTGCCACAAAACACATTCTTTCTGGAAGCCTAAAAATCTGGCGCCTCCCTCCTTTCTAGAAGGTCTTTTCCTTGCCTTGCAAGGCTCCCAGCCTTATCCCTTTGTGCCGTGCCTTCTCACTTCCATTCCCTCTTGGATTCTGACTTATTAAGCCTTTTCCTTGTGGATTTGGGTTCTACAAATCCTTTTCAGAAATCAATTGGGCCAAAATCCTTTTTCCTAATGGATTCACAATTTCTGCCTCACCTAGGGCCCTAATTCCTTGTGCAATGCTGAGTCCAAGCCCTAATCTGATTACCCTAGGGTTTGTGGTGCCTATATATATAAGTTTAAAGGGTTGCCGCGGGGTACACACCTTCCATAGACACCATTCTCGCCAGAAACTCTTCACTACTATCTGCCGCACCATACATCCATCCTAGCCAATAACCCAGCCTTCTACACCATTCATAACCGCCTAAACCTGTCCCAAGACCTTGTGCCGCAGCAAAGAAGAGGAGGAGGAGAAGCCTGGGACGTGCATGCCATTCAAGTTTGAATTGCTGGAAGTTTTAGGTGTTTTCTTTCCTTTGATTTCAATGTTTAAATTTAATACTCTTTGTTCTGTGAGTATGAGGAACTAAACCCCCTTTGGCTAGGGGGGGATTCGAAACCATGTTTATGCTTGCTATATGATTTGATTACCTCTAATTGCGTTTCATAAGTTGTGAATTCAATTTACTTATCTGTTCATATTAAACTGATTTGTGTGTGTTGATTGAGGTGGCCAACTTAGTTTGCATGCATAAATCTAATGCTAGGATATAAGGAAGTTTCACCTAATCGTTACAGAATTATATTCACAAGTAGTAAAGGTTGATGATCTCAATTGTGTTAAGTAAATTCTTGGCATAAGTTTCATGCAATTCATAGTAACGAATGCCTCGTCAATGCTTATGGTTTTCATAGAACTTAATGATTCTTGCTTGTATCTCTATTATGCAATTCATGTAGGGAACTTGTGGGGAATGTTTTGGGTTGTCGTATGCAATCATCCAATTCAATAACGTTAGGAAAATCTGAGGGTTAATTAGTGCAATTCACAGTTAATCTGGGGCGTTGAGAATCCATGGTTTATTGAAAAGCAATTAGAAATCTTTTTGTATGCAAGTATGACATGTGTGGAGAAGAACCCCTTAGCCAGCCTTTCATCCATACACTTTAACCAATTTCGTTTTACAATCTGTTTTGTTTTACAAAGTTTATGTTTTGTTTTCAATTTCGTCAAAACCAATTCCCCCTTTATTTTGAAGTGTCAAGTTAGTTAGAAATCAATTTAGTTTGTGTTTCTGAGTGTTTTGAGTCATGTTATAAACTGTTTTCGTCCAAATTCTTCCTTAGTGCTCAAAACTGCCCAGAAAGTGGTTTTAAGGCAGTTTTGAGTGTTTGTTTGCTGTTTTGAGTCTTTTGGTTTGTTTTAGTGTTTTAGAGTATAGTTTTGCATTCTTTGAGTCTAATTTAGTGTTTTAACTTTGTTTTAAGTTTTTGAGTCAGTTTTCAAGTGGTTTAGCAATCCCTCCTAATCCCCGGCCTAGAACGATCCCTGCTTACATACTTTGCTACAATTGATAAACAGAGGGTTTAATTTGTGTGCTTATATATTTCGCACCAAATTTTTTGGCGCCGTTAAAGCAAGCGCTACTTGGGAGGCAACCCATGCATTCAACAAAAGAAGACCTAGGAAGACCTAGGGAGCACTCCAATTCCAGATTTGCGTTCCTAAACCCTTCTCTTTGTTGTTGTTTTTGTTTCTGCCTTGTTTATTGTTTCGTTGCTGTTTTGTTTGCTTGTTGTTTATTTGTGTTAGTTTATGCTTGAAACATTGAGGACAATGTTTGATTTAAGTGTGGGGGGGTAACCAAAATGTTTTGATGCAAATTCGTAGGGTTTTATCACCCATAACTTCTAATGTTGTTCCTTGCTGTTTTTAAGTGTTTTTAAGCTGTTTTGGTGTGTTTTAGTGTGTTTTGATTCAAAAATCCGAAAATCCCATAAAAATTTGAAAAAATTGTTTTAGAAAAACCCAAAAAGAGTTGTTTTTGTGTGTTTGTTTGTGTCTTAGGTACCTTCCAACACAATGATGAGGATTCGGTTTGTAATTGCATGACTGTTAAAGAGAGTTGTAAACATGGATGAAAGTTTGATTTACTCTTTGGTTTATGCTTGGTTGTGGTTATAACTTATGAATTCACATGCAATCATAAAAGAAAAATCAGTTTTTGTAACATGCTTGAAGGAAGGAACTCAAACTAACGCTACAACCTTGTGAGACTTGAGCCTAAACGTTTATTTGGAGAGTTAAAAATCTGTGCATTTGTTGTTTTCTAAAATCGTTGCATGATCTCATCATTCTTTGCTTGGTTGCTACTTGGAAGGCGTTTCATCATTGATTTCCAAATACTAGAACTCATACCCGTTTCATTCAAAGCATGAAATTGATTAGCATAACACATAACAAGATGAAGTTGTTTAGTAAACCAAGAGCCAAATAGCCGTACCCCATGTTCATTTGATTTGTAGGTTTTAACCCCATTGAGCCTTGTTTAGCTTATGTTCTTTGTTAACCCACATTATCCTCACCTAGCCTAGATTAGGACCATCCATACCTTTGTTCTTGAAGCATAGTAATGCATGACTCAATATGAATTCCTTTTGATCATTGTTTGGCAGAAAACAAGTGTGGGGGAAGTGAGTTTTGTTGTGGGTGTGCCAAAGTCTTGAATGAGGCACGGGTAGAAAGAAAAGAAAAGAAAAAAAAAAGAGAAGAAGAAAAATTCGTGGAAAATAGAAAGGAAAAAAGAAAAAGTTGTGAAAAGAATGAAAAAGGAGTTGAAAAGATGTGAAAAAGAGTTCTCAAGTGTTGTTTGTTGAAGGAAGGGTCCAAAACATTGAATCCGGCCCTATTTGTTGCTTGAATCTTCCCTTTGTGTTTAAAAGTTCATTTCTGCATGCTAAAGGGAATTCTAAGTGTCATATTCATTATTTTGCTTACTATTGCTTTAAGAACGTTTGTTTTTCCTATCCTTTCATTGTTAGCCAACACTCCCCAAGCCCCGTTACAACCCTATACTTCAATCTTGAGTGTTGTGTGTTTCAATTTGTGGAGTTTGAATTTGGTTTGAGCATATAGTGTCACTGGTTCTCGCATCTAAGTAGTAGCATTCCATTCATGAGATCATATCTATATATGCTTATTAACTCCAGAAATTGCTTTCTTTGTTATAAACATATGTGAGTGTTCATTTTCATATTTACATCAATCTTCTCACATATAACTAGTGTAGGGAGTGTAGTCAGAAAATGTGTGTGAAAATTGAGTGCATATCTTGTAAGGAATTGAGGGAATTCTCTAAGGCATGTTACTATATTCAAAACATCGTTTTAATTGGTTATTTGTGAACTAGTAAGTAGTGACTATAATTAAGTATGTGCTTAAGCGTTAAGATGGCCAAAATCTGTGGGAATGATGATTTTTAACATATCATGTGCATTGAAAATCCCTGAGACAATTGTTGGAAGGTTTAGGTTGTGTTATACTTGTTTTGTTTCGTTTTGTTTACTTTGTTTCGTTTTGCTCGAGGACTAGCAAAAGCTAAGTGTGGGGGAATTTGATAGGTGCATATTTATGCACCTTAGTTAGCTTGTTCTTGTGCATTTATGTTGTTTTTCCTTAGTTAAAGTAGTCTTTTAAGCTAGTTGGATGTATTTTCAGGTTCTAAGGGCAAGTATGCAAAAAGAAGCAATTTGGAGCATTCTAGAGCATTTTTGGGCCAAGATGGGGTAGTGCAAGCATGGAGGCAAGTTGATGGACGAAATTGAAGATATTAAGGCTTGAAATCAGCTAAGAAGATGGAAGAAAGAAGTCAAAGATAGAGAAAATAAGAAATCAGCTCAAAAGAAGGAGAATTATCCAAAACATTATCTAAAACAACCTTATCTTATCTTATCTTATCCAATCCTTACCTTATCTTACCTTATCTTATCCTAATCTTATCCTAACCTGTTTTCTTCAGTTTAAGGGACTTAAAACCTGATTTCTAGAAGTCTTATCCCTTGTCCTATAAAAGTGGCGCCCCAAATCCCTCTAGAAGCCCCAAAATCTGCCACAAAACACATTCTTTCTGGAAGCCTAAAAATCTGGCGCCTCCCTCCTTTCTAGAAGGTCTTTTCCTTGCCTTGCAAGGCTCCCTGCCTTATCCCTTTGTGCCGTGCCTTCTCACTCCCATTCCCTCTTGGATTCTGACTTATTAAGCTTTTTCCTTGTGGATTTGGGTTCTACAAATCCTTTTCAGAAATCAATTGGGCCAAAATCCTTTTTTTCTAATGGATTCACAATTTCTGCCGCACCTAGGGCCCTAATTCCTTGTGCAATGCTGAGTCCAAGCCCTAATCTGATTACCCTAGCGTTTGTGGTGCCTATATATATAAGTTTTAAGGGTTGCCGCAGGTTACACACCTTCCATACACACCATTCTCGCCAGAAACTCTTCACCACTCCCTGCCGCACCATACATCCATCCTAGCCATTAACCCAGCCTTCTACACCATTCATAACCCCCTAAACCTGTCCCAAGACCTTGTGCCGCAGCAGAGAGGAGGAGAAGGAGCCCTGGACGTGCATGCCATTCAAGTTTGAATTGCTGGAAGTTTTAGGTGTTTCCTTTCCTTTGATTTCAATGTTTAAATTCAATACTCTTTGTTCTGTACGTATGAGGAACTAAACCCCCTTGGCTAGGGGGTGATTCGAAACCATGTTTATGCTTGCTATATGATTTGATTACCTCTAATTGCGTTTCATAAATTGTGAATTCAATTTACTTATCTGTTCATATTAAAACTGATTTGTGTGTGTTGATTGAGGTGGCCAACTTAGTTGCATGCATAAATCTAATGCTAGGATATAAGGAAGTTTCACCTAATCGTTACAACTTTATATTCACAAGTAGTAAAGGTTGATGATCTCAATTGTGTTAAGTAAATTCTTGGCATAAGTATCATGCGCTTTCATAGTTACAAGTGCCTCGTCAATACTTATGATTTCCATTGAACGTAATGATCTTTGATTGTATCTCTAGTATGCGCTTTCATATAGAGAACTCTTGAAGAATAATTTGATTGTGATGTGCAGTTTCCATCCAATTCATTGACATAAGGGAAATCTGAAAGTTAATTTAAGCAGACCTAATTAACTTGGAGTGTTGAGAATTCGTGGGTTATTGAATTGCAATTAGAAATCGTTTTGTATGCAAGTATGACATGTGTGGAGAAGAACCCCTTAGCTAGCTTTCCATCCATTGATTTAAACCAATTTCGTTTTACAATCTGTTTTGTTTTACCAAGTTTATGTTTTGTTTTCAATTTCGTCAAAACCAATTCCCCCTTTATTTTGAAGTGTCAATTTAGTTAGAAATCAATTTAGTTTGTGTTTTTAAGTGTCTGGAGTCAAGTTATAAACTGTTTTCGTCCAAAATCTTCCCTAGTGCTCAAAACTGCCCAGAAAGTGGTTTTAAGGCAGTTTTGAGTGTTTGTTTGCAGTTTTGAGTCTTTTGGTTTGTTTTAGTGTTTTAGAGTATAGTTTTGCATTCTTTGAGTCTAATTTAGTGTTTCAACTTTGTTTTAAGTTTTTGAGTCAGTTTTCAAGTGGTTTAGCAATCCCTCCTAATCCCCGGCCTAGAACGATCCCTACTTACATACTTTGCTACAATTGATAAAAAGAGGGTTCAATGAATCTAGGGAAATCTGGGAATTGATTAGTTCAATACAATTGATTCGGAACATTGTCATTCATGGTTTATCGAAAGAGTAACTGGGAATCAAGGTGTATGCATATGTTTATGTGTGGATAAGGATCCTTCTAACTAGCCATTCACCCATTTAAATCACCAATTTCGTACAAAACTAAGTCTAGTTTACAATTCTGTTTTGCTTAAGTTTAAATTCGTTCAAAACCAATCCCCTGCTTTTAGTTTGTGTTAAGATAGTCTAAATTCGTCAAATCTTGAGTCTTTTAGTCCTTTGAGTCAATTTGTGTCTTAATTTCGTTCAAATCAATCTTAGGTGTTAGTTTTGAGTCTAGATAACTTGTTTTGTGTGTTTTAGGTCTATTTAGCTTGTTTTGAGTCTTTAGAGTTTAGAAACTGTTTAATTGAATTCTATTTGCTGTTTTGAGTTTGTTTTGAGTTATTTGAGTCAAGTTAGGTTGTTTAAAGGTGTCTAGAGTTAAAATTTGTCCAAATTGATCCCTAGTACTTGTTTTCATTGTTTTAAGTCCAGTTTAGTGTTTTAGAGTGTAATTTGTGTAGATTAGCATCCCTTCTAATCCCCGGCCTAAAACGATCCCTACTTTCATATACTACGTCGATAGGGTTTTAATTTGAGTGTCAAGTAATTCTCACATCAGAAAACCTCTGCCTTGTGCAGCAAGCATTGAAACAAAAGGGGAATGTGTTAGGCACGGTTTTGGGCTTCTAGAATGAGTAATTAGGCAACCTACATGTTTTGGAAACCCCAAAAATGGAAACCTCCACAAATGGAAACTTCCAACTTTAGCAACCTTGGCTTCCAATTTTTGAACTCTTCATTCTTCATTTGATCCTAAGCTCATTTGATCTTCAATTTCGTCCATCCACTTAGCTCCAAGCATGTGCAATCCATTTAGTGCCGAAAAGTGCTCCAAAAAGCACCAAAATGCACTTTCTTGCATACTTTGCACATTAGACCGACAAACACACGACAATAGCTTAAAATACTAAAATAACTAAGAACTAACAACGTAAATGCAAGGAAACAAGCTAACTAAGTTGCATAAATACGCTCCTATCAGGAGGCAGAACAAGAGAAAGCCCGGCAAAGGTTGCTCCAACCTTGCCGCTGCCTTCCAATGCACTTAAACCCTCCAAAACGTCCAACACAGGTAAGTTGGGTTCAAATTTGATTAGTTCTAACTATATTCCGCCCAATGCACCCTTTCCTCGCAGATTCTTGCAATCAAAGGAGGAAAGTGAAAAGGACATTCTGGACACTCTTAGGAAGGTACAAGTCAACATCCCACTCCTTGATGTGATGTGATTAAAGTGAAGCACACAAATTAAACCCTCTTGTTATCAATTGTAGTATAAACGCAAGTAGGGATCGTTCTAGACCGGTGATGCGAAATATATAAGCACACAAATTAAACCCTCTTTTTATCAATTGTAGCAAAGTATGTAAGTAGGGATCGTTCTAGGCCGGGGATTAGGAGGGATTGCTAAATCACTTGAAAACTGACTCAAAAACTTAAAACAAAGTTAAAACACTAAATTAGACTCAAAGAATGCAAAACTATACTCTAAAACACTGAAACAAACCAAAAGACTCAAAACAGCAGACAAACACTCAAAACTGCCTTAAAAACACAAACTGGCTGTTTTGGACTCTAAACACAATTTTGGACGAAAATAAGTTTTAACTTGACTCAAAACACTCAAAAACACAAACTAAAACAGTTTCTAACTAATATGACTCAACAAAGTAAAGGGGGATTGGGTTTTGACGAATTTGAAAACAAAACAAACAGATTGTAAACTAAAACAGATTTTGGACGAATTTGGTAAAACTTATGGATGATGGGCTAGCTAAGGGGTTCTTCTCCACACATGTCATACTTGCATACAAAACGATTTCTAATTGCAATTCAATAAACCACGAATTCTCAACACTCCAAGTTAATTAGGTCCGCTTAAATTAACTCTCAGATTCCCCGTATGTCAATGAATTGGATGGAAACTGCGCATCACAATCAAATTATTCTTCAAGAGTTCTCTATATGAAAGCGCATACTAGAGATACAATCAAAGATCATTACGTTCAATGGAAATCATAAGTATTGACGAGGCACTTGTAACTATGAAAGCGCATGATACTTATGCCAAGAATTTACTTAACACAATTGAGATCATCAACCTTTACTACTTGTGAATATAAAGTTGTAACGATTAGGTGAAACTTCCTTATATCCTAGCATTAGATTTATGCATGCAACTAAGTTGGCCACCTCAATCAACACACACAAATCAGTTTTAATATGAACAGATAAGTAAATTGAATTCACAACTCATGAAACGCAATTAGAGGTAATCAAATCATATAGCAAGCATAAACATGGTTTCGAATCCCCCCCTAGCCAAAGGGGGTTTAGTTCCTCATACTCACAGAACAAAGAGTATTAAATTTAAACATTGAAATCAAAGGAAAGAAAACACCTAAAACTTCCAGCAATTCAAACTTGACTGGCATGCACGTCCCAGGCTTCTCCTCCTCCTCTTCTTTGCTGCGGCACAAGGTCTTGGGACAGGTTTAGGGGGTTATGAATGGTGTAGAAGGCTGGGTTAATGGCTAGGATGAATGTATGGTGCGGCAGGTAGTGAATTAGGTCAGAAATTATGGAGAATGGTGAAGGATGGGTGCGGCAGAGAGTGGTGAAGAGTTTCTGGCGAGAATGGTGTGTATGGAGGGTGTGTAACCTGCGGCAAAGGGTGGAGGAATATATATATAGGCACCAAAAACCCTAGGTGAATCAGATTAGGACTTCTAGAAAGCCAAATCCATCCAGAAATAGGTTCAAAACAATCAGATTTCTAATGGGAAAGGCCCTAAGGTGCGGCAGGTTTGGATAAGGAGGGATAAGGCTTCTAGAAAGCCTTGCAAGGCAAGGAAAAAGGATTCTAGAAGGGAAGGAGACGCCAGATTTATAGGGTTCTAGAAAGAATGTGTTTTGTGGCAGATTTTGGGGCTTCTAGAGGGATTTGGGGCGCCACTTTTGTAGGGGAATGGATAGGACTTCTAGAAATCAGGTTTTAAGTCCCCTAAACTGAAGAAAACAGGTTAGGATAAGATTAGGATAAGATTGGATAAGGTAAGGTAAGATAGGATAAGGATTGGATAAGATAAGATAAGATAAGGTTGTTTTAGATAATGTTTTGGATAATTCTCCTTCTTTTGAGCTGATTTCTTATCTTCTTTATCTTTGACTTCTTTCTTCCATCTTCTTAGCTGATTTCAAGCCTTTATATCTTCAATTTCGTCCATCAACTTGCCTCCATGCTTGGACTACCCAATCTTGGCCCAAAAATGCTCTAGAATGCTCCAAATTGCTTCTTTTTGCATACTTGTCCTTAGAACCTGAAAATACATCAAACTAGCTTAAAAGACTACTTTAACTAAGGAAAAACAACATAAATGCACAAGAACAAGTTAACTAAGGTGCATAAATATGCTCCTATCAACCGGGGATTAGGAGGGCTTGCTAATCTAACACAAACTGACTCAAAAACATAAAAACAAAGTTAAAACGTTTGAAAAGACTCAAAGGACTCTAAATAGACTAGTAAGACTCAAAACAGGTTCAAAACACTCAAAACTGCTTAAAAACACTAATTGGACAGATTCTAGACACTAGACACAACTTTGGACGAAAATTGAATTAAACTTGACTCAAAACACACAAAAACACAAACTAAGACAGATTCTAACTAATTAGACTCAAACAAGTGAAGGGGGATTGGTTTTAGAGTGACATTATGCTAAAACAAACAAAGACTTTAAAATAGGCAGATTTAGACGAAATTGGGTTTTCAGGATGGATGGTGAACTAGCTAGAGGTTTCCTTATCCACACATGACTTATATGCATATAACTTGACTTCCAGTTACGTTTTCATTGAATTACGAATGACAATGCCCCAGATTAACCGTGTCAATCACTAATTAACCCTCAGATTCTACTAATTTCATTGAATTGGACGGACAACTCATCTGCAACCAAATTATTCTCATCAATTTCCCTACATGACATCATAATAGAGACACAATCAGAGACCATTACGCTCAATGAGAATCATAAGCATTGACGAGGCATTCATAACTATGACATCATGTTACTCACACCAAGAATTGAACTTAACACGATTGTTCCAGCAACCTTTACTACTTGTGAACATTAGTTTGTAACGATTATGTGAAACTCACTTGTATCCTAGCATCAAATTTATGCATGCCAATTAAGCGTCGACCCTTAACCAACAAACAGAAATAAGTTCTAATTCAAACAGTTAAGCCAATTGCATTCATACTTCAAGAATCTGTAACTGAAATTTATCAAGTCATATCACACACAAAATCATGGTTTCAAAGTAGCCTCTAGCTAAAAACGAGTTTAGCCTCTCATGATTACAGCAAAACAAGGGAAAATTAAATTAATCAACGAAAACATAAGGTAGAAAACACCTAAGAACGCCCAGCACTTCAGATTGGGTGCAACATGCTCCAAAACTGCTCCTCCTCTCCTTCCTCCTTGCAAGGCTGCGGCACAAGTGGTTTTAGGGTTTGTGGATGGGCAAAGGTGGTGTGGATGGGTGGTGGAAGGTGTTTAGAATGGTAGAGATGCGAAGGGATGTGTAGAATTCGTATGGATGGGTGGTGGTGTGCGGCAAGGCTTGGAAATATGTATATATAGCATGGCAAACCCTAGGGAAATCAGTTTAGGACTTGGACTTAGCAGAAAAATAGGATTAGGGCCCAATTAATTTCTGAAAAGGATTTGTAGAACCCAAATCCACAAGGAAATAGGCTAACAAATCAGAATCCAAGAGGGAAAGGATAGGGATGCACGGCTGAGAGGGATAAGGCAGGGAATGCCTTGCAAGGCAAGGAAAAAGGATTCTAGAAGGAAAGGAGGCGCCAGATTTATAGGACAAGGGATAAGACTTCTAGAAATCAGGTTTTAAGTCTCCTAAACTGAAATTAAATCTCTTTTGTAGCTGAAAACAAGGTAGGATAAGATAAGATAAGGTTTGGATAAGATAAGGTAGTTTGGATAATGTTTGGGATAATTCCCCTTCTTTATAGCTGATTCCTTATCTTCTTCATCTTTGACTTCTTTCTTCCCTCTTTTTAGCTGATTTCAAGGCTTTGTATCTTCAAATTCGTCCATCAACTTGCCTCCATGCTTGCACTACCCAATCTTGGCCCAAAAATGCTCTAGAATGCTCCAAATTGCTTCTTTTTGCCATTTTGACACTTAGACCCTACAGACACACCAAAATAGCTTAAAATGCAAAATTAACTAACAATTAAGGACATTAATGCATGAAAACAAGCTAACTAAGTCGCATAAATATGCTCCTATCATGATGCAATTAAGCAAATTCCAAAGTATGCCAAATTCTTAAAGGAGCTGTGCACGAAAAGGAAAAGGATTTCAAATAAGGAGGTGGTACAGGTAAGTGAGAATGTCTCAGCTGTTTTGCAACGAAAACTGCCCCCTAAATGCAAAGATGCTGGTAGTTTTACAATTCCTTGTGTTATAGGAAATACTCGGTTTGAAAATGCCATGTTAGATCTAGGTGCATCAATAAATGTCATGCCTTATTCTGTTTATGCATCTATGAACTTAGGCGAACTGAAAAATGATGGAGTGATTGTTCAATTAGCCGATCGTTCTAATGCCTATTGATAGGAGCATATTTATGCTACTTAGTTAGTGTGTTTCCTTGCATTTGCTTAGCTATTTGTTGCTTAATATAGTGTTTAAAGTCATTTTCGTGTGTTTTTAGGTCCAAGAAGCAAAGTTGGCAAAAAGATGCATTTTGGAGCATTTTAGAGCAAATCTGGGCTTGAATTGGATAGCACAAGCAATGGGCATGAAGATGGACGAATTTGGAGTCTAAATGGAGTTGGGAACATGTTTCAAGGTTGGAGAAATAAATTCAAATCATTGAAGATAAGGAATCAGCTCAAAAGAAGGAGAATTATCCAAAACATTATCCAAACAACCTTATCTTATCTTATCTTATCCAACCCTTATCTTATCTTAACAAACCTTATCCTATCCTAATCCTTTTCTAATTCAATTCCTGGTACAATGAGGGTTTATTTTCTGATTGGGGGGCATTTAAATTAAGTTTCTAGAAACCCTAAGCCTTGCCGCACCTAGCCTTCCAGAAAACCTGATTTCCTTGCCTTGCAAGGCTTTCTAGAAGCCTTATCCCTCCTTATCCAAGTCTGCCGCACCTTGGGCCCTTTCCCATTGGAAATCTGATTGTTTTGAGCCTATTTCTGGATGGATTTGGCTTTCTAGAAGTCCTAATCTGATTCACTTAGGGTTTTTGGTGCCTATATATATATTAATCAACCCTTTGCCGTACACACCACCCTCCATATACATTATTCACGCCAGAAATCATCCACCACTCTCTGCCGCCCCTTCCCTTCACCATTCTCCATAGTTTCTGACCTAATTCACCCCCTGCCGTGCCATATCATCCACACAAACCCAGAAAACCCCTCTTGTGCCGCAGCTATTCAAGGAAGGAAGGAGAAGGTGCCACTCTAAGTCGTGACTATTGCTGGAGCGTTCTTAGGTGTTGTCTATCTTTGTTTTCAATGTTTCAATTCAGTTTTCTTTGTTTAATTGCTATCATGAGGAACTAAACCCCTATTAGTTAGAGGGGGAATTTGAAGCCATGAATATATGTTTCTTATGATTTGATTTACTCCAGTTATGATTTCATAAATTGTGAATGTGGTTTGCTTATCTGTTTTATTAAGAACTTGTTCTTGTGTGTTGATTAAGGATGCATACTTAGTTTACATTCATGAATTTGATGCTAGGATATAAGGGAATTTCACCTAATAGTTAGGAACTTATATTCACAAGTAGTAAAGATTGCTAGTCACAATTGTGTTAAGTAAACCCTAGGCTGGATTAACATGCGTCTTCCATAGTTATGAATGCCTTGTCAATGTTCATGATTTCCATTGAACTTAATGATCTTTGTTGAATGTCTCTATCATGCGTATTCCATAGTTAGGGAGTTTGAGAAAGAATAATTTGGTTGTGATGCGTTATCCATTCAATTCAATGAATCTAGGGAAATCTGGGAATTGATTAGTTCAATGCAATTAATTCGGAACATTGTCATTCACGGTTTATCGAAAGAGTAACTGGGAATCAAGGTGTATGCATATGTTTATGTGTGGATAAGGATCCTTCTAACTAGCCATTCACCCATTTAAATCACCAATTTCGTACAAAACTAAGTCTAGTTTACAATTCTGTTTTGCTTAAGTTTAAATTCGTTCAAAACCAATCCCCTGCTTTTAGTTTGTGTTAAGATAGTCTAAATTCGTCAAATCTTGAGTCTTTTAGTCCTTTGAGTCAATTTGAGTCTTAATTTCGTTCAAATCAATCTTAGGTGTTAGTTTTGAGTCTAGATAACTTGTTTTGTGTGTTTTAGGTCTATTTAGCTTGTTTTGAGTCTTTAGAGTTTAGAAACTGTTTAATTGAATTCTATTTGCCGTTTTGAGTTTGTTTTGAGTTATTTGAGTCAAGTTAGGTTGTTTAAAGGTGTCTAGAGTTAAAATTCGTCCAAATTGATCCCCAGTACTTGTTTTCATTGTTTTAAGTCCAGTTTAGTGTTTTAGAGTGTAATTTGTGTAGATTAGCATCCCTTCTAATCCCCGGCCTAAAACGATCCCTACTTTCATATACTACGTCGATAGGGTTTTAATTTGAGTGTCAAGTAATTCTCACATCAAATTTTGGCGCCGTTGCCGGGGATTAGCAAACTTGCTAATCTCCCTAGTTTCTGCCGTGTATTTTAACTTGTTTTTGTTTCTGTTTTGCTTAGTTTTCTGATTTGTTTTGTTTTCTTTGTTTTAGGTACTAGTGTATGACACGAAGTTCTCAACCCGTTCACGCACATATCTTGGAGTTTAACGACGATTTTGAGCGAGATTTGAGAAGGAAGAGGAAGCACCCAGAACCTGATCTACTTAGTTCAAGTTCTAATTCCGAATCTGAAGTTGAAATTGAAGAGGATTTGGAAGAGGAGCACGACATGGCTGCAGATAACCGAACAATCAAAGAACTTTCAGCCTCGGGATTGGACAATGCGACCCCTTTATGCATTCAATATCCAAGTTCGGCTCAAGGCAAGACTGATGAGTTTGAATTGAAGTCTAGCTTGTTGCACCACATCCCCAAATTCCACGGGTTGTCCATGGAAGATCCGAACAAGCACTTGAAGGAATTTGAAGTGGTTTGTTCAAGCATGACCCCTGTCAATGTTGATGGGAGTATATTGAAGATGAAAGCCTTTCCATTCTCTCTTTTGGAAAAGGCTAAGGATTGGCTCTACGAACTAGCACCTGGAACCGTTACTTCGTGGGAAAGCATGAAGCGCGCATTCTGAGAGAAATTTTTCCCAACTTCAAGAGTCATTCTCTTGAGGAAAAGGATAAGTGGCATTCAACAAAACCAAGGGGAATCGTTTCCAGCCTATTATGAGCGTTTCAAGGCGCTTGTTGCTTCTTGTCCACAACACCAAATGAAGGAAGAGCTTCTCCTCCAATATTTCTATGAAGGACTTCTCCCCATTGAGAGACAAATGCTTGATGCTTCAGCGGGAGGAGCTTTGGTTGACAAAACACCCGTGGCTGCCAAGACTCTAATTGCAAATCGAGCCTTGAATGCGCAACAATACGAAGGAGTTGGACAGAGAGAAGGGCCACGGCAACAACAAGTGAATGAGGTAAATGCAATTTCAGAATTACAATCTCAAATGGCTAATCTCACTCTTCTTTTGTCACAGGTTGTGGATGGAACCAAAGCACAAGGGCCGGCCATATGTGGAGTGTGTTCTATGCAGGGACATCTCAACGATCAATGCCCTCAATTGATTGAGAATGGGGGGTGGGAAACTGCCCAAGCCGTGGGTTTCCAAGGCCAAACCCAACAAAGACACGACCCATACTCAAACACATACAATCCAGGATGGAGAGATCATCCAAACTTCAAGTGGAGGGATTCTCAGCAAGCACAGCCACAAAGCGGATTTAGACAGCCCCCTGGGATGTTTCCAAGGCCGTATGCAGCCCCAACCTCACCCAACTTCGGCCCAAACCAATTCAGGTTCGTCGTTAAATAATGATAAAATTCTTCAAGTACTAACCTCTTTGACGCAGGACGTGCAGAGCATAAAAAATCAAGCTAAAGAGGTGGATGAATTGAAGAAACAAATGGGGCAAATGGCTGAATTCATGGGCCAATTCCGAGAACAAGGCAGATTGCCTAGTTCAACCGTTGTTAATCCTAAGGGAGGATTTGAAACCGCCCAAGCAATCATGTTGAGAAGTGGTAAGCAGGTTGGAACTGATTCACAACCATCTAGATCAAGTCAAGAAGAGGACAAGAAGCTGCAATTGGAGGAGGATGAATCACCCAAACCCACGGCAAGGAATGCACAATCCTTGCCGCAGCCAATCCCCACTTCTAAACCGTCCTCAACCATCAAGGTAAGTTCCAATATGAATTCTTCAAGCTCTACTCCACTAATTGTGCCCTTTCCTGGCAGGTTGCGGCAATCAAAGAAAGAGGATGCTGAAAAAGACATTCTAGAGACATTCCGGAAAGTTCAAGTCAATATCCCACTCCTTGATGCAATAAAGCAAGTCCCAAGGTATGCTAAGTTTCTGAAAGAGCTTTGTACAACAAGGAGAAGGATTTCTAACAAAGAAGTGGTTCAAGTAAGTGAGAATGTCTCTGCTGTTTTACAAAGGAAATTACCCCCTAAATGCAAAGATTCGGGTAGTTTTACAATTCCTTGCGTTATTGGTAGTACTAAGTTTGAACATGCTATGTTAGACTTAGGAGCTTCAATTAATGTCATGCCATACTCTATTTATGCATCTATGAACTTAGGTGAGCTTAAAAACGATGGTGTTATAATCCAATTAGCCGATCGTTCTAATGCATATCCAAAAGGAGTTTTGGAAGATGTTTTGGTGCAGGTTGGAAATCTGATTTTTCCAGCGGATTTTTATGTGCTTGACATGGAGGATACACCCCATTCTACCCCATTGCCGATCCTCCTTGGGAGACCTTTCATGAAAACAGCCCGCACCAAGATCGATGTGTTCAAAGGGACGTTGACAATGGAATTTGATGGGGAAGTTATTGATTTCAATCTTGCTGAAACTATTAAATTTCCTAAAGAAAATCATTCTTGTTTTGCTATTGATATATTCGATGAATTGGCGCAGGATTACCTTGATTCCTTGGAGAGGGATCCCCTTGAATCAACAATTGCACAAGGAATTGGGCAAAAACCCAATATTGCCGTGCCTAGAAGTGAAGAAGAGGCCGAGATGGTGGCTGCCCTAGAGTCACTACCTCAGCACCATGGTAAGCCTTCAAAACCAATTTCAATTCCAATTTCTACTAACAAGTTGTTACCCTCAGTGATTCAGGCACCCGTACTTGAGCTTAAACCATTGCCGGATCATTTGATGTACGTCTTTTTGGGAGATAACGAGACGTTGCCCGTCATTGTGTCCTCCACACTCACGGCAACAGAGGAAGGAAAGTTAATTCGGGTGTTGAAAGAGCACAAAACAGCCATTGGGTGGACATTGGCCGATATTAGGGGGATTAGCCCTACAACATGCATGCATCGCATACTTCTAGAGGAGGGGGCTAAACCAACTCGAGAGGCTCAACGCCGACTCAACCCTCCAATGATGGAAGTTGTGAAGAAGGAGATTATAAAGCTTCTTGATTGTGGCGTGATTTATCCAATCTCGGATAGTCGTTGGGTTTCACCGGTGCAATGTGTTCCTGATGTGAGAATTACTTGTCACTCAAATTAAAACCCTATCGACGTAGTATATGAAAGTAGGGATCGTTTTAGGCCGGGGATTAGAAGGGATGCTAATCTACACAAATTAGACTCTTAAAACAATAAACTGGACTTAAAACAATGAAAACAGGTACTATGATCAATTTGGACGAATTTTAACTCTAGACACCTTTAAACAACCTAACTTGACTCAAATAACTCAAAACAAACTCAAAACAGCAAATAGAATTCAATTAAACAGTTTCTGGACTCTAAAAACTCAAAACAAGCTAAATAGACCTAAAACACACAAAACAAGTTATCTAGACTCTAAACTAACACCTAAGATTGATTTGAACGAAATTAAGACTCAAATTGACTCAAAAGACTAAAAGACTCAAGATTTGACGAATTTAGACTATCTTAACACAAATTAAAAGCAAGGGATTGTTTGAAAACGGATTTAAACTTAAGCAAAACAGAATTGTAAACTAGACTTGGTTTGGTACGAAATTGGTGATTTAAATGGGTGAATGATAGGAGCATATTTACATCACTTAGTTAGCTTGTTTCCTTGCATTTAGGTTGTTAGTTCTTAGTTATTTTAGTCTTTTAAGCCATTTTCGTGTGTTTTCAGGTTCTAAGGGCTAAAGGAGCAAGAAAGTGCATTTTGGTGCCTTGTGGAGCAGTTTTAGGCTTGGGATGGATTGCACATGCTTGGAGCTAAGTGGATGGACGAAATTGAAGATCAAATGAGCTTAGGATTGAATGAAGAATGAAGAGTTCAAAATTGGAAGCCAAAGTTTCTAAAGTTGGAAGTTTCTATTCTTGGAGGTTTCCATTCTTGAAAGTTTCTATTCTTGGCTTAGAGTTTCCTAATCCTTCCTCACCTATGTTCCAGCCATAAAGGGGTTTCAAAACATGTTAGGTTGCCTCATTACATGTTTCTAGAAGTCCTAGAACCTTTCCCTAACCTTGCCGCATATCTCCTTTCCCTTTTCTTCCAAAATCTGCCACATAAGTGCCTTTCCCTTTCTCTTCACAATCTTGCCGCACAAGGGATCCTCTTCTTACCTATTTTCTGACCCAAATTTACATTCCCTTTTGTTTCAATTCTTGCCACACAAGGGGAGAGGATTCTTACCTATTTTGTGCCTCAAAACACATTCCTGAATCTGTCCTACACAATTCTGCCGAATTTCCTTTCCTATTCTCTTTAATTCCTGCACCTTACTTGCCTATTTTCTGTCATAAAACACCTTCCCCTTTAGTACCTAGCCTTGCTGCACAAGGGGAGGCCTCTCTTTCCTATTTTCTGACCTTTAAAACACATTCCTTTTCTCTCCTACATATTCTGCCGAATTTTACATTCCTATTTCTCTTTGATTTTCTGATTCTTTCTTACCTATTAAATTGTGGAACCAAAATAGCTAAGTATTGAACCTTTCCTATTATTTTCTGATTGCCTTTCAACCCTAGCCCTATAAATAAAGGCATCCGCACCATTTAAACCTCTCTCTCTCTGGACAGATTCTCTGCGTCCATTCCATCCACCTATCTACCTATCCATCCTCTACCACCCATTCACGCCAGAATTCCTTCCCCAACCTTAGCCGCACCTATCCTTCACCATTCTCCATAGTTTCTGACCTAATTCACTCCCTGCCACACCATACATCCATCCTAGCCAAAAACCCAGCCATCTACACCATTCATAACCCCCAAAACTCACCACCAACCCTTGTGCCGCAGCAAAGAGGAAGGAGGAGAGCCCTTGGACGTGCTTGCCATTCGAGTTAGGATTGCTGGAACGTTTTAGGTGTAATCTTTCTTTTGTTTTCAATGTTTCAATTCAATAATCTTTGTTCTGTGAGTATGAGGAACTAAACCCCTCTTAGCTAGGGGGGGATTCGAAACCATGATTATACTTGCAATGTGAATTGATTACTTTCAGTTGTGATTTCATAAGTTGTGAATTCAATTTGTTTAACTGCTTGATGGATAACTTATTCTTGTATGTTGATTGAGGGTCGACACTTAGTTTGCATGCATGAGTTTGATGCTAGAATATAAGGGAGTTTCACCTAATAGTTACAAACTTATATTCACAAGTAGTGGAGGTCGCTTATAAACGATCGCGTTAAATGAATTCTTGGCAGGAGTTTCATGCTCATCATAGTAACAAATGCCTCGTCAATGCTTATAGTTCTCGCAAGGCTTAATGATCTCTGATTGTATCTTTATTGTGCTGCTCACGTAGGGGACTTTTAGAGAATGTTTTGAGTTGTTGTATGCGCTTTCCCGTCCAATTCAATAACTTAAGGAGAACTTGAAGGTTAATTTAAGCGGACCTAATTAACCTGGGGTGTTGAGTTTCATGATTTATCGAAAGAACAACTGAAAATTGGTTTATGTGCAAGTGTGTCATGTGTGGAGAAGAACCCTCTAGCTAGCCCATCATCCATAAGTTTTACCAAATTTGTCAAAAATCTGTTTTCCTTTACAATCTGTTCGTTTTGTTTTTAATTTCGTCAAAACCCAAACCCCCCTTTTACCTTCTTGTTTCAAAGTGTTCACAATCTGTTTTGTTTCTGTTTCTAAGTGTTTTGAGTCAAGCCAATACCCTATTTCCGTCCAAAGTAGTGTTTAGAGTCTAAAACTGCCCAGTTTGTGTTTTTAGGCAGTTTTTGAGTGTTTTTGTGCTGTTTTGAGTCTTTTGAGTTGTTTTAGTGTCTTAGAGTCTAGTTTTGCATTCTTTGAGTCTAGTTTAGTGTTTTAAACTTTGTTTTAATGATTTTGAGTCAGTTTTGAGGTTTTAGCAAGCCCTCCTAATCCCCGGTCCAGAACGATCCCTACTTGCATCTATACTACAATTGTCAACAAGAGGGTTAAATTTGTGTGCTTTTATATTTCGCATCAAATTTTTGGCGCCGTTGCCGGGGATTAGCAACTTTGCTAATCCCTTGTTTCCTTTTCGTGTATTTTTTTTTTTGCTTTGTTTCTGTTTGTGTTTCTGTTTGTGTCTTTTACTTTTGATATTTGATTTAGTTTTATTTCTTTGATTTCAGGTACTAGAGGAGTAAGACATGGATTTTGCAAAACATTCAAGCTCAATTGGCAAGTCTTACTTCCCAATTGTCCCAGATTGCCGAAACAACCACAATGCACACTGCTCAAACTCATCAACGTGTTCAATTCGCTGTGAATGAAGATGCTTGGGGTTATCAAGGCTATGATCAATCAAGGGACAACATGTTTTCCAACACTTACAATTCAGATTTGAGTGATCATTCAAACTCTATGTGGTGGGAATCTCAACAAGTTCAACCCGAAGGCTATTGGCAGCCATATGAGGAGTTTTATTCAAGACCTATGCAGCCACCACAACCTTCCCCACCACAATTCCAATCGAATTCAAGTATGTCCATGAATTATAATGAAATTCTTGATGAATTAATTTCTTTGACGCAGGGCTCACAACAAGAAGAATATTCGCAGCCATCTGAGGAGTTTTATCAATGGCCACATGCACCATTACAGCCTCCACCACAATCTGCCCAAACAAACTCAGGTATGTCTTTGTGTAATGATAACATTATTCAATTAATCACCTCTTTGACACAGGGAGTAGAAAATCAAAACAAGGAGATGAAAGACCGAGTCAAAAGAGTGGACGAATTGGAGAAGCAAGTTGGGCAGATTATGGAGTTCATGGTGCAGATTCAAGAGCAAAGTGAACTCTCCAACTCAACTATTGCAAATTCGAAGGAAGATTTCGAAAACCATGATGATAGCATGGAAGTGGATGAGGAGCTGCTGATTGAGGGTTTAGAAGTGGATGACCTAAAAACGTCCAAACATAGCCTAGAAGTGGATGAGGAGCTGCTGATTGAGGAGGAGGAAGAAGACATACACACGGCAAGGGTAGAACAACCCTTGCCGCAGCCCCCTAAGCCCTGTAAACCACCCACCACAAGTAAGGACGTGCCAAATTCAATTCATTCTAATGTTATTCCTCCAAATGTCCCTTTTCCTCGCAGGTTTTTAATTCCCAAGACGGATGAGAGTGAAAAAGACATTGTGGAAGCCATTCCAAAGGTGCAAAGTGATATCCCAATTCTTGGCACACCAAATCAAGTTCCAGATTGTCTTGAAGTGTTCAAAGAACTTTGTACATCAAGAAGAAGGATTCAAGAGAAGGAAGTGGCTGGAGAATACCAAGAATTCATCAAAGAGGACATATATGAGACAACAAAGCCCAAAGAAGTTGAGTTTGAGGACACAGGACAAGTCACAACCATCCTAGTCAACCTGGCCACATCCAAAATCCCTGAAACTTTCAAAGATGTGGTGTTTGTCATTGAGTTTGTGTCGGAGCAAGCAAGTAAGCCATCTTCTCTAATTTCAACTCTGTTTTCTACTAACTTGCTGATTTTGATGATTCAGGCACCCACACTAGAATTTAAACCATTGCCGGATCATTTCAAGTATCACCTTCCATTCAAAGATCAATTCCATACCCTGGCCTCCAATGAAGCTTAATTGGAGGTATCGTCTGGCTGCACGACGTAAAAGCAAGCGCTTCTTGGGAGGCAACCCGTGCATTCAACAAAGGAGGACCTAGGACTCACTCCAATTCCAGATTTGCGTTCCTAAACTCTTCTCTTTGTTGTTGTTGTTTCTATTCTGCCATGTTTAGTTGTTTATTTGTTGTTTGTTTGTTTTTTTGTTTTTCTGTGAGTTTATGCTTGAAACATTGAGGACAATGTTTGATTTAAGTGTGCGGGGGTAAACAAGTTATTTTGCATGAAATTCGTGGGATTTTATCACCCATTGCTTCAAAAGTTGTTCCTTGCTGTTTTTAAGTGTTTTTAAGCTGTTTTGGAGTGTTTTAGTGTGTTTTGCCTTAAAAATCCGAAAGTCTCATAAAAATTTGAAAAATTGTTTTGAAAAACCCAAAAAGAGTTGTTTTTGTGTGTTTGTGTCTTAGGTACCTTCCAACACAATCATGAGGATTTGGTTTTTAATTACATGACTGTTAAAGAAAGTTACGAACATGGATGGAAGTTTGATATGTCTTTGGTTTATGCTTGGTTATGGTTATAATTTATGAATTCACATGCAATCATAAAGGATAAAATCAGTTTTTGTAACATGCTTGAAGGAAGGAACTCAAATTAACGCTACAACCTTGTGAGACTTGAGCCTAAAACGTTCTTTTGGAGAGTTATTGATCTGTGATTCTTTGTTTTCTAAAGTCGTTGCATGATCTCATTATTCTTTGCTTGGTTGCTACTTAGAAGGCGTTTCATCATTTAGTTCCAAATACTAGAACTCATGCCCATTCCATTCAAAGCATGACATTGATTTGCATAACACATATCAAGATGAAGTTGTGTAGTGACCACCATAGCCAAACAGACGTACCTCCTTTGTCATATGTTTTGTAGGTTTAAACCCCGTTTGAGCCTTGTTTAGCCTATGTTCTTTGTTAACCCCATTATCCTTACCTAGCCTAGTGTAGGACTATCCATACCCTTGTTCTTAAAGGATAGTGAAGCATAACTTAAAATGAATTCGTTTTGATCTGCATTATGCAGTAAATTAAGTGTGGGGGAAGGGTTGGTTGTTTTAAGCTCAGTTCTACATTTTGTGTTTCAAAAGAAAAGAAAATTCGTGGAAAAAAGAAAAGAAAAAGAAAAAGTTGTGAAAAGAATGAAAAAGAGTTTGAAAAGAAGAAAGAATGAGTTTAAAAGTGTTGATTGTTGAAGGAAGGGTCCAAAACATCAAATCTGGCCCTAAAATGTGTAAATCTCCCCTTTTTGTTCAAAGTTAAATTTCTGCATTCCAAAGTGAATTCTAAGTGTTGATTTCATTGCTTTGCTTGCTATTCTTTAAGAACCCTTGTTTTCCATATCCTTTCTTTGTTAACCAACACCCCAAGCCCTGTTACAACCCTTTAACTTTGATCTTGGATGTTGTGTGTTTCAATATGTGGAGTTTGGAATTGGTATGAGCATATGGCATCACTGGTTCTCGCATCTAAGTAGCAGCATTCCGTTCATGAGATCATATTCATATATGCATTAATAACTCCAGAAAAGTGCTTTCTTTGTTGCAACATATGTGAGTATTAGTTTTCATGTTTACATCAATCTTCTCACATATACCTAGTGTAGGCTGTGTAGTCAGAAAATTTGAGTGAAAATTGAGTGCATATCTAGTAAGGAATTGAGGGAATTCTCTAAGGCATGTTACTACATTCAAAATGTTGTTTTAATTGGTTAAATGTGAACTAGTAAGTGGTGACTGTGATTAAGTATGAATTCAAGGGTAAGGATGACTAAAATCTGTGTAAGTGATGATTTTGAATATGTCATGTGCATTGGAAATCCCTAAGGCAATTGTTGGAAGGTTTAGATTGAGTTTTGTTTCTTTTGTTTTGCTCGAGGACTAGCAAAAGCTAAGTGTGGGGGTATTTGATAGGAGCATATTTACATCACTTAGTTAGCTTGTTTCCTTGCATTTAGGTTGTTAGTTCTTAGTTATTTTAGTTTTTTAAGCCATTTTCGTGTGTTTTCAGGTTCTAAGGGCTAAAGGAGCAAGAAAGTGCATTTTGGTGCCTTGTGGAGCAGTTTTAGGCTTGGGATGGATTGCACATGCTTGGAGCTAAGTGGATGGACGAAATTGAAGATCAAATGAGCTTAGGATTGAATGAAGAATGAAGAGTTCAAAATTGGAAGCCAAAGTTTCTAAAGTTGGAAGTTTCTATTCTTGGAGGTTTCCATTCTTGAAAGTTTCTATTCTTGGCTTAGAGTTTCCTAATCCTTCCTCACCTATGTTCCAGCCATAAAGGGGTTCCAAAACATGTTAGGTTGCCTCATTACATGTTTCTAGAAGTCCTAGAACCTTTCCCTAACCTTGCCGCATATCTCCTTTCCCTTTTCTTCCAAAATCTGCCACATAAGTGCCTTTCCCTTTCTCTTCACAATCTTGCCGCACAAGGGATCCTCTTCTTACCTATTTTCTGACCCAAATTTACATTCCCTTTTGTTTCAATTCTTGCCACACAAGGGGAGAGGATTCTTACCTATTTTGTGCCTCAAAACACATTCCTGAATCTGTCCTACACAATTCTGCCGAATTTCCTTTCCTATTCTCTTTAATTCCTGCACCTTACTTGCCTATTTTCTGTCATAAAACACCTTCCCCTTTAGTACCTAGCCTTGCTGCACAAGGGGAGGCCTCTCTTTCCTATTTTCTGACCTTTAAAACACATTCCTTTTCTCTCCTACATATTCTGCCGAATTTTACATTCCTATTTCTCTTTGATTTTCTGATTCTTTCTTACCTATTAAATTGTGGAACCAAAATAGCTAAGTATTGAACCTTTCCTATTATTTTCTGATTGCCTTTCAACCCTAGCCCTATAAATAAAGGCATCCGCACCATTTAAACCTCTCTCTCTCTGGACAGATTCTCTGCGTCCATTCCATCCACCTATCTACCTATCCATCCTCTACCACCCATTCACGCCAGAATTCCTTCCCCAACCTTAGCCGCACCTATCCTTCACCATTCTCCATAGTTTCTGACCTAATTCACTCCCTGCCACACCATACATCCATCCTAGCCAAAAACCCAGCCATCTACACCATTCATAACCCCCAAAACTCACCACCAACCCTTGTGCCGCAGCAAAGAGGAAGGAGGAGAGCCCTTGGACGTGCTTGCCATTCGAGTTAGGATTGCTGGAACGTTTTAGGTGTAATCTTTCTTTTGTTTTCAATGTTTCAATTCAATAATCTTTGTTCTGTGAGTATGAGGAACTAAACCCCTCTTAGCTAGGGGGGGATTCGAAACCATGATTATACTTGCAATGTGAATTGATTACTTTCAGTTGTGATTTCATAAGTTGTGAATTCAATTTGTTTAACTGCTTGATGGATAACTTATTCTTGTATGTTGATTGAGGGTCGACACTTAGTTTGCATGCATGAGTTTGATGCTAGAATATAAGGGAGTTTCACCTAATAGTTACAAACTTATATTCACAAGTAGTGGAGGTCGCTTATAAACGATCGCGTTAAATGAATTCTTGGCAGGAGTTTCATGCTCATCATAGTAACAAATGCCTCGTCAATGCTTATAGTTCTCGCAAGGCTTAATGATCTCTGATTGTATCTTTATTGTGCTGCTCACGTAGGGGACTTTTAGAGAATGTTTTGAGTTGTTGTATGCGCTTTCCCGTCCAATTCAATAACTTAAGGAGAACTTGAAGGTTAATTTAAGCGGACCTAATTAACCTGGGGTGTTGAGTTTCATGATTTATCGAAAGAACAACTGAAAATTGGTTTATGTGCAAGTGTGTCATGTGTGGAGAAGAACCCTCTAGCTAGCCCATCATCCATAAGTTTTACCAAATTTGTCAAAAATCTGTTTTCCTTTACAATCTGTTCGTTTTGTTTTTAATTTCGTCAAAACCCAAACCCCCCTTTTACCTTCTTGTTTCAAAGTGTTCACAATCTGTTTTGTTTCTGTTTCTAAGTGTTTTGAGTCAAGCCAATACCCTATTTCCGTCCAAAGTAGTGTTTAGAGTCTAAAACTGCCCAGTTTGTGTTTTTAGGCAGTTTTTGAGTGTTTTTGTGCTGTTTTGAGTCTTTTGAGTTGTTTTAGTGTCTTAGAGTCTAGTTTTGCATTCTTTGAGTCTAGTTTAGTGTTTTAAACTTTGTTTTAATGATTTTGAGTCAGTTTTGAGGTTTTAGCAAGCCCTCCTAATCCCCGGTCCAGAACGATCCCTACTTGCATCTATACTACAATTGTCAACAAGAGGGTTAAATTTGTGTGCTTTTATATTTCGCATCAAATTTTTGGCGCCGTTGCCGGGGATTAGCAACTTTGCTAATCCCTTGTTTCCTTTTCGTGTATTTTTTTTTTTGCTTTGTTTCTGTTTGTGTTTCTGTTTGTGTCTTTTACTTTTGATATTTGATTTAGTTTTATTTCTTTGATTTCAGGTACTAGAGGAGTAAGACATGGATTTTGCAAAACATTCAAGCTCAATTGGCAAGTCTTACTTCCCAATTGTCCCAGATTGCCGAAACAACCACAATGCACACTGCTCAAACTCATCAACGTGTTCAATTCGCTGTGAATGAAGATGCTTGGGGTTATCAAGGCTATGATCAATCAAGGGACAACATGTTTTCCAACACTTACAATTCAGATTTGAGTGATCATTCAAACTCTATGTGGTGGGAATCTCAACAAGTTCAACCCGAAGGCTATTGGCAGCCATATGAGGAGTTTTATTCAAGACCTATGCAGCCACCACAACCTTCCCCACCACAATTCCAATCGAATTCAAGTATGTCCATGAATTATAATGAAATTCTTGATGAATTAATTTCTTTGACGCAGGGCTCACAACAAGAAGAATATTCGCAGCCATCTGAGGAGTTTTATCAATGGCCACATGCACCATTACAGCCTCCACCACAATCTGCCCAAACAAACTCAGGTATGTCTTTGTGTAATGATAACATTATTCAATTAATCACCTCTTTGACACAGGGAGTAGAAAATCAAAACAAGGAGATGAAAGACCGAGTCAAAAGAGTGGACGAATTGGAGAAGCAAGTTGGGCAGATTATGGAGTTCATGGTGCAGATTCAAGAGCAAAGTGAACTCTCCAACTCAACTATTGCAAATTCGAAGGAAGATTTCGAAAACCATGATGATAGCATGGAAGTGGATGAGGAGCTGCTGATTGAGGGTTTAGAAGTGGATGACCTAAAAACGTCCAAACATAGCCTAGAAGTGGATGAGGAGCTGCTGATTGAGGAGGAGGAAGAAGACATACACACGGCAAGGGTAGAACAACCCTTGCCGCAGCCCCCTAAGCCCTGTAAACCACCCACCACAAGTAAGGACGTGCCAAATTCAATTCATTCTAATGTTATTCCTCCAAATGTCCCTTTTCCTCGCAGGTTTTTAATTCCCAAGACGGATGAGAGTGAAAAAGACATTGTGGAAGCCATTCCAAAGGTGCAAAGTGATATCCCAATTCTTGGCACACCAAATCAAGTTCCAGATTGTCTTGAAGTGTTCAAAGAACTTTGTACATCAAGAAGAAGGATTCAAGAGAAGGAAGTGGCTGGAGAATACCAAGAATTCATCAAAGAGGACATATATGAGACAACAAAGCCCAAAGAAGTTGAGTTTGAGGACACAGGACAAGTCACAACCATCCTAGTCAACCTGGCCACATCCAAAATCCCTGAAACTTTCAAAGATGTGGTGTTTGTCATTGAGTTTGTGTCGGAGCAAGCAAGTAAGCCATCTTCTCTAATTTCAACTCTGTTTTCTACTAACTTGCTGATTTTGATGATTCAGGCACCCACACTAGAATTTAAACCATTGCCGGATCATTTCAAGTATCACCTTCCATTCAAAGATCAATTCCATACCCTGGCCTCCAATGAAGCTTAATTGGAGGTATCGTCTGGCTGCACGACGTAAAAGCAAGCGCTTCTTGGGAGGCAACCCGTGCATTCAACAAAGGAGGACCTAGGACTCACTCCAATTCCAGATTTGCGTTCCTAAACTCTTCTCTTTGTTGTTGTTGTTTCTATTCTGCCATGTTTAGTTGTTTATTTGTTGTTTTTTTGTTTTTTTGTTTTTCTGTGAGTTTATGCTTGAAACATTGAGGACAATGTTTGATTTAAGTGTGCGGGGGTAAACAAGTTATTTTGCATGAAATTCGTGGGATTTTATCACCCATTGCTTCAAAAGTTGTTCCTTGCTGTTTTTAAGTGTTTTTAAGCTGTTTTGGAGTGTTTTAGTGTGTTTTGCCTTAAAAATCCGAAAGTCTCATAAAAATTTGAAAAATTGTTTTGAAAAACCCAAAAAGAGTTGTTTTTGTGTGTTTGTGTCTTAGGTACCTTCCAACACAATCATGAGGATTTGGTTTTTAATTACATGACTGTTAAAGAAAGTTACGAACATGGATGGAAGTTTGATATGTCTTTGGTTTATGCTTGGTTATGGTTATAATTTATGAATTCACATGCAATCATAAAGGATAAAATCAGTTTTTGTAACATGCTTGAAGGAAGGAACTCAAATTAACGCTACAACCTTGTGAGACTTGAGCCTAAAACGTTCTTTTGGAGAGTTATTGATCTGTGATTCTTTGTTTTCTAAAGTCGTTGCATGATCTCATTATTCTTTGCTTGGTTGCTACTTAGAAGACGTTTCATCATTTAGTTCCAAATACTAGAACTCATGCCCATTCCATTCAAAGCATGACATTGATTTGCATAACACATATCAAGATGAAGTTGTGTAGTGACCACCATAGCCAAACAGACGTACCTCCTTTGTCATATGTTTTGTAGGTTTAAACCCCGTTTGAGCCTTGTTTAGCCTATGTTCTTTGTTAACCCCATTATCCTTACCTAGCCTAGTGTAGGACTATCCATACCCTTGTTCTTAAAGGATAGTGAAGCATAACTTAAAATGAATTCGTTTTGATCTGCATTATGCAGTAAATTAAGTGTGGGGGAAGGGTTGGTTGTTTTAAGCTCAGTTCTACATTTTGTGTTTCAAAAGAAAAGAAAAAGAAAAAGTTGTGAAAAGAATGAAAAAGAGTTTGAAAAGAAGAAAGAATGAGTTTAAAAGTGTTGATTGTTGAAGGAAGGGTCCAAAACATCAAATCTGGCCCTAAAATGTGTAAATCTCCCCTTTTTGTTCAAAGTTAAATTTCTGCATTCCAAAGTGAATTCTAAGTGTTGATTTCATTGCTTTGCTTGCTATTCTTTAAGAACCCTTGTTTTCCATATCCTTTCTTTGTTAACCAACACCCCAAGCCCTGTTACAACCCTTTAACTTTGATCTTGGATGTTGTGTGTTTCAATATGTGGAGTTTGGAATTGGTATGAGCATATGGCATCACTGGTTCTCGCATCTAAGTAGCAGCATTCCGTTCATGAGATCATATTCATATATGCATTAATAACTCCAGAAAAGTGCTTTCTTTGTTGCAACATATGTGAGTATTAGTTTTCATGTTTACATCAATCTTCTCACATATACCTAGTGTAGGCTGTGTAGTCAGAAAATTTGAGTGAAAATTGAGTGCATATCTAGTAAGGAATTGAGGGAATTCTCTAAGGCATGTTACTACATTCAAAATGTTGTTTTAATTGGTTAAATGTGAACTAGTAAGTGGTGACTGTGATTAAGTATGAATTCAAGGGTAAGGATGACTAAAATCTGTGTAAGTGATGATTTTGAATATGTCATGTGCATTGGAAATCCCTAAGGCAATTGTTGGAAGGTTTAGATTGAGTTTTGTTTCTTTTGTTTTGCTCGAGGACTAGCAAAAGCTAAGTGTGGGGGTATTTGATAGGAGCATATTTACATCACTTAGTTAGCTTGTTTCCTTGCATTTAGGTTGTTAGTTCTTAGTTATTTTAGTTTTTTAAGCCATTTTCGTGTGTTTTCAGGTTCTAAGGGCTAAAGGAGCAAGAAAGTGCATTTTGGTGCCTTGTGGAGCAGTTTTAGGCTTGGGATGGATTGCACATGCTTGGAGCTAAGTGGATGGACGAAATTGAAGATCAAATGAGCTTAGGATTGAATGAAGAATGAAGAGTTCAAAATTGGAAGCCAAAGTTTCTAAAGTTGGAAGTTTCTATTCTTGGAGGTTTCCATTCTTGAAAGTTTCTATTCTTGGCTTAGAGTTTCCTAATCCTTCCTCACCTATGTTCCAGCCATAAAGGGGTTCCAAAACATGTTAGGTTGCCTCATTACATGTTTCTAGAAGTCCTAGAACCTTTCCCTAACCTTGCCGCATATCTCCTTTCCCTTTTCTTCCAAAATCTGCCACATAAGTGCCTTTCCCTTTCTCTTCACAATCTTGCCGCACAAGGGATCCTCTTCTTACCTATTTTCTGACCCAAATTTACATTCCCTTTTGTTTCAATTCTTGCCACACAAGGGGAGAGGATTCTTACCTATTTTGTGCCTCAAAACACATTCCTGAATCTGTCCTACACAATTCTGCCGAATTTCCTTTCCTATTCTCTTTAATTCCTGCACCTTACTTGCCTATTTTCTGTCATAAAACACCTTCCCCTTTAGTACCTAGCCTTGCTGCACAAGGGGAGGCCTCTCTTTCCTATTTTCTGACCTTTAAAACACATTCCTTTTCTCTCCTACATATTCTGCCGAATTTTACATTCCTATTTCTCTTTGATTTTCTGATTCTTTCTTACCTATTAAATTGTGGAACCAAAATAGCTAAGTATTGAACCTTTCCTATTATTTTCTGATTGCCTTTCAACCCTAGCCCTATAAATAAAGGCATCCGCACCATTTAAACCTCTCTCTCTCTGGACAGATTCTCTGCGTCCATTCCATCCACCTATCTACCTATCCATCCTCTACCACCCATTCACGCCAGAATTCCTTCCCCAACCTTAGCCGCACCTATCCTTCACCATTCTCCATAGTTTCTGACCTAATTCACTCCCTGCCACACCATACATCCATCCTAGCCAAAAACCCAGCCATCTACACCATTCATAACCCCCAAAACTCACCACCAACCCTTGTGCCGCAGCAAAGAGGAAGGAGGAGAGCCCTTGGACGTGCTTGCCATTCGAGTTAGGATTGCTGGAACGTTTTAGGTGTAATCTTTCTTTTGTTTTCAATGTTTCAATTCAATAATCTTTGTTCTGTGAGTATGAGGAACTAAACCCCTCTTAGCTAGGGGGGGATTCGAAACCATGATTATACTTGCAATGTGAATTGATTACTTTCAGTTGTGATTTCATAAGTTGTGAATTCAATTTGTTTAACTGCTTGATGGATAACTTATTCTTGTATGTTGATTGAGGGTCGACACTTAGTTTGCATGCATGAGTTTGATGCTAGAATATAAGGGAGTTTCACCTAATAGTTACAAACTTATATTCACAAGTAGTGGAGGTCGCTTATAAACGATCGCGTTAAATGAATTCTTGGCAGGAGTTTCATGCTCATCATAGTAACAAATGCCTCGTCAATGCTTATAGTTCTCGCAAGGCTTAATGATCTCTGATTGTATCTTTATTGTGCTGCTCACGTAGGGGACTTTTAGAGAATGTTTTGAGTTGTTGTATGCGCTTTCCCGTCCAATTCAATAACTTAAGGAGAACTTGAAGGTTAATTTAAGCGGACCTAATTAACCTGGGGTGTTGAGTTTCATGATTTATCGAAAGAACAACTGAAAATTGGTTTATGTGCAAGTGTGTCATGTGTGGAGAAGAACCCTCTAGCTAGCCCATCATCCATAAGTTTTACCAAATTTGTCAAAAATCTGTTTTCCTTTACAATCTGTTCGTTTTGTTTTTAATTTCGTCAAAACCCAAACCCCCCTTTTACCTTCTTGTTTCAAAGTGTTCACAATCTGTTTTGTTTCTGTTTCTAAGTGTTTTGAGTCAAGCCAATACCCTATTTCCGTCCAAAGTAGTGTTTAGAGTCTAAAACTGCCCAGTTTGTGTTTTTAGGCAGTTTTTGAGTGTTTTTGTGCTGTTTTGAGTCTTTTGAGTTGTTTTAGTGTCTTAGAGTCTAGTTTTGCATTCTTTGAGTCTAGTTTAGTGTTTTAAACTTTGTTTTAATGATTTTGAGTCAGTTTTGAGGTTTTAGCAAGCCCTCCTAATCCCCGGTCCAGAACGATCCCTACTTGCATCTATACTACAATTGTCAACAAGAGGGTTAAATTTGTGTGCTTTTATATTTCGCATCAGTGAATGGCTAGTTAGAAGGATCCTTATCCACACATAAACATATGCATACAACTTGATTCCCAGTTACTCTTTCGATAAACCATGAATGACAATGTTCCGAATTAATTGTATTGAACTAATCAATTCCCAGATTTCCCTAGATTCATTGAATTGAATGGATAACGCATCACAACCAAATTATTCTTTCTCAAACTCCCTAACTATGGAATACGCATGATAGAGACATTCAACAAAGATCATTAAGTTCAATGGAAATCATGAACATTGACAAGGCATTCATAACTATGGAAGACGCATGTTAATCCAGCCTAGGGTTTACTTAACATGATTGTGACAAGCAACCTTTACTACTTGTGAATATAAGTTCATAACGATTAGGTGAAATTCCCTTATATTCTAGCATCAAATTCATGCATGTAAACTAAGTATGCATCCTTAATCAACACACAAGAACAAGTTCTTAATAAAACAGATAAGTAAACCACATTCACAATTTATGAAATCATAACTGGAGTAAATCAAATCATAAGAAACATATATTCATGGCTTCAAATTTCCCCTCTAACTAATAGGGGCTTAGTTCCTCATGATAGCAATTAAACAAAGAAAACTGAATTGAAACATTGAAAACAAGGATAGACAACACCTAAGAACGCTCCAGCAGTAGTCACGACTTAGAGTGGCACCTTCTCCTTCCTTCCTTGAATAGCTGCGGCACAAGAGGGGTTTTCTGGGTCTGTGTGGATGATATGGCACGGCAGGGGGTGAATTAGGTCAGAAACTATGGAGAATGGTGAAGGAAAGGGGCGGCAGAGAGTGGTGGATGATTTCTGGCGTGAATGGTGTATATGGAGGGTGGTGTGTACGGCAAAGGGTTGATTAGTATATATATAGGCACCAAAAACCCTAGGTGAATCAGATTAGGACTTCTAGAAAGCCAAATCCATCCAGAAATAGGCTCAAAACAATCAGATTTCCAATGGGAAAGGGCCTAAGGTGCGGCAGATTTGGATAAGGAGGGATAAGGCTTCTAGAAAGCCTTGCAAGGCAAGGAAATCAGGTTTTCTGGGAAGCTAGGTGCGGCAAGGCTTAGGGTTTCTAGAAACTTAATTTAAATGTCCCCCAATCAGAAAATAAACCCTCATTGTACCAGGAATTGAATTAGAAAAGGATTAGGATAGGATAAGGTTTGTTAAGATAAGATAAGGATTGGATAAGATAAGATAAGATAAGGTTGTTTGGATAATGTTTTGGATAATCCTCCTTCTTTTGAGCTGATTCCTTATCTTCAATGATTTGAATTTATTTCTCCAACCTTGAAACATATTCCCAACTCCATTTAAACTCCAAATTCGTCCATCTTCATGCCCATTGCTTGTGCTAACCATTCCAAGCCCAGATTTGCTCTAAAATGCTCCAAAATGCATCTTTTTGCCAACTTTGCTTCTAGGACCTAAAAACACACGAAAATGACTTTAAACACTATACTAAGCAACAAATAGCTAAGCAAATGCAAGAAAACACACTAACTAAGTAGCATAAATATGCTCCTATCAAATTCCCCCACACTTAGCTTTTGCTAGTCCTCAAGCAAAACAAAACAAACAAAACGTAACCTAAACCTTCCAACGTTCACCTCAGGGATCTTAAATGATACATAACATGCCAAAGATCATTACTCCCACAGATTTTAGTTATCCCTACCCTTGAGCACATACTTAATCAAAGTTACCACGCATTAGCTCGCATTTAATCAATTAAAACAACATTTTGAATGTAGTAACATGCCTCAGAGAATCCCTCAATTCCTTACTAAATATGCACTCAATCACAGAGATTTTCTGACTACACTCCCTACACTAGTTATATGTGAGAAGATTGATGTAAGCATGAAACTAATACTCACATATATGTATAACAAGAAAAGTAATTTCTGGAATGCATGTATAGATATGATCTCATGAATGGAATGCTACTACTTAGATGCGAGAACCAGGGACACCATATGCTCATACCAATCCCAAACTCCACATATTGAAACACACAACACTCAAGATTGAAGTATAGGGTTATAACAGGGCTAGGGGGTATTGGCTAACAAAGAAAGGTAAGGAAAACAAACGTTCTTAAAGCAATAGCAAGCAAAGTAATGAATATGACACTTAGAACTCCCTTTCTTGAATGCAGCCGCACACTTTGAACACAAAGGGGAAGATTACACATATTTTAGGGCCGAATTCAACTTTTTGGACCCCTTCTTCAACAATCAACACTTGTGAGCTTATTCTCACGTATTTTGCAACTCTTTTCACACTTTTTCACAATTTTTTTTCTTCTTCTTCTTCTTTCCACGAAATTTTTTCTTTTCTCTTCTTTTTTTTTCTTTTTCTACCCGTGCCCTTGTTTGTCTTGTTGGCACACAATCAGACACATAAATCCCTTCCCCCACACTTGTTTTGCCGCCCAAATAACGAACAAAGGGAATTCATTCTTAGGTCATGCTCACTATGCCTCAAGAACAAGGGTAAGGATGGTCCTAATCTAGGCTAGGTAAGGATAATGTCGGTAAACAAAGAACATAGGCTAAACAAGGCTCAAAAGGGTTAAACCTACAATACATATGCAAAGGGTTAGGCTTTTTGGCTCTGGTTTTAAACTAAACAACTTCATCTTGATTATGTGTTATGCTAATCAATTTCATGCTTTGAATGAAACGGGTATGAGTTCTAGTATTTGGAACTAAATGATGAAACGTCTTCTAAGTAGCAACCAAGCAAAGAATAATGAGATCATGCAACGACTTTAGAAAACAAAGAATGCACAGATTTTTAACTCTCCAAAGAACGTTAAAGGCTCAAGTCTCTCAGGGTTGTAGCGTTAGTTTGAGTTACTTCCTTCAAGCATGTTACAAAAACTGATTTTATCCTTTTTGTGATTACATGTGAATTCATGAATGTCAACTACAACCAAGCATAAACCAAAGAGCAATTCAAACTTTCATCCATGTTTGTAACTCTCTTTAACAGTTATGCAATTAAAACCCAAATCCTCATCATTGTGTTGGAAGGTACCCTAAGACACAAACAAACACACAAAAACAACTCTTTTTGGGTTTTTCAAAACAATTTTTCAAATTTTTATGGTATTTTCGGATTTTCTTTTCAAAACACACTAAAAGACTCCAAAACGGCTTAAAAACACTTAAAAACACTGAAAACAACATTCAAAGTGATAGGTGATAAAAACCCACGAATTTCATGCAAAAAACACTTTGTTACCCCCCCACACTTAAACCAAACATTGTCCTCAATGTTTCAAACATATACTCACAGAAAGCAAACAGCAATCAACACAACTAACTAACATAACAAAATGGCAAAGGAAAAGCAATAAAGAGAGAGAGTTTAGAAACGCAAATCTGGTTGTGGAGCCGGAGAGTTCCTAGGTCGTCTTTATTTGCATGGGTTGCCTCCCAAGAAGCGCTTGCTTTAACATCTTCCAGCCGGACGATACTTCCATTTAAGTTCCCATGGTACCCACGGCATGCAGAGGTAGTTCTTCCACCACATGCTCCTCAAACAGCTCGTGCATTGGATCTTTGAATGGTACGGGATAGTGATCCTTCCGGATTGTGGCATTGAACATCCTAAAATCAATGTAATCATGCCCACCAACTTGGATTTGATTGGGAATCTGCACCATACAAGGTAACAACCTATTAGTTGAAATGGGAATCGAATCTGGAATAGATGGCTTACCAATGTACTGCAATGAAGTGGCAGCACTATGAACATTCTTCCCCATGATATTTTCGACCAATTGGGGCATTTTGAGGGCAGTGGCTGTATGGTCCTTGTGCTCCACTCCAATTCCCTCGTTTTGTATGGTTCTTGATGTATCCTTTGTGCTTGAACGGTCCGGCCCTATCTTTTTTATTTTATCCATGGCAAAACAAGAACGAACAATGTTAGGATTCTCAACAGACTTAGAAACATTAAATTTAATCTTATCACCACCAAACTTCATAGTTAACGTTCCCTTGGCCACATCAATCTTGGTTTGGGCTGTTTTCATGAATGGTCGGCCAAGTAAGAGTGGTAATGGATGGGAATGGTCTGAATCCTCCATGTCAAGCACATAGAAATCTGTAGGAAAAATCAAGTGGTCTACCTGCACCAAAACATCTTCCAAAACTCCTTTTGGGTATGCATTAGATCGATCGGCTAATTGGATAATAACACCATCATTTTTAAGCTCTCCTAAATTCATAGATGCATAAACAGAATATGGCATGACATTTATAGATGCACCTAAGTCTAACATGGCAGATTCAAAACGAGTATTTCCAATAACACAAGGAATTGTAAAACTACCCGGATCTTTGCATTTAGGGGGTAATTTCCTTTGTAAAACAGCAGAGACATTCTCACTTACTTGAACCACTTCTTTGTTAGAAATCATTCTCCTTGCTGTACAAAGCTCTTTCAAAAACTTAGCATACCTTGGGACCTGCTTTATTGCATCAAGGAGTGGGATATTGACTTGAACTTTCCGGAATGTCTCTAGAATGTCCTTTTCAGCATCCTCTTTCTTTGATTGCCGCAACCTGCCAGGAAAGGGCACAATTAGTGGAGTAGAGCGAGAAGAATTCATATTGGAACTTACCTTGATGGTTGGGGATGGCTGCGGCAAAGATGTCTCTTTCCTTGCCGTGGGTTTGGGTGATTCATCCTCCTCCAATTGCAGCTTTGTGTCCTCTTCTTGACTTGATCTAGATGGTTGTGAATCAGTTCCAACCTGCTTACCACTTCTCAACGTGATTGCATTGGCGGTTTCAAATCTTCCTTTAGGATTAACAACGGTTGAACTAGGCAATCTGCCTTGTTCTCTGAATTGGCCCATGAATTCAGCCATTTGCCCCATTTGTTTCTTCAATTCGGCCACCTCTTTAGCTTGATTCTTTATTCTCTGTATGTCCTGCGTCAAAGAGGTTAGTACTTGAAGAATTTTATCATTTTCTAACAACGAACCTGAATTGGTTTGGGACGAAATTGGTTGAGGTTGTGTGGCTGCATATGGCCTTGGAAACAACCCAGGGGCTTGTCTAAATTCGCCTTGTTGCTGTGCTTGTTGAGAGTCCCTCCACTTGAAGTTTGGATGATCTCTCCATCCCGGATTGTATGTGTTTGAGTATGGGTCGTGTCTTTGTTGGGTTTGGCTTTGAAAACCCACGGCTTGGGCAGTTTCCCACCCCCCATTCTCAATCAATTGAGGGCATTGATCGTTGAGATGTCCCTGCATAGAACACACTCCACATATGGCCGGCCCTTGTGCTTTGGTTCCATCCACAACCTGTGACAAAAGAAGAGTGAGATTAGCCATTTGAGATTGTAATTCTGAAATTGCATTTACCTCATTCACTTGTTGTTGCCGTGGCCCTTCTCTCTGTCTAACTCCTTCGTATTGTTGCGCATTCAAGGCTCGATTTGCAATTAGAGTCTTGGCAGCCACGGGTGTTTTGTCAACCAAAGCTCCTCCCGCTGAAGCATCAAGCATTTGTCTCTCAATGGGGAGAAGTCCTTCATAGAAATATTGGAGGAGAAGCTCTTCCTTCATTTGGTGTTGTGGACAAGAAGCAACAAGCGCCTTGAAACGCTCATAATAGGCTGGAAACGATTACCCTTGGTTTTGTTGAATGCCACTTATCCTTTTCCTCAAGAGAATGACTCTTGAAGTTGGGAAAAATTTCTCTAAGAATGCGCGCTTCATGCTTTCCCATGAAGTAACGGTTCCAGGTGCTAGTTCGTAGAGCCAATCCTTAGCCCTTTCCAAAAGAGAGAATGGAAAGGCTTTCATCCTCAATATACTCCCATCAACATTGACAGGGGTCATGCTTGAACAAACCACTTCAAATTCCTTCAAGTGCTTGTTCGGATCTTCCATGGACAACCCGTGGAATTTGGGGATGTGGTGCAACAAGCTGGACTTCAATTCAAACTCATCAGTCTTGCCTTGAGCCGCCCTAGGATATTGAATGCATAAAGGGGTCGCATTGTCCAATCCCGAGGCTGAAAGTTCTTTGATTGTTCGGTTATCTGCAGCCATGTCGTGCTCCTCTTCCAAATCCTCTTCAATTTCAACTTCAGATTCGGAATTAGAACTTGAGCTAAGTAGATCAGGTTCTGGGTGCTTCCTCTTCCTTCTCAACTCTCGCTCAAAATCGTCGTTAAACTCCAAGATATGTGCGTGAACGGGTTGAGAACTTCGAGTCATACACTAGTACCTAAAACAAAGAAAACAAAACAAATCAGAAAACTAAGCAAAACAGAAACAAAAACAAGTTAAAATACACGGCAGAAACTAGGGAGATTAGCAAGTTTGCTAATCCCCGGCAACGGCGCCAAAATTTGATGTGAGAATTACTTGTCACTCAAATTAAAACCCTATCGACGTAGTATATGAAAGTAGGGATCGTTTTAGGCCGGGGATTTGAAGGGATGCTAATCTACACAAATTAGACTCTTAAAACAATAAACTGGACTTAAAACAATGAAAACAGGTACTATGATCAATTTGGACGAATTTTAACTCTAGACACCTTTAAACAACCTAACTTGACTCAAATAACTCAAAACAAACTCAAAACAGCAAATAGAATTCAATTAAACAGTTTCTGGACTCTAAAGACTCAAAACAAGCTAAATAGACCTAAAACACACAAAACAAGTTATCTAGACTCTAAACTAACACCTAAGATTGATTTGAACGAAATTAAGACTCAAATTGACTCAAAAGACTAGAAGACTCAAGATTTGACGAATTTAGACTATCTTAACACAAATTAAAAGCAAGGGATTGTTTGAAAACGGATTTAAACTTAAGCAAAACAGAATTGTAAACTAGACTTAGTTTGGTACGAAATTGGTGATTTAAATGGGTGAATGGCTAGTTAGAAGGATCCTTATCCACACATAAACATATGCATACAACTTGATTCCCAGTTACTCTTTCGATAAACCATGAATGACAATGTTCCGAATTAATTGTATTGAACTAATCAATTCCCAGATTTCCCTAGATTCATTGAATTGAATGGATAACGCATCACAACCAAATTATTCTTTCTCAAACTCCCTAACTATGGAATACGCATGATAGAGACATTCAACAAAGATCATTAAGTTCAATGGAAATCATGAACATTGACAAGGCATTCATAACTATGGAAGACGCATGTTAATCCAGCCTAGGGTTTACTTAACATGATTGTGACAAGCAACCTTTACTACTTGTGAATATAAGTTCATAACGATTAGGTGAAATTCCCTTATATTCTAGCATCAAATTCATGCATGTAAACTAAGTATGCATCCTTAATCAACACACAAGAACAAGTTCTTAATAAAACAGATAAGTAAACCACATTCACAATTTATGAAATCATAACTGGAGTAAATCAAATCATAAGAAACATATATTCATGGCTTCAAATTCCCCCTCTAACTAATAGGGGCTTAGTTCCTCATGATAGCAATTAAACAAAGAAAACTGAATTGAAACATTGAAAACAAGGATAGACAACACCTAAGAACGCTCCAGCAGTAGTCACGACTTAGAGTGGCACCTTCTCCTTCCTTCCTTGAATAGCTGCGGCACAAGAGGGGTTTTCTGGGTCTGTGTGGATGATATGGCACGGCAGGGGGTGAATTAGGTCAGAAACTATGGAGAATGGTGAAGGAAAGGGGCGGCAGAGAGTGGTGGATGATTTCTGGCGTGAATGGTGTATATGGAGGGTGGTGTGTACGGCAAAGGGTTGATTAGTATATATATAGGCACCAAAAACCCTAGGTGAATCAGATTAGGACTTCTAGAAAGCCAAATCCATCCAGAAATAGGCTCAAAACAATCAGATTTCCAATGGGAAAGGGCCTAAGGTGCGGCAGATTTGGATAAGGAGGGATAAGGCTTCTAGAAAGCCTTGCAAGGCAAGGAAATCAGGTTTTCTGGGAAGCTAGGTGCGGCAAGGCTTAGGGTTTCTAGAAACTTAATTTAAATGTCCCCCAATCAGAAAATAAACCCTCATTGTACCAGGAATTGAATTAGAAAAGGATTAGGATAGGATAAGGTTTGTTAAGATAAGATAAGGATTGGATAAGATAAGATAAGATAAGGTTGTTTGGATAATGTTTTGGATAATCCTCCTTCTTTTGAGCTGATTCCTTATCTTCAATGATTTGAATTTATTTCTCCAACCTTGAAACATATTCCCAACTCCATTTAAACTCCAAATTCGTCCATCTTCATGCCCATTGCTTGTGCTAACCATTCCAAGCCCAGATTTGCTCTAAAATGCTCCAAAATGCATCTTTTTGCCAACTTTGCTTCTAGGACCTAAAAACACACGAAAATGACTTTAAACACTATACTAAGCAACAAATAGCTAAGCAAATGCAAGAAAACACACTAACTAAGTAGCATAAATATGCTCCTATCAGTTCCAAAGAAATCCGGAGTCACTGTGGTGAAGAATGCCGAGAATGAACTTGTGCCCACACGTATCCATACAGGTTGGAGAGTGTGCATCGACTATAGGAAGCTAAACGCCACCACGAGGAAGGACCACTTCCCTTTGCCGTTCATTGATCAAATGCTTGAAAGGTTAGCCGGCCATTCTTTTTATTGTTTTCTTGATGGTTATTCTGGGTATAATCAGATTGTTATAGCTCCGGATGACCAAGAAAAGACCACTTTCACATGCCCCTTTGGTACCTTTGCCTATCGTCGCATGCCTTTCGGTTTATGCAATGCACCTGCCACCTTTCAAAGATGCATGGTAAGTATCTTTTCAGATTTTGTGGAGAAGATTATTGAGGTATTCATGGATGATTTTAGTGTTTTTGGGGATTCGTTTGATGGGTGCTTAGATAATCTCACTTTGATTCTAAAACGTTGCATTGAAACTAACCTTGTTTTGAATTGGGAAAAATGTCACTTTATGGTAAAACAAGGCATAGTTTTAGGTCATATCATTTCAGAAAGGGGAATTGAGGTTGATAAATCAAAAATAGACCTTGTGCGTTACTTACCCTCTCCCACTTCGATTAGAGAGGTTCGTTCTTTTCTTGGACATGCAGGTTTCTATAGGCGATTCATCAAGGATTTTTCGAAGATCTCCACCCCCCTTTGCCGTCTCATCCAGAAGGATGTGACTTTTGTGTTTGATGAGGAATGTGAGAAGGCATTCAAACACCTCAAAGAGATGCTAACTTCGGCCCCCATCATAGTCCCACCAGATTGGAGCCTTCCTTTTGAGCTTATGTGTGATGCTTCGGATTATGCATTAGGAGCTGTTTTGGGACAAAGGAAGGACAAGAAGCCCCATGTCATCTATTATGCATCTCGGACCTTGAATGATGCACAATTGAATTACTCTACCACTGAAAAAGAGCTTCTTGCTGTTGTGTTTGCTTTAGATAAGTTTCGTTCTTATTTACTTGGTACTAAAGTTATTATTTACACTGACCATGCAGCTTTGAAGTATTTGTTCACCAAGAAAGAGGCCAAACCAAGACTCATTCGCTGGATGCTTCTTCTCCAAGAGTTCGATATTGAAATCCGGGACAAGAAGGGGAGTGAAAACGTGGTGGCTGATCACTTGAGCCGTATGGTGCATGAGGAGGATGCCGTGCCTATCCAAGAGACATTCCCAGATGAGCAGCTGCTATCCATCAAGGTAAGTGAGCCATGGTATGCTGATGTAGTAAATTATTTGGTGTCTAAACACATTCCAAGAGAGCTAAACAAGCACCAAAGTGATAAACTTAAAAAGGATGCACGTTCTTATGTTTGGGATGACCCATACTTGTGGAAATATTGCCCTGATCAGGTTCTACGTAGGTGTGTGCATGATTCTGAGTTTAATTCAATTTTAACTTTTTGTCACACCTATGCATGTGGAGGTCACTTTGGTACTCAAAGAACAGCACATAAAGTTTTAGAATGTGGATTTTATTGGCCTACTATCTTTAGAGATGCTAGAACTTTTTGTATGACTTGTGATAGATGTCAAAGAACGGGCAATATAGGTCCTAAACAACAAATGCCGCAACACCCCATATTTAGTGTTGAAATCTTTGATGTTTGGGGTATTGATTTCATGGGTCCTTTTCCTTCCTCACATGGTTTCCTTTATATTTTGCTTGCTGTGGATTATGTGTCGAAATGGGTGGAAGCAAAAGCCACCCGAACTAATGATTCTAAAGTGGTTGCAGATTTTGTTAGAACTAACATATTTGCTAGATTTGGAATGCCAAGAGTCCTAATCAGTGATGGGGGTTCCCATTTTTGCAATCGAACCATTGAGGCGCTGCTTGATGTGAGAATTACTTGACACTCAAATTAAAACCCTATCGACGTAGTATATGAAAGTAGGGATCGTTTTAGGCCGGGGATTAGAAGGGATGCTAATCTACACAAATTAGACTCTTAAAACAATAAACTGGACTTAAAACAATGAAAACAAGTACTAGGGATCAATTTGGACGAACTTTAACTCTAGACACCTTTAAACAACCTAACTTGACTCAAATAACTCAAAACAAACTCAAAACAGCAAATAGAATTCAATCAAACAGTTTCTGGACTCTAAAGACTCAAAACAAGCTAAATAGACCTAAAACACACAAAACAAGTTATCTAGACTCTAAACTAACACCTAAGATTGATTTGAACGAAATTAAGACTCAAATTGACTCAAAAGACTAAGAGACTCAAGATTTGACGAATTTAGACTATCTTAACACAAATTAAAATCAGGGGATTGGTTTTGAACGAATTTAAACTTAAGCAAAACAGAATTGTAAACTAGACTTAGTTTTGTACGAAATTGGTGATTTAAATGGGTGAATGGCTAGTTAGAAGGATCCTTATCCACACATAAACATATGCATACAACTTGATTCCCAGTTACTCTTTCGATAAACCATGAATGACAATGTTCCGAATTAATTGTATTGAACTAATCAATTCCCAGATTTCCCTAGATTCATTGAATTGAATGGATAACGCATCACAACCAAATTATTCTTTCTCAAACTCCCTAACTATGGAATACGCATGATAGAGACATTCAACAAAGATCATTAAGTTCAATGGAAATCATGAACATTGACAAGGCATTCATAACTATGGAAGACGCATGTTAATCCAGCCTAGGGTTTACTTAACATGATTGTGACTAGCAACCTTTACTACTTGTGAATATAAGTTCATAACGATTAGGTGAAATTCCCTTATATCCTAGCATCAAATTCATGCATGTAAACTAAGTAGGCCTCCTTAATCAACACACAAGAACAAGTTCTTCATAAAACAGATAAGTAAATCACATTCATAATTTATGAAACAATAACTGAAGGTAATCAATTCATATCAAACATATGTCCATGGCTTTGAATCCACCTCTAACTAAAACAAAATTAGTTCCACATGTTCAACATAATTGAAAAGCAAGTTAAATTAAACATAGAAACGAAACAAGAGAAGAAAGAACTCCTCCTTCTCCAATGGAAGCCACGGCACAGCCTTGTCTTCCCTTCTCTGCAGCAAAATATGGATTTCTGAATGTATATGGGGGTGTAGAATTCGTATGGATGGGTGGTGGTCTGCGGCAGGGCTTGGGAATATGTATATATAGCATGGCAAACCCTAGGGAAATCAGTTTAGGACTTGGACTCAGCATAAGCAAGGGATTAGGACCCTAGGTGCGGCAGAATATGTAGGAAAAAGGATTATGGCCCAATTGATTTCTGAGAAGGATTTGTAGAACCCAAATCCACAAGGAAAAGGCCTAACAATCAGAATCCAAGAGGGAAAGGGCCTGAAAGGTGCGGCACAAAGGGATAAGGCAGGGAATGCCTTGCAAGGCAAGGAAAAAGGATTCTAGAAGGGAAGGAGACGCCAGATTTATAGGGTTCTAGAAAGAATGTGTTTCTGGGCAGATTTTGGGGTTTCTAGAAGAGTTTGGGGCGCCACTTTTGTAGGAGAATGGATAGGACTTCTAGAAATCAGGTTTTAAGTCCCCTAAACTGAAGAAAACAGGTTAGGATAAGATTAGGATAAGATAAGGTAAGGATTGGATAAGATAAGATAAGATAAGGTTGTTTTGGATAATGTTTTGGATAATTCTCCTTCTTTTGAGCTGATTCCTTATCTTCAATGATTTGAATTTATTTCTCCAACCTTGAAACATATTCCCAACTCCATTTAAACTCCAAATTCGTCCATCTTCATGCCCATTGCTTGTGCTATCCATTCCAAGCCCAGATTTGCTCTAAAATGCTCCAAAATGCATCTTTTTGCCAATTTTGCTTCTTGGACCTAAAAACACACGAAAATGACTTTAAACACTATACTAAGCAACAAATAGCTAAGCAAATGCAAGGAAACACACTAACTAAGTAGCATAAATATGCTCCTATCAAATTCCCCCACACTTAGCTTTTGCTAGTCCTCAAGCAAAACAAAACAAACAAACGTAACCTAAACCTTCCAACATTCACCTCAGGGATCTTCAATGATACATAACATGCCAAAGATCATTACTCCCACAGATTTTAGTTATCCCTACCCTTGAGCACATACTTAATCAAAGTTACCACACATTAGCTCGCATTAAATCAATTAAAACAACATTTTGAATGTAGTAACATGCCTTAGAGAATCCCTCAATTCCTTACTAGATATGCACTCAATCACACAGATTTTCTGACTACACTCCCTACACTAGTTATATGTGAGAAGATTGATGTAAATATGAAACTAATACTCACATATATGTTTATGACAAAGAAAGCAATTTCTGGAATGCATGTATAGATATGATCTCATGAATAGAATGCTACTACTTAGATGCGAGAACCAGGGACACCATATGCTCATACCAATCCCAAACTCCACATATTGAAACACACAACACTCAAGATTGAAGTATAGGGTTATAACGGGGCTAGGGGTATTGGCTAACAAAGAAAGGTAAGGAAAACAAACGTTCTTAAAGCAATAGCAAGCAAAGCAATGAATATGACACTTAGAACTCCCTTTCTTGAATGCAGCCGCACACTTTGAACACAAAGGGGAAGATTACACATATTTTAGGGCCGAATTCAACTTTTTGGACCCCTTCTTCAACAATCAACACTTGTGAGCTTCAATCTCACTTATTTTGAAAACTTTTCATACTTTTTCACAACTTTTCTTTTCCTTTTCTTTTTCACACGAATTTTTCTTTTTTTTTTTCTTTTTCTTTTTTTTTTTTCTTCTTCACCCGTGCCCTTGTTTGTCTTGTTGGCACACAATCAGACACATAAATCCCTTCCCCCACACTTGTTTTGCCACCCAAATAACGAACAAAGGGAATTCACTCTAGGTCATGCTCACTATGCCTTAAGAACAAGGGTAAGGATGGTCCTAATCTAGGCTAGGTAAGGATAATGTGGGTAAACAAAGAACATAGGCTAAACAAGGCTCAAAAAGGTTAAACCTACAATACATATGCAAAGGGTTAGGCTTTTTGGCTCTGGTTTTAAACTAAACAACTTCATCTTGATTATGTGTTATGCTAATCAATTTCATGCTTTGAATGAAACGGGTATGAGTTCTAGTATTTGGAACTAAATGATGAAACGCCTTCTAAGTAGCAACCAAGCAAAGAATAATGAGATCATGCAACGACTTTAGAAAACAAAGAATGCACAGATTATTAACTCTCCAAAGAACGTTAAAGGCTCAAGTCTCTCAGGGTTGTAGCGTTAGTTTGAGTTACTTCCTTCAAGCATGTTACAAAAACTGATTTTATCCTTTTTGTGATTACATGTGAATTCATGAATGTCAACTACAACCAAGCATAAACCAAAGAGCAATTCAAACTTTCATCCATGTTTATAACTCTCTTTAACAGTTATGCAATTAAAAACCAAATCCTCATCATCGTGTTGGAAGGTACCCTAAGACACAAACAAACACACAAAAACAACTCTTTTTGGGTTTTTCAAAACAATTTTTCAAATTTTTATTGTATTTTCGGATTTTCTTTTCAAAACACACTAAAAGACTCCAAAACAGCTTAAAACACTTAAAAACACTTAAAAACACATTCAAAGTGATAGGTGATAAAAACCCACGAATTTCATGCAAAAACACTTTGTTACCCCCCCACACTTAAATCAAACATTGTCCTCAATGTTTCAAACATAAACTCACACAAAAGCAAGCAAATAACACAACTAACACACATAACAGATATGGCAAAACAAAAGCAATAAAGAGAGAGAGTTTAAGAACGCAAATCTGGTTTTGGAGCTAGAATTCCATCGTTCTCTCGTTTGAACACATGGGTTGCCTCCCAAGAAGCGCTTGCTTTAACGTCTTCCAGCCGGACGATTCTTGCATTTAAGTTCCCATGGTACCCACGGCATGCAGATGTAGTTCTTCCACCACATGCTCCTCAAACAGCTCGTGCATTGGATCTTTGAATGGTAAGGGATAGTGATCCTTCCGGATTGTGGCATTGAACATCCTAAAATCAATGTAATCATGCCCACCAGCTTGGATTTGATTGGGAATCTGCACCATACAAGGTAACAACCTATTAGTTGAAATGGGAATCGAATCTGGAATAGATGGCTTACCAATGTACTGCAATGAAGTGGCAGCACTATGAACATTCTTCCCCATGATATTTTCGACCAATTGGGGCATTTTGAAGGCAGTGGCTGTATGGTCCTTGTGCTCCACTCCAATTCCCTCGTTTTGTATGGTTCTTGATGTATCCTTTGTGCTTGAACGGTCCGGCCCTATCTTTTTTATTTTATCCATGGCAAAACAAGAACGAACAACGTTAGGATTCTCAACAGACTTAGAAACATTAAATCTAATCTTATCACCACCAAACTTCATAGTTAATGTTCCCTTGGCCACATCAATCTTGGTTTGGGCTGTTTTCATGAATGGTCGGCCAAGTAAGAGTGGTAATGGATGGGAATGGTCTGAATCCTCCATGTCAAGCACATAGAAATCTGCAGGAAAAATCAAGTGGTCTACCTGCACCAAAACATCTTCCAAAACTCCTTTTGGGTATGCATTAGATCGATCGGCTAATTGGATAATAACACCATCATTTTTAAGCTCTCCTAGATTCATAGATGCATAAACAGAATATGGCATGACATTTATAGATGCACCTAAGTCTAACATGGCAGATTCAAAACGAGTATTTCCAATAACACAAGGAATTGTAAAACTACCCGGATCTTTGCATTTAGGGGGTAATTTCCTTTGTAAAACAGCAGAGACATTCTCACTTACTTGAACCACTTCTTTGTTAGAAATCCTTCTCCTTGCTGTACAAAGCTCTTTCAAAAACTTAGCATACCTTGGGACCTGCTTTATTGCATCAAGGAGTGGGATATTGACTTGAACTTTCCGGAATGTCTCTAGAATGTCCTTTTCAACATCCTCTTTCTTTGATTGCTGCAACCTACCAAGAAGGGGCACAATTAGTGGAGTAGAGCTAGAAGAATTCGAATTGGAACCTACCTTGATGGTTGGGGATGGTTTAGAAGTGGGAATTGGCTGCGGCAAAGATGTCTCTTTCCTTGCCGTGGGTTTGGGTGATTCATCCTCCTCCAATTGCAGCTTCGTGTCCTCTTCTTGACTTGATCTAGATGGTTGTGGGTCCGTTCTAACCTGTTTGCCACTTCTCAACATGATTGCATTGGCAGTTTCAAATCCTCCTTTGGGATTAACAACGGTTGAACTAGGCAATCTGCCTTGTTCTCTGAATTGGCCCATGAATTCAGCCATTTGCCCCATTTGTTTCTTCAATTCGGCCACCTCTTTAGCTTGATTCTTTATGCTCTGTATGTCCTGCGTCAAAGAGGTTAGTACTTGAAGAATTTTATCATTATCTAACAACGAACCTGAATTGGTTTGGGCCGAAATTGGTTGAGGTTGTGGGGCTGCATACGGCCTTGGACACATCCCAGGGGGCTGTCTAAATCCGCTTTGTGGCTGTGCTTGTTGAGAGTCCCTCCACTTGAAGTTTGGATGATCTCTCCATCCCGGATTGTATGTGTTTGAGTATGGGTCGTGTCTTTGTTGGGTTTGGCCTTGGAAACCCACGGCTTGGGCAGTTTCCCACCCCCCATTCTCAATCAATTGAGGGCATTGATCGTTGAGATGTCCCTGCATAGAACACACTCCACATATGGCCGGCCCTTGTGCTTTGGTTCCATCCACAACCTGTGACAAAAGAAGAGTGAGATTAGCCATTTGAGATTGTAATTCTGAAATTGCATTTACCTCATTCACTTGTTGTTGCCGTGGCCCTTCTCTCTGTCCAACTCCTTCGTATTGTTGCGCATTCAAGGCTCGATTTGCAACTAGAGTCTTGGCAGCCACGGGTGTTTTGTCAACCAAAGCTCCTCCCGCTGAAGCATCAAGCATTTGTCTCTCAATGGGGAGAAGTCCTTCATAGAAATATTGGAGGAGAAGCTCTTCCTTCATTTGGTGTTGTGGACAAGAAGCAACAAGCGCCTTGAACCGCTCATAATAGGCTGGAAACGATTCCCCTTGGGTTTGTTGAATGCCACTTATCTTTTTCCTCAAGAGAATGACTCTTGAAGTTGGGAAAAATTTCTCTAAGAATGCACGCTTCATGCTTTCCCATGAAGTAACGGTTCCAGGTGCTAGTTCGTAGAGCCAATCCTTAGCCTTTTCCAAAAGAGAGAATGGAAAGGCTTTCATCTTCAATATACTTCCATCAACATTGACAGGGGTCATGCTTGAACAAACCACTTCAAATTCCTTCAAGTGCTTGTTCGGATCTTCCATGGACAACCCGTGGAATTTGGGGATGTGGTGCAACAAGCTAGACTTCAATTCAAACTCATCAGTCTTGCCTTGAGCCGCCCTAGGATATTGAATGCATAAAGGGGTCGCATTGTCCAATCCCGAGGCTGAAAGTTCTTTGATTGTTCGGTTATCTGCAGCCATGTCGTGCTCCTCTTCCAAATCCTCTTCAATTTCAACTTCAGATTCGGAATTAGAACTTGAACTAAGTAGATCAGGTTCTGGGTGCTTCCTCTTCCTTCTCAAATCTCGTTCAAAATCGTCGTTAAACTCCAAGATATGTGCGTGAACGGGTTGAGAACTTCGAGTCATACACTAGTACCTAAAACAAAGAAAACAAAACAAATCAGAAAACTAAGCAAAACAGAAACAAAAACAATTTAAAATACACGGCAGAAACTAGGGAGATTAGCAAGTTTGCTAATCCCCGGCAACGGCGCCAAAATTTGATGTGAGAATTACTTGACACTCAAATTAAAACCCTATCGACGTAGTATATGAAAGTAGGGATCGTTTTAGGCCGGGGATTAGAAGGGATGCTAATCTACACAAATTAGACTCTTAAAACAATAAACTGGACTTAAAACAATGAAAACAAGTACTAGGGATCAATTTGGACGAACTTTAACTCTAGACACCTTTAAACAACCTAACTTGACTCAAATAACTCAAAACAAACTCAAAACAGCAAATAGAATTCAATCAAACAGTTTCTGGACTCTAAAGACTCAAAACAAGCTAAATAGACCTAAAACACACAAAACAAGTTATCTAGACTCTAAACTAACACCTAAGATTGATTTGAACGAAATTAAGACTCAAATTGACTCAAAAGACTAAGAGACTCAAGATTTGACGAATTTAGACTATCTTAACACAAATTAAAATCAGGGGATTGGTTTTGAACGAATTTAAACTTAAGCAAAACAGAATTGTAAACTAGACTTAGTTTTGTACGAAATTGGTGATTTAAATGGGTGAATGGCTAGTTAGAAGGATCCTTATCCACACATAAACATATGCATACAACTTGATTCCCAGTTACTCTTTCGATAAACCATGAATGACAATGTTCCGAATTAATTGTATTGAACTAATCAATTCCCAGATTTCCCTAGATTCATTGAATTGAATGGATAACGCATCACAACCAAATTATTCTTTCTCAAACTCCCTAACTATGGAATACGCATGATAGAGACATTCAACAAAGATCATTAAGTTCAATGGAAATCATGAACATTGACAAGGCATTCATAACTATGGAAGACGCATGTTAATCCAGCCTAGGGTTTACTTAACATGATTGTGACTAGCAACCTTTACTACTTGTGAATATAAGTTCATAACGATTAGGTGAAATTCCCTTATATCCTAGCATCAAATTCATGCATGTAAACTAAGTAGGCCTCCTTAATCAACACACAAGAACAAGTTCTTCATAAAACAGATAAGTAAATCACATTCATAATTTATGAAACAATAACTGAAGGTAATCAATTCATATCAAACATATGTCCATGGCTTTGAATCCACCTCTAACTAAAACAAAATTAGTTCCACATGTTCAACATAATTGAAAAGCAAGTTAAATTAAACATAGAAACGAAACAAGAGAAGAAAGAACTCCTCCTTCTCCAATGGAAGCCACGGCACAGCCTTGTCTTCCCTTCTCTGCAGCAAAATATGGATTTCTGAATGTATATGGGGGTGTAGAATTCGTATGGATGGGTGGTGGTCTGCGGCAGGGCTTGGGAATATGTATATATAGCATGGCAAACCCTAGGGAAATCAGTTTAGGACTTGGACTCAGCATAAGCAAGGGATTAGGACCCTAGGTGCGGCAGAATATGTAGGAAAAAGGATTATGGCCCAATTGATTTCTGAGAAGGATTTGTAGAACCCAAATCCACAAGGAAAAGGCCTAACAATCAGAATCCAAGAGGGAAAGGGCCTGAAAGGTGCGGCACAAAGGGATAAGGCAGGGAATGCCTTGCAAGGCAAGGAAAAAGGATTCTAGAAGGGAAGGAGACGCCAGATTTATAGGGTTCTAGAAAGAATGTGTTTCTGGGCAGATTTTGGGGTTTCTAGAAGAGTTTGGGGCGCCACTTTTGTAGGAGAATGGATAGGACTTCTAGAAATCAGGTTTTAAGTCCCCTAAACTGAAGAAAACAGGTTAGGATAAGATTAGGATAAGATAAGGTAAGGATTGGATAAGATAAGATAAGATAAGGTTGTTTTGGATAATGTTTTGGATAATTCTCCTTCTTTTGAGCTGATTCCTTATCTTCAATGATTTGAATTTATTTCTCCAACCTTGAAACATATTCCCAACTCCATTTAAACTCCAAATTCGTCCATCTTCATGCCCATTGCTTGTGCTATCCATTCCAAGCCCAGATTTGCTCTAAAATGCTCCAAAATGCATCTTTTTGCCAATTTTGCTTCTTGGACCTAAAAACACACGAAAATGACTTTAAACACTATACTAAGCAACAAATAGCTAAGCAAATGCAAGGAAACACACTAACTAAGTAGCATAAATATGCTCCTATCAAATTCCCCCACACTTAGCTTTTGCTAGTCCTCAAGCAAAACAAAACAAACAAACGTAACCTAAACCTTCCAACATTCACCTCAGGGATCTTCAATGATACATAACATGCCAAAGATCATTACTCCCACAGATTTTAGTTATCCCTACCCTTGAGCACATACTTAATCAAAGTTACCACACATTAGCTCGCATTAAATCAATTAAAACAACATTTTGAATGTAGTAACATGCCTTAGAGAATCCCTCAATTCCTTACTAGATATGCACTCAATCACACAGATTTTCTGACTACACTCCCTACACTAGTTATATGTGAGAAGATTGATGTAAATATGAAACTAATACTCACATATATGTTTATGACAAAGAAAGCAATTTCTGGAATGCATGTATAGATATGATCTCATGAATAGAATGCTACTACTTAGATGCGAGAACCAGGGACACCATATGCTCATACCAATCCCAAACTCCACATATTGAAACACACAACACTCAAGATTGAAGTATAGGGTTATAACGGGGCTAGGGGTATTGGCTAACAAAGAAAGGTAAGGAAAACAAACGTTCTTAAAGCAATAGCAAGCAAAGCAATGAATATGACACTTAGAACTCCCTTTCTTGAATGCAGCCGCACACTTTGAACACAAAGGGGAAGATTACACATATTTTAGGGCCGAATTCAACTTTTTGGACCCCTTCTTCAACAATCAACACTTGTGAGCTTCAATCTCACTTATTTTGAAAACTTTTCATACTTTTTCACAACTTTTCTTTTCCTTTTCTTTTTCACACGAATTTTTCTTTTTTTTTTTCTTTTTCTTTTTTTTTTTTCTTCTTCACCCGTGCCCTTGTTTGTCTTGTTGGCACACAATCAGACACATAAATCCCTTCCCCCACACTTGTTTTGCCACCCAAATAACGAACAAAGGGAATTCACTCTAGGTCATGCTCACTATGCCTTAAGAACAAGGGTAAGGATGGTCCTAATCTAGGCTAGGTAAGGATAATGTGGGTAAACAAAGAACATAGGCTAAACAAGGCTCAAAAAGGTTAAACCTACAATACATATGCAAAGGGTTAGGCTTTTTGGCTCTGGTTTTAAACTAAACAACTTCATCTTGATTATGTGTTATGCTAATCAATTTCATGCTTTGAATGAAACGGGTATGAGTTCTAGTATTTGGAACTAAATGATGAAACGCCTTCTAAGTAGCAACCAAGCAAAGAATAATGAGATCATGCAACGACTTTAGAAAACAAAGAATGCACAGATTATTAACTCTCCAAAGAACGTTAAAGGCTCAAGTCTCTCAGGGTTGTAGCGTTAGTTTGAGTTACTTCCTTCAAGCATGTTACAAAAACTGATTTTATCCTTTTTGTGATTACATGTGAATTCATGAATGTCAACTACAACCAAGCATAAACCAAAGAGCAATTCAAACTTTCATCCATGTTTATAACTCTCTTTAACAGTTATGCAATTAAAAACCAAATCCTCATCATCGTGTTGGAAGGTACCCTAAGACACAAACAAACACACAAAAACAACTCTTTTTGGGTTTTTCAAAACAATTTTTCAAATTTTTATTGTATTTTCGGATTTTCTTTTCAAAACACACTAAAAGACTCCAAAACAGCTTAAAACACTTAAAAACACTTAAAAACACATTCAAAGTGATAGGTGATAAAAACCCACGAATTTCATGCAAAAACACTTTGTTACCCCCCCACACTTAAATCAAACATTGTCCTCAATGTTTCAAACATAAACTCACACAAAAGCAAGCAAATAACACAACTAACACACATAACAGATATGGCAAAACAAAAGCAATAAAGAGAGAGAGTTTAAGAACGCAAATCTGGTTTTGGAGCTAGAATTCCATCGTTCTCTCGTTTGAACACATGGGTTGCCTCCCAAGAAGCGCTTGCTTTAACGTCTTCCAGCCGGACGATTCTTGCATTTAAGTTCCCATGGTACCCACGGCATGCAGATGTAGTTCTTCCACCACATGCTCCTCAAACAGCTCGTGCATTGGATCTTTGAATGGTAAGGGATAGTGATCCTTCCGGATTGTGGCATTGAACATCCTAAAATCAATGTAATCATGCCCACCAGCTTGGATTTGATTGGGAATCTGCACCATACAAGGTAACAACCTATTAGTTGAAATGGGAATCGAATCTGGAATAGATGGCTTACCAATGTACTGCAATGAAGTGGCAGCACTATGAACATTCTTCCCCATGATATTTTCGACCAATTGGGGCATTTTGAAGGCAGTGGCTGTATGGTCCTTGTGCTCCACTCCAATTCCCTCGTTTTGTATGGTTCTTGATGTATCCTTTGTGCTTGAACGGTCCGGCCCTATCTTTTTTATTTTATCCATGGCAAAACAAGAACGAACAACGTTAGGATTCTCAACAGACTTAGAAACATTAAATCTAATCTTATCACCACCAAACTTCATAGTTAATGTTCCCTTGGCCACATCAATCTTGGTTTGGGCTGTTTTCATGAATGGTCGGCCAAGTAAGAGTGGTAATGGATGGGAATGGTCTGAATCCTCCATGTCAAGCACATAGAAATCTGCAGGAAAAATCAAGTGGTCTACCTGCACCAAAACATCTTCCAAAACTCCTTTTGGGTATGCATTAGATCGATCGGCTAATTGGATAATAACACCATCATTTTTAAGCTCTCCTAGATTCATAGATGCATAAACAGAATATGGCATGACATTTATAGATGCACCTAAGTCTAACATGGCAGATTCAAAACGAGTATTTCCAATAACACAAGGAATTGTAAAACTACCCGGATCTTTGCATTTAGGGGGTAATTTCCTTTGTAAAACAGCAGAGACATTCTCACTTACTTGAACCACTTCTTTGTTAGAAATCCTTCTCCTTGCTGTACAAAGCTCTTTCAAAAACTTAGCATACCTTGGGACCTGCTTTATTGCATCAAGGAGTGGGATATTGACTTGAACTTTCCGGAATGTCTCTAGAATGTCCTTTTCAACATCCTCTTTCTTTGATTGCTGCAACCTACCAAGAAGGGGCACAATTAGTGGAGTAGAGCTAGAAGAATTCGAATTGGAACCTACCTTGATGGTTGGGGATGGTTTAGAAGTGGGAATTGGCTGCGGCAAAGATGTCTCTTTCCTTGCCGTGGGTTTGGGTGATTCATCCTCCTCCAATTGCAGCTTCGTGTCCTCTTCTTGACTTGATCTAGATGGTTGTGGGTCCGTTCTAACCTGTTTGCCACTTCTCAACATGATTGCATTGGCAGTTTCAAATCCTCCTTTGGGATTAACAACGGTTGAACTAGGCAATCTGCCTTGTTCTCTGAATTGGCCCATGAATTCAGCCATTTGCCCCATTTGTTTCTTCAATTCGGCCACCTCTTTAGCTTGATTCTTTATGCTCTGTATGTCCTGCGTCAAAGAGGTTAGTACTTGAAGAATTTTATCATTATCTAACAACGAACCTGAATTGGTTTGGGCCGAAATTGGTTGAGGTTGTGGGGCTGCATACGGCCTTGGACACATCCCAGGGGGCTGTCTAAATCCGCTTTGTGGCTGTGCTTGTTGAGAGTCCCTCCACTTGAAGTTTGGATGATCTCTCCATCCCGGATTGTATGTGTTTGAGTATGGGTCGTGTCTTTGTTGGGTTTGGCCTTGGAAACCCACGGCTTGGGCAGTTTCCCACCCCCCATTCTCAATCAATTGAGGGCATTGATCGTTGAGATGTCCCTGCATAGAACACACTCCACATATGGCCGGCCCTTGTGCTTTGGTTCCATCCACAACCTGTGACAAAAGAAGAGTGAGATTAGCCATTTGAGATTGTAATTCTGAAATTGCATTTACCTCATTCACTTGTTGTTGCCGTGGCCCTTCTCTCTGTCCAACTCCTTCGTATTGTTGCGCATTCAAGGCTCGATTTGCAACTAGAGTCTTGGCAGCCACGGGTGTTTTGTCAACCAAAGCTCCTCCCGCTGAAGCATCAAGCATTTGTCTCTCAATGGGGAGAAGTCCTTCATAGAAATATTGGAGGAGAAGCTCTTCCTTCATTTGGTGTTGTGGACAAGAAGCAACAAGCGCCTTGAACCGCTCATAATAGGCTGGAAACGATTCCCCTTGGGTTTGTTGAATGCCACTTATCTTTTTCCTCAAGAGAATGACTCTTGAAGTTGGGAAAAATTTCTCTAAGAATGCACGCTTCATGCTTTCCCATGAAGTAACGGTTCCAGGTGCTAGTTCGTAGAGCCAATCCTTAGCCTTTTCCAAAAGAGAGAATGGAAAGGCTTTCATCTTCAATATACTTCCATCAACATTGACAGGGGTCATGCTTGAACAAACCACTTCAAATTCCTTCAAGTGCTTGTTCGGATCTTCCATGGACAACCCGTGGAATTTGGGGATGTGGTGCAACAAGCTAGACTTCAATTCAAACTCATCAGTCTTGCCTTGAGCCGCCCTAGGATATTGAATGCATAAAGGGGTCGCATTGTCCAATCCCGAGGCTGAAAGTTCTTTGATTGTTCGGTTATCTGCAGCCATGTCGTGCTCCTCTTCCAAATCCTCTTCAATTTCAACTTCAGATTCGGAATTAGAACTTGAACTAAGTAGATCAGGTTCTGGGTGCTTCCTCTTCCTTCTCAAATCTCGTTCAAAATCGTCGTTAAACTCCAAGATATGTGCGTGAACGGGTTGAGAACTTCGAGTCATACACTAGTACCTAAAACAAAGAAAACAAAACAAATCAGAAAACTAAGCAAAACAGAAACAAAAACAATTTAAAATACACGGCAGAAACTAGGGAGATTAGCAAGTTTGCTAATCCCCGGCAACGGCGCCAAAATTTGATGTGAGAATTACTTGACACTCAAATTAAAACCCTATCGACGTAGTATATGAAAGTAGGGATCGTTTTAGGCCGGGGATTAGAAGGGATGCTAATCTACACAAATTAGACTCTTAAAACAATAAACTGGACTTAAAACAATGAAAACAAGTACTAGGGATCAATTTGGACGAACTTTAACTCTAGACACCTTTAAACAACCTAACTTGACTCAAATAACTCAAAACAAACTCAAAACAGCAAATAGAATTCAATCAAACAGTTTCTGGACTCTAAAGACTCAAAACAAGCTAAATAGACCTAAAACACACAAAACAAGTTATCTAGACTCTAAACTAACACCTAAGATTGATTTGAACGAAATTAAGACTCAAATTGACTCAAAAGACTAAGAGACTCAAGATTTGACGAATTTAGACTATCTTAACACAAATTAAAATCAGGGGATTGGTTTTGAACGAATTTAAACTTAAGCAAAACAGAATTGTAAACTAGACTTAGTTTTGTACGAAATTGGTGATTTAAATGGGTGAATGGCTAGTTAGAAGGATCCTTATCCACACATAAACATATGCATACAACTTGATTCCCAGTTACTCTTTCGATAAACCATGAATGACAATGTTCCGAATTAATTGTATTGAACTAATCAATTCCCAGATTTCCCTAGATTCATTGAATTGAATGGATAACGCATCACAACCAAATTATTCTTTCTCAAACTCCCTAACTATGGAATACGCATGATAGAGACATTCAACAAAGATCATTAAGTTCAATGGAAATCATGAACATTGACAAGGCATTCATAACTATGGAAGACGCATGTTAATCCAGCCTAGGGTTTACTTAACATGATTGTGACTAGCAACCTTTACTACTTGTGAATATAAGTTCATAACGATTAGGTGAAATTCCCTTATATCCTAGCATCAAATTCATGCATGTAAACTAAGTAGGCCTCCTTAATCAACACACAAGAACAAGTTCTTCATAAAACAGATAAGTAAATCACATTCATAATTTATGAAACAATAACTGAAGGTAATCAATTCATATCAAACATATGTCCATGGCTTTGAATCCACCTCTAACTAAAACAAAATTAGTTCCACATGTTCAACATAATTGAAAAGCAAGTTAAATTAAACATAGAAACGAAACAAGAGAAGAAAGAACTCCTCCTTCTCCAATGGAAGCCACGGCACAGCCTTGTCTTCCCTTCTCTGCAGCAAAATATGGATTTCTGAATGTATATGGGGGTGTAGAATTCGTATGGATGGGTGGTGGTCTGCGGCAGGGCTTGGGAATATGTATATATAGCATGGCAAACCCTAGGGAAATCAGTTTAGGACTTGGACTCAGCATAAGCAAGGGATTAGGACCCTAGGTGCGGCAGAATATGTAGGAAAAAGGATTATGGCCCAATTGATTTCTGAGAAGGATTTGTAGAACCCAAATCCACAAGGAAAAGGCCTAACAATCAGAATCCAAGAGGGAAAGGGCCTGAAAGGTGCGGCACAAAGGGATAAGGCAGGGAATGCCTTGCAAGGCAAGGAAAAAGGATTCTAGAAGGGAAGGAGACGCCAGATTTATAGGGTTCTAGAAAGAATGTGTTTCTGGGCAGATTTTGGGGTTTCTAGAAGAGTTTGGGGCGCCACTTTTGTAGGAGAATGGATAGGACTTCTAGAAATCAGGTTTTAAGTCCCCTAAACTGAAGAAAACAGGTTAGGATAAGATTAGGATAAGATAAGGTAAGGATTGGATAAGATAAGATAAGATAAGGTTGTTTTGGATAATGTTTTGGATAATTCTCCTTCTTTTGAGCTGATTCCTTATCTTCAATGATTTGAATTTATTTCTCCAACCTTGAAACATATTCCCAACTCCATTTAAACTCCAAATTCGTCCATCTTCATGCCCATTGCTTGTGCTATCCATTCCAAGCCCAGATTTGCTCTAAAATGCTCCAAAATGCATCTTTTTGCCAATTTTGCTTCTTGGACCTAAAAACACACGAAAATGACTTTAAACACTATACTATGCAACAAATAGCTAAGCAAATGCAAGGAAACACACTAACTAAGTAGCATAAATATGCTCCTATCACTGCTCAAGAAGTATAATGTCACGCATAAGGTTTCAACACCTTATCACCCTCAAACCAGTGGGCAAGCCGAGGTTTCAAATAGAGAAATCAAGCAGATTTTGGAGAAAACCGTAGGGCCAACTCGGAAGGATTGGAGCTTGCGTTTGAATGATGCATTGTGGGCATATCGCACTGCCTATAAAACCCCAATTGGAATGTCCCCATTTCGGCTAGTCTATGGGAAACCATGTCATCTTCCCGTCGAGTTAGAACATCGTGCACATTGGGCTGTCAAAACATTCAACATGGACATTGATGCCGCAGGTCTTCATAGAAAGCTTCAATTGAATGAGCTAGAAGAAATTAGGAATGAAGCTTATGAGAATGCACGGATCTACAAGGAGAAAACAAAGACATTCCATGACAAGATGATTCGTAGCAAGCTGTTCTCTATAGGGCAGAAAGTGTTACTTTTCAATTCTCGCCTTCGTCTATTTCCAGGTAAGTTGCGTTCTAAGTGGATTGGTCCTTTTGTGGTTACTAATGTTTTTCCTCATGGTGCAGTCCAAATTCAAAGTTTAAAGACGCAACAAGAATTCAAAGTGAATGGACATCGATTGAAGTGATAGGAGTATATTTACCTCACTTAGTTAGCTTGTTTCCTTGCATTTAGGTTGTTAGTTCTTAGTTATTTTAGTCTTTTAAGCCATTTTCGCATGTTTTCAGGTTCTAAGGGCTAAAGGAGCAAGAAAGTGCATTTTGGTGCCTTTTGGAGCAGTTTTAGGCTTGGGATGGATTGCACATGCTTGGAGCTAAGTGGATGGACGAAATTGAAGATCAAATGAGCTTAGGATTGAATGAAGAATGAAGAGTTCAAAATTGGAAGCCAAAGTTTCTAAAGTTGGAAGTTTCTATTCTTGGAGGTTTCCATTCTTGAAAGTTTCTATTCTTGGCTTAAAAGTTTCCTAATCCTTCATCACCTATGTTCCAGCCATAAAAGGGTTCCAAAACATGTTAGGTTGCCTCATTACATGTTTCTAGAAGTCCTAGAACCTTTCCCTAACCTTGCCACATATCTCATTTCCCTTTTCTTCCAAAATCTGCCACATAAGTGCCTTTCCCTTTCTTTCCACAACCTTGCCGCACAAGGGATCCTCTTCTTACCTATTTTCTGACCCAAAATCACATTCCCTTTGTGTTCTATGCCTTGCCGCACAAGGAGGAGCCTTTCTTACTTATTTTGTGCCTCAAAACACATTCCTAAATCTGTCTTACAATTCTGCCGAATTTCCTTTCCTATTCTCTTTAATTCCTGCACCTTACTTGCCTATTTTCTGCCCAAAAATACTTACCCTTTCTCTTACAAATCAATGCCACACCTTCTTTCCCTTTCTCTCTTAATTTCTGACCTTTAAAACACATTCCTTTTCTCTACTACATATTCTGCCGAATTTCACTTTCTTATTCTCTTTGATTTTCTGATTCTTTCTTACCTATTAAATTGTGGAACCAAAATAGCTAAGTATTGAACCTTTCCTATTATTTTCTGATTGCCTTTCAACCCTAGCCCTATAAATAAAGCCATCCGCACCATTTAAATATCTCTCTCTCTGAACAGATTCTCTGCATCCATTCCATCCACCTATCTACCTATCCATCCTCTACCACCCATTACCACCCATTCTACACACCTTAACCCCTTGTGCCGCAGCAAAGGAGAAGGAAGGAGACCCCTGGACGTGCTTGCATTCAAGACGTTGGATTGCTGGAACGTTTCTAGGTGTAATCTATCTTTGTTTTCAATGTTTAATTTAATTTCTCTTTGTTTTGCTGTGAACATGAGGAACTAAACCCCTCTTGGCTAGGGGTGATTTCAAAGCCATGATTATGTATGCAAATTGAGTTGATAAATTCCAGTTATGAATTCGTGAGTTGTGAATGTAATTGGCTTAACTGTGGAATTGATAACTTATTTGTGTTTGTTGATTGAGGGTCGACACTTAATTGGCATGCATAAATATGATGCTAGAGTATAAGGGAGTTTCACATAATCGTTACAAACTTATATTCATGTGTAGTGAAGGTCGCTGGTCACGATCGCGTTAAGTTCAATTCCTAGCATGAGTATCATGATGTCATAGTTACAAGTGCTTTGTCAATGCTTATGATTTTCATTGAACGTAATGATCTTTGATTGTATCTCTATTATGATGTCATGTAGGGGACTTTTGAAGAATGCTTTGGGTTGTCGAATGATGTCATCCAATCCAATAATACAAGGAAAATCTGAGGGTTAATTAGTGATGTCACGGTTAATTTGGGGCATTGTCGTTTATAATTCAATGAATGATTAACTGGAAATCGAGTCGTTTGCATACATGCCATGTGTGGAGAAAGAGCCTCTAGCTAGTCTATCATCCATCCAATTCACCAATTTCGTGCAAAATCTGTCTAGTTTTAGTTTCTGACTTGTTTTACTTTAAATTCGTCCAAAACCCAATCCCCCTTTAATTAAGTGTGTTAGATTAGTTAGAAGTGTGTTTAAATCTGTCCAAATTAGTGTTTTGAGTCTTACTAGTCTAGAATTCGTCCAAATCAGTCCCTAGTGTCTGTTTTGAGTCTTTTTGGTTGTTTTAAGCTGTTTTGAGTCTTTTAAGCTTGTTTTGAGTCTTGTGAGTCTTGTTAAGTGTTTTTAACTTTGTTTTTATGTTTTGAGTCAGTTTAGAGGTTTTAGCAAGCCCTCCTAATCCCCGGTCCATAACGATCCCTACTTGCATCTATACTACAATTGTCAACAAGAGGGTTTAATTTGAGTGCTGTTTTACATCGCATCAAATTTTTGGCGCCGTTGCCGGGGATTAGCAACTTTGCTAATCCCCCATTGTTTCCTTTGTTTTCTTTTTCGTGTCTTTTGTTTTAGTTGCTGACTTTGTTTCTGTTTGTGTTTCTGTTTGTGTCTTTTACTTTTGATATTTGATTTAGTTTTCTTTCTTTGATTTCAGGTACTTGAGGAGTAAGACATGGATTTTGCAAACATTCAAGCTCAATTGGCAAATCTTACTTCTCAATTGTCCCAGATTGCCGAAACAACCACATTGCACACTGCTCAAACTCATCAACGTCCTCAATTCACTGCAAATGGAGGTGCTTGGGGTTATCAAGGCCATAACCAATCAAGGGACAACCTGTTTTCCAACGCTTACAATTCCGATTGGAGAGATTATTCAGATTATAGGAGGGGGGAACCTCAACAATTTCAACAAGGTGGATATTGGCAGCAAGATGAGGAGTTCTATTCAAGACCTATGCAGCCACCACAGCCTCCCCCACAACAATTCCAATCGAATTCAAGTATGTCTATGAATTATAATGAAATTCTTGATGAATTAATTTCTTTGACGCAGGGCTCACACCAAGAAGAATATTCGCAGCCATCTGAGGAGTTCTATCAATGGCCATACGCACCACCACAGCCTTCACCACAATCGTCCCAACCACATTCAGGTTCGTCCATGGATAATGATCAAATTATTCAATTACTAACCACTTTGGCACAGGGGCAGCAGAATCAAGACCAAAGGATGAGCGAATTGAAGAATCAAATGGGAGAGATTATGGAGTTCATATTATGAGCACTTTGAAGAGCACAATACGGAGGACATATCTTTTAATGCCGTGGGCCCCATTGAAGAATAGAGGGAAGGTTCGTCCGGCTGGAAGACGTTAAAGCAAGCGCTTCTTGGGAGGCAACCCATGCAAATAAAGACGACCTAGGAACTCTCCGGCTCCACAACCAGATTTGCGTTTCTAAACCCTACTCTTTATTGCTTTTCCTTTGCCATCTTGTTATGTTAGTTAGTTGTGTTGATTGCTGTTTGCTTTCTGTGAGTCTATGTTTGAAACATTGAGGACAATGTTTGGTTTAAGTGTGGGGGGGTAACAAAGTGTTTTTTGCATGAAATTCGTGGGTTTTTATCACCTATCACTTTGAATGTTGTTTTCAGTGTTTTTAAGTGTTTTTAAGCCGTTTTGGAGTCTTTTAGTGTGTTTTGACAAGAAAATCCGAAAATACCATAAAAATTTGAAAAATTGTTTTGAACAACCCAAAAAGAGTTGTTTTTGTGTGTTTGTTTGTGTCTTAGGGTACCTTCCAACACAATGATGAGGTTTGGTTTTTAATTGCATAACTGTTAAAGAAAGTTACAAACTTGGATTGACGTTTGATATGCTCTTTGGTTTATGCTTGGTTGTAGTTGACATTCACGAATTCACATGTAATCACAAAAAGGATAAAATCAGTTTTTGTAACATGCTTGAAGGAAGTAACTCAAACTAACGCTACAACCCTGAGAGACTTGAGCCTTTAACGTTCTTTGGAGAGTTAAAAATCTGTGCATTCTTTGTTTTCTAAAGTCGTTGCATGATCTCATTATTCTTTGCTTGGCTGCTACTTGGAATGCGTTTCATCATTTAGTTCCAAATACTAGAACTCATACCCGTTTCATTCAAAGCATGAAATTGATTAGCATAACACATAATCAAGATGAAGTTGTTTAGTTTAAAACCAGAGCTAAAAAGCCTAACCCTTTGCATATGTATTGTAGGTTTAACCCTTTTGAGCCTTGTTTAGCCTATGTTCTTTGTTTACCCACATTATCCTTACCTAGCCTAGATTAGGACCATCCTTACCCTTGTTCTTAAGGCATAGTGAGCATGACCTAAGAATGAATTCCCTTTGTTCGTTATTTGGGCGGCAAAACAAGTGTGGGGGAAGGGATTTATGTGTCTGATTGTGTGCCAACAAGACAAACAAGGGCACGGTTGAAGAAGCAGAAAGAGAAAAAAAAAAATAAAAAATTCGTGTGAAAAAGAAAAGAAAAAGAAAAGTTGTGAAAAAGTGTGAAAAGAGTTGCAAAATACGTGAGAATAAGCTCACAAGTGTTGGTTGTTGAAGAAAGGGTCCAAAACATTGAATTTGGTCCTAAGTATGTGTTTTCTGTCCCTTTGTATCAAAGTTCGTGGCTGCGTTTCAAGAAAGGGAGTTCTAAGTGTCATATTCATTACTTTGCTTGCTATTGCTTTGAGAACGTTTGTTTTCCTTACCTTTCTTTGTTAGCCAATACCCCCTAGCCCCGTTATAACCCTATACTTCAATCTTGAGTGTTGTGTGTTTCAATATGTGGAGTTTGGGATTGGTATGAGCATATGGTGTCCCTGGTTCTCGCGTCTAAGTAGTAGCATTCCATTCATGAGATCATATCTAAACATGCATTCCGGAAATTACTTTTCTTGTTATACATATATGTGAGTATTAGTTTTCATGTTTACATCAATCTTCTCACATATAACTAGTGTAGGGAGTGTAGTCAGAAAATCTGTGTGATTGAGTGCATATCTAGTAAGGAATTGAGGGATTCTCTAAGGCATGTTACTACATTCAAAATGTTGTTTTAATTGATTAAATGCGAGCTAATGTGTGGTAACTTTGATTAAGTATGTGCTCAAGGGTAGGGATAACTAAAATCTGTGGGAGTAATGATCTTTGGCATGTTATGTATCATTGAAGATCCCTGAGGTGAACGTTGGAAGGTTTAGGTTACGTTTTGTTTGTTTTGTTTTGCTCGAGGAAAGGTAAGTGTGGGGGAATTTGATAGGAGCATATTTATGCTACTTAGTTAGTGTGTTTCCTTGCATTTGCTTAGCTATTTGTTGCTTAGTATAGTGTTTAAAGTCATTTTCGTGTGTTTTTAGGTCCAAGAAGCAAAGTTGGCAAAAAGATGCATTTTGGAGCATTTTAGAGCAAATCTGGGCTTGGAATGGATAGCACAAGCAATGGGCATGAAGATGGACGAATTTGGAGTCTAAATGGAGTTGGGAATATGTTTCAAGGTTGGAGAAATAAATTCAAATCATTGAAGATAAGGAATCAGCTCAAAAGAAGGAGAATTATCCAAAACATTATCCAAACAACCTTATCTTATCTTATCTTAACAAACCTTATCCTATCCTAATCCTTTTCTAATTCAATTCCTGGTACAATGAGGGTTTATTTTCTGATTGGGGGACATTTAAATTAAGTTTCTAGAAACCCTAAGCCTTGCCGCACCTAGCCTTCCAGAAAACCTGATTTCCTTGCCTTGCAAGGCTTTCTAGAAGCCTTATCCCTCCTTATCCAAGTCTGCCGCACCTTGGGCCCTTTCCCATTGGAAATCTGATTGTTTTGAGCCTATTTCTGGATGGATTTGGCTTTCTAGAAGTCCTAATCTGATTCACTTAGGGTTTTTGGTGCCTATATATATTAATCAACCCTTTGCCGTACACACCACCCTCCATATACATCATTCACGCCAGAAATCATCCACCACTCTCTGCCGCCCCTTCCCTTCACCATTCTCCATAGTTTCTGACCTAATTCACCCCCTGCCGTGCCATATCATCCACACAAACCCAGAAAACCCCTCTTGTGCCGCAGCTATTCAAGGAAGGAAGGAGAAGGTGCCACTCTAAGTCGTGACTATTGCTGGAGCGTTCTTAGGTGTTGTCTATCTTTGTTTTCAATGTTTCAATTCAGTTTTCTTTGTTTAATTGCTATCATGAGGAACTAAACCCCTATTAGTTAGAGGGGGAATTTGAAGCCATGAATATATGTTTCTTATGATTTGATTTACTCCAGTTATGATTTCATAAATTGTGAATGTGGTTTGCTTATCTGTTTTATTAAGAACTTGTTCTTGTGTGTTGATTAAGGATGCATACTTAGTTTACATGCATGAATTTGATGCTAGGATATAAGGGAATTTCACCTAATCGTTAGGAACTTATATTCACAAGTAGTAAAGATTGCTAGTCACAATTGTGTTAAGTAAACCCTAGGCTGGATTAACATGCGTCTTCCATAGTTATGAATGCCTTGTCAATGTTCATGATTTCCATTGAACTTAATGATCTTTGTTGAATGTCTCTATCATGCGTATTCCATAGTTAGGGAGTTTGAGAAAGAATAATTTGGTTGTGATGCGTTATCCATTCAATTCAATGAATCTAGGGAAATCTGGGAATTGATTAGTTCAATACAATTAATTCGGAACATTGTCATTCATGGTTTATCGAAAGAGTAACTGGGAATCAAGTTGTATGCATATGTTTATGTGTGGATAAGGATCCTTCTAACTAGCCATTCACCCATTTAAATCACCAATTTCGTACAAAACTAAGTCTAGTTTACAATTCTGTTTTGCTTAAGTTTAAATTCGTTCAAAACCAATCCCCTGCTTTTAGTTTGTGTTAAGTGATAGGAGCATATTTACATCACTTAGTTAGCTTGTTTCCTTGCATTTAGGTTGTTAGTTCTTAGTTATTTTAGTCTATTCAGCCATTTTCGTGTGTTTTCAGGTTCTAAGGGCTATAGGAGCAAGAAAGTGCATTTTGGTGCCTTTTGGAGCAGTTTTGGGCTTGGGATGGATTGCACTGATAGGAGCATATTTATGCGACTTAGTTGGCTTGTTCTTGTGCATTTATGTTGTGTTTTCTTAGTTATGTTAGTGTTTAAAGCCATTTTCGTGTGTTTCTAGGTCCTAAAGACAAAATATGCAAGAAGATGCATTTTGATGCATTTTGGAGCATTTTGGAGCAAAATTGGGTTGGAATGGATATCACATGTTTGGAGCAAAAGGAATGGACGAAATTGAAGACTTGAAGATGTAAGGATTCCTAATCAAAGAAGGATTCCTAATTGAAGATGGATTCCTACTCAAACAAGGATTCCTACTTGAAGTAGGAAAGTTAAGCCAAGGTTTCCTATTTTGGTTTACCTTTCCTAATCCTTAATGTTTCCAAATTCCAGCAACTTTGAAGGCTTCCTTTGCATTCTAGGACACAAATTGAAGGACCTAGACCACCTAAGAACCCTTGCCGCACCTCCTTACCCCTTTCCTCTTCCTTGCCGTGCAAGGGAGAGGGTTATTTCCTGTTTCCTTGCATTAAAACACATTCCTTTTTAATTTAAAGTCTTTGCCGCACACCCCTGGCACTTTCCCTTAGTTTTCTGATTTTGTTTCCTCTTTCTAGATGCTTTTGACTTAATTTCTGATTACCAAAATAAGTTAGGGTTTTAATTTCCCTAAAACCTTTAAATAAACTTCCTTGTTGCAGCCACAAATGATCCATCCACACAACCTGTCTCGCCAGAATTCCTTCCCCAACCCTAGCCGCACCTATCCTTCACCATTCTCCATAATTTCTGACCAAAAACACTCCCTGCCGCACCATACATCCATCCTAGCCATAAACCCAGCCTTCGACACCATTCATAATCCAAAAAACTCACCAACAACCCTTGTGCCGCGGCAAAGAGGAAGGAGGAAAGCCCTTGGATGCGCCTGCCATTCAAGTTAGGATTGCTGGAGCGTTTAGGTGTTTTCTTTCTTTTGTTTTCAATGTATAAACTTGTTATTCTTTGTTCTGTGAACATGAGGAACTAAGCCCTTTTGGCTAGGGGAAGATTCAAAGCCATGAACATACTTGCAATATGAATTGATTACCTTCAGTTGTGATTTCATAAGTTGTGAATTCAATTTGTTTAACTGCTTGATTGATAACTTATTTGTGTATGTTTATTAAGAGTGCACACTTAATTTGCATGCATGAATATGATGCTAGAATATAAGGGAGTTTCACCTAATAGTTACAAACTTATATATTCACAAGTAGTGGAGGTCGCTTATAAACGATCGCGTTAAATGAATTCTTGGCAGGAGTTTCATGCTCATCATAGTAACGAATGCCTCGTCAATACTTATAGTTCTCATGATGCTTAATGATCTGTGATTGTATCTTTATTGTGCTGTTCACGTAAAGAACTTTTAGAGAATGCTTTGAATTGTTGTATGCGCTTTCCCATCCAATTCAATAACTTAAGGAGAACTTGAAGGTTAATTTAAGCGGACCTAATTAACCTGGGGTGTTGAGTTTCATGATTTATCGAAAGAACAACTGAAAATTGGTTTATGTACAAGTGTGTCATGTGTGGAGAAGAATCCTCTAGCTAGCCCATCATCCATAAGTTTTACCAAATTCGTCCAAAATCTGTTTTAGTTTACAATCTGTTTGTTTTGTTTTCAAATTCGTCAAAACCCAATTCCCTTTTACTTTGTTGAGTCATATTAGTTAGAAATTGATTTAGTTTGTGTTTTTGAGTGTTTTGGGTCAAGTTAGAATCTATTTTCGTCCAAAGTAGTGTTTAAAGTTCAAAACTGCCCAGTTTGTGTTTTTAGGCAGTTTTGAGTGTTTTTGTGCTGTTTTGAGTCTTTTGAGTTGTTTTAGTGTCTTAGAGTCTAGTTTTGCATTCTTTGAGTCTAGTTTAGTGTTTTAAACTTTGTTCTAATGATTTTGAGTCAGTTTTGAGGTTTTAGCAAGCCCTCCTAATCCCCGGTCCAGAACGATCCCTACTTGCATCTATACTACAATTGTCAACAAGAGGGTTAAATTTGTGTGCTTATATATTTCGCATCATGCACATGCTTGGAGCTAAGTGGATGGACGAAATTGAAGATCAAATGAGCTTAGGATTGAATGAAGAATGAAGAGTTCAAAATTGGAAGCCAAAGTTTCTAAAGTTGGAAGTTTCTATTCTTGGAGGTTTCCATTCTTGAAAGTTTCTATTCTTGGCTTAGAAGTTTCCTAATCCTTCCTTACCTATGTTCCAGCCAGAAAAGGGTTCCAAAACATGTTAGGTTGCCTCATTACATGTTTCTAGAAGTCCTAGAACCTTTCCCTAACCTTGCCACATATCTCCTTTCCCTTTTCTTCCAAAATCTGCCACATAAGTGCCTTTCCCTTTCTTTCCACAACCTTGCCGCACAAGGGATCCTCTTCTTACCTATTTTCTGACCCAAAATCACATTCCCTTTGTGTTCTATGCCTTGCCGCACAAGGAGGAGCCTTTCGTACTTATTTTGTGCCTCAAAACACATTCCTAAATCTGTCTTACAATTCTGCCGAATTTCCTTTCCTATTCTCTTTAATTCCTGCACCTTACTTGCCTATTTTCTGCCCAAAAATACTTCCCCTTTCTCTTACAAATCAATGCACACCTTCTTTCCCTTTCTCTCTTAATTTCTGACCTTTAAAACACATTCCTTTTCTCTCCTACATATTCTGCCGAATTTTACATTCCTATTTCTCTTTGATTTTCTGATTCTTTCTTACCTATTAAATTGTGGAACCAAAATAGCTAAGTATTGAACCTTTCCTATTATTTTCTGATTGCCTTTCAACCCTAGCCCTATAAATAAAGCCATCCGCACCATTTAAATCTCTCTCACTCTCTGGACAGATTCTCTGCGTCCATTCCATCCACCTATCTACCTATCCATCCTCTACCACCCATTCACGCCAGAATTCCTTCCCCAACCCTAGCCGCACCTATCCTTCACCATTCTCCATAGTTTCTGACCTAAAACAACCCCTGCCGCACTATACATCCATCCTAGCCATAAACCCAGCCTTCTACACCATTCATAATCCCAAAACTCACCAACAACCCTTGTGCCGCAGCAAAGAGGAGGGAGGAAAGCCCTTGGACGTGCTTGCTGTTCAGTTTGGATCGCTGGAGCGTTTAGGTGTTTTCTTTCTTTTGTTTTCAATGTATAAACTTGTTATTCTTTGTTCTGTGAGTATGAGGAACTAAACCCCTCTTAGCTAGGGGGGATTCGAAACCATGATTATACTTGCAATGTGAATTGATTACTTTCAGTTGTGATTTCATAAGTTGTGAATTCAATTTGTTTAACTGCTTGATGGATAACTTATTCTTGTATGTTGATTGAGGGTCGACACTTAGTTTGCATGCATGAGTTTGATGCTAGAATATAAGGGAGTTTCACCTAATAGTTACAAACTTATATTCACAAGTAGTGGAGGTCGCTTATAAACGATCGCGTTAAATGAATTCTTGGCAGGAGTTTCATGCTCGTCATAGTAACGAATGCCTCGTCAATACTTATAGTTTTCATGATGCTTAATGATCTTTGATTGTATCGTTATTGTGCTGTTCACGTAAAGGACTTTTGAAGAATGCTTTGAATTGTTGTATGCGCTTTCCCATCCAATTCAATAACTTAAGGAGAACTTGAAGGTTAATTTAAGCGGATCTAATTAACCTGGGGTGTTGAGGTTCATGATTTATCGAAAGAACAACTGAAAATTGGTTTATGTGCAAGTGTGTCATGTGTGGAGAAGAACCCTCTAGCTAGCCATCATCCATATTTTATCCAAATTTGTCCAAAATCTGTTTTAGTTTACAATCTGTTTATTTTGTTTTCAAATTTGTCAGAATCAAATCCCCCTTTATTTTGAAGTGTTAGATTAGTTAAAATCTGTTTTGATTTGTGTTTTTTAGTGTCTTAGGGTCTAGTTTTGCATTCTTTGAGTCTAGTTTAGTGTTTTAAACTTTGTTTTAATGATTTTGAGTCAGTTTTGAGGTTTTAGCAAGCCCTCCTAATCCCCGGTCCAGAACGATCCCTACTTGCATCTATACTACAATTGTCAACAAGAGGGTTAAATTTGTGTGCTTATATATTTCGCACCATTAAGATAGTCTAAATTCGTCAAATCTTGAGTCTTTTAGTCCTTTGAGTCAATTTGAGTCTTAATTTCGTTCAAATCAATCTTAGGTGTTAGTTTTGAGTCTAGATAACTTGTTTTGTGTGTTTTAGGTCTATTTAGCTTGTTTTGAGTCTTTAGAGTTTAGAAACTGTTTAATTGAATTCTATTTGCTGTTTTGAGTTTGTTTTGAGTTATTTGAGTCAAGTTAGGTTGTTTAAAGGTGTCTAGAGTTAAAATTCGTCCAAATTGATCCCTAGTACTTGTTTTCATTGTTTTAAGTCCAGTTTAGTGTTTTAGAGTGTAATTTGTGTAGATTAGCATCCCTTCTAATCCCCGGCCTAAAACGATCCCTACTTTCATATACTACGTCGATAGGGTTTTAATTTGAGTGTCAAGTAATTCTCACATCACCTATCCAAGGGCAGTTTTGGTGCAGGTTGACCACTTAATTTTTCCAGTTGATTTCTATGTGCTTGAGATGGAAGAGTCGGCCCATTCTTCCCCAATGCCAATTCTACTTGGAAGACCCTTCATGAAAACAGCCCAAACCAAGATTGATGTGGCCAAGGGGACATTAACTATGAAGTTTGGTGGGGATAAGATTAAATTTAATGTTTCTAAGTCTGTTGAGAATACTAATGTTGTTCATTCTTGTTTTGCCATTGATAAAATAAAAAAGATAGGGCCGGACCGTTCAGCACCAAGCACAAAGGATGCATCAAGAACCATACAAGACGAGGGAATTGGAGTGGAGCACAAGGACCATACGGCCACTGCCCTCAAAATATCCAAATTGGCCGAAAGCACCATGGGGAAAAATGTTCACAGTGCTGCCACTTCATCACAGCATATAGGTAAGCCACCTAATCCAAATCCAATTCCAATTCCCATTAAAATTGATAGGTGGTTCCCTTCTTTGGTGCAGGTGATAAGAGCATATTTATGCGACTTAGTTGGCTTGTTCTTGTGCATTTATGTTGTGTTTTCTTAGTTATGTTAGTGTTTAAAGCCATTTTCGTGTGTTTCTAGGTCCTAAAGACAAAATATGCAAGAAGATGCATTTTGATGCATTTTGGAGCATTTTGGAGCAAAATTGGGTTGGAATGGATATCACATGTTTGGAGCAAAAGGAATGGACGAAATTGAAGACTTGAAGATGTAAGGATTCCTAATTGAAGATGGATTCCTACTCAAACAAGGATTCCTAATTGAAGATGGATTCCTACTCAAACAAGGATTCCTACTTGAAGTAGGAAAGTTAAGCCAAGGTTTCCTATTTTGGTTTGCCTTTCCTAATCCTTAATGTTTCCAAATTCCAGCAACTTTGAAGGCTTCCTTTGCATTCTAGGACACAAATTGAAGGACCTAGACCACCTAAGAACCCTTGCCGCACCTCCTTACCCCTTTCCTCTTCCTTGCCATGCAAGGGAGAGGGTTATTTCCTGTTTCCTTGCATTAAAACACATTCCTTTTTAATTTAAAGTCTTTGCCGCACACCCCTGGCACTTTCCCTTAGTTTTCTGATTTTGTTTCCTCTTTCTAGATGCTTTTGACTTAATTTCTGATTACCAAAATAAGTTAGGGTTTTAATTTCCCTAAAACCTTTAAATAAACTTCCTTGTTGCAGCCACAAATCATCCATCCACACAACCTGTCTCGCCAGAATTCCTTCCCCAACCCTAGCCGCACCTATCCTTCACCATTCTCCACAATTTCTGACCAAAAACACTCCCTGCCGCACCATACATCCATCCTAGCCATAAACCCAGCCTTCGACACCATTCATAATCCCAAAAACTCACCAACAACCCTTGTGCCTCAGCAAAGAGGAAGGAGGAAAGCCCTTGGATGCGCCTGCCATTCAAGTTAGGATTGCTGGAGCGTTTAGGTGTTTTCTTTCTTTTGTTTTCAATGTATAAACTTGTTATTCTTTGTTCTGTGAACATGAGGAACTAAGCCCTTTTGGCTAGGGGAAGATTCAAAGCCATGAACATACTTGCAATATGAATTGATTACCTTCAGTTGTGATTTCATAAGTTGTGAATTCAATTTGTTTAACTGCTTGATTGATAACTTATTTGTGTATGTTTATTAAGAGTGCACACTTAATTTGCATGCATGAATATGATGCTAGAATATAAGGGAGTTTCACCTAATAGTTACAAACTTATATTCACAAGTAGTGGAGGTCGCTTATAAACGATCGCGTTAAATGAATTCTTGGCAGGAGTTTCATGCTCGTCATAGTAATGAATGCCTCGTCAATACTTATAGTTCTCATGATGCTTAATGATCTGTGATTGTATCTTTATTGTGCTGTTCACGTAAAGAACTTTTAGAGAATGCTTTGAATTGTTGTATGCGCTTTCCCATCCAATTCAATAACTTAAGGAGAACTTGAAGGTTAATTTAAGCGGACCTAATTAACCTGGGGTGTTGAGTTTCATGATTTATCGAAAGAACAACTGAAAATTGGTTTATGTGCAAGTGTGTCATGTGTGGAGAAGAATCCTCTAGCTAGCCCATCATCCATAAGTTTTACCAAATTCGTCCAAAATCTGTTTTAGTTTACAATCTGTTTGTTTTGTTTTCAAATTCGTCAAAACCCAATTCCCTTTTACTTTGTTGAGTCATATTAGTTAGAAATTGATTTAGTTTGTGTTTTTGAGTGTTTTGGGTCAAGTTAGAATCTATTTTCGTCCAAAGTAGTGTTTAAAGTTCAAAACTGCCCAGTTTGTGTTTTTAGGCAGTTTTGAGTGTTTTTGTGCTGTTTTGAGTCTTTTGAGTTGTTTTAGTGTCTTAGAGTCTAGTTTTGCATTCTTTGAGTCTAGTTTAGTGTTTTAAACTTTGTTTTAATGATTTTGAGTCAGTTTTGAGGTTTTAGCAAGCCCTCCTAATCCCCGGTCCAGAACGATCCCTACTTGCATCTATACTACAATTGTCAACAAGAGGGTTAAATTTGTGTGCTTATATATTTCGCATCAAATTTTTGGCGCCGTTGCCGGGGATTAGCAACTTTGCTAATCCCTTGGAGTTTTTTTTTCTTTATGTTTACTTTTAGTTTGTTTAAGTTTCTGACTTTGTTTGTTTCTTGTTTTTAGGTACTAGTTTATGACTCGGAGCTCTCAACCTGTTCAAAAGAATATTTTGGAATTTGACGACGATTTTGAGAGGACTTTGAGAAGGCAGAGGAACCAGCAAGAATCTAATCCACCTAGCCCTGAACCTGAGTTTGAAGAACCGGTGCTAGAAGAGGAAGAGGAGCCCACGGCTCAAGTGTTGGAGGAAGTGCAAACCATGGCAGCGGACAATCGAACAATCAAGGAGCTCTCTGCTTCGGGATTTGCCAATGCCGCCCCCCTATGTATTCAATACCCTAGGGCTGCCCAAGACAAGACTGATGAGTTTGAGTTGAAGTCCAGTTTGTTGCACCACATCCCAAAGTTCCATGGGCTGTCCATGGAGGATCCAAACAAACACTTGAAGGAGTTTGAAGTGGTGTGTTCAAGCATGACCCCTATCAATGTGGATGGAAGCATATTGAAGATGAAAGCTTTTCCATTCTCTCTAATGGACAAAGCTAAAGATTGGTTGTATGAACTAGCCCCTGGAACTGTCACATCATGGGAGAGCATGAAACGGGCGTTTTTGGAGAAGTTTTTCCCAACTTCTCGAGTCATTCTTCTACGCAAAAGGATAAGTGGAATTCAGCAAGACGAAGGTGAATCATTTCCCACTTATTATGAACGTTTTAAATCTCTTGTTGCTTCATGTCCACAGCACCAAATGAAGGAGGAGCTTCTTCTTCAATATTTCTACGAAGGGCTTCTACCAATTGAACGCCAAATGCTAGATGCCTCAGCGGGAGGAGCGTTGGTGGACAAGACACCCATGGCTGCCAAGATCTTGATTGCTAATCGAGCTTTGTGATAGGATCATATTTATGCTACTTAGTTAGTGTGTTTCCTTGCATTTGCTTAGCTATTTGTTGCTTAGTATAGTGTTTAAAGTCATTTTCGTGTGTTTTTAGGTCCAAGAAGCAAAGTTGGCAAAAAGATGCATTTTGGAGCATTTTAGAGCAAATCTGGGCTTGGAATGGATAGCACAAGCAATGGGCATGAAGATGGACGAATTTGGAGTTTAAATGGAGTTGGGAATATGTTTCAAGGTTGGAGAAATAAATTCAAATCATTGAAGATAAGGAATCAGCTCAAAAGAAGGAGGATTATCCAAAACATTATCCAAACAACCTTATCTTATCTTATCTTATCCAATCCTTATCTTATCTTAACAAACCTTATCCTATCCTAATCCTTTTCTAATTCAATTTCTGGTACAATGAGGGTTTATTTTCTGATTGGGGGACATTTAAATTAAGTTTCTAGAAACCCTAAGCCTTGCCGCACCTAGCTTTCCAGAAAACCTGATTTCCTTGCCTTGCAAGGCTTTCTAGAAGCCTTATCCCTCCTTATCCAAATCTGCCGCACCTTAGGCCCTTTCCTATTGGAAATCTGATTGTTTTGAGCGTATTTCTGGATGGATTTGGTTTTCTAGAAGTCCCAATCTGATTCACTTAGGGTTTTTGGTGCCTATATATATTAAAACACCCTTTGCCGTGCACACCACCCTCCATACACAACCATTCACGCCAGAAATCATCCACCACCCCCTGCCGTGCCATACCATCCACACAAACCCAGAAAACCCCTCTTGTGCCGCAGCTATTCAAGGAAGGAAGGAGAAGGTGCCACTCTAAGTCGTGACTATTGCTGGAGCGTTCTTAGGTGTTGTCTATCCTTGGTTTCAATGTTTCAATTCAGTTTTCTTTGTTTAATTGCTATCATGAGGAACTAAACCCCTATTAGTTAGAGGGGGAATTTGAAGCCATGAATATATGTTTCTTATGATTTGATTCACTCCAGTTACGATTTCATAAATTATGAATGTGGTTTACTTTTCTGTGCTTATTAAGAACTTGTTTATGTATGTGGGTTGGGGGTCGACACTTGATTTGCATGCATGAATTTGATGCTAGGATATAAGGGAATTTCACCTAATCGTTATGAACTTATATTCACAAGTAGTAAAGATTGCTAGTCACAATTGTGTTAAGTAAACCCTAGGCTGGATTAACATGCGTATTCCATAGTTATGAATGCCTTGTCAATGTTTATGATTTCCATGGAACTTAATGATCTTTGATATGTATCTCTATCATGCGTATTCCATAGTTAGGGAACTTGATAAGAATAATTTGGTTGTGATGCGTTATCCATTCAATTCAATGAACTTAGGGAAATCTGGGAATTAATTAGTTCAATACAATTAATTCGGAACATTGTCATTCATAGTTTATCGAAAGAGTAACTGGGAATCAAGTTGTATGCATATGTTTATGTGTGGATAAGGATCCCTCTAACTAGCCATTCACCCATTCAAATCACCAATTTAGTGCCTTTTTAAGTTGTCTTTAAAATTTTGTTTGTTTAAGTTTAAATTCGTTCAAAAACAAATCCCCCTTTATCTTGAAGTGTTAGAATAGTTAAAATCTGTTTTGATTTGTGTTTTTAAGTGTCTTGAGTCAAGTTAAAGTCTATTTTCGTCCAAAGTAGTGTTTAGAGTTCAAAACTGCCCAGTTTGTGTTTTTAGGCAGTTTTGAGTGTTTTTGTGCTGTTTTGAGTCTTTTGAGTTGTTTTAGTGTTTTAGAATTTAGTCTTGCATTCTTTGAGTCTAGTTTAGTGTTTTAAACTTTGTTTTTACGTTTTTAAGTCAGATTCAATTGTTTAGCAATCCCTCCTAATCCCCGGTCCAGAACGATCCCTACTTATACATATACTACAACTGTCAAGAAGAGGGTTTAATTTGTGTGTCAAGTTAATTTTCACATCACTTTGAACGCTCAACAATATGAAGGCGTTGGACAAAGAGGAACCCCACGGCAGCAAGTAAATGAGGTAAGTTCCACATCTGACATTCAATCCCAATTAACTAATCTTACTTCCATTGTGTCTCAGATGGCTGAAGGAATGAAGATGCATGGATCAAGTGTGTGTGGCGTGTGTTCTATCCAAGGACACCCCTCTGATAAGTGCCCGCAACTAATTGAGAATGGTGGATGGGAATCTGCCAATGCAGTGGGTTTTGGAGGCCAAAACCAACCAAGGAACGATCCATATTCAAATACGTATAATCCAGGTTGGAGAGACCATCCAAATTTCAAGTGGAGGGAGCCCCAACAATCTCAACAACAAGGAGGTTTTAGACAGCAACCCCCAGGCTTCTACACCAAGCCATATGCACCCACACAAGTTCCACAACAATCTGCCCCAAATGCTTCAGGTACATCTCTAGATAATGATACACTTCTTAAGCTATTAACCAATTTGTCTCAGGGGCAAGAAAATCAAGCCAAAGCAATGCAAAACCAAGACAAAAGGGTGGATCATTTGGAGAAACAAATTGGGCAGATTGCAGAATTTGTAGGGAAATTTCGAGACCAAGGCCAACTCCCTAGTTCCACCATTCCAAATCCAAAGGGAGGTTTCGAAACTGCAAAAGCCATATTGTTGAGAAGTGGAAAAGAAGTTGGGGCAGGAACACAACCATCAACATCAGGTCACAAGGAGGATGAAAAACTTCAATTTGAAGAGGAGGGACAAAGCCAACCCACGGCAAGGAAGGATACACCTTTGCCGCAGGCCCTAAGTGCTCCTAAACCATCAAATCTGTCCAACAAGGGTAAGAATGTGTCAAATTCAATTCCTACTAATGTTTTTCCTTCGAATGTTCCTTTTCCTAGCAGATTCATGCAAACAAAGAAAGAGGAAGCTGAAAAGGACATTCTAGAGACATTTAGGAAGGTTCAAGTCAATATACCACTTTTGGATGCAATTAAGCAAGTTCCGAGGTATGCCAAGTTTCTGAAGGAGTTATGCACAACTAGGAAGAGAGTTTCAAACAAGGAGGTTGTGAAGGTAAGTGAAAATGTTTCAGCCGTATTGCAACGTAAACTGCCCCCTAAATGCAAAGATCCCGGCAGTTTTACGATTCCTTGTGTAATTGGCCATACTCGTTTTGAATCTGCCATGCTTGACTTAGGTGCATCTATAAATGTCATGCCTTATTCCATTTATGCATCTATGAACTTGGGTGAATTGAAAAAGGATGGTGTGATCATACAATTGGCTGATCGTTCTAACGCTTATCCAAAAGGAGTATTGGAGGATGTTTTAGTGCAGGTGAATCATTTAGTCTTCCCGGCTGATTTTTATGTTTTGGACATGGAAGATTCAGCCCATTCCACCTCTTTGCCGATTCTCCTTGGTAGGCCATTCATGAAGACAGCCCGCACCAAGATTGATGTGTTCAAAGGAACGTTGTCAATGGAATTTGATGGGGAAGTGATTGATTTCAATATTTCTGAAACCATGAGATATCCTAATGATGATCACTCTTGTTTTTCTATTGATATTATTGATTCTTTGGCGCAGGGGTATTTGGAAGATTTGAATGACGATGCACTTGAAAAGGTCATTACAAGAGGGATGGAGCTCAACAACAAGTGGGCAGAACCCATGCTAACCCACGGCATACATGAACCCATCCATGCCGTGCCCCCTTGTGAGGAATTCATTGAGATGGCTGCTGCCCTTGAGTCGTTACCCAAGCATGATGGTAAGTCTCCTAACTTTGATTCAATTCCCTTTTCGACTAATAAGTTGCTTCCTTCAGTAATTCAAGCACCTACCCTTGAACTTAAACCGTTACCAAACCATTTGAAGTACGTTTTCTTGGGGGAAAAAGAGACCTTACCTGCCATTATTTCCTCATCCCTCACGGCACAAGAAGAAGAGAAGCTAGTGCGTGTTTTAAGAGAGTTCAAATCTGCCCTAGGTTGGACCTTAGCCGACATCAAGGGGATAAGCCCTACAACCTGTATGCATCACATATTTCTTGAGGAGGGGGCCAAACCAACTAGAGAGGCTCAACGCCGTCTCAACCCTCCGATGATGGAAGTTGTGAAAAAGGAGATAATCAAGCTACTTGATTGTGGAGTGATCTATCCAATCTCCGATAGTCGTTGGGTTTCCCCTGTGCAGTGTGTTCCAAAGAAATCTGGAGTGACTGTGGTCAAGAATGCTGAAGAGGAGCTTGTGCCTACTCGAATCCAAACAGGTTGGAGGGTTTGTATTGATTATAGGAAGCTCAACGCCACCACACGAAAGGATCACTTCCCATTGCCATTCATTGATCAAATGCTTGAAAGGTTAGCAGGTTATGCATTTTATTGTTTCCTTGATGGTTATTCTGGTTATAACCAAATTGTCATAGCACCTGAGGACCAAGAAAAAACCACTTTCACATGCCCATTTGGTACATTTGCTTATCGTCGTATGCCATTTGGTTTATGCAATGCACCTACCACATTTCAAAGATGTATGATGAGCATTTTTTCTGATTATGTTGAGAAAATTATTGAGGTTTTCATGGATGATTTCAGCGTTTTTGGTGATTCATTTGATGGGTGTTTGCATAATCTCAGTTTGATCTTAAAACGATGTGTTGAAACTAACCTTGTTCTTAATTGGGAAAAATGTCATTTCATGGTTAAACAAGGCATAGTTTTAGGTCATATCATCTCTGAAAATGGTATTGAGGTTGATAAGTCTAAAATAGATCTTGTACGCTACTTACCCTCTCCTACTTCGGTTAGAGAGGTTCGTTCTTTTCTTGGTCATGCAGGATTCTATAGAAGATTTATCAAGGATTTTTCCAAGATTGCACAGCCCCTATGCCGTCTCCTACAAAAGGAAGTGTCGTTTGAATTTAACGAGGCGTGTGAGAAAGCATTCAACCATCTCAAGGCCTTACTGACCACGGCACCAATCATCACTCCACCAGATTGGAGCATTCCCTTCGAGCTCATGTGTGATGCATCAGATTATGCACTTGGAGCTGTTTTGGGCCAAAGGAAAAACAAGCAGCCACATGTCATTTATTATGCTTCACGCACCTTAAATGATGCCCAATTGAATTATTCCACAACTGAAAAAGAACTCTTGGCTGTTGTATTTGCATTAGATAAGTTTCGATCTTATTTAATTGGCACTAAAGTCATTGTTTTCACTGATCATGCAGCCTTGAAGTACTTGTTCACCAAAAAGGAAGCTAAACCAAGACTCATTCGCTGGATGCTTTTACTTCAAGAGTTCGACATTGAAATACGGGACAAGAAAGGATGTGAAAACGTGGTGGCTGACCACCTAAGTCGGATGGTGCGTGAAGAGGAGTCCATTCCCATTTCAGAAACGTTTCCGGATGAGCAACTACTGTCCATTGAGGTAAGTATACCTTGGTATGCTGATTTGGTCAACTATTTGGTGTCTAAGCAGATTCCAAACACTCTAAGCAAGTCCCAACGTGATAAACTTAAAAAGGATGCACGTTTTTATGTTTGGGACGACCCATATTTGTGGAAATTTTGCCCTGATCAAATTGTGCGTAGATGTGTTCATGAATCTGAGTTTAACCCAATTCTAAGCTTTTGCCATACATATGCATGTGGTGGACACTTTGGCACACAGCGCACTGCCCTTAAGGTTCTTGAATGTGGATTTTATTGGCCTACTTTGTTTAGAGATGCTCGAACTTTTTGCATAACATGTGATCGCTGCCAAAGGACAGGAAATTCAGGCCAAAGAGACCAAATGCCGCAGACTCCAATTCTTGTTGTTGAAATTTTTGACGTTTGGGGTATTGATTTTATGGGTCCTTTTCCTTCTTCTTTCGGTTTCACTTACATTTTACTTGCGGTTGATTATGTGTCGAAGTGGGTGGAAGCCAAAGCCACCCGCACTAATGATTCTAAAGTTGTGGCAGGTTTTGTGAAATCTAACATTTTTTCCAGATTTGGGATGCCGAGAGTGCTTATAAGTGATGGTGGGTCTCATTTTTGCAATCGCACCATTGAGGCACTACTCAAGAAGTACAATGTGACGCATAAGGTTTCAACACCTTATCACCCCCAAACAAGTGGCCAGGCCGAGGTCTCGAATAGGGAGATCAAGCAGATTTTAGAGAAAACCGTTGGGCCAACTAGAAAGGATTGGAGCTTGCGTTTGGAGGATGCACTGTGGGCATATCGAACGGCTTACAAAACGCCCATTGGCATGTCCCCATTTCGGCTCATCTATGGCAAGCCATGCCATTTACCCGTGGAGCTTGAGCACAAGGCACATTGGGCTGTCAAGACCTTCAATATGGATGTGGACATGGCTGGAAATCACAGAAAGCTGCAATTGAATGAACTTGAAGAGATTAGGCATGATGCTTATGAGAATGCTCGAATTTACAAAGAGAAGACCAAGGCATTCCATGATAAGATGATTCGAGGCAAAACATTCTCCATTGGGCAGAAAGTGTTGCTATTTAACTCCCGTCTTCGTTTATTCCCTGGTAAGCTACGTTCTAAATGGGTTGGTCCATTTGTTATTACTAATGTTTTTGTGCATGGTGCAGTCCAAATACAAAGTTTGAAAACTGGACAAGAATTCAAGGTGAATGGACATCGATTGAAGCCCTACTATGAGAACTTTGTTGAGCATGTAGTGGAGGAGGTTCCCCTGCAGGCCGTGGGCTCCAATGGGGAGTGAATGAGTTCTTCGTCCGGCTGCAAGACGTTAAAGCAAGCGCTTCTTGGGAGGCAACCCATGTATTCAACAAAGGAAGACCTAGGAATCACTCCAATTCCAGATTTGCGTCCCTAAACCCTTTTCTTTGTTGTTGTTTCAATTCTGCCTTGTTTAATTGTTTATTTGTTGTTGTTTGTTTGTTTGTTTTTTGTGTGAGTTTATGCTTGAAACATTGAGGACAATGTTTGATTTAAGTGTGTGGGGGGGGGGGGGGGGGGGTAACAAAGTGTTTTTGATGAAATTCGTGGGATTTTATCACCCATTACTTGAAAAGTTGTTCCTTGCTGTTTTTAAGTGTTTTTAAGCTGTTTTGGTGTGTTTTAGTGTGTTTTGCCTTAAAAATCCGAAAATTTGATAAAAATTTGAAAAATTGTTTGAAAAACCCAAAAAGAGTTGTTTTTGTGTTGTTTTGGTGTGTTTGTGTCTTAGATTCCTTCCAACACAATGATGAGGATTTGGTTTTTAATTGCATGACTGTTAAAGAGAGTTATAAACATGGATGAAAGTTTGATTTACTCTTTGGGTTATGCTTGGTTGTGGTTATAATTTATGAATTCACATGCAATCATAAAGGATAAAATCAGTTTTTGTAACATGCTTGAAGGAAGGAACTCAAATTAACGCTACAACCTTGTGAGACTTGAGCCTTAAAACGTTCTTTTGGAGAGTTATAATCTGTGCATTTGTTGTTTTCTAAAGTCGTTGCATGATCTCATTATTCTTTGCTTGGTTGCTACTTAGAAGGCGTTTCATCATTTAGTTCCAAACACTAGAACTCATGCCCATTCCATTCAAAGCATGACATTGATTTGCATAACACACGATCAAGATGAAGTTAATTAGTGAACCACCACAGCCAAATAGCCGAACCCCCTGTGTTATATGTTTTGTAGGTTTAAACCCCGTTGAGCCATATTTAGCCTATGTTCTTTGTTAACCACATTATCCTCACCTAGCCTAGATTAGGACCATCCATACCCTTGTTCTTGAAGCATAGTGAAGCATGACTTAAAAAGAATTCCTTTTGATTGACTTCTTGCAGAAAAACAAGTGTGGGGGAAGGGATGTGTGTGTGCCAAGAAAAAGTAATAAGGCACAGGTTTGAGAAAATAAAAAGAAAAATTCGTGGAAAAAGAAAAAGAAAAAGAAAAAGTTGTGAAAAGAATGAAAAAGAGTTGAAAAATAAGTGAGAATGAGCTCACGAATGTTGATTGTTGAAGGAAGGGTCCAAAACATCAAAATTCGGCCCTAGAATGTGTACTTCTTCCCTTTTGGTGTTTAAAGTTGATTTCTGCATTCAAAAGTGAATTCCAAGTGTCAATTTCATTACTTTGCTTACTATGTCTTCAAGAACCTTTGTTTTTCCTTACCTTTCTTTGTTAGCCAATACCCCCAAGCCCCGTTATAACCCTTTAACTTCAATCTTGGGTGTTGTGTGTTTCAATATGTGGAGTTTGGAATTGGTATGAGCATATGGTGTCACTGGTTCTCGCATCTAAGTAGTAGCATTCCATTCATGAGATCATATCTAAACATGTTTATTAACTCCAGAAATTGCTTTCTTTGCTATAAATATGTGAGTGTTCGTTTTCATGTTTACATCAATCTTCTCACATATACCTAGTGTAGGGTGTGTAGTCAGAAAATGTGTGTGAGAAGTGAGTGCATATCTTGTAAGAAATTGAGTGAATTCTCTAAGGCATGTTACTACATTCAAAACATTGTTTTAATTGGTTAAATGTGAACTAGTAAGTGGTGACTGTGATTAAGTATATGCTCAAGTGTTAAGTTGACTAAAATCTGTGGGAATGATGATTTTTAACATGTCATGTGTATTAGAAATCCCTGAGGCAAATGTTGGAAGGTGTAGGTTGTGTTTTGTTTATTCTGTTTCGTTTGTTTTCTTTTGTTTGTTTGTTTTGCTCGAGGACTAGCAAAAGCTAAGTGTGGGGGAATTTGATAGGAGCATATTTATGCGACTTAGTTGGCTTGTTCTTGTGCATTTATGTTGTGTTTTCTTAGTTATGTTAGTGTTTAAAGCCATTTTCGTGTGTTTCTAGGTCCTAAAGACAAAATATGCAAGAAGATGCATTTTGATGCATTTTGGAGCATTTTGGAGCAAAATTGGGTTGGAATGGATATCACATGTTTGGAGCAAAAGGAATGGACGAAATTGAAGACTTGAAGATGTAAGGATTCCTAATTGAAGATGGATTCCTACTCAAACAAGGATTCCTAATTGAAGATGGATTCCTACTCAAACAAGGATTCCTACTTGAAGTAGGAAAGTTAAGCCAAGGTTTCCTATTTTGGTTTACCTTTCCTAATCCTTAATGTTTCCAAATTCCAGCAACTTTGAAGGCTTCCTTTGCATTCTAGGACACAAATTGAAGGACCTAGACCACCTAAGAACCCTTGCCGCACCTCCTTACCCCTTTCCTCTTCCTCCCCAATGGTGGGTGAATTTACATGAACCTTAGGGAACACAACGCACCAATCAGCAAACATCACTATCCCCGTCCATTCATCGATCTACTGTATGAGAACTTTGAGGGGCAGGTTGTGGAAGAAGTTCCCTTTCATGCCGTGGGTACCAATGGAGCTTAAACCGAGGAATCATCGGGCTGCAAGACGTTAAAGCAAGCGCTTCTTGGGAGGCAACCCATGCATTCGAATAAAGAAAACCTAGGAACAACCAGCTCAAACCCAGATTTGCGTTCCTAACTCTACTCTTTATTGCATTTACTTTGCCATGTGTGTCCTGTTAGTTAGTTGTGTTGTTTGCTGTTTGCTTTCTGCGAGTTTATGTTTGAAACATAGAGGATAATTCACCACGGCACCAATCATCACTCCACCAGATTGGAGCATTCCCTTCGAGCTCATGTGTGATGCATCGGGTTATGCAATTGGAGCTGTTTTGGGCCAAAGGAAAAACAAGCAGCCACATGTCATTTCTTATGCTTCACGCACCTTAAATGATGCCCAATTGAATTATTCCACAACTGAAAAAGAACTCTTGGCTGTTGTATTTGCATTAGATAAGTTTCGATCTTATTTAATTGGCAATAAAGTCTCGAGAGGCTCAACGCCGTCTCAACCCTCCGATGATGGAAGTTGTGAAGAAGGAAATAATCAAGCTTTTGGATTGTGGAGTGATCTATCCAATTTCGGATAGTAGGTGGGTTTCACCCGTTCAATGTGTGGAACCTTTTGGTGCGGCACAAGGTAGTTTTATTTAAATATTTAGGGTAATAAAGCTAGGGAACTAATTAGGAAACAGAAATTAAATCAAAACCTTAAGGGAAATAGGAATTAAAGTCAGAATCCTAAGAGAATTGGCAAGTAGGTGCGGCAAGGATGAAAAGGGTAAGAGAATGCCTTGCAAGGCAAGGCAAAAGGATTTCCTTTCTGATTTAGGTCCAGATTTTGGGTAAGTAAGGGGTTCCTTGCACGGCAAGGATGGGAAAGTCAAGGAATGGTGCGGCAAGGGATCTTTAGGTGCAAGGAAGGTTCAATTTGTGTCCTAAAATGCATAGGAGGCCTTCAATGTTGCTGGAACTTAGGGACATTTAGGATTAGGAAAGGTCAAACCAAAATAGGAAACCTTGGCTTAACTTTCCTACTTCAAGTAGGAATCCTTGTGTGAGTAGGAATCCTCTTTCTTCTAGTAATCCTTCTTCAATTAGGAATCCTTCGTTGATTCGGAATCCTAACTTCTTCAAGTCTTCAATTTCGTCCATACCTTTTGCTCCAAGCATGTGATGTCCATCCCAAGCCCAATTTTGCTCCAAAAAGCTCCAAAATGCACTTTCTTGCATACTTTGCCCTTAGAACCTAAAAACACACGAAAATGGCTTAAAAGACTAAAATAACTAAGAAAACACAACATAAATGCACAAGAACAAGCCAACTAAGTCGCCTAAATATGCTCCTATCACACATTTGAGCTTGGAATGGATATCATATGCTTGGAGCCAAGAGGATGGACGAATTTGGAGTCCAAATGGAATTAGGAATATGTTTCAAGGTTGGAGAAATAAATTCAAATCATTGAAGATAAGGAATTGATGTGATATAAGTTAAGCACTCAAATTAAACCCTCTTTTTGACAGTTGTAGTATATGTATAAGTAGGGATCGTTCTAAACCGGGGATTAGGAGGGATTGCTAAAACCTCTAAACTGACTCTAAAACACAAAAACAAAGTTAAAAACGTATGGAAAGACTCAAGGGACTCAAAACAAGCTAAAAACACTCAAAACTGCCTAAAAACACAATCTGGGCAGTTTTGGACTCTAAACACTTCTTTGGACGAATTTAAGGTTTTGACTTGACTCAAAAGACTCTAAAACACAAACAAAACAGATTTTAGACACTTTGAAACAAGAAAGTAAAAGGGGGTTTTGGTTTTTGATAGGAGCATATTTATGCGACTTAGTTGGCTTGTTCTTGTGCATTTATGTTGTGTTTTCTTAGTTATTTTAGTGTTTAAAGCCATTTTCGTGTGTTTCTAGGTCCTAAAGACAAAGGATGCAAGAAGATGCATTTTGGAGCATTTTGGAGCAAAATTGGGCTTGGAATGGATATCACATATTTGGAGCAAAAGGAATGGACGAAATTGAAGACTTGAAGATGTTAGGATTCCTAATAAATGATAGGAGCATATTTATGCTACTTATTTAGTGTGTTTTCTTGCATTTGTTTAGCTAGTTGTTGCTTAATATAGTGTTTAAAGTCATTTTCGTGTGTTTTTAGGTCCAAGAAGTGGTGTGAAAATTACTTGACACACAAATTAAACCCTATTGATGACAATTGTAGTAAAGATGCAAGTAGGGATCGTTCTAAACCGGGGATTAACTAGGGATGCTAATCAACACAAATAAGACTCAAAAACACTAAACTAGACTCTAATGACTCAAAACTAATTTAAAACACTAAAAACAGCAAGAAACAATAACAAAGACTCAAATCTAGACCTAACAAGTGATTTTGACGAAAATAGAACTTAAAAGACTCAAACAACTAAGAGAAAACAGGTTTTGACTCTAAAAACAAGTTTAAATGAAAGGGAGATTGTTTTTGACGAATTTAAAACTAAAACAGAAACTTTGCATAAAACACTTTATAAAAAACGAATTTTGTGAATTGAAAAGGGTGAATGGCTAGTTAGAGGGATCCTTATCCACACATAAACATATGCATACAACTTGATTCCCAGTTACTCTTTCGATAAACTATGAATGACAATGTTCCGAATTAATTGTATTGAACTAATTAATTCCCAGATTTCCCTAAGTTCATTGAATTGAATGGATAACGCATCACAACCAAATTATTCTTATCAAGTTCCCTAACTATGGAATACGCATGATAGAGATACATATCAAAGATCATTAAGTTCCATGGAAATCATAAACATTGACAAGGCATTCATAACTATGGAAGACGCATGTTACTCCTGCCTAGGGTTTACTTAACATGATTGTGACTAGCAACCTTTACTACTTGTGAATATAAGTTCATAACGATTAGGTGAAATTCCCTTATATCCTAGCATCAAATTCATGCATGCAAATCAAGTGTCGACCCCCAACCCACATACATAAACAAGTTCTTAATAAGCACAGAAAAGTAAACCACATTCATAATTTATGAAATCGTAACTGGAGTGAATCATGATAGGAGCATATTTATGCGACTTAGTTAGCTTGTTTTCATGCATTTACGTTGTTAGTTCTTAGTTAATTTCGTATTTTAAGCTATTTTCGTGTATTTGTAGGTTCAAAGTGTCAAGATGGCAAAAAGAGGCAATTTGGAGCATTCTAGAGCATTTTTGGGCCAAGATTGGGTAGTGCAAGCATGGAGGCAAGTTGATGGACGAAATTGAAGATATAAAGGCTTGAAATCAGCTAAGAAGATGGAAGAAAGAAATTGAAGATAAAGAAGATAAGGAATCAGCTCAAAAGAAGGAGAATTATCCAAAACATTATCCAAAACAACCTTATCTTATCTTATCTTACCCAATCCTTATCTTATCCTAACCTGTTTTCTTCAGTTTAGGGGACTTAAAACCTGATTTCTAGAAGTCCTATCCATTCCCCTACAAAAGTGGCGCCCCAAACTCTTCTAGAAACCCCAAAATCTGCCCAGAAACACATTCTTTCTAGAAGCCTAAAAATCTGGCGTCTCCCTCCTTTCTAGAAGGTCTTTTCCTTGCCTTGCAAGGCATTCCCTGCCTTATCCCTTTGTGCCGCACCTTTCAGGCCCTTTCCCTCTTGGATTCTGATTGTTAGGACTTTTCCTTGTGGATTTGGGTTCTACAAATCCTTTTCAGAAATTAATTGGACCACAATTCCTTTTCCAAATTAATTGCCGCACCCTAATCCTATTTTTCTGCTAAGTCCAAGTCCTAAACTGATTTCCCTAGGGTTTGCCATGCTATATATATACATATTCCCAAGCCTTGCCGCAGACCACCACCCATCCATACGAATTCTACACCCCCATATACATTCAGAAATCCATATTTTGCTGCAGAGAAGGGAAGACAAGGCTGTGCCGTGGCTTCCATTAGAGAGGGAGGAGTTCTTTCTTCTCTTGTTTCGTTTCTATGTTTAATTTAACTTGCTTTTCAATTATGTTGAACATGTGGAACTAATTTCGTTTTAGTTAGAGGTGGATTCAAAGCCATGGACATATGTTTGTTATGATTTGATTTACTTCAGTTATTGTTTCATAAATTATGAATGTGATTTACTTATCTGTTTTATGAAGAACTTGTTCTTGTGTGTTGATTAAGGATGCATACTTAGTTTACATGCATGAATTTGATGCTAGAATATAAGGGAATTTCACCTAATCGTTATGAACTTATATTCACAAGTAGTAAAGGTTGCTAGTCACAATCATGTTAAGTAAACCCTAGGCTGGATTAACATGCGTCTTCCATAGTTATGAATGCCTTGTCAATGTTCATGATTTCCATTGAACTTAATGATCTTTGTTGAATGTCTCTATCATGCGTATTCCATAGTTAGGGAACTTGATAAGAATAATTTGGTTGTGATGCGTTATCCATTCAATTCAATGAACTTAGGGAAATCTGAGAATTAATTAGTTCTATACAATTAATTTGGAGCATTGTCATTCATGGTTTATCGAAAGAGTAACTGGGAATCAAGTTGTATGCATATGTTTATGTGTGGATAAGGATCCCTCTAACTAGCCATTCACCCATTTAAATCACCAATTTCGTGCCTTTTTAAGTTGTCTTTACAATCTTGTTTGTTTAAGTTTAAATTTGTTCAAAAACAATCCCCTGCCTTTAATTTGTGTTAAGATAGTCTAAATTCGTCAAATCTTGAGTCTCTTAGTCTTTTGAGTCAATTTGAGTCTTAATTTCGTTCAAATCAGTCTTAGGTGTTAGTTTTGAGTCTAGATAACTTGTTTTGTGTGTTTTAGGTCTATTTAGCTTGTTTTGAGTCTCTAGAGTCCAGAAACTGTTTAATTGAATTCTATTTGCTGTTTTGAGTTTGTTTTGAGTTATTTGAGTCAAGTTAGGTTGTTTAAAGGTGTCTAGAGTTAAAATTCGTCCAAATTGATCCCTAGTACTTGTTTTCATTGTTTTAAGTCCAGTTTATTGTTTTAAGAGTCTAATTTGTGTAGATTAGCATCCCTTCTAATCCCCGGCCTAAAACGATCCCTACTTTCATATACTACGTCGATAGGGTTTTAATTTGAGTGTCAAGTAATTCTCACATCAAATTTTGGCGCCGTTGCCGGGGATTAGCAAATTTGCTAATCCCCCGTGTTTCTGTTTGTGTTTTTATTTTTACGTTTGAGTTTTTGATTTTGTTTCGTTTTGTTTTCTTTGTTTCAGGTACTAGACATGGCAATTGCCAACATTCAAGCTCAATTGGCCAATCTTACTTCTCAATTGTCCCAGATTGCCAAAAGAACCACATTGCACACTGCCCCTACATTTAATGTACCCTATGGGCAAGGACATCAAACTCGTCAATTCACTGCAAACGGAGGTGCTTGGGGTTATCAAAGCCATAACCAATCAAGGGACAACATGTTTTCCAACGCTTACAATTCGGATTGGAGAGATTATTCAGATTATATGTGGGAGGAACCTCAACAAATTCAACAAGGTGGATATTGGCAGCAAGAGGAGGAGTTCTATTCAAGATCTGTGCAGCCACCACAACCTCCCCCACAACAATTCCAATCGAATTCAAGTATGCCTATGAGTTATGATGAAATTCGTGACGTACTAACCTCTTTGAAGGAGGGCTCACAACAAGAAGGGTATTGGCAGCCATCTGAGGAGATCTATCAAAAGCCATATGAACCACCACAGCCTCAACCTGCCCAAACCAAATCAGGTTCGTTGTTAGAAAATGATAAAATTCTTCAAGTACTAACCTCTTTGACGCAGGACATACAGAGCATAAAGAATCAAGCTAAAGAGGTGGCCGAATTGAAGAAACAAATGGGGCAAATGGCTGAATTCATGGGCCAATTCAGAGAACAAGGCAGATTGCCTAGTTCAACCGTCGTTAATCCTAAAGGAGGATTTGAAACCGCCAATGCAATCACGTTGAGAAGTGGTAAGCAGGTTGGAACTGATTCACAACCATCTAGATCAAGTCAAGAAGAGGACAAGAAGCTGCAACTGGAGGAAGATGAATCACCCAAACCCACGGCAAGGAAAGAGACATCTTTGCCGCAGCCATCCCCAACCATCAAGGTAAGTTCCAATATGAATTCTTCTAGCTCTACTCCACTAATTGTGCCCTTTCCTGGCAGGTTGCGGCAATCAAAGAAAGAGGATGCTGAAAAAGACATTCTAGAGACATTCCGGAAAGTTCAAGTCAATATCCCACTCCTTGATGCAATAAAGCAAGTCCCAAGGTATGCTAAGTTTCTGAAAGAGCTTTGTACAACAAGGAGAAGGATTTCTAACAAAGAAGTGGTTCAAGTAAGTGAGAATGTCTCTGCTGTTCTACAAAGGAAATTACCCCCTAAATGCAAAGATCCGGGTAGTTTTACAATTCCTTGCGTTATTGGTAGTACTAAGTTTGAACATGCTATGTTAGACTTAGGTGCATCTATAAATGTCATGCCATATTCTGTTTATGCATCTATGAATTTAGGAGAGCTTAAAAATGATGGTGTTATTATCCAATTAGCCGATCAATCTAATGCATACCCAAAAGGAGTTTTGGAAGATGTTTTGGTGCAGGTAGACCACTTGATTTTTCCTGCAGATTTCTATGTGCTTGACATGGAGGATTCAGACCATTCCCATCCATTACCACTCTTACTTGGCCGACCATTCATGAAAACAGCCCAAACCAAGATTGATGTGGCCAAGGGAACGTTAACTATGAAGTTTGGTGGTGATAAGATTAAATTTAATGTTTCTAAGTCTGTTGAGAATCCTAACATTGTTCGTTCTTGTTTTGCCATGGATAAAATAAAAAAGATAGGGCCGGACCGTTCAAGCACAAAGGATACATCAAGAACCATACAAAACGAGGGAATTGGAGTGGAGCACAAGGATCACACAGCCACTGCCCTCAAAATGCCCCAATTGGTCGAAAATATCATGGGGAAGAATGTTCATAGTGCTGCCACTTCATTGCAGTACATGGGTAAGCCATCTATTCCAGATTCGATTCCCATTTCAACTAATAGGTTGTTACCTTGTATGGTGCAGATTCCCAATCAAATCCAAGCTGGTGGGCATGATTACAATGATTTTAGGATGTTCAATGCCACAATCCGGAAGGATCACTATCCCTTACCATTCAAAGATCCAATGCACGAGCTGTTTGAGGAGCATGTGGTGGAAGAACTACCTCTGCATGCCGTGGGTACCATGGGAACTTAAATGAAAGGTTCGTCCGGCTGGAAGACGTTAAAGCAAGCGCTTCTTGGGAGGCAACCCATGCAAATAAAGACGACCTAGGAACTCTCCGGCTCCAAAACCAGATTTGCGTTTCTAAACCCTACTCTTTATTGCTTTTCCTTTGCCATCTTGTTATGTTAGTTAGTTGTGTTGATTGCTGTTTGCTTTCTGTGAGTTTATGTTTGAAACATTGAGGACAATGTTTGGTTTAAGTGTGGGGGGGTAACAAAGTGTTTTTTTGCATGAAATTCGTGGGTTTTTATCACCTATCACTTTGAATGTTGTTTTCAGTGTTTTTAAGTGTTTTTAAGCTGTTTTTGAGTCTTTTAGTGTGTTTTGACAAGAAAATCCGAAAATCCCATAAAAATTTGAAAAATTGTTTTGAAAAACCCAAAAAGAGTTGTTTTTGTGTGTTTGTGTGTTTGTTAGAGAATCCCTCAATTCCTTACTAGATATGCACTCAATCACACAGATTTTCTGACTACACTCCCTACACTAGTTATATGTGAGAAGATTGATGTAAATATGAAAACTAATACTCACATATGTGTTTATGACAAAGAAAGCAATTTCTGGAATGCATGTATAGATATGATCTCATGAATAGAATGCTACTACTTAGACGCGAGAACCAGGGATACCATATGCTCATACCAATCCCAAACTCCACATATTGAAACACATAACACTCAAGATTGAAGTATAGGGTTATAACGGGGCTAAGGGTATTGGCTAACAAAGAAAGGTAAGGAAAACAAACGTTCTTAAAGCAATAGCAAGCAAAGCAATGAATATGACACTTAGAACTCCCTTTCTTGAATGCAGCCGTACACTTTGAACACAAAGGGACAGAAAACACATATTTTTAGGGCCGAATTCAACTTTTTGGACCCCTTCTTCAACAATCAACACTTGTGAGCTTCAATCTCACTTATTTTGAACACTTTTCATACTTTTTCACAACTTTTCTTTTTTTTCTTTTCTTTTTAACACGAATTTTTCTTTTTTTTTTTTTTCTTTCTCTTCTTTTTTTTTTTCTTCACCCGTGCCCTCTTTGATACTTTGTTGGCACACAATCAGACACATAAATCCCTTCCCCCGCACTTGTTTTGCCGCCCAAATAACGAACAAAGGGAATTCATTCTCAGGTCATGCTCACTATGCCTTAAGAACAAGGGTAAGGATGGTCCTAATCTAGGCTAGGTAAGGATATTGTGGGTAAACAAAGAACATAGGCTAAGCAAGGCTCAAAAGGGTTAAACCTACAATACATATGCAAAGGGTTAGGCTTTTTGGCTCTGGTTTTAAACTAAACAACTTCATCTTGATTATGTGTTATGCTAATCAATTTCATGCTTTGAATGAAACGGGTATGAGTTCTAGTATTTGGAACTAAATGATGAAACGCCTTCTAAGTAGCAACCAAGCAAAGAATAATGAGATCATGCAACGACTTTAGAAAACAAAGAATGCACAGATTTTTAACTCTCCAAAGAACGTTTAAGGCTCAAGTCTCTCAGGGTTGTAGCGTTAGTTTGAGTTACTTCCTTCAAGCATGTTACAAAAACTGATTTTTTCTCTTTGTGATTACATGTGAATTCATGAATGTCAACTACAACCAAGCATAAACCAAAGAGCAATTCAAACTTTCATCCATGTTTATAACTCTCTTTAACAGTTATGCAATTAAAAACCAAATCCTCATCATTGTGTTGGAAGGTACCCTAAGACACAAACAAACACACGAAAACAACTCTTTTTGGGTTTTCAAAATAATTTTTCAAATTTTTATGGTATTTTCGGATTTTCTTGTCAAAACACACTAAAAGACTGAAAAACAGCTTAAAAACACTTAAAAACACTGAAAACAACATTCAAAGTGATAGGTGATAAAAACCCACGAATTTCATGCAAAAACACTTTGTTACCCCCCCACACTTAAACCAAACATTGTCCTCAATGTTTCAAACATAAACTCACAGAAAGCAAACAGCAATCAACACAACTAGCTAACATAACAAGATGGCAAAGGAAAAGCAATAAAGAGTAGGGTTTAGAAACGCAAATCTGGTTTTGGAGCCAGAGAGTTCCTAGGTCGTCTTTATTTGCATGGGTTGCCTCCCAAGAAGCGCTTGCTTTAACGTCTTCCAGCCGGACGAACCTTCCCTCTATTCTTCAATGAGGCCTACGGCATTAAAGGATATGTCCTCCGTAATGTGCTCTTCAAAGTGCTCATAATATGGCTTCAATCGATGTCCATTCACTTTGAATTCTTGTTGCGTTTTTAAACTTTGAATTTGGACTGCACCATGAGGAAAAACATTAGTAACCACAAAAGGACCAATCCACTTAGAACGCAACTTACCTGGAAATAGACGAAGGCGAGAATTGAAAAGTAACACTTTCTGCCCTATAGAGAACAGCTTGCTACGAATCATCTTGTCATGAAATGCCTTTGTTTTCTCCTTGTAGATCCGTGCATTCTCATAAGCTTCATTCCTAATTTCTTCTAGCTCATTCAATTGAAGCTTTCTATGAAGACCTGCGGCATCAATGTCCATGTTGAATGTTTTGACAGCCCAATGTGCACGATGTTCTAACTCGACGGGAAGATGACATGGTTTCCCATAGACTAGCCGAAATGGGGACATTCCAATTGGGGTTTTATAGGCAGTGCGATATGCCCACAATGCATCATTCAAACGCAAGCTCCAATCCTTCCGAGTTGGCCCTACAGTTTTCTCCAAAATCTGCTTGATTTCTCTATTTGAAACCTCGGCTTGCCCACTGGTTTGAGGGTGATAAGGTGTTGAAACCTTATGCGTGACATTATACTTCTTGAGCAACGCCTCAATGGTTCGATTGCAAAAATGGGAACCCCCATCACTGATTAGGACTCTTGGCATTCCAAATCTAGCAAATATGTTAGTTCTAACAAAATCTGCAACCACTTTAGAATCATTAGTTCGGGTGGCTTTTGCTTCCACCCATTTCGACACATAATCCACAGCAAGCAAAATATAAAGGAAACCATGTGAGGAAGGAAAAGGACCCATGAAATCAATACCCCAAACATCAAAGATTTCAACACTAAATATGGGGTGTTGCGGCATTTGTTGTTTAGGACCTATATTGCCCGTTCTTTGACATCTATCACAAGTCATACAAAAAGTTCTAGCATCTCTAAAGATAGTAGGCCAATAAAATCCACATTCTAAAACTTTATGTGCTGTTCTTTGCGTACCAAAGTGACCTCCACATGCATAGGTGTGACAAAAAGTTAAAATTGAATTAAACTCAGAATCATGCACACACCTACGTAGAACTTGATCAGGGCAATATTTCCACAAGTATGGGTCATCCCAAACATAAGAACGTGCATCCTTTTTAAGTTTATCACTTTGGTGCTTGTTTAGCTCTCTTGGAATGTGTTTAGACACCAAATAATTTACTACATCAGCATACCATGGCTCACTTACCTTGATGGACAGCAGCTGCTCATCTGGGAATGTCTCTTGGATAGGCACGGCATCCTCCTCATGCACCATACGGCTCAAGTGATCAGCCACCACGTTTTCACTCCCCTTCTTGTCCCGGATTTCAATATCGAACTCTTGGAGAAGAAGCATCCAGCGAATGAGTCTTGGTTTGGCCTCTTTCTTGGTGAACAAATACTTCAAAGCTGCATGGTCAGTGTAAATAATAACTTTAGTACCAAGTAGATAAGAACGAAACTTATCTAAAGCAAACACAACAGCAAGAAGTTCTTTTTCAGTGGTAGAGTAATTCAATTGTGCATCATTCAAGGTCCGAGATGCATAATAGATGACATGGGGCTTCTTGTCCTTCCTTTGTCCCAAAACAGCTCCTAATGCATAATCTGAAGCATCACACATAAGCTCAAAAGGAAGGCTCCAATCTGGTGGGACTATGATGGGGGCCGAAGTTAGCATCTCTTTGAGGTGTTTAAATGCCTTCTCACATTCCTCGTTGAAGTCAAAAGCCACATCTTTCTGGAGGAGACGGCAAAGAGGGTTTGAAATCTTTGAAAAGTCCTTGATGAATCGCCTATAGAATCCTGCATGTCCAAGAAAAGAACGAACCTCTCTAACCGAAGTAGGAGAGGGTAAGTAGCGTACAAGATCTATTTTTGATTTATCAACCTCAATTCCCCTTTCTGAAATGATATGACCTAAAACTATGCCTTGTTTTACCATAAAGTGACATTTTTCCCAATTCAAAACAAGGTTAGTTTCGATGCAACGTTTTAGAATCAAAGTGAGATTATCTAAGCACCCATCAAACGAATCCCCAAAAACACTAAAATCATCCATGAATACCTCAATAATTTTCTCCACAAAATCTGAAAAGATACTTACCATGCATCTTTGAAAGGTGGCAGGTGCATTGCATAAACCGAATGGCATGCGACGATAGGCAAAGGTACCAAAGGGGCACGTGAAAGTGGTCTTTTCTTGGTCATCCGGAGCTATAACAATCTGATTATATCCAGAGTACCCATCAAGAAAACAATAAAAAGAATGACCGGCTAACCTTTCAAGCATTTGATCAATGAACGGCAAAGGGAAGTGGTCCTTCCTCGTGGTGGCGTTTAGCTTCCTATAGTCAATGCACACTCTCCAACCTGTTTGGATACGTGTGGGCACAAGTTCATTCTCGGCATTCTTCACCACAGTGACTCCGGATTTCTTTGGAACACATTGCACTGGTGAAACCCAACGGCTATCTGAGATTGGATAAATTACTCCACAATCAAGAAGCTTTATAATTTCCTTCTTCACAACTTCCATCATTGGAGGGTTGAGTCGGCGTTGAGCCTCTCGAGTTGGTTTAGCCCCCTCCTCTAGAAGTATGCGATGCATGCATGTTGTAGGGCTAATCCCCCTAATATCGGCCAATGTCCATCCAATGGCTGTTTTGTGCTCTTTCAACACCTGAATTAACTTTCCTTCCTCTGTTGCCGTGAGTGTGGAGGATACAATGACGGGCAATGTCTCGTTATCTCCCAAAAAGACGTACTTCAAATGATCCGGCAATGGTTTAAGCTCATGTACGGGTGCCTGAATTACTGAGGGTAACAACTTGTTAGTAGAAATTGGAATTGAAATTGGTTTTGAAGGCGTACCATGGTGCTGAGGTAGTGACTCTAGGGCAGCCACCATCTCGGCCTCTTCTTCACTTATGGGCACGGCAATATTGGGTTTTTGCCCAATTCCTTGTGCAATTGTTGATTCAAGGGGATCCCTATCCAAGGAATCAAGGTAATCCTGCGCCAATTCATCGAATATATCAATAGCAAAACAAGAATGATTTTCTTTAGGAAATTTAATAGTTTCAGCAAGATTGAAATCAATAACTTCCCCATCAAATTCCATTGTCAACGTCCCTTTGAACACATCGATCTTGGTGCGGGCTGTTTTCATGAAAGGTCTCCCAAGGAGGATCGGCAATGGGGTAGAATGGGGTGTATCCTCCATGTCAAGCACATAAAAATCCGCTGGAAAAATCAGATTTCCAACCTGCACCAAAACATCTTCCAAAACTCCTTTTGGATATGCATTAGAACGATCGGCTAATTGGATAATAACACCATCGTTTTTAAGCTCTCCTAAATTCATAGATGCATAAACAGAATATGGCATGACATTTATAGATGCACCTAAGTCTAACATGGCAGATTCAAAACGAGTATTTCCAATAACACAAGGAATTGTAAAACTACCCGGATCTTTGCATTTAGGGGGTAATTTCCTTTGTAAAACAGCAGAGACATTCTCACTTACTTGAACCACTTCTTTGTTAGAAGTCCTTCTCCTTGTTGTACAAAGCTCTTTCAAAAACTTAGCATACCTTGGGACTTGCTTTATTGCATCAAGGAGTGGGATATTGACTTGAACTTTCCGAAATGTCTCTAGAATGTCTTTTTCAGCATCCTCTTTCTTTGATTGCCGCAACCTGCCAGGAAAGGGCACACTTAGTGGAGTAGAGCTTGAAGAATTCATATTGGAACTTACCTTGATGGTTGAGGACGGTTTAGGAGTGGGGATTGGCTGCGGCAAGGATTGTGCATTCCTTGCCGTGGGTTTGGGTGCTTCATCCTCCTCCAATTGCAGCTTCTTGTCCTCTTCTTGACTTGATCTAGATGGTTGTGAATCAGTTCCAACCTGCTTACCACTTCTCAACGTGATTGCTTGGGCAGTTTCAAATCCTCCCTTAGGATTAACAACGGTTGAACTAGGCAACCTGCCTTGTTCTCGGAATTGGCCCATGAATTCAGCCATTTGACCCATTTGTTTCTTCAATTCATCCACCTCTTTAACTTGATGTTTTATGCTCTGCATGTCCTGCGTCAAAGAGGTTAGTGCTTGAAGAATTTTATCATTATTTAACGACGAACCTGAATTGGTTTGGGCCGAAGTTGGGTGAGGTTGTGGGGCTGCATACGGCTTTGGAAACATCCCAGGGGGCTGTCTAAATCCACTTTGTGGCTGTGCTTGCTGAGAATCCCTCCACTTGAAGTTTGGATGATCTCTCCATCCCGGATTGTATGTGTTTGAGTATGGGTCGTGTCTTTGTTGGGTTTGGCCTTGGAAACCCACGGCTTGGGCAGTTTCCCAACCCCCATTCTCAATCAATTGAGGGCATTGATCGTTGAGATGTCCCTGCATAGAACACACTCCACATATGGCCGGCCCTTGTGCTTTGTTTCCATCCACAACCTGTGACAAAAGAAGAGTGAGATTAGCCATTTGAGATTGTAATTCTGAAATTGCATTTACCTCATTCACTTGTTGTTGCCGTGGCCCTTCTCTCTGTCCAACTCCTTCGTATTGTTGCGCATTCAAAGCTCGATTTGCAATTAGAGTCTTGGCAGCCACGGGTGTTTTGTCAACCAAAGCTCCTCCCGCTGAAGCATCAAGCATTTGTCTCTCAATGGGGAGAAGTCCTTCATAGAAATATTGGAGGAGAAGCTTTTCCTTCATTTGGTGTTGTGGACAAGAAGCAACAAGCGCCTTGAAACGCTCATAATAGGCTGGAAACGATTCCCCTTGGTTTTGTTGAATGCCACTTATCTTTTTCCTCAAGAGAATGACTCTTGAAGTTGGGAAAAATTTCTCTAAGAATGCGCGCTTCATGCTTTCCCACGAAGTAACGGTTCCAGGTGCTAGTTCGTAGAGCCAATCCTTAGCCTTTTCCAAAAGAGAGAATGGAAAGGCTTTCATCTTCAATATACTTCCATCAACATTGACAGGGGTCATGCTTGAACAAACCACTTCAAATTCCTTCAAGTGCTTGTTCGGATCTTCCATGGACAACCCGTGGAATTTGGGGATGTGGTGCAACAAGCTAGACTTCAATTCAAACTCATCAGTCTTGCCTTGAGCCGCCCTAGGATATTGAATGCATAAAGGGGTCGCATTGTCCAATCCCGAGGCTGAAAGTTCTTTGATTGTTCGGTTATCTGCAGCCATGTCGTGCTCCTCTTCCAAATCCTCTTCAATTTCAACTTCAGATTCGGAATTAGAACTTGAACTAAGTAGATCAGGTTCTGGGTGCTTCCTCTTCCTTCTCAAATCTCGTTCAAAATCGTCGTTAAACTCCAAGATATGTGCGTGAACGGGTTGAGAACTTCGAGTCATACACTAGTACCTAAAACAAAGAAAACAAAACAAATCAGAAAACTAAGCAAAACAGAAACAAAAACAAGTTAAAATACACGGCAGAAACTAGGGAGATTAGCAAGTTTGCTAATCCCCGGCAACGGCGCCAAAATTTGGTGTGAAAATTACTTGACACACAAATTAAACCCTATTGATGACAATTGTAGTAAAGATGCAAGTAGGGATCGTTCTAAACCGGGGATTAACTAGGGATGCTAATCAACACAAATAAGACTCAAAAACACTAAACTAGACTCTAATGACTCAAAACTAATTTAAAACACTAAAAACAGCAAGAAACAATAACAAAGACTCAAATCTAGACCTAACAAGTGATTTTGACGAAAATAGAACTTAAAAGACTCAAACAACTAAGAGAAAACAGGTTTTGACTCTAAAAACAAGTTTAAATGAAAGGGAGATTGTTTTTGACGAATTTAAAACTAAAACAGAAACTTTGCATAAAACACTTTATAAAAAACGAATTTTGTGAATTGAAAAGGGTGAATGGCTAGTTAGAGGGATCCTTATCCACACATAAACATATGCATACAACTTGATTCCCAGTTACTCTTTCGATAAACTATGAATGACAATGTTCCGAATTAATTGTATTGAACTAATTAATTCCCAGATTTCCCTAAGTTCATTGAATTGAATGGATAACGCATCACAACCAAATTATTCTTATCAAGTTCCCTAACTATGGAATACGCATGATAGAGATACATATCAAAGATCATTAAGTTCCATGGAAATCATAAACATTGACAAGGCATTCATAACTATGGAAGACGCATGTTACTCCTGCCTAGGGTTTACTTAACATGATTGTGACTAGCAACCTTTACTACTTGTGAATATAAGTTCATAACGATTAGGTGAAATTCCCTTATATCCTAGCATCAAATTCATGCATGCAAATCAAGTGTCGACCCCCAACCCACATACATAAACAAGTTCTTAATAAGCACAGAAAAGTAAACCACATTCATAATTTATGAAATCGTAACTGGAGTGAATCAAATCATAAGAAACATATATTCATGGCTTCAAATTCCCCCTCTAACTAATAGGGGTTTAGTTCCTCATGACAGCAATTAAACAAAGAAAACTAAATTGAAACATTAAAAACAAAGATAGACAACACCTAAGAACGCTCCAGCAATAGTCACGACTTAGAGTGGCACCTTCTCCTTCCTTCCTTGAATAGCTGCGGCACAAGAGGGGTTTTCTGGGTTTGTGTGGATGATATGGCACGGCAGGGGGTAGGGGATGATTTCTGGCGTGATTGGTTGTGTATGGAGGGTCGTGTGCACGGCAAAGGATTGATTTGTATATATATAGGCACCAAAACCCTAAGTGAATCAGATTGGGACTTCTAGAAAACCAAATCCATCCAGAAATAGGCTCAAAACAATTAGATTTCCAATGGGAAAGGGCCTAAGGTGCGGCAGATTTGGATAAGGTGGGATAAGGCTTCTAGAAAGCCTTGCAAGGCAAGGAAACCAAGTTTTCTGAAAAGCTAGGTGCGGCAAGGCTAAGAGTTTCTAGAAACTTAATTTAAATGTCCCCCAATCAGAAAATAAACCCTCATTGTACCAGGAATTGAATTAGAAAAGGATTAGGATAGGATAAGGTTTGTTAAGATAAGATAAGGATTGGATAAGATAAGATAAGATAAGGTTGTTTTGGATAATGTTTTGGATAATCCTCCTTCTTTTGAGCTGATTCCTTATCTTCAATGATTTGAATTTATTTCTCCAACCTTGAAACATATTCCCAACTCCATTTAAACTCCAAATTCGTCCATCTTCATGCCCATTGCTTGTGCTATCCATTCCAAGCCCAGATTTGCTCTAAAATGCTCCAAAATGCATCTTTTTGCCAACTTTGCTTCTTGGACCTAAAAACACACGAAAATGACTTTAAACACTATACTTAACAACAAATAGCTAAGCAAATGCAAGGAAACACACTAACTAAGTAGCATAAATATGCTCCTATCAAGAAGCAAAGTTGGCAAAAAGATGCATTTTGGAGCATTTTAGAGCAAATCTGGGCTTGGAATGGATAGCACAAGCAATGGGCATGAAGATGGACGAATTTGGAGTCCAAATGGAGTTAGGAATATGTTTCAAGGTTGGAGAAATAAATTCAAATCATTGAAGATAAGGAATCAGCTCAAAAGAAGGAGAATTATCCAAAACATTATCCAAAACAACCTTATCTTATCTTATCCAATCCTTATCCTATCTTACCTTACCTTATCCAATCTTATCCTAATCTTATCCTAACATGTTTTCTTCAGTTTAGGGGACTTAAAACCTGATTTCTAGAAGTCCTATCCATTCCCCTACAAAAGTGGCGCCCCAAACTCTTCTAGAAACCCCAAAATCTGCCCAGAAACACATTCAATTTGGACATAGATGCGGCTGGAGTGCATAGAAAGCTCCAATTGAGTGAACTTGAGGAGCTAAGGAATGAAGCATATGAGAATGCCCGAATTTACTAGGAGAAAACAAAGGCGTTTCATGACAAGATGATTCGGGGCAAAACATTTTCAATTGGGCAGAAAGTGTTGCTTTTCAACTCCCGTTTACGTTTATTCCCTGGTAAGTTACGTTCTAAGTGGATTGGTCCTTTTGTTGTTACTAATGTTTTTCCACATGGTGCAGTCCAAGTCCAAAGCTTAAGGAACGGACAAGAATTCAAGGTGAACGGGCACCGTTTGAAGCCATACTACGAGAACATTGTGGGGCAGGTTGTGGAAGAAGTTCCTTTCCATGCCGTGGGCTCCAATGATGCTTAAACCGAGGAATCGTCCGGCTGCAAGACGTTAAAGCAAGCGCTTCTTGGGAGGCAACCCATGCATTCGAATAAAGACGACCTAGGAACAACCAGCTCAAACCCAGATTTGCGTTCTTAACTCTACTCTTTATTGCTTTTGTTTTGCCATATCTGTTATGTGTGTTAGTTGTGTTGTTTGCTTGCTTGTGTGTGAGTCCTTGCTTGAAACATTGAGGACAATGTTTGATTTAAGTGTGGGGGGGGTAACCAAAATGTTTGGTAACCAAACCAAAATGTTTTGATGCAAATTCGTAAGGTTTTATCACCCATAACTTCTAATGTTGTTCCTTGCTGTTTTTAAGTGTTTTTAAGCTGTTTTGGAGTGTTTTAGTGTGTTTTGATTCAAAAATCCGAAAATCCCATAAAAATTTGAAAAATTGTTTTAAAAAACCCAAACAGAGTTGTTTTTGTGTGTTTGTTTGTGTCTTAGGTACCTTCCAACACAATGATGAGGATTTGGTTTGTAATTGCATGACTGTTAAAGAGAGTTGTAAACATGGATGAAAGTTTGATTTACTCTTTGGTTTATGCTTGGTTGTGGTTATAACTTATGAATTCACATGCAATCATAAAAGAAAAATCAGTTTTTGTAACATGCTTGAAGGAAGGAACTCAAACTAACGCTACAACCCTGAGAGACTTGAGCCTTTAACGTTCTTTGGAGAGTTAAAAAAAATCTGTGCATTTGTTGTTTTCTAAAGTCGTTGCATGATCTCATTATTCTTTGCTTGGTTGCTACTTAGAAGGCGTTTCATCATTTAGTTCCAAATACTAGAACTCATATCCGTTTTATTCAAAGCATGAAATTGATTCGCATAACACATAACAAGATGAAGTGTTTAGTTAAAACCAGTGCCAAAAAGCCTAACCCTTTGCATATGTATTGTAGGTTCAGCCCCTTTGAGCCATATTTAGCCTATGTTCTTTGTTAACCCACATTATCCTCACCTAGCCTAGATTAGGACCATCCATACCTTTGTTCTTGAAGCATAGTAACGCATGACTCAATATGAATTCCTTTTGATCATTGTTTGGCAGAAAACAAGTGTGGGGGAAGTGAGTTTTGTTGTGGGTGTGCCAAAGTCTTGAATGAGGCACGGCAAAGAAAAGAAAACAAAAAAAAAAAAACAAGAAGAAAAATCCGTAGAAAATAGAAAGACAAAAAGAAAACGTTGTGAAAAGAATGAAAAAGGAGTTGAAAAGATGTGAAGAAGAGTTCTCAAGTGTTGTTTGTTGAAGGAAGGGTCCAAAACATTGAATACGGCCCTAATTGTTGCTTGAAACTTCCCTTGTGTTTCAAAGTTGATTTCTGCATACTAAAGGGAATTCTAAGTGTCATATTCATTACTTTGCTTGCTATTGCTGTAAGAACGTTTGTTTTCTTTACCTTTCTTTGTTAGCCAACTCCCCAAAGCCCCGTTACAACCCTATGCTTCAATCTTGAGTGTTGTGTGTTTCAATATGTGGAGTTTGGGATTGATATGAGCATATGGTGTCACTGGTTCTCGCATCTAAGTAGTAGCATTCCATTCATGAGATCATATCTATACATGCTTATTAACTCCAGAAATTGCTTTCTTTGTTATAAACATATGTGAGTGTTCGTTTTCATATTTACATCAATCTTCTCACATATACCTAGTGTAGGGTGTGTAGTCAGAAAATGTGTGTGAAAATAGAGTGCATATCTAGTAAGGAATTGAGGGAATTCTCTAAGGCATGTTACTGCATTCAAAACATCGTTTTAATTGGTTATTTGTGAACTAGTAAGTAGTGACTATGATTAAGTATGTGCTTAAGCGTAAAGATGACCAAAATCTGTGGGGATGATGATTTTTAACATGTCATGTGCATTGGAAATCCCTGAGACAATTGTTGGAAGGTTTAGGTTACGTTTTGTTTGTTTTGTTTTGCTCGAGGACTAGCAAAAGCTAAGTGTGGGGGAATTTGATAGGAGCATATTTATGCTACTTATTTAGTGTGTTTTCTTGCATTTGTTTAGCTAGTTGTTGCTTAATATAGTGTTTAAAGTCATTTTCGTGTGTTTTTAGGTCCAAGAAGCAAAGTTGGCAAAAAGATGCATTTTGGAGCATTTTAGAGCAAATCTGGGCTTGGAATGGATAGCACAAGCAATGGGCATGAAGATGGACGAATTTGGAGTCCAACTGGAGTTAGGAATATGTTTCAAGGTTGGAGAAATAAATTCAAATCATTGAAGATAAGGAATCAGCTCAAAAGAAGGAGAATTATCCAAAACATTATCCATAACAACCTTATCTTATCTTATCTTATCCAATCCTTATCCTATCTTACCTTACCTTATCCAATCTTATCCTAATCTTATCCTAACCTGTTTTCTTCAGTTTAGGGGCCTTAAAACCTGATTTCTAGAAGTCCTATCCATTCCCCTACAAAAGTGGCGCCCCAAACTCTTCTAGAAACCCCAAAATCTGCCCAGAAACACATTCTTTCTAGAAGCCTAAAAATCTGGCGTCTCCTTTCCTTCTAGAATCCTTTTTCCTTGCCTTGCACGGCATTCCCTGCGCTTATTCCTTTGTGCCGTGGGTTTTCAGGCCCTTTCCCTCTTGGATTCTGATTGTTAGGCCTTTTCCTTGTGGATTTGGGTTCTACAAATCCTTTTCAGAAATTAATTGGACCACAATTCCTTTTCAAAAGTAATTGCCGCACCCTAATCCTATTTTTCTGCTAAGTCCAAGTCCTAAACTGATTTCCCTAGGGTTTGCCATGCTATATATACATATTTTCAAGCCCTGCCGCACACCACCACCCATCCATACGAATTCTACACACCTCTACACATCTCAGCCATTCCAAACACCATTCATAAACCCTAAACCACTTGTGCCGCAGCCTTGCAAGGAGAGGAGGAGCAGCTTTGGAGCGTGTTGCACCCAATCTGGAGTGCTGGGCGTTCTTAGGTGTCTTCTACCTTATGTTTTCGTTGATTAATTTAGTTTTCCTTTGTTTTGCTGTAATCATGAGAGGCTAAACTCGTTTTTTAGCTAGAGGCTACTTTGAAACCATGATTTTGTGTGTGATATGACTTGATAAATTTCAGTTACAGATTCTTGAAGTATGAATGCAATTGGCTTAACTGTTTGAATTAGAACTTATTTCTGTTTGTTGATTGAGGGTCGACACTTAATTGGCATGCATAAATTTGATGCTAGGATATAAGTAAGTTTCACATAACAAGTAGTAAAGGTTGCTGGAACAATCGTGTTAAGTTCAATTCTTGGTGTGAGTAACATGATGTCATAGTTATGAATGCCTCGTCAATGCTTATGATTCTCATTGAGCGTAATGATCTCTGATTGTGTCTCTATTATGATGTCATGTAGGGAAATTGATGAGAATAATTTGGTTGTAGATGAGTTGTCCGTCCAATTCAATGAAATTAGGAGAATCTGAGGGTTAATTAGTGATTGACACGGTTAATCTGGGGCATTGTCATTCGTAATTCAATGAAAACGTAACTGGAAGTCAAGTTATATGCGTATAAGTCATGTGTGGATAAGGAAACCTCTAGCTAGTTCACCATCCGTCCTAAAAACCCAATTTCGTCTAAATCTGCCTAGTTTAAAGTCTGTGTTAGTTTTAACTTAGTTTCACTCTAAAACCAATCCCCCTTCACTTGTTTGAGTCTAATTAGTTAGAATCTGTCTTAGTTTGTGTTTTTGTGTGTTTTGAGTCAAGTTTAATTCAATTTTCGTCCAAAGTTGTGTCTAGTGTCTAGAATCTGTCCAATTAGTGTTTTTGAGCAGTTTTGAGTATTTTGAACCTGTTTTGAGTCTTACTAGTCTATTTAGAGTCCTTGGAGTCTTTTCAAACGTTTTTAACTTTGTTTTTGTATTTTAAGTCAGTTTAGAGGTTTTAGCAAGCCCTCCTAATCCCCGGTTTAGAACGATCCCTACTTGCATTTATACTACGATTTGATAACAAGAGGGTTTAATTTGAGTGCTTAACTTTAATCACATCAATAAACGAAGGATTCCTAATCAACGAAGGATTCCTAATTGAAGATGGATTCCTAGAAGAATGAGGATTCCTACTCACATAAGGATTCCTACTCACATAAGGATTCCTACTCAAACAAGGATTCCTACTTGAAGTAGGAAAGTTAAGCCAAGGTTTCCTATTTTGGTTTGCCTTTCCTAACCCTAAATGTTTCCAAATTCCAGCAACTTTGAAGGCTTCCTATGCATTCTAGGACACAAATTGAAGGACTTAGACCACCTAAGGACCCTTGCCGCACCTCCTTACCCCTTTCCTCTTCCTTGCCGTGCAAGGGAGAGGGTTATTTCCTGTTTCCTTGCATTAAAACACATTCCTTTTTAATTTAAAGTCTTTGCCGCACACCCCTGGCACTTTCCCTTAGTTTTCTGATTTTGTTTCCTCTTTCTAGATGCTTTTGACTTAATTTCTGATTACCTAAATAAGTTAGGGTTTTAATTTCCCTAAAACAAATAAACTCCCTTGTTGCAGCCACAGAGGATTTTTTTCATCCATCCACACAACCTGTCTCGCCAGAATTCCTTCCCCAACCCTAGCTGCACCTATCCTTCACCATTCTCCATAGTTTCTGACCAAAAACACTCCCTGTCGCACCATACATCCATCCTAGCCAATTACCCAGCCATCTACACCACTCATAACTCCCAAAACTCACCAACAACCCTTGTGCCGCAGCAAAGAGGAAGGAAGAAAGCCCTTGGACGTGCCTGCCATTCAAGTTAGGATTGCTGGAACGTTTAGGTGTAATCTTTCTTTTGTTTTCAATGTTTCAATTCAATAATCTTTGTTCTGTGAGTATGAGGAACTAAACCCCTCTTAGCTAGGGGGGGATTCGAAACCATGATTATACTTGCAATATGATTTGATTACACCCAGTTGTGATTCATAAGTTGGGAATTCAATTTACTTATCTGTTCATATTATAACTGATTTGTGTGTGTTAATTGAGGTGGCCAACTTAATTTGCATGCATGAATTTGATGCTAGAATATAAGGGAGTTTCACCTAATCGTTATGAACTTATATTCACAAGTAGTGAAGGTTGCTAGTCACGATCGTGTTAAGTAAATTCCTGGCATAAGTATCATGCAATTCATAGTTACGAGTGCCTTGTCAATGCTTATGATTTTCAGAGAACTTAATGATCTTTGCTTGTATCTCTATTATGCAATTCATGTAGGGAACTTGTGGGGAATGTTTTGAGTTGTCGAATGCAATCATCCAATTCAATAAAATTAGGAAAATCTGAGGGTTAATTAGTGCAATTCACGGTTAATCTGGGGCGTTGAGGATTCGTGGTATATGGAAAGCAACTGGAAATCGTTTTGTTTGCAAGTGTGTCATGTGTGGAGAAGAACCTCCTAGCTATCCCATCATCCATAGTTTTCACCCAATTTCGTGTAGATTTCATTAAGTACTTTAAGTTTCTTGTTTTGTTTTCAAATTCGTCAAAACCCAATCCCCCCTTTACTTGTTGAGTCATATTAGTTAGAAACTGTTTTAGTATGTGTTTTTGAGTGTTTTGAGTCAAGTTAAAATCTATTTTCGTCCAAAGTAGTGTTTAGAGTCCAAAACTGCCCAGTTTGTGTTTTTAGGCAGTTTTGAGTGTTTATGTGCTGTTTTGAGTCTTTTGAGTTGTTTTAGTGTTTTAGAGTCTAGTTTTGCATTCTTTGAGTCTAGTTTAGTGTTTAAACTTTGTTTTTACGTTTTTGAGTCAGTTTCAAGTGTTTTAGCAATCCCTCCTAATCCCCGGTCCAGAACGATCCCTACTTGCATCTATACTACAATTGTCAACAAGAGGGTTTAATTTGTGTGCTGTTTTACATCGCATCAGTTTTTGACGAATTTAAAACTAAAAACAGAAACTTTGCATAAAAACTTTAGAAAAAACGATTTTGATGAATTAAGAAGGGTGAAAGGCTAGTTAGAGGGTCCTTCTCCACACATGATATATGCATATGTGATGTGAGAATTACTTGTCACTCAAATTAAAACCCTATCGACGTAGTATATGAAAGTAGGGATCGTTTTAGGCCGGGGATTAGAAGGGATGCTAATCTACACAAATTAGACTCTAAAACAATAAACTGGACTTAAAACAATGAAAACAAGTACTAGGGATCAATTTGGACGAATTTTAACTCTAGACACCTTTAAACAACCTAACTTGACTCAAATAACTCAAAACAAACTCAAAACAGCAAATAGAATTCAATTAAACAGTTTCTGGACTCTAAAGACTCAAAACAAGCTAAATAGACCTAAAACACACAAAACAAGTTATCTAGACTCTAAACTAACACCTAAGATTGATTTGAACGAAAGTAAGACTCAAATTGACTCAAAAGACTAAAAGACTCAAGATTTGACGAATTTAGACTATCTTAACACAAATTAAAAGCAAGGGATTGGTTTTGAACGAATTTAAACTTAAACAAACAAAATTGTAAAGACAACTTAAAAAGGCACGAAATTGGTGATTTAAATGGGTGAATGGCTAGTTAGAGGGATCATTATCCACACATAAACATATGCATACAACTTGATTCCCAGTTACTCTTTCGATAAACCATGAATGACAATGTTCCGAATTAATTGTATTGAACTAATCAATTCCCAGATTTCCCTAGATTCATTGAATTGAATGGATAACACATCACAACCAAATTATTCTTATCAAGTTCCCTAACTATGGAATACGCATGATAGAGATACATATCAAAGATCATTAAGTTCCATGGAAATCATAAACATTGACAAGGCATTCATAACTATGGAAGACGCATGTTAATCCAGCCTAGGGTTTACTTAACATGATTGTGACTGGCAACCTTTACTACTTGTGAATATAAGTTCATAACGATTAGGTGAAATTCCCTTATATTCTAGCATCAAATTCATGCATGTAAACTAAGTATGCAAACTTAATCAACACACAAGAACAAGTTCTTAATAAAACAGATAAGTAAACCACATTCACAATTTATGAAATCATAACTGGAGTAAATCAAATCATAAGAAACATATATTCATGGCTTCCAATTCCCCCTCTAACTAATAGGGGTTTAGTTCCTCATGATAGCAATTAAACAAAGAAAACTGAATTGAAACATTGAAAACAAAGATAGACAACACCTAAGAACTCTCCAGCAAGAGTCACGACTTAGAGTGGCACCTTCTCCTTCCTTCGTTGAATAGCTGCGGCACAAGAGGGGTTTTCTGGGTTTGTGTGGATGATATGGCACGGCAGAGGGTGAATTAGGTCAGAAACTATGGAGAATGGTGAAGGAAAGGGGCGGCAGAGAGTGGTGGATGATTTCTGGCGTGAATGATGTATATGGAGGGTGGTGTGTACGGCAAAGGGTTGATTAATATATATATATAGGCACCAAAAACCCTAAGTGAATCAGATTAGGACTTCTAGAAAGCCAAATCCATCCAGAAATAGGCTCAAAACAATCAGATTTCCAATGGGAAAGGGCCTAAGGTGCGGCAGATTTGGATAAGGAGGGATAAGGCTTCTAGAAAGCCTTGCAAGGCAAGGAAATCAGGTTTTCTGGAAGGCTAGGTGCGGCAAGGCTTAGGGTTTCTAGAAACTTAATTTAAATGTCCCCCAATCAGAAAATAAACCCTTATTATACCAGGAATTGAATTAGAAAGGATTAGGATAGGATAAGGTTTGTTAAGATAAGATAAGGGTTGGATAAGATAAGATAAAATAAGGTTATTTGGATAATGTTTTGGATAATCCTCCTTCTTTTTAGCTGATTCCTTATCTTCAATGATTTGAATTTATTTCTCCAACCTTGAAACATATTCCCAACTCCATTTAGACTCCAAATTCGTCCATCTTCATGCCCATTGCTTGTGCTATCCATTCCAAGCCCAGATTTGCTCTAAAATGCTCCAAAATGCATCTTTTTGCCAACTTTGCTTCTTGGACCTAAAAACACACGAAAATGACTTTAAACACTATACTAAGCAACAAATAGCTAAGCAAATGCAAGAAAACACACTAACTAAGTAGCATAAATATGACTTTAAAATCTATTTTCGTCCAAAGTAGTGTTTAGAGTCCAAAACTGCCCAGTTTGTGTTTTTAGGCAGTTTTGAGTGTTTATGTGCTGTTTTGAGTCTTTTGAGTTGTTTTAGTGTTTTAGAGTCTAGTTTTGCATTCTTTGAGTCTAGTTTAGTGTTTAAACTTTGTTTTTACGTTTTTGAGTCAGTTTCAAGTGTTTTAGCAATCCCTCCTAATCCCCGGTCCAGAACGATCCCTACTTGCATCTATACTACAATTGTCAACAAGAGGGTTTAATTTGTGTGCTGTTTTACATCGCATCAGTTTTTGACGAATTTAAAACTAAAAACAGAAACTTTGCATAAAAACTTTAGAAAAAACGATTTTGATGAATTAAGAAGGGTGAAAGGCTAGTTAGAGGGTCCTTCTCCACACATGATATATGCATATGTGATGTGAGAATTACTTGTCACTCAAATTAAAACCCTATCGACGTAGTATATGAAAGTAGGGATCGTTTTAGGCCGGGGATTAGAAGGGATGCTAATCTACACAAATTAGACTCTAAAACAATAAACTGGACTTAAAACAATGAAAACAAGTACTAGGGATCAATTTGGACGAATTTTAACTCTAGACACCTTTAAACAACCTAACTTGACTCAAATAACTCAAAACAAACTCAAAACAGCAAATAGAATTCAATTAAACAGTTTCTGGACTCTAAAGACTCAAAACAAGCTAAATAGACCTAAAACACACAAAACAAGTTATCTAGACTCTAAACTAACACCTAAGATTAATTTGAACGAAATTAAGACTCAAATTGACTCAAAAGACTAAAAGACTTAAGATTTGACGAATTTAGACTATCTTAACACAAATTAAAAGCAAGGGATTGGTTTTGAACGAATTTAAACTTAAACAAACAAAATTGTAAAGACAACTTAAAAAGGCACGAAATTGGTGATTTAAATGGGTGAATGGCTAGTTAGAGGGATCCTTATCCACACATAAACATATGCATACAACTTGATTCCCAGTTACTCTTTCGATAAACCATGAATGACAATGTTCCGAATTAATTGTATTGAACTAATCAATTCCCAGATTTCCCTAGATTCATTGAATTGAATGGATAACGCATCACAACCAAATTATTCTTTCTCAAACTCCCTAACTATGGAATACGCATGATAGAGACATTCAACAAAGATCATTAAGTTCAATGGAAATCATGAACATTGACAAGGCATTCATAACTATGGAAGACGCATGTTAATCCAGCCTAGGGTTTACTTAACATGATTGTGGCTGGCAACCTTTACTACTTGTGAATAAGTTCATAACGATTAGGTGAAATTCCCTTATATTCTAGCATCAAATTCATGCATGTAAACTAAGTATGCATCCTTAATCAACACACAAGAACAAGTTCTTAATAAAACAGATAAGTAAACCACATTCACAATTTATGAAATCATAACTGGAGTATATCAAATCATAAGAAACATATATTCATGGCTTCCAATTCCCCCTCTAACTAATAGGGGTTTAGTTCCTCATGATAGCAATTAAACAAAGAAAACTGAATTGAAACATTGAAAACAAAGATAGACAACACCTAAGAACGCTCCAGCAAGAGTCACGACTTAGAGTGGCACCTTCTCCTTCCTTCCTTGAATAGCTGCGGCACAAGAGGGGTTTTCTGGGTTTGTGTGGATGATATGGCACGGCAGAGGGTGAATTAGGTCAGAAACTATGGAGAATGGTGAAGGAAAGGGGCGGCAGAGAGTGGTGGATGATTTCTGGCGTGAATGATGTATATGGAGGGTGGTGTGTACGGCAAAGGGTTGATTAATATATATATAGGCACCAAAAACCCTAAGTGAATCAGATTAGGACTTCTAGAAAGCCAAATCCATCCAGAAATAGGCTCAAAACAATCAGATTTCCAATGGGAAAGGGCCTAAGGTGCGGCAGATTTCGATAAGAAGGGATAAGGCTTCTAGAAAGCCTTGCAAGGCAAGGAAATCAGGTTTTCTGGAAGGCTAGGTGCGGCAAGGCTTAGGGTTTCTAGAAACTTAATTTAAATGTCCCCCAATCAGAAAATAAACCCTTATTATACCAGGAATTGAATTAGAAAAGGATTAGGATAGGATAAGGTTTGTTAAGATAAGATAAGGGTTGGATAAGATAAGATAAGATAAGGTTATTTGGATAATGTTTTGGATAGTCCTCCTTCTTTTGAGCTGATTCCTTATCTTCAATGATTTGAATTTATTTCTCCAACCTTGAAACATATTCCCAACTCCATTTAGACTCCAAATTCGTCCATCTTCATGCCCATTGCTTGTGCTATCCATTCCAAGCCCAGATTTGCTCTAAAATGCTCCAAAATGCATCTTTTTGCCAACTTTGCTTCTTGGACCTAAAAACACACGAAAATGACTTTAAACACTATACTAAGCAACAAATAGCTAAGCAAATGCAAGAAAACACACTAACTAAGTAGCATAAATATGCTCCTATCAAATTCCCCCACACTTAGCTTTTGCTAGTCCTCGAGCAAAACAAAACAAACAAAACGTAACCTAAACCTTCCAACGTTCACCTCAGGGATCTTCAATGATACATAACATGCCAAAGATCATTACTCCCACAGATTTTAGTTATCCCTACCCTTGAGCACATACTTAATCAAAGTTACCACACATTAGCTCGCATTTAATCAATTAAAACAACATTTTGAATGTAGTAACATGCCTTAGAGAATCCCTCAATTCCTTACTAGATATGCACTCAATCACACAGATTTTCTGACTACACTCCCTACACTAGTTATATGTGAGAAGATTGATGTAAATATGAAAACTAATACTCACATATATGTATAACAAGAAAAGTAATTTCTGGAATGCATGTATAGATATGATCTCATGAATGGAATGCTACTACTTAGACGCGAGAACCAGGGACACCATATGCTCATACCAATCCCAAACTCCACATATTGAAACACACAACACTCAAGATTGAAGTATAGGGTTATAACGGGGCTAGGGGGTATTGGCTAACAAAGAAAGGTAAGGAAAACAAACGTTCTTAAAGCAATAGCAAGCAAAGTAATGAATATGACACTTAGAACTCCCTTTCTTGAATGCAGCCGCACACTTTGAACACAAAGGGGAAGATTACACATATTTTAGGGCCGAATTCAACTTTTTGGACCCCTTCTTCAACAATCAACACTTGTGAGCTTATTCTCACCTATTTTGAACACTTTTCATACTTTTTCACAACTTTTCTTTTTCTTTTCTTTTTCACACGAATTTTTCTCTTTTTTTTTCTCTTTCTGCTTCTTCACCCGTGCCCTTTGTTTGTCTTGTTGGCACACAATCAGACACATAAATCCCTTCCCCCACACTTGTTTTGCCGCCCAAATAACGAACAAAGGGAATTCATTCTTAGGTCATGCTCACTATGCCCTAAGAACAAGGGTAAGGATGGTCCTAATCTAGGCTAGGTAAGGATAATGTGGGTAAACAAAGAACATAGGCTAAACAAGGCTCAAATGTGTTAAACCTACAATACATATGCAAAGGTTTAGGCTTTTTAGCTCTGGTTTTAAACTAAACAACTTCATCTTGATTATGTGTTATGCTAATCAATTTCATGCTTTGAATGAAACGGGTATGAGTTCTAGTATTTGGAACTAAATGATGAAATGACTTCTAAGTAGCAACCAAGCAAAGAATAATGAGATCATGCAACGACTTTAGAAAACAAAGAATGCACAGATTTTTAACTCTCCAAAGAACGTTTAAAGGCTCAAGTCTCTCAGGGTTGTAGCGTTAGTTTGAGTTACTTCCTTCAAGCATGTTACAAAAACTGATTTTATCCTTTTTGTGATTACATGTGAATTCATGAATGTCAACTATAACCAAGCATAAACCAAAGAGCAATTCAAACGTCAATCCAAGTTTGTAACTTGCTTTAACAGTTATGCAATTAAAAACCAAATCCTCATCATCGTGTTGGAAGGTACCCTAAGACACAAACAAACACACAAAAACAACTCTTTTTGGGTTTTTCAAAACAATTTTTCAAATTTTTATGGTATTTTCGGATTTTCTTGTCAAAACACACTAAAAGAATCCAAAACAGCTTAAAAACACCTAAAACACTGAAAACAACATTCAAAGTGATAGGTGATAAAAACCCACGAATTTCGTGCAGAAAACACTTTGTTACCCCCCCCCCCACACTTAAACCAAACATTGTCCTCAATGTTTCAAACATAGACTCTGATAGGAGCATATTTACATCACTTAGTTAGCTTGTTTCCTTGCATTTAGGTTGTTAGTTCTTAGTTATTTTAGTCTTTTAAGCCATTTTTGTGTGTTTTCAGGTTCTAAGGGCTAAAGGAGCAAGAAAGTGCATTTTGGTGCCTTTTGGAGCAGTTTTAGGCTTGGGATGGATTGCACATGCTTGGAGCTAAGTGGATGGACGAAATTGAAGATCAAATGTGCTTAGGATTGAATGAAGAATGAAGAGTTCAAAATTGGAAGCCAAAGTTTCTAAAGTTGGAAGTTTCTATTCTTGGAGGTTTCCATTCTTGAAAGTTTCTATTCTTGGCTTAGAAGTTTCCTAATCCTTCATCACCTATGTTCCAGCCATAAAAGGTTCCAAAACATGTTAGGTTGCCTCATTACATGTTTCTAGAAGTCCTAGAACCTTTCCCTAACCTTGCCACATATCTCCTTTCCCTTTTCTTCCAAAATCTGCCACATAAGTGCCTTTCCCTTTCTTTCCACAACCTTGCCGCACAAGGGATCCTCTTCTTACCTATTTTCTGACCCAAAATCACATTCCCTTTGTGTTCTATGCCTTGTTGCACAAGGAGGAGCCTTTCTTACTTATTTTGTGCCTCAAAACACATTCCTAAATCTGTCTTACAATTCTGCCGAATTTCCTTTCCTATTCTCTTTAATTCCTGCACCTTACTTGCCTATTTTCTGCCCAAAAATACTTCCCCTTTCTCTTACAAATCAATGCACACATTCTTTCCCTTTCTCTCTTAATTTCTGACCTTTAAAACACATTCCTTTTCTCTCCTACATATTCTGCCGAATTTTACTTTCTTATTCTCTTTGATTTTCTGATTCTTTCTTACCTATTAAATTGTGGAACCATAATAGCTAAGTATTGAACCTTTCCTATTATTTTCTGATTGCCTTTCAACCCTAGCCCTATAAATAAAGCCATCCGCACCATTTAGTCTCTCTCTCGCTCTCTGGACAGATTCTCTGCATCCATTCCATCCACCTATCTACCTATCCATCCTCTACCACCCATTACCACCCATTCTACACACCTTAACCCTTTGTGCCGCAGCAAAGGAGAAGGAAGGAGACCCCTGGACGTGCTTGCATTCAAGACGTTGGATTGCTGGAACGTTTCTAGGTGTAATCTATCTTTGTTTTCAATGTTTAATTTAATTTCTCTTTGTTTTGCTGTGAACATGAGGAACTAAACCCCTCTTGGCTAGGGGTGATTTCAAAGCCATGATTATGTATGCAAATTGAGTTGATAAATTCCAGTTATGAATTCGTGAGTTGTGAATGTAATTGGCTTAACTGTGCAATTGATAACTTATTTGTGTTTGTTGATTGAGGGTCGACACTTAATTGGCATGCATAAATATGATGCTAGAGTATAAGGGAGTTTCACATAATCGTTACAAACTTATATTCATGTGTAGTGAAGGTCGCTGGTCACGATCGCGTTAAGTTCAATTCCTAGCACGAGTATCATGATGTCATAGTTACAAGTGCTTTGTCAATGCTTATGATTTTCATTGAACGTAATGATCTTAAATTGTATCTCTATTATGATGTCATGTAGGGGACTTTTGAAGAATGCTTTGGGTTGTCGAATGATGTCATCCAATCCAATAATACAAGGAAAATCTGAGGGTTAATTAGTGATGTCACGGTTAATTTGGGGCATTGTCGTTTATAATTCAATGAATGATTAACTGGAAATCGAGTCGTTTGCATACATGTCATGTGTGGAGAAAGAGCCTCTAGCTAGTCTATCATCCATCCAATTCACCAATTTCGCGCAAAATCTGTCTAGTTTTAGTTTCTGACTTGTTTTACTTTAAATTCGTCCAAAACCCAATCCCCCTTTAATTAAGTGTGTTAGATTAGTTAGAAGTGTGTTTAAATCTGTCCAAATTAGTGTTTTGAGTCTTACTAGTCTAGAATTCGTCCAAATCAGTCCCTAGTGTCTGTTTTGAGTGTTTTTGGTTGTTTTAAGCTGTTTTGAGTCTTTTAAGTTTGTTTTGAGTCTTGTGAGTCTTGTTAAGTGTTTTTAACTTTGTTTTTATGTTTTTGAGTCAGTTTAGAGGTTTTAGCAAGCCCTCCTAATCCCCGGTCCAGAACGATCCCTACTTGCATCTATACTACAATTGTCAACAAGAGGGTTTAATTTGAGTGCTGTTTTACATCGCATCAGACTCACAGAACGCAAACAGCAATCAACACAACTAACTAACATAACAAAATGGCAAAGGAAAAGTAATAAAGAGTAGGGTTTAGAAACGCAAATCTGGTTGTGGAGCCGGAGAGTTCCTAGGTCGTCTTTATTTGCATGGGTTGCCTCCCAAGAAGCGCTTACTTTAACGTCTTCCAGCCGGACGAACCTTCCCTCTATTCTTCAATGGGGCCCACGGCATTAAAGGATATGTCCTCCATAAAGTGCTCTTCAAAGTGCTCATAATATGGCTTCAATCGATGTCCATTCACTTTGAATTCTTGTTGCGTCTTTAAACTTTGAATTTGGACTGCACCATGAGGAAAAACATTAGTAACCACAAAAGGACCAATCCACTTAGAACGCAACTTACCTGGAAATAGACGAAGGCGAGAATTGAAAAGTAATACTTTCTGCCCTATAGAGAACAGCTTGCTACGAATCATCTTGTCATGGAATGCCTTTGTTTTCTCCTTGTAGATCCGTGCATTCTCATAAGCTTCATTCCTAATTTCTTCTAGCTCATTCAATTGAAGCTTTCTATGAAGACCGGCGGCATCAATGTCCATGTTGAATGTTTTGACAGCCCAATGTGCACGATGTTCTAACTCGACGGGAAGATGACATGGTTTCCCATAGACTAGCCGAAATGGGGACATTCCAATTGGGGTTTTATAGGCAGTGCGATATGCCCACAATGCATCATTCAAACGCAAGCTCCAATCCTTCCGAGTTGGCCCTACGGTTTTCTCCAAAATCTGCTTGATTTCTCTATTTGAAACCTCGGCTTGCCCACTGGTTTGAGGGTGATAAGGTGTTGAAACCTTATGCGTGACATTATACTTCTTGAGCAGCGCCTCAATGGTTCGATTGCAAAAATGGGAACCCCCATCACTGATTAGGACTCTTGGCATTCCAAATCTAGCAAATATGTTAGTTCTAACAAAATCTGCAACCACTTTAGAATCATTAGTTCGGGTGGCTTTTGCTTCCACCCCATTTCGACACATAATCCACAGCAAGCAAAATATAAAGGAAACCATGTGAGGAAGGAAAAGGACCCATGAAATCAATACCCCAAACATCAAAGATTTCAACACTAAATATGGGGTGTTGCGGCATTTGTTGTTTAGGACCTATATTGCCCGTTCTTTGACATCTATCACAAGTCATACAAAAAGTTCTAGCATCTCTAAAGATAGTAGGCCAATAAAATCCACATTCTAAAACTTTATGTGCTGTTCTTTGAGTACCAAAGTGACCTCCACATGCATAGGTGTGACAAAAAGTTAAAATTGAATTAAACTCAGAATCATGCACACACCTACGTAGAACCTGATCAGGGCAATATTTCCACAAGTATGGGTCATCCCAAACATAAGAACGTGCATCCTTTTTAAGTTTATCACTTTGGTGCTTGTTTAGCTCTCTTGGAATGTGTTTAGACACCAAATAATTTACTACATCAGCATACCATGGCTCACTTACCTTGATGGATGATGTGAAAATTAACTTGACACACAAATTAAACCCTCTTTTTATCAATTGTAGCAAAGTATGTAAGCAGGGATCGTTCTAGGCCGGGGATTAGGAGGGATTGCTAAATCACTTGAAAACTGACTCAAAAACTTAAAACAAAGTTAAAACACAAAATTAGACTCAAAGAATGCAAAACTATACTCTAAACCACTAAAACAAACCAAAAGACTCAAAACAGCAAACAAACACTCAAAACTGCCTTAAAACCACTTTCTGGCTGTTTTGGACTCTAAACATAATTTTGGACGAAAATAAGTTTTAACTTGACTCAAAACACTCAAAAACACAAACTAAAACAGTTTCTAACTAATATGACTCAACAAAGTAAAGGGGGATTTGGTTTTGACGAATTTGAAAACAAAACAAAAACTTTGTAAAACAAAACAGATTGTAAAACGAAATTGGTTTAAATTAATGGATGGAAGGCTAGCTAAGGGGTTCTTCTCCACACATGTCATACTTGCATACAAAACGATTTCTAATTGCAATTCAATAAACCACGAATTCTCAACACTCCAAGATAATTAGGTCTGCTTAAATTAACTCTCAGATTTCCCTTATGTTAATGAATTGGATGGAAACTGCGCATCACAATCAAATTATTCTTCAAGAGTTCTCTATATGAAAGCGCATACTAGAGATACAATCAAAGATCATTACGTTCAATGGAAATCATAAGTATTGACGAGGCACTTGTAACTATGAAAGCGCATGATACTTATGCCAAGAATTTACTTAACACAATTGAGATCATCAACCTTTACTACTTGTGAATATAAAGTTGTAACGATTAGGTGAAACTTCCTTATATCCTAGCATTAGATTTATGCATGACAATTAAGCGTGCACTCTCAACCAACACACACAAATCAGTTTAATTCAAATAGATAAGTAAATTGAAATCACAATTTATGAATCACAACTAGAGGTAATCAAGTCATATAGCAAGCATAAACATGGTTTCGAATCCCCCCCTAGCCAGAGGGGGTTTAGTTCCTCATACTCACAGAACAAAGAGTATTGAATTTAAACATTGAAATCAAAGGAAAGGAAACACCTAAAACTTCCAGCAATTCAAACTTGAATGGCATGCACGTCCCAGGGCTCCTTCTCCTCCTCTTTGCTGCGGCACAAGGTCTTGGGACAGGTTTAGGGGGTTATGAATGGTGTAGAAGGCTGGGTTAATGGCTAGGATGGATGTATGGTGCGGCAGAGAGTGGTGGATGATTTCTGGCGTGAATGGTGTGTATGGAGGTGGTGTGCACGGCAAAGGGTGGAGAAATATATATATATATATATATATATATATATATATATATATATATATAGGCACCAAAAACCCTAGATGAATCAGATTAGGACTTCTAGAAAGCCAAATCCATCCAGAAATAGGTTCAAAACAATCAGATTTCTAATGGGAAAGGGCCTAAGGTGCGGCAGGTTTGGATAAGGAGGGATAAGGCTTCTAGAAAGCCTTGCAAGGCAAGGAAAAAGGATTCTAGAAGGGAAGGAGACGCCAGATTTTCAAGGTTCTAGAAGGAATGTGTTTTGTTGCAGATTTTGAGGCTTCTAGAGGGATTTGGGGCGCCACTTTTATAGGACAAGGGATAGGACTTCTAGAAATCAGGTTTTAAGTCCCCTAAACTGAAGAAAACAGGTTAGGATAAGATAAGGTAAGATAAGATAAGGATTGGATAAGATAAGATAAGATAAGGTTGTTTTGGATAATGTTTTGGATAATTCTCCTTCTTTTGAGCTGATTCCTTATCTTCTTTATCTTTGACTTCTTTCTTCCATCTTCTTAGCTGATTTCAAGCCTTTATATCTTCAATTTCGTCCATCAACTTGCCTCCATGCTTGCACTACCCAATCTTGGCCAAAAAATGCTCTAGAATGCTCCAAATTGCTTCTTTTTGCATACTTGCCCTTAGAACCTGAAAATACATCAAACTAGCTTAAAAGACTACTTTAACTAAGGAAAAACAATATAAATGCACAAGAACAAGCTAACTAAGGTGCATAAATATGCTCCTATCAATGGACAGCAGCTGCTCATCTGGGAATGTCTCTTGGATAGGCACGGCATCCTCCTCATGCACCATACGGCTCAAGTGATCAGCCACCACGTTTTCACTCCCCTTCTTGTCCCGGATTTCAATATCGAACTCTTGGAGAAGAAGCATCCAGCGAATGAGTCTTGGTTTGGCCTCTTTCTTGGTGAACAAATACTTCAAAGCTGCATGGTCAGTGTAAATAATAACTTTAGTACCAAGTAAATAAGAACGAAACTTATCTAAAGCAAACACAACAGCAAGAAGTTCTTTTTCAGTGGTAGAGTAATTCAATTGTGCATCATTCAAGGTCCGAGATGCATAATAGATGACATGGGGCTTCTTGTCCTTCCTTTGTCCCAAAACAGCTCCTAATGCATAATCCGAAGCATCACACATAAGCTCAAAAGGAAGGCTCCAATCTGGTGGGACTATGATGGGGGCCGAAGTTAGCATCTCTTTGAGGTGTTTGAATGCCTTCTCACATTCCTCATCAAACACAAAAGTCACATCTTTCTGGAGGAGACGGCAAAGGGGGGTGGAGATTTTCGAAAAATCCTTGATGAATCGCCTATAGAAACCTGCATGTCCAAGAAAAGAACGAACCTCTCTAACCGAAGTAGGAGAGGGTAAGTAATGCACAAGGTCTATTTTTGATTTATCAACCTCAATTCCCCTTTCTGAAATGATATGACCTAAAACTATGCCTTGTTTTACCATAAAGTGACATTTTTCCCAATTCAAAACAAGGTTAGTTTCAATGCAACGTTTTAGAATCAAAGTGAGATTATCTAAGCACCCATCAAACGAATCCCCAAAAACACTAAAATCATCCATGAATACCTCAATAATCTTCTCCACAAAATCTGAAAAAATACTTACCATGCATCTTTGAAAGGTGGCAGGTGCATTGCATAAACCGAATGGCATGCGACGATAGGCAAAGGTACCAAAGGGGCACGTGAAAGTGGTCTTTTCTTGGTCATCCGGAGCTATAACAATCTGATTATACCCAGAATAACCATCAAGAAAACAATAAAAAGAATGACCAGCTAACCTTTCAAGCATTTGATCAATGAACGGCAAAGGGAAGTGGTCCTTCCTCGTGGTGGCGTTTAGCTTCCTATAGTCAATGCACACTCTCCAACCTGTTTGGATACGTGTGGGCACAAGTTCATTCTCGGCATTCTTCACCACAGTGACTCCGGATTTCTTTGGAACACATTGCACCGGTGAAACCCAACGGCTATCCGAGATTGGATAAATCACTCCACAATCAAGAAGCTTTATAATATCCTTCTTCACAACTTCCATCATTGGAGGGTTGAGTCGGCGTTGAGCCTCTCGAGTTGGTTTAGCCCCCTCCTCTAGAAGTATGCGATGCATGCATGTTGTAGGGCTAATCCCCCTAATATCGGCCAATGTCCACCCAATGGCTGTTTTGTGCTCTTTCAACACCCGAATTAACTTTCCTTCCTCTGTTGCCGTGAGTGTGGAGGACACAATGACGGGCAACGTCTCGTTATCTCCCAAAAAGACGTACTTCAAATGATCCGGCAATGGTTTAAGCTCAAGTACGGGTGCCTGAATCACTGAGGGTAACAACTTGTTAGTAGAAATTGGAATTGAAATTGGTTTTGAAGGCTTACCATGGTGCTGAGGTAGTGACTCTAGGGCAGCCACCATCTCGGCCTCTTCTTCACTTCTAGGCACGGCAATATTGGGTTTTTGCCCAATTCCTTGTGCAATTGTTGATTCAAGGGGATCCCTCTCCAAGGAATCAAGGTAATCCTGCGCCAATTCATCGAATATATCAATAGCAAAACAAGAATGATTTTCTTTAGGAAATTTAATAGTTTCAGTTGAAATCAATAACTTCCCCATCAAATTCCATTGTCAACGTCCCTTTGAACACATCGATCTTGGTGCGGGCTGTTTTCATGAAAGGTCTCCCAAGGAGGATCGGCAATGGGGTGGAATGGGGTGTATCCTCCATGTCAAGCACATAAAAATCCGCTGGAAAAATCAGATTTCCAACCTGCACCAAAACATCTTCCAAAACTCCTTTTGGATATGCATTAGAACGATCGGCTAATTGGATTATAACACCATCGTTTTTAAGCTCACCTAAGTTCATGGATGCATAAATAGAGTATGGCATGACATTAATTGAAGCCCCTAAGTCTAACATAGCATGTTCAAACTTAGTACTACCAATAACGCAAGGAATTTTAAAACTACCCGGATCTTTGCATTTAGGGGGTAATTTCCTTTGTAAAACAGCAAAGACATTCTCACTTACTTGAACCACTTCTTTGTTAGAAATCCTTCTCCTTGTTGTACAAAGCTCTTTCAGAAACTTAGCATACCTTGGGACTTGCTTTATTGCATCAAGGAGTGGGATATTGACTTGAACTTTCCGGAATGTCTCTAGGATGTCATTTTCAGCATCCTCTTTCTTTGATTGCCGCAACCTGCCAAGAAAGGGCACAATTAGTGGAGTAGAGCTTGAAGAATTCATATTGGAACTTACCTTGATGGTTGGGGACGGTTTAGAAATGGGAATTGGCTGCGGCAAGGATTGTGCATTCCTTGTCGTGGGTTTGGGTGATTCATCTTCCTCCAGTTGCAGCTTCTTGTCCTCTTCTTGACTTGATCTGGATGGTTGTGAATCAGTTCCAACCTGCTTACCACTTCTCAACGTGATTGCTTGGGCGGTTTCAAATCCTCCCTTAGGATTAACAACGGTTGAACTAGGCAATCTGCCTTGTTCTCGGAATTGGCCCATGAATTCAGCCATTTGCCCCATTTGTTTCTTCAATTCATCCACCTCTTTAGCTTCATTTTTTATGCTCTGCACGTCCTGCGTCAAAGAGGTTAGTACTTGAAGAATTTTATCATTATTTAACGACGAACCTGAATTGGTTTGGGCCGAAGTTGGGTGAGGTTGTGGGGCTGCATACGGCCTGGAAACATCCCAGGGGGCTGTCTAAATCCGCTTTGTGGCTGTGCTTGTTGAGAGTCCCTCCACTTGAAGTTTGGATGATCTCTCCATCCTGGATTGTATGTGTTTGAGTATGGGTCGTGTCTTTGTTGAGTTTGGCCTTGGAAACCCACGGCTTGGGCAGTTTCCCACCCCCCATTCTCAATAAATTGAGGGCATTGATCGTTGAGATGTCCCTGCATAGAACACACTCCACATATGGCCGGCCCTTGTGCTTTGGTTCCATCCACAACCTGTGACAAAAGAAGAGTGAGATTAGCCATTTGAGATTGTAATTCTGAAATTGCATTTACCTCATTCACTTGTTGTTGCCGTGGCCCTTCTCTCTGTCCAACTCCTTCGTATTGTTGCGCATTCAAGGCTCGATTTGCAATTAGAGTCTTGGCAGCCACGGGTGTTTTGTCAACCAAAGCTCCTCCCGCTGAAGCATCAAGCATTTGTCTCTCAATGGGGAGAAGTCCTTCATAGAAATATTGGAGGAGAAGCTCTTCCTTCATTTGGTGTTGTGGACAAGAAGCAACAAGCGCCTTGAAACGCTCATAATAGGCTGGAAACGATTCCCCTTGGTTTTGTTGAATGCCACTTATCCTTTTCCTCAAGAGAATGACTCTTGAAGTTGGGAAAAATTTCTCTAAGAATGCGCGCTTCATGCTTTCCCACGAAGTAACGGTTCCAGGTGCTAGTTCGTAGAGCCAATCCTTAGCCTTTTCCAAAAGAGAGAATGGAAAGGCCTTCATCTTCAATATACTCCCATCAACATTGACAGGGGTCATGCTTGAACAAACCACTTCAAATTCCTTCAAGTGCTTGTTCGGATCTTCCATGGACAACCCGTGGAATTTGGGGATGTGGTGCAACAAGCTAGACTTCAATTCAAACTCATCAGTCTTGCCTTGAGCCGCCCTAGGATATTGAATGCATAAAGGGGTCGCATTGTCCAATCCCGAGGCTGAAAGTTCTTTGATTGTTCGGTTATCAGCAGCCATGTCGTGCTCCTCTTCCAAATCCTCTTCAATTTCAACTTCGGATTCGGAATTAGAACTTGAACTAAGTAGATCAGGTTCTGGGTGCTTCCTTTTCCTTCTCAAATCTCGCTCAAAATCGTCGTTAAACTCCAAGATATGTGCGTGAACGGGTTGAGAACTTCGAGTCATACACTAGTACCTAAAACAAAGAAAACAAAACAAATCAGAAAACTAAGCAAAACAAAAACACAAACAGAAACACGGGGGATTAGCAAATTTGCTAATCCCCGGCAACGGCGCCAAAATTTGATGTGAGAATTACTTGTCACTCAAATTAAAACCCTATCGACGTAGTATATGAAAGTAGGGATCGTTTTAGGCCGGGGATTAGAAGGGATGCTAATCTACACAAATTAGACTCTAAAACAATAAACTGGACTTAAAACAATGAAAACAAGTACTAGGGATCAATTTGGACGAATTTTAACTCTAGACACCTTTAAACAACCTAACTTGACTCAAATAACTCAAAACAAACTCAAAACAGCAAATAGAATTCAATTAAACAGTTTCTGGACTCTAAAGACTCAAAACAAGCTAAATAGACCTAAAACACACAAAACAAGTTATCTAGACTCTAAACTAACACCTAAGATTGATTTGAACGAAAGTAAGACTCAAATTGACTCAAAAGACTAAAAGACTCAAGATTTGACGAATTTAGACTATCTTAACACAAATTAAAAGCAAGGGATTGGTTTTGAACGAATTTAAACTTAAACAAACAAAATTGTAAAGACAACTTAAAAAGGCACGAAATTGGTGATTTAAATGGGTGAATGGCTAGTTAGAGGGATCATTATCCACACATAAACATATGCATACAACTTGATTCCCAGTTACTCTTTCGATAAACCATGAATGACAATGTTCCGAATTAATTGTATTGAACTAATCAATTCCCAGATTTCCCTAGATTCATTGAATTGAATGGATAACACATCACAACCAAATTATTCTTATCAAGTTCCCTAACTATGGAATACGCATGATAGAGATACATATCAAAGATCATTAAGTTCCATGGAAATCATGAACATTGACAAGGCATTCATAACTATGGAAGACGCATGTTAATCCAGCCTAGGGTTTACTTAACATGATTGTGACTGGCAACCTTTACTACTTGTGAATATAAGTTCATAACGATTAGGTGAAATTCCCTTATATTCTAGCATCAAATTCATGCATGTAAACTAAGTATGCAAACTTAATCAACACACAAGAACAAGTTCTTAATAAAACAGATAAGTAAACCACATTCACAATTTATGAAATCATAACTGGAGTAAATCAAATCATAAGAAACATATATTCATGGCTTCCAATTCCCCCTCTAACTAATAGGGGTTTAGTTCCTCATGATAGCAATTAAACAAAGAAAACTGAATTGAAACATTGAAAACAAAGATAGACAACACCTAAGAACTCTCCAGCAAGAGTCACAACTTAGAGTGGCACCTTCTCCTTCCTTCGTTGAATAGCTGCGGCACAAGAGGGGTTTTCTGGGTTTGTGTGGATGATATGGCACGGCAGAGGGTGAATTAGGTCAGAAACTATGGAGAATGGTGAAGGAAAGGGGTGGCAGAGAGTGGTGGATGATTTCTGGCGTGAATGATGTATATGGAGGGTGGTGTGTACGGCAAAGGGTTGATTAATATATATATATAGGCACCAAAAACCCTAAGTGAATCAGATTAGGACTTCTAGAAAGCCAAATCCATCCAGAAATAGGCTCAAAACAATCAGATTTCCAATGGGAAAGGGCCTAAGGTGCGGCAGATTTGGATAAGGAGGGATAAGGCTTCTAGAAAGCCTTGCAAGGCAAGGAAATCAGGTTTTCTGGAAGGCTAGGTGCGGCAAGGCTTAGGGTTTCTAGAAACTTAATTTAAATGTCCCCCAATCAGAAAATAAACCCTTATTATACCAGGAATTGAATTAGAAAAGGATTAGGATAGGATAAGGTTTGTTAAGATAAGATAAGGGTTGGATAAGATAAGATAAGATAAGGTTATTTGGATAATGTTTTGGATAATCCTCCTTCTTTTGAGCTGATTCCTTATCTTCAATGATTTGAATTTATTTCTCCAACCTTGAAACATATTCCCAACTCCATTTAGACTCCAAATTCGTCCATCTTCATGCCCATTGCTTGTGCTATCCATTCCAAGCCCAGATTTGCTCTAAAATGCTCCAAAATGCATCTTTTTGCCAACTTTGCTTCTTGGACCTAAAAACACACGAAAATGACTTTAAACACTATACTAAGCAACAAATAGCTAAGCAAATGCAAGAAAACACACTAACTAAGTAGCATAAATATGAACCGATTTCCAGTTATTATTCCTTTAGACATGAATGACAACAACCCAAGTTAACCGTGACAGCACAAATTAACCCTCAGATTTTCCTTAGTTCATTGAATTGAATGGAAGACGCATTACAACCAAATTATCCTTTTCAAGTCTCCTAACTATGACAGCATGATAGAAAACATATCAAAGGTCATTATGTTCTTTGAAAATCATAAGTGTTGACAAGGCATTCGTAACTATGACAGCATGATACTCTTGCCTAGGACTTACTTAACATGATTGTGACTAGCAACCTTTACTACTTGTGAATATAAGTTCATAACGATTAGGTGAAACTCCCTTATACTCTAGCATCAAATTCATGCATGCAAATTAAGTGTCGACCCCCAATTAACACACACAAACAAGTCTTTAATATCTCAGTTAAGCAAATCACATTCTCGTCTTAAGAAACAATAACTAGATGTAATCAATTCATATAAAACATATAATCATGGCTTCAAATTCACCTCTAACTATAAAGAAATTAGTTCCTCATGTCCACAAACAAACAAACATAAATAAACTTAAACATTGAACAAAGATAGAAAACACCTAGAAAATGCTCCAGAGTCCTTTCTTCCTTGCAAGCTGCGGCACAAGAGGGTATGGCTGATTTGTGGTGTAGAGATATGTGAATGAGAGATGGTGTGTTGAATGGTGCAGCAAATATGTGAATATATAGAGGGAGGGTGCGGCACAATTAGATGGTGTAGGAAAAGGATTACAAAATGTAGTTTGTGTAGGAAAATAAAACACAATCCTAAGGGGAAAGGGTTTATGTAATCCTAGCAGGAAATAGGACATCTAAAAGACCAAAAACCAAAGGGAATTAAACTAAAGGTGCGGCTGGATCATGCATCTAGAAGGCTTGGGGCGCCACCTTTTTAGGGACTTCTAGAAAGAGTGTTATTTGGCTGATTTTGGGGTTTCTAGAAGGGGATAGGTGCGGCACCTTTATAGGAAGGGATAAGGTTCCTAGAAATCAGGTTTTAAGGTCTCCTAAACTGAAATTGAATCCCTTTTTGCAGCAGGAATTAAGTTAAGAAAGGATTAGGATAGGATAAGATAAGGTTTGGATAAGATAAGGATAAGATAAGGTAGTTTTGGATAATGTTTTGGATAATTCTCCTTCTTTGTAGCTGATTCCTTATCTTCTTTGACTTGGATTTATTTCTTCAACTCTTTTGCACATTCCTAGCCTCTCTTGAACTTCAAATTCGTCCATCCATCATGCTCCAATCTTGTTGATGCGAAATATATAAGCACACAAATTTAACCCTCTTGTTGACAATTGTAGTATAGATGCAAGTAGGGATCGTTCTGGACCGGGGATTAGGAGGGCTTGCTAAAACCTCAAAACTGACTCAAAATCATTAAAACAAAGTTTAAAACACTAAACTAGACTCAAAGAATGCAAAACTAGACTCTAAGACACTAAAACAACTCAAAAGACTCAAAACAGCACAAAAACACTCAAAACTGCCTAAAAACACAAACTGGGCAGTTTTGAACTTTAAACACTACTTTGGACGAAAATAGATTCTAACTTGACCCAAAACACTCAAAAACACAAACTAAATCAATTTCTAACTAATATGACTCAACAAAGTAAAAGGGAATTGGGTTTTGACGAATTTGAAAACAAAACAAACAGATTGTAAACTAAAACAGATTTTGGACGAATTTGGTAAAACTTATGGATGATGGGCTAGCTAGAGGATTCTTCTCCACACATGACACACTTGCACATAAACCAATTTTCAGTTGTTCTTTCGATAAATCATGAAACTCAACACCCCAGGTTAATTAGGTCCGCTTAAATTAACCTTCAAGTTCTCCTTAAGTTATTGAATTGGATGGGAAAGCGCATACAACAATTCAAAGCATTCTCTAAAAGTTCTTTACGTGAACAGCACAATAAAGATACAATCACAGATCATTAAGCATCATGAGAACTATAAGTATTGACGAGGCATTCGTTACTATGATGAGCATGAAACTCCTGCCAAGAATTCATTTAACGCGATCGTTTATAAGCGACCTCCACTACTTGTGAATATAAGTTTGTAACTATTAGGTGAAACTCCTTTATATTCTAGCATCATATTCATGCATGCAAATTAAGTGTGCACTCTTAATAAACATACACAAATAAGTTATCAATCAAGCAGTTAAACAAATTGAATTCACAACTTATGAAATCACAACTGAAGGTAATCAATTCATATTGCAAGTATGTTCATGGCTTTGAATCTTCCCCTAGCCAAAAGGGCTTAGTTCCTCATGTTCACAGAACAAAGAATAACAAGTTTATACATTGAAAACAAATGAAAGAAAACACCTAAACGCTCCAGCAATCCTAACTTGAATGGCAGGCGCATCCAAGGGCTTTCCTCCTTCCTCTTTGCTGCGGCACAAGGGTTGTTGGTGAGTTTTTGGGATTATGAATGGTGTCGAAGGCTGGGTTTATGGCTAGGATGGATGTATGGTGCGGCAGGGAGTGTTTTTTGTCAGAAATTATGGAGAATGGTGAAGGATAGGTGCGGCTAGGGTTGGGGAAGGAATTCTGGCGAGACAGGTTGTGTGGATGGATGATTTGTGGCTGCAACAAGGAAGTTTATTTAAAGGTTTTAGGGAAATTAAAACCCTAACTTATTTTGGTAATCAGAAATTAAGTCAAAAGCATCTAGAAAGACGAAACAAAATCAGAAAACTAAGGGAAAGTGCCAGGGGTGTGCGGCAAAGACTTTAAATTAAAAAGGAATGTGTTTTAATGCAAGGAAACAGGAAATAACCCTCTCCCTTGCACGGCAAGGAAGAGGAAAGGGGTAAGGAGGTGCGGCAAGGGTTCTTAGGTGGTCTAGGTCCTTCAATTTGTGTCCTAGAATGCAAAGGAAGCCTTCAAAGTTGCTGGAATTTGGAAACATTAAGGATTAGGAAAGGTAAACCAAAATAGGAAACCTTGGCTTAACTTTCCTACTTCAAGTAGGAATCCTTGTTTGAGTAGGAATCCATCTTCAATTAGGAATCCTTCTTTGATTAGGAATCCTTACATCTTCAAGTCTTCAATTTCGTCCATTCCTTTTGCTCCAAACATGTGATATCCATTCCAACCCAATTTTGCTCCAAAATGCTCCAAAATGCATCAAAATGCATCTTCTTGCATATTTTGTCTTTAGGACCTAGAAACACACGAAAATGGCTTTAAACACTAACATAACTAAGAAAACACAACATAAATGCACAAGAACAAGCCAACTAAGTCGCATAAATATGCTCCTATCACTTGTGCTATCCATTCCAAGCCCAAAACTGCTCTAAAATGCTCCAAATTGCATCCTTTTGCATACTTTGCTTCTAGGACCTATAAACACACGAAAATGACTTAAGACACTATAAGAGACAACAAATAACTAAGTAAATGCAAGAAAACACACTAACTAAGTCGCACAAATATGCTCCTATCAGGAATCAGCTCAAAAGAAGGAGAATTATCCAAAACATTATCCAAAACAACCTTATCTTATCTTATCTTATCCAATCCTTATCCTATCTTAACCAACCTTATCCTATCCTAATCCTTTTCTAATTCAATTCCTGGTACAATGAGGGCTTATTTTCTGATTGGGGGACATTTAATTTAGGATTCTAGAACCCTAAGTCCTTGCCGCACCTAGCCTTCTAGAAAACCTGATTTCCTTGCCTTGCAAGGCTTTCTAGAAGCCTTATCCCTCTTTATCCAAATCTGCCGCACCTTAGGCCCTTTCCCATGAGAAATCTGATTGTTTTGAACCTATTTCTGGATGGATTTGGCTTTCTAGAAGTCCTAATCTGATTCACCTAGGGTTTTTGGTGCCTATATATATATTTCTCCACCCTTTTCCGTGCACACCACCCTCCATATAATTCATTCACACCATCTGCACTACACACATCCCTTGTCGCAGCCTTCATCACCCCACCACCATATTTTCTGACCTTGCCGCACCATCCATTCCCCCTAAACACTACTACACCATTCCATATCCTTTCACCCATACAATTAACCCCCAAAACCTGTCCCTAGACCTTGTGCCGCAGCAAAGAGGAGGAGAAGAAGCCTTGGACGTGCATGCCATTCAAGTTTGAATTGCTGGAAGTTTTAGGTGTTTCCTTTCCTTTGATTTCAATGTTTAAATTCAATACTCTTTGTTCTGTGAGTATGAGGAACTAAACCCCCTTTGGCTAGGGGGGATTCGAAACCATGTTCATGCTTGCTATATGACTTGATTACCTCTAATTGCGTTTCATAAGTTGTGAATTCAATTTACTTATCTGTTCATATTAAAACTGATTTGTGTGTGTTGATTGAGGTGGCCAACTTAGTTTGCATGCATAAATCTAATGCTAGGATATAAGGAAGTTTCACCTAATCGTTACAAACTTATATTCACAAGTAGTAAAGGTTGATCATCTCAATTGTGTTAAGTAAATTCTTGGCATAAGTATCATGCGCTTTCATAGTTACAAGTGCCTCGTCAATACTTATGATTCCCATTGAACGTAATGATCTTTGATTGTATCTCTAGTATGCGCTTTCATATAGAGAACTCTTGAAGAATAATTTGATTGTGATGTGCATTTTCCGTCCAATTCATTGACATAAGGGAAATCTGAAAGTTAATTTAAGCGGACCTAATTAACTTGGAGTGTTGAGAATTCGTGGTTGATTGAATTGCAATTAGAAATCGTTTTGTATGCAAGTATGACATGTGTGGAGAAGAACCCCTTAGCTAGCCTTCCATCCATTCACTTTAACCAATTTCGTTTTAAAATCTGTTTTGTTTTACAAAGTTTATGTTTTGTTTTCAAATTCGTCAAAACCAATTCCCCCTTTATTTTGAAGTGTCAAATTAGTTAGAAATCAATTTAGTTTGTGTTTTTAAGTGTCTTGAGTCCAGTTATAAACTGTTTTCGTCCAAATTCTTCCTTAGTGTTCAAAACTGCCCAGAAAGTGGTTTTAAGGCAGTTTTGAGCGTTTGTTTGCTGTTTTGAGTCTTTTGGTTTGTTTTAGTGTTTTAGAGTATAGTTTTGCATTCTTTGAGTCTAATTTAGTGTTTTAACTTTGTTTTAAGTTTTTGAGTCAGTTTTCAAGTGGTTTAGCAATCCCTCCTAATCCCCGGCCTAGAACGATCCCTACTTACATACTTTGCTACAATTGATAAAAAGAGGGTTTAATTTGTGTGCTTATATATATCGCATCACTAATCTATACAAATTAAACTCTAAAACACTAAAACTGGACTCCAGACAATGAAAACAGGTACTATGGGTCAATCTGAGCGAATTTTAACTTCAAACAACTTAAAACAACCTAACTTGACTCAAACAAACCAAAACAAACTTAAAACAACAAATAAAACTCAACTAGACAGATTCTAGACACTAGAGACTCAAAACAGGCTAAATAGACTCAAAACAACAAAACTAACTTAAATAGACTCAAAACAGGTTCGAATGGGTGAATTGGATGACTTTCGGACTAGTTAGACTCAAAACACTAAAAGGAGACAGCTTTGGACGAATTTAAACAAAGTAAGACTCAAACGAGAACTAGGGGGGTTTTTGGACGAATTAAGCAAAACTAAGCAGTTTTAAGCAAACAAAGTGAATTAAAGAGAGATAGAGGTGAATTCAGGGGTAGAAAGCTAGTTAGAGGGTTCCTCTCCACACAAGAACATATGCATACGAATCGATTTCCAGTTATTCTTCCGATAAACCATGAATGACAATGCTTTGAATTAATTGTATTGCACTAATCAATTCCCAGATTTCCCTAAGTTCATTGAATTGAATGGATAACGCATCACAACCAAATTATTCTTATCAAGTTCCCTAACTATGGAATACACATGATAGAGATACATATCAAAGATCATTAAGCTCCATGGAAATCATAAACATTGACAAGGCATTCATAACTATGGAATACACATGCTACTCTTGCCTAGGATTTACTTAACACAATTGTGACTAGCAATCTTTACTACTTGTGAATATAAGTTCCTAACGATTAGGTGAAATTCCCTTATATCCTAGCATCAAATTCATGCATGCAAACTAAGTAGATCTCCTTAATCAACACACAAGAACAAGTTCTTCATAAAACAGATAAGTAAATCACATTCACAATTTATGAAACAATAACTGAAGGTAATCAATTCATATCAAACATATGTCCATGGCTTTGATTCCACCTCTAACTACAACGGAATTAGTTCCACATGTTCAACATAATTGAAAAGCAAGTTAAATTAAACATGAAGATCAAACAAGAGAAGAAAGAACTCCAAGAAACTCCAATGGTTGCACGGCAAGCCTTCTCTTCTCTTCTCTGCGGCAAAGTATGGTTTTCTGAAGGTGTAGTGGTGTAGGATGAGTTATGAGATGTGTATGGAGGTGGATGGATGGTGCGGCAATCCTCTAACTTGTTTATAAACATATCACAAACCCTAGAGTAATCAGATTAGGGCTTGGACTTAGCAGAAAACATGGATTTAGGACTCTAGGTGCGGCAATCACTTTAGAAAAGGAATTGTGGTCCAATTAATGTCTGAAAAGGATTGTAGAACCCAAAGCCACAAGGAAAAGGCTTAATAAGTCAGAATCCAAGAGGGAATGGGAGTGAGAAGGCACGGCACAAAGGGATAAGGCAGGGAGGCTTGCAAGGCAAGGAAAAGACCTTCTAGAAAGAAGGGAGGCGCCAGATTTTTAGGCTTCTAGAAAGAATGTGTTTCTGGGCAGATTTTGGGGTTTCTAGAAGAGTTTGGGGTGCCACTTTTATAGGACAAGGGATAGGACTTCTAGAAATCAGGTTTTAAGTCCCCTAAACTGAAGAAAACAGGTTAGGATAAGATCAGGATAAGATTGGATAAGATAAGGTAAGATAAGATAAGGATTGGATAAGATAAGATAAGATAAGGTTGTTTTGGATAATTCTCCTTCTTTTGAGCTGATTCCTTATCTTCTTTATCTTTGACTTCTTTCTTCCATCTTCTTAGCTGATTTCAAGCCTTTCTATCTTCAATTTCGTCCATCAACTTGCCTCCATGCTTGCACTACCCAATCCTGGCCCAAAAGTGCTCTAGAATGCTCCAAATTGCTTCTTTTTGCCATCTTGACACTTTGAACCTACAAACACATGAAAATAGCTTAAAATACAAAATTAACTAAGAACTAACAACGTAAACGCATGAAAACAAGCTAACTAAGTCGCATAAATATGCACCTATCACAAAAGGAATGGACGAAATTGAAGACTTGAAGATGTTAGGATTCCTAATTGAAGAAGGATTCCTACTTGAAGTAGGAAAGTTAAGCCAAGGTTTCCTATTTTGGTTTGACCTTTCCTAATCCTAAATGTTCCCAAATTCCAGCAACTTTGAAGGCTTCCTATGCATTCTAGGACACAAATTGAAGGACTTAGACCACCTAAGGACCCTTGCCGCACCTCCTTACCCCTTTCCTCTTCCTTGCCGTGCAAGGGAGAGGGTTATTTCCTGTTTCCTTGCATTAAAACACATTCCTCTTCTGTTTTTAAGCCTTGCCACACATCCCTGGCACTTTCCCTTAGTTTTCTGATTTTGTTTCCTCTTTTTAGAGCTTTTGACTTAATTTCTGTTTACTAAAATAACCTAGGGTTTTAATTTCCTTAAAGCCTTTAAATAAACTTCCTTGTTGCAGCCACAAATCATAATTCATTCAACCATTCTCGCCAGAAATCATCCATCACTCTCTGCCGCACCGTTCCTTCACCATTCTTCCTTCACCATTCTCCACAGTTTCTGACCAAAACCAGTCCTTGCCGCACCATATATCCATCCTAACCATAAGCCCATCCTTCTCCACCATCCATAACCCCCAAAACCTACCACAAGACCTTGTGCCGCAATCAAGGAAGGGAAGGAAAGTTCTTGAACGTGCTTGCTGTTCAGTTTGGATCGCTGGAGCGTTTAGGTGTTTTCTTTCTTTTGTTTTCAATGTATAAACTTGTTATTCTTTGTTCTGCGATTATGAGGAACTAAAACCCTTTTGGCTAGGGGAAGATTCAAAGCCATGAACATACTTGCAATATGAATTGATTACCTTCAGTTGTGATTTCACAAGTTGTGAATTCAATTTGTTTAACTGCTTGATTGATAACTTATTTGTGTATGTTTATTAAGAGTGCACACTTAATTTGCATGCTTGAATATGATGCTAGAATATAAGGGAGTTTCACCTAATAGTTACAAACTTATATTCACAAGTAGTGGAGGTCGCTTATAAACGATCGCGTTAAATGAATTCTTGGCAGGAGTTTCATGCTCATCATAGTAACAAATGCCTCGTCAATACTTATAGTTCTCATGATGCTTAATGATCTGTGATTGTATCTTTATTGTGCTGTTCACATAAAGGACTTTTAGAGAATGCTTTGAATTGTTCCATGCGCTTTCCCATCCAGTTCAATAACTTAAGGAGAACTTGAAGGTTAATTTAAGCGGACCTAATTAATCTGGGGTGTTGAGTTTCATGATTTATCGAAAGAACAACTGAAAATTGGTTTATTTGCAAGTGTGTCATGTGTGGAGAAGAATCCTCTAGCTAACCCATCATCCATATTTTATCCAAATTCGTCCAAAATCTGTTTTAGTTTACAATCTGTTTGTTTTGTTTTCAAATTCGTCAGAATCAAATCCCCCTTTATTTTGAAGTGTTAGATTAGTTAAAATCTGTTTTGATTTGTAATTTTAAGTGTCTTGAGTCAAGTTAAAATCTATTTTCGTCCAAAGTAGTGTTTAAAGTTCAAAACTGCCCAGTTTGTGTTTTTAGGCAGTTTTGAGTGTTTTTGTGCTGTTTTGAGTCTTTTGAGGTTTTTTAGTGTTTTAGAGTTTAGTTTTGCATTCTTTGAGTCTAGTTTAGTGTTTTAAATTTTGTTTTTACGTTTTTGAGTCAGTTTCAAGTGTTTAGCAATCCCTCCTAATCCCCGGTCTAGAACGATCCCTACTTATACATATACTACAATTGTCAACAAGAGGGTTTAATTTGTGTGCTGTTTTACATCGCATCAAATTTTTGGCGCCGTTGCCGGGGATTAGCAACTTTGCTAATCCCTTGGATCTTTTCTTTCTGCTTACTTTTAAATTGTTTCAGTTTCTGACTTTGTTTTGTTTCTTGTTTTTAGGTACTAGTTTATGACTCAGAGTTCTCAAACTGTTCATAAGAATATCTTGGACTTTGACGACGATTTTGAGAGGACTTTGAGAAGGCAGAAGAACCAGCAAGAATCCAATCCACCAAGCCCTGACCCTGAGCTTGAAGAACCAGTGCTAGAAGAGGAAGAAGAGCCCACGGCTCAAGTGTTGGAGGAAGTACAAACTATGGCAGCGGACAATCGAACAATCAAGGAGCTCTCTGCTTCGGGATTCGCCAATGCCGCCCCCCTATGTATTCAATACCCTAGGGCTGCCCAAGACAAGACTGATGAGTTTGAATTGAAGTCCAGTTTGTTGCACCACATCCCGAAGTTCCATGGGCTGTCCATGGAGGATCCAAACAAGCACTTGAAGGAGTTCGAAGTGGTGTGTTCAAGCATGAACCCTATCAATGTCGATGGAAGCATATTGAAGATGAAAGCTTTTCCATTCTCTCTAATGGACAAAGCTAAAGATTGGTTGTATGAACTAGCCCCCGGAACTGTCACATCATGGGAGAGCATGAAACGGGCGTTTCTGGAGAAGTTTTTCCCAACTTCTCGAGTCATTCTTCTACGCAAAAGGATAAGTGGAATTCAGCAAGATGAAGGTGAATCATTTCCCACTTATTATGAACGTTTTAAATCTCTTGTTGCTTCATGTCCACAGCACCAAATGAAGGAGGAGCTTCTTCTTCAATATTTCTACGAAGGGCTTCTACCAATTGAACGCCAAATGCTAGATGCCTCAGCGGGTGGAGCGTTGGTGGACAAGTCACCCATGGCTGCCAAGATCTTGATTGCTAATCGAGCTCTGAACGCTCAACAATATAAAGGCGTTGGACAAAGAGGAACCCCACGGCAGCAAGTAAATGAGGTAAGTTCCACATCTGACATTCAATCCCAATTAACTAATCTTACTTCCATTGTGTCTCAGATGGCTGAAGGGATGAAGATGCAAGGATCAAGTGTGTGTGGCGTGTGTTCTATCCAAGGACACCCCTCTGATAAGTGCCCGCAACTAATTGAGAATGGTGGATGGGAATCTGCCAATGCAGTGGGTTTTGGAGGCCAAAACCAACCAAGGAACGATCCATATTCCAATACGTATAATCCAGGTTGGAGAGACCATCCAAATTTCAAGTGGAGGGAGCCCCAACAATCTCAACAACAAGGAGGTTTTAGACAGCAACCCCCAGGCTTCTACACCAAGCCATATGCATCCACACAAGTTCCGCAACAATCTGCCCCAAATGCTTCAGGTACATCTTTAGATAATGATACACTTCTTAAGCTATTAACCAATTTGTCTCAGGGGCAAGAAAATCAAGCCAAAGCAACGCAAAACCAAGACAAAAGGGTGGATCATTTGGAGAAACAAATTGGGCAGATTGCAGAATTTGTAGGGAAATTTCGAGACCAGGGCCAACTCCCTAGTTCCACCATTCCAAATCCGAAGGGAGGTTTTGAAACTGCAAAAGCCATATTGTTGAGAAGTGGAAAAGAAGTTGGGGCAGGAACACAACCATCAACATCAGGTCACAAAGAGGATGAAAAACTTCAATTTGAAGAGGAGGAACAAAGCCAACCCACGGCAAGGAAGGATACACCTTTGCCGCAGGCCCTAAGTGCTCCTAAACCATCAAATCTGTCCAACAAGGGTAAGAATGTGTCAAATTCAATTCCTACTAATGTTTTTCCTTCGAATGTTCCTTTTCCTAGCAGATTCATGCAAACAAAGAAAGAGGAAGCTGAAAAGGACATTCTAGAGACATTTAGGAAAGTTCAAGTCAATATACCACTTTTGGATGCAATTAAGCAAGTTCCGAGGTATGCCAAGTTTCTGAAGAAGTTGTGCACAACTAGGAAGAGAGTTTCGAACAAGGAGGTTGTGAAGGTAAGTGAAAATGTTTCAGCCGTATTGCAACGTAAACTGCCCCCTAAATGCAAAGATCCCGGCAGTTTTACGATTCCTTGTGTAATTGGCCATACTCGTTTTGAATCTGCCATGCTTGACTTAGGTGCATCTATAAATGTCATGCCTTATTCTATTTATGCATCTATGAACTTGGGTGAATTGAAAAAGGATGGTGTGATCATACAATTGGCTGATCGTTCTAACGCTTATCCAAAAGGAGTATTGGAGGATGTTTTAGTGCAGGTGAATCATTTAGTCTTCCCGGCTGATTTTTATGTTTTGGACATGGAAGATTCAGCCCATTCCACTTCTTTGCCGATTCTCCTTGGTAGGCCATTCATGAAGACAGCCCGCACCAAGATTGATGTGTTCAAAGGAACGTTGTCAATGGAATTTGATGGGGAAGTGATTGATTTCAATATTTCTGAAACCATGAGATATCCTAATGATGATCACTCTTGCTTTTCTATTGATATTATTGATTCTTTGGCGCAGGGGTATTTTGAAGATTGGAATGCCGATGCACTTGAAAAGGTCATTACAAGAGGAATGGAGCTCAACAAGTGGGCAGAACCCATGCTAACCCACGGCATACATGAACCCATCCATGCCGTGCCCCCTTGTGAGGAATTCATTGAGATGGCTGCTGCCCTTGAGTCATTACCCAAGCATGATGGTAAGTCTCCTAACTTTGATTCAATTCCCATTTCGACTAATAAGTTGCTTCCTTTAGTAATTCAGGCACCTACCCTTGAACTTAAACCGTTACCAAACCATTTGAAGTACGTTTTCTTGGGGGAAAAAGAGACCTTACCTGCCATTATTTCCTCATCCCTCACGGCACAAGAAGAAGAGAAGCTAGTGCGTGTTTTAAGGGAGTTCAAATCTGCCCTAGGTTGGACCTTAGCCGACATCAAGGGGATAAGCCCTACAACTTGTATGCATCACGTATTTCTTGAGGAGGGGGCCAAACCAACTAGAGAGGCTCAACACCGTCTTAACCCTCCAATGATGGAAGTTGTGAAAAAGGAGATAATCAAGCTACTTGATTGTGGAGTGATCTATCCTATCTCCGATAGCCGTTGGGTCTCACCTATCCAAGTTGTTCCCAAGAAATCTGGAGTGACGGTCGTGGAGAACGCTGAGAATGAGCTTGTGCCCACCCGGATCCAAACCGGTTGGCGAGTGTGCATTGACTATAGGAAGATCAACGCCACAACAAGAAAGGATCACTTTCCATTGCCATTCCTTGATCAAATGCTTGAGAGGTTAGCGGGTCATTCATTTTATTGTTTTCTTGATGGATACTCTGGTTATAATCAAATTGTCATAGCCCCGGTTGATCAAGAAAAGACCACTTTCACTTGTCCCTTTGGAACATTTGCATATCGACGCATGCCATTCGGTTTATGCAATGCCCTTGCCACGTTTCAAAGGTGTATGGTTGATGTGAAATTAAATTGCACTCAAACTTAAACCCTATCAATGTAGTATGTGTAAGTAGGGATTGTTCTAGCCGGGGATTAGAAGGGATACTAATCTACACAAATAAGACTCCAAAATACTAAACTAGACTCTATAAACTCAAAACTGACTCAAAACAATAAAAACAGCAACAAACAATCAAAAAGACTCAATTCTAGACCTAACAAGTGATTTTGACGAAAATAGAATTTAAAAGACTCAAAAGACTAAAACAAAACAGGTTTTGACTCTAAAAACAAGTTTAAATGAAAGGGGGTTTGTTTTTGACGAATTTAAAACTTAAAACTAAAACTTTGCATAAAACACTTATAAAAACGAATTTTGTGAATTAAAAAGGGTGAAAGGCTAGTTAGAGGGCCATTCTCCACACATGAACATATGCATATAAATCGATTTCCAGTTATTCTTTCGACAAACCATGAATGACAATGCCCCAAATTAATTGTGTAGAACTAATTAATTCTCAGATTTCCCTAGACTCATTGAATTGGATGAAAAGCATACGACAACCCAAATCATTCTTTATTAAGCTCCCGAACTATGAAAAGCATGATAGAAACACGAAACAAAGATCATTAAGCTTTGTGAAAATCATAAGCATTGACAAGGCATTCGTGACTATGAAAAGCATGACACTCCTGCCAGGAATTTACTTAACGCGATCGTGACTAGCAACCTCCACTACTTGTAAATATAAGTTTGTAACGATTAGGTGTAACAATAAATTCACAGATTAATACTCTCCAAATAAACGTTTAGGCTGAAGTCTCTCAAGGTTGTAGTGTTAGTTTGGGTTACTTCCTTCAAGCATGTTACAAAAACTGATTTTTTCTTTTTATGATTACATGTGAATGATGTGAGAATTACTTGACACTCAAATTAAAACCCTATCGACGTAGTATATGAAAGTAGGGATCGTTTAAGGCCGGGGATTAGAAGGGATGCTAATCTATACAAATTAAACTCTAAAACACTAAAACTGGACTCTAGACAATGAAAACAGGTACTATGGATCAATCTGAACGAATTTTAACTCTAGACAACCTAACTTGACTCAAATAACACAAAACAAACTTAAAACAACAAATAAAACTCAACTAGACAGATTCTAGACACTAGAGACTCAAAACAGGCTAAATAGACTCAAAACAGGTTCTATGAAGTGAATTGGATGACTTTTGGACTAGTTAAACTCAAAACACTAAAAGGGGACAGATTTGGACGAATTTAAACAAACTAAGACTCAATTAAGAACTAAGGGGGTTTTTGGACGATTTAAGCAAAACTAAGCAGATTTAGGCAAACAAAGTAAATTGAAAGAGATAAAGGTGAATTCAGGGGTGAAAACTAGTTAGAGGGTTCTTCTCCACACATGAACATATGCATACGAATTGATTTCCAGTTATTCTTTCGATAAACCATGAATGATAATGCTTCGAATTAATTGTATTGCACTAATTAATTCCCAGATTTCCCTAAGTTCATTGAATTGAATGGATAACGCATCACAACCAAATTATTCTTATCAAGTTCCCTAACTATGGAATACGCATGATAGAGATACATATCAAAGATCATTAAGTTCCATGGAAACCATAAACATTGACAGGGCATTCATAACTATGGAATACGCATGTTACTCTTGCCTAGGATTTACTTAACACAATTGTGACTAGCAATTTTTACTACTTGTGAATATAAGTTCCTAACGATTAGGTGAAATTCCCTTATATCCTAGCATCAAATTCATGCATGTAAACTAAGTAGGCCTCCTTAATCAACACACAAGAACAAGTTCTTCATAAAACAGATAAGTAAATCACATTCACAATTTATGAAACAATAACTGAAGGTAATCAATTCATATCAAACATATGTCCATGGCTTTGAATCCACCTCTAACTAAAACGAAATTAGTTCCACATGTTCAACATAATTGAAAAGCAAGTTAAATTAAACATGAAACGAAACAAGAGAAGAAAGAACTCCTCCCTCTCTAATGGAAGCCACGGCAAGGCCTTGTCTTCCCTTCTCTGCAGCAAAATATGGATTTCTGAAAGTGTGTGGGGGTGTAGAATTCGTATGGATGGGTGGTGGTCTGCGGCAGGGCTTGGGAATATGTATATATAGCATGGCAAACCCTAGGGGAATCAGTTTAGGACTTGGACTCAGCATAAGCAAGGGATTAGGACCCTAGGTGCGGCAGAATATGTAGGAAAAAGGATTATGGTCCAATTAATTTCTGAAAAGGATTTGTAGAACCCAAATCCACAAGGAAAAGTCCTAACAATCAGAATCCAAGAGGGAAAGGGCCTGAAAACCCACGGCACAAAGGGATAAGGGCAGGGAATGCCTTGCAAGGCAAGGAAAAGACCTTCTAGAAAGGAGGGAGACGCCAGATTTTCAGGCTTCTAGAGAGAATGTGTTTCTGGGCAGATTTTGGGGTTTCTAGAAGAGTTTGGGGCGCCACTTTTGTAGGGGAATGGATAGGACATCTAGAAATCAGGTTTTAAGTCCCCTAAACTGAAGAAAACAGGTTAGGATAAGATTAGGATAAGATAAGGTAAGATAAGGATTGTGTAAGATAAGATAAGATAAGGTTGTTTTGGATAATGTTTTGGATAATTCTCCTTCTTTTGAGCTGATTCCTTATCTTCTTTATTTTTGACTTCTTTCTTCCATCTTCTTTTGCACATTCCTAGCCTTTCTTGAACTTCAATTTCGTCCATCCATCTTGCTCCATACTTGCACTACCCAATCTTGGCCCAAAAATGCTCTAGAATGCTCCAAATTGCTTCTTTTTACCATCTTGACACTTTGAACCTACAAACACACGAAAATAGCTTAAAATACAAAATTAACTAAGAACTAACAAAGTAAATGCATGAAAACAAGCTAACTAAGTCGCATAAATATGCTCCTATCAGTGAATTCATGAATGTCAACTATAACCAAGCATAAACCAAAGAGTAAATCAAACTTTCATCCATGTTTATAACTCTCTTTAATAGTCATGCAATTAAAAACCAAATCCTCATCATTGTGTTGGAAGGTACCCTAAGACACAAACACACAAAAACGACTCTTTTTGGTATTTTGAAAACTTTTTCCAAATTTTTTTGTAAATTTTCGTATTTTTCTGTCAAGACACATAAAAACACTTCAAAACACATTAAAAACACTCAAAAACAGTGAGAAACAACTTTAGAAGTGATAGGTGATAAAAACCCACGAATTTTTCAATGAAAACACTTGTGTACCCCCCCACACTGAAACCAAACATTGTCCTCAATGTTTCAAACATAGACACACACAAAAGCAAGCAAACAACACAACAAACAAACATGACAAATATGCAAAGTAAAAGCAATAAAGAGGAGGGTTTAGAAACGCAAATCTGGTTGTGGAGCCGAAAAGTTCCTAGGTCTTCTTTATTTGCATGGGTTGCCTCCCAAGAAGCGCTTGCTTTAACGTCTTCCAGCCGGACGAATCCTTCAATTATGCTTCCTTGGAGGCCACGGCATGGAATTAATCTTTGAATGGAAGGTGATATTTGAAATAATCCGGCAATGGTTTAAATTCTAGTGTGGGTACCTGAATCATTAACAACATATTAGTATAAAACAAAATTGAAATTCGGGGAGGTGGCTTACCTGTGTGCTCCGACATGAACTCAAGGACAAACACCACATCTTTGAAAGTTTCAGGAATGTTGGACTTGGCCAGATTTAATGTAATGGTTGTGACTTGTCCTGTGTCATAAAATTCAACTTCTTTGGGCTTTGTTGTCTCACGAACATCCTCTTTGATGCATTCTACATATTCTCCAGCCACTTCTTTCTCTTGAATCATTCTTCTTGATGTACCAGGTTCTTTAAGAAATTCCACACATTCTGGAATTTGATTTGGTGTATCAAGAATTGGGATATCACTTTGCACCTTGGGAAGGGCTTCCACGATGTCCTTTTCACTTTCTTCGTTCGTTGGAATCAAAAACCTGCGAGGGAAGGGTACATTTGGAGGAATAACATTAGATTGAACCGAATTTGAAACCAACTTACCTTGATTGGGTGGCTTAGAAACACTAGTGGCCTGCGGCAAGGGTGGTGGAGCTAGGATAGCCTGCGGAAAGGGTGTTTCTTCTTCCTCCTCCTCAATTAGCAGTTGTTCATGCATGTTTTGGCTTGGTTCGGACGTCTTGGGTTCATTTTCAACCTCCATAGCACTTCCCAAAGTGATAGCATCATGGATTTCTAAATCTCCCATCGAATTGACAATAGTTGAGTTGGAGAGTTCACTTTGCTCTAGAATCTGTCCTATGAATTCCGCTATCTGTCCAATTTGCTTTTCCAAATGGTCCACCCTTTTGTCTTGATTTTCTTGTCCCTGAGATAAAGAAGTGAGTAACTCAAGAATTTTATCATTATCCATTGCCGAACCTGAACTTGGTTGGGCCGAATATGGTTGAGGCTGTGGTGGTTCATATGGCTTTTGATAGATCTCCTCAGATGGCTGCCAATACCCTTTTTGTTGTGAGCCCTGCTTCAAAGAGGTTAGTACGTCACGAATTTCATCATAACTCATAGGCATACTTGAATTCGATTGGAATTGTTGTGGGGGAGGTTGTGGTGGCTGCGCAGATCTTAAATAGAACAACTCATCTTGCTGCCAATATCCACCTTGTTGAATTTGTTGAGGTTCCTCCCACATATAATTTGAATAATCTCTCCAATCGGAATTGTAAGCATTGGAAAATATGTTGTCCCTTGATTGGTTATGGCTTTGATAACCCCAAGCACCTCCGTTCGCAGTGAATTGAGGACGTTGATGAGTTTGATATCCTTGCCCATAGGGCACCCCAAATGTAGGGGCAGTGTGCATTGAAGTTCTTTCAGCAATCTGTGACAATTGAGATGTAAGATTCGCCAATTGAGCTTGAATGTTGGCAATTGCCATGTCTAGTAACTGAAACAAAGAAAACGAAACAAAACAAAATCAAAAACTAAAATGTAAAGACAAAAACACAAACAGATACGGGGGATTAGCAAATTTGCTAATCCCCGGCAACGGCGCCAAAAATTTGATGTGAAATTAAATTGCACTCAAACTTAAACCCTATCAATGTAGTATGTGTAAGTAGGGATCGTTCTAGCCGGGGATTAGAAGGGATGCTAATCTACACAAATAAGACTCCAAAATACTAAACTAGACTCTATAAACTCAAAACTGACTCAAAACAATAAAAACAGCAACAAACAATCAAAAAGACTCAATTCTAGACCTAACAAGTGATTTTGACGAAAATAGAATTTAAAAGACTCAAAAGACTAAAACAAAACAGGTTTTGACTCTAAAAACAAGTTTAAATGAAAGGGGGTTTGTTTTTGACGAATTTAAAACTTAAAACTAAAACTTTGCATAAAATACTTATAAAAACGAATTTTGTGAATTAAAAAGGGTGAAAGGCTAGTTAGAGGGCCATTCTCCACACATGAACATATGCATATAAATCGATTTCCAGTTATTCTTTCGACAAACCATGAATGACAATGCCCCAAATTAATTGTGTAGAACTAATTAATTCTCAGATTTCCCTAGACTCATTGAATTGGATGAAAAGCATACGACAACCCAAATCATTCTTTATTAAGCTCCCGAACTATGAAAAGCATGATAGAGACACGAAACAAAGATCATTAAGCTTTGTGAAAATCATAAGCATTACAAGGCATTCGTGACTATGAAAAGCATGACACTCCTGCCAGGAATTTACTTAACGCGATCGTGACTAGCAACCTCCACTACTTGTAAATATAAGTTTGTAACGATTGGGTGAAACTCCCTTATATTTTAGCATCAAATTCATGCATGCAAACTAAGTAGGCCTCCTTAATCAACACACAAGAACAAGTTCTTAATAAAACAGATAAGTAAACCACATTCATGATTCATGAAATCATAACTGGAGGAAATCAATTCATATAAAACATATGTCCATGGCTTTGAATTCACCTCTAACTATAAAGAAATTAGTTCCTCATGTTCGCAATCAAACAAATATAAATAAAATTAAACATTAAAAACAAAGGATAGAATACACCTAGAAATGCTCCAGATTCCTTCATTCCTTGCAAAGCTGCGGCACAAGAGTGTGTGGTGGATGGATGTAGGTGAGTTATGGTAGAGGGTGGTGATCTGAATGTAGCAGCAGATGTGTGTATTTATAGGCCTAGGGATTACTTGGCCTAGGTTGTCAGGGAAAAGGATTTAGGACTCCAAACCAACAAGGAAAAGGCCATCTAGAAAGGTTGGGGCGTCAGATTTTTAGGGCTTCTAGAAAGCAGTGTTGTGGCATGTTTCTAGAACAAAAAGGCCTCCTAAAAACAGGTTTTAGGCACCCTAATATGAAAAGGAGTCCCCCTTGCAACTGGAATTAAGGTAGGATAAGATTAGGATAGGATAAGATAAGATAAGGTAAGATAAGGTTAGATAAGATAAGGTTGGATAAGATAAGGTTTTGGATAATGTTTTGGATAATTCTCCTTCTTTGTAGCTGATTGCTTATCTTCTTTGACTTGGATTTATTTCTTCAACTCTTTTGCACATTCCTAGCCTCTCTTGAACTTCAAATTCGTCCATTCATCTTGCTCCATACATGTGACAGCCATTCTTGGCCCAAAACTGCTCTAAAATGCTCCAAATTGCACCTTTTTGCCAACTTTGTCATTTGGACCTACAAACACACGAAAATAGCTTTAAAAACTATAATAAGTAGAAACTAACTAAGAAAATGCAAGGAAACAAGCTAACAAAGTCGCATAAATATGCTCCAATCAATGGTTAGTATATTTTCTGATTATGTTGATGTGAGAATTACTTGACACTCAAATTAAAACCCTATCGACGTAGTATATGAAAGTAGGGATCGTTTAAGGCCGGGGATTAGAAGGGATGCTAATCTACACAAATTACACTCTAAAACACTAAACTGGACTCTAGACAATGAAAACAAGTACTATGGATCAATCTGAACGAATTTTAACTCTAGACAACCTAACTTGACTCAAATAACACAAAACAAACTTAAAACAACAAATAAAACTCAACTAGGCAGATTCTAGACACTAGAGACTCAAAACAGGCTAAATAGACTCAAAACAGGTTCTATGAAGTGAATTGGATGACTTTTGGACTAGTTAAACTCAAAACACTAAAAGGGGACAGATTTGAACGAATTTAAACAAACTAAGACTCAATTAAGAACTAAGGGGGTTTTTGGACGATTTAAGCAAAACTAAGCAGATTTAGGCAAACAAAGTAAATTGAAAGAGATAAAGGTGAATTCAGGGGTGAAAACTAGTTAGAGGGTTCTTCTCCACACATGAACATATGCATACGAATTGATTTCCAGTTATTCTTTCGATAAACCATGAATGATAATGCTTCGAATTAATTGTATTGCACTAATTAATTCCCAGATTTCCCTAAGTTCATTGAATTGAATGGATAACACATCACAACCAAATTATTCTTATCAAGTTCCCTAACTATGGAATACGCATGATAGAGATACATATCAAAGATCATTAAGTTCCATGGAAATCATAAACATTGACAAGGCATTCATAACTATGGAATATGCATGTTACTCTTGCCTAGGATTTACTTAACACAATTGTGACCAGCAATCTTTACTACTTCTGAATATAAGTTCCTAACGATTAGGTGAAATTCCCTTATATCCTAGCATCAAATTCATGCATGTAAACTAAGTAGGCCTCCTTAATCAACACACAAGAACAAGTTCTTCATAAAACAGATAAGTAAATCACATTCACAATTTATGAAACAATAACTGAAGGTAATCAATTCATATCAAACATATGTCCATGGCTTTGAATCCACCTCTAACTAAAACGAAATTAGTTCCACATGTTCAACATAATTGAAAAACAAATTAAATTAAACATAGAAACGAAACAAGAGAAGAAAGAACTCCTCCTTCTCCAATGGAAGCCACAGCAAGCCTTCTCTTCCCTTCTCTGCGGCACAATATGGATTTCTGAATGTATATGGGGGTGGGTGGATGGTGCGGCAATCCTCTAACTTCTTTATATATATATATCACAAACCCTAGAGTAATCAGATTAGGGCTTGGACTTAGCAGAAAACATGGATTTAGGACTCTAGGTGCGGCAGAAAATATAGATTAGGAATTGTGGTCCACTTAATGTCTGAAAAGGATTGTAGAACCCAAATCCACAAGGAAAAGGCTTAATAAGTCAGAATCCAAGAGGGAATGGGAGTGAGAAGGCACGGCACAAAGGGAAAAGGCAGGGAGCCTTGCAAGGCAAGAAAAAGACCTTCTAGACAGGAGGTAGGCGCCAGATTTTTAGGCTTCTAGAAAGAATGTGTTTCTGGCCAGATTTTGGGGTTTCTAGAAGAGTTTGGGCGCCACTTTTATAGGACAAGGGATAGGACTTCTAGAAATCAAGTTTTAAGTCCCCTAAACTGAAGAAAACAGGTTAGGATAAGATTAGGATAAGATTGGATAAGGATTGGATAAGATAAGGTTGTTTTGGATAATTCTCCTTCTTTTGAGCTGATTTCTTATCTTCTTTATCTTTGACTTCTTTCTTCCATCTTCTTAGCTGATTTCAAGCCTTTATATCTTCAATTTCGTCCATCAACTTGCCTCCATGCTTGCACTACCCAATCTTGGCCCAAAAATGCTCTAGAATGCTCCAAATTGCTCCTTTTTGCCATCTTGACACTTTGAACCTACAAACACACGAAAATAGCTTAAAATACAAAATTAACTAAGAACTAACAAAGTAAATGCATGAAAACAAGCTAACTAAGTCGCATAAATATGCTCCTATCATATGTTGAAAGGATTATTGAGATATTCATGGATGATTTTAGTGTGTTTGGTGATTCATTCGATAATTGCTTGGATAATGTCACTTTAATCTTGAAACGTTGTGTTGAAACAAACCTTGTGTTAAATTGGGAGAAATGTCATTTCATGGTTAAACAAGGTATTGTTTTGGGTCACATAATCTCTGAAAAAGGTATTGAGGTTGATAAGTCTAAAATAGATCTTGTACGCTACTTACCCTCTCCTACTTCGGTTAGAGAGGTTCGTTCTTTTCTTGGTCATGCAGGATTCTATAGACGATTTATCAAGGATTTTTCAAAGATTGCACAGCCCCTATGCCGTTTCCTACAAAAGGAAGTGTCTTTTGAATTCAACGAGGCGTGTGAGAAAGCATTCAACCATCTCAAGGCCTTACTGACCACGGCACCAATCATCACTCCACCAGATTGGAGCATTCCCTTCGAGCTCATGGGTGATGCATCGGATTATGCACTTGGAGCTGTTTTGGGCCAGAGGAAAAACAAGCAGCCACATGTCATTTATTATGCTTCACGCACCTTAAATGATGCCCAATTGAACTATTCCACAACTGAAAAAGAACTCTTGGCTGTTGTATTTGCATTAGATAAGTTTCAATCTTATTTAATTGGCACTAAAGTCATTGTTTTCACTGATCATGCAGCTTTGAAGTACTTGTTCACCAAAAAGGAAGCTAAACCAAGACTCATTCGCTGGATGCTTTTACTTCAAGAGTTCGGCATTGAAATAAGGGACAAGAAAGGATGTGAAAACGTGGTGGCAGACCACCTAAGTCGGATGGTGCGTGAAGAGGAGTCCATTCCCATTTCAGAAACGTTTCCGGATGAGCAACTACTGTCCATTGAGGTAAGTATACCTTGGTATGCTGATTTGGTCAACTATTTGGTGTATAAGCAGATTCCAAACACTCTAAGCAAGTCCCAACGTGATAAACTTAAAAAGGATGCATGTTTTTATGTTTGGGACGAGCCATATTTGTGGAAATTTTGCCCTGATCAAATCGTGCGTAGATGTGTTCATGAATCTGAGTTTAATCCAATTCTAAGCTTTTGCCATACATATGCATGTGGTGGACACTTTGGCACACAGCGCACTGCCCTTAAGGTTCTTGAATGTGGATTTTATTGGCCTACTTTGTTTAGAGATGCTCGAACTTTTTGCATAACATGTGATCGCTGCCAAAGGACAGGAAATTCAGGCCAAAGAGACCAAATGCCGCAGACTCCAATTCTTGTTGTTGAAATTTTTGACGTTTGGGGTATTGATTTTATAGGTCCTTTTCCTTCTTCTTTCGGTTTCACTTACATTTTACTTGCGGTTGATTATGTTTCGAAGTGGGTGGAAGCCAAAGCCACCCGCACTAATGATTCTAAAGTTGTGGCAGTGATAGGAGCATATTTATGCGACTTAGTTAGCTTGTTCTTGTGCTTTTACGTTGTTAGTTGTTAGTTATTTAGTCTTTTAAGCCAAATTCGTGTGTTTTCAAGTTCTAAGGACAAAGTATGCAAAAAGAAGCAATTTGGAGCATTCTAGAGCATTTTTGAGCCAAGATTGGGTAGTGCAAGCATGGAGGCAAGTTGTTGGACGAGTTTGAAGAGAAAAAGGCTTGAAATCAGCCTCAAAACACACTTTCTAGAAGTCCTATCCTTTGTCCTACAAAAGTGGCGCCTCAAATCCTTCTAGAAACCCCAAAATCTGCCACAAAACACATTCCTTCTAGAACCCTAAAAATCTGGCGCCTCCTTTCCTTCTAGAATCCTTTTGCCTTGCCTTGCAAGGCATTCCCCTGCCCTTATCCTATTGTGCCGCACCTCTCAGGCCCTTTCCCTCTTGGATTCTGATTGTTAGGCCCTTTTCCTTGTGGATTTGGGTTCTACAAATCCTTTTCAGAAATTAATTGGACCACAATTCCTTTTCCAAGTTAAATGCCGCACCCTAGGCCTTTATTCCTTAATTTCTGTTAAGCCCAAATACAAATCTGATTTCTCTAGGGTTTTGAGGTGCCTATATATACATGTTTTAGGGTTTTGCCGCAGGGACCCCAGCCATTCATCACAGAACCCTTTGCCGCACTCCACACCACCATTCTACACATCCAAACACAATTCCAGCCATCTTCCAAGCCTTGCCGCAACCTACATCCATCCTAAATCCATCTCTGACCCTTTCATACTGATAGGAGCATATTTATGCTACTTAGTTAGTGTGTTTCCTTGCATTTGCTTAGCTATTTGTTGCTTAGTATAGTGTTTAAAGTCATTTTCGTGTGTTTTTAGGTCCAAGAAGCAAAGTTGGCAAAAAGAGGCATTTTGGAGCATTTTAGAGCATTTTTGGGCCAAGATTGGGTAGTCCAAGCATGGAGGCAAGTTGATGGACGAAATTGAAGATATAAAGGCTTGAAATCAGCTAGGAAGATGGAAGAAAGAAGTCAAAGATAGAGAAGATAAGGAATCAGCTCAAAAGAAGGAGAATTATCCAAAACATTATCTAAAACAACCTTATCTTATCTTATCTTATCCAATCCTTACCTTATCTTACCTTATCTTATCCAATCTTATCCTAATCTTATCCTAACCTGTTTTCTTCAGTTTAGGGGACTTAAAACCTGATTTCTAGAAGTCTTATCCCTTGTCCTATAAAAGTGGCGCCCCAAATCCTTCTAGAAACCTCAAAATCTGCCACAAAACACATTCCTTATAGAACCCTGAAAATCTGGCGTCCCCTTCCCTTCTAGAATCCTTTTTCCTTGCCTTGCAAGGCTTTCTAGAAGCCTTATCCCTCCTTATCCAAACCTGCCGCACCTTAGGCCCTTTCCTATTGGAAATCTGATTGTTTTGAGCCTATTTCTGAATGGATTTGGTTTTCTAGAAGTCCCAATCTGATTCACTTAGGGTTTTTGGTGCCTATATATATTAAAACACCCTTTGCCGTGCACACCACCCATCCATACGAATTCTACACCACCCTCCATACACAACCAATCACGCCAGAAATCATCCCCTACCCCCTGCCGTGCCATATTATCCACCCAAACCCAGAAAACCCCTCTTGTGCCGCAGCTATTCAAGGAAGGAGAAGGTGCCACTCTAAGTCGTGACTACTGCTGGAGCGTTCTTAGGTGTTGTCTATCTTTGTTTTTAATGTTTCAATTTAGTTTTCTTTGTTTAATTGCTGTCATGAGGAACTAAACCCCTATTAGTTAGAGGGGGAATTTGAAGCCATGAATATATGTTTCTTATGATTTGATTCACTCCAGTTACGATTTCATAAAGTATGAATGTGGTTTACTTTTCTGTGCTTATTAAGAACTTGTTTATGTATGTGGGTTGGGGGTCGACACTTGATTTGCATGCATAAATTTGATGCTAGGATATAAGGGAATTTCACCTAATCGTTATGAACTTATATTCACAAGTAGTAAAGGTTGCTAGTCACAATCATGTTAAGTAAACCCTAGGCTGGATTAACATGCGTATTCCATAGTTATGAATGCCTTGTCAATGTTTATGATTTCCATGGAACTTAATGATCTTTGATATGTATCTCTATCATGCGTATTCCATAGTTAGGGAACTTGATAAGAATAATTTGGTTGTGATGCGTTATCCATTCAATTCAATGAACTTAGGGAAATCTGAGAATTAATTAGTTCTATACAATTAATTTGGAACATTGTCATTCATGGTTTATCGAAAGAGTAACTGGGAATCAAGTTGTATGCATATGTTCATGTGTGGATAAGGATCCCTCTAACTAGCCATTCACCCATCTAAGTCCCCAATTTCGTGCAGATTTCATTAAGTACTTTAAGTTTCTTGTTTTGTTTTCAAATTCGTTCAAAAACAAACCCCCCTTTACTTGTTGAGTCATATTAGTTAAAATCTGTTTTGATTTGTGTTTTTAAGTGTCTTGAGTCAAGTTAAAGTCTATTTTCGTCCAAAGTAGTGTTTAGAGTTCAAAACTGCCCAGTTTGTGTTTTTAGGCAGTTTTGAGTGTTTTTGTGCTGTTTTGAGTCTTTTGAGTTGTTTTAGTGTTTTAGAATTTAGTCTTGCATTCTTTGAGTCTAGTTTAGTGTTTTAAACTTTGTTTTTACGTTTTTGAGTCTTATTTGTGTTGATTAGCATCCCTAGTTAATCCCCGGTTTAGAACGATCCCTACTTGCATCTTTACTACAATTGTCATCAATAGGGTTTAATTTGTGTGTCAAGTAATTCTCACACCAAATTTTGGCGCCGTTGCCGGGGATTAGCAAACTTGCTAATCTCCCTAGTTTCTGCCGTGCATTTTAACTTGTTTTTGTTTCTGTTTTGCTTAGTTTTCTGATTTGTTTTGTTTTCTTTGTTTTAGGTACTAGTGTATGACTCGAAGTTCTCAACCCGTTCACGCACATATCTTGGAGTTTAACGACGATTTTGAGCGAGATTTGAGAAGGAAGAGGAAGCACCCAGAACCTGATCTACTTAGTTCAAGTTCTAATTCCGAATCTGAAGTTGAAATTGAAGAAGATTTGGAAGAGGAGCACGACATGGCTGCAGATAACCGAACAATCAAAGAACTTTCAGCCTCGGGATTGGACGATGCGACCCCTTTATGCATTCAATATCCTAGGGCGGCTCAAGGCAAAACTGATGAGTTTGAATTGAAGTCTAGCTTGTTGCACCACATCCCCAAATTCCACGGGTTGTCCATGGAAGATCCAAACAAGCACTTGAAGGAATTTGAAGTGGTTTGTTCAAGCATGACCCCTGTCAATGTTGATGGGAATATATTGAAGATGAAAGCCTTTCCATTCTCTCTTTTGGAAAAGGCTAAGGATTGGCTCTACGAACTAGCACCTGGAACCGTTACTTCATGGGAAAGCATGAAGCGCGCATTCTTAGAGAAATTTTTCCCAACTTCAAGAGTCATTCTCTTGAGGAAAAAGATAAGTGGCATTCAACAAAGCCAAGGGGAATCGTTTCCAGCCTATTATGAGCGGTTCAAGGCGCTTGTTGCTTCTTGTCCACAACATCAAATGAAGGAAGAGCTTCTCCTCCAATATTTCTATGAAGGACTTCTCCCCATTGAGAGACAAATGCTTGATGCTTCAGCGGGAGGAGCTTTGGTTGACAAAACACCCGTGGCTGCCAAGACTCTAATTGCAAATCGAGCCTTGAATGCGCAACAATACGAAGGAGTTGGACAGAGAGAAGGGCCACGGCAACAACAAGTGAATGAGGTAAATGCAATTTCAGAATTACAATCTCAAATGGCTAATCTCACTCTTCTTTTGTCACAGGTTGTGGATGGAAACAAAGCACAAGGGCCGGCCATATGTGGAGTGTGTTCTATGCAGGGACATCTCAACGATCAATGCCCTCAATTGATTGAGAATGGGGGTTGGGAAACTGCCCAAGCCGTGGGTTTCCAAGGCCAAACCCAACAAAGACACGACCCCTACTCAAACACATACAATCCGGGATGGAGAGATCATCCAAACTTCAAGTGGAGGGATTCTCAGCAAGCACAGCCACAAAGTGGATTTAGACAGCCCCCTGGGATGTTTCCAAAGCCGTATGCAGCCCCACAACCTCACCCAACTTCGGCCCAAACCAATTCAGGTTCGTCGTTAAATAATGATAAAATTCTTCAAGCACTAACCTCTTTAACGCAGGACATGCAGAGCATAAAACATCAAGTTAAAGAGGTGGATGAATTGAAGAAACAAATGGGTCAAATGGCTGAATTCATGGGCCAATTCCGAGAACAAGGCAGATTGCCTAGTTCAACCATTGTTAATCCTAAGGGAGGATTTGAAACTGCCCAAGCAATCACGTTGAGAAGTGGTAAGCAGGTTGGAACTGATTCACAACCATCTAGATCAAGTCAAGAAGAGGACAAGAAGCTGCAATTGGAGGAGGATGAAGCACCCAAACCCACGGCAAGGAATGCACAATCCTTGCCGCAGCCAATCCCCACTTCTAAACCGTCCTCAACCATCAAGGTAAGTCCCAATATGAATTCTTCAAGCTCTACTCCACTAATTGTGCCCTTTCCTGGCAGGTTGCGGCAATCAAAGAAAGAGGATGCTGAAAAAGACATTCTAGAGACATTCCGGAAAGTTCAAGTCAATATCCCACTCCTTGATGCAATAAAGCAAGTCCCAAGGTATGCTAGGTTTTTGAAAGAGCTTTGTACAACAAGGAGAAGGATTTCTAACAAAGAAGTGGTTCAAGTAAGTGAGAATGTCTCTGCTGTTTTACAAAGGAAATTACCCCCTAAATGCAAAGATCCGGGTAGTTTTACAATTCCTTGCGTTATTGGTAGTACTAAGTTTGAACATGCCATGTTAGACTTAGGTGCATCTATAAATGTCATGCCATACTCTATTTATGCATCTATGAATTTAGGAGAGCTTAAAAAGGATGGTGTTATTATCCAATTAGCCGATCGTTCTAATGCATATCCAAAAGGAGTTTTGGAAGATGTTTTGGTGCAGGTTGGAAATCTGATTTTTCCAGCGGATTTTTATGTGCTTGACATGGAGGATACACCCCATTCTACCCCATTGCCGATCCTCCTTGGGAGACCTTTCATGAAAACAGCCCGCACCAAGATCGATGTGTTCAAAGGGACGTTGACAATGGAATTTGATGGGGAAGTTATTGATTTCAATCTTGCTGAAACTATTAAATTTCCTAAAGAAAATCATTCTTGTTTTGCTATTGATATATTTGATGAATTAGCGCAGGATTACCTTGATTCCTTGGATAGGGACCCCCTTGAATCAACAATTGCACAAGGAATTGGGCAAAAACCCAATGTTGCCGTGCCTATAAGTGAAGAAGAGGCCGAGATGGTGGCTGCCCTAGAGTCACTACCTCAGCACCATGGTAAGCCTTCAAAACCAATTTCAATTCCAATTTCTACTAACAAGTTGTTACCCTCAGTGATTCAGGCACCCGTACTTGAGCTTAAACCATTGCCGGATCATTTGAAGTACGTCTTTTTGGGAGATAACGAGACATTGCCCGTCATTGTATCCTCCACACTCACGGCAACAGAGGAAGGAAAGTTAATTCAGGTGTTGAAAGAGCACAAAACAGCCATTGGATGGACATTGGCCGATATTAGGGGGATTAGCCCTACAACATGCATGCATCGCATACTTCTAGAGGAGGGGGCTAAACCAACTCGAGAGGCTCAACGCCGACTCAACCCTCCAATGATGGAAGTTGTGAAGAAGGAAATTATAAAGCTTCTTGATTGTGGAGTAATTTATCCAATCTCAGATAGCCGTTGGGTTTCACCGGTGCAATGTGTTCCAAAGAAATCCGGAGTCACTGTGGTGAAGAATGCCGAGAATGAACTTGTGCCCACACGTATCCAAACAGGTTGGAGAGTGTGCATTGACTATAGGAAGCTAAACGCCACCACGAGGAAGGACCACTTCCCTTTGCCGTTCATTGATCAAATGCTTGAAAGGTTAGCCGGTCATTCTTTTTATTGTTTTCTTGATGGGTACTCTGGATATAATCAGATTGTTATAGCTCCGGATGACCAAGAAAAGACCACTTTCACGTGCCCCTTTGGTACCTTTGCCTATCGTCGCATGCCATTCGGTTTATGCAATGCACCTGCCACCTTTCAAAGATGCATGGTAAGTATCTTTTCAGATTTTGTGGAGAAGATTATTGAGGTATTCATGGATGATTTTAGTGTTTTTGGGGATTCGTTTGATGGGTGCTTAGATAATCTCACTTTGATTCTAAAACGTTGCATTGAAACTAACCTTGTTTTGAATTGGGAAAAATGTCACTTTATGGTAAAACAAGGCATAGTTTTAGGTCATATCATTTCAGAAAGGGGAATTGAGGTTGATAAATCAAAAATAGATCTTGTACGCTACTTACCCTCTCCTACTTCGGTTAGAGAGGTTCGTTCTTTTCTTGGACATGCAGGATTCTATAGGCGATTCATCAAGGACTTTTCAAAGATTTCAAACCCTCTTTGCCGTCTCCTCCAGAAAGATGTAGCTTTTGACTTCAACGAGGAATGTGAGAAGGCATTCAACCACCTCAAAGAGATGCTAACTTCGGCCCCCATCATAGTCCCACCAGATTGGAGCCTTCCTTTTGAGCTTATGTGTGATGCTTCAGATTATGCATTAGGAGCTGTTTTGGGACAAAGGAAGGACAAGAAGCCCCATGTCATCTATTATGCATCTCGGACCTTGAATGATGCACAATTGAATTACTCTACCACTGAAAAAGAACTTCTTGCTGTTGTGTTTGCTTTAGATAAGTTTCGTTCTTATTTACTTGGTACTAAAGTTATTATTTACACTGACCATGCAACTTTGAAGTATTTGTTCACCAAGAAAGAGGCCAAACCAAGACTCATTCGCTGGATGCTTCTTCTCCAAGAGTTCGATATTGAAATCCGGGACAAGAAGGGGAGTGAAAACGTGGTGGCTGATCACTTGAGCCGTATGGTGCATGAGGAGGATGCCGTGCCTATCCAAGAGACATTCCCAGATGAGCAGCTGCTGTCCATCAAGGTAAGTGAGCCATGGTATGCCGATGTAGTAAATTATTTGGTGTCTAAACACATTCCAAGAGAGCTAAACAAGCACCAAAGTGATAAACTTAAAAAGGATGCACGTTCTTATGTTTGGGATGACCCATATTTGTGGAAATATTGCCCTGATCAGGTCCTACGTAGGTGTGTGCATGATTCTGAGTTTAATTCAATTTTAACTTTTTGTCACACCTATGCATGTGGGGGTCACTTTGGTACTCAAAGAACAGCACATAAAGTTTTAGAATGTGGATTTTATTGGCCTACTATCTTTAGAGATGCTAGAACTTTTTGTATGACTTGTGATAGATGTCAAAGAACGGGCAATATAGGTCCTAAACAACAAATGCCGCAACACCCCATATTTAGTGTTGAAATCTTTGATGTTTGGGGTATTGATTTCATGGGTCCTTTTCCTTCCTCACATGGTTTCCTTTATATTTTGCTTGCTGTGGATTATGTGTCGAAATGGGTGGAAGCAAAAGCCACCCGAACTAATGATTCTAAAGTGGTTGCAGATTTTGTTAGAACTAACATATTTGCTAGATTTGGAATGCCAAGAGTCCTAATCAGTGATGGGGGCTCCCATTTTTGCAATCGAACCATTGAGGCGCTGCTCAAGAAGTATAATGTCACGCATAAGGTTTCAACACCTTATCACCCTCAAACTAGTGGCCAAGCCGAGGTTTCAAATAGAGAAATCAAGCAGATTTTGGAGAAAACTGTAGGGCCAACTCGGAAGGATTGGAGTTTGCGTTTGAATGATGCATTGTGGGCATATCGCACTGCCTATAAAACCCCAATTGGAATGTCCCCATTTCGGCTAGTCTATGGGAAACCATGTCATCTTCCCGTCGAGTTAGAACATCGTGCACATTGGGCTGTCAAAACATTCAACATGGACATTGATGCCGCAGGTCTTCATAGAAAGCTTCAATTGAATGAGCTAGAAGAAATTAGGAATGAAGCTTATGAGAATGCACGGATCTACAAGGAGAAAACAAAGGCATTCCATGACAAGATGATTCGTAGCAAGCTGTTCTCTATAGGGCAGAAAGTGTTACTTTTCAATTCTCGCCTTCGTCTATTTCCAGGTAAGTTGCGTTCTAAGTGGATTGGTCCTTTTGTGGTTACTAATGTTTTTCCTCATGGTGCAGTCCAAATTCAAAGTTTAAAAACGCAACAAGAATTCAAAGTGAATGGACATCGATTGAAGCCATATTATGAGCACTTTGAAGAGCACATTACGGAGGATATATCCCTTAATGCCGTGAGCCCCATTGAAGAATAGAGGGAAGGTTCGTCCGGCTGGAAGACGTTAAAGCAAGCGCTTCTTGGGAGGCAACCCATGCAAATAAAGACAACCTAGGAACTCTCCGGCTCCAAAACCAGATTTGCGTTTCTAAACCCTACTCTTTATTGCTTTTCCTTTGCCATCTTGTTATGTTAGTTAGTTGTGTTGATTGCTGTTTGCTTTCTGTGCGTATATGTTTGAAACATTGAGGACAATGTTTGGTTTAAGTGTGGGGGGGTAACAAAGTGTTTTTTGCATGAAATTCGTGGGTTTTTATCACCTATCACTTTGAATGTTGTTTTCAGTGTTTTTAAGTGTTTTTAAGCTGTTTTGGTGTGTTTTAGTGTGTTTTGAAAAGAAAATCCGAAAATACCATACAAATTTGAAAAATTGTTTTGAAAAACCCAAAAAGAGTTGTTTTTGTGTGTTTGTTTGTGTCTTAGGGTACCTTCCAACACAATGATGAGGATTTGGTTTTTAAATTGCATAACTGTTAAAGAAAGTTACAAACTTGGATTGACGTTTGATATACTCTTTGGTTTATGCTTGGTTATAGTTGACATTCATGAATTCACATGTAATCACAAAAAGGATAAAATCAGTTTTTGTAACATGCTTGAAGGAAGTAACTCAAACTAACGCTACAACCCTGAGAGACTTGAGCCTTTAACGTTCTTTGGAGAGTTAAAAATCTGTGCATTCTTTGTTTTCTAAAGTCGTTGCATGATCTCATTATTCTTTGCTTGGTTGCTACTTGGAATGCGTTTCATCATTTAGTTCCAAATACTAGAACTCATACCCGTTTCATTCAAAGCATGAAATTGATTAGCATAACACATAATCAAGATGAAGTTGTTTAGTTTAAAACCAGAGCCAAAAAGCCTAACCCTTTGCATATGTATTGTAGGTTTAACCCTTTTGAGCCTTGTTTAGCCTATGTTCTTTGTTTACCCACATTATCCTTACCTAGCCTAGATTAGGACCATCCTTACCCTTGTTCTTAAGGCATAGTGAGCATGACCTAAGAATGAATTCCCTTTGTTCGTTATTTGGGCGGCAAAACAAGTGTGGGGGAAGGGATTTATGTGTCTGATTATGTGCCAACAAAGTATCAAGAGGGCACGAGAAAAAAGAAAAGAAAAAAGAAAAGTTGTGAAAAAGTATGAAAAGTGTTCAAAATAAGTGAGATTGAAGCTCACAAGTGTTGATTGTTGAAGAAGGGGTCCAAAACGTTGAAATTGGCCCTAAATATGTGTTTTCTGTCCCTTTGTGTTCAAAGTGTACGGCTGCATTCAAGAAAGGGAGTTCTAAGAGTCATATTCATTGCTTTGCTTGCTATTGCTTTAAGAATGTTTGTTTTCCTTACCTTTCTTTGTTAGCCATACCCCTTAGCCCCGTTATAACCCTATACTTCAATCTTGAGTGTTGTGTGTTTCAATATGTGGAGTTTGGGATTGGTATGAGCATATGGTGTCCCTGGTTCTCGCGTCTAAGTAGTAGCATTCCATTCATGAGATCATATCTATACATGCATTCCAGAAATTGCTTTCTTTGTCATAAACATATGTGAGTATTAGTTTCATATTTACATCAATCTTCTCACATATAACTAGTGTAGGGAGTGTAGTCAGAAAATCTGTGTGATTGAGTGCATATCTAGTAAGGAATTGAGGGATTCTCTAAGGCATGTTACTACATTCAAAATGTTGTTTTAATTGATTAAATGCGAGCTAATGTGTGGTAACTTTGATTAAGTATGTGCTCAAGGGTAGGGATAACTAAAATCTGTGGGAGTAATGATCTTTGGCATGTTATGTATCATTGAAGATCCCTGAGGTGAACGTTGGAAGGTTTAGGTTATGTTTTGTTTGTTTTGTTTTGCTTGAGGACTAGCAAAAGCTAAGTGTGGGGGAATTTGATAGGAGCATATTTATGCTACTTAGTTAGTGTGTTTCCTTGCATTTGCTTAGCTATTTGTTGCTTAGTATAGTGTTTAAAGTCATTTTCGTGTGTTTTTAGGTCCAAGAAGCAAAGTTGGCAAAAAGAGGCATTTTGGAGCATTTTAGAGCATTTTTGGGCCAAGATTGGGTAGTCCAAGCATGGAGGCAAGTTGATGGACGAAATTGAAGATATAAAGGCTTGAAATCAGCTAGGAAGATGGAAGAAAGAAGTCAAAGATAGAGAAGATAAGGAATCAGCTCAAAAGAAGGAGAATTATCCAAAACATTATCTAAAACAACCTTATCTTATCTTATCTTATCCAATCCTTACCTTATCTTACCTTATCTTATCCAATCTTATCCTAATCTTATCCTAACCTGTTTTCTTCAGTTTAGGGGACTTAAAACCTGATTTCTAGAAGTCTTATCCCTTGTCCTATAAAAGTGGCGCCCCAAATCCTTCTAGAAACCTCAAAATCTGCCACAAAACACATTCCTTATAGAACCCTGAAAATCTGGCGTCCCCTTCCCTTCTAGAATCCTTTTTCCTTGCCTTGCAAGGCTTTCTAGAAGCCTTATCCCTCCTTATCCAAACCTGCCGCACCTTAGGCCCTTTCCTATTGGAAATCTGATTGTTTTGAGCCTATTTCTGAATGGATTTGGTTTTCTAGAAGTCCCAATCTGATTCACTTAGGGTTTTTGGTGCCTATATATATTAAAACACCCTTTGCCGTGCACACCACCCATCCATACGAATTCTACACCACCCTCCATACACAACCAATCACGCCAGAAATCATCCCCTACCCCCTGCCGTGCCATATTATCCACCCAAACCCAGAAAACCCCTCTTGTGCCGCAGCTATTCAAGGAAGGAGAAGGTGCCACTCTAAGTCGTGACTACTGCTGGAGCGTTCTTAGGTGTTGTCTATCTTTGTTTTTAATGTTTCAATTTAGTTTTCTTTGTTTAATTGCTGTCATGAGGAACTAAACCCCTATTAGTTAGAGGGGGAATTTGAAGCCATGAATATATGTTTCTTATGATTTGATTCACTCCAGTTACGATTTCATAAAGTATGAATGTGGTTTACTTTTCTGTGCTTATTAAGAACTTGTTTATGTATGTGGGTTGGGGGTCGACACTTGATTTGCATGCATAAATTTGATGCTAGGATATAAGGGAATTTCACCTAATCGTTATGAACTTATATTCACAAGTAGTAAAGGTTGCTAGTCACAATCATGTTAAGTAAACCCTAGGCTGGATTAACATGCGTATTCCATAGTTATGAATGCCTTGTCAATGTTTATGATTTCCATGGAACTTAATGATCTTTGATATGTATCTCTATCATGCGTATTCCATAGTTAGGGAACTTGATAAGAATAATTTGGTTGTGATGCGTTATCCATTCAATTCAATGAACTTAGGGAAATCTGAGAATTAATTAGTTCTATACAATTAATTTGGAACATTGTCATTCATGGTTTATCGAAAGAGTAACTGGGAATCAAGTTGTATGCATATGTTCATGTGTGGATAAGGATCCCTCTAACTAGCCATTCACCCATCTAAGTCCCCAATTTCGTGCAGATTTCATTAAGTACTTTAAGTTTCTTGTTTTGTTTTCAAATTCGTTCAAAAACAAACCCCCCTTTACTTGTTGAGTCATATTAGTTAAAATCTGTTTTGATTTGTGTTTTTAAGTGTCTTGAGTCAAGTTAAAGTCTATTTTCGTCCAAAGTAGTGTTTAGAGTTCAAAACTGCCCAGTTTGTGTTTTTAGGCAGTTTTGAGTGTTTTTGTGCTGTTTTGAGTCTTTTGAGTTGTTTTAGTGTTTTAGAATTTAGTCTTGCATTCTTTGAGTCTAGTTTAGTGTTTTAAACTTTGTTTTTACGTTTTTGAGTCTTATTTGTGTTGATTAGCATCCCTAGTTAATCCCCGGTTTAGAACGATCCCTACTTGCATCTTTACTACAATTGTCATCAATAGGGTTTAATTTGTGTGTCAAGTAATTCTCACACCACATACGTCCATACACACCCTTGAACCCTTGAACCCTTGTGCCGCAGCTAGTTGGGGAAGAAGAAGAACCTGTGCGCTTTATGCTTGCAGATTGGAGCGTTTTAGGTGTACTTCGTTCTTGTTTTCAATGTTTATTTTGTTATTACTCCCTGATCTTGCTGTAATCATGAGTGGCTAAGCCCCTAATTAGTTAGGGGGAAGTTTGAAGCCATGAACATGCTTGAGATATGAATTGATTTCTGCCAATTGTGGTTTGATAAGTTATGATTGCAATTCAATTATCTGTTTTATGCATAACTGATGTGAGAATTACTTGACACTCAAATTAAAACCCTATCGACGTAGTATATGAAAGTAGGGATCGTTTTAGGCCGGGGATTAGAAGGGATGCTAGACACTCAATTAACTCAAAACAGCAAATAGAACTCAAACTAGACAGTTTCTGGATTCTAGACACTCAAAACAAGCTAAATTAGACTTAAAACACACAGAACAGATTCTTTAGACTCAGAACTAAAACCTAAGGTTGATTTGAACGAAATTAAGACTTAAATTGACTCAAAAGACTAAGAGACTCAAGATTTGACGAATTTAGACTCTACTAACACAAACTAAAAGCAGGGGATTGGTTTTGAACGAATTTAAACTTAAACAAACAAAATCGTATTGTTGCGCATTCAAGGCTCGATTTGCAATTAGAGTCTTGGCAGCCACGGGTGTTTTGTCAACCAAAGCTCCTCCCGCTGAAGCATCAAGCATTTGTCTCTCAATGGGGAGAAGTCCTTCATAGAAATATTGGAGGAGAAGCTCTTCCTTCATTTGGTGTTGTGGACAAGAAGCAACAAGCGCCTTGAAACGCTCATAATAGGCTGGAAACGATTCCCCTTGGTTTTGTTGAATGCCACTTATCCTTTTCCTCAAGAGAATGACTCTTGAAGTTGGGAAAAATTTCTCTAAGAATGCGCGCTTCATGCTTTCCCACAGTGACTCCGGATTTCTTTGGAACACATTGCACCGGTGAAACCCAACGGCTATCCGAGATTGGATAAATCACTCCACAATCAAGAAGCTTTATAATCTCCTTCTTCACAACTTCCATCATTGGAGGGTTGAGTCGGCGTTGAGCCTCTCGAGTTGGTTTAGCCCCCTCCTCTAGAAGTATGCGATGCATGCATGTTGTAGGGCTAATCCCCCTAATATCGGCCAATGTCCACCCAATGGCTGTTTTGTGCTCTTTCAACACCCGAATCAACTTTCCTTCCTCTGTTGCCGTGAGTGTGGAGGACACAATGACGGGCAACGTCTCGTTATCTCCCAAAAAGACGTACTTCAAATGATCCGGCAATGGTTTAAGCTCAAGTACGGGTGCCTGAATCACTGAGGGTAACAACTTGTTAGTAGAAATTGGAATTGAAATTGGTTTTGAAGGCTTACCATGGTGCTGAGGTAGTGACTCTAGGGCAGCCACCATCTCGGCCTCTTCTTCACTTCTAGGCACGGCAATATTGGGTTTTTGCCCAATTCCTTGTGCAATTGTTGATTCAAGGGGATCCCTCTCCAAGGAATCAAGGTAATCCTGCGCCAATTCATCGAATATATCAATAGCAAAACAAGAATGATTTTCTTTAGGAAATTTAATAGTTTCAGCAAGATTGAAATCAATAACTTCCCCATCAAATTCCATTGTCAACGTCCCTTTGAACACATCGATCTTGGTGCGGGCTGTTTTCATGAAAGGTCTCCCAAGGAGGATCGGCAATGGGGTGGAATGGGGTGTATCCTCCATGTCAAGCACATAAAAATCTGCTGGAAAAATCAGATTTCCAACCTGCACCAAAACATCTTCCAAAACTCCTTTTGGATATGCATTAGAACGATCGGCTAATTGGATTATAACACCATCGTTTTTAAGCTCACCTAAGTTCATAGATGCATAAATAGAGTATGGCATGACATTAATTGAAGCTCCTAAGTCTAACATAGCATGTTCAAACTTAGTACTACCAATAACGCAAGGAATTGTAAAACTACCCGGATCTTTGCATTTAGGGGGTAATTTCCTTTGTAGAACAGCAGAGACATTCTCACTTACTTGAACCACTTCTTTGTTAGAAATCCTTCTCCTTGTTGTACAAAGCACTTTCAAAAACTTAGCATACCTTGGGACTTGCTTTATTGCATCAAGGAGTGGGATATTGACTTGAACTTTCCGGAATGTCTCTAGAATGTCTTTTTCAGCATCCTCTTTCTTTGATTGCCGCAACCTGCCAGGAAAGGGCACAATTAGTGGAGTAGAGCTAGAAGAATTCATATTGGAACTTACCTTGATGGTTGAGGACGGTTTAGAAGTGGGGATTGGCTGCGGCAAGGATTGTGCATTCCTTGCCGTGGGTTTGGGTGATTCATCCTCCTCCAATTGCAGCTTCTTGTCCCCTTCTTGACTTGATCTAGATGGTTGTGAATCAGTGATAGGAGCATATTTATGCGACTTAGTTGGCTTGTTCTTGTGCATTTATGTTGTGTTTTCTTAGTTATTTTAGTGTTTAAAGCCATTTTCGTGTGTTTCTAGGTCCTAAAGACAAAGTATGCAAGAAGATGCATTTTGGAGCATTTTGGAGCAAAATTGGGCTTGGAATGGATATCACATGTTTGGAGCAAAAGGAATGGACGAAATTGAAGACTTGAAGATGTTAGGATTCCTAATCAACGAAGGATTCCTAATTGAAGATGGATTCCTAGAAGAATGAGGATTCCTACTCACATAAGGATTCCTACTCAAACAAGGATTCCTACTTGAAGTAGGAAAGTTAAGCCAAGGTTTCCTATTTTGGTTTGCCTTTCCTAATCCTAAATGTTTCCAAATTCCAGCAACTTTGAAGGCTTCCTATGCATTCTAGGACACAAATTGAAGGACTTAGACCACCTAAGGACCCTTGCCGCACCTCCTTACCCCTTTCCTCTTCCTTGCCGTGCAAGGGAGAGGGTTATTTCCTGTTTCCTTGCATTAAAACACATTCCTTTTTAATTTAAAGTCTTTGCCGCACACCCCTGGCACTTTCCCTTAGTTTTCTGATTTTGTTTCCTCTTTCTAGATGCTTTTGACTTAATTTCTGATTACCTAAATAAGTTAGGGTTTTAATTTCCCTAAAACCTTTAAATAAACTCCCTTGTTGCAGCCACAGAGGATCCTTTCATCCATCCACACAACCTGTCTCGCCAGAATTCCTTCCCCAACCCTAGCCGCACCTATCCTTCACCATTCTCCATAGTTTCTGACCAAAAACACTCCCTGTCGCACCATACATCCATCCTACCCAATAACCCAGCCATCTACATGATGCGATGTAAAACAGCACTCAAATTAAACCCTCTTGTTGACAATTGTAGTATAGATGCAAGTAGGGATCGTTCTGGACCGGGGATTAGGAGGGCTTGCTAAAACCTCTAAACTGACTCATAAACATAAAAACAAAGTTAAAAACACTTAACAAGACTCACAAGACTCAAAACAAACTTAAAAGACTCAAAACAGCTTAAAACAACCAAAAAGACTCAAAACAGACACTAGGGACTGATTTGGACGAATTCTAGACTAGTAAGACTCAAAACACTAATTTGGACAGATTTGAACACACTTCTAACTAATCTAATACACTTAATTAAAGGGGGATTGGGTTTTGGACGAATTTAAAGTAAAACAAGTCAGAAACTAAAACTAGACAGATTTTGCACGAAATTGGTGAATTGGATGGATGATAGACTAGCTAGAGGCTCTTTCTCCACACATGACATGTATGCAAACGACTCGATTTCCAGTTAATCATTCATTGAATTATAAACGACAATGCCCCAAATTAACCGTGACATCACTAATTAACCCTCAGATTTTCCTTGTATTATTGGATTGGATGACATCATTCGACAACCCAAAGCATTCTTCAAAAGTCCCCTACATGACATCATAATAGAGATACAATCAAAGATCATTACATTCAATGAAAATCATAAGCATTGACAAAGCACTTGTAACTATGACATCATGATACTCGTGCTAGGAATTGAACTTAACGCGATCGTGACCAGCGACCTTCACTACACATGAATATAAGTTTGTAACGATTATGTGAAACTCCCTTATACTCTAGCATCATATTTATGCATGCCAATTAAGTGTCGACCCTCAATCAACAAACACAAATAAGTTATCAATTCCACAGTTAAGCCAATTACATTCACAACTCACGAATTCATAACTGGAATTTATCAACTCAATTTGCATACATAATCATGGCTTTGAAATCACCCCTAGCCAAGAGGGGTTTAGTTCCTCATGTTCACAGCAAAACAAAGAGAAATTAAATTAAACATTGAAAACAAAGATAGATTACACCTAGAAACGTTCCAGCAATCCAACGTCTTGAATGCAAGCACGTCCAGGGGTCTCCTTCCTTCTCCTTTGCTGCGGCACAAGGGGTTAAGGTGTGTAGAATGGGTGGTAATGGGTGGTAGAGGATGGATAGGTAGATAGGTGGATGGAATGGATGCAGAGAATCTGTCAGAGAGAGAGATCTTTAAATGGTGCGGATGGCTTTATTTATAGGGCTAGGGTTGAAAGGCAATCAGAAAATAATAGGAAAGGTTCAATACTTAGCTATTTTGGTTCCACAATTTAATAGGTAAGAAAGAATCAGAAAATCAAAGAGAATAAGAAAGTGAAATTCGGCAGAATATGTAGTAGAGAAAAGGAATGTGTTTTAAAGGTCAGAAATTAAGAGAGAAAGGGAAAGAAGGTGTGGCATTGATTTGTAAGAGAAAGGGGAAGTATTTTTGGGCAGAAAATAGGCAAGTAAGGTGCAGGAATTAAAGAGAATAGGAAAGGAAATTCGGCAGAATTGTAAGACAGATTTAGGAATGTGTTTTGAGGCACAAAATAAGTAAGAAAGGCTCCTCCTTGTGCAGCAAGGCATAGAACACAAAGGGAATGTGATTTTGGGTCAGAAAATAGGTAAGAAGAGGATCCCTTGTGCGGCAAGGTTGTGGAAAGAAAGGGAAAGGCACTTATGTGGCAGATTTTGGAAGAAAAGGGAAAGGAGATATGTGGCAAGGTTAGGGAAAGGTTCTAGGACTTCTAGAAACATGTAATGAGGCAACCTAACATGTTTTGGAACCCTTTTATGGCTGGAACATAGGTGATGAAGGATTAGGAAACTTTTAAGCCAAGAATAGAAACCTTCAAGAATGGAAACCTCCAAGAATAGAAACTTCCAACTTTAGAAACTTTGGCTTCCAATTTTGAACTCTTCATTCTTCATTCAATCCAAAGCTCATTTGATCTTCAATTTCGTCCATCCACTTAGCTCCAAGCATGTGCAATCCATCCCAAGCCTAAAACTGCTCCAAAAGGCACCAAAATGCACTTTCTTGCTCCTTTAGCCCTTAGAACCTGAAAACACACGAAAATGGCTTAAAAGACTAAAATAACTAAGAACTAACAACCTAAATGCAAGGAAACAAGCTAACTAAGTAAGGTAAATATGCTCCTATCACTACACCACTCATAACTCCCAAAACTCACCAACAACCCTTGTGCCGCAGCAAAGAGGAAGGAAGAAAGCCCTTGGACGTGCCTGCCATTCAAGTTAGGATTGCTGGAACGTTTAGGTGTAATCTTTCTTTTGTTTTCAATGTTTCAATTCAATAATCTTTGTTCTGTGAGTATGAGGAACTAAACCCCTCTTAGCTAGGGGGGGGATTCGAAACCATGATTATACTTGCAATATGATTTGATTACATCCAGTTGTGATTCATAAGTTGGGAATTCAATTTACTTATCTGTTCATATTATAACTGATTTGTGTGTGTTAATTGAGGTGGCCAACTTAATTTGCATGCATGAATTTGATGCTAGAATATAAGGGAGTTTCACCTAATCGTTATGAACTTATATTCACAAGTAGTGAAGGTTGCTAGTCACGATCGTGTTAAGTAAATTCCTGGCATAAGTATCATGCAATTCATAGTTACGAGTGCCTTGTCAATGCTTATGATTTTCAGAGAACTTAATGATCTTTGCTTGTATCTCTATTATGCAATTCATGTAGGGAACTTGTGGGGAATGTTTTGAGTTGTCGAATGCAATCATCCAATTCAATAAAATTAGGAAAATCTGAGGGTTAATTAGTGCAATTCACGGTTAATCTGGGGCGTTGAGGATTCGTGGTTTATGGAAAGCAACTGGAAATCGTTTTGTTTGCAAGTGTGTCATGTGTGGAGAAGAACCTCCTAGCTATCCCATCATCCATAGTTTTCACCCAATTTCGTGCAGATTTCATTAAGTACTTTAAGTTTCTTGTTTTGTTTTCAAATTCGTCAAAACCCAATCCCCCCTTTACTTGTTGAGTCATATTAGTTTGAAACTGTTTTAGTTTGTGTTTTTGAGTGTTTTGAGTCAAGTTAAAATCTATTTTCGTCCAAAGTAGTGTTTAGAGTCCAAAACTGCCCAGTTTGTGTTTTTAGGCAGTTTTGAGTGTTTTTGTGCTGTTTTGAGTCTTTTGAGTTGTTTTAGTGTTTTAGAGTCTAGTTTTGCATTCTTTGAGTCTAGTTTAGTGTTTAAACTTTGTTTTTACGTTTTTGAGTCAGTTTCAAGTGTTTTAGCAATCCCTCCTAATCCCCGGTCCAGAACGATCCCTACTTGCATCTATACTACAATTGTCAACAAGAGGGTTTAATTTGTGTGCTGTTTTACATCGCATCAATCAGTTCCAACCTGCTTACCACTTCTCAACGTGATTGCTTGGGCGGTTTCAAATCCTCCCTTAGGATTAACAACGGTTGAACTAGGCAATCTGCCTTGTTCTCGGAATTGGCCCATGAATTCAGCCATTTGACCCATTTGTTTCTTCAGTTCATCCACCTCTTTAGCTTGATTTTTTATGCTCTGCACGTCCTGTGTCAAAGAGGTTAGTACTTGAAGAATTTTATCATTATTCAACGACGAACCTGAATTGGTTTGGGCCAAAGTTGGTTGAGGTTGTGGGGCTGCATACGGCCTTGGAAACATCCCAGGGGGCTGTCTAAATCCGCTTTGTGGCTGTGCTTGTTGAGAGTTACTTGACACTCAAATTAAAACCCTATCGACGTAGTATATGAAAGTAGGGATTGTTTTAGGCCGGGGATTAGAAGGGATGCTAATCTACACTATATAAACTTTAAAACACTAAACTAGACTCAATTAACTCAAAACAGCAAATAGAACTCAAACTAGACAGTTTCTGGATTCTAGACACTCAAAACAAGCTAAATTAGACTTAAAACACACAGAACAGATTCTTTAGACTCAGAACTAACACCTAAGGTTGATTTGAACGAAATTAAGACTTAAATTGACTCAAAAGACTAAGAGACTCAAGATTTGACGAATTTAGACTCTACTAACACAAACTAAAAGCAGGGGATTGGTTTTGAACGAATTTAAACTTAAACAAACAAAATCGTAAAGACAACTTAAAAAGACACGAAATTGGTGATTTAAATAGGTGAATGGCTAGTTAACAAGGCATTCATAACTATGGAAGACGCATGTTAATCCAGCCTAGGGTTTACTTAACATGATTGTGACTAGCAACCGTTACTACTTGTGAATATAAGTTCCTAACGATTAGGTGAAATTCCCTTATATTCTAGCATCAAATTCATGCATGTAAACTAAGTATGCATCCTTAATCAACACACAAGAACAAGTTCTTAATAAAACAGATAAGTAAACCACATTCACAATTTATGAAATCATAACTGGAGTAAATCAAATCATAAGAAACATATATTCATGGCTTCAAATTCCCCCTCTAACTAATAGGGGTTTAGTTCCTCATGATAGCAATTAAACAAAGAAAACTGAATTGAAACATTGAAAAAAAAGATAGACAACACCTAAGAACGCTCCAGCAGTAGTCACGACTTAGAGTGGCACCTTCTCCTTCCTTCCTTGAATAGCTGCGGCACAAGAGGGGTTTTCTGGGTTTGTGTGGATGATATGGCACAGCAGAGGGTGAATGAGGTCAGAAACTATGGAGAATCGTGAAGGAAAGGAGCGGCAGAGAGTGGTGGATGATTTCTGGCGTGAATGATGTATATGGAGGGTGGTGTGTACGGCAAAGGGTTGATTAATATATATATATATAGGCACCAAAAACCCTAGGTGAATCAGATTAGGACTTCTAGAAAGCCAAATCCATCCAGAAATAGGCTCAAAACAATCAGATTTCCCATGGGAAAGGGCCTAAGTGATAGGAGCATATTTATGCTACTTAGTTAGTGTGTTTCCTTGCATTTGCTTAGCTATTTGTTGCTTAGTACAGTGTTTAAAGTCATTTTCGTGTGTTTTTAGGTCCAAGAAGCAAAGTTGGCAAAAAGATGCATTTTGGAGCATTTTAGAGCAAATCTGGGCTTGGAATGGATAGCACAAGCAATGGGCATGAAGATGGACGAATTTGGAGTTTAAAGGGAGTTGGGATTATGTTTCAAGGTTGGAGAAATAAATTCAAATCATTGAAGATAAGGAATCAGCTCAAAAGAAGGAGGATTATCCAAAACATTATCCAAACAACCTTATCTTATCTTATCTTATCCAATCCTTATCTTATCTTAACAAACCTTATCCTATCCTAATCCTTTTCTAATTCAATTCCTGGTACAATGAGGGTTTATTTTCTGATTGGGGGACATTTAAATTAAGTTTCTAGAAACCCGAAGCCTTGCCGCACCTAGCTTTCCAGAAAACCTGATTTCCTTGCCTTGCAAGGCTTTCTAGAAGCCTTATCCCTCCTTATCCAAGTGTGCCGCACCTAAGGCCCTTTCCCATTGGAAATCTGATTGTTTTGAGCCTATTTCTGGATGGATTTGGTTTTCTAGAAGTCCTAATCTGATTCACTTAGGGTTTTTGGTGCCTATATATATTAAAACACCCTTTGCCGTGCACACCACCCTCCACACACAACCATTCACGCCAGAAATCATCCACCACCCCCTGCCGTGCCATATCATCCACACAAACCCAGAAAACCCCTCTTGTGCCGCAGCTATTCAAGGAAGGAAGGAGAAGGTGCCACTCTAAGTCGTGACTATTGCTGGAGCGTTCTTAGGTGTTGTCTATCCTTGGTTTCAATGTTTCAATTTAGTTTTCTTTGTTTAATTGCTGTCATGAGGAACTAAACCCCTATTAGTTAGAGGGGGAATTTGAAGCCATGAATATATGTTTCTTATGATTTGATTCACTCCAGTTACGATTTCATAAATTATGAATGTGGTTTACTTTTCTGTGCTTATTAAGAACTTGTTTATGTATGTGGGTTGGGGGTCGACACTTGATTTACATGCATGAATTTGATGCTAGGATATAAGGGAATTTCACCTAATCGTTATGAACTTATATTCACAAGTAGTAAAGATTGCTAGTCACAATTGTGTTAAGTAAACCCTAGGCTGGATTAACATGCGTATTCCATAGTTATGAATGCCTTGTCAATGTTTATGATTTCCATGGAACTTAATGATCTTTGATATGTATCTCTATCATGCGTATTCCATAGTTAGGGAACTTGATAAGAATAATTTGGTTGTGATGCGTTATCCATTCAATTCAATGAACTTAGGGAAATCTGGGAATTAATTAGTTCAATACAGTTAATTCGGAACATTGTCATTCATGGTTTATCGAAAGAGTAACTGGGAATCAAGTTGTATGCATATGTTTATGTGTGGATAAGGATCCCTCTAACTAGCCATTCACCCATTCAAATCACCAATTTCGTGCCTTTTTAAGTTGTCTTTACAATTTTGTTTGTTTAAGTTTAAATTCGTTCAAAAACAAATCCCCCTTTATTTTGAAGTGTTAGAATAGTTAAAATCTGTTTTGATTTGTGTTTTTAAGTGTCTTGAGTCAAGTTAAAGTCTATTTTCGTCCAAAGTAGTGTTTAGAGTTCAAAACTGCCCAGTTTGTGTTTTTAGGCAGTTTTGAGTGTTTTTGTGCTGTTTTGAGTCTTTTGAGTTGTTTTAGTGTTTTAGAATTTAGTCTTGCATTCTTTGAGTCTAGTTTAGTGTTTTAAACTTTGTTTTTACGTTTTTAAGTCAGACTCAAGTGTTTAGCAATCCCTCCTAATCCCCGGTCCAGAACGATCCCTACTTATACATATACTACAACTGTCAAGAAGAGGGTTTAATTTGTGTGTCAAGTTAATTTTCACATCAAATTTTGGCGCCGTTGCCGGGGATTAGCAAACTTGCTAATCTCCCTAGTTTCTGCCGTGTACTTTAACTTGTTTTTGTTTCTGTTTTGCTTAGTTTTCTGATTTGTTTTGTTTTCTTTGTTTTAGGTACTAGTGTATGACTCGAAGTTCTCAACCCGTTCACGCACATATCTTGGAGTTTAACGACGATTTTGAACGAGATTTGAGAAGGAAGAGGAAGCACCCAGAACCTGATCTACTTAGTTCAAGTTCTAATTCCGAATCTGAAGTTGAAATTGAAGAGGATTTGGAAGAGGAGCACGACATGGCTGCAGATAACCGAACAATCAAAGAACTTTCAGCCTCGGGATTGGACAATGCGACCCCTTTATGCATTCAATATCCTAGGGCGGCTCAAGGCAAGACTGATGAGTTTGAATTGAAGTCTAGCTTGTTGCACCACATCCCCAAATTCCACGGGTTGTCCATGGAAGATCCGAACAAGCACTTGAAGGAATTTGAAGTGGTTTGTTCAAGCATGACCCCTGTCAATGTTGATGGAAGTATATTGAAGATGAAAGCCTTTCCATTCTCTCTTTTGGAAAAGGCTAAGGATTGGCTCTACGAACTAGCACCTGGAACCGTTACTTCATGGGAAAGCATGAAGCGCGCATTCTTAGAGAAATTTTTCCCAACTTCAAGAGTCATTCTCTTGAGAAAAAAGATAAGTGGCATTCAACAAAACCAAGGGGAATCGTTTCCAGCCTATTATGAGCGGTTCAAGGCGCTTGTTGCTTCTTGTCCACAACACCAAATGAAGGAAGGGCTTCTCCTCCAATATTTCTATGAAGGACTTCTCCCCATTGAAAGACAAATGCTTGATGCTTCAGCGGGAGGAGCTTTGGTTGACAAAACACCCGTGGCTGCCAAGACTCTAATTGCAAATCGAGCCTTGAATGCGCAACAATACGAAGGAGTTGGACAGAGAGAAGGGCCACGGCAACAACAAGTGAATGAGGTAAATGCAATTTCAGAATTACAATCTCAAATGGCTAATCTCACTCTTCTTTTGTCACAGGTTGTGGATGGAAACAAAGCACAAGGGCCGGCCATATGTGGAGTGTGTTCTATGCAGGGACATCTCAACGATCAATGCCCTCAATTGATTGAGAATGGGGGGTGGGAAACTGCCCAAGCCGTGGGTTTCCAAGGCCAAACCCAACAAAGACACGACCCATACTCAAACACATACAATCCGGGATGGAGAGATCATCCAAACTTCAAGTGGAGGGATTCTCAGCAAGCACAGCCACAAAGCGGATTTAGACAGCCCCCTGGGATGTTTCCAAGGCCGTATGCAGCCCCACAACCTCACCCAACTTCGGCCCAAACCAATTCAGGTTCGTCGTTAAATAATGATAAAATTCTTCAAGCACTAACCTCTTTGACGCAGGGCATGCAGAGCATAAAAAATCAAGCGAAAGAGGTGGATGAATTGAAGAAACAAATGGGTCAAATGGCTGAATTCATGGGCCAATTCCGAGAACAAGGCAGGTTGCCTAGTTCAACCGTTGTTAATCCTAAGGGAGGATTTGAAACTGCCCAAGCAATCACGTTGAGAAGTGGTAAGCAGGTTGGAACTGATTCACAACCATCTAGATCAAGTCAAGAAGAGGACAAGAAGCTGCAATTGGAGGAGGATGAAGCACCCAAACCCACGGCAAGGAATGCACAATCCTTGCCGCAGCCAATCCCCACTTCTAAACCGTCCTCAACCATCAAGGTAAGTCCCAATATGAATTCTTCAAGCTCTACTCCACTAATTGTGCCCTTTCCTGGCAGGTTGCGGCAATCAAAGAAAGAGGATGCTGAAAAAGACATTCTAGAGACATTCCGGAAAGTTCAAGTCAATATCCCACTCCTTGATGCAATAAAGCAAGTCCCAAGGTATGCTAAGTTTTTGAAAGAGCTTTGTACAACAAGAAGAAGGATTTCTAACAAAGAAGTGGTTCAAGTAAGTGAGAATGTCTCTGCTGTTTTACAAAGGAAATTACCCCCTAAATGCAAAGATCCGGGTAGTTTTACAATTCCTTGCGTTATTGGTAGTACTAAGTTTGAACATGCTATGTTAGACTTAGGAGCTTCAATTAATGTCATGCCATACTCTATTTATGCATCTATGAACTTAGGTGAGCTTAAAAACGATGGTGTTATTATCCAATTAGCCGATCGTTCTAATGCATATCCAAAAGGAGTTTTGGAAGATGTTTTGGTGCAGGTTGGAAATCTGATTTTTCCAGCGGATTTTTATGTGCTTGACATGGAGGATACACCCCATTCTACCCCTTTGCCGATCTTCCTTGGGAGACCTTTCATGAAAACAGCCCGCACCAAGATCGATGTGTTCAAAGGGACGTTGACAATGGAATTTGATGGGGAAGTTATTGATTTCAATCTTGCTGAAACTATTAAATTTCCTAAAGAAAATCATTCTTGTTTTGCTATTGATATATTTGATGAATTGGCGCAGGATTACCTTGATTCCTTGGATAGGGATCCCCTTGAATCAACAATTGCACAAGGAATTGGGCAAAAACCCAATATTGCCGTGCCTATAAGTGAAGAAGAGGCCGAGATGGTGGCTGCCCTAGAGTCACTACCTCAGCACCATGGTAAGCCTTCAAAACCAATTTCAATTCCAATTTCTACTAACAAGTTGTTACCCTCAGTGATTCAGGCACCCGTACTTGAGCCTAAACCATTGCCGGATCATTTGAAGTACGTCTTTTTGGGAGATAACGAGACATTGCCCGTCATTGTATCCTCCACACTCACGGCAACAGAGGAAGGAAAGTTAATTCAGGTGTTGAAAGAGCACAAAACAGCCATTGGATGGACATTGGCCGATATTAGGGGGATTAGCCCTACAACATGCATGCATCGCATACTTCTAGAGGAGGGGGCTAAACCAACTCGAGAGGCTCAACGCCGACTCAACCCTCCAATGATGGAAGTTGTGAAGAAGGAAATTATAAAGCTTCTTGATTGTGGAGTAATTTATCCAATCTCAGATAGCCGTTGGGTTTCACCGGTGCAATGTGTTCCAAAGAAATCCGGAGTCACTGTGGTGAAGAATGCGGAGAATGAACTTGTGCCCACACGTATCCAAACAGGTTGGAGAGTGTGCATTGACTATAGGAAGCTAAACGCCACCACGAGGAAGGACCACTTCCCTTTGCCGTTCATTGATCAAATGCTTGAAAGGTTAGCCGGTCATTCTTTTTATTGTTTTCTTGATGGGTACTCTGGATATAATCAGATTGTTATAGCTCCGGATGACCAAGAAAAGACCACTTTCACGTGCCCCTTTGGTACCTTTGCCTATCGTCGCATGCCATTCGGTTTATGCAATGCACCTGCCACCTTTCAAAGATGCATGGTAAGTATCTTTTCAGATTTTGTGGAGAAGATTATTGAGGTATTCATGGATGATTTTAGTGTTTTTGGGGATTCGTTTGATGGGTGCTTAGATAATCTCACTTTGATTCTAAAACGTTGCATTGAAACTAACCTTGTTTTGAATTGGGAAAAATGTCACTTTATGGTAAAACAAGGCATAGTTTTAGGTCATATCATTTCAGAAAGGGGAATTGAGGTTGATAAATCAAAAATAGATCTTGTACGCTACTTACCCTCTCCTACTTCGGTTAGAGAGGTTCGTTCTTTTCTTGGACATGCAGGATTCTATAGGCGATTCATCAAGGACTTTTCAAAGATTTCAAACCCTCTTTGCCGTCTCCTCCAGAAAGATGTGGCTTTTGACTTCAATGAGGAATGTGAGAAGGCATTCAAACACCTCAAAGAGATGCTAACTTCGGCCCCCATCATAGTCCCACCAGATTGGAGCCTTCCTTTTGAGCTTATGTGTGATGCTTCGGATTATGCATTAGGAGCTGTTTTGGGACAAAGGAAGGACAAGAAGCCCCATGTCATCTATTATGCATCTCGGACCTTGAATGATGCACAATTGAATTACTCTACCACTGAAAAAGAACTTCTTGCTGTTGTGTTTGCTTTAGATAAGTTTCGTTCTTATTTACTTGGTACTAAAGTTATTATTTACACTGACCATGCAGCTTTGAAGTATTTGTTCACCAAGAAAGAGGCCAAACCAAGACTCATTCGCTGGATGCTTCTTCTCCAAGAATTCGATATTGAAATCCGGGACAAGAAGGGGAGTGAAAACGTGGTGGCTGATCACTTGAGCCGTATGGTGCAGGAGGAGGATGCCGTGCCTATCCAAGAGACATTCCCAGATGAGCAGCTGCTGTCCATCAAGGTAAGTGAGCCATGGTATGCTGATGTAGTAAATTATTTGGTGTCTAAACACATTCCAAGAGAACTAAACAAGCACCAAAGTGATAAACTTAAAAAGGATGCACGTTCTTATGTTTGGGATGACCCATACTTGTGGAAATATTGCCCTGATCAGGTTCTACGTAGGTGTGTGCATGATTCTGAGTTTAATTCAATTTTAACTTTTTGTCACACCTATGCATGTGGAGGTCACTTTGGTACTCAAAGAACAGCACATAAAGTTTTAGAATGTGGATTTTATTGGCCTACTATCTTTAGAGATGCTAGAACTTTTTGTATGACTTGTGATAGATGTCAAAGAACGGGCAATATAGGTCCTAAACAACAAATGCCGCAACACCCCATATTTAGTGTTGAAATCTTTGATGTTTGGGGTATTGATTTCATGGGTCCTTTTCCTTCCTCACATGGTTTCCTTTATATTTTGCTTGCTGTGGATTATGTGTCGAAATGGGTGGAAGCAAAAGCCACCCGAACTAATGATTCTAAAGTGGTTGCAGATTTTGTTAGAACTAACATATTTGCTAGATTTGGAATGCCAAGAGTCCTAATCAGTGATGGGGGTTCCCATTTTTGCAATCGAACCATTGAGGCGCTGCTCAAGAAGTATAATGTCACGCATAAGGTTTCAACACCTTATCACCCTCAAACCAGTGGGCAAGCCGAGGTTTCAAATAGAGAAATCAAGCAGATTCTGGAGAAAACTGTAGGGCCAACTCGGAAGGATTGGAGCTTGCGTTTGAATGATGCATTGTGGGCGTATCGCACTGCCTATAAAACCCCAATTGGAATGTCCCCATTTCGGCTAGTCTATGGGAAACCATGTCATCTTCCCGTCGAGTTAGAACATCGTGCACATTGGGCTGTCAAAACATTCAACATGGACATTGATGCCGCAGGTCTTCATAGAAAGCTTCAATTGAATGAGCTAGAAGAAATTAGGAATGAAGCTTATGAGAATGCACGGATCTACAAGGAGAAAACAAAGGCATTCCATGACAAGATGATTCGTAGCAAGCTGTTCTCTATAGGGCAGAAAGTGTTACTTTTCAATTCTCGCCTTCGTCTATTTCCAGGTAAGTTGCGTTCTAAGTGGATTGGTCCTTTTATGGTTACTAATGTTTTTCCTCATGGTGCAGTCCAAATTCAAAGTTTAAAAACGCAACAAGAATTCAAAGTGAATGGACATCGATTGAAGCCATATTATGAGCACTTTGAAGAGCACATTACGGAGGACATATCCTTTAATGCCGTAGGCCTCATTGAAGAATAGAGGGAAGGTTCGTCCGGCTGGAAGACGTTAAAGCAAGCGCTTCTTGGGAGGCAACCCATGCAAATAAAGACGACCTAGGAACTCTCCGGCTTCAAAACCAGATTTGCGTTTCTAAACCCTACTCTTTATTGCTTTTCCTTTGCCATCTTGTTATGTTAGTTAGTTGTGTTGATTGCTGTTTGCTTTCTGTGAGTATATGTTTGAAACATTGAGGACAATGTTTGGTTTAAGTGTGGGGGGGTAACAAAGTGTTTTTTGCATGAAATTCGTGGGTTTTTATCACCTATCACTTTGAATGTTGTTTTCAGTGTTTTTAAGTGTTTTTAAGCTGTTTTTCAGTCTTTTAGTGTGTTTTGACAAGAAAATCCGAAAATACCATAAAAATTTGAAAAATTGTTTTGAAAAACCCAAAAAGAGTTGTTTTTGTGTGTTTGTTTGTGTCTTAGAGTACCTTCCAACACAATGATGAGGATTTGGTTTTTAATTGCATAACTGTTAAAGAAAGTTACAAACATGGATGAAAGTTTGAATTACTCTTTGGTTTATGCTTGGTTGTAGTTGACATTCATGAGTTCACATGTAATCACAAAAAGGATAAAATCAGTTTTTGTAACATGCTTGAAGGAAGTAACTCAAACTAACGCTACAACCCTGAGAGACTTGAGCTTAAAACGTTCTTTGGGAGTTAAAAATCTGTGCATTCTTTGTTTTCTAAAGTCGTTGCATGATCTCATTATTCTTTGCTTGGTTGCTACTTAGAAGGCGTTTCATCATTTAGTTCCAAATACTAGAACTCATACCCGTTTCATTCAAAGCATGAAATTGATTAGCATAACACATATTCAAGATGAAGTTGTTTAGTTTAAAACCAGAGCCAAAAAGCCTAACCCTTTGCATATGTATTGTAGGTTTAACCCTTTTGAGCCTTGTTTAGCCTATGTTCTTTGTTTACCCACATTATCCTAGCCTAGATTAGGACCATCCTTACCCTTGTTCTTAAGGCATAGTGAGCATGACCTAAGAATGAATTCCCTTTGTTCGTTATTTGGGCGGCAAAACAAGTGTGGGGGAAGGGATTTATGTGTCTGATTGTGTGCCAATAAAGTATCAAAGAGGGCACGGGTGAAGAAGCAGAAAAAAAAAAAAAAAAGAGAAAAATTCGTGTGAAAAAGAAAAGAAAAAGAAAAGTTGTGAAAAAGTATGAAAAGTGTTCAAAATAAGTGAGAGTGAAGCTCACAAGTGTTGGTTGTTGAAGAAGGGGTCCAAAAAGTTGAATTCGGCCCTAAAAAAATGTGTTTTCTGTCCCTTTGTGTTCAAAGTGTACGGCTGCATTCAAGAAAGGGAGTTCTAAGTGTCATATTCATTGCTTTGCTTGCTATTGCTTTAAGAACGTTTGTTTTCCTTACCTTTCTTTGTTAGCCAATACCCCCTAGCCCCGTTATAACCCTATACTTCAATCTTGAGTGTTATGTGTTTCAATATGTGGAGTTTGGGATTGGTATGAGCATATGGTGTCCCTGGTTCTCGCATCTAAGTAGTAGCATTCCGTTCATGAGATCATATCTATACATGCATTCCAGATATATAGAGTAGTAGCATTAGTTTCATATTTACATTAATCTTCTCACATATAACTAGTGTAGGGAGTGTAGTCAGAAAATCTGTGTGATTGAGTGCATATCTAGTAAGGAATTGAGGGATTCTCTAAGGCATGTTACTACATTCAAAATGTTGTTTTAATTGATTAAATGCGAGCTAATGTGTGGTAACTTTGATTAAGTATGTGCTCCAGGGTAGGGATAACTAAAATCTGTGGGAGTCATGATCTTTGGCATGTTATGTATCATTGAAGATCCCTGAGGTGAACGTTGGAAGGTTTAGGTTACGTTTGTTTGTTTTGTTTTGCTTGAGGACTAGCAAAAGCTAAGTGTGGGGGAATTTGATAGGAGCATATTTATGCTACTTAGTTAGTGTGTTTCCTTGCATTTGCTTAGCTATTTGTTGCTTAGTATAGTGTTTAAAGTCATTTTCGTGTGTTTTTAGGTCCAAGAAGCAAAGTTGGCAAAAAGATGCATTTTGGAGCATTTTAGAGCAAATCTGGGCTTGGAATGGATAGCACAAGCAATGGGCATGAAGATGGACGAATTTGGAGTTTAAATGGAGTTGGGATTATGTTTCAAGGTTGGAGAAATAAATTCAAATCATTGAAGATAAGGAATCAGCTCAAAAGAAGGAGGATTATCCAAAACATTATCCAAACAACCTTATCTTATCTTATCTTATCCAATCCTTATCTTATCTTAACAAACCTTATCCTATCCTAATCCTTTTCTAATTCAATTCCTGGTACAATGAGGGTTTATTTTCTGATTGGGGGACATTTAAATTAAGTTTCTAGAAACCCTAAGCCTTGCCGCACCTAGCTTTCCAGAAAACCTGATTTCCTTGCCTTGCAAGGCTTTCTAGAAGCCTTATCCCTCCTTATCCAAGTGTGCCGCACCTAAGGCCCTTTCCCATTGGAAATCTGATTGTTTTGAGCCTATTTCTGGATGGATTTGGTTTTCTAGAAGTCCTAATCTGATTCACTTAGGGTTTTTGGTGCCTATATATATTAAAACACCCTTTGCCGTGCACACCACCCTCCACACACAACCATTCACGCCAGAAATCATCCACCACCCCCTGCCGTGCCATATCATCCACACAAACCCAGAAAACCCCTCTTGTGCCGCAGCTATTCAAGGAAGGAAGGAGAAGGTGCCACTCTAAGTCGTGACTATTGCTGGAGCGTTCTTAGGTGTTGTCTATCCTTGGTTTCAATGTTTCAATTTAGTTTTCTTTGTTTAATTGCTGTCATGAGGAACTAAACCCCTATTAGTTAGAGGGGGAATTTGAAGCCATGAATATATGTTTCTTATGATTTGATTCACTCCAGTTACGATTTCATAAATTATGAATGTGGTTTACTTTTCTGTGCTTATTAAGAACTTGTTTATGTATGTGGGTTGGGGGTCGACACTTGATTTACATGCATGAATTTGATGCTAGGATATAAGGGAATTTCACCTAATCGTTATGAACTTATATTCACAAGTAGTAAAGATTGCTAGTCACAATTGTGTTAAGTAAACCCTAGGCTGGATTAACATGCGTATTCCATAGTTATGAATGCCTTGTCAATGTTTATGATTTCCATGGAACTTAATGATCTTTGATATGTATCTCTATCATGCGTATTCCATAGTTAGGGAACTTGATAAGAATAATTTGGTTGTGATGCGTTATCCATTCAATTCAATGAACTTAGGGAAATCTGGGAATTAATTAGTTCAATACAGTTAATTCGGAACATTGTCATTCATGGTTTATCGAAAGAGTAATTGGGAATCAAGTTGTATGCATATGTTTATGTGTGGATAAGGATCCCTCTAACTAGCCATTCACCCATTCAAATCACCAATTTCGTGCCTTTTTAAGTTGTCTTTACAATTTTGTTTGTTTAAGTTTAAATTCGTTCAAAAACAAATCCCCCTTTATTTTGAAGTGTTAGAATAGTTAAAATCTGTTTTGATTTGTGTTTTTAAGTGTCTTGAGTCAAGTTAAAGTCTATTTTCGTCCAAAGTAGTGTTTAGAGTTCAAAACTGCCCAGTTTGTGTTTTTAGGCAGTTTTGAGTGTTTTTGTGCTGTTTTGAGTTGTTTTAGTGTTTTAGAATTTAGTCTTGCATTCTTTGAGTCTAGTTTAGTGTTTTAAACTTTGTTTTTACGTTTTTAAGTCAGATTCAAGTGTTTAGCAATCCCTCCTAATCCCCGGTCCAGAACGATCCCTACTTATACATATACTACAACTGTCAAGAAGAGGGTTTAATTTGTGTGTCAAGTTAATTTTCACATCACTAAGGTGCGGCAGATTTGGATAAGGAGGGATAAGGCTTCTAGAAAGCCTTGCAAGGCAAGGAAATCAGGTTTTCTGGAAGGCTAGGTGCGGCAAGGCTTAGGGTTTCTAGAAACTTAATTTAAATGTCCCCCAATCAGAAAATAAACCCTCATTGTACCAGGAATTGAATTAGAAAAGGATTAGGATAGGATAAGGTTTGTTAAGATAAGATAAGGGTTGGATAAGATAAGATAAGATAAGGTTGTTTGGATAATGTTTGGGATAATCCTCCTTCTTTTGAGCTGATTCCTTATCTTCAATGATTTGAATTTATTTCTCCAACCTTGAAACATATTCCTAACTCCATCTAGACTCCAAATTCGTCCATCTTCATGCCCATTGCTTGTGCTATCCATTCCAAGCCCAGATTTGCTCTAAAATGCTCCAAAATGCATCTTTTTGCCAACTTTGCTTCTTGGACCTAAAAACACACGAAAATGACTTTAAACACTAGACTAAGCAACAAATAGCTAAGCAAATGCAAGAAAACACACTAACTAAGTAGCATAAATATGCTCCTATCAATAACTGATCTGTGTATGTTTATTAAGGATGCATACTTAGTTTTCATGCATGAATTAGATGCTAGAATATAAATGAGTTTCACCTAATCGTTACAAGTTTATATTCCTGAGTAGTGAAGGTTGATTGTCACAATCGTGTTAATTGAATTCTTGGCAAAAGTATCATGCATTCATAGTTACAATTGCCTAGTCAACACTTATGATTTTCATGAAACATAATGATCTCTGATTGTATCTTTATTATGCATTCATGTAGAGGACTTTTGGAGAATGATTTGAGTTGTTGCATGCATTCATCCAATTCAATGAGTTAAGGAAAATCTGAGGGTTAATTTGTGCATCACGGTTAATCTGGGGTGTTGAGCATCATAGTTTATTGAAAAGCAATTGGAAATCAATTCATATACAAGTGTGTCATGTGTGGAGAACGGACCTCTAACTAATCCATCCGTCATCTTATTTCCTAAATTCGTTTTAGAATCTGTTTAGTTTCACAATTTGTTTGTTTGATTCAATTTCGTCAAAACCAGAACCCCCACTTACTTTCTTGTTTCAAAGTGTCTAAAATCTGTTTTGTTTGTGTTTTAGAGTGTTTTGAGTCAAGTAAAAACCCTAAATTCGTCCAAAGTTGTGTTTAGAGTCCAAAACTGCCCAGATTGTGTTTTTAGGCAGTTTTGAGTGTTTTTAGCTTGTTTTGAGTCCCTTGAGTCTTTCCAAACGTTTTTAACTTTGTTTTTGTATTTTAAGTCAGTTTAGAGGTTTTAGCAAGCCCTCCTAATCCCCGGTTTAGAATGATCCCTACTTGCATTTATACTACAATTTGACAACAAGAGGGTTTAATTTGAGTGCTTAACTTTTATCACATCAGGCAGGTTTTGTGAAATCTAACATTTTTTCCAGATTTGGGATGCCGAGAGTGCTTATAAGTGATGGTGGGTCTCATTTTTGCAATCGCACCATTGAGGCACTACTCAAGAAGTACAATGTGACACATAAGGTTTCAACACCTTATCACCCCCAAACAAGTGGCCAGGCCGAGGTCTCAAATAGGGAGATCAAGCAGATTTTAGAGAAGACCGTTGGGCCAACCAGAAAGGATTGGAGCTTTCGTTTGGAGGATGCACTGTGGGCATATCGAACGGCTTACAAAACGCCCATCGGCATGTCCCCATTTCGGCTCATCTATGGCAAGCCATGCCATTTACCCGTGGAGCTTGAGCACAAGGCACATTGGGTGGTGAAGACCTTCAATATGGATGTGGACATGGCTGGAAATCACAGAAAGCTGCAATTGAATGAACTTGAAGAGATTAGGCATGATGCTTATGAGAATGCTCGAATTTACAAAGAGAAGACCAAGGCATTCCATGACAAGATGATTCGAGGCAAAACATTCTCAATTGGGCAGAAAGTGTTGCTATTTAACTCCCGTCTTCGTTTATTCCCCGGTAAGCTACGTTCTAAGTGGGTTGGTCCATTTGTTATTACTAATGTTTTTGTGCATGGTGCAGTCCAAATACAAAGTTTGAAAACTGGACAAGAATTCAAGGTGAATGGGCATCGATTGAAGCCCTACTATGAGAACTTTGTTGAGCATGTAGTGGAGGAGGTTCCCCTGCATGCCGTGGGCTCCAATGGGGAGTGATTGCGATCTTCGTCTGGCTGCAAGACGTTAAAGCAAGCGCTACTTGGGAGGCAACCCATGCATTCAACAAAGGAAGCTCTAGGAATCACTCCACTTCCAGATTTGCGTTCCTAAAACCCTTCTCTTTGTTGTTGTTTCGTTCCTGCCATGTTGAGTTGTTTAGTTGTTGTTTGTTTGTTTACTTATGATTTGTGTGAATTTATGCTTGAAACATTGAGGACAATGTTTGATTTAAGTGTGGGGGGGTAAACAAGTTGTTTTGCATGAAATTCGTGGGATTCTACCACCCATTACTTCAAAAGCTGTTTTTAAGTGTTTTTAAGCTGTTTTGGAGTCTTTCAGTGTGTTTTGCCTTAAAAATCCGAAAATCTCATAAAAATTTGAAAAAATTGCTTTGAAAAACCCCAAAAGAGTTGTTTTTGTGTGTTGTTTGTGTCTTAGGTACCTTCCAACACAATGATGAGGATTTGGTTTTTAATTGCATGACTGTTAAAGAGAATTATAAACATGGATGAAAGTTTGATTTACTCTTGGGTTTATGCTTGGTTGTGGTTATAATTTATGAATTCACATGCAATCATAAAGGATAAAATCAGTTTTTGTAACTTGCTTGAAGGAAGGAACTCAAATTAACGCTACAACCTTGTGAGACTTGAGCCTTAAACGTTCTTTTGGAGAGTTATAATCTGTGCATTTGTTGTTTCTAAAGTCGTTGCATGATCTCATTATTCTTTGCTTGGTTGCTACTTAGAAGGCGTTTCAGTTCCAAATACTAGAACTCATGCCCATTCCATTCAAAGCAGACATTGATTTGCATAACACACGATCAAGATGAAGTTATTTAGTGAACCACCACAGCCAAACAGCCGTACCCCCTGTGTCATTTGTTTTGTAGGTTAAAACCCCTTTGAGTTTTGTTTAGCCTTAGCCTATTTTCTTTGTGAACCACATTATCCTCACCTAGCCTAGATTAGGACTATCCATACCCTTGTTTTTAAAGCATAGTGAAGCATGACTTAAAAAGAATTCCTTTTGATTGTCTTCTTGCAGAAAATCAAGTGTGGGGGAAGGGATGTGTGTGTGTGTGTGCCAAGAAAAAGAAATAAGGCACGGGTAGAAAAGAAAAAAAATTCGTGGAAAAAGAAAAAGAAAAAGAAAAAGAAAAAGTTGTGAAAAGAGTGAAAAAGAGTTGAAATTTATGAGAAAAAAGTTCTGAAGTGTTGCTTGTTGAAGAAAGGGTCCAAAACATCAAATCTGGCCCTAGAATGTGTATTTCTTCACTTTTGTGTTTAAAGTTGATTTCTGCATTCAAAATTGAATTCTAAGTGTCAATTTCATTACTTTGCTTGCTATTGCTTTAATAACCTTTGTTTTCCATATCCTTTCTTTCTTAACCATTCCCCTTAGCCCCGTTACAACCCTTTAACTTTGATCTTGGGTGTTGTGTGTTTCAATATGTGGAGTTTGGAATTGGTATGAGCATATGGTGTCACTGTTCTCGCATCCAAGTAGTAGCATTCCATTCACGAGATCATATCTAAACATGCTTATTAACTCCAGAAATTGCTTTCTTTGCTATAACATATGTGAGTGTTCGTTTTCATGTTTACATCAATCTTCTCACATCTACCTAGTGTAGGGTGTGTAGTCAGAAAATGTGTGTGAAAATTGAGTGCATAACTTGTAAGGAATTGAGTGAATTCTCTAAGGCATGTTACTACATTGAAAACATCGTTTTAATTAGTTAAATGTGAACTAGTAAGTGGTGACTGTGATTAAGTATGTGCTCAAGTGTTAAGTTGACTAAAATCTGTGGGAATGATGATTTTTAACATGTCATGTGCATTGGAAATCCCTGAGGTAAACGTTGGAAGGTGTAGGTTGTGTTTTGTTTGTTTTGTTTCGTTTGTTTTCTTTTGTTTGTTTGTTTTGCTCGAGGACTAGCAAAAGCTAAGTGTGGGGGAATTTGATAGGAGCATATTTATGCGACTTAATTGGCTTGTTCTTGTGCATTTTTGTTGTGTTTCCTTAGTTATTTTAGTGTTTAAAGTCATTTTCGTGTGTTTTCAGATTCTAAAGACAAAGTATGCAAGAAGATGCATTTTGGAGCTTTTTGGAGCAAAATTGGGCTTGGAATGGATATCACATGTTTGGAGCAAAAGGAATGGACGAAATTGAAGACTTGAAGATGTTAGGATTCCTAATTGAAGAAGGATTCCTAATTGAGGAAGGATTCCTACTTGAAGTATGAAAGTTAAGCCAAGGTTTCCTATTTTGGTTTGACCTTTCCTAATCCTAAATGTTTCCAAATTCCAGCAACTTTGAAGGCTTCCTATGCATTCTAGGACACAAATTGAAGGACTTAGACCACCTAAGGACCCTTGCCGCACCTCCTTACCCCTTTCCTCTTCCTTGCCGTGCAAGGGAGAGGGTTATTTCCTGTTTCCTTGCAATTAAAACACATTCCTATTCTGTTTTTAAGCCTTGCCGCACATCCCTGGCACTTTCCCTTAGTTTTCTGATTTTGTTTCCTCTTTTTAGAGCTTTTGACTTAATTTCTGTTTACTAAAATAACCTACGGTTTTAATTTCCCTAAAGCCTTTAAATAAACTTCCTTGTTGCAGCCACAAATCATCATTCATTCAACCATTCTCGCCAGAAATCATCCATCACTCTCTACTGCACCCTTCCTTCACCATTCTCCATAGTTTCTGACCAAAACCAGTCCTTGCCGCACCATATATCCATCCTAACCATAATCCCATCCTTCTCCACCATCCATAACCCCCAAAACCTACCACAAGACCTTGTGCCGCAATCAAGGAAGGGAAGGAAAGTTCTTGAACGTGCTTGCCGTTCAGTTTGGATCGCTGGAGCGTTTAGGTGTTTTCTTTCTTTTGTTTTCAATGTATAAACTTGTTATTCTTTGTTCTGCGATTATGAGGAACTAAAACCCTTTTGGCTAGGGGAAGATTCAAAGCCATGAACATACTTGCAATATGAATTGATTACCTTCAGTTGTGATTTCATAAGTTGTGAATTCAATTTGTTTAACTGCTTGATTGATAACTTATTTGTGTATGTTTATTAAGAGTGCACACTTAATTTGCATGCATGAATATGATGCTAGAATATAAGGGAGTTTCACCTAATAGTTACAAACTTATATTCACAAGTAGTGGAGGTCGCTTATAAACGATCGCGTTAAATGAATTCTTGGCAGGAGTTTCATGCTCGTCATAGTAACGAATGCCTCGTCAATACTTATAGTTCTCATGATGCTTAATGATCTGTGATTGTATCTTTATTGTGCTGTTCACATAAAGGACTTTTAGAGAATGCTTTGAATTGTTGTATGCGCTTTCCCATCCAATTCAATAACTTAAGGAGAACTTGAAGGTTAATTTAAGCGGACCTAATTAATCTGGGGTGTTGAGTTTCATGATTTATCGAAAGAACAACTGAAAATTGGTTTATTTGCAAGTGTGTCATGTGTGGAGAAGAATCCTCTAGCTAACCCATCATCCATATTTTATCCAAATTCGTCCAAAATCTGTTTTAGTTTATGATAGGAGCATATTTACATCACTTAGTTAGCTTGTTTCCTTGCATTTAGGTTGTTAGTTCTTAGTTATTTTAGTCTTTTAAGCCATTTTCGTGTGTTTTCAGGTTCTAAGGGCTAAAGGAGCAAGAAAGTGCATTTTGGTGCCTTTTGGAGCAGTTTTAGGCTTGGGATGGATTGCACATGCTTGGAGCTAAGTGGATGGACGAAATTGAAGATCAAACGAGCTTAGGATTGAATGAAGAATGAAGAGTTCAAAATTGGAAGCCAACGTTTCTAAAGTTGGAAGTTTCTATTCTTGGAGGTTTCCATTCTTGAAAGTTTCTATTCTTGGCTTAGAAGTTTCCTAATCCTTCATCACCTATGTTCCAGCCACAAAAGGGTTCCAAAACATGTTAGGTTGCCTCATTACATGTTTCTAGAAGTCCTAGAACCTTTCCCTAACCTTGCCACATATCTCCTTTCCCTTTTCTTCCAAAATCTGCCACATAAGTGCCTTTCCCTTTCTTTCCACAACCTTGCCGCACAAGGGATCCTCTTCTTACCTATTTTCTGACCCAAAATCACATTCCCTTTGTGTTCTATGCCTTGCCGCACAAGGAGGAGCCTTTCTTACTTATTTTGTGCCTCAAAACACATTCCTAAATCTGTCTTACAATTCTGCCGAATTTCACATTCCTATTTCTATTTGAATTCTGATCCTTACTTACCCTTTCAATTTGGAACAAAATAGCTAAGTTTTATTCACCTTTCTTTCTTTCCCTTTCTCTTTATTTTCTGCTGCACCCTACTTACCCTTTTCCTCTTGGGATTCTGATTTGTTACCCTTTTTCTTGAGGATTTGGAGTCCTAAATGCATTCCCAATTCATCAAAGTCGTAGCCCTCCCTTGTTCTATAAATAAACATCCTTGCCGCAGCTTTTGGGGGACCTCTCTCTCTCTGAACAGATTCTCTGCATCCATTCCATCCACCTATCTACCTATCCATCCTCTACCACCCATTACTGATAGGAGCATATTTATGCTACTTAGTTAGTGTGTTTTCTTGCATTTGCTTAGCTATTTGTTGCTTAGTATAGTGTTTAAAGTCATTTTCGTGTGTTTTTAGGTCCAAGAAGCAAAGTTGGCAAAAAGATGCATTTTGGAGCATTTTAGAGCAAATCTGGGCTTGGAATGGATAGCACAAGCAATGGGCATGAAGATGGACGAATTTGGAGTCTAAATGGAGTTGGGAATATGTTTCAAGGTTGGAGAAATAAATTCAAATCATTGAAGATAAGGAATCAGCTCAAAAGAAGGAGGATTATCCAAAACATTATCCAAACAACGTTATCTTATCTTATCTTATCCAATCCTTATCTTATCTTAACAAACCTTATCCTATCCTAATCCTTTTCTAATTCAATTCCTGGTACAATGAGGGTTTATTTTCTGATTGGGGGACATTTAAATTAAGTTTCTAGACACCCTAAGCCTTGCCGTACCTAGCTTCCCAGAAAACCTGATTTCCTTGCCTTGCAAGGCTTTCTAGAAGCCTTATCCCTCCTTATCCAAATCTGCCGCACCTTAGGGCCTTTCCCATTGGAAATCTGATTGTTTTGAGCCTATTTCTGGATGGATTTGGCTTTCTAGAAGTCCTAATCTGATTCACCTAGGGTTTTTGGTGCCTATATATATACTAATCAACCCTTTGCCGTACACACCACCCTCCATATACACCATTCACGCCAGAAATCATCCACCACTCTCTGCCGCCCCTTTCCTTCACCATTCTCCATAGTTTCTGACCTAATTCACCCCCTGCCGTGCCATATCATCCACACAAACCCAGAAAACCCCTCTTGTGCCGCAGCTATTCAAGGAAGGAAAGAGAAGGTGCCACTCTAAGTCGTGACTACTGCTGGAGCGTTCTTAGGTGTTGTCTATCCTTGTTTTCAATGTTTCAATTCAGTTTTCTTTGTTTAATTGCTATCATAAGGAACTAAACCCCTATTAGTTAGAGGGGGAATTTGAAGCCATGAATATATGTTTCTTATGATTTGATTTACTCCAGTTATGATTTCATAAATTGTGAATGTGGTTTACTTGTCTGTTTTATTAAGAACTGGTTCTTGTGTGTTGATTAAGGATGCATACTTAGTTTACATGCATGAATTTGATGCTAGAATATAAGGGAATTTCACCTAATCGTTATGAACTTACATTCACAAGTAGTAAAGGTTGCTAGTCACAATCATGTTAAGTAAACCCTAGGCTGGATTAACATGCGTCTTCCATAGTTATGAATGCCTTGTCAATGTTCATGATTTCCATTGAACTTAATGATCTTTGTTGAATGTCTCTATCATGCGTATTCCATAGTTAGGGAGTTTGAGAAAGAATAATTTGGTTGTGATGCGTTATCCATTCAATTAAATGAATCTAGGGAAATCTGGGAATTGATTAGTTCAATACAATTAATTCGGAACATTGTCATTCATGGTTTATCGAAAGAGTAACTGGGAATCAAGTTGTATGCATATGTTTATGTGTGGATAAGGATCCCTCTAACTAGCCATTCACCCATTTAAATCACCAATTTCGTACAAAACTAAGTCTAGTTTACAATTCTGTTTTGCTTAAGTTTAAATCCGTTTTCAAACAATCCCTTGCTTTTAATTTGTGTTAAGATAGTCTAAATTCGTCAAATCTTGAGTCTCTTAGTCTTTTGAGTCAATTTGAGTCTTAATTTCGTTCAAATCAATCTTAGGTGTTAGTTTTGAGTCTAGATAACTTGTTTTGTGTGTTTTAGGTCTATTTAGCTTGTTTTGAGTCTTTAGAGTCCAGAAACTGTTTAATTGAATTCTATTTGCTGTTTTGAGTTTGTTTTGAGTTATTTGAGTCAAGTTAGGTTGTTTAAGGGTGTCTAGAGTTAAAATTCGTCCAAATTGATCCCTAGTACTTGTTTTCATTGTTTTAAGTCCAGTTTATTGTTTTAAGAGTCTAATTTGTGCAGATTAGCATCCCTTCTAATCCCCGGCCTAAAACGATCCCTACTTTCATATACTACGTCGATAGGGTTTTAATTTGAGTGACAAGTAATTCTCACATCAAATTTTGGCGCCGTTGCCGGGGATTAGCAAACTTGCTAATCTCCCTAGTTTCTGCCGTGTATTTTAACTTGTTTTTGTTTCTGTTTTGCTTAGTTTTCTGATTTGTTTTGTTTTCTTTGTTTTAGGTACTAGTGTATGACTCGAAGTTCTCAACCCATTCACGCACATATCTTGGAGTTTAACGACGATTTTGAGCGAGATTTGAGAAGGAAGAGGAAGCACCCAGAACCTGATCTACTTAGTTCAAGTTCTAATTCCGAATCTGAAGTTGAAATTGAAGAGGATTTGGAAGAGGAGCACGACATGGCTGCAGATAACCGAACAATCAAAGAACTTTCAGCCTCGGGATTGGACAATGCGACCCCTTTATGCATTCAATATCCTAGGGCGGCTCAAGGCAAGACTGATGAGTTTGAATTGAAGTCCAGCTTGTTGCACCACATCCCCAAATTCCACGGGTTGTCCATGGAAGATCCGAACAAGCACTTGAAGGAATTTGAAGTGGTTTGTTCAAGCATGACCCCTGTCAATGTTGATGGGAGTATATTGAAGATGAAAGCCTTTCCATTCTCTCTTTTGGAAAAGGCTAAGGATTGGCTCTACGAACTAGCACCTGGAACCGTTACTTCATGGGAAAGCATGAAGCGCGCATTCTTAGAGAAATTTTTCCCAACTTCAAGAGTCATTCTCTTGAGGAAAAGGATAAGTGGCATTCAACAAAACCAAGGGGAATCGTTTCCAGCCTATTATGAGCGTTTCAAGGCGCTTGTTGCTTCTTGTCCACAACACCAAATGAAGGAAGAGCTTCTCCTCCAATATTTCTATGAAGGACTTCTCCCCATTGAGAGACAAATGCTTGATGCTTCAGCGGGAGGAGCTTTGGTTGACAAAACACCCGTGGCTGCCAAGACTCTAATTGCAAATCGAGCCTTGAATGCGCAACAATACGAAGGAGTTGGACAGAGAGAAGGGCCACGGCAACAACAAGTGAATGAGGTAAATGCAATTTCAGAATTACAATCTCAAATGGCTAATCTCACTCTTCTTTTGTCACAGGTTGTGGATGGAACCAAAGCACAAGGGCCGGCCATATGTGGAGTGTGTTCTATGCAGGGACATCTCAACGATCAATGCCCTCAATTGATTGAGAATGGGGGGTGGGAAACTGCCCAAGCCGTGGGTTTTCAAAGCCAAACCCAACAAAGACACGACCCATACTCAAACACATACAATCCGGGATGGAGAGATCATCCAAACTTCAAGTGGAGGGACTCTCAACAAGCACAGCAACAAGGCGAATTTAGACAGCCCCCTGGGTTGTTTCCAAGGCCATATGCAGCCACACAACCTCAACCAATTTCGGCCCAAACCAATTCAGGTTCGTTGTTAGAAAATGATAAAATTCTTCAAGTACTAACCTCTTTGACGCAGGACATACAGAGCATAAAGAATCAAGCTAAAGAGGTGGCCGAATTGAAGAAACAAATGGGGCAAATGGCTGAATTCATGGGCCAATTCAGAGAACAAGGCAGATTGCCTAGTTCAACCGTTGTTAATCCTAAAGGAGGATTTGAAACCGCCAATGCAATCACGTTGAGAAGTGGTAAGAAGGTTGGAACTGATTCACAACCATCTAGATCAAGTCAAGAAGAGGACACAAAGCTGCAATTGGAGGAGGATGAATCACCCAAACCCACGGCAAGGAAAGAGACATCTTTGCCGCAGCCATCCCCAACCATCAAGGTAAGTTCCAATATGAATTCTTCTAGCTCTACTCCACTAATTGTGCCCTTTCCTGGCAGGTTGCGGCAATCAAAGAAAGAGGATGCTGAAAAAGACATTCTAGAGACATTCCGGAAAGTTCAAGTCAATATCCCACTCCTTGATGCAATAAAGCAGGTCCCAAGGTATGCTAAGTTTTTGAAAGAGCTTTGTACAACAAGGAGAAGGATTTCTAACAAAGAGGTGGTAAGAGTAAGTGAGAATGTCTCAGCCATTTTACAAAGGAAATTACCCCCTAAATGCAAAGATCCGGGTAGTTTTACAATTCCTTGCGTTATTGGTAATACTCATTTTGAATCTGCCATGTTAGACTTAGGTGCATCAATAAATGTCATGCCATATTCTGTTTATGCATGTATGAATCTAGGAGAGCTTAAAAATGATGGTGTTATTATCCAATTAGCCGATCGATCTAATGCATACCCAAAAGGAGTTTTGGAAGATGTTTTGGTGCAGGTAGACCACTTGATTTTTCCTGCAGATTTCTATGTGCTTGACATGGAGGATTCAGACCATTCCCATCCATTACCACTCTTACTTGGCCGACCATTCATGAAAACAGCCCAAACCAAGATTGATGTGGCCAAGGGAACGTTAACTATGAAGTTTGGTAGTGATAAGAATAAATTTAATGTTTCTAAGTCTGTTGAGAATCCTAACGTTGTTCGTTCTTGTTTTGCCATGGATAAAATAAAAAAGATAGGGCCGGACCGTTCAAGCACAAAGGATACATCAAGAACCATACAAAACGAGGGAATTGGAGTGGAGCACAAGGACCATACAGCCACTGCCCTCAAAATGCCCCAATTGGTCGAAAATATCATGGGGAAGAATGTTCATAGTGCTGCCACTTCATTGCAGTACATTGGTAAGCCATCTATTCCAGATTCGATTCCCATTTCAACTAATAGGTTGTTACCTTGTATGGTGTAGATTCCCAATCAAATCCAAGTTGGTGGGCATGATTACATTGATTTTAGGATGTTCAATGCCACAATCCGGAAGGATCACTATCCCTTACCATTCAAAGATCCAATGCACGAGCTGTTTGAGGAGCATGTGGTGGAAGAACTACCTCTGCATGCCGTGGGTACCATGGGAACTTAAATGGAAGAATCGTCCGGCTGGAAGACGTTAAAGCAAGCGCTTCTTGGGAGGCAACCCATGCAAATAAAGACGACCTAGGAACTCTCCGGCTCCACAACCAGATTTGCGTTTCTAAACCCTACTCTTTATTGCTTTTCCTTTGCCATTTTGTTATGTTAGTTAGTTGTGTTAATTGCTGTTTGCTTTCTGTGAGTATATGTTTGAAACATTGAGGACAATGTTTGGTTTAAGTGTGGGGGGGTAACAAAGTGTTTTTTTTTGCATGAAATTCGTGGGTTTTTATCACCTATCACTTTGAATGTTGTTTTCAGTGTTTTTAAGTGTTTTTAAGCCGTTTTGGAGTCTTTTAGTGTGTTTTGAAAAGAAAAACCGAAAATACCTTAAAAATTTGAAAAATTGTTTTGAAAAACCCAAAAAGAGTTGTTTTTGTGTGTTTGTTTGTGTCTTAGGGTACCTTCCAACACAATGATGAGGATTTGGTTTTTAATTGCATAACTGTTAAAGAAAGTTACAAACTTGGATTGACGTTTGATATACTCTTTGGTTTATGCTTGGTTGTAGTTGACATTCATGAATTCACATGTAATCACAAAAAGGATAAAATCAGTTTTTTGTAACATGCTTGAGGGAAGTAACTCAAACTAACGCTACAACCCTGAGAGACTTGAGCTTTTAACGTTCTTTGGAGAGTTAAAAATCTGTGCATTCTTTGTTTTTTAAAGTCGTTGCATGATCTCATTATTCTTTGCTTGGTTGCTACTTAGAATGCGTTTCATCATTTAGTTCCAAATACTAGAACTCATACCCGTTTCATTCAAAGCATGAAATTGATTAGCATAACACATAATCAAGATGAAGTTGTTTAGTTTAAAACCAAAGCCAAAAAGCCTAACCCTTTGCATATGTATTGTAGGTTTAACCCTTTTGAGCCTTGTTTAGCCTATGTTCTTTGTTTACCCACATTATCCTTACCTAGCCTAGATTAGGACCATCCTTACCCTTGTTCTTAAGGCGTAGCTAAGCATGACCTAAGAATGAATTCCCTTTGTTCGTTATTTGGGCGGCAAAACAAGTGTGGGGGAAGGGATTTATGTGTCTGATTGTGTGCCAACAAGACAAACAAGGGCACGGGTGAAGAAGCAGAAAGAAAAAAAAAAGAGAAAAATTCGTGTGAAAAAGAAAAGAAAAAAAAAGAAAAGTTGTGAAAAAGTATGAAAAGTGTTCAAAATAAGTGAGATTAAAGCTCACAAGTGTTGATTGTTGAATAAGTGAGATTAAAGCTCACAATCTAAGTATGTGTTTTCTGTCCCTTTGTATCAAAGTTTGTGGCTGCATTCAAGAAAGGGAGTTCTAAGTGTCATATTCATTACTTTGCTTGCTATTGCTTTAAGAACGTTTGTTTTCCTTACCTTTCTTTGTTAGCCAATACCCCCTAGCCCCGTTATAACCCTATACTTCAATCTTGAGTGTTGTGTGTTTCAATATGTGGAGTTTGGGATTGGTATGAGCATATGGTGTCCCTGGTTCTCGCGTCTAAGTAGTAGCATTCCGTTCATGAGATCATATCTATACATGCATTCCAGAAATTACTTTTCTTGCTATACATATATGTGAGTATTAGTTTCATATTTACATCAATCTTCTCACATATAACTAGTGTAGGGACTGTAGTCAGAAAATCTGTGTGATTGAGTGCATATCTAGTAAGGAATTGAGGGATTCTCTAAGGCATGTTACTACATTCAAAATGTTGTTTTAATTGATTAAATGCTAGCTAATGTGTGGTAACTTTGATTAAGTATGTGCTCAAGGGTAGGGATAACTAAAATCTGTGGGAGTAATGATCTTTGGCATGTTATGTATCATTGAAGATCCCTGAGGTGAACGTTGGAAGGTTTAGGTTACGTTTTGTTTGTTTTGTTTTGCTTGAGGACTAGCAAAAGCTAAGTGTGGGGGAATTTGATAGGAGCATATTTATGCTACTTAGTTAGTGTGTTTTCTTGCATTTGCTTAGCTATTTGTTGCTTAGTATAGTGTTTAAAGTCATTTTCGTGTGTTTTTAGGTCCTAGAAGCAAAGTTGGCAAAAAGATGCATTTTGGAGCATTTTAGAGCAAATCTGGGCTTGGAATGGATAGCACAAGCAATGGGCATGAAGATGGACGAATTTGGAGTTTAAATGGAGTTGGGAATATGTTTCAAGGTTGGAGAAATAAATTCAAAACATTGAAGATAAGGAATCAGCTCAAAAGAAGGAGGATTATCCAAAACATTATCCAAACAACCTTATCTTATCTTATCTTATCCAACCCTTATCTTATCTTAACAAACCTTATCCTATCCTAATCCATTTCTAATTCAATTCCTGGTACAATGAGGGTTTATTTTCTGATTGGGGGACATTTAAATTAAGTTTCTAGAAACCCTAAGCCTTGCCGCACCTAGCTTTCCAAAAAACCTGATTTCCTTGCCTTGCAAGGCTTTCTAGAAGCCTTAGCCCTTCTTATCCAAATCTGCCGCACCTTAGGCCCTTTCCCATTGGAAATCTGATTGTTTTGAGCCTATTTCTGGATGGATTTGGCTTTCTAGAAGTCCTAATCTGATTCACTTAGGGTTTTTGGTGCCTATATATATACTAATCAACCCTTTGCCGTGCACACCACCCTCCATATACATCATTCACGCCAGAAATCATCCACCACTCTCTGCCGCCCCTTTCCTTCACCATTCTCCATAGTTTCTGACCTAATTCATCCCCTGCCGTGCCATATCATCCACACAAACCCAGAAAACCCCTCTTGTGCCGCAGCTATTCAAGGAAGGAAGGAAAAGGTGCCACTCTAAGTCGTGACTACTGCTGGAGCGTTCTTAGGTGTTGTCTATCTTTGTTTTCAATGTTTCAATTCAGTTTTCTTTGTTTAATTGCTATCATGAGGAACTAAACCCCTATTAGTTAGAGGGGGAATTTGAAGCCATGAATATATGTTTCTTATGATTTGATTCACTCCAGTTACGATTTCATGAATTATGAATGTGGTTTACTTTTCTGTGCTTATTAAGAACTTGTTTATGTATGTGGGTTGGGGGTCGACACTTGATTTGCATGCATAAATTTGATGCTAGGATATAAGGGAATTGCACCTAATCGTTATGAACTTATATTCATGAGTAGTAAAGATCGCTAGTCACGATTATGTGAAGTAAACCCTAGGTTGGATTAACATGCGTCTTCCATACAATCTAGGGAAATCTGGGAATTGATTAGTTCAATACAATTAATTCGGAACATTGTCATTCATGGTTTATCGAAAGAGTAACTGGGAATCAAGTTGTATGCATATGTTTATGTGTGGATAAGGATCCTTCTAACTAGCCATTCACCCATTTAAGTCACCAATTTCGTGCCTTTTTAAGTTGTCTTTACAATTCTATTTTGCTTAAGTTTAAATCCGTTTTCAAACAATCCCTTGCTTTTAATTTGTGTTAAGATAGTCTAAATTCGTCAATTCTTGAGTCTTCTAGTCTTTTGAGTCAATTTGAGTCTTAATTTCGTTCAAATCAATCTTAGGTGTTAGTTTAGAGTCTAGATAACTTGTTTTGTGTGTTTTAGGTCTATTTAGCTTGTTTTGAGTCTTTAGAGTCCAGAAACTGTTTAATTGAATTCTATTTGCTGTTTTGAGTTTGTTTTGAGTTATTTGAGTCAAGTTAGGTTGTTTAAAGGTGTCTAGAGTTAAAATTCGTCCAAATTGATCCCTAGTATTTGTTTTCATTGTTTTAAGTCCAGTTTATTGTTTTAAGAGTCTAATTTGTGTAGATTAGCATCCCTTCTAATCCCCGGCCTAAAACGATCCCTACTTTCATATACTACGTCGATAGGGTTTTAATTTGAGTGACAAGTAATTCTCACATCAAATTTTGGCGCCGTTGCCGGGGATTAGCAAACTTGCTAATCTCCCTAGTTTCTGCCATGTATTTTAACTTGTTTTTGTTTCTGTTTTGCTTAGTTTTCTGATTTGTTTTGTTTTCTTTGTTTTAGGTACTAGTGTATGACTCGAAGTTCTCAACCCGTTCACGCACATATCTTGGAGTTTAACGACGATTTTGAGCGAGATTTGAGAAGGAAGAGGAAGCACCCAGAACCTGATCTACTTAGGTCAAGTTCTAATTCCGAATCTGAAGTTGAAATTGAAGAGGATTTGGAAGATGATGTGATTAAAGTTAAGCACTCAAATTAAACCCTCTTGTTGTCAAATCGTAGTATAAATGCAAGTAGGGATCGTTCTAAACCGGGGATTAGGAGGGCTTGCTAAAACCTCTAAACTGACTTAAAATACAAAAACAAAGTTAAAAACGTTTGAAAAGACTCAAAGGACTCTAAATAGACTAGTAAGACTCAAAACAGGTTCAAAATACTCAAAACTGCTCAAAAACACTAATTGGACAGATTCTAGACACTAGACACAACTTTGGACGAAAATTGAATTAAACTTGACTCAAAACACACAAAAACACAAACTAAGACAGATTCTAACTAATTAGACTCAAACAAGTGAAGGGGGATTGGTTTTAGAGTGAAACTAAGTTAAAACTAACAGACTTTAAACTAGGCAGATTTAGACGAAATTGGGTTTTTAGGACGGATGGTGAACTAGCTAGAGGTTTCCTTATCCACACATGACTTATATGCATATAACTTGACTTCCAGTTACGTTTTCATTGAATTACGAATGACAATGCCCCAGATTAACCGTGTCAATCACTAATTAACCCTCAGATTCTCCTAATTTCATTGAATTGGACGGACAACTCATCTACAACCAAATTATTCTCATCAATTTCCCTACATGACATCATAATAGAGACACAATCAGAGATCATTACGCTCAATGAGAATCATAAGCATTGACGAGGCATTCATAACTATGACATCATGTTACTCACACCAAGAATTGAACTTAACACGATTGTTCCAGCAACCTTTACTACTTTTGAACATAAGTTTGTAACGATTATGTGAAACTCACTTATATCCTAGCATCAAATTTATGCATGCCAATTAAGTGTCGACCCTCAATCAACAAACAGAAATAAGTTCTAATTCAAACAGTTAAGCCAATTGCATTCATACTTCAAGAATCTGTAACTGAAATTTATCAAGTCATATCACACACAAAATCATGGTTTCAAAGTAGCCTCTAGCTAAAAAACGAGTTTAGCCTCTCATGATTACAGCAAAACAAAGGAAAACTAAATTAATCAACAAAAACATAAGGTAGAAGACACCTAAGAACGCCCAGCACTCCAGGTTGGGTGCAACACGCTCCAAAGCTGCTCCTCCTCTCCTTGCAAGGCTGCGGCACAAGTGGTTTAGGGTTTATGAATGGTGTTTGGAAGGGCTGAGATGTGCGGAGGTGTGTAGAATTCGTATGGATGGGTGGTGGTGTGCGGCAGGGCTTGAAAATATGTATATATAGCATGGCAAACCCTAGGGAAATCAGTTTAGGACTTGGACTTAGCAGAAAAATAGGATTAGGGTGCGGCAATTACTTTTGAAAAGGAATTGTGGTCCAATTAATTTCTGAAAAGGATTTGTAGAACACAAATCCACAAGGAAAAGGCCTAACAATCAGAATCCAAGAGGGAAAGGGCCTGAAAACCCACGGCACAAAGGAATAAGCGCAGGGAATGCCTTGCAAGGCAAGGAAAAAGGATTCTAGAAGGGAAGGAGACGCCAGATTTTTAGGCTTCTAGAAAGAATGTGTTTCTGGGCAGATTTTGAGGTTTCTAGAAGAGTTTGGGGCGCCACTTTTGTAGGGGAATGGATAGGACTTCTAGAAATCAGGTTTTAAGTCCCCTAAACTGAAGAAAACAGGTTAGGATAAGATTAGGATAAGATTGGATAAGGTAAGGTAAGATAGGATAAGGATTGGATAAGATAAGATAAGATAAGGTTGTTTTGGATAATGTTTTGGATAATTCTCCTTCTTTTAAGCTGATTCCTTATCTTCAATGATTTGAATTTATTTCTCCAACCTTGAAACATATTCCTAACTCCATTTTGACTCCAAATTCGTCCATCTTCATGCCCATTGCTTGTGTTATCCATTCCAAGCCCAGATTTGCTCCAAAATGCATCTTTTTGCCAACTTTGCTTCTTGGACCTAAAAACACACGAAAATGACTTTAAACACTATATTAAGCAACAACTAGCTAAACAAATGCAAGAAAACACACTAAATAAGTAGCATAAATATGCTCCTATCAGAAGAGGAGCACGACATGGCTGTAGATAACCGAACAATCAAAGAACTTTCAGCCTCGGGATTGGACAATGCGACCCCTTTATGCATTCAATATCCTAGGGCGGCTCAAGGCAAGACTGATGAGTTTGAATTGAAGTCCAGCTTGTTGCACCACATCCCCAAATTCCACGGGTTGTCCATGGAAGATCCGAACAAGCACTTGAAGGAATTTGAAGTGGTTTGTTCAAGCATGACCCCTGTCAATGTTGATGGGAGTATATTGAAGATGAAAGCCTTTCCATTCTCTCTTTTGGAAAAGGCTAAGGATTGGCTCTACGAACTAGCACCTGGAACCGTTACTTCGTGGGAAAGCATGAAGCGCGCATTCTTAGAGAAATTTTTCCCAACTTCAAGAGTCATTCTCTTGAGGAAAAGGATAAGTGGCATTCAACAAAACCAAGGGGAATCGTTTCCAGCCTATTATGAGCGTTTCAAGGCGCTTGTTGCTTCTTGTCCACAACACCAAATGAAGGAAGAGCTTCTCCTTCAATATTTCTATGAAGGACTTCTCCCCATTGAGAGACAAATGCTTGATGCTTCAGCGGGAGGAGCTTTGGTTGACAAAACACCCGTGGCTGCCAAGACTCTAATTGCAAATCGAGCCTTGAATGCGCAACAATACGAAGGAGTTGGGCAGAGAGAAGGGCCACGGCAACAACAAGTGAATGAGGTAAATGCAATTTCAGAATTACAATCTCAAATGGCTAATCTCACTCTTCTTTTGTCACAGGTTGTGGATGGAACCAAAGCACAAGGGCCGGCCATATGTGGAGTGTGTTCTATGCAGGGACATCTCAACGATCAATGCCCTCAATTGATTGAGAATGGGGGGTGGGAAACTGCCCAAGCCGTGGGTTTCCAAGGCCAAACCCAACAAAGACACGACCCATACTCAAACACATACAATCCGAGATGAGAGATCATCCAAACTTCAAGTGGAGGGATTCTCAGCAAGCACAGCCACAAAGCGGATTTAGACAGCCCCCTGGGATGTTTCCAAGGCCGTATGCAGCCCCACAACCTCAACCAACTTCGGCCCAAACCAATTCAGGTTCGTCGTTAAATAATGATAAAATTCTTCAAGTACTAACCTCTTTGACACAGGACGTGCAGAGCATAAAAAATCAAGCTAAAGAGGTGGATGAATTGAAGAAACAAATGGGTCAAATGGCTGAATTCATGGGCCAATTCCGAGAACAAGGCAGATTGCCTAGTTCAACCGTTGTTAATCCTAAGGGAGGATTTGAAACCGCCCAAGCAATCACGTTGAGAAGTGGTAAGCAGGTTGGAACTGATTCACAACCATCTAGATCAAGTCAAGAAGAGGACAAGAAGCTGCAACTGGAGGAAGATGAATCACCCAAACCCACGGCAAGGAATGCACAATCCTTGCCGCAGCCAATTCCCATTTCTAAACCGTCCCCAACCATCAAGGTAAGTTCCAATATGAATTCTTCAAGCTCTACTCCACTAATTGTGCCCTTTCCTGGCAGGTTGCTGCAATCAAAGAAAGAGGATGCTGAAAAAGACATTCTAGAGACATTCCGGAAAGTTCAAGTCAATATCCCACTCCTTGATGCAATTAAGCAAGTCCCAAGGTATGCTAAGTTTCTGAAAGAGCTTTGTACAACAAGGAGAAGGATTTCTAACAAAGAAGTGGTTCAAGTAAGTGAGAATGTCTCTGCTGTTTTACAAAGGAAATTACCCCCTAAATGCAAAGATCCGGGTAGTTTTACAATTCCTTGCGTTATTGGTAGTACTAAGTTTGAACATGCTATGTTAGACTTAGGGGCTTCAATTAATGTCATGCCATACTCTATTTATGCATCCATGAACTTAGGTGAGCTTAAAAACGATGGTGTTATAATCCAATTAGCCGATCGTTCTAATGCATATCCAAAAGGAGTTTTGGAAGATGTTTTGGTGCAAGTTGGAAATCTGATTTTTCCAGCGGATTTTTATGTGCTTGACATGGAGGATACACCCCATTCCACCCCATTGCCGATCCTCCTTGGGAGACCTTTCATGAAAACAGCCCGCACCAAGATCGATGTGTTCAAAGGGACGTTGACAATGGAATTTGATGGGGAAGTTATTGATTTCAATCTTGCTGAAACTATTAAATTTCCTAAAGAAAATCATTCTTGTTTTGCTATTGATATATTCGATGAATTGGCGCAGGATTACCTTGATTCCTTGGAGAGGGATCCCCTTGAATCAACAATTGCACAAGGAATTGGGCAAAAACCCAATATTGCCGTGCCTAGAAGTGAAGAAGAGGCCGAGATGGTGGCTGCCCTAGAGTCACTACCTCAGCACCATGGTAAGCCTTCAAAACCAATTTCAATTCCAATTTCTACTAACAAGTTGTTACCCTCAGTGATTCAGGCACCCGTACTTGAGCTTAAACCATTGCCGGATCATTTGAAGTACGTCTTTTTGGGAGATAACGAGACGTTGTCCGTCATTGTGTCCTCCACACTCACGGCAACAGAGGAAGGAAAGTTAATTCGGGTGTTGAAAGAGCACAAAACAGCCATTGGATGGACATTGGCCGATATTAGGGGGATTAGCCCTACAACATGCATGCATCGCATACTTCTAGAGGAGGGGGCTAGACCAACTCGAGAGGCTCAACGCGGACTCAACCCTCCAAGGATGGAAGTTGTGAAGAAGGAGATTATAAAGCTTCTTGATTGTGGAGTGATTTATCCAATCTCGGATAGCCGTTGGGTTTCACCGGTGCAATGTGTTCCAAAGAAATCTGGGGTCACTGTGGTGAAGAATGCCGAGAATGAACTTGTGCCCACACGTATCCAAACAGGTTGGAGAGTGTGCATTGACTATAGGAAGCTAAATGTCACCACGAGGAAGGACCACTTCCTTTTGCCGTTCATTGATCAAATGCTTGAAAGGTTAGCCGGTCATTCTTTTTATTGTTTTCTTGATGGTTATTCTGGGTATAATCAGATTGTTATAGCTCCGGATGACCAAGAAAAGACCACTTTCACGTGCCCCTTTGGTACCTTTGCCTATCGTCGCATGCCATTCGGTTTATGCAATGCACCTGCCACCTTTCAAAGATGCATGGTAAGTATCTTTTCAGATTTTGTGGAGAAGATTATTGAGGTATTCATGGATGATTTTAGTGTTTTTGGGGATTCGTTTGATGGGTGCTTAGATAATCTCACTTTGATTCTAAAACGTTGCATTGAAACTAACCTTGTTTTGAATTGGGAAAAATGTCACTTTATGGTAAAACAAGGCATAGTTTTAGGTCATATCATTTCAGAAAGGGGAATTGAGGTTGATAAATCAAAAATAGACCTTGTGCGCTACTTACCCTCTCCTACTTCGGTTAGAGAGGTTCGTTCTTTTCTTGGACATGCAGGTTTCTATAGGCGATTCATCAAGGATTTTTCGAAGATCTCCACCCCCCTTTGCCGTCTCCTCCAGAAAGATGTGACTTTTGTGTTTGATGAGGAATGTGAGAAGGCATTCAAACACCTCAAAGAGATGCTAACTTCGGCCCCCATCATAGTCCCACCAGATTGGAGCCTTCCTTTTGAGCTTATGTGTGATGCTTCGGATTATGCATTAGGAGCTGTTTTGGGACAAAGGAAGGACAAGAAGCCCCATGTCATCTATTATGCATCTCGGACCTTGAATGATGCACAATTGAATTACTCTACCACTGAAAAAGAACTTCTTGCTGTTGTGTTTGCTTTAGATAAGTTTCGTTCTTATTTACTTGGTACTAAAGTTATTATTTACACTGACCATGCAGCTTTGAAGTATTTGTTCACCAAGAAAGAGGCCAAACCAAGACTCATTCGCTGGATGCTTCTTCTCAAAGAGTTCGATATTGAAATCCGGGACAAGAAGGGGAGTGAAAACGTGGTGGCTGATCACTTGAGCCGTATGGTGCATGAGGAGGATGCCGTGCCTATCCAAGAGACATTCCCAGATGAGCAGCTGCTGTCCATCAAGGTAAGTGAGCCATGGTATGCTGATGTAGTAAATTATTTGGTGTCTAAACACATTCCAAGAGAGCTAAACAAGCACCAAAGTGATAAACTTAAAAAGGATGCACGTTCTTATGTTTGGGATGACCCATACTTGTGGAAATATTGCCCTGATCAGGTTTTACGTAGGTGTGTGCATGATTCTGAGTTTAATTCAATTTTAACTTTCTGTCACACCTATGCATGGAGGTCACTTTGGTACTCAAAGAACAGCACATAAAGTTTTAGAATGTGGATTTTATTGGCCTACTATCTTTAGAGATGCTAGAACTTTTTGTATGACTTGTGATAGATGTCAAAGAACGGGCAATATAGGTCCTAAACAACAAATGCCGCAACACCCCATATTTAGTGTTGAAATCTTTGATGTTTGGGGTATTGATTTCATGGGTCCTTTTCCTTCCTCACATGGTTTCCTTTATATTTTGCTTGCTGTGGATTATGTGTCGAAATGGGTGGAAGCTAAAGCCACCCGAACTAATGATTCTAAAGTGGTTGCAGATTTTGTTAGAACTAACATATTTGCTAGATTTGGAATGCCAAGAGTCCTAATCAGTGATGGGGGTTCCCATTTTTGCAATCGAACCATTGAGGCGCTGCTCAAGAAGTATAATGTCACGCATAAGGTTTCAACACCTTATCACCCTCAAACCAGTAGGCAAGCCGAGGATTCAAATAGAGAAATCAAGCAGATTTTGGAGAAAACCGTAGGGCCAACTCGGAAGGATTGGAGCTTGCGTTTGAATGATGCACTGTGGGCATATCGCACTGCCTATAAAACCCCAATTGGAATGTCCCCATTTCGGCTAGTCTATGGGAAACCATGTCATCTTCCCGTCGAGTTAGAACATCGTGCACATTGGGCTGTCAAAACATTCAACATGGACATTGATGCCGCAGGTCTTCATAGAAAGCTTCAATTGAATGAGCTAGAAGAAATTAGGAATGAGGCTTATGAGAATGCACGGATCTACAAGGAGAAAACAAAGGCATTCCATGACAAGATGATTCGTGGCAAGCTGTTCTCTATAGGGCAGAAAGTGTTACTTTTCAATTCTCGCCTTCGTCTATTTCCAGGTAAGTTGCGTTCTAAGTGGATTGGTCCTTTTGTGGTTACTAATGTTTTTCCTCATGGTGCAGTCCAAATTCAAAGTTTAAAGACGCAACAAGAATTCAAAGTGAATGGACATCGATTGAAGCCATATTATGAGCACTTTGAAGAGCACATTATGGAGGACATATCCTTTAATGCCGTGGGCCCCATTGAAGAATAGAGGGAAGGTTCGTCCGGCTGGAAGACGTTAAAGCAAGCGCTTCTTGGGAGGCAACCCATGCAAATAAAGACGACCTAGGAACTCTCCGGCTCCACAAACAGATTTGCGTTTCTAAACCCTACTCTTTATTGCTTTTCCTTTGCCATTTTGTTATGTTAGTTAGTTGTGTTGATTGCTGTTCGCTTTCTGTGAGTCTATGTTTGAAACATTGAGGACAATGTTTGGTTTAAGTGTGGGGGGGTAACAAAGTGTTTTTTGCATGAAATTCGTGGGTTTTTATCACCTATCACTTTGAATGTTGTTTTCAGTGTTTTTAAGTGTTTTTAAGCCGTTTTGGAGTCTTTTAGTGTGTTTTGACAAGAAAATCCGAAAATACCAAAAAAATTTGACAAATTGTTTTGAAAAACCCAAAAAGAGTTGTTTTTGTGTGTTTGTTTGTGTCTTAGGGTACCTTCCAACACAATGATGAGGATTCGGTTTTTAATTGCATGACTATTGAGGACAGTTATAAACATGGATTGAAGTTTGATATACTCTTTGGTTTATGCTTGGTTGTAGTTGACATTCATGAATTCACATGTAATCACAAAAAGGATAAAATCAGTTTTTGTAACATGCTTGAAGGAAGTAACTCAAACTAACGCTACAACCCTGAGAGACTTGAGCCTTTAACGTTCTTTGGAGAGTTAAAAATCTGTGCAATCTTTGTTTTCTAAAGTCGTTGCATGATCTCATTATTCTTTGCTTGGTTGCTACTTAGAAGGCGTTTCATTATTTAGTTCCAAATACTAGAACTCATACCCGTTTCATTCAAAGCATGAAATTGATTAGCATAACACATAATCAAGATGAAGTTGTTTAGTTTAAAACCAGAGCCAAAAAGCCTAACCCTTTGCATATGTATTGTAGGTTTCACCCTTTTGAGCCTTGTTTAGCCTATGTTCTTTGTTTACCCACATTATCCTTACCTACCCTAGATTAGGACCATCCTTACCCTTGTTCTTAAGGCGTAGCTAAGCATGAACTAAGAATGAATTCCCTTTGTTCGTTATTTGGGCGGCAAAACAAGTGTGGGGGAAGGGATTTATGTGTCTGATTGTGTGCCAACAAAGTATCAAAGAGGGCACGGGTGAAGAAAAAAGAAAAATTCGTGTGAAAAAGAAAAGGAAAAGAAAAGTTGTGAAAAAGTATGAAAAGTGTTCAAAATAAGTGAGAATAAGCTCACAAGTGTTGATTGTTGAAGAAAGGGTCCAAAACGTTGAAATTGGCCCTAGGTATGTGTTTTCTTCCCCTTTGTGTTCAAAGTGTGCAGCTGCATTCAAGAAAGGGAGTTCTAAGTGTCATATTCATTACTTTGCTTGCTATTGCTTTAAGAACGTTTGTTTTCCTTACCTTTCTTTGTTAGCCAATACCCCCTAGCCCCGTTATAACCCTATACTTCAATCTTGAGTGTTGTGTGTTTCAATATGTGGAGTTTGGGATTGGTATGAGCATATGGTGTCCCTGGTTCTTGCGTCTAAGTAGTAGCATTCCATTCATGAGATCATATCTAAACATGCATTCCAGAAATTACTTTTCTTTGTTAATACATATGTGAGTATTAGTTTTCATGTTTACATCAATCTTCTCACATATAACTAGTGTAGGGAGTGTAGTCAGAAAATCTGTGTGATTGAGTGCATATCTAGTAAGGAATTGAGGGATTCTCTAAGGCATGTTACTACATTCAAAATGTTGTTTTAATTGATTAAATGCGAGCTAATGTGTGGTAACTTTGATTAAGTATGTGCTCAAGGGTAGGGATAACTAAAATCTGTGGGAGTAATGATCTTTGGCATGTTATGTATCATTGAAGATCCCTGAGGTGAACGTTGGAAGGTTTAGGTTACGTTTTGTTTGTTTTATTTTGCTCGAGGACTAGCAAAAGCTAAGTGTGGGGGAATTTGATAGGAGCATATTTATGCTACTTAGTTAGTGTGTTTTCTTGCATTTGCTTAGCTATTTGTTGCTTAGTATAGTGTTTAAAGTCATTTTCGTGTGTTTTTAGGTCCAAGAAGCAAAGTTGGCAAAAAGATGCATTTTGGAGCATTTTAGAGCAAATCTGGGCTTGGAATGGATAGCACAAGCAATGGGCATGAAGATGGACGAATTTGGAGTTTAAATGGAGTTGGGAATATGTTTCAAGGTTGGAGAAATAAATTCAAAACATTGAAGATAAGGAATCAGCTCAAAAGAAGGAGGATTATCCAAAACATTATCCAAACAACCTTATCTTATCTTATCTTATCCAACCCTTATCTTATCTTATCTTATCCAACCCTTATCTTATCTTAACAAACCTTATCCTATCCTAATCCATTTCTAATTCAATTCCTGGTACAAAGGCCTTGTTTGGCACGTCGGATAAGGGATCGGATAGGACTAATAGTACGGACCCGGCCGTTTGGTGTCCTCTCGTACTAAATAGTCGCCGGATTAATTTAGGCTGTCGGATAGGATAGTCAGGTATACACCTTCTTAATAAACCCTTCCAAAAGGAGTGGATTATTAGTCCGATTCCCTATCCTCTCTCTAGCACTTCGTTCTCCGCGACACCTCCTCTCACCGTCGTCCCTCTCGTTGTCGTTGTTCTCGCCGTCATCCCTCTTGTCGTCGTCGTTCTCCCGGTCGTCTCCTATAGCCATTGCCTCATCTCACCGTTACCGAGCATCGCAACTTTAGGGAGGGGGAGGTCTGTGACAGTGAGGTGCAGAGAAGAAGAGAGGCTGAGGTGCAGAGAAGAAGTGTGAGGTCTGTGACAGTGAGCATCGTAACTTTAGGGAGAGGGAGGTTTGTGACACCGAGCATCTTCTTCTTCGTTTCCCCTCCCTCTGTTCTTCCCCCTCCTTCCCACAAATCCAAAAACCCGATTCCTCCGCCGGCCACCATGAACCACCACCACCAGGTTCCATCCAACCATCCAGAACAAGACTCTTCTCTCCCTGCATCTTCTTCTGGCTACTAGATCTCCCTCCCTCTTCTCCGCTGCTGCCGTTCACTGCTTCCGCCGTCGATTGCAGCTGCGAGACGGAGAGAGGCTAAGGTGCAGAGTAGAAGGGGGTGGCTTTTGTTGCCCTTTTTCTTTGTATGTTGAAGAATAGTTTTCGTGATGGGCTCGATTGATATATCAGTTTTTGGAGTTGAATTTGTATAGATGGTCAAAGTAGGTGGAAAAAGTTCTGGAATTTCGTCTCAGTGTTGGCAACTTTAATAGCTAATAATGAAAATAGTATTCTTATAAATAGAAAAGCTTGGATATTGATAAACAATACTTTCAATTCCAATATGATTACGCAAACACAAATTTGTCAAATTTTTTTTTTCTTTCTTTTTCTAAACCGAATCAGTACCAAACACAGTATAAATAATACAGTCCTTAGTCCGATACTGCACCAAACGCCTAACTAATTTAGTCAGTACTATCCGGTGGCTATTTATCCTATCCGACAGAAATAGTCAGTACAGTCCGAGCTGCCAAACGAGGCCTGAGGGTTTATTTTCTGATTGGGGGACATTTAAATTAAGTTTCTAGAAACCCTAAGCCTTGCCGCACCTAGCTTTCCAGAAAACCTGATTTCCTTGCCTTGCAAGGCTTTCTAGAAGCCTTATCCCTTCTTATCCAAATCTGCCTCACCTTAGGCCCTTTCCCATTGGAAATCTGATTGTTTTGAGCCTATTTCTGGATAACTTGTTTTGTGTGTTTTAGGTCTATTTAGCTTGTTTTGAGTCTTTAGAGTCCAGAAACTGTTTAATTGAATTCTATTTGCTGTTTTGAGTTATTTGAGTCAAGTTAGGTTGTTTAAAGGTGTCTAGAGTTAAAATTCGTCCAAATTGATCCCTAGTATTTGTTTTCATTGTTTTAAGTCCAGTTTATTGTTTTAAGAGTCTAATTTGTGTAGATTAGCATCCCTTCTAATCCCCGGCCTAAAACGATCCCTACTTTCATATACAACGTTGATAGGGTTTTAATTTGAGTGACAAGTAATTCTCACATCAGGAGACCCCTGGACGTGCTTGCATTCAAGACGTTGGATTGCTGGAACGTTTCTAGGTGTAATCTATCTTTGTTTTCAATGTTTAATTTAATTTCTCTTTGTTTTGCTGTGAACATGAGGAACTAAACCCCTCTCGGCTACGGGTGATTTCAAAGCCATGATTATGTGTGCAATTTGAGTTGATAAATTCCAGTTATGAATTCTTGAATCGTGAATGCAATTGGCTTAACTGTTTGATTAAGAACTTATTTGTGTTTGTTGATTGAGGGTCGACACTTAATTGGCATGCATAAATATGATGCTAGAGTATAAGGGAGTTTCACATAATCGTTACAAACTTATATTCATATGTAGTGAAGTTGCTAGTCACAATCGCGTTAAGTTCAATTCCTAGCACGAGTATCATGATGTCATAGTTACAAGTGCTTTGTCAATGCTTATGATTTTCATTGAACGTAATGATCTTTGATTGTATCTCTATTATGATGTCATGTAGGGGACTTTTGAAGAATGCTTTGGGTTGTCGAATGATGTCATCCAATCCAATAATACAAGGAAAATCTGAGGGTTAATTAGTGATGTCACGGTTAATTTGGGGCATTGTCGTTTATAATTCAATGAATGATTAACTGGAAATCGAGTCGTTTGCATACATGTCATGTGTGGAGAAAGAGCCTCTAGCTAGTCTATCATCCATCCAATTCACCAATTTCGTGCAAAATCTGTCTAGTTTTAGTTTCTGACTTGTTTTACTTTAAATTCGTCCAAAACCCAATCCCCCTTTAATTAAGTGTGTTAGATTAGTTAGAAGTGTGTTTAAATCTGTCCAAATTAGTGTTTTGAGTCTTACTAGTCTAGAATTCGTCCAAATCAGTCCCTAGTGTCTGTTTTGAGTCTTTTTGGTTGTTTTAAGCTGTTTTGAGTCTTTTAAGTTTGTTTTGAGTCTTGTTAAGTGTTTTTAACTTTGTTTTTATGTTTTTGAGTCAGTTTAGAGGTTTTAGCAAGCCCTCCTAATCCCCGGTCCAGAACGATCCCTACTTGCATCTATACTACAATTGTCAACAAGAGGGTTTAATTTGAGTGCTGTTTTACATCGCATCAGTTTACAATCTGTTTGTTTTGTTTTCAAATTCGTCAGAATCAAATCCCCCTTTATTTTGAAGTGTTAGATTAGTTAAAATCTGTTTTGATTTGTGTTTTTAAGTGTCTTGAGTCAAGTTAAAATCTATTTTCGTCCAAAGTAGTGTTTAAAGTTCAAAACTGCCCAGTTTGTGTTTTTAGGCAGTTTTGAGTGTTTTTGTGCTGTTTTGAGTCTTTTGAGTTGTTTTAGTGTTTTAGAGTTTAGTGTTTAAATTTTGTTTTTACGTTTTTGAGTCAGTTTCAAGTGTTTAGCAATCCCTCCTAATCCCCGGTCTAGAACGATCCCTACTTATACATATACTACAATTGTCAACAAGAGGGTTTAATTTGTGTGCTGTTTTACATCGCATCACCTACATGACATCATAATAGAGACACAATCAGAGATCATTACACTCAATGAGAATCATAAGCATTGACGAGGCATTCATAACTATGACATCATGTTACTCACACCAAGAATTGAACTTAACACGATTGTTCCAGCAACCTTTACTACTTGTGAACATAAGTTTGTAACGATTATGTGAAACTCACTTATATCCTAGAATCAAATTTATGCATGCCAATTAAGTGTCGACCCTTAACCAACAAACAAAAATAAGTTCTAATTCAAACAGTTAAGCCAATTGCATTCATACTTCAAGAATCTGTAACTGAAATTTATCAAGTCATATCACACACAAAATCATGGTTTCAAAGTAGCCTCTAGCTAAAAACGAGTTTAGCCTCTCATGATTACAGCAAAACAAAGGAAAATTAAATTAATCAACGAAAACATAAGGTAGAAAACACCTAAGAACGCCCAGCACTCCAGATTGGGTGCAACATGCTCCAAAGCTGCTCCTCCTCTCCTTCCTCTTTGCAAGGCTGCGGCACAAAGTGGTTTGAGGGTTTGTGAATGGTGTTTGGAATGGCTGAGATGTGTAAAGGTGTGTAGAATTCATATGGATGGGTGGTGGTGGTGCGGCAAGGCTTGGAAATATGTGAATCCATTAGGAAAAAGGATTATGGCCCAATTAATTTCTGAAAAGGATTTGTAGAACCCAAATCCACAAGGAAATAGGCTAACAAATCAGAATCCAAGAGGGAAAGGTTAGGGATGCACGGCTGAGAGGGATAAGGCAGGGAATGCCTTGCAAGGCAAGGAAAAAGGATTCTAGAAGGGAAGGAGGCGCCAGATTTATAGGACAAGGGATAAGACTTCTAGAAATCAGGTTTTAAGTCTCCTAAACTGAAATTAAATCTCTTTTGTAGCTGAAAACAAGGTAGGATAAGATTAGGATAAGATAAAATATGATAAGATAAGGTTTGGATAAGATAAGGTAGTTTGGATAATGTTTTGGATAATTCCCCTTCTTTATAGCTGATTCCTTATCTTCTTCATCTTTGACTTCTTTCTTCCCTCTTTTTAGCTGATTTCAAGGCTTTGTATCTTCAAATTCGTCCATCACCTTGCCTCCATGCTTGCACTACCGAATCTTGGCCCAAAAATGCTCTAGAATGCTCCAAATTGCTTCTTTTTGCCCTCTTGACACTTAGAACCTACAAACATACGAAAATAGCTTAAAATACAAATTTAACTAAGAACTAACAACGTAAATGCATGAAAACAAGCTAACTAAGTCGCATAAATATGCTCCTATCAATGTGCAATCCATTTAGTGCCCAAAACTGCTCCAAAAAGCACCAAAATGCACTTTCTTGCTCCTTTAGCCCTTAGAACCTGAAAACACACGAAAATGGCTTAAAAGACTAAAATAACTAAGAACTAACAACGTAAATGCAAGGAAACAAGCTAACTAAGTTGCATAAATATGCTCCTATCATCTACCACCCATTACTTCAAAAGCTGTTTCAAGCTGTTTTTAAGTGTTTTTAAGCTGTTTTGGAGTATTTTAGTGTGTTTTGGCATAAAATCAGAAAATCTCATAAAAATTTGAAAAATTGTTTTGAAAAACCCAAAAAGAGTTGTTTTTTGTGTTCTTTTGGTGTGTTTGTGTCTTAGGTACCTTCCAACACAATGATGAGGATTTGGTTTTTAATTACATGACTGTTAAAGAGAGTTATAAACATGGATGAAAGTTTGATTTACTCTTTGGTTGATGCTTGGTTGTGGTTATAATTTATGAATTCACATGCAATCATAAAGGAAAAATCAGTTTTTGTAACATGCTTGAAGGAAGGAACTCAAATTAACGCTACAACCTTGTGAGATTTGAGCTTAAAACGTTCTTTGGAGAGTTGATAATCTGTGCATTCTTGTTTTCTAAAGTTGTTGCATGATTTCATTATCCTTTGCTTGGTTGCTACTTAGAAGGCGTTTCATCATTTAGTTCCAAATACTAGAACTCATACCTATTTCATTCAAAGCATGCTATTAATTTGCATAACACATATTCAAGATGAAGTTGTGTAGTGACCACAAGCCAAATAGCCGAACCCCGCTTTGTCATTTGTTTTGTAGGTTTAAACCCCGTTGAGCCTTGTTTAGCCTATTTTCTTTGTGAACCATATCATCCCTACCTAGCCTAGATTAGGACCATCCATACCCTTGTTCTTGAAGCATAGTGAAGCATGACTTAAAAAGAATTCCTTTTGATTGTCTTCTTGCAGAAAAACAAGTGTGGGGGAAGGGATTGTTGATTGTTGAAGGAAGGGTCCAAAACATCAAATCTGGCCCTAAAATGTGTATTTCTTCCCTTTTGTGTTTAAAGTTGATTTCTGCATTCAAAATTGAATTCTAAGTGTCAATTTCATTTCTTTGCTTGCTATTGCTTTAAGAACCATTGTTTTCCATATCCTTTCTTTCTTAACCATTTCCCTTAGCCCCGTTTCAACCCTTAAACTTCAATCTTGAGTGTTATGTGATTCAATATGTGGAGTTTGGAAACGGTATGAGCATATGGTGTCACTGGTTCTCGCATCTACGTAGTAGCATTCCATTCATGAGATCATACCTAACATGCTTATTAACTCCAGAAATTGCTTTCTTTGTTATAACATATGTGAGTGTCCGTTTTCATGTTTACATCAATCTTCTCACATATAACTCGTGTAGGGTGTGTAGTCAGAAAATGTGTGTGAAAATAGAGAGTATCTTGTAAGGAATTGAGCAAATTCTCTAAGGCATGTTACTACATTCAAAACATTGTTTTAATTGGTTAAATGTGAACTAGTAAGTGGTGAGTATGTGCTCAAGTGTGAAGATGACTAAAATCTGTGGGAATGATGATTTTTGACATGTCATGTGCATTGGAAATCCCTGAGACAAATGTTGGAAGGTTTAGGTTGTGTTTTGTTTGTTTTGTTTCGTTTTGCTTTCTTTGTTTATTTTGTTTTGCTCGAGGACTAGCAAAAGCTAAGTGTGGCGGAATTTGATAGGAGCATATTTAGGCGACTTAGTTGGCTTGTTCTTGTGCATTTACGTTGTTATTTCTTAGTCATTCTAATCTTTTAAGCCATTTTCGTGTGTTTTCAGGTTCTAAGGGCAAAGTACGAAAGAAGGTGCATTTTGGAGCAAAATTGGGCTTGGAATGGTTATCACATGCTTGGAGCAAAAGGAATGGTCGAAATTGAAGACTTGAAGATGCTAGGATTCCTAATTGAAGAAGGATTCCTCATTGGAGATGGATTCCTACTCAAACAAGGATTCCCACTTGAAGTAGGAAAGTTAAGCCAAGGTTTCCTATTTTGGTTTGACCTTTCCTAATCCAATTGTCCCTAAGTTCCAGCAACATTGAAGACCTCTTATGCATTTTAGGACACAAATTGAACCTTCCTTGCACCAAATCAATCCTTGCCGCACCATCCCTTTATTTCCCATCCTTGCCGTGCAAGGGATCTCTCACTTGCCTAAAATCTGGACCTAAATCAGCAAGGAAATCCTTTTTCCTTGCCTTGCAAGGCATTCCCTTACCCTTTCCATCCTTGCTGCACCTACTTGCCCAATTCCATTAGGATTCTGACTTTAATTCCTATTTCCCTTAAAGTTTTGGTTTAATTTCTGTTTCCTAAATTGTTTCCTAGCTTTATTACCCTAAAGTCTTTAAATAAAACATCTTGGTGCCGCACAAGAGGTTCCATTCACTCACTCATTCAGCCATTCACGCCAGAAATCATCCCTACACCTTTGCCGCAATCTCCATTCACCCTAAGCAGATTCCTGACCCCAAAACACATCCCATACACTTCACCCACCTTTGTGCCGCAGCAAAGAGGAAGGAAGAGAGCCCTTGGACGTGCCTGCCATTCAAGTTAGGATTGCTGGAACGTTTAGGTGTAATCTTTCTTCTATTTTCAATGTTTCAATTCAATAATCTTTGTTCTGTGAGTATGAGAAACTAAACCCCTCTTAGCTAGGGGGGAATTCAAAACCATGGTTATACTTGCAATATGATTTGATTACATCCAGTTGTGATTCATAAGTTGTGAATTCAATTTACTTATCTGTTGAATTAAAACTGATTTGTGTGTGTTGGTTGAGAGTGCACGCTTAATTTTCAGGCATAAATCTGATGCTAGGATATAAGGGAGTTTCTCTTAATCGTTATGAACTTATATTCATAAGTAGTGAAAGTTGCTAGTCACAATCGCGTTAAGTAAATTCTTGGCATAAGTTTCATGCAATTCATAGTTACAAGTGCCTCGTTAATGCTTATGATTTTTAGAGAACTTAACGATCTTTTCTTGTATCTCTATTATGCAATTCATGTAGGGAACTTGTGGCGAATGTTTTGAGTTGTTGTATGCAATCATCCAATTCAATAAAATTAGGAAAATCTGAGGGTTAATTAGTGCAATTCACGGTTAATCTGGGGCGTTGAGAATTCATGGTTTATTGAAAAGCAACAGGAAATCGTTTTGTTTGCAAGTATGTCATGTGTGGAGAAGAACCTCCTAGCTAGCCCATCATCCATAGTTTTTCCCAATTTCGTGCAGAATTCATTAGTTCTTTAATTTACTTGTTTTGTCTTCAAATTTGTCAAAACCCAATCCCCATTTAATTTGTTGAGTTATATTAGTTAGAAGCTGATTTAGTTTGTGTTTTTAAGTGTTTTGAGTCAAGTCAAAACCTATTTTCGTCCAAATTTACTCTTAGTGGCAGATTTGAGTCTTTTAGCTTGTTTTGTGCTGTTTTAAGTCTTTTGAGTTGTTTTAGTGTTTTAGAGTTTAGTTTTGCATTCTTTGAGTCTAGTTTAGTGTTTTTAACTTAGTTTTACGTTTTTGAGTCAGTTTCAAGTGTTTTAGCAATCCCTCCTAATCCCCGGTCTAGAACGATCCCTACTTGCATCTATACTACAATTGTCAACAAGAGGGTTTAATTTGTGTGCTGTTTTACATCGCATCAGTGCACGCTTAATTTTTATGCATAAATCTGATGCTAGGATATAAGGGAGTTTCACCTAATCGTTATGAACTTATATTCATAAGTAGTGAAGGTTGCTAGTCACAATCGCGTTAAGTAAATTCTTGGCATAAGTTTCATGCAATTCATAGTTACAAGTGCTTCGTCAATGCTTATGATTTTCAGAGAACTTAATGATCTTTGTTTGTATCTCTATTATGCAATTCATGTAGGGAACTTGTGGAGAATGCTTTGGGTTGTTGTATGCAATCATCCAATTCAATAAAGATTATTGAATTGAAACATTGAAAACAAAAGAAAGATTACACCTAAAACGTTCCAGCAATCCTAACTTGAATGGCATGCACGTCCAAGGGCTCTCCTCCTTCCCCTTTGCTGCGGCACAAAGGTGGGTGAACTGTATGGGATGTGTTTGGGGGTCAGGAATGTGTTTAGGGTGCATGGAGATTGCGGCAAAGGTGTAGGGTTGATTTCTGGCGTGAATGGCTGAATGAATGAGTGAATCCCCCCTTTTGTGCGGCACCATGATGTTTTATTTAAAGACTTTAGGGTAATAAAGCTAGGAAACAGAAATTAAACCAAAACTTTAAGGGAAATAGGAATTAAAGTCAGAATCTCAAGGGAATTGGGCAAGTAGGTGCGGCAAGGATGGAAAAGGTAAGGAAATGCTTTGCAAGGCAAGGAAAAATGATTTCCTTGCTGATTTAGGTCCAGATTTTAGGCAAGTGATAGATCCCTTGCACGGCAAGGATAGGAAACAAGGGGATGGTGCGGCAAAGGCTGATTTGGTGCAAGGAATGTTCAATTTGTATCCTAAAATGCATAGGAGGCCTTCAATGTTGCTGGAATTTAGGGCCATTTAGGATTAGGAAAGGTCAAACCAAAATAGGAAACCTTGGCTTAACTTTCCTACTTCAAGTAGGAATCCTTGTTTGAGTAGGAATCCATCTCCAATTAGAAATCCTTCTTCAATTAGGAATCCTAACATCCTCAAGTCTTCAATTTCGTCCATTCCTTTTGCTCCAAGCATGTGATAACCATTCCAAGCCCAATTTTGCTCCAAAAGGCTCCAAAATGCACCTTCTTGCATACTTTCTCTTTAGAACCTGAAAACACAAGAAAATGGCTTAAAAGACTAAAGTAACCAAGAAATAACTGATGCAAAATATATAAGCACACAAATTAAACCCTCTTTTTATCAATTGTAGCAAAGTATGTAAGTAGGGATCGTTCTAGGCCGGGGATTAGGAGGGATTGCTAAACCACTTGAAAACTGACTCAAAAACTTAAAACAAAGTTAAAACACTAAATTAGACTCAAAGAATGCAAAACTATACTCTAAAACACTAAAACAAACCAAAAGACTCAAAACAGCAAACAAACACTCAAAACTGCCTTAAAACCACTTTCTGGGCAGTTTTGAGCACTAAGGAAGAATTTGGACGAAAACAGTTTATAACTTGACTCCAGACACTTAAAAACACAAACTAAATTGATTTCTAACTAACTTGACACTTCAAAATAAAGGGGAATTGGTATTGACGAAATTGAAAACAAAACATAAACTTTGTAAAACAAAACAGATTGTAAAACGAAATTGGTTTAAATTAATGGATGGAAGGCTAGCTAAGGGGTTCTTCTCCACACATGTCATACTTGCATACAAAACGATTTCTAATTGCAATTCAATAAACCACGAATTCTCAACACTCCAAGTTAATTAGGTCCGCTTAAATTAACTCTCAGATTTCCCTTATGTCAATGAATTGGATGGAAACTGCGCATCACAATCAAATTATTCTTCAAGAGTTCTCTATATGAAAGCGCATACTAGAGATACAATCAAAGATCATTACGTTCAATGGAAATCATAAGTATTGACGAGGCACTTGTAACTATGAAACCGCATGATACTTATGCCAAGAATTTACTTAACACAATTGAGATCATCAACCTTTACTACTTGTGAATATAAAGTTGTAACAATTAGGTGAAACTTCCTTACATCCTAGCATTAGATTTATGCATGACAATTAAGCGTGCACTCTCAACCAACACACACAAATCAGTTTTAATATGAACAGATAAGTAAATTGAAATCACAATTTATGAATCACAACTAGAGGTAATCAAATCATATAGCAAGCATAAACATGGTTTCGAATCCCCCCCTAGCCAGAGGGGGTTTAGTTCCTCATACTCACAGAACAAAAAGTATTGAATTTAAACATTGAAATCAAAGGAAAGAAAACACCTAAAACTTCCAGCAATTCAAACTTGAATGGCATGCACGTCCCAGGGCTCCTTCTCCTCCTCTTTGCTGCGGCACAAGGTCTAGGGACAGATTTTGGGAGTTATGAATGGTGTAGAAGGCTGGGTTAATGGCTAGGATGGATGTATGGTGCGGCAGGGAGTGAATTAGGTCAGAAACTATGGAGAATGGTGAAGGAAGGGTGCGGCAGAGAGTGGTGAAGAGTTTCTGGCGAGAATGGTGTGTATGGAGGTGGTGTAACCTGCGGCAACCCTTTAAACTTATATATATATAGGCACCACAAACCCTAGGGTAATCAGATTAGGGCTTGGACTCAGCATTGCACAAGGAATTAGGGCCCTAGGTGCGGCAGAAATTGTGAATCCATTAGGAAAGAGGATTGTGGCCCAATTGATTTCTGAAAAGGATTTGTAGAACCCAAATCCACAAGGAAAAGGCCTAACAATCAGAATCCAAGAGGGAAAAAGGCCTGAGAGGTGCGGCACAATAGGATAAGGGCAGGGAATGCCTTGCAAGGCAAGGAAAAAGGATTCTAGAAGGGAAGGAGGCGCCAGATTTTCAGGGTTCTAGAAGGAATGTGTTTTGTGGCAGATTTTGGGGTTTCTAGAAGGATTTGGGGCGCCACTTTTATAGGACAAGGGATAGGACTTCTAGAAATCAGGTTTTAAGTCCCCTAAACTGAAGAAAACAGGTTAGGATAAGATTGGATAAGATAAGGTAAGATAAGATAAGGATTGGATAAGATAAGATAAGATAAGGTTGTTTTAGATAATGTTTTGGATAATTCTCCTTCTTTTGAGCTGATTCCTTATCTTCTTTATCTTTGACTTCTTTCTTCCATCTTCTTAGCTGATTTCAAGCCTTTATATCTTCAATTTCGTCCATCAACTTGCCTCCATGCTTGCACTACCCAATCTTGGCCCAAAAATGCTCTAGAATGCTCCAAATTGCTTCTTTTTGCATACTTGCCCTTAGAACCTGAAAATACATCAAACTAGCTTAAAAGACTACTTTAACTAAGGAAAAACAACATAAATGCACAAGAACAAGCTAACTAAGGTGCATAAATGTGCTCCTATCAAATTCCCCCACACTTAGCTTTTGCTAGTCCTCGAGCAAAACGAAACAAAGTAAACAAAACGAAACAAAACAAGTATAACACAACCTAAACCTTCCAACATTTGTCTCCGGGATTTCCAATGCACATGACATGTTAAAAATCATCATTCCCACAAATTTTGGCCATCTTTACGCTTAAGCACATACTTAATCATAGTCACTACTTACTAGTTCACAAATAACCAATTAAAACGATGTTTTGAATGTAGTAACATGCCTTAGAGAATTCCCTCAATTCCTTACAAGATATGCACTCAATCTTCACTCAGATTTTCTAACTACACACCCTACACTAGTTATATGTGAGAAGAGTGATGTAAATATGAAAACGAACGCTCGCATATGTATATAACAAAGAAAAGCAATTTCCGCAATTAATAACATGTTTAGATATGATCTCATGAATGGAACGCTACTACTTAGATGCGAGAACCAGTGACACCATATGCTCTTACCAAATTCAAACTCCACAAATTGAAACACACAACACTCAAGATTAAAGTCAAGGGTTGTAACGGGGCTTGGGGAGTTGGCTAACAATGAAAGGATAGGAAAAACAAACGTTCTTAAAGCAATAGCAAGCAAAATAATGAAATTGAACTTAGAATTCCCTTTAGCATGCAGAAGTCAACTTTTAAACACAAAGGGAAGATTCAAGCAACAAATAGGGCCGGATTCAATGTTTTGGACCCTTCCTTCAACAAACAACACTTGAGAACTCTTTTTCACATCTTTTCAACTCCTTTTTCATTCTTTTCACAACTTTTTCTTTTTTTCTTTCTATTTTCCACGAATTTTTCTTCTTCTCTTTTTCTTCTTTTTTTTTTCTTTTTCTTTTCTTTGCGGTGCCTCATTCATGACTTTGGCACACCCACAACAAAACTCACTTCCCCCACACTTGTTTTCTGCCAAACAATGATCAAAAGGAATTCTTATTGAGTCATGCGTTACTATGCTTCAAGAACAAAGGTATGGTGATCCTAATCTAGGCTAGGTGAGGATAATGTGGGTTAACAAAGAAAAATAAGCTAAACAAGGCTCAACGGGGTTAAAACCTACAAAACACAATGGAACAGGGAGATACGGCAATTTGGCTATGGTGGTCACTACACAACTTCATCTTGAATATGTGTTATGCAAATCAATAACATGCTTAGAATGAATTGGGCATGAGTTCTAGTGTTTGGAACTAAATGATGAAACACCTTCTAAGTAGCAACCAAGCAAAGAATAATGAGATCATGCAACAACTTTAGAAAACAACAATGCACAGATTATTAACTCTCCAAAGAACGTTAAAGGCTCAAGTCTCTCAGGGTTGTAGCGTTAGTTTGAGTTCCTTCCTTCAAGCATGTTACAAAAACTGATTTTTCTTTTATGATTGCATGTGAATTCATAAGTTATAACCACAACCAAGCATAAACCAAAGAGTAAATCAAACTTTCATCCATGTTTACAACTCTCTTTAACAGTCATGCAATTACAAACCAAATCCTCATCATTGTGTTGGAAGGTACCCTAAGACACAAACAAACACACAAAAACAACTCTTTTTTGGGTTTTTAAAACAAATTTTGGATTTTTGAGTCAAAACACACCAAAACAGCTTTAAAACACTTAAAAACAGCAAGGAACAACATTAGAAGTTATGGGTGATAAAACCCTACGAATTTGCATCAAAAACACTTTGTTTACCCCCCCCACACTTAAATCAAACATTGTCCTCAATGTTTCAATCATAAACTAACACAAATAAACAACAACCAAACAAAACAGCAACTAAACAAGAAACAAAGCAGAAACGAAAACAACAACAAAGAGAAGGGTTTAGGAACGCAAATCTGGAATTGGAGTGCTCCCTAGGTCTTCCTTTGTTGAATGCATGGGTTGCCTCCCAAGTAGCGCTTGCTTTAACGTCGTACAGCCGGACGAAACGCCCATTCATTCCAGATTGGTACCCACGGCATGCAGAGGTAGTTCTTCCACCACATGCTCCTCAAACAGCTCGTGCATTGAATCTATGAATGGTAAGGGATAGTGATCCTTCCTGATTGGGGAGTTGAGCATTCTAAAGTCCATGTAATTATGCCCACCAGCTTGGATTCGATTGGGATTCTGCACCATACAAGGTAACAACCTATTAGTTGAAATGGGAATTGAAATTGGAATAGGTGGCTTACCAATGTACTGCAATGAAGTGGCAGCACTATCAACAAATGCATGTGGGATGCTCTCGCCCAGATTTGGGGGTTTGAGGGTTGTGGCCGTGCAATCCTTGTGCTTCAATCCAATTCCCTCTTCGTTGGTGGTTCGAAATGCATCTTTCTTGGATGATACTGAACGTTCCTGCCCTTTATTTTTTATTTTATCAATGACAAAACAAGAGCGAACACGATTAGTATTCTCAACAGATTCAGAAATATTAAAATTAATCATATCACCACCAAACTCCATAGTTACTGCTCCTTTGGCCACGTCAATCTTGGTTTGAGCTGTTTTCATGAAAGGTCGTCCAAGTAAGATTGGCAATGTTGAAGAGTGGGCCGAATCCTCCATGTCAAGCACATAGAAATCTGCAGGAAAAATCAAGTGGTCTACCTGCACCAAAACATCTTCCAAAACTCCTTTTGGGTATGCATTAGATCGATCGGCTAATTGGATAATAACACCATCCTTTTTAAGCTCTCCTAGATTCATAGATGCATAAACAGAATATGGCATGACATTAATTGATGCATCTAAGTCTAACATGGCATGTTCAAATCGAGTATTGCCAATAACACAAGGAATTGTAAAACTACCCGGATCTTTGCACTTAGGGGGCAGTTTACATTGCAAGATGGCTGAGACATTTTCACTCACATGCACCACTTCTTTCTCTTGAAGTCGTTTCTTGGTTGTGCGCAGCTTCTTCAACAACTTAGCATACTTCGGAATTTGCTTTATTGCATCAAGGAGCGGGATATTGACATGCACCTTCCTAAACGTCTCCAGAACGTCTTTTTCATCCTCTTCCTTCTTTGATTGCATGAATCTGCTAGGAAAAGGCACAGTTGATGGAATAACATTAGAAGGAATCCAATTTCGACCTACCTTAGTTAGAGCGGATGGCATAGGGTGCTTAGGAGGCTGCGGCAATGGTGTCTCTTTTCTTGCCGTGGGTTTCACTTGCTCTTCCTCCTCAATCAGCAACTTTTCATCCTCCTTTTGACTTGATTTGGATGGTTGTGGGTCGGTTCCAACCTGTTTGCCACTTCTCAACGTGATTGCATTGGCGGTTTCAAATCCTCCTTTAGGATTAACAACGGTTGAACTAGGCAATCTGCCTTGTTCTCTGAATTGCCCCATGAACTCGGCAATCTGTCCTACCAGCTTCTCCAACTCGTCCACCTTCTTGTCCCTAGTTTGCATACCCTGCGCCATAGAAGTTAGTAATTGAAAAATCTGATCATTATCAATTGAAGAACCTGATTTGTTTTGGGCAGGTTGTGCTTGGGCTTGAGTTGGTGCCAACGGCTTCTGATAGAAACCCGGGGGTTGTTGCCTAAATCCGCTTTGTTGTTGGCCTTGTTGGGGTTCTCGCCATTTGAAATTTGGGTGATCCCTCCAACCCGGATTGTATGTGTTTGCATATGGATCATTGCGTGGCTGATTTTGGCTCCCAAATCCCATGGCATTGGCAGATTCCCACCCTCCATTCTCAATCAATTGAGGGCATTGATCGTTGTGATGTCCCTGCATAGAACACACTCCACATATGGCCGGACTTTGCACTTTGGTTCCATCAACAACCTGTGACAAAAGAAAAGTGAGATTAGCCATTTGAGATTGCAATTCTGAAATTGCACTTACCTCATTCACATGTTGTTGCCGTGGGGGGTCCCTTTGTCCAACACCTTCGTATTGTTGTGCATTCAAGGCTCGGTTTGCAATTAAGATTTTGGCAGCCACCGGGGTTTTGTCAACCAAGGCACCTCCCGCTGAAGCATCAAGCATTTGTCTCTCAATTGGAAGAAGTCCTTCATAGAAATATTGAATCAAAAGCTCTTCCTTCATTTGGTGTTGTGGGCAGGATGCAACTAGGGCCTTAAAACGCTCATAATATGCTGGAAAAGATTCTCCTTGGCTTTGTTCAATGCCACTAATTCTCTTCCTCAAAAGAATAACTCTCGAAGTTGGGAAGAATTTCTCTAAAAACGCTCTTTTCATGCTTTCCCAAGAAGTGACCGTTCCAGGTGCCAAAGCCTTTTCAAATAGAGAGAATGGAAAGGCTTTCATCTTCAGAATATTCCCATCTACGTTGATTGGTGTCATGCTTGAGCACACCACCTCAAATTCCTTCAAATGCTTGTTTGGATCTTCCATGGACAGCCCATGGTACTTAGGAATGTGGTGCAACAAGCTTGACTTCAATTCAAACTCATCAGTCTTGCCTTGAGCCGCCCTAGGATATTGAAGGGCACGGCATTGTCAAGTCCTGAGGCTGAAAGCTCTTTGATTGTACGATTGTCACCAGCCATGTCTTGCTCCTCTTCCAAATCCTCTTCAATTTCAACTTCAGAATCAGAATTAGAACTTGAACTAAGTAGATCAGGTTCTGGGTGCTTCCTCTTCCTTCTCAAATCTCGCTCAAAATCGTAGTTAAAATCCAAGATATGTGCGTGAATGGGTTGAGAATTTCAAGTCATACACTAGTACCTACAACAAAGAAAACAAAACAAAATCAAAAGACTAGACAACTAACCCAAACGAAAATAACAATCCAAGGGATTAGCAAAGTTGCTAATCCCCGGCAACGGCGCCAAAAATTTGGTGCAAAATATATAAGCACACAAATTAAACCCTCTTTTTATCAATTGTAGCAAAGTATGTAAGTAGGGATCGTTTTAGGCCGGGGATTAGGAGGGATTGCTAAACCACTTGAAAACTGACTCAAAAACTTAAAACAAAGTTAAAACACTAAATTAGACTCAAAGAATGCAAAACTATACTCTAAAACACTAAAACAAACCAAAAGACTCAAAACAGCAAACAAACACTCAAAACTGCCTTAAAACCACTTTCTGGGCAGTTTTGAGCACTAAGGAAGAATTTGGACGAAAACAGTTTATAACTTGACTCCAGACACTTAAAAACACAAACTAAATTGATTTCTAACTAACTTGACACTTCAAAATAAAGGGGGAATTGGTTTTGACGAAATTGAAAACAAAACATAAACTTTGTAAAACAAAACAGATTGTAAAACGAAATTGGTTTAAATTAATGGATGGAAGGCTAGCTAAGGGGTTCTTCTCCACACATGTCATACTTGCATACAAAACGATTTCTAATTGCAATTCAATAAACCACGAATTCTCAACACTCCAAGTTAATTAGGTCCGCTTAAATTAACTTTCAGATTTCCCTTATGTCAATGAATTGGACGGAAACTGCGCATCACAATCAAATTATTCTTCAAGAGTTCTCTATATGAAAGCGCATACTAGAGATACAATCAAAGATCATTACGTTCAATGGAAATCATAAGTATTGACGAGGCACTTGTAACTATGAAACCGCATGATACTTATGCCAAGAATTTACTTAACACAATTGAGATCATCAACCTTTACTATTTGTGAATATAAAGTTGTAACAATTAGGTGAAACTTCCTTATATCCTAGCATTAGATTTATGCATGACAATTAAGCGTGCACTCTCCACCAACACACACAAATCAGTTTAATTCAAATAGATAAGTAAATTGAATTCACAACTTATGAAACGCAATTAGAGGTAATCAAGTCATATAGCAAGCATAAACATGGTTTCGAATCCCCCCCTAGCCAAGGGGGGTTTAGTTCCTCATACGTACAAAACAAAAAGTATTGAATTTAAACATTGAAATCAAAGGAAAGGAAACACCTAAAACTTCCAGCAATTCGAACTTGAATGGCATGCACGTCCAAGGCTTCTTCTCCTCTTCTTTGCTGCGGCACAAGGACTCGGGACAGGTTTAGGGACTTAGGTGTATGGGTGAAAGGATATGGAATGGTGCAGTAGTGTTTAGGGGGAATGGATGGTGTGGCAAGGTCAGGAAGTATGGTGGTGTGGTGATGAAGGCTGCGGCAAGTGATGTGTGTAGTGTAGATGGCGTGAATGATGTATATGGAGGGTGGTACCTGCGGCAAAGGGTGTAGAAATATATATATAGGCACCAAAAACCCTAGGTAAATCAGATTAGGACTTTTAGAAAACCAAATCCATCCGGAAATAGGTTTAAAACAATCAGTTTTTTAATGGGAAAAGGCCTAAGGTGCGGCAGGTTTGGATAAGGAGGGATAAGGCTTCTAGAAAGCTTTGCAAGGCAAGGAAATCAGATGTTCTAGAAGGCTAGGTGGGGCATGGAGGAGATAAGGCTTCTAGAAACCCTCCAAAATAAGGGAAGGTGCACGGCATGCCTATAGAACAAGGATACGGTGTCCTAAAGTGAAATTAAAACCCTTTTACAGCATGAATGAAGTTAGGAAAGGATTAGGATAGGATAAGATAAGGCAACCTTGAGCTAGGAATCCTAATTCAACTAGGATTTCAACTTCAATTAGGGACTTTCCTACTTCGACTAGGGACTTTCCTACTTGAACTAGGAAACCTTGTTCAAGTAGGAATCATCATCTTCAAATCTTCAATTTCGTCCATCCTCTTGGCTCCAAGCATATGATGTCCATTCCAAGCTCAAATGTGCTCCAAAATGCATCCTTTTGCATACTTTGCCCTTAGAACCTGAAAATACATCAAACTAGCTTAAAAGACTACTTTAACTAAGGAAAAACAACATAAATGCACAAGAACAAGCTAACTAAGGTGCATAAATATGCCCCTATCAATACAATCAAAGATCATTATGTTCAAAGAAAATCATAAGCATTGACAAAGCACTTGCAACTATGACATCATGTCACTCATGCTAGGAATCGAACTTAACGCGATCGTGACCAGCAACCTTCACTACTTGTGAATATAAGTTTGTAACGATTTTGTGAAACTCCCTTATACTCTAGCATCAGATTTATGCATGCCAATTAAGTGTCAACCCTCAATCAACAAACACAAATAAGTTATCAATCAAACAGTTAAGCCAATTGCATTCATGATTCAAGAATTCATAACTGGAATTTATCAATTCATATTGCATACATAATCATGGCTTTGAAATCACCCCTAGCCAAGAGGGGTTTAGCCACTCATGTTCACAGCAAAACGAAAGGAAAAGAAATTAAACATTGTAAACATAGAACGAATTACACCTAGAATGCTCCAACAATCAAGCTCAAACATCCAAGAGTCCTTCATTCTTTCTCCTTGCTGCGGCACAAAGGTGGGTGAAGTGTATGGGATGTGTTTTGGGTTGAATGGGAGTTGCGGTGATGCGAAATATATAAGGACACAAATTAAACCCTCTTTTTATCAATTGTAGCAAAGTATGTAAGTAGGGATCGTTCTAGGCTGGGGAATAGGAGGGAAATCAGATTTTCTAGAAGGCTAGGTGCGGCATGGAGGAGATAAGGCTTCTAGAAACCCTCCAAAATAAGGGAAGGTGCACGGCATGCCTATAGAACAAGGATAAGGTGTCCTAAAGTGTGTAGGACTCCTCTTTGGAGTTGAAAACTTTGTGCATTAGGATTAGGAAAGTTTGTCTTTGTCAATCCTTCTTCATCTTGGATTCTGATAGGGGCATATTTATGCACCTTAGTTAGCTTGTTCTTGTGCATTTATGTTGTTTTTCCTTAGTTAAAGTAGTCTTTTAAGCTAGTTTGATGTATTTTCAGGTTTTAAGGGCAAAGTATGCAAAAGGATGCATTTCGGAGCCTTTTGGAGCACATTTGAGCTTGGAATGGATATCATACGCTTGGAGCCAAGAGGATGGACGAATTTGGAGTTCAAATGGAGTTAGGAATATGTTTCAAGGTTGGAGAAATAAATTCAAGTCAAAGAAAATAAGGAATCAGCTACAAAGAAGGAGCATTATCCAAAACATTATCCAAAACTACCTTATCTTTGATGTGAAATTAATTTGCACACAAACTTAAACCCTTATCAATGTAGAATGTGAAAGTAGGGATCGTTCTAAGCCGGGGATTAAAGGGATTGCTAATCGACACAAATTAGACTCTAAAACAATAAACTGGACTTTAAACAATGAAAACAAGTACTAGGGATCAATTTGGACGAATTTTAACTCTAGACACCTTAAACAACCTAACTTGACTCAAATAACTCAAAACAGCAAATAGAATTCAATTAAACAGTTTCTGGACTCTAAAGACTCAAAACAAGCTAAATAGACCTAAAACACACAAAACAAGTTATCTAGACTCTAAACTAACACCTAAGATTGATTTGAACGAAATTAAGACTCTAATTGACTCAAAAGACTAAAAGACTCAAGATTTGACGAATTTAGACTATCTTAACACAAATTAAGAGCAAGGGATTGTTTGAAAACGGATTTAAACTTAAGCAAGACAGAATTGTAAACTAGACTTAGTTTTGTACGAAATTGGTGATTTAAATGGGTGAATGGCTAGCTAGAGGTTCCTTCTCCACACATGACATATATGCAACACAAATCGATTTCCAGTTGTTCTTTCTATAAACCATGAACGACAATGCCCCAAATTAATCGTGACTGCACGCATGAACCTTCAGATTTTCCCAAGTTCATTGAATTTGGACGTAGCGCCGCAAACCAAATTATTCTTATCAAGTTCCCTATATGACTGCATACTAGAGATACATATCAAAGATCATTAAGCTTTGTGAAAATCATAAGCATTGACATGACATTCGTGACTATGACTGCATGACACTCCTGCCACGAATTTACTTAACGCGATCGTGACTAGCAACCTCCACTACTTGTAAATATAAGTTTGTAACGATTAGGTGAAACTCCCTTATATTTTAGCATCAAATTCTAGCATGCAAACTAAGTATGCATCCTTAATCAACATACAAGAATAAGTTTTAAATCAAACAGTTAAGCAAATTGCATTCACGATTCATGAAATCATAACTGGATGAAATCAATTCATATCACATATATGCTCATAGTTTCGAATTCCCCCCTAGCTAAGTAGGGGTTTAGTTCCTCATGATTGCAAATAAACAAAGACAATTAAATTTAAACATCAAGAGTAAAGATAGAATACACCTAGAAACGCTCCAGATTTCTTCCTTCTTTCCTTTGCAAAGCTGCGGCACAATGAGGTTGAATGGTAGATGGTGGTGTAGAGAGATGTGAATGAGAGATGGTGTGTTGAATGGTGCAGCAAATATGTGAATATATAGGGGGAGGGTGCGGCACAATTAGATTGTGTAGGAAAATAAAACACAATCCTAAGGGGAAAGGGTTTATGTAATCCTAGCAGGAAATAGGACACCTAGAAGACCAAAAACCAAAGGGAATTAGGCTAAAGGTGCGGCTGGATCATGCATCTAGAAGGCTTGGGTCGCCAGATTTTTAGGGACTTCTAGAAAGGGTGTTATTTGGCTGATTTTGGGGTTTCTAGAAGGGGATAGGTGCGGCACCTTTGTAGGAAGGGATAAGGTTCCTAGAAATCAGGTTTTTAGGTCTCCTAAACTGAAATTGAATCCCTTTTGCAGCAGGAATTAAGTTAAGAAAGGATTAGGATAGGATAAGATAAGGTAAGATAAGATAAGGTTTGGACAAGATAAGGATAAGATAAGGTAGTTTTGGATAATGTTTTGGATAATTCTCCTTCTTTGTGGCTGATTCCTTATCTTCTTTGACTTGGATTTATTTCTTCAACTCTTTTGCACATTCCTAGCCTCTCTTGAACTTCAAATTCGTCCATCCATCTTGCTCCAATCTTGTGATATCCATTCCAAGCCCAAAACTGCTCTAAAATGCTCCAAATTGCATCTTCTTGCCAACTTTGCTTCTAGGACTTATAAACACACGAAAATGACTTAAGACACTATAATAAGTAGAAACTAACTAAGAAAATGCAAGAAAACACACTAACTAATTAGCATAATTATGCTCCTATCAATCTTATCCTTATCTTATTCTTATCTTATCCAAACCTTATCTTATCTTATCTTACCATGCCTTATCTTATCCTATCGTAATCCTTTCCTAACTTAATTCTTGCTGTAAAAGGGTTTTAATTTCACTTTAGGACACCTTATCCTTGTTCTATAAGCATGCCGCACCTAGCCTTCTAGAATATCTGATTTCCTTGCCTTGCAAGGCTTTCTAGAAGCCTTATCCCTCCTTATCCAAACCTGCCGCACCTTAGGCCTTTTCCCATTAGAAATCTGATTGTTTTAGACCTATTTCTGGATGGATTTGGCTTTCTAGAAGTCCTGATCTGATTTACCTAGGGTTTTTGGTGCCTATATATATATTTCTACATCCTTTGCCGCAGGTACCACCCTCCATATACTTCATTCACGCCATCTACACTACACACATCCCTTGCCGCAGCCTTCATCACCACACCACCATACTTCCTAACCTTGCCGCACCATCCAGTCCCCCTAAACACTACTACACCACTCCATATCCTTTCACCCATACACCTAAGTGATGCAAAATATATAAGCACACAAATTAAACCCTCTTTTTATCAATTGTAGCAAAGTATGTAAGTAGGGATCGTTCTAGGCCGGGGATTAGGAGGGATTGCTAAACCACTTGAAAACTGACTCAAAAACTTAAAACAAAGTTAAAACACAAAATTAGACTCAAAGAATGCAAAACTATACTCTAAAACACTCAAACAAACCAAAAGACTCAAAACAGCAAACAGACACTCAAAACTGCCTTAAAACCACTTTCTGGGCAGTTTTGAGCACTAAGAAAGAATTTGGACGAAAACAGTTTATAACTTGACTCCAGACACTTAAAAACACAAACTAAATTGATTTCTAACTAACTTGACACTTCAAAATAAAGGGGGAATTGCTTTTGACGAAATTGAAAACAAAACATAAACTTTGTAAAACAAAACAGATTGTAAAACGAAATTGGTTTAAATCAATGGATGGAAGGCTAGCTAAGGGGTTCTTCTCCACACATGTCACACTTGCATACAAAACGATTTCTAATTGCTTTTCAATAAACCATGGATTCTCAACGCCCCAGATTAACTGTGAATTGCACTAATTAACCCTCAGATTTTCCTAACGTTATTGAATTGGATGATTGCATACGACAACCCAAAGCATTCCCCACAAGTTCCCTACATGAATTGCATAATAGAGATACAAGCAAGAATCATTAAGTTCTATGAAAACCATAAGCATTGACGAGGCATTCGTTACTATGAATTGCATGAAACTTATGCCAAGAATTTACTTAACGCGATTGTGATCAACAACCTTTACTACTTGTGAATATAATTCTGTAACAATTAGGTGAAACTTCCTTATATCCTAGCATTGGATTTATGCATGACAACTAAGCGTGCACTCTCAACCAACACACACAAATCAGTTTAATTCAAATAGATAAGTAAATTGAATTCACAACTTATGAAACGCAATTAGAGGTAATCAAATCATATAGCAAGCATAAACATGGTTTCGAATCCCCCCCTAGCCAGAGGGGGTTTAGTTCCTCAAACGTACAGAACAAAGAGTATTGAATTTAAACATTGAAATCAAAGGAAAGAAAACACCTAAAACTTCCAGCAATTCAAACTTGAATGGCATGCACGTCCCAGGGCTCCTTCTCCTCCTCTTTGCTGCGGCACAAGGTCTTGGGACAGATTTTGGGGGTTATGAATGGTGTAGAAGGCTGGGTTAATGGCTAGGATGGATGTATGGTGCGGCAGGGAGTGAATTAGGTCAGAAACTATGGAGAATGGTGAAGGAAGGGTGCGGCAGAGAGTGGTGAAGAGTTTCCGCGAGAATGGTGTGTATGGAGGTGGTGTCCTGCGGCAACCCTTTAAACTTATATATATAGGCACCACAAACCCTAGGGTAATCAGATTAGGGCTTGGACTCAGCATTGCACAAGGAATTAGGACCCTAGGTGCGGCAGAAATTGTGAATCCATTAGAAAAAAGGATTTTGGCCCAATTGATTTCTGAAAAGGATTTGTAGAACCCAAATCCACAAGGAAAAGGCTTAATAAGTCAGAATCCAAGAGGGAATGGAAGTGAGAAGGCACGGCACAAAGGGATAAGGCAGAGAGCCTTGCAAGGCAAGGAAAAGACCTTCTAGAAAGGAGGGAGGCGCCAGATTTTTAGGCTTCCAGAAAGAATGTGTTTTTTGTGGCAGATTTTGGGGCTTCTAGAGGGATTTGGGGCGCCACTTTTATAAGACAAGGGATAAGACTTCTAGAAATCAGGTTTTAAGTCCCCTAAACTGAAGAAAACAGGTTAGGATAAGATTAGGATAAGATTGGATAACATAAGGTAAGATAAGGTAAGGATTGGATAAGATAAGATAAGATAAGGTTGTTTTAGATAATGTTTTGGATAATTCTCCTTCTTTTGAGCTGATTCCTTATCTTCTCTATCTTTGACTTCTTTCTTCCATCTTCCTAGCTGATTTCAAGCCTTTATATCTTCAATTTCGTCCATCAACTTGACTCCATGCTTGCACTACCCAATCTTGGCCCAAAAATGCTCTAGAATGCTCCAAATTGCTTCTTTTTGCATACTTGCCCTTAGAACCTGAAAATACATCAAACTAGCTTAAAAGACTACTTTAACTAAGGAAAAACAACATAAATGCACAAGAACAAGCTAACTAAGGTGCATAAATATGCTCCTATCACTAAGTCCCTAAACCTGTCCCGAGTCCTTGTTCCGCAGCAGAGAGGAGGAGAAGAAGCCTTGGACGTGCATGCCATTCAAGTTCGAATTGCTGGAAGTTTTAGGTGTTTCCTTTCCTTTGATTTCAATGTTTAAATTCAATACTCTTTGTTTTGTACGTATGAGGAACTAAACCCTCTTAGCTAGGGGGGATTCGAACCCATGGTTGTACTTGCAATATGATTTGATTACATCCAGTTGTGATTCATAAGCTGTGAATTCAATTTACTTATCTGTTGAATTAAAACTGATTTGTGTGTGTTGGTTGAGAGTGCACGCTTAATTTTCATGCATAAATCTGATGCTAGGATATAAGGGAGTTTCACCTAATCGTTATGAACTTATATTCACAAGTAGTGAAGGTTGCTGGTCACAATCGTGTTAAGTAAATTCCTGGCATAAGTATCATGCAATTCAAAGTTACGAGTGCCTTGTCAATGCTTATGATTTTCAAAGAACTTAATGATCTTTGCTTGTATCTCTATTATGCAATTCATGTAGGGAACTTGTGGGGAATGTTTTGAGTTGTCGTATGCAATCATCAATTCAATAAAATTAGGGAAATCTGAGGGTTAATTAGTGCAATTCACGGTTAATCTGGGGCGTTGAGAATTCATAGTTTGTTGAAAAGCAACTGGAAATCGTCTTGCATGCAAGTATGTCATGTGAGGAGAAGAACCTCCTAGTTATCCCATCATCCATAGTTTTCACCCAATTTCGTGCAGATTTCATTAGTACTTTAAGTTTCTTGTTTTGTTTTCAAATTCGTCAAAACCCAATCCCCCTTTACTTTGTTGAGTCATATTAGTTAGAAACTGTTTTAGTTTGTGTTTTTGAGTGTTTTGAGTCAAGTTAAAACTTTTTCGTCCAAAATTGTGTTTAGAGTCCAAAACAGCCAGTTTGTGTTTTTAAGGCAGTTTTGAGTGTTTGTTTGCTGTTTTGAGTCTTTTGGTTTGTTTTAGTGTTTTAAAGTATAGTTTTGCATTCTTTGAGTCTAATTTAGTGTTTTAACTTTGTTTTAAGTTTTTGAGTCAGTTTTCAAGTGATTTAGCAATCCCTCCTAATCCCCGGCCTAGAACGATCCCTACTTACATACTTTGCTACAATTGATAAAAAGAGGGTTTAATTTGTGTGCTTATATATTCCTTATATAAGATAAGGTTTGGATAAGATAAGGATAAGATAAGGTAGTTTTGGATAATGTTTTGGATAATGCTCCTTCTTTGTAGCTGGTTCCTTATCTTCTTTGACTTGAATTTATTTCTCCAACTCTTTTGCACATTCCTAGCCTCTCTTAGACTTCAAATTCGTCCATCCATCTTGCTCCAATCTTGTGATATCCATTCCAAGCTCAAATGTGCTCAAAAGGCTCCAAAATGCATCCTTTTGCATACATTGCCCTTAAAACCTGAAAATACATCAAACTAGCTTAAAAGACTACTTTAACTAAGGAAAAACAACATAAATGCACAAGAACAAGCTAACTAAGGTGCATAAATATGCCCCTATCACTCCCACCCTCCATTCTCTATCAATTGTGGGCACTTATCCGTGGGATGTCCTTGCATGGAGCACACGCCACAAGAAGCCACGGTTTGCACTTTTGGTCCTTCAACAACCTGAGAAAGAAGAGTGGTAAGGTTAGCCATTTGATTTTGAAGTTCGGTTATAGCACTTACCTCATTCACTTGGTTTTGCCGTGGAATGCTCCTTTGTCCAACACCTTCGTATTGTTGAGCGTTCAACGCTTGATTAGCAATCAAGGTCTTTGCAGCCGTGGGGGTCTTGTCCACCAAGGCTCTTCCCGCTGAGGCATCTAACATTTGACGTTCGATTGGTAGAAGTCCCTCGTAGAAGTATTGTAGGAGAAGTTCCTCCTTCATCTGATGCTGTGGACATGAAGCAACAAGAGATTTAAAACGTTCATAATACGTAGGAAAAGACTCACCTTCTTCTTGCTGAATTCCACTTATCCTTTTTCGTATGGTGATGACTCGAGAGGTTGGGAAAAACTTCTCCAAGAAAGCCCGTTTCATGCTCTCCCACGATGTGACAGTTCCGGGAGCCAATTCATACAACCAATCCTTCGCCTTTTCCAAGAGAGAAAAGGGAAAGGCCTTCATCTTCAAAATACTCCCATCGACATTGACGGGGGTCATGCTTGAACACACCACTTCGAATTCTTTCAAGTGTTGGTTAGGATCTTCCATGGACAACCCATGGTACTTCGCAATGTGGTGTAACAAGCTTGACTTCAACTCAAATTCTTCGGTTTTTCCTTGGGCAGCTGCAGGGTATTGTATACATAAGGGTGCGGCATTGTCCAATCCTGAAGCGGAAGGCTCCTTGATTGTTCGAGTTTCCGCTGCCATGTCTTCCACTTCCTCTTCAAATTCAAATTCGGCTTCTGAACTTGCACTTGATTCACTTGGTTCTGGATTCTTCCTTTTTCGTCTCAACTCTAGCTCGAAATCGTCGTCAAAGTCCAAAATATGTTCACGAACCTGATGAGAACTCCGAGTCATAAACTAGTACCTAAAACAAGAAACAAAAACAAGGTCAGAAACTGATCTAATTAAACCAAACGAAAATAACAATCCAAGGGATTAGCAAAGTTGCTAATCCCTGGCAACGGCGCCAAAAATTTGATGCGAAATATATAAGCACACAAATTAAACCCTCTTTTTATCAATTGTAGCAAAGTATGTAAGTAGGGATCATTCTAGACCGGGGATTAGGAGGGATTAGGCTTCTAGAAAGCCTTGCAAGGCAAGGAAATCAGATTTTCTAGAAGGCTAGGTGCGGCATGGAGGAGATAAGGCTTCTAGAAACCCTCCAAAATAAGGGAAGGTGCACGGCATGCCTATAGAACAAGGATAACATGCCAAAGATACATAACATGCCAAAGATCATTACTCCCACAGATTTTAGTTATCCCTACCCTTGAGCACATACTTAATCAAAGTTACCACACATTAGCTCGCATTTAATCAATTAACACAACATTTTGAATGTAGTAACATGCCTTAGAGAATCCCTCAATTCCTTACTAGATATGCACTCAATCACACAGATTTTCTGACTACACTCCCTACACTAGTTATATGTGAGAAGATTGATGTAAATATGAAACTAATACTCACATATATGTATAACAAGAAAAGTAATTTCTGGAATGCATGTTTATATATAATCTCATGAACGGAATGCTACTACCTAGATGCGAGAACCAGGGACACCATATGCTCATACCAATCCCAAACTCCACATATTGAAACACACAACACTCAAGATTGAAGTATAGGGTTATAACGGGGCTAGGGGGTATTGGCTAACAAAGAAAGGTAAGGAAAACAAGCGTTCTTAAAGCAATAGCAAGCAAAGTAATGAATATGACACTTAGAACTCCCTTTCTTGAATGCAGCCGCACACTTTGAACACAAAGGGGAAGATTACACATATTTTAGGGCCGAATTCAACTTTTTGGACCCCTTCTTCAACAACCAACACTTGTGAGCTTTAATCTCACTTATTTTGAACACTTTTCATACTTTTTCACAACTTTTCTTTTTCTTTTCTTTTTCACACGAATTTTCCTTCTTTTTTCTTCTTTTTTTTTTTCCTGCTTCTTCACCCATGCCTCTTTGATACTTTGTTGGCACACAATCAGACACATAAATCCCTTCCCCCACACTTGTTTTGCCGCCCAAATAACGAACAAAGGGAATTCATTCTTAGATCATGCTCACTATGCCTTAAGAACAAGGGTAAGGATGGTCCTAATCTAGGCTAGGTGAGGATAATGTGGTTAAACAAAAAAAAACATAGGCTAAACAAGGCTCAAAGGGGTGAAACCTACAATACATATGCAAAGGGTTAGGCTTTTTGGCTCTGGTTTTAAACTAAACAACTTCATCTTGATTATGTGTTATGCTAATCAATTTCATGCTTTGAATGAAACGGGTATGAGTTCTAGTATTTGGAACTAAATGATGAAACGCATTCCAAGTAGCAGCCAAGCAAAGAATAATGAGATCATGCAACGACTTTAGAAAACAAAGAATGCACAGATTTTTACTCTCCAAAGAACGTTAAAGGCTCAAGTCTCTCAGGGTTGTAGCGTTAGTTTGAGTTACTTCCTTCAAGCATGTTACAAAAACTGATTTTATCCTTTTTGTGATTATATGTGAATTCATGAATGTCAACTACAACCAAGCATAAACCAAAGAGCATATCAAACGTCAATCCAAGTTTGTAACTTTCTTTAGCAGGTATGCAATTAAAAACCAAATCCTCATCATTGTGTTGGAAGGTACCCTAAGACACAAACAAACACACAAAAACAACTCTTTTTGGGTTTTTCAAAACAATTTTTCAAGTTTTTATGGTATTTTCGGATTTTCTTGTCAAAACACACTAAAAGACTCCAAAACGGCTTAAAAACACTTAAAAACACTGAAAACAACATTCAAAGTGATAGGTGATAAAAACCCACGAATTTCATGCAAAAAAAACACTTTGTTACCCCCCCCACACTTAAACCAAACATTGTCCTCAATGTTTCAAACATAGACTCACAGAAAGCAAACAGCAATCAACACAACTAACGAACATAACAAGATGGCAAAGGAAAAGCAATAAAGAGTAGGGTTTAGAAACGCAAATCTGGTTGTGGAGCCGGAGAGTTCCTAGGTCCTCTTTATTTGCATGGGTTGCCTCCCAAGAAGCGCTTGCTTTAACGTCTTCCAGCCGGACGAACCTTCCCTCTATTCTTCAATGGGGCCCACGGCATTAAAGGATATGTCCTCCGTAATGTGCTCTTCAAAGTGCTCATAATATGGCTTCAATCGATGTCCATTCACTTTGAATTCTTGTTGCGTCTTTAAACTTTGAATTTGGACTGCACCATGAGGAAAAACATTAGTAACCACAAAAGGACCAATCCACTTAGAACGCAACTTACCTGGAAATAGACGAAGGCGAGAATTGAAAAGTAACACTTTCTGCCCTATAGAGAACAGCTTGCTACGAATCATCTTGTCATGGAATGCCTTTGTTTTCTCCTTGTAGATCCGTGCATTCTCATAAGCTTCATTCCTAATTTCTTCTAGCTCATTCAATTGAAGCTTTCTATGAAGACCTGCGGCATCAATGTCCATGTTGAATGTTTTGACAGCCCAATGTGCACGATGTTCTAACTCGACGGGAAGATGACATGGTTTCCCATAGACTAGCCGAAATGGGGACATTCCAATTGGGGTTTTATAGGCAGTGCGATATGCCCACAATGCATCATTCAAATGCAAGCTCCAATCCTTCCGAGTTGGCCCTACGGTTTTCTCCAAAATCTGCTTGATTTCTCTATTTGAAACCTCGGCTTGCCCACTGGTTTGAGGGTGATAAGGTGTTGAAACCTTATGCGTGACATTATACTTCTTGAGCAGCGCCTCAATGGTTCGATTGCAAAAATGGGAACCCCCATCACTGATTAGGACTCTTGGCATTCCAAATCTAGCAAATATGTTAGTTCTAACAAAATCTGCAACCACTTTAGAATCATTAGTTCGGGTGGCTTTTGCTTCCACCCATTTCGACACATAATCCACAGCAAGCAAAATATAAAGGAAACCATGTGAGGAAGGAAAAGGACCCATGAAATCAATACCCCAAACATCAAAGATTTCAACACTAAATATGGGGTGTTGCGGCATTTGTTGTTTAGGACCTATATTGCCCGTTCTTTGACATCTATCACAAGTCATACAAAAAGTTCTAGCATCTCTAAAGATAGTAGGCCAATAAAATCCACATTCTAAAACTTTATGTGCTGTTCTTTGAGTACTAAAGTGACCTCCACATGCATAGGTGTGACAGAAAGTTAAAATTGAATTAAACTCAGAATCATGCACACACCTACGTAGAACCTGATCAGGGCAATATTTCCACAAGTATGGGTCATCCCAAACATAAGAACGTGCATCCTTTTTAAGTTTATCACTTTGGTGCTTGTTTAGCTCTCTTGGAATGTGTTTAGACACAAAATAATTTACTACATCAGCATACCATGGCTCACTTACCTTGATGGACAGCAGCTGCTCATCTGGGAATGTCTCTTGGATAGGCACGGCATCCTCCTCATGCACCATACGGCTCAAGTGATCAGCCACCACGTTTTCACTCCCCTTCTTGTCCCGGATTTCAATATCGAACTCTTAGAGAAGAAGCATCCAGCGAATGAGTCTTGGTTTGGCCTCTTTCTTGGTGAACAAATACTTCAAAGCTGCATGGTCAGAGTAAATAATGACTTTAGTACCAAGTAAATATGAACGAAACTTATCTAAAGCAAAGACAACGGCAAGAAGTTCTTTTTCCGTCGTAGAGTAGTTCAATTGAGCATCGTTCAAGGTCCTTGAGGCATAGTAGATGACGTGCAGATTTTTGTCCTTCCTTTGTCCTAGCACGGCCCCTAATGCATAATCGGAAGCATCGCACATTAGCTCAAACTAAAGATTCCAATCTGGTGGCATAATGATTGGTGCCATGGTTAGCATCTCCTTGAGGTGTTTGAATGCCTTCTCACACTCCTCGTTGAAAGTCAAAAGCCACATCTTTCTGGAGGAGACGGCAAAGAGGGTTTGAAATCTTTGAAAAGTCCTTGATGAATCGCCTATAGAATCCTGCATGTCCAAGAAAAGAACGAACCTCTCTAACCGAAGTAGGAGAGGGTAAGTAGCGTACAAGATCTATTTTTGATTTATCAACTTCAATTCCCCTTTCTGAAACAATATGACCTAAAACTATGCCCTGTTTTACCATAAAGTGACATTTTTCCCAATTCAAAACAAGGTTAGTTTCAATGCAACGTTTTAGAATCAAAGTGAGATTATCTAAGCAACCATCAAATGAATCACCAAAGACACTAAATTCATCCATAAATACCTCAATAATCTTCTCCACAAACTCTGGAAATATACTTACCATACATCTTTGAAAGGTGGCAGGTGCATTGCATAAACCGAATGGCATGCGACGATAGGCAAAGGTACCAAAAGGGCACGTGAAAGTGGTCTTTTCTTGGTCATCCGGAGCTATAACAATCTGATTATACCCAGAATAACCATCAAGAAAACAATAAAAAGAATGACTGGCTAACCTTTCAAGCATTTGATCAATGAACGGCAAAGGGAAGTGGTCCTTCCTCGTGGTGGCGTTTAGCTTCCTATAGTCGATGCACACTCTCCAACCTGTTTGGACACGTGTGGGCACAAGTTCATTCTCCGCATTCTTCACCACAGTGACTCCGGATTTCTTTGGAACACATTGCACCGGTGAAACCCAACGGCTATCCGAGATTGGATAAATCACTCCACAATCAAGAAGCTTTATAATCTCCTTCTTCACAACTTCCATCATTGGAGGGTTGAGTCGGCGTTGAGCCTCTAGAGTTGGTTTAGCCCCCTCCTCTAGAAGTATGCGATGCATGCATGTTGTAGGGCTAATCCCCCTAATATCGGCCAATGTCCACCCAATGGCTGTTTTGTGCTCTTTCAACACCCGAATTAGCTTTCCTTCCTCTGTTGCCGTGAGTGTGGAGGACACAATGACGGGCAACGTCTCGTTATCTCCCAAAAAGACGTACTTCAAATGATCCGGCAATGGTTTAAGCTCAAGTACGGGTGCCTGAATCACTGAGGGTAACAACTTGTTAGTAGAAATTGGAATTGAACTTGGTTTTGAAGGCTTACCATGGTGCTGAGGTAGTGACTCTAAGGCAGCCACCATCTCGGCCTCTTCTTCACTTTTAGGCACGGCAATATTGGGTTTTTGCCCAATTCCTTGTGCAATTGTTGATTCAAGGGGATCCCTCTCCAAGGAATCAAGGTAATCCTGCACCAATTCATCGAATATATCAATAGCAAAACAAGAATGATTTTCTTTAGGAAATTTAATAGTTTCAGCAAGATTGAAATCAATAACTTCCCCATCAAATTCCATTGTCAACGTCCCTTTGAACACATCGATCTTGGTGCGGGCTGTTTTCATGAAAGGTCTCCCAAGGAGGATCGGCAATGGGGTGGAATGGGGTGTATCCTCCATGTCAAGCACATAAAAATCCGCTGGAAAAATCAGATTTCCAACCTGCACCAAAACATCTTCCAAAACTCCTTTTGGATATGCATTAGAACGATCGGTTAATTGGATTATAACACCATCGTTTTTAAGCTCACCTAAGTTCATAGATGCATAAATAGAGTATGGCATGACATTAATTGAAGCTCCTAAGTCTAACATAGCATGTTCAAACTTAGTACTACCAATAACGCAAGGAATTGTAAAACTACCCGGATCTTTGCATTTAGGGGGTAATTTCCTTTGTAGAACAGCAGAGACATTCTCACTTACTTGAACCACTTCTTTGTTAGAAATCCTTCTCCTTGTTGTACAAAGCTCTTTCAAAAACTTAGCATACCTTGGGACTTGCTTTATTGCATCAAGGAGTGGGATATTGACTTGAACTTTCCGGAATGTCTCTAGAATGTCTTTTTCAGCATCCTCTTTCTTTGATTGCCGCAACCTGCCAGGAAAGGGCACAATTAGTGGAGTAGAGCTAGACGAATTCATATTGGAACTTACCTTGATGGTTGAGGACGGTTTAGAAGTGGGGATTGGCTGCGGCAAGGATTGTGCATTCCTTGCCGTGGGTTTGGGTGATTCATCCTCCTCCAATTGCAGCTTCTTGTCGTCTTCTTGACTTGATCTAGATGGTTGTGAATCAGTTCCAACCTGCTTACCACTTCTCAACGTGATTGCTTGGGCGGTTTCAAATCCTCCCTTAGGATTAACAACGGTTGAACTAGGCAATCTGCCTTGTTCTCGGAATTGGCCCATGAATTCAGCCATTTGACCCATTTGTTTCTTCAGTTCATCCACCTCTTTAGCTTGATTTTTTGTGCTCTGCACGTCCTGTGTCAAAGAGGTTAGTACTTGAAGAATTTTATCATTATTTAACGACGAACCTGAATTGGTTTGGGCCGAAGTTGGTTGAGGTTGTGGGGCTGCATACGGCCTTGGAAACATCCCAGGGGGCTGTCTAAATCCGCTTTGTGGCTGTGCTTGTTGAGAGTCCCTCCACTTGAAGTTTGGATGATCTCTCCATCCTGGATTGTATGTGTTTGAGTATGGGTCGTGTCTTTGTTGGGTTTGGCCTTGGAAACCCACGGCTTGGGCAGTTTCCCACCCCCCATTCTCAATCAATTGAGGGCATTGATCGTTGAGATGTCCCTGCATAGAACACACTCCACATATGGCCGGCCCTTGTGCTTTGGTTCCATCCACAACCTGTGACAAAAGAAGAGTGAGATTAGCCATTTGAGATTGTAATTCTGCAATTGCATTTACCTCATTCACTTGTTGTTGCCGTGGCCCTTCTCTCTGTCCAACTCCTTCGTATTGTTGCGCATTCAAGGCTCGATTTGCAATTAGAGTCTTGGCAGCCACGGGTGTTTTGTCAACCAAAGCTTCTCCCGCTGAAGCATCAAGCATTTGTCTCTCAATGGGGAGAAGTCCTTCATAGAAATATTGGAGGAGAAGCTCTTCCTTCATTTGGTGTTGTGGACAAGAAGCAACAAGCGCCTTGAAACGCTCATAATAGGCTGGAAACGATTCCCCTTGGTTTTGTTAAATGCCACTTATCCTTTTCCTCAAGAGAATGACTCTTGAAGTTGGGAAAAATTTCTCTAAGAATGCGCGCTTCATGCTTTCCCACGAAGTAACGGTTCCAGGTGCTAGTTCGTAGAGCCAATCCTTAGCCTTTTCCAAAAGAGAGAATGGAAAGGCTTTCATCTTCAATATACTCCCATCAACATTGACAGGGGTCATGCTTGAACAAACCACTTCAAATTCCTTCAAGTGCTTGTTCGGATCTTCCATGGACAACTCGTGGAATTTGGGGATGTGGTGCAACAAGCTAGACTTCAATTCAAACTCATCAGTCTTGCCTTGAGCCGCCCTAGGATATTGAATGTATAAAGGGTTCGCATTGTCCAATCCCGAGGCTGAAAGTTCTTTGATTGTTCGGTTATCTGCAGCCATGTCGTGCTCCTCTTCCAAATCCTCTTCAATTTCAACTTCAGATTCGGAATTAGAACTTGAACTAAGTAGATCAGGTTCTGGGTGCTTCCTCTTCCTTCTCAAATCTCGCTCAAAATCGTCGTTAAACTCCAAGATATGTGCGTGAACGGGTTGAGAACTTCGAGTCATACACCAGTACCTAAAACAAAGAAAACAAAACAAATCAGAAAACTAAGCAAAACAAAAACACAAACAGAAACACGGGGGATTAGCAAATTTGCTAATCCCCGGCAACGGCGCCAAAATTTGATGTGAGAATTACTTGACACTCAAATTAAAACCCTATCGACGTAGTATATGAAAGTAGGGATCGTTTTAGGCCGGGGATTAGAAGGGATGCTAATCTACACTATATAAACTTTAAAACACTAAACTAGACTCAATTAACTCAAAACAGCAAATAGAACTCAAACTAGACAGTTTCTGGACTCTAGACACTCAAAACAAGCTAAATTAGACTTAAAACACACAGAACAGATTCTTTAGACTCAAAACTAACACCTAAGGTTGATTTGAACGAAATTAAGACTCAAATTGACTCAAAAGACTAAGGGACTCAAGATTTGACGAATTTAGACTCTACTAACACAAACTAAAAGCAAGGGATTGGTTTTGAATGAATTTAAACTTAAACAAACAAAATTGTAAAGACAACTTAAACAGACACGAAATTGGTGATTTAAATGGGTGAATGGCTAGTTAGAGGGATCCTTATCCACACATAAACTTATGCATACAACTTGATTCCCAGTTACTCTTTCGATAAACCATGAATGACAATGTTCCGAATTAATTGTATTGAACTAATCAATTCCCAGATTTCCCTAGATTCATTGAATTGAATGGATAACGCATCACAACCAAATTATTCTTTCTCAAACTCCCTAACTATGGAATACGCATGATAGAGACATTCAACAAAGATCATTAAGTTCAATGGAAATCATGAACATTGACAAGGCATTCATAACTATGGAAGACGCATGTTAATCCAGCCTAGGGTTTACTTAACATGATTGTGACTAGCAACCTTTACTACTTGTGAATATAAGTTCATAACGATTAGGTGAAATTCCCTTATATTCTAGCATCAAATTCATGCATGTAAACTAAGTATGCATCCTTAATCAACACACAAGAACAAGTTCTTAATAAAACAGATAAGTAAACCACATTCACAATTTATGAAATCATAACTGGAGTAAATCAAATCATAAGAAACATATATTCATGGCTTCAAATTCCCCCTCTAACTAATAGGGGTTTAGTTCCTCATGATAGCAATTAAACAAAGAAAACTGAATTGAAACATTGAAAACAAAGATAGACAACACCTAAGAACGCTCCAGCAATAGTCACGACTTAGAGTGGCACCTTCTCCTTCCTTCCTTGAATAGCTGCGGCACAAGAGGGGTTTTCTGGGTTTGTGTGGATGATATGGCACGGCAGAGGGTGAATTAGGTCAGAAACTATGGAGAATGGTGAAGGAAAGGGGCGGCAGAGAGTGGTGGATGATTTCTGGCGTGAATGATGTATATGGAGGGTGGTGTGTACGGCAAAGGGTTGATTAATATATATATATAGGCACCAAAAACCCTAGGTGAATCAGATTAGGACTTCTAGAAAGCCAAATCCATCCAGAAATAGGCTCAAAACAATCAGATTTCTAATGGGAAAGGGCCTAAGGTGCGGCAGATTTGGATAAGGTGGGATAAGGCTTCAGAAAGCCTTGCAAGGCAAGGAAATCAGGTTTTCTAGAAGGCTAGGTGCGGCAAGGCTTAGGGTTTCTAGAAACTTAATTTAAATGTCCCCCAATCAGAAAATAAACCCTCATTGTACCAGGAATTGAATTAGAAAAGGATAAGGTTTGTTAAGATAAGATAAGGGTTGGTTGTTTGGATAATGTTTTGGATAATTCTCCTTCTCTTGAGCTGATTCCTTATCTTCAATGATTTGAATTTATTTCTCCAACCTTGAAACATATTCCTAACTCCATTTAGACTCCAAATTCGTCCATCTTCATGCCCATTGCTTGTGCTATCCATTCCAAGCCCAGATTTGCTCTAAAATGCTCCAAAATGCATCTTTTTGCCAACTTTGCTTCTTGGACCTAAAAACACACGAAAATGACTTTAAACACTATACTAAGCAACAAATAGCTAAGCAAATGCAAGAAAACACACTAACTAAGTAGCATAAATATGCTCCTATCAATTAGGCTTCTAGAAAGCCTTGCAAGGCAAGGAAATCAGATTTTCTAGAAGGCTAGGTGCGGCATCGAGGAGATAAGGCTTCTAGAAACCCTGCAAAATAAGGGAAGGTGCACGGCATGCCTATAGAACAAGGATAAGGTGTCCTAAAGTGTGTAGGACTCCTCTTTGGAGCTGAAAACTTTGTGCATTAGGATTAGGAAAGTTTGTCTTTGTCAATCCTTCTTCATCTTGGATTCCTTTTCCTTCTTGGACTTGGAAAACGTCTTTGTTGCTGAAACTTGAAACCATTTGGATATAACTTTCCTAGTTCAAGTAGGAAACCTTGTTTGAGTAGGAATCTTCAATCTTCTAGGAATCCCACTTCAACTAGGAAACCTATTTCAACTAGGATTCCAACTTCAATTAGGGACTTTCCTACTTCAACTAGGAAACCTTGTTCAAGTAGGAATCATCATCTTCAAATCTTCAATTTCGTCCATCCTCTTGGCTCCAAGCATATGATGTCCATTCCAAGCTCAAATGTGCTCCAAAAGGATCCAAAATGCATCCTTTTGCATACTTTGCCCTTAGAACCTGAAAATACATCAAACTAGCTTAAAAGATTACTTTAACTAAGGAAAAACAACATAAATGCACAAGAACAAGCTAGCTAAGGTGCATAAATATGCCCCTATCATGCGGCAGAGGTGTGGATTGATTTCTGGCGTGAATGGATGAATGGGTGAATGAATGGAATCCCCCTAGGTGCGGCAAAGAGTTTTATTTAAAGACTTTAGGGTAATAAAGCTAGGAAACAATTTAGGTAATAGAAATTAAACCAAAACTTTAAGGGAAATAGGAATTAAAGTTATAATCCTAAAGAAATTGGCCAAGTAGATGCGGCAAGGATGGAAAGGGCAAGGGAATGCCTTGCAAGGCAAGGAAAGAGGGTTTCCTTGCTGATTTAGGTCCAGAAATTAGGCAAGTGGAAGATCCCTTGCACGGCAAGGAAGGGAATAAAGAGATGGGCTGCGGCAAGGGCTGTTTAAGTGCAAGGAAGGTTCAATTTGTGTCCTAAAATGCATAGGAGGCCTTCAATGTTGCTGGAACTTATTTAGGATTAGGAAAGGTCAAACCAAAATAGGAAACCTTGGCTTAACGTTCCTACTTCAAGTAGGAATCCTTGTTTGAGTAGGAATCCTTCTTTGATTAGGAATCCTTCGTTGATTAGGAATCCTAACTTCTTCAAGTCTTCAATTTCGTCTATTCCTTTCGCTCCAAGCATGTAATAACCATTCTAAGCCCAATTTTGCTCCCAAAAGGCTTCAAAATGCACCTTCTGGCATACTTTGTCCTTAGAGCCTGAAAACACACGAAAATGGCTTAAAAGACTAAAATAACTGATAGGAGCATATTTATGCGACTTAGTTAGCTTGTTTTCATGCATTTACGTTGTTAGTTCTTAGTTAATTTTGTATTTTAAGCTATTTTCGTGTATTTGTAGGTTCAAAGTGTCAAGATGGCAAAAAGAAGCAATTTGGAGCATTCTAGAGCATTTTTGGGCCAAGATTGGGTAGTGCAAGCATGGAGGCAAGTTGATGGACGAAATTGAAGATATAAAGGCTTGAAATCAGCTAAGAAGATGGAAGAAAGAAGTCAAAGATAAAGAAGATAAGGAATCAGCTCAAAAGAAGGAGAATTATCCAAAACATTATCCAAAACAACCTTATCTTATCTTATCTTACCCAATCCTTATCTTATCTTATCCTAATCTTATCCTAACCTGTTTTCTTCAGTTTAGGGGACTTAAAACCTGATTTCTAGAAGTCCTATCCATTCCCCTACAAAAGTGGCGCCCCAAACTCTTCTAGAAACCCCAAAATCTGCCACAAAACACATTCTTTCTAGAACCCTATAAATCTGGCGTCTCCTTCCCTTCTAGAATCCTTTTTCCTTGCCTTGCAAGGCATTCCCTGCCCTTATCCTATTGTGCCGCACCTTAGGCCCTTTCCCATTAGAAATATGATTGTTTTGAACCTATTTCTGGATGGATTTGGATTTCTAGAAGTCCTAATCTGATTCATCTAGGGTTTTTGGTGCTATATAGATATATATTTCTCCCCCCTTGCCGCAGACACCACCCCATATACCCATCCATACGAATTCTACACCACCCCACCTTCAGAAATTCATACTTCGCCGCAGAGAAGAGAAGGGAAGACAAGGCCTTGCCGTGGCTTCCATTGGAGAGGGAGGAGTTCTTTCTTCTCTTGTTTTGTTTCATGTTTAATTTAACTTGCTTTTCAATTATGTTGAACATGTGGAACTAATTTCATTTTAGTTAGAGGTGGATTCAAAGCCATGGACATATGTTTGATATGAATTGATTACCTTCAGTTATTGTTTCATAAATTGTGAATGTGATTTACTTATCTGTTTTATGAAGAACTTGTTCTTGTGTGTTGATTAAGGAGGCCTACTTAGTTTACATGCATGAATTTGATGCTAGGATATAAGGGAATTTCACCTAATCGTTAGGAACTTATATTCACAAGTAGTAAAGATTGCTAGTCACAATTGTGTTAAGTAAATCCTAGGCAAGAGTAACATGCGTATTCCACAGTTATGAATGCCTTGTCAATGTTTATGGTTTCCATGGAACTTAATGATCTTTGATATGTATCTCTATCATGCGTATTCCATAGTTAGGGAACTTGATAAGAATAATTTGGTTGTGATGCGTTATCCGTTCAATTCAATGAACTTAGGGAAATCTGGGAATTAATTAGTTCAATACAATTAATTCGAAGCATTGTCATTCATGGTTTATCGAAAGAATAACTGGAAATCAATTCGTATGCATATGTTCATATGTGGAGAGGGACCCTCTAACTAGTTTTCACCCCTGAATTCACCTTTATCTCTTTCAATTTACTTTGTTTGCTTAAATCTGCTTAGTTTTGCTTAATTCGTCCAAAAACCCCCTAGTTCTTAATTGAGTTTTAGTCAGTTTAAATTCGTCCAAATCTGTCCCCTTTTAGTGTTTTGAGTCTAACTAGTCCAAAAGTCATCCAATTCACCCCTTAGAACCTGTTTTGAGTCTGTTTAAGTTAGTTTGGTTGTTTTGAGTCTATTTAGCCTGTTTTGAGTCTCTAGTCTCTAGAATCTGCCTAGTTGAGTTTTATTTGTTGTTTTAAGTTTGTTTTGTGTTATTTGAGTCAAGTTAGGTTGTCTAGAGTTAAAATTCGTTCAGATTGATCCATAGTACCTGTTTTCATTGTCTAGAGTCCAATTTTAGTGTTTTAGAGTTTAATTTGTATAGATTAGCATCCTGATGTGAGAATTACTTGACACTCAAATTAAAACCCTATCGACGTAGTATATGAAAGTAGGGGTCGTTTTAGGCCGGGGATTAGAAGGGATGCTAATCTACACAAATTACACTCTAAAACACTAAACTGGACTCTAGACAATGAAAACAGATACTATGATCAATTTGGACGAATTTTAACTCTAGACACCTTTAAACAACCTAACTTGACTCAAATAACTCAAAACAAACTCAAAACAGCAAATAGAATTCAATTAAACAGTTTCTGGACTCTAAAGACTCAAAACAAGCTAAATAGACCTAAAACACACAAAACAAGTTATCTAGACTCTAAACTAACACCTAAGATTGATTTGAACGAAATTAAGACTCAAATTGACTCAAAAGACTAAAAGACTCAAGATTTGACGAATTTAGACTATCTTAACACAAATTAAAAGCAAGGGATTGTTTGAAAACGGATTTAAACTTAAGCAAAACAGAATTGTAAACTAGACTTAGTTTTGTACGAAATTGGTGATTTAAATGGGTGAATGGCTAGTTAGAGGGATCCTTATCCACACATAAACATATGCATACAACTTGATTCCCAGTTACTCTTTCGATAAACTATGAATGACAATGTTCCGAATTAATTGTATTGAACTAATCAATTCCCAGATTTCCCTAGATTCATTGAATTTAATGGATAACGCATCACAACCAAATTATTCTTTCTCAAACTCCCTAACTATGGAATACGCATGATAGAGACATTCAACAAAGATCATTAAGTTCAATGGAAATCATGAACATTGACAAGGCATTCATAACTATGGAAGACGCATGTTAATCCAGCCTAGGGTTTACTTAACATGATTGTGACTAGCAACCTTTACTACTTGTGAATATAAGTTCATAACGATTAGGTGAAATTCCCTTATATTCTAGCATCAAATTCATGCATGTAAACTAAGTATGCATCCTTAATCAACACACAAGAACAAGTTCTTAATAAAACAGATAAGTAAACCACATTCACAATTTATGAAATCATAACTGGAGTAAATCAAATCATAAGAAACATATATTCATGGCTTCAAATTCCCCCTCTAACTAATAGGGGTTTAGTTCCTCATGATAGCAATTAAACAAAGAAAACTGAATTGAAACATTGAAAACAAAGATAGACAACACCTAAGAACGCTCCAGCAGTAGTCACGACTTAGAGTGGCACCTTCTCCTTCCTTTCTTGAATAGCTGCGGCACAAGAGGGGTTTCCTGGGGTTGTGTGGATGATATGGCACGGCAGGGGGTGAATTAGGTCAGAAACTATGGAGAATGGTGAAGGAAAGGGGCGGCAGAGAGTGGTGGATGATTTCTGGCGTGAATGATGTATATGGAGGGTGGTGTGCACGGCAAAGGGTTGATTAATATATATATATAGGCACCAAAAACCCTAGGTGAATCAGATTAGGACTTCTAGAAAGCCAAATCCATCCAGAAATAGGCTCAAAACAATCAGATTTCCAATGGGAAAGGGCCTAAGGTGCGGCAGATTTGGATAAGGAGGGATAAGGCTTCTAAAAAGCCTTGCAAGGCAAGGAAATCAGGTTTTCTAGAAGCTAGGTGCGGCAAGGCTTAGGGTTTCTAGAAACTTAATTTAAATGTCCCCCAATCAGAAAATAAACCCTTATTGTACCAGGAATTGAATTAGAAAAGGATTAGGACAGGATAAGGTTTGTTAAGATAAAATAAGGATTGGATAAGATAAGATAAGATAAGGTTGTTTGGATAATGTTTTGGATAATCCTCCTTCTTTTGAGCTGATTCCTTATCTTCAATGATTTGAATTTATTTCTCCAACCTTGAAACATATTCCCAACTCCATTTAAACTCCAAATTCGTCCATCTTCATGCTCATTGCTTGTGCTATCCATTCCAAGCCCAGATTTGCTCTAAAATGCACCAAAATGCATCTTTTTGCCAACTTTGCTTCTTGGACCTAAAAACACACGAAAATGACTTTAAACACTATACTAAGCAACAAATAGCTAAGCAAATGCAAGGAAACACACTAACTAAGTAGCATAAATATTCTCCTATCAAATTCCCCCACACTTAGCTTTTGCTAGTCCTCAAGCAAAACAAAACAAACACAACGTAACCTAAACCTTCCAATGTTCACCTCAGGGATCTTCAATGATACATAACATGCCAAAGATCATTACTCCCACAGATTTTAGTTATCCCTACCCTTGAGCACATACTTAATCAAAGTTACCACACATTAGCTCGCATTTAATCAATTAAAACAACATTTTGAATGTAGTAACATGCCTTAGAGAATCCCTCAATTCCTTACTAGATATGCACTCAATCACACAGATTTTCTGACTACACTCCCTACACTAGTTATATGTGAGAAGATCGATGTAAACATGAAACTAATACTCACATATATGTATAACAAGAAAAGTAATTTCTGGAATGCATGTATAGATATAATCTCATGAATGGAATGCTACTACTTAGACGCGAGAACCAGGGACACCATATGCTCATACCAATCCCAAACTCCACATATTGAAACACATAACACTCAAGATTGAAGTATATGGTTATAACGGGGCTAGGGGGTATTGGCTAACAAAGAAAGGTAAGGAAAACAAACGTTCTTAAAGCAATAGCAAGCAAAGTAATGAATATGACACTTAGAACTCCCTTTCTTGAATGCAGCCGCACACTTTGAACACAAAGGGGAAGATTACACATATTTTAGGGCCGAATTCAACTTTTTGGACCCCTTCTTCAACAACCAACACTTGTGAGCTTATTCTCACCTATTTTGAACACTTTTCATACTTTTTCACAACTTTTCTTTTTCTTTTCTTTTTCACACGAATTTTTCTCTTCTTTTTTTCTCTCTCTGCTTCTTCACCCGTGCCCTTGTTTGTCTTGTTGGCACACAATCAGACACATAAATCCCTTCCCCCACACTTGTTTGCTGCCCAAATAACGAACAAAGGGAATTCATTCTTAGGTCATGCTCACTATGCCTTAAGAACAAGGGTAAGGATGGTCCTAATCTAGGCTAGGTAAGGATAATGTGGGTAAACAAAGAACATAGGCTAATCAAGGCTCAAATGGGTTAAACCTACAATACATATGCAAAGGGTTAGGCTTTTTAGCTCTGGTTTTAAACTAAACAACTTCATCTTGATTATGTGTTATGCTAATCAATTTCATGCTTTGAATGAAACGGGTATGAGTTCTAGTATTTGGAACTAAGTAATGAAATGCATTCTAAGTAGCAACCAAGCAAAGAATAATGAGATCATGCAACGACTTTAGAAAACAACAAATGCACAGATTTTTAACTCTCCAAAGAACGTTAAAGGCTCAAGTCTCTCAGGGTTGTAGCGTTAGTTTGAGTTACTTCCTTCAAGCATGTTACAAAAACTGATTTTATCCTTTTTGTGATTACATGTGAATTCATGAATGTCAACTACAACCAAGCATAAACCAAAGAGTATATCAAACGTCAATCCAAGTTTGTAACTTTCTTTAACAGTTATGCAATTAAAAACCAAATCCTCATCATTGTGTTGGAAGGTACCCTAAGACACAAACGAACACACAAAAACAACTCTTTTTGGGTTTTTCAAAACAATTTTTCAAATTTTTATGGTATTTTCGGATTTTCTTGTCAAAACACACTAAAAGACTCCAAAACGGCTTAAAAACACTGAAAACAACATTCAAAGTGATAGGTGATAAAAACCCACGAATTTCATGCAAAAAAACACTTTGTTACCCCCCCACACTTAAACCAAACATTGTCCTCAATGTTTCAAACATAGACTCACAGAAAGCAAACAGCAATCAACACAACTAACTAACATAACAAAATGGCAAAGGAAAAGCAATAAAGAGTAGGGTTTAGAAACGCAAATCTGGTTGTGGAGCCGGAGAGTTCCTAGGTCCTCTTTATTTGCATGGGTTGCCTCCCAAGAAGCGCTTGCTTTAACGTCTTCCAGCCGGACGAACCTTCCCTCTATTCTGCAATGGGGCCCACGGCATTAAAGGATATGTCCTCCGTAATGTGCTCTTCAAAGTGCGCATAATATGGCTTCAATCGATGTCCATTCACTTTGAATTCTTGTTGCGTCTTTAAACTTTGAATTTGGACTGCACCATGAGGAAAAACATTAGTAACCACAACGCAACTTACCTGGAAATAGACGAAGGCGAGAATTGAAAAGTAACACTTTCTGCCCTATAGAGAACAGCTTGCTACGAATCATCTTGTCATGGAATGCCTTTGTTTTCTCCTTGTAGATCCGTGCATTCTCATAAGCTTCATTCCTAATTTCTTCTAGCTCATTCAATTGAAGCTTTCTATGAAGACCTGCGGCATCAATGTCCATGTTGAATGTTTTTACAGCCCAATGTGCACGATGTTCTAACTCGACGGGAAGATGACATGGTTTCCTATAGACTAGCCGAAATGGGGACATTCCAATTGGGGTTTTATAGGCAGTGCGATATGCCCACAATGCATCATTCAAACGCAAGCTCTGATAGGAGCATATTTATGCGACTTAGTTGGCTTGTTCTTGTGCATTTATGTTGTGTTTTCTTAGTTATTTTAGTGTTTAAAGCCATTTTCGTGTGTTTCTAGGTCCTAAAGACAAAGTATGCAAGAAGATGCATTTTGGAGCATTTTGAAGCAAAATTGGGCTTGGAATGGATATCACATGTTTGGAGCAAAATGAATGGACGAAATTGAAGACTTGAAGATGTAAGGATTCCTAATCAATGAAGGAGTCCTAATCAACGAAGGATTCCTAATTGAAGAGGATTCCTACTCACATAAGGATTCCTACTCAAACAAGGATTCCTACTTGAAGTAGGAAAGTTAAGCCAAGGTTTCCTATTTTGGTTTACCTTTCCTAATCCTTAATGTTTCCAAATTCCAGCAACTTTGAAGGCTTCCTTTGCATTCTAGGACACAAATTGAAGGACCTAGACCACCTAAGAACCCTTGCCGCACCTCCTTACCCCTTTCCTCTTCCTTGCCGTGCAAGGGAGAGGGTTATTTCCTGTTTCCTTGCATTAAAACACATTCCTTTTTAATTTAAAGTCCTTGCCGCACATCCCTGGCACTTTCCTTTAGTTTTCTGATTTTGTTTCCTCTTTCTAGATGCTTTTGACTTAATTTCTGATTACCAAAATAAGTTAGGGTTTTAATTTCCCTAAAACCTTTAAATAAACTTCCTTGTTGCAGCCACAAATCATCCATCCACACAACCTGTCTCGCCAGAATTCCTTCCCCAACCCTAGCCGCACCTATCCTTCACCATTCTCCATAATTTCTGACCAAAAACACTCCCTGCCGCACCATACATCCATCCTAGCCATAAACCCAGCCTTCTACACCATTCTTAATCCCCAAAACTCACCAACAACCCTTGTGCCGCAGCAAAGAGGAAGGAGGAAAGCCCTTGGATGCGCCTGTCATTCAAGTTAGGATTGCTGGGGCGTTTAGGTGTTTTCTTTCTTTTGTTTTCAATGTATAAACTTGTTATTCTTTGTTCTGCGATTATGAGGAGCTAAATCCCTTTTGGCTAGGGGAAGATTCAAAGCCATGAACATACTTGCAATATGAATTGATTACCTTCAGTTGTGATTTCATAAGTTGTGAATTCAATTTGTTTAACTGCTTGATTGATAATTTACTTGTGTATGTTTATTAAGAGTGCACACTTAATTTGCATGCATGAATATGATGCTAGAATATAAGGGAGTTTCACCTAATAGTTACAAACTTATATTCACAAGTAGTGGAGGTCGCTTATAAACGATCGTGTTAAATGAATTCTTGGTAGGAGTTTCATGCTCATCATAGTAACGAATGCCTCGTCAATACTTATAGTTCTCATGATGCTTAATGATCTGTGATTGTATCTTTATTGTGCTGTTCACGTAAAGAACTTTTAGAGAATGTTTTGAATTGTTGTATGCGCTTTCCCATCCAATTCAATAACTTAAGGAGAACTTGAAGGTTAATTTAAGCGGACCTAATTAACCTGGGGTGTTGAGTTTCATGATTTATCGAAAGAACAACTGAAAATTGGTTTATGTGCAGGTGTGTCATGTGTGGAGAAGAATCCTCTAGCTAGCCTATCATCCATAAGTTTTACCAAATTCGTCCAAAATCTGTTTAGTTTACAATCTGCTTGTTTTGTTTTCAAATTCGTCAAAACCCAATCCCCTTTTACTTTGTTGAGTCATATTAGTTAGAAATTGATTTAGTTTGTGTTTTTGAGTGTTTTGAGTCAAGTTAGAATCTATTTTCGTCCAAAGTAGTGTTTAGAGTCTAAAACTGCCCAGTTTGTGTTTTTAGGCAGTTTTGAGTGTTTTTGTGCTGTTTTGAGTCTTTTGAGTTGTTTTAGTGTTTTAGAGTCTAGTTTTGCATTCTTTGAGTCTAGTTTAGTGTTTAAACTTTGTTTTTTACGTTTTTGAGTCAGTTTCCAGTGTTTTAGCAATCCCTCCTAATCCCCGGTTTAGAACGATCCCTACTTATTCATATACTACAATTGTCAAAAGAGGGTTTAATTTGTGTGCTTGTTTTACATCGCATCAAGCTCCAATCCTTCCGAGTTGGCCCTACAGTTTTCTCCAAAATCTGCTTGATTTCTCTATTTGAAACCTCGGCTTGCCCACTGGTTTGAGGGTGACAAGGTGTTGAAACCTTATGCGTGACATTATACTTCTTGAGCAGCGCCTCAATGGTTCGATTGCAAAAATGGGAACCCCCATCACTGATTAGGACTCTTGGCATTCCAAATCTAGCAAATATGTTAGTTCTAACAAAATCTGCAACCACTTTAGAATCATTAGTTCGGGTGGCTGTTGCTTCCACCCATTTCGACACATAATCCACAGCAAGCAAAATATAAAGGAAACCATGTGAGGAAGGAAAAGGACCCATGAAATCAATACCCCAAACATCAAAGATTTCAACACTAAATATGGGGTGTTGCGGCATTTGTTGCTTAGGACCTATATTGCCCGTTCTTTGGCATCTATCACAAGTCATACAAAAAGTTCTAGCATCTCTAAAGATAGTAGGCCAATAAAATCCACATTCTAAAACTTTATGTGCTGTTCTTTGAGTACCAAAGTGACCTCCACATGCATAGGTGTGACAGAAAGTTAAAATTGAATTAAACTCAGAATCATGCACACACCTACGTAGAACCTGATCAGGGCAATATTTCCACAAGTATGGGTCATCCCAAACATAAGAACGTGCATCCTTTTTAAGTTTATCACTTTGGTGCTTGTTTAGCTCTCTTGGAATGTGTTTAGACACCAAATAATTCACTACATCAGCATACCATGGCTCACTTACCTTGATGGACAGCAGCTGCTCATCTGGGAATGTCTCTTGGATAGGCACGGCATCCTCCACATGCACCATACGGCTCAAGTGATCAGCCTGATGCGATGTAAAACAAGCACACAAATTAAACCCTCTTTTGACAATTGTAGTATATGAATAAGTAGGGATCGTTCTAAACCGGGGATTAGGAGGGATTGCTAAAACACTGGAAACTGACTCAAAAACGTAAAAACAAAGTTTAAACACTAAACTAGACTCAAAGAATGCAAAACTAGACTCTAAAACACTAAAACAACTCAAAAGACTCAAAACAGCACAAAAACACTCAAAACTGCCTAAAAACACAAACTGGGCAGTTTTAGACTCTAAACACTACTTTGGACGAAAATAGATTCTAACTTGACTCAAAACACTCAAAAACACAAACTCAATCAATTTCTAACTAATATGACTCAACAAAGTAAAAGGGGATTGGGTTTTGACGAATTTGAAAACAAAACAAGCAGATTGTAAACTAAACAGATTTTGGACGAATTTGGTAAAACTTATGGATGATGGGCTAGCTAGAGGATTCTTCTCCACACATGACACACTTGCATATAAACCAATTTTCAGTTGTTCTTTCGATAAATCATGAAACTCAACACCCCAGGTTAATTAGGTCCGCTTAAATTAACCTTCAAGTTCTCCTTAAGTTATTGAATTGGATGGGAAAGCGCATACAACAATTCAAAACATTCTCTAAAAGTTCTTTACGTGAACAGCACAATAAAGATACAATCACAGATCATTAAGCATCATGAGAACTATAAGTATTGACGAGGCATTCGTTACTATGATGAGCATGAAACTCCTGCCAAGAATTCATTTAACGCGATCGTTTATAAGCGACCTCCACTACTTGTGAATATAAGTTTGTAACTATTAGGTGAAACTCCCTTATATTCTAGCATCATATTCATGCATGCAAATTAAGTGTGCACTCTTAATAAACATACACAAATAAGTTATCAATCAAGCAGTTAAACAAATTGAATTCACAACTTATGAAATCACAACTGAAGGTAATCAATTCATATTGCAAGTATGTTCATGGCTTTGAATCTTCCCCTAGCCAAAAGGGATTTAGCTCCTCATAATCGCAGAACAAAGAATAACAAGTTTATACATTGAAAACAAAAGAAAGAAAACACCTAAACGCTCCAGCAATCCTAACTTGAATGGCAGGCGCATCCAAGGGCTTTCCTCCTTCCTCTTTGCTGCGGCACAAGGGTTGTTGGTGAGTTTTGGGGATTAAGAATGGTGTAGAAGGCTGGGTTTATGGCTAGGATGGATGTATGGTGCGGCAGGGAGTGTTTTTGGTCAGAAATTATGGAGAATGGTGAAGGATAGGTGCGGCTAGGGTTGGGGAAGGAATTCTGGCGAGACAGGTTGTGTGGATGTATCCTCTGTGGCTGCAACAAGGAAGTTTATTTAAAGGTTTTCGGGAAATTAAAACCCTAACTTATTTTGGTAATCAGAAATTAAATCAAAAGCATCTAGAAAGAGGAAACAAAATCAGAAAACTAAGGGAAAGTCCAGGGGTGTGCGGCAAAGACTTTAAATTAAAAAGGAATGTGTTTTAATGCAAGGAAACAGGAAATAACCCTCTCCCTTGCACGGCAAGGAAGAGGAAAGGGGTAAGGAGGTGCGGCAAGGGTTCTTAGGTGGTCTAGGTCCTTCAATTTGTGTCCTAGAATGCATAGGAAGCCTTCAAAGTTGCTGGAATTTGGAAACATTTAGGATTAGGAAAGGCAAACCAAAATAGGAAACCTTGGCTTAACTTTCCTACTTCAAGTAGGAATCCTTGTTTGAGTAGGAATCCTTATGTGAGTAGGAATCCTTATGTGAGTAGGAATCCATCTTCAATTAGGAATCCTTCGTTGATTAGGACTCCTTCGTTGATTAGGAATCCTTACATCTTCAAGTCTTCAATTTCGTCCATTCCTTTTGCTCCAAACATGTGATATCCATTCCAAGCCCAATTTTGCTTCAAAATGCTCCAAAATGCATCTTCTTGCATACTTTATCTTTAGAACCTAGAAACACACGAAAATGGCTTTAAACACTAAAATAACTAAGAAAACACAACATAAATGCACAAGAACAAGCCAACTAAGTCGCATAAATATGCTCCTATCACAGCCACCACGTTTTCACTCCCCTTCTTGTCCCGGATTTCCATATCGAACTCTTGGAGAAGAAGCATCCAGCGAATGAGTCTTGGTTTGGCCTCTTTCTTGGTGAACAAATACTTCAAAGCTGCATGGTCAGTGTAAATAATAACTTTAGTACCAAGTAAATAAGAACGAAACTTATCTAAAGCAAACACAACAGCAAGAAGTTCTTTTTCAGTGGTAGAGTAGTTCAATTGTGCATCATTCAAGGTCCGAGATGCATAATAGATGACATGGGGCTTCTTGTCCTTCCTTTGTCCCAAAACAGCTCCTAATGCATAATCCGAAGCATCACACATAAGCTCAAAAGGAAGGCTCCAATCTGGTGGGTCTATGATGGGGGCCGAAGTTAGCATCTCTTTGAGGTGTTTGAATGCCTTCTTATATTCCTCATCAAACACAAAAGTCACATCCTTCTGGAGGAGACGGCAAAGGGGGGTGGAGATCTTCGAAACATCCTTGATGAATCGCCTATAGAAACCTGCATGTCCAAGAAAAGAGCGAACCTCTCTAACCGAAGTAGGAGAGGGTAAGTAACGCACAAGGTCTATTTTTGATTTATCAACCTCAATTCCCCTTTCTGAAATGATATGACCTAAAACTATGCCTTGTTTTACCATAAAGTGACATTTTTCCCAATTCAAAACAAGGTTAGTTTCAATGCAACGTTTTAGAATCAAAGTGAGATTATCTAAGCACCCATCAAACGAATCCCCAAAAACACTAAAATCATCCATGAATACCTCAATAATCTTCTCCACAAAATCTGAAAAGATACTTACCATGCATCTTTGAAAGGTGGCAGGTGCATTGCATAAACCGAATGGCATGCGACGATAGGCAAAGGTACCAAAGGGGCACGTGAAAGTGGTCTTTTCTTGGTCATCCGGAGCTATAACAATCTGATTATACCCAGAATAACCATCAAGAAAACAATAAAAAGAATGACCGGCTAACCTTTCAAGCATTTGATCAATGAACGGCAAAGGGAAGTGGTCCTTCCTCGTGGTGGCGTTTAGCTTCCTATAGTCGATGCACACTCTCCAACCTGTTTGGATACGTGTGGGCACAAGTTCATTCTCGGCATTCTTCACCACAGTGACTCCGGATTTCTTTGGAACACATTGAAACCATGATTTTGTGTGTGATATGACTTGATGAATTTCAGTTACAGATTCTTGAAGTATGAATGCAATTGGCTTAACTGATTGAATTAGAACTTATTTCTGTTTGTTGGTTAAGGGTCGACACTTAATTGGCATGCATAAATTTGATGCTAGGATATAAGTAAGTTTCACATAATCGTTACAAACTTATGTTCACAAGTAGTAAAGGTTGCTGGAACAATCGTGTTAAGTTCAATTCTTGGTGTGAGTAACATGATGTCATAGTTATGAATGCCTCGTCAATGCTTATGATTCTCATGGAGCGTAATGATCTCTGATTGTGTCTCTATTATGATGTCATGTAGGGAAATTGATGAGAATAATTTGGTTGTAGATGAGTTGTCCGTCCAATTCAATGAAATTAGGAGAATCTGAGGGTTAATTAGTGATTGACACGGTTAATCTGGGGCATTGTCATTCGTAATTCAATGAAAACGTAACTGGAAGTCAAGTTATATGCATATAAATCATGTGTGGATAAGGAAACCTCTAGCTAGTTCACCATCCATCCTAAAAACCCAATTTCGTCTAAATCTGCCTAGTTTAAAGTCTGTGTTAGTTTGAACTTAGTTTCACTCTAAAACCAATCCCCCTTCACTTGTTTGAGTCAAATTCGTTAGAATCTGTCTTAGTTTGTGTCTTTGTGTGTTTTGAGTCAAGTTCAGTTCAATTTTCGTCCAAAGTTGTGTCTAGTGTCTAGAATCTGTCCAATTAGTGTTTTTAAGCAGTTTTGAGTATTTTGAACCTGTTTTGAGTCTTACTAGTCTATTTAGAGTCTTTTGAGTCTTGTTTTGCTTATTTGAGTCAGTTCGTGTTAGATTAGCAAGCCCTCCTAATCCCCGGTCCAAAACGATCCCTACTTGCGTTTATACTACAATTGATAACAAGAGGGTTTAATTTGAGTGCTTAACTTTTATGACATCACCAGGAAACAAACGTAGACGGGAATTGAACAATAGCACTTTCTGCCCTATGGAGAATGTTTTGCCACGAATCATTTTGTCATGGAAAGCTTTGGTCTTCTCGTTGTAGATGCGAGCATTCTCATACGCCTTGTTCCTTATCTCATCAAGTTCATGTAATTGGAGCTTCCTATGACCGCCTGCTGCACCTAAGTCCATGTTGAACTTCCTGACTGCCCAATGTGCTTTGTGCTCCAATTCAACGGGGAGATGGCATGGCTTGCCATAGATGAGCCGAAATGGGGACATCCCAATGGGTGATTTGTACGCTGTACGATATGCCCACAGTGCATCATCTAAACGTAAGCTCCAATCCTTCCTTGTTGGTCCAACGGTCTTTTCCAAAATCTGCTTTATTTCTCGGTTAGACACCTCGGCTTGGCCATTTGTTTGAGGATGGTAAGGTGTAGAAACCTTATGTGTGACATTGTACTTCTTGAACAGCGCCTCAATGGTCCGATTGCAAAAGTGAGACCCTCCATCACTGATGATTACTCGTGGCATGCCAAACCTTGCAAATATGTTAGTTCTAATGAAATCTGCAACCACTTTAGAATCATTAGTCCGGGTGGCTTTTGCTTCCACCCACTTTGACACATAATCAATTGCAAGCAGAATATACATGAAACCATACGAGGAAGGAAAGAGACCCATGAAATCAATACCCCATACGTCAAAAATTTCAACATTGAGGATGGAAACCTGCGGCATTTGATCTCTGGCACTTATATTTCCTGTTCTTTGGCATTTATCACATGTTAAGCAAAAAGTTCTAGCATCCTTAAAGATACTAGGCCAATAGAATCCACATTGTAACACCTTAAGTGCTGTTCTCTGTGTGCCAAAGTGACCACCACATGCATATGTATGACAAAAGCTTAAAATGGAATGAAACTCAGAATCATGCACACATCGACGTACAATCTGATCAGGGCAATATTTGCACAAATATGGATCATCCCATACATAAAATCGTGCATCATTTTTGAGCTTATCACGCTGGTGTCTAGTGAAAGTGTTTGGAATTTGTTTAGACACCAAAAAGTTAACCAAATCAGCATACCAAGGTTCACTTACCTTAACGGACAGCAATTGTTCATCAGGGATCGTTTCAGCAATGGGTAAGGACTCCTCATTATGCACCATTCAGCTTAGGTGGTCAGCCACCATGTTTTCACTTCCCTTTTTGTCTCGAATCTCAATGTCGAACTCTTGAAGAAGCAGTATCCATCGAATTAGCCTTGGCTTGGCTTCCTTCTTTGTGAGCAAATATTTCAAAGCTGCATGATCAGTGAAAACAATTACTTTAGTACCAATTAGATATGATCTAAATTTATCTAAAGCACAGACAACAGCAAGAAGTTCTTTTTCAGTTGTGGAATAGTTCAGTTGGGCATCATTCAACGTCCGAGAGGCATAGTAGATGACATGCGGCCTCTTGTCCTTCCTTTGTCCTAAAACAGCCCCTAAAGCATAATCAGATGCATCACACATAAGCTCGAAAGGAAGGCTCCAATTAGGTGGAACAATAATTAGGGCCGTGGTCAGCAACTCCTTGAGTTGTTTGAAGGAGGCCGTGCACTCCTCATTGAAATCAAACACCACATCTTTTTGAAGGAGACAGCAAAGAGGTTGGGAAACCTTTGAGAAATCTTTGATGAATCGTCGATAGAAACCTGCATGTCCAAGAAAAGAGGGAACCTCTCTAACCGAAGTAGGAGAGGGTAAGTGACGTACAAGATCTATCTTTGACTTATCAACCTCAATACCATTTTCAGAGATGATATGACCTAAAACTATGCCTTCTTTAACCATGAAATGACATGTTTCCCAATTGAGAACAAGGTTAGTTTCAACGCATCGTTTTAAGATCCAATTGAGATTATGCAAACAACCATCAAATGAATCACCAAAAACGCTGAAATCATCCATGAAAACTTCAATAATTTTCTCAACATAATCAGAAAATATGCTCATCGTGCATCTTTGAAATGTGGCAGGTGCATTGCATAAACCAAATGGCATGCGTCGATAAGCAAATGTACCAAATGGGCATGTGAAAGTGGTTTTTTCTTGGTCCTTAGGTGCTATGACAATTTGATTATAACCAGAATAACCATCAAGAAAACAATAGAATGCATAACCTGCTAACCTTTCAAGCATGTGATCAATGAATGGCAATGGGAAGTGATCCTTCCTTGTGGTGGCGTTGAGCTTCATATAATCGATACAAACCCTCTAACCTGTTTGGATTCGAGTAGGCACAAACTCATCTTCGGCATTCTTTACCACAGTCACGCCAGATTTCTTTGGAACACATTGCACAGGTGAGACCCATCGACTATCGGAGATTGGATAGATCACTCCACAATCAAGGAGCTTGATTATCTCCTTCTTCACAACTTCCATCATTGGACGGTTTAGTCGGCATTGAGCCTCTCGAGATGTTTTAGATCCCTCCTCCAAAAGTATACGATGCATGCAAGTGGTAGGGCTGATTCCTTTGATGTCAGCCAATGTCCACCCAATTGCCGTCTTGTGCTCTTTTAACACTCTCACCAACTTGTTCTCCTCTTGTGCCGTGAGTGTGCTTGAGATGATGACGGGCAGTGTCTCATCTTCTCCCAAGAAAACATACTTCAAATGACTTGGCAATGGTTTGAGTTCAAGTGTAGGGGGCTGCATAATTGATGGAAGTAATTTGTTAGCCGAAATTGAAATTGAAATTGGGTCCAGAAACTTACCAGATTGTGGTGGCAATGATTCGAGGGCAGCCACCATCTCAATTACATCATCACTAGGGGGCACGGCAAGGGAAAATTCATGCATGCCGTGTGGATGCATGGTTGCTGCTCCATTGTTTCGAATGTCCATTCCTTGTGCAATGTATTCAAGTGCATCTTCCTTCAATTGTTCAAAATGGTCATGTGCCAAAGAGTCAATTACATCAATAGAGAAACATGAGTGATCCTCACTAGGATACTTGATAGAATTTGAAAGATTGAAATTAATAACTTCCCCATCAAATTCCATTGTCAATGTTCCATTAAACATATCAATCTTAGTATGATAGGAGCATATTTACATCACTTAGTTAGCTTGTTTCCTTGCATTTAGGTTGTTAGTTCTTAGTCATTTTAGTCTTTTAAGTAATTTTCGTGCAATTTCAGGTTCTATAGACAAAGTATGCAAGAAAATGCATTTTGGTGCCTTTTGGAGCAGTTTTGGGCTTGGAATGGATTGCACATGCTTGGAGCTAAGTGGTTGGCGTGATCATCCAAATTTCAAATGGCGAGAACCCCAACAAGGCCAACAACAAAGCGGATTTAGGCAACAACCCCCGGGTTTCTATCAAAAGCCGTTGGCACCAACACAAGCCCAAGCACAACCTGCCCAAAACAAATCAGGTTCTTCAATTGATAATGATCAGATTTTTCAATTACTAACTTCTATGGCACAGGGTATGCAAACTAGGGACAAGAAGGTGGACGAGTTGGAGAAGCAAGTAGGACAGATTGCCGAGTTCATGGGGCAATTTCGAGAGCAAGGTAAGTTCCCAAGTTCAACCGTTGTCAACCCAAAAGGTGGATTCGAATCTGCAAAAGCCATGAGTCTGCGAAGTGGGAAGCAAGTAGGATCTGACCCTAAACCATCCAAATCATGTTCCAACGAGGAGGAAGAGTTGAGAATTGAAGAGGAGGAACAAAGCCCACTCACGGGAAAGGTGGAAAAACCTTTGCCGCAAGCCCTAAGTGATCCTAAACCATCCAATTTGTCCAATAGAGGTAAGGACGTGTCAAATTCAGTTCCTACTAATATTTTTCCTTCGAATGTTCCTTTTCCAAATAGGTTCAAGCAAACAAAGAAAGAAGAAGCAGAAAAGGACATTCTTGAGATGTTTAGGAAAGTTCAAGTCAATATTCCCCTTTTGGATGCAATTAAGCAAGTCCCCAGGTACGCCAAGTTCTTGAAGGAACTTTGCACTAATAGGAGGAGGATTTCGACCAAGGAGGTTGTAAAAGTGGGTGAAAATGTCTCAGCCATCTTGCAACGTGATAGAAGCATATTTATGCGACTTAGTTAGCATGTTTTCTTGCATTTTCTTAGTTAGTTTCTACTTATTATAGTGTTTTAAGCTATTTTCGTGTGTTTGTAGGTTTTAAGTGTCAAGATGGCAAAAAGAAGCAATTTGGAGCATTCTAGAGCATTTTTGGGCCAAGATTGGGTAGTGCAAGCATGGAGGCAAGTTGATGGACGAAATTGAAGATATAAAGGCTTGAAATCAGCTAAGAAGATGGAAGAAAGAAGTCAAAGATAAAGAAGATAAGGAATCAGCTATAAAGAAGGGGAATTATCCAAAACAACCTTATCTTATCTTATCTTATCCAATCCTTATCTTATCTTATCCTAATCTTATCCTAACCTGTTTTCTTCAGTTTAGGGGACTTAAAACCTGATTTCTAGAAGTCCTATCCCTTGTCCTATAAAAGTGGCGCCCCAAATACTTCTAGAAACCTCAAAATCTGCCACAAAACACATTCTTTCTAGAACCCTGAAAATCTGGCGTCTCCTTCCCTTCTAGAATCCTTTTTCCTTGCCTTGCAAGGCATTCCCTGCCCTTATCCTATTGTGCCGCACCTCTCAGGCCCTTTCCCTCTTGGATTCTGATTGTTAGGCCCTTTTCCTTGTGGATTTGGGTTCTACAAATCCTTTTCAGAGATTAATTGGACCACAATTCCTTTTCCAAATTAATTGCCGCACCCTAGGGCCCTAATCCTATTTTTCTGCTAAGTCCAAGTCCTAAACTGATTTCCCTAGGGTTTGCTATACATATTTTCAAGCCTTGCCGCACACCACCACCCATCCATACGAATTCTACACATCTCTACACATCTCAGCCATTCCAAACACCATTCATAAACCCTAAACCACTTGTGCCGCAGCCCTGCAAGGAGAGGAGGAGCAGCTTTGGAGCGTGTTGCACCCAATCTGGAGTGCTGGGCGTTCTTAGTTGTTTTCTACCTTATGTTTTCGTTGATTAATTTAATTTTCCCTTGTTTTGCTGTAATCATGAGAGGCTAAACTCGTTTTTAGCTAGAGGCTACTTTGAAACCATGATTTTGTGTGTGATATGACTTGATAAATTTCAGTTACAGATTCTTGAAGTATGAATGCAATTGGCTTAACTGTTTGAATTAGAACTTATTTCTGTTTGTTGATTGAGGGTCGACACTTAATTGGCATGCATAAATTTGATGCTAGGATATAAGTAAGTTTCACATAATTGTTACAAACTTATGTTTACAAGTAGTAAAGGTTGCTGGAACAATCGTGTTAAGTTCAATTCTTGGTGTGAGTAACATGATGTCATAGTTATGAATACCTCGTCAATGCTTATGATTCTCATTGAGCGTAAGGATCTCTGATTGTGTCTCTATTATGATGTCATGTAGGGAAATTGATGAGAATAATTTGGTTGTAGATGAGTTGTCCGTCCAATTCAATGAAATTAGGAGAATCTGAGGGTTAATTAGTGATTGACACGGTTAACCTGGGGCATTGTCATTCGTAATTCAATGAAAACATAACTGGAAATCAAGTTATATGCATATAAGTCATGTGTGGATAAGGAAACCTCTAGCTAGTTCACCATCCATCCTAAAAACCCAATTTCGTCTAAATCTGCCTAGTTTAAAGTCTTTGTTTGTTTTAGTTTAGTTTCACTCTAAAACCAATCCCCCTTCACTTGTTTGAGTCAAATTAGTTAGAATCTGTCTTAGTTTGTGTTTTTGTGTGTTTTGAGACAAGTTTAATTCAATTTTCGTCCAAAGTTGTGTCTAGTGTCTAGAATCTGTCCAATTGGTGTTTTAAAGCAGTTTTGAGTATTTTGAACCTGTTTAGAGTCCTTTGAGTCTTTTCGAACGTTTTAAACTTTGTTTTTATGTTTTTGAGTCAGTTTGTGTTAGATTAGCAAGCCCTCCTAATCCCCAGTCCAGAACGATCCCTACTTGCGTTTATACTACAATTGATAAAAAGAGGGTTTAATTTGTGTGCTTAACTTTAATCACATCACAACGCAAACTGCCCCCTAAATGCAAAGATCCGGGTAGTTTTACAATTCCGTGTGTTATTGGTAATTCTAGGTTTGAATCTGCCATGTTAGACTTAGGTGCATCTATAAATGTCATGCCATATTCAATTTATGCATCTATGAACCTAGGAGCGTTGAAAAACGATGGTGTTATCATACAATTGGCCGATAGATCTAATGCCTATCCAAAGGGAGTTTTGGAGGATGTTTTGGTGCAGGTTAATCACTTGATATTCCCGGCGGATTTCTACGTGCTTGAAATAGATGAATCGGACCATTCCCCGTCATTGCCCATCCTCCTTGGAAGGCCATTCATGAAAACTGCTCGTACGAAGATTGATGTGTTTAATGGCACTTTAACGATGGAATTTGATGGGGAAGTTATTAATTTCAATCTTTCTGATTCTATGAAGTACCCTAGTGAGAATCATTCATGTTTTGCTATTGATATAATTGACTCTTTGGCGCAGGACCATTTGGACAATTTGAAAGACGATGCACTTGAATTGGCCATTGCACAAGGAAGGGACATGCAAAACATTTTGAAACAGCCACCAAGGAAACCCACGGCATGCATGAAGCATCCTTTGCTGTGCCCCCTAGTGAGGATGTCATTGAGATGGTGGCTGCCCTTGAGTCATTGCCATCACAATCTGGTAAGTTTTTGGACCCAATTTTAAGTTCAGTTTCGGCTAATTTCAAGTTTTTGGACCCAAAATCTGTCCCTAGACCTTGTTCCGCAGCAAAGAGGAGGAGAAGGAGCCTTGGACGTGCATGCCATTCAAGTTTGAATTGCTGGAAGTTTTAGGTGTTTCCTTTCCTTTGATTTCAATGTTTAAATTCAATACTCTTTGTTCTGTGAGTATGAGGAACTAAACCCTCTCTGGCTAGGGGGGGATTCGAAACCATGTTTATGCTTGCTATATGACTTGATTACCTCTAATTGCGTTTCATAAATTGTGAATTCAATTTACTTATCTGTTCATATTAAAACTGATTTGTGTGTGTTGATTGAGGTGGCCAACTTAGTTGCATGCATAAATCTAATGCTAGGATATAAGGAAGTTTCACCTAATCGTTACAGAATTATATTCACAAGTAGTAAAGGTTGATGATCTCAATTGTGTTAAGTAAATTCTTGGCATAAGTTTCATGCAATTCATAGTAACGAATGCCTCGTCAATGCTTATGGTTTTCATAGAACTTAATGATTCTTGCTTGTATCTCTATTATGCAATTCATGTAGGGAACTTGTGGGGAATGCTTTGGGTTGTCGTATGCAATCATCCAATTCAATAACGTTAGGAAAATATGAGGGTTAATTAGTGCAATTCACGGTTAATCTGGGGCGTTGAGAATTCATGGTTTATTGAAAAGCAATTAGAAATCATTTTGTATGCAAGTATGACATGTGTGGAGAAGAACCCCTTAGCTAGCCTTCCATCCATTCACTTTAACCAATTTCGTTTTACAATCTGTTTTGTTTTACAAAGTTTTTGTTTGTTTTCAATTTTGTCAAAACCAATTCCCCCTTTATTTTGAAGTGTCAAATTAGTTAGAAATCAATTTAGTTTGTGTTTTTGAGTGTTTTGAGTCAAGTTATAAACTGTTTTCGTCCAAATTCTTCCTTAGTGCTCAAAACTGCCTAGAAAGTGGTTTTAAGGCAGTTTTGAGTTTTTGTTTGCTGTTTTGAGTCTTTTGGTTTGTCTTAGTGTTTTAAAGTATAGTTTTGCATTCTTTAAGTCTAATTTAGTGTTTTAACTTTGTTTTAAGTTTTTGAGTCAGTTTTCAAGTGATTTAGCAATCCCTCCTAATCCCCGGCCTAGAACGATCCCTACTTACATACTTTGCTACAATTGATAAAAAGAGGGTTTAATTTGTGTGCTTATATATTTTGCATCAAATTCAAGCTAAGGAGGTTCAACAAGAAGGATGTTGGCAGCCATATGAGGAGTTTCATTCAAGACCTATGCAGCCACCACAGCCTCCCCCACAACAATTCCAATTGAATTCAAGTATGTCCACGACTTATGATATACTAACTTCTTTCACGCAGGGCTCACAACAAGAAGGGTATTGGCAGCCATCTGAGGAGATCTATCAAAAGCCATATGAACCACCACAGCCTCAACCATATTCGGCCCAACCAAGTTCAGGTTCGTCAATGGATAATGATAAAATTCTTGAGTTACTCACTTCTTTATCTCAGGGACAAGAAAATCAAGACAAAAGGGTGGACCATTTGGAAAAGCAAATTGGACAGATAGCGGAATTCATGGCACAGATTCTAGAGCAAAGTGAACTCTCCAACTCAACTATTGCAAATTCAAAGGAAGATTTTGGAATCCATTATGCTAGCACTTTGGGAAGTGCTATGGAGGTTGGAGCTGAACCCAAGACGTCCGAACCAAGCCAAAACATGCATGAACAACTGCTAATTGAGGAGGAGGAAGAAGAAGAAACACCCTTTCCGCAGGCTATCCTAGCTCCACCACCCTTGCCGCAGGCCCCTAGTGTTTCTCAGCCACCCAATCAAGGTAAGTTGGGCTCAAATTCGGTTCAATCTAATGTTATTCCTCCAAATGTACCCTTCCCTCGCAGGTTTTTGATTCCAACGAACGAAGAAAGTGAAAAGGACATCGTGGAAGCCCTTCCCAAGGTGCAAAGTGATATCCCAATTCTTGATACACCAAATCAAATTCCAGAATGTGTGGAATTTCTTAAAGAACCTGGTACATCAAGAAGAATGATTCAAGAGAAAGAAGTAGCTGGAGAATATGTAGAATGCATCAAAGAGGATGTTCGTGAGACAACAAAGCCCAAAGAAGTTGAATTTTATGACACAGGACAAGTCACACCCATTACATTAAATCTGGCCAAGTCCAACATTCCTGAAACTTTCAAAGATGTGGTGTTTGTCCTTGAGTTCATGTCGGAGCACACAGGTAAGCCACCTCCCCGAATTTCAATTTTGTTTTATACTAATATGTTGTTAATGATTCAGGTACCCACACTAGAATTTAAACCATTGCCGGATCATTTCAAATATCACCTTCCATTCAAAGATCAATTCCATGCCGTGGCCTCCAAGGAAGCATAATTGAAGGATTCGTCCGGCTGGAAGACGTTAAACCAAGCGCTTCTTGGGAGGCAACCCATGCAAATAAAGAAGACCTAGGAACTCTTCGGCTCCACAACCAGATTTGCGTTTCTAAACCCTCTTCTTTATTGCTTTTACTTTGCATATTTGTCATGTTTGTTTGTTGTGTTGTTTGCTTGCTTTTGTGTGTGTCTATGTTTGAAACATTGAGGACAATGTTTGGTTTCAGTGTGGGGGGGTAAACAAGTGTTTTCATTGAAAAATTCGTGGGTTTTTATCACCTATCACTTCTAAGGTTGTTTTTCACTGTTTTGAGTGTGTTTTGAAGTGTTTTTATGTGTCTTGAAAGAAAAATACGAAAATTTACAAAAAAATTTGGAAAAAGTTTTCAAAATACCAAAAAGAGTTATTTTAAGAGTCGTTTTTGTGTGTTTGTGTCTTAGGGTACCTTCCAACACAATGATGAGGATTTGGTTTTTAATTGCATGACTGTTAAAGAAAGTTACAAACATGGATTGAAGTTTGATATGCTATTTGGTTTATGCTTGGTTATAGTTGACATTCATGAATTCCCATGTAATCATAAAAAGGATAAAATTAGTTTTTGTAACATGCTTGAAGGAAGTAACTCAAACTAACGCTACAACCTTGAGAGACTTGAGCTTTTACTTTGTTTGGAGAGTTATTAATCTGTGATTCTTTGTTTTCTAAAGTCGTTGCATGATCTCATCATTCTTTGCTTGGTTGCTACTTAGAATGCGTTTCATCACTATAGTACCAAATACTAGAACTCATGCCCGTTTCACTCAAAACTAAAATTGATTAGCATAACATAAAACAAGATGAAGTTGTTTAGTTAAAACCAGAGCCAAAAAGCCTAACCCTTTGCATATGTATTGTAGGTTTAACCCCTTTGAGCCTTAGTTAGCCTATTTTCTTTGTTAACCACATTATCCTTACCTAGCCTAGATTAGGACCATCCTTACCCTTGTTCTTAAGGATAGTAAAGCATAACTTAGAGGGATTCCTTTTGATCTACAAATTGCAGAAAAGCAAGTGTGGGGGAGGTTGTACATTTTTGTGTGCCAAAAGAAACAAGAAGGGCACGGCTAGAAGAAAAAAAAAGAAAGAAGAAAATTCGTGAGGAAAAAAAAAAAAAAGTTGTGTGAAAAAGGAAGAAAAAGAGTTGAAAAATAAGTAAGAATAAGCTCACAAGTGTTGGTTGATGCGATGTAAAACAGCACACAAATTAAACCCTCTTGTTGACAATTGTAGTATAGATGCAAGTAGGGATCGTTCTAAACTGACTCAAAAACATAAAAACAAAGTCTTAACAAGACTCAAAGAATGCAAAACTAAACTCTAGGACACTAAAACAACTTTAAAACACTCAAAACTGCCTAAAAACACAAACTGGGCAGTTTTGGACTCTAAACACAATTTTGGACGAAAATAAGTTTTAACTTGACTCAAAACACTCAAAAACACAAACTAAAACAGTTTCTAACTAATATGACTCAACAAGTAAAGGGGGGATTGGGTTTTGACGAATTTGAAAACAAAACAAGTAAAGTAAAGTACTAATGAAATCTGCACGAATTTGGGTGAAACTATGGATGATGGGCTAGCTAGGAGGTTCTTCTCCACACATGACACACTTGCATACAAAACGATTTTCAGTTGCTTTTCAATAAACCATGAATTCTCAACGCCCCAGATTAACCGTGAATTGCACTAATTAACCTTCAGATTTTCCTAATTTTATTGAATTGGATGATTGCATACGACAACTCAAAACATTCCCCACAAGTTCCCTACATGAATTGCATAATAGATATACAAGCAAAGATCATTAAGTTCTCTGAAAATCATAAGCATTGACAAGGCACTCGTAACTATGAATTGCATGATACTTATGCCAGGATTTACTTAACGCGATCGTGACTAGCAACCTTCACTACTTGTGAATATAAGTTCATAACTATTTGGTGAAACTCCCTTATATTCTAGCATCAAATTCATGCATGCAAATTAAGTTGGCCACCTCAATCAACACACACAAATCAGTTATAATATGAACAGATAAGTAAATTGAATTCACAACTTATGAATCACAACTGGATGTAATCAAATCATATTGCAAGTATAATCATGGTTTCGAATCCCCCCCTAGCTAAGAGGGGTTTAGTTCCTCATACTCACAGAACAAAGATTATTGAATTGAAACATTGAAAACAAAAGAAAGATTACACCTAAACGTTCCAGCAATCCTAACTTGAATGGCAGGCACGTCCAAGGGCTCTCCTCCTTCCTCTTTGCTGCGGCACAAGGGTTGGTGGTGAGTTTTGGGGGTTATGAATGGTGTTGGGTGGTAGAGGATGGATAGGTAGATAGGTGGATGGAAGGTGGATTTTCGTCAGAAAGTGTGTAGAGAATCTGTTCAGAGAGAGAGAGAAACTAAATGGTGTGGATGGCTTTATTTATAGGTCTAGGGTTGAAAGGCAATCAGAAAATAATAGGAAAGGTTCAATACTTAGCTATTTTGGTTCCGCAATTGAATAGGTAAGAAAGAGTCAGAATTTCAAAGAGAATAAGAAAGTGAAATTCGGCAGAATATGTAGGAGAGAAAAGGAATGTGTTTTAAAGGTCAGAAATTAAGAGAGAAAGGGAAAGAAGGTGTGGCATTGATTTGTAAGAGAAAGGGGAAGTATTTTTGGGTAGAAAATAGGCAAGAAAACCTCTCCCTTGTGCAGCAAGGATTGCAACAAAAGAGGAATGTGTTTTATGACAGAAAATAGGCAAGTAAGGTGCAGGAATTAAAGAGAATAGGAAAGGAAATTCGGCAGAATTGTGTAGGACAGATTCAGGAATGTGTTTTGAGGCACAAAATAGGTAAGAATCCTCTCCCCTTGTGTGGCAAGAATTGAAACAAAAGGGAATGTAATTTTGGGTCAGAAAATAGGTAAGAAGAGGATCCCTTGTGCGGCAAGATTGTGAAGAGAAAGGGAAAGGCACTTATGTGGCAGATTTTGGAAGAAAAGGGAAATGAGATATGCGGCAAGGTTAGGGAAAGGTTCTAGGACTTCTAGAAACATGTAATGAGGCAACCTAACATGTTTTGAAACCCTTTTATGGCTGGAACATAGGTGAGGAAGGATTAGGAAACTCTAAGCCAAGAATAGAAACTTTCAAGAATGGAAACCTCCAAGAATAGAAACTTCCAACTTTAGAAACTTTGGCTTCCAATTTTGAACTCTTCATTCTTCATTCAATCCTAAGCTCATTTGATCTTCAATTTCGTCCATCCACTTAGCTCCAAGCATGTGCAATCCATTCCAAGCCCAAAACTGCTCCAAAAGGCACCAAAATGCACTTTCTTGCTCCTTTAGCCCTTCGAACCTGAAAACACACGAAAATGGCTTAAAAGACTAAAATAACTAAGAACTAACAACCTAAATGCAAGGAAACAAGCTAACTAAGTGATGTAAATATGCTCCTATCATTGGTTGTTGAAGAAAGGGTCCAAAAAAGTTGAACTCGGCCCTAAATATGTGTGATCTTCCCCTTATGTATCGAAGTTTGTGGCTGCATTTCAGAAGGGAGTTCTAAGTGCCATATTCATTACTTTGCTTGCTATTTCTTTAAGAACGTTTGTTTTCCTTACCTTTCTTTGTTAGCCAATACCCTTAGCCCCGTTACAACCCTTTTGACTTCTATCTTGATTGTTATGTGTTTCAATATGTGGAGTTTGGGATTGGTATGAGCATATGGTATCCCTGGTTCTCGCGTCTAAGTAGTGGCATTCCATTCATGAGATCATATATATACATGCATTAATAATTTCAAAAAGTGCCTTCTTTGTTATAAACATATGTGAAGTGTTCGTTTTCATGTTTACATCAATCTTCTCACATATACCTAGTGTAGGGAGTGTAGTCAGAAAATCTGAGTGAAAATTGAGTGCATATCTAGTAAGGAATTGAGGGTTTCTCTAAGGCATGTTACTACATTCAAGAAGTTGTTTTAATTGATTAGATGCGAGCTAGTGTGTGGTAACTGTGATTAAGTATGTGCTCGAGGGTAGGGATAACTAAAATCTATGTAAGTAATGATTTTTAACATGTTATGTACCATTGGAAATCCCTGAGGTAACGTTGGAAGGTTTAGGTGATGTTTTGTTTGTTTTGCTCGAGGACTAGCAAAAGCTAAGTGTGGGGGAATTTGATAGGAGCATATTTATGCGACTTAGTTAGTGTGTTTTACTGCGTTTACTTAGTTATTTGTTGCTTATTATAGTGATTTAAGCTATTTTCGTGTGTTTTCAGGTCCAATTGGCAAAGTTGGCAAAAAGATGCAATTTGGAGCATTTTAGAGCAGTTTTGGGCTTGGAATGGTGATAGGAGCATATTTATGCGACTTAGTTGGCTTGTTCTTGTGCATTTATGTTGTGTTTTCTTAGTTATTTTAGTGTTTAAAGCCATTTTCGTGTGCTTCTAGGTCCTAAAGACAAAGTATGCAAGAAGATGCATTTTTGAGCATTTTGGAGCAAAATTGGGCTTGGAATGGATATCACATGTTTGGAGCAAAAGGAATGGACGAAATTGAAGACTTGAAGATGTTAGGATTCCTAATCAACGAAGGATTCCTAATCAAAGATGGATTCCTAGAAGAATGAGGATTCCTACTCACATGAGGATTCCTACTCACATAAGGATTCTTACTCAAACAAGGATTCCTACTTGAAGTAGGAAAGTTAAGCCAAGGTTTCCTATTTTGGTTTGCCTTTCCTAATCCTTAATGTTTCCAAATTCCAGCAACTTTGAAGGCTTCCTTTGCATTCTAGGACACAAATTGAAGGACCTAGACCACTGATAGGAGCATATTTATGCTACTTAGTTAGTGTGTTTCCTTGCATTTGCTTAGCTATTTGTTGCTTAGTATAGTGTTTAAAGTCATTTTCGTGTGTTTTTAGGTCCAAGAAGCAAAGTTGGCAAAAAGATGCATTTTGGAGCATTTTAGAGCAAATCTGGGCTTGGAATGGATATCATATGCTTAGAGCCAAGAAGATGGACGAATTTGGAGTCCAAATGGAGTTAGGAATATGTTTCAAGGTCCAATTGACAAAGAGGGCAAAAAGAAGCAATTTGGAGCATTCTAGAGCATTTTTGGGCCAAGATTGGGTAGTGCAAGCATGGAGGCAAGTTGATGGACGAAATTGAAGATATAAAGGCTTGAAATCAGCTAAGAAGATGGAAGAAAGAAGTCAAAGATAAAGAAGATAAGGAATCAGCTCAAAAGAAGGAGAATTATCCAAAACATTATCCAAAACAACCTTATCTTATCTTATCTTATCCAATCCTTATCTTATCTTAACAAACCTTATCCTATCCTAATCCTTTTCTAATTCAATTCCTGGTACAATGAGGGTTTATTTTCTGATTGGGGGACATTTAAATTAAGTTTCTAGAAACTCTTAGCCTTGCCGCACCTAGCTTTCCAGAAAACTTGGTTTCCTTGCCTTGCAAGGCTTTCTAGAAGCCTTATCCCTCCTTATCTAAATCTGCCGCACCTTAGGCCCTTTCCCATTGGAAATCTGATTGTTTTGAGCCTATTTCTGAATGGATTTGGTTTTCTAGAAGTCCCAATCTGATTAACCTAGGGTTTTGGTGCCTATATATATACAAATCCACCCTTTGCCGTGCACACCACCTCCATATACATCATTCACGCCAGAAATCATCCACCACTCTCTGCCGCACCATACATCCATCCTAGCCATTAACCCAGCCTTCTACACCATTCATAACCCCCTAAACCTGTCCCAAGACCTTGTGCCGCAGCAAAGAAGAGGAGGAGGAGAAGCCTGGGACGTGCATGCCATTCAAGTTTGAATTGCTGGAAGTTTTAGGTGTTTTCTTTCCTTTGGTTTCAATGTTTAAATTTAATACTCTTTGTTTTGTACGTATGAGGAACTAAACCCCCCTCTGGCTAGGGGGGGATTCGAAACCATGTTTATGCTTGCTATATGACTTGATTACCTCTAATTGCGTTTCATAAGTTGTGAATTCAATTTACTTATCTATTTGAATTAAACTGATTTGTGTGTGTTGGTTGAGAGTGCACGCTTAATTGTCATGCATAAATCTAATGCTAGGATATAAGGAAGTTTCACCTAATCGTTACAGAATTATATTCACAAGTAGTAAAGGTTGATGATCTCAATTGTGTTAAGTAAATTCTTGGCATAAGTATCATGCGCTTTCATAGTTACAAGTGCCTCGTCAATACTTATGATTTCCATTGAACGTAATGATCTTTGATTGTATCTCTAGTATGCGCTTTCATATAGAGAACTCTTGAAGAATAATTTGATTGTGATGCGCAGTTTCCATCCAATTCATTGACATAAGGGGAATTTGAGAGTTAATTTAAGCGGACCTAATTAACTTGGAGTGTTGAGAATTCGTGGTTTATTGAATTGCAATTAGAAATCGTTTTGTATGCAAGTATGACATGTGTGGAGAAGAACCCCTTAGCTAGCCTTCCATCCATTAATTTAAACCAATTTCGTTTTACAATCTGTTTTGTTTTACAAAGTTTTTGTTTTGTTTTCAAATTCGTCAAAACCAAATCCCCCTTTACTTTGTTGAGTCATATTAGTTAGAAACTGTTTTAGTTTGTGTTTTTGAGTGTTTTGAGTCAAGTTAAAACTTATTTTCGTCCAAAATTATGTTTAGAGTCCAAAACAGCCAGTTTGTGTTTTTAAGGCAGTTTTGAGTGTTTGTTTGCTGTTTTGAGTCTTTTGGTTTGTCTTAGTGTTTTAAAGTATAGTTTTGCATTCTTTGAGTCTAATTTAGTGTTTTAACTTTGTTTTAAGTTTTTGAGTCAGTTTTCAAGTGGTTTAGCAATCCCTCCTAATCCCCGGCCTAGAACGATCCCTACTTACATACTTTGCTACAATTGATAAAAAGAGGGTTTAATTTGTGTGCTTATATATTTTGCATCAACCACCTAAGAACCCTTGCCGCACCTGCTTACCCCTTTCCTCTTCCTTGCCGTGCAAAGGAGAGGGTTATTTCCTGTTTCCTTGCATTAAAACACATTCCTATTCTGTTTTAAAGCCTTGCCGCAAATCCCTTGCACTTTCCCTTAGTTTTCTGATTTTGTTTCCTCTTTTTAGAGCTGTTGACTTAATTTCTGTTTACTAAAATAACCTAGGGTTTTAATTCCTGAAACCTTTAAAATAAACTTCCTTGTTGCAGCCACAAATCATCCATCCACACAACCTGTCTCGCCAGAAATCCTTCCCCAACCCTAGCCGCACCTATCCTTCACCATTCTCCATAGTTTCTGACCAAAAACACTCCCTGTCGCACCATACATCCATCCTAGCCAATAACCCAGCCATCTACACCACTCATAACTCCCAAAACTCACCAACAACCCTTGTGCCGCAGCAAAGAGGAAGGAGGAGAGCCCTTGGACGTGCTTGCCATTCGAGTTAGGATTGCTGGAACGTTTTAGGTGTAATCTTTCTTTTGTTTTCAATGTTTCAATTCAATAATCTTTGTTCTGTGAGCATGAGGAACTAAACCCCTCTTAGCTAGGGGGGGATTCGAAACCATGATTATACTTGCAATATGATTTGATTACATCCAGTTGTGATTCATAAGTTGTGAATTCAATTTACTTTTCTGTTCATATTATAACTGATTTGTGTGTGTTGATTGAGGTGGCCAACTTAATTTGCATGCATGAATTTGATGCTAGAATATAAGGGAGTTTCACCTAATCGTTATGAACTTATATTCACAAGTAGTGAAGGTTGCTAGTCACGATCGCGTTAAGTAAATTCTTGGCATAAGTATCATGCAATTCATAGTTACAAGTGCCTCGTCAATGCTTATGATTTTCATAGAACTTAATGATCTTTGCTTGTATCTCTATTATGCAATTCATGTAGGGAACTTGTGGGGAATGCTTTGGGTTGTCGAATGCAATCATCCAATTCAATAAAATTAGGAAAATCTGAGGGTTAATTAGTGCAATTCACGGTTAATCTGGGGCGTTGAGGATTCGTGGTTTATGGAAAGCAATTGGAAATCGTTTTGTATGCAAGTGTGTCATGTGTGGAGAAGAACCTCCTAGCTATCCCATCATCCATAGTTTTCACCCAATTTCGTGCAGATTTCATTAGTACTTTATGTTTCTTGTTTTGTTTTCAAATTCGTCAAAACCCAATCCCCCCTTTACTTGTTGAGTCATATTAGTTAGAAACTGTTTTAGTTTGTGTTTTTGAGTGTTTTGAGTCAAGTTAAAACTTATTTTCGTCCAAAATGTGTTTAGAGTCCAAAACTGCCCAGTTTGTGTTTTTAGGCAGTTTTGAGTGTTTTAAAGTTGTTTTAGTGTCCTAGAGTTTGGTTTTGCATTCTTTGAGTCTTGTTAAATGTTTTTAACTTTGTTTTTATGTTTTTGAGTCAGTTTAGAGGTTTTAGCAAGCCCTCCTAATCCCCGGTCCAGAATGATCCCTACTTGCATCTATACTACAATTGTCAACAAGAGGGTTTAATTTGTGTGCTGTTTTACATCGCATCAAATTGTTGGCGACGATTTTGAGAGGACTTTGAGAAGGCAGAGGAACCAGAAAGAATCTAATCCACCTAGCCCTGAACCTGAGCTTGAAGAACCGGTGCTAGAAGAGGAAGAGGAGCCCACGGCTCAAGTGTTGGAGGAAGTGCAAGCCATGGCAGCGGACAATCGAACAATCAAGGAGCTCTCTGCTTCGGGATTTGCCAATGCCGCCCCCCTATGTATTCAATACCCTAGGGCTGCCCAAGACAAGACTGATGAGTTTGAATTGAAATCCAGTTTGTTGCACCACATCCCAAAGTTCCATGGGCTGTCCATGGAGGATCCAAACAAACACTTGAAGGAGTTTGAAGTGGTGTGTTCAAGCATGACCCCTATCAATGTGGATGGAAGCATATTGAAGATGAAAGCTTTTCCATTATCTCTAATGGACAAAGCTAAAGATTGGTTGTATGAACTAGCCCCCGGAACTGTCACATCATGGGAGAGCATGAAACGGGCGTTTCTGGAGAAGTTTTTCCCAACTTCTCGAGTCATTCTTCTACGCAAAAGGATAAGTGGAATTCAGCAAGACGAAGGTGAATCATTTCCCACTTATTATGAACGTTTTAAATCTCTTGTTGCTTCATGTCCACAGCACCAAATGAAGGAGGAGCTTCTTCTTCAATATTTCTACGAAGGGCTTCTACCAATTGAACGCCAAATGCTAGATGCCTCAGCGGGAGGAGCGTTGGTGGACAATGATAGGAGCATATTTATGCGAATTTGTTAGCTTGTTTCCTTGCATTTTCTTAGTTAGTTTCTACTTATTATAGTGATTTAAGCTATTTTCGTGTGTTTTCAGGTCCAATTGGCAAAGTTGGCAAAAAGATGCAATTTGGAGCATTTTAGAGCAGTTGGATTGTGTTTTTATTTTCCTACACAAACTATGTTTTGCAATCCTTTTCCTACACCAATGTTTGTGCCGCACCTCCTCCTATAAATATACCCTTTTGCTGCACCATTCAATTCACCACCCTCTACCATAAGTCACCTACATCCATCCACCACACACTCGTTGTGCCGCAACCTTGCAAGGAAGGAAGGAATCTGGAGCGTTTTCTAGGTGTATTCTATCCTTTGTTTTCAATGTTTAATTTTATTTATATTTGTTTGATTGCGAACATGAGGAACTAATTTCTTTATAGTTAGAGGCGAATTCAAAGCCATGGACATTTGTTTTGTATGAATTGATTTCCTCCAGTTATGATTTCATGAATCGTGAATGTGGTTTACTTATCTGAGTTATTAAGAACTTGTTCTTGTGTGTTGATTAAGGAGGCCTACATAGTTTGCATGCATGAATTTGATGCTAAAATATAAGGGAGTTTCACCTAATCGTTACAAACTTATATTTACAAGTAGTGGAGGTTGCTAGTCACGATCGCGTTAAGTAAATTCCTGGCAGGAGTGTCATGCTTTTCATAGTCACGAATGCCTTGTCAATGCTTATGATTTTCACAAAGCTTAATGATCTTTGTTTCGTGTCTCTATCATGCTTTTCATAGTTAGGGAGCTTAATAAAGAATGATTTGGGTTGTCGTATGCTTTTCATCCAATTCAATGCGTCTAGGGAAATCTGAGAATTAATTAGTTCTACACAATTAATTTGGGGCATTGTCATTCATGGTTTGTTGAAAGAATAACTGGAAATCGATTTATATGCATATGTTCATGTGTGGAGAATGGCCCTTTAACTAGCCTTTCACCCTTTTTAATTCACAAAATTCGTTTTTATAAGTGTTTTATGCAAAGTTTTAGTTTTAAGTTTTAAATTCGTCAAAAACAAACCCCCTTCCATTTAAACTTGTTTTTAGAGTCAAAATCTGTTTTGTTTTAGTCTTTTGAGTCTTTTAAAGTTCTATTTTCGTCAAAATTACTTGTTAGGTCTAGAATTGAGTCCTTTTGATTGTTTCTTGCTGTTTTGAGTGTTTTAAGTTAGTTTTGAGTCAATAGAGTCTAGTTAAGTGTTTTTAAGTTTAGTTTTGTGTTTTTGAGTCAGATTTGCGTAGATTAGCATCCCTTCTAATCCCCGGCTAGAACGATCCCTACTTACACATACTACATTGATAGGGTTTAAATTTGAGTGCAATTTAATTTCACATCAAATTTTTGGCGCCGTTGCCGGGATTAGCAAATTTGCTAATCCCCCGTGTTTCTGTTTGTGTTTTTGTTTTTACGTTTTAGTTTTTGATTTTGTTTTGTTCTGTTTTTGTTGTTTCAGGTACTAGACATGGCAATTGCAAACATTCAAGCTCAATTGGCGAATCTTACATCTCAATTGTCACAGATTGCTGAAAGAACTTCAATGCACACTGCCCCTACATTTGGGGTGCCCTATGGGCAAGGATATCAAACTCATCAACGTCCTCAATTCACTATGAATGGAGGTGCTTGGGGTTATCAAAGCCATAACCATGCAAGAGACAACATGTTTTCCAACGCTTACAATTTGGATTGGAGAGATTATTCAGATTATATGTGGGGGGAACCCCAACAAATTCAACAAGAAGGATGTTGGCAGCCATATGAGGAGTTTCATTCAAGATCTATGCAACCACCACAGCCTCCCCCACAACAATTCCAATCGAATTCAAGTATGTCCACGACTTATGATATACTAACTTCTTTCACGCAGGGCTCACAACAAGAAGGGTATTGGCAGCCATCTGAGGAGATCTATCAAAAGCCATATGAACCACCACAGCCTCAACCATATTCGGCCCAACCAAGTTCAGTTTCGTCAATGGATAATGATAAAATTCTTGAGTTACTCACTTCTTTATCTCAAGGACAAGAAAATCAAGACAAAAGGGTGGACCATTTGGAAAAGCAAATTGGACAGATAGCAGAATTCATAGGACGTATTCTAGAGCAAAGTGAACTCTCCAACTCAACTATTGTCAATTCGATGGGAGACCTTGAAATTGCTGATGCTATCACTTTGGAAAGTGCTATGGAGATTGGTGGTGACTCTAAAACGTCCAAACATACCTTAGAAGTGGACAAAGAGCTGCTGATTGAGGAGGAGGAAGAAGACACACTCACAGCAAGGGAAGAACAACCCTTGCCGCAGCCCCCTAAGCCCTCTCAACCACCTACCACAAGTAAGGACGTCCCAAATTCAATTCATTCCAATGTTATTCCTCCGAATGCACCTTTTCCTCGCAGGTTCATGATTCCCAAAAACGAAGAAAGTGAAAAAGACATCATGGAAGCCTTCCCAATGGTGCCAAGTACTATCCCGATTCTTGTTACAACAAATCCAGTTCCAAAATGTGTTGAGATTTTTGAAGAGAATTGTACCTCAAGAAGAATGATTCAAGAGAAAGAAGTGGCTGGAGAATATCAAGAATGGATCAAAGAGGATGTTCATGAGACAATAAAACCCAAAGAAGTTGAATTTTATGACACGGGACAAGTCATAACTCTCACAACACCAAATCTGGCCGAGTGCAAAATTCCTGAAACTTTCAAAGAAGTGGTGTTTATTCTTGAGTTTGTGTCGGAGAACACAGGTAAGCCACCTCCCCTAATTTCAATTTTGTTTTATACTAATATGTTGTTAATGATTCAGGTACCCACACTAGAATTTAAACCATTGCCGGATCATTTCAAGTATCACCTTCCATTCAAAGATCAATTCCATGCCGTGGCCTCCAATGATGTTTAATTGGAGGTATCGTCCGGCTAGAAGACGTTAAAGCAAGTGCTTCTTGGGAGGCAACCCATGCAAATAAAGAAGACCTAGGAACTCTTCGACCAGATTTGCGTTTCTAAACCCTCCTCTTTATTGCTTTTACTTTGCATATTTGTCATGTTTGTTTGTTGTGTTGTTTGCTTGCTTTTGTGTGTGTCTATGTTTGAAACATTGAGGACAATGTTTGGTTTTAGTGTGGGGGGGTAAACAAGTGTTTTCATTGAAAAATTCGTGGGTTTTTATCACCTATCACTTCTTAAGTTGTTTTTCACTGTTTTTGAGTGTTTTTAGTGTGTTTTGAAGTGTTTTTATGCGTCTTGAAGGAAAATACGAAAATTTACAAAAAAAAAAAAATTTCAAAAAAGTTTTGAAAAAGCCAAAAAGAGTCATTTTTGTGTTTGTGTCTTAGGGTACCTTCCAACACAATGATGAGGATTTGGTTTTTAATTGCATGACTGTTAAAGAAAGTTACAAACATGGATTAAAGTTTGATATGCTCTTTTGTTTATGCTTGGTTATAGTTGACATTCATGAATTCACATGTAATCATAAAAAGGATAAAATCAGTTTTTGTAACATGCTTGAAGGAAGAAACTCAAACTAACGCTACAACCCTGAGAGACTTGAGCCTAAACTTTGTTTGGAGAGTTATTAGTCTGTGATTTCTTGTTTTCTAAAGTCGTTGCATGATCTCATTATTTCTTTGCTTGGTTGTTACTTAGAATGCGTTTCATCATTTAGTTCCAAATACTAGAACTCATGCCCGTTTCATTCAAAGCATGAAATTGATTAGCATAACAAATAACAAGATGAAGTTGTTTAGTTTAAACCAGAGCCAAAAAGCCTAACCCTTTGCATATGTATTGTAGGTTTAACCCCTTTTGAGCCATAATTAGCCTATTTTCTTTGTTAGCCCGCATTATCCTTACGTAGCCTAGTATATAGGACTATCCATACCCTTGTTCTTAAAGGATAGTGAAGCATGACTTAGAGGGAATTCCTTTTGATCAACAATTTGCAGAAAAACAAGTGTGGGGGAAAGGATTTTTGTGTGTGGGTGTGTGCCAAGTATCAAAAGAGGCACGAGTAGAAAAGGAAAAAAAAAAAAAAAGAAGAAAATTCGTAGAAAAAAGAAGAAAAAAAGAAAAAGTGTGTGAAAAAGAAAGAAAAAGAGTTGAAAAATAAGTGAGGATGAGCTCACAAGTATTGTTTGTTGAAAAAAGGGTCCAAAAAGTTGAATTCGGCCCTAAGTATGTGTGATCTTCCCTTTATGTATCAAAAAGGGAGTTCTAAGTGTCATATTCATTACTTTGCTTGCTATTGCTTTAAGAACCATTGTTTTCCTTACCTTTCTTTGTTAGCCAATACCCTTAGCCCCGTTACAACCCTTAGACTTCTATCTTGATTGTTATGTGTTTCAATATGTGGAGTTTGGGATTGGTATGAGCATATGGAATCCCTGATTCTCACGTCTAAGTAGTGGCATTCCATTCATGAGATCATATATATACATGCATTCCAGAAAATGCCTTCTTTGTTAATACATATGTGAGTGTTTAGTTTTCATGTTTACATCAATCTTCTCACATATACCTAGTGTAGGGAGTGTAGTCAGAAAATCTGTGTGAAAATAAAGTGTATATCTTGTGAGCAATTGAGGGATTCTCTAGGGCACGTTACTACATTCAAAAAGTTGTTTCAATTGATTAGATGCGAGCTAGTGAGTGGCTACTGTGATTAAGTATAAGTTCGAGGGTAGGGATAATTAAAATCTATGTAAGTAATGATTTTTAACATGTTATGTACCATTGGAAATCCCTAAGGTGAATGTTGGAAGGTTTAGGTTATGTTTTGTTTCTTTGTTTTGCTCGAGGACTAGCAAAAGCTAAGTGTGGGGGAATTTGATAGGAGCATATTTATGCGAATTTGTTAGCATGTTTCCTTGCATTTTCTTAGTTAGTTTCTACTTATTATAGTGATTTAAGCTATTTTCGTGTGTTTTCAGGTCCAATTGGCAAAGTTGGCAAAAAGATGCAATTTGGAGCATTTTAGAGCAGTTTTGGGCTTGGAATGGCTGTCACATGTATGGAGCAAGATGGATGGACGAATTTGAAGTTCAAGAGAGGCTACGAATGTGCAAAAGAGTTGAAGAAATAAATTCAAGTCAATGAAGATAAGGAATCAGCTACAAAGAAGGAGAATTATCCAAAACATTATCCAAACTACCTTATCTTATCCTTATCTTATCCAAACCTTATCTTATCTTATCCTAATCCTTTCCTAACCTAATTCCTATTGAAAAAGGGATTCAATTTCAGTTTAGGAGACCTAAAAACCTGATTTCTAGGAACCTTATCCTCTCCTACGTTGGTGCTGCACCTATCCTTTCTAGAAGTGCCAAAATCAGCCAAATAACACCCTTTCTAGAAATCCCTAAAAAAGTGGCGCCCCAAACCTTCTAGATTCCTTTGATGTTTGACCTTCTAGATGTCCTATTTCCTGCTAGGATTACTTAACCTTTTCCCCTTAGGATTGTGTTTTTATTTTCCTACACAAACTATGTTTTGCAATCCTTTTCCTACACCAATGTTTGTGCCGCACCTCCTCCTATAAATATACCCTTTTGCTGCACCATTCAATTCACCACCCTCCACCATAAGTCACCTACATCCATCCACCACACACTCATTGTGCCGCAACCTTGCAAGGAAGGAAGGAATCTGGAGCGTTTTCTAGGTGTATTCTATCCTTTGTTTTCAATGTTTAATTTTATTTATATTTGTTTGATTGCGAACATGAGGAACTAATTTCTTTATAGTTAGAGGCAAATTCAAAGCCATGGACATATGTTTTATATGAATTGATTTCCTCCAGTTATGATTTCATGAATCGTGAATGTGGTTTACTTATCTGAGTTATTAAGAACTTGTTCTTGTGTGTTGATTAAGGAGGCCTACTTAGTTTGCATGCATGAATTTGATGCTAAAATATAAGGGAGTTTCACCTAATCGTTACAAACTTATATTTACAAGTAGTGGAGGTTGCTAGTCACGATCGCGTTAAGTAAATTCCTGGCAGGAGTGTCATGCTTTTCATAGTCACGAATGCCTTGTCAATGCTTATGATTTTCACAAAGCTTAATGATCTTTGTTTCGTGTCTCTATCATGCTTTTCATAGTTAGGGAGCTTAATAAAGAATGATTTGGGTTGTCGTATGCTTTTCATCCAATTCAATGAGTCTAGGGAAATCTGAGAATTAATTAGTTCTACACAATTAATTTGGGGCATTGTCATTCATGGTTTGTTGAAAGAATAACTGGAAATCGATTTATATGCATATGTTCATGTGTGGAGAATGGCCCTCTAATAGCCTTTCACCCTTTTTAATTCACAAAATTCGTTTTTATAATTGTTTTATGCAAAGTTTTAGTTTTAAGTTTTAAATTCGTCAAAAACAAACCCCCTTTCATTTAAACTTGTTTTTAGAGTCAAAATCTGTTTTGTTTTAGTCTTTTGAGTCTTTTAATGTTCTATTTTCGTCAAAATTACTTGTTAGGTCTAGAATTGAGTCCTTTTGATTGTTTCTTGCTGTTTTGAGTGTTTTAAGTTAGTTTTGAGTCAATAGAGTCTAGTTAAGTGTTTTTAAGTTTAGTTTTGTGTTTTTGAGTCAGATTTGCGTAGATTAGCATCCCTTCTAATCCCCGGCTAGAACGATCCCTACTTACACATACTACATTGATAGGGTTTAAATTTGAGTGCAATTTAATTTCACATCAGACAAGACACCCATGGCTGCCAAGATCTTGATTGCTAATCGAGCTTTGAACGCTCAACAATATGAAGGCGTTGGACAAAGAGGAACCCCACGGCAGCAAGTAAATGAGGTAAGTTCCACATCTGACATTCAATCCCAATTAACTAATCTTACTTCCATTGTGTCTCAGATGGCTGAAGGAATGAAGATGCATGGATCAAGTGTGTGTGGCGTGTGTTCTATCCAAGGACACCCCTCTGATAAGTGCCCGCAACTAATTGAGAATGGTGGATGGGAATCTGCCAAATCAGTGGGTTTTGGAGGCCAAAACCAACCAAGGAACGATCCATATTCCAATACGTATAATCCAGGTTGGAGAGACCATCCAAATTTCAAGTAGAGGGAGCCCCAACAATCTCAACAACAAGGAGGTTTTAGACAGCAACCCCCAGGCTTCTACTCCAAGCCATATGCACCCACACAAGTGATGTGAGAATTACTTGTCACTCAAATTAAAACCCTATCGACGTAGTATATGAAAGTAGGGATCGTTTTAGGCCGGGGATTAGAAGGGATGCTAATCTACACAAATTAGACTCTTAAAACAATAAACTGGACTTAAAACAATGAAAACAAGTACTAGGGATCAATTTGGACGAATTTTAACTCTAGACACCCTTAAACAACCTAACTTGACTCAAATAACTCAAAACAAACTCAAAACAGCAAATAGAATTCAATTAAACAGTTTCTGGACTCTAAAGACTCAAAACAAGCTAAATAGACCTAAAACACACAAAACAAGTTATCTAGACTCAAAACTAACACCTAAGATTGATTTGAACGAAATTAAGACTCAAATTGACTCAAAAGACTAAGAGACTCAAGATTTGACGAATTTAGACTATCTTAACACAAATTAAAAGCAAGGGATTGTTTGAAAACGGATTTAAACTTAAGCAAAACAGAATTGTAAACTAGACTTAGTTTTGTACGAAATTGGTGATTTAAATGGGTGAATGGCTAGTTAGAGGGATCCTTATCCACACATAAACATATGCATACAACTTGATTCCCAGTTACTCTTTCGATAAACCATGAATGACAATGTTCCGAATTAATTGTATTGAACTAATCAATTCCCAGATTTCCCTAGATTCATTGAATTGAATGGATAACGCATCACAACCAAATTATTCTTTCTCAAACTCCCTAACTATGGAATACGTATGATAGAGACATTCAACAAAGATCATTAAGTTCAATGGAAATCATGAACATTGACAAGGCATTCATAACTATGGAAGACGCATGTTAATCCAGCCTAGGGTTTACTTAACATGATTGTGACTAGCAACCTTTACTACTTGTGAATGTAAGTTCATAACGATTAGGTGAAATTCCCTTATATTCTAGCATCAAATTCATGCATGTAAACTAAGTATGCATCCTTAATCAACACACAAGAACCAGTTCTTAATAAAACAGACAAGTAAACCACATTCACAATTTATGAAATCATAACTGGAGTAAATCAAATCATAAGGAACATATATTCATGGCTTCAAATTCCCCCTCTAACTAATAGGGGTTTAGTTCCTCATGATAGCAATTAAACAAAGAAAACTGAATTGAAACATTGAAAACAAGGATAGACAACACCTAAGAACGCTCCAGCAGTAGTCACGACTTAGAGTGGCACCTTCTCCTTCCTTCCTTGAATAGCTGCGGCACAAGAGGGGTTTTCTGGGTTTGTGTGGATGATATGGCACGGCAGGGGGTGAATTAGGTCAGAAACTATGGAGAATGGTGAAGGAAAGGGGCGGCAGAGAGTGGTGGATGATTTCTGGCGTGAATGGTGTATATGGAGGGTGGTGTGTACGGCAAAGGGTTGATTAGTATATATATAGGCACCAAAAACCCTAGGTGAATCAGATTAGGACTTCTAGAAAGCCAAATCCATCCAGAAATAGGCTCAAAACAATCAGATTTCCAATGGGAAAGGCCCTAAGGTGCGGCAGATTTGGATAAGGAGGGATAAGGCTTCTAGAAAGCCTTGCAAGGCAAGGAAATCAGGTTTTCTGGGAAGCTAGGTGCGGCAAGGCTTAGGGTTTCTAGAAACTTAATTTAAATGTCCCCCAATCAGAAAATAAACCCTCATTGTACCAGGAATTGAATTAGAAAAGGATTAGGATAGGATAAGGTTTGTTAAGATAAGATAAGGATTGGATAAGATAAGATAAGATAAGGTTGTTTGGATAATGTTTTGGATAATCCTCCTTCTTTTGAGCTGATTCCTTATCTTCAATGATTTGAATTTATTTCTCCAACCTTGAAACATATTCCCAACTCCATTTAGACTCCAAATTCGTCCATCTTCATGCCCATTGCTTGTGCTATCCATTCCAAGCCCAGATTTGCTTTAAAATGCTCCAAAATGCATCTTTTTGCCAACTTTGCTTCTAGGACCTAAAAACACACGAAAATGACTTTAAACACTATACTAAGCAACAAATAGCTAAGCAAATGCAAGAAAACACACTAACTAAGTAGCATAAATATGCTCCTATCAAATTCCCCCACACTTAGCTTTTGCTTGTCCTCAAGCAAAACAAAACAAACAAAACGTAACCTAAACCTTCCAACGTTCACCTCAGGGATCTTCAATGATACATAACATGCCAAAGATCATTACTCCCACAGATTTTAGTTATCCCTACCCTTGAGCACATACTTCATCAAAGTTACCACACATTAGCTCGCATTTAATCAATTAAAACAACATTTTGAATGTAGTAACATGCCTTAGAGAATCCCTCAATTCCTTACTAGATATGCACTCAATCACACAGATTTTCTGACTACACTCCCTACACTAGTTATATGTGAGAAGATTGATGTAAATATGAAACTAATACTCACATATATGTATAGCAAGAAAAGTAATTTCTAGAATGCATGTATAGATATGATCTCATGAACGGAATGCTACTACTTATACGCGAGAACCAGGGACACCATATGCTCATACCAATCCCAAACTCCACATATTGAAACACACAACACTCAAGATTGAAGTATAGGGTTATAACGGGGCTAGGGGGTATTGGCTAACAAAGAAAGGTAAGGAAAACAAACGTTCTTAAAGCAATAGCAAGCAAAGTAATGAATATGACACTTAGAACTCCCTTTCTTGAATGCAGCCACAAACTTTGATACAAAGGGACAGAAAACACATACTTAGGGCCAAATTCAACGTTTTGGACCCCTTCTTCAACAATCAACACTTGTGAGCTTTAATCTCACTTATTTTGAACACTTTTCATACTTTTTCACAACTTTTCTTTTTTTTCTTTTCTTTTTCACACGAATTTTTCTCTTTTTTTTTTCTTTCTGCTTCTTCACCCGTGCCCTTGTTTGTCTTGTCGGCACACAATCAGACACATAAATCCCTTCCCCCACACTTGTTTTGCCGCCCAAATAACGAACAAAGGGAATTCATTCTTAGGTCATGCTTAGCTACGCCTTAAGAACAAGGGTAAGGATGGTCCTAATCTAGGCTAGGTAAGGATAATGTGGGTAAACAAAGAACATAGGCTAAACAAGGCTCAAAAGGGTTAAACCTACAATACATATGCAAAGGGTTAGGCTTTTTGGCTCTGGTTTTAAACTAAACAACTTCATCTTGATTATGTGTTATGCTAATCAATTTCATGCTTTGAATGAAACGGGTATGAGTTCTAGTATTTGGAACTAAATGATGAAACGCATTCTAAGTAGCAACCAAGCAAAGAATAATGAAATCATGCAACGACTTTAAAAAACAAAGAATGCACAGATTTTTAACTCTCCAAAGAACGTTAAAAGCTCAAGTCTCTCAGGGTTGTAGCGTTAGTTTGAGTTACTTCCCTCAAGCATGTTACAAAAACTGATTTTATCCTTTTTGTGATTACATGTGAATTCATGAATGTCAACTACAACCAAGCATAAACCAAAGAGTATATCAAACGTCAATCCAAGTTTGTAACTTTCTTTAACAGTTATGCAATTAAAAACCAAATCCTCATCATTGTGTTGGAAGGTACCCTAAGACACAAACAAACACACAAAAACAACTCTTTTTGGGTTTTTCAAAACAATTTTTCAAATTTTTATGGTATTTTCGGTTTTTCTTTTCAAAACACACTAAAAGACTCCAAAACGGCTTAAAAACACTTAAAAACACTGAAAACAACATTCAAAGTGATAGGCGATAAAAACCCACGAATTTCATGCAAAAAAAAACACTTTGTTACCCCCCCACACTTAAACCAAACATTGTCCTCAATGTTTCAAACATATACTCACATAAAGCAAACAGCAATCAACACAACTAACTAACATAACAAAATGGCAAAGGAAAAGCAATAAAGAGTAGGGTTTAGAAACGCAAATCTAGTTGTGGAGCTGGAGAGTTCCTAGGTCGTCTTTATTTGCATGGGTTGCCTCCCAAGAAGCGCTTGCTTTAACGTCTTCCAGCCGGACGATTCTTCCATTTAAGTTCCCATGGTACCCACGGCATGCAGAGGTAGTTCTTCCACCACATGCTCCTCAAACAGCTCGTGCATTGGATCTTTGAATGGTAAGGGATAGTGATCCTTCCGGATTGTGGCATTGAACATCCTAAAATCAATGTAATCATGCCCACCAACTTGGATTTGATTGGGAATCTGCACCATACAAGGTAACAACCTATTAGTTGAAATGGGAATCGAATCTGGAATAGATGGCTTACCAATGTACTGCAATGAAGTGGCTGCACTATGAACATTCTTCCCCATGATATTTTCGACCAATTGGGGCATTTTGAGGGCAGTGGCTGTATGGTCCTTGTGCTCCACTCCAATTCCCTCGTTTTGTATGGTTCTTGATGTATCCTTTGTGCTTGAACGGTCCGGCCCTATCTTTTTTATTTTATCCATGGCAAAACAAGAACGAACAACGTTAGGATTCTCAATAGACTTAGAAACATTAAATATAATCTTATCACTACCAAACTTCATAGTTAACGTTCCCTTGGCCACATCAATCTTGGTTTGGGCTGTTTTCATGAATGGTCGGCCAAGTAAGAGTGGTAATGGATGGGAATGGTCTGAATCCTCCATGTCAAGCACATAGAAATCTGCAGGAAAAATCAAGTGTTCTACCTGCACCAAAACATCTTCCAAAACTCCTTTTGGGTATGCATTAGATCGATCGGCTAATTGGATAATAACACCATCATTTTTAAGCTCTCCTAGATTCATAGATGCATAAACAGAATATGGCATGACATTTATTGATGCACCTAAGTCTAACATGGCAGATTCAAAATGAGTATTACCAATAACGCAAGGAATTGTAAAACTACCCGGATCTTTGCATTTAGGGGGTAATTTCCTCTGTAAAACGGCTGAGACATTCTCACTTACTCTTACCACCTCTTTGTTAGAAATCCTTCTCCTTGTTGTACAAAGCTCTTTCAAAAACTTAGCATACCTTGGGACCTGCTTTATTGCATCAAGGAGTGGGATATTGACTTGAACTTTCCGGAATGTCTCTAGAATGTCTTTTTCAGCATCCTCTTTCTTTGATTGCCGCAACCTGCCAGGAAAGGGCACAATTAGTGGAGTAGAGCTAGAAGAATTCATATTGGAACTTACCTTGATGGTTGGGGATGGCTGCGGCAAAGATGTCTCTTTCCTTGCCGTGGGTTTGGGTGATTCATCCTCCTCCAATTGCAGCTTTGTGTCTCTTCTTGACTTGATCTAGATGGTTGTGAATCAGTTCCAACCTGCTTACCACTTCTCAACGTGATTGCATTGGCGGTTTCAAATCCTCCTTTAGGATTAACAACGGTTGAACTAGGCAATCTGCCTTGTTCTCTGAATTGGCCCATGAATTCAGCCATTTGCCCCATTTGTTTCTTCAATTCGGCCACCTCTTTAGCTTGATTCTTTATGCTCTGTATTTCCTGCGTCAAAGAGGTTAGTACTTGAAGAATTTTATCATTTTCTAACAACGAACCTGAATTGGTTTGGGCTGAAATTGGTTGAGGTTGTGTGGCTGCATATGGCCTTGGAAACAACCCAGGGGGCTGTCTAAATTCGCCTTGTTGCTGTGCTTGTTGAGAGTCCCTCCACTTGAAGTTTGGATGATCTCTCCATCCCGGATTGTATGTGTTTGAGTATGGGTCGTGTCTTTGTTGGGTTTGGCTTCGAAAACCCACGGCTTGGGCAGTTTCCCACCCCCCATTCTCAATCAATTGAGGGCATTGATCGTTGAGATGTCCCTGCATAGAACACACTCCACATATGGCCGGCCCTTGTGCTTTGGTTCCATCCACAACTTGTTGTTGCCGTGGCCCTTCTCTCTGTCCAACTCCTTCGTATTGTTGCGCATTCAAGGCTCGATTTGCAAGTCTTGGCAGCCACGGGTGTTTTGTCAACCAAAGCTCCTCCCTCTGAAGCATCAAGCATTTGTCTCTCAATGGGGAGAAGTCCTTCATAGAAATATTGGAGGAGAAGCTCTTCCTTCATTTGGTGTTGTGGACAAGAAGCAACAAGCGCCTTGAAACGCTCATAATAGGCTGGAAACGATTCCCCTTGGTTTTGTTGAATGCCACTTATCCTTTTCCTCAAGAGAATGACTCTTGAAGTTGGGAAAAATTTCTCTAAGAATGCGCGCTTCATGCTTTCCCACAGTGACTCCGGATTTCTTTGGAACACATTGCACCGGTGAAACCCAACGGCTATCCGAGATTGGATAAATCACTCCACAATCAAGAAGCTTTATAATCTCCTTCTTCACAACTTCCATCATTGGAGGGTTGAGTCGGCGTTGAGCCTCTCGAGTTGGTTTAGCCCCCTCCTCTAGAAGTATGCGATGCATGCATGTTGTAGGGCTAATCCCTCTAATATCGGCCAATGTCCACCCAATGGCTGTTTTGTGCTCTTTCAACACCCGAATCAACTTTCCTTCCTCTGTTGCCGTGAGTGTGGAGGACACAATGACGGGCAACGTCTCGTTATCTCCCAAAAAGACGTACTTCAAATGATCCGGCAATGGTTTAAGCTCAAGTACGGGTGCCTGAATCACTGAGGGTAACAACTTGTTAGTAGAAATTGGAATTGAAATTGGTTTTGAAGGCTTACCATGGTGCTGAGGTAGTGACTCTAGGGCAGCCACCATCTCGGCCTCTTCTTCACTTCTAGGCACGGCAATATTGGGTTTTTGCCCAATTCCTTGTGCAATTGTTGATTCAAGGGGATCCCTCTCCAAAGAATCAAGGTAATCCTGCGCCAATTCATCGAATATATCAATAGCAAAACAAGAATGATTTTCTTTAGGAAATTTAATAGTTTCAGCAAGATTGAAATCAATAACTTCCCCATCAAATTCCATTGTCAACGTCCCTTTGAACACATCGATCTTGGTGCGGGCTGTTTTCATGAAAGGTGGAGGAGGATCGGCAATGGGGTGGAATGGGGTGTATCCTCCATGTCAAGCACATAAAAATCCGCTGGAAAAATCAGATTTCCAACCTGCACCAAAACATCTTCCAAAACTCCTTTTGGATATGCATTAGAACGATCGGCTAATTGGATTATAACACCATCGTTTTTAAGCTCACCTAAGTTCATGGATGCATAAATAGAGTATGGCATGACATTAATTGAAGCCCCTAAGTCTAACATAGCATGTTCAAACTTAGTACTACCAATAACGCAAGGAATTGTAAAACTACCCGGATCTTTGCATTTAGGGGGTAATTTCCTTTGTAAAACAGCAGAGACATTCTCACTTACTTGAACCACTTCTTTGTTAGAAATCCTTCTCCTTGTTGTACAAAGCTCTTTCAGAAACTTAGCATACCTTGGGACTTGCTTAATTGCATCAAGGAGTGGGATATTGACTCGAACTTTCCGGAATGTCTCTAGAATGTCTTTTTCAGCATCCTCTTTCTTTGATTGCCGCAACCTGCCAGGAAAGGGCACAATTAGTGGAGTAGAGCTTGAAGAATTCATATTGGAACTTACCTTGATGGTTGGGGACGGTTTAGAAGTGGGGATTGGCTGCGGCAAGGATTGTGCATTCCTTGCCGTGGGTTTGGGTGATTCATCCTCCTCCAATTGCAGCTTCTTGTCCTCTTCTTGACTTGATCTAGATGGTTGTGAATCAGTTCCAACCTGCTTACCACTTCTCAACGTGATTGCTTGGGCGGTTTCAAATCCTCCCTTAGGATTAACAACTGTTGAACTAGGCAATCTGCCTTGTTCTCGGAATTGGCCCATGAATTCAGCCATTTGCCCCATTTGTTTCTTCAATTCATCCACCTCTTTAGCTTGATTTTTTATGCTCTGCACGTCCTGCGTCAAAGAGGTTAGTACTTGAAGAATTTTATCATTATTTAACGACGAACCTGAATTGGTTTGGGCCGAAGTTGGTTAAGGTTGTGGGGCTGCATACGGCCTTGGAAACATCCCAGGGGGCTGTCTAAATCCGCTTTGTGGCTGTGCTTGTTGAGAGTCCCTCCACTTGAAGTTTGGATGATCTCTCCATCCCGGATTGTATGTGTTTGAGTATGGGTCGTGTCTTTGTTGGGTTTGGCCTTGAAAACCCACGGCTTGGGCAGTTTCCCACCCCCCATTCTCAATCAATTGAGGGCATTGATCGTTGAGATGTCCCTGCATAGAACACACTCCACATATGGCCGGCCCTTGTGCTTTGGTTCCATCCACAACCTGTGACAAAAGAAGAGTGAGATTAGCCATTTGAGATTGTAATTCTGAAATTGCATTTACCTCATTCACTTGTTGTTGCCGTGGCCCTTCTCTCTGTCCAACTCCTTCGTATTGTTGCGCATTCAAGGCTCGATTTGCAATTAGAGTCTTGGCAGCCACGGGTGTTTTGTCAACCAAAGCTCCTCCCTGATAGGAGCATATATTTGCGACTTAGTTAGCTTGTTTTCATGCATTTACGTTGTTAGTTCTTAGTTAATTTTGTATTTTAAGCTATTTTCGTGTATTTGTAGGTTCAAAGTGTCAAGATGGCAAAAAGAAGCAATTTGGAGCATTCTAGAGCATTTTTGGGCCAAGATTGGGTAGTGCAAGCATGGAGGTAAGTTGATGGACGAAATTGAAGATATAAAGGCTTGAAATCAGCTAAAAAGATGGAAGAAAGAAGTCAAAGATAAAGAAGATAAGGAATCAGCTCAAAAGAAGGAGAATTATCCAAAACATTATCCAAAACAACCTTATCTTATCTTACCTTATCTTATCCTAATCTTATCCTAACCTGTTTTCTTCAGTTTAGGGGACTTAAAACCTGATTTCTAGAAGTCCTATCCATTCCCCTACAAAAGTGGCGCCCCAAACTCTTCTAGAAACCCCAAAATCTGCCCAGAAACACATTCTTTCTAGAAGCCTAAAAATCTGGCGTCTCCTTCCCTTCTAGAATCCTTTTTCCTTGCCTTGCAAGGCATTCCCTGCCTTATCCCTTTGTGCCGTGGGTTTTCACTCCCTTTCCCTCTTGGATTCTGATTGGTAGGACTTTTCCTTGTGGATTTGGGTTCTACAAATCCTTTTCAGAAATTAATTGGACCACAATTCCTTTTCCAAATTAATTGCCTCACCCTAATCCTATTTTTCTGCTAAGTCCAAGTCCTAAACTGATTTCCCTAGGGTTTGCCATGCTATATATACATATTCCCAAGCCCTGCCGCAGACCACCACCCATCCATACGAATTCTACACCCCCATATACATTCAGAAATCCATATTTTGCTGCAGAGAAGAGAAGGGAAGACAAGGCCTTGCCGTGGCTTCCATTGGAGAAGGAGGAGTTCTTTCTTCTCTTGTTTCGTTTCTATGTTTAATTTAATTTGTTTTTCAATTATGTTGAACATGTGGAACTAATTTCGTTTTAGTTAGAGGTGGATTCAAAGCCATGGACAAATGTTTGATATGAATTGATTACCTTCAGTTATTGTTTCATAAATTGTGAATGTGATTTACTTATCTGTTTTATGAAGAACTTGTTCTTGTGTGTTGATTAAGGAGGCCTACTTAGTTTACATGCATGAATTTGATGCTAGGATATAAGGGAATTTCACCTAATCGTTAGGAACTTATATTCACAAGTAGTAATGATTGCTAGTCACAATTGTGTTAAGTAAATCCTAGGCAAGAGTAACATGCGTATTCCATAGTTATGAATGCCTTGTCAATGTTTATGATTTCCATGGAACTTAATGATCTTTGATATGTATCTCTATCATGCGTCTTCCATAGTTAGGGAACTTGATAAGAATAACTGGGAATTAATTAGTGCAATACAATTAATTCGAAGCATTGTCATTCATGGTTTATCGAAAGAATAACTGGAAATCAATTCGTATGCATATGTTCATGTGTGGAGAAGAACCCTCTAACTAGTTTTCACCCCTGAATTCACCTTTATCTCTTTCAATTTACTTTGTTTGCTTAAATCTGCTTAGTTTTGCTTAAATCGTCCAAAAACCCCCTTAGTTCTTAATTGAGTCTTAGTTTGTTTAAATTCGTCCAAATCTGTCCCCTTTTAGTGTTTTGAGTCTAACTAGTCGAAAAGTCATCCAATTCACCCCTTAGAATCTGTTTTGAGTCTGCTTAAGTTAGTTTTGTTGTTTTGAGTCTATTTAGCCTGTTTTGAGTCTCTAGTGTCTAGAATCTACCTAGTTGAGTTTTATTTGTTGTTTTAACTTTGTTTTGTGTTATTTGAGTCAAGTTAGGTTGTCTAGAGTTAAAATTCGTTCAGATTGATCCATAGTACCTGTTTTCTATGTCTAGAGTCCAGTTTTAGTGTTTTAGAGTTTAATTTGTATGGATTAGCATCCCTTCTAATCCCCGGCCTTAAACGATCCCTACTTTCATATACTACATCGATAGGGTTTTAATTTGAGTGTCAAGTAATTCTCACATCACTCCCGCTGAAGCATCAAGCATTTGTCTCTCAATGGGGAGAAGTCCTTCATAGAAATATTGGAGGAGAAGCTCTTCCTTCATTTGGTGTTGTGGACAAGAAGCAACAAGCGCCTTGAAACGCTCATAATAGGCTGGAAACGATTCCCCTTGGTTTTGTTGAATGCCACTTATCCTTTTCCTCAAGAGAATGACTCTTGAAGTTGGGAAAAATTTCTCTAAGAATGCGCGCTTCATGCTTTCCCACGAAGTAACGGTTCCAGGTGCTAGTTCGTAGAGCCAATCCTTAGCCTTTTCCAAAAGAGAGAATGGAAAGGCTTTCATCTTCAATATACTCCCATCAACATTGACAGGGGTCATGCTTGAACAAACCACTTCAAATTCCTTCAAGTGCTTGTTCGGATCTTCCATGGACAACCCATGGAATTTGGGGATGTGGTGCAACAAGCTAGACTTCAATTCAAACTCATCAGTCTTGCCTTGAGCCGCCCTAGGATATTGAATGCATAAAGGGGTCGCATTGTCCAATCCCGAGGCTGAAAGTTCTTTGATTGTTCGGTTATTGATAGGAGCATATTTATGCACCTTAGTTAGCTTGTTCTTGTGCATTTATGTTGTTTTTCCTTAGTTAAAGTAGTCTTTTAAGCTAGTTTGATGTATTTTCAGGTTCTAAGGGCAAGTATGCAAAAAGAAGCAATTTGGAGCATTCTAGAGCATTTTCGGGCCAAGATTGGGTAGTGCAAGCATGGAGGCAAGTTGATGGACGAAATTGAAGATATAAAGGCTTGAAATCAGCTAAGAAGATGGAAGAAAGAAGTCAAAGATAAGAAGATAAGGAATCAGCTCAAAAGAAGGAGAATTATCCAAAACATTATCTAAAACAACCTTATCTTATCTTATCTTATCCAATCCTTACCTTATCTTACCTTATCTTATCCAATCTTATCCTAATCTTATCCTAACCTGTTTTCTTCAGTTTAGGGGACTTAAAACCTGATTTCTAGAAGTCTTATCCCTTGTCCTATAAAAGTGGCGCCCCAAATCCCTCTAGAAGCCCCAAAATCTGCCACAAAACACATTCTTTCTGGAAGCCTAAAAATCTGGCGCCTCCCTCCTTTCTAGAAGGTCTTTTCCTTGCCTTGCAAGGCTCCCTGCCTTATCCCTTTGTGCCGTGCCTTCTCACTCCCATTCCCTCTTGGATTCTGACTTATTAAGCCTTTTCCTTGTGGATTTGGGTTCTACAAATCCTTTTTAGAAATCAATTGGGCCAAAATCCTTTTTCCTAATGGATTCACAATTTCTGCCGCACCTAGCTTCCTCTTCCTTCTCAAATCTCGCTCAAAATCGTCGTTAAACTCCAAGATATGTGTGTGAACGGGTTGAGAACTTCGAGTCATACACTAGTACCTAAAACAAAGAAAACAAAACAAATCAGAAAACTAAGCAAAACAGAAACAAAAACAAGTTAAAATACACGGCAGAAACTAGGGAGATTAGCAAGTTTGCTAATCCCCGGCAACGGCACCAAAATTTGATGTGAGAATTACTTGTCACTCAAATTAAAACCCTATCGACGTAGTATACGAAAGTAGGGATCGTTTTAGGCCGGGGATTAGAAGGGATGCTAATATACACAAATTAGACTCTTAAAACAATAAACTGGACTTAAAACAATGAAAACAGGTACTATGATCAATTTGGACGAATTTTAACTCTAGACACCTTTAAACAACCTAACTTGACTCAAATAACTCAAAACAAACTCAAAACAGCAAATAGAATTCAATTAAACAGTTTTTGGACTCTAAAGACTCAAAACAAGCTAAATAGACCTAAAACACACAAAACAAGTTATCTAGACTCTAAACTAACACCTAAGATTGATTTGAACGAAATTAAGACTGAAATTGACTCAAAAGACTAAAAGACTCAAGATTTGACGAATTTAGACTATCTTAACACAAATTAAAAGCAAGGGATTGTTTGAAAACGGATTTAAACTTAAGCAAAACACAATTGTAAACTAGACTTAGTTTGGTACGAAATTGGTGATTTAAATGGGTGAATGGCTAGTTAGAAGGATCCTTATCCACACATAAACATATGCATACAACTTGATTCCCAGTTACTCTTTCGATAAACCATGAATGACAATGTTCCGAATTAATTGTATTGAACTAATCAATTCCCAGATTTCCCTAGATTCATTGAATTGAATGGATAACGCATCACAACCAAATTATTCTTTCTCAAACTCCCTAACTATGGAATACGCATGATAGAGACATTCAACAAAGATCATTAAGTTCAATGGAAATCATGAACATTGACAAGGCATTCATAACTATGGAAGACGCATGTTAATCCAGCCTAGGGTTTACTTAACATGATTGTGACTAGCAACCTTTACTACTTGTGAATATAAGTTCAAAACGATTAGGTGAAATTCCCTTATATCCTAGCATCAAATTCATGCATGTAAACTAAGTATGCATCCTTAATCAACACACAAGAACAAGTTCTTAATAAAGCAGATAAGTAAACCACATTCACAATTTATGAAATCATAACTGGAGTAAATCAAATCATAAGAAACATATATTCATGGCTTCAAATTCCCCCTCTAACTAATAGGGGCTTAGTTCCTCATGATAGCAATTAAACAAAGAAAACTGAATTGAAACATTGAAAACAAGGATAGACAACACCTAAGAACGCTCCAGCAGTAGTCACGACTTAGAGTGGCACCTTCTCCTTCCTTCCTTGAATAGCTGCGGCACAAGAGGGGTTTTCTGGGTCTGTGTGGATGATATGGCACGGCAGGGGGTGAATTAGGTCAGAAACTATGGAGAATGGTGAAGGAAAGGGGCGGCAGAGAGTGGTGGATGATTTCTGGCGTGAATGGTGTATATGGAGGGTGGTGTGTACGGCAAAGGGTTGATTAGTATATATATAGGCACCAAAAACCCTAGGTGAATCAGATTAGGACTTCTAGAAAGCCAAATCCATCCAGAAATAGGCTCAAAACAATCAGATTTCCAATGGGAAAGGGCCTAAGGTGCGGCAGATTTGGATAAGGAGGGATAAGGCTTCTAGAAAGCCTTGCAAGGCAAGGAAATCAGGTTTTCTGGGAAGCTAGGTGCGGCAAGGCTTAGGGTTTCTAGAAACTTAATTTAAATGTCCCCCAATCAGAAAATAAACCCTCATTGTACCAGGAATTGAATTAGAAATGGATTAGGATAGGATAAGGTTTGTTAAGATAAGATAAGGGTTGGATAAGATAAGATAAGATAAGGTTGTTTGGATAATGTTTTGGATAATCCTCCTTCTTTTGAGCTGATTCCTTATCTTCAATGTTTTGAATTTATTTCTCCAACCTTGAAACATATTCCCAACTCCATTTAAACTCCAAATTCGTCCATCTTCATGCCCATTGCTTGTGCTATCCATTCCAAGCCCAGATTTGCTCTAAAATGCTCCAAAATGCATCTTTTTGCCAACTTTGCTTCTTGGACCTAAAAACACACGAAAATGACTTTAAACACTATACTAAGCAACAAATAGCTAAGCAAATGCAAGAAAACACACTAACTAAGTAGCATAAATATGCTCCTATCACCAAATCCATCCAGAAATAGGCTCAAAACAATCAGATTTCCAATGGGAAAGGGCCTAAGGTGCGGCAGATTTGGATAAGGAGGGATAAGGCTTCTAGAAAGCCTTGCAAGGCAAGGAAATCAGGTTTTCTGGGAAGCTAGGTGCGGCAAGGCTTAGGGTTTCTAGAAACTTAATTTAAATGTCCCCCAATCAGAAAATAAACCCTCATTGTACCAGGAATTGAATTAGAAAAGGATTAGGATAGGATAAGGTTTGTTAAGATAAGATAAGGATTGGATAAGATAAGATAAGATAAGGTTGTTTGGATAATGTTTTGGATAATCCTCCTTCTTTTGAGCTGATTCCTTATCTTCTATGATTTGAATTTATTTCTCCAACCGTGAAACATATTCCCAACTCCATTTAAACTCCAAATTCATCCATCTTCATGCCCATTGCTTGTGCTAACCATTCCAAGCCCAGATTTGCTCTAAAATGCTCCAAAATGCATCTTTTTGCCAACTTTGCTTCTAGGACCTAAAAACACACGAAAATGACTTTAAACACTATACTAAGCAACAAATAGCTAAGCAAATGCAAGAAAACACACTAACTAAATAGCATAAATATGCTCCTATCAAATTCCCCCACACTTAGCTTTTGCTAGTCCTCAAGCAAAACAAAACAAACAAAACGTAACCTAAACCTTCCAACGTTCACCTCAGGGATCTTGAATGATACATAACATGCCAAAGATCATTACTCCCACAGATTTTAGTTATCCCTACCCTTGAGCACATACTTAATCAAAGTTACCACACATTAGCTCGCATTTAATCAATTAAAACAACATTTTGAATGTAGTAACATGCCTTAGAGAATCCCTCAATTCCTTACTAAATATGCACTCAATCACAGAGATTTTCTGACTACACTCCCTACACTAGTTATATGTGAGAAGATTGATGTAAACATGAAACTAATACTCACATATATGTATAACAAGAAAAGTAATTTCTGGAATGCATGTATAGATATGATCTCATGAATGGAATGCTACTACTTAGACGCGAGAACCAGGGACACCATATGCTCATACCAATCCCAAACTCCACATATTGAAACACACAACACTCAAGATTGAAGTATAGGGTTATAACGGAGCTAGGGGGTATTGGCTAACAAAGAAAGGTAAGGAAAACAAACGTTCTTAAAGCAATAGCAAGCAAAGTAATGAATATGACACTTAGAACTCCCTTTCTTGAATGCAGCCGCACACTTTGAACACAAAGGGGAAGATTACACATATTTTAGGGCCGAATTCAACTTTTTGGACCCCTTCTTCAACAATCAACACTTGTGAGCTTAGTCTCACGTATTTTGCAACTCTTTTCACACTTTTTCACAATTTTTTTTCTTCTTCTTCTTCTTTCCACGAAATTTTTTCTTTTCTCTTCTTTTTTTTTCTTTTTCTACCCGTGCCCTTGTTTGTCTTGTTGGCACACAATCAGACACATAAATCCCTTCCCCCACACTTGTTTTGCAGCCCAAATAACGAACAAAGGGAATTCATTCTTAGGTCATGCTCACTATGCCTCAAGAACAAGGGTAAGGATGGTCCTAATCTAGGCTAGGTAAGGATAATGTGGGTAAACAAAGAACATAGGCTAAACAAGGCTCAAAAGGGTTAAACCTACAATACATATGCAAAGGGTTAGGCTTTTTGGCTCTGGTTTTAAACTAAACAACTTCATCTTGATTATGTGTTATGCTAATCAATTTCATGCTTTGAATGAAACGGGTATGAGTTCTAGTATTTGGAACTAAATGATGAAACGCCTTCTAAGTAGCAACCAAGCAAAGAATAATGAGATCTTGCAACGACTTTAGAAAACAAAGAATGCACAGATTTTTAACTCTCCAAAGAACGTTAAAGGCTCAAGTCTCTCAGGGTTGTAGCGTTAGTTTGAGTTACTTCCTTCAAGCATGTTACAAAAACTGATTTTATCCTTTTTGTGATTACATGTGAATTCATGAATGTCAACTACAACCAAGCATAAACCAAAGAGCAATTCAAACTTTCATCCATGTTTGTAACTCTCTTTAACAGTTATGCAATTAAAACCCAAATCCTCATCATTGTGTTGGAAGGTACCCTAAGACACAAACAAACACACAAAAACAACTCTTTTTGGGTTTTTCAAAACAATTTTTCAAATTTTTATGGTATTTTCGGATTTTCTTTTCAAAACACACTAAAAGACTCCAAAACGGCATAAAAACACTTAAAAACACTGAGAACAACATTCAAAGTGATAGGTGATAAAAACCCACGAATTTCATGCAAAAAACACTTTGTTACCCCCCCACACTTAAACCAAACATTGTCCTCAAAGTTTCAAACATATACTCACAGAAAGCAAACAGCAATCAACACAACTAACTAACATAACAAAATGGCAAAGGAAAAGCAATAAAGAGGGAGAGTTTAGAAACGCAAATCTGGTTGTGGAGCCGGAGAGTTCCTAGGTCGTCTTTATTTGCATGGGTTGCCTCCCAAGAAGCGCTTGCTTTAACGTCTTCCAGCCGGACGATACTTCCATTTAAGTTCCCATGGTACCCACGGCATGCAGAGGTAGTTCTTCCACCACATGCTCCTCAAACAACTCGTGCATTGGATCTTTGAATGGTAAGGGATAGTGATCCTTCCGGATTGTGGCATTGAACATCCTAAAATCAATGTAATCATGCCCACCAACTTGGATTTGATTGGGAATCTGCACCATACAAGGTAACAACCTATTAGTTGAAATGGGAATCGAATCTGGAATAGATGGCTTACCAATGTACTGCAATGAAGTGGCAGCACTATGAACATTCTTCCCCATGATATTTTCGACCAATTGGGGCATTTTGAGGGCAGTGGCTGTATGGTCCTTGTGCTCCACTCCAATTCCCTCGTTTTGTATGGTTCTTGATGTATCCTTTGTGCTTGAACGGTCCGGCCCTATCTTTTTTATTTTATCCATGGCAAAACAAGAACGAACAATGTTAGGATTCTCAACAGACTTAGAAACATCAAATTTAATCTTATCACCACCAAACTTCATAGTTAACGTTCCCTTGGCCACATCAATCTTGGTTTGGGCTGTTTTCATGAATGGTCGGCCAAGTAAGAGTGGTAATGGATGGGAATGGTCTGAATCCTCCATGTCAAGCACATAGAAATCTGCAGGAAAAATCAAGTGGTCTACCTGCACCAAAACATCTTCCAAAACTCCTTTTGGGTATGCATTAGATCGATCGGCTAATTGGATAATAACACCATCATTTTTAAGCTCTCCTAAATTCATAGATGCATAAACAGAATATGGCATGACATTTATAGATGCACCTAAGTCTAACATGGCAGATTCAAAACGAGTATTTCCAATAACACAAGGAATTGTAAAACTACCCGGATCTTTGCATTTAGGGGGTAATTTCCTTTGTAAAACAGCAGAGACATTCTCACTTACTTGAACCACTTCTTTGTTAGAAATCCTTCTCCTTGCTGTACAAAGCTCTTTCAAAAACTTAGCATACCTTGGGACCTGCTTTATTGCATCAAGGAGTGGGATATTGACTTGAACTTTCCGGAATGTCTCTAGAATGTCCTTTTCAGCATCCTCTTTCTTTGATTGCCGCAACCTGCCAGGAAAGGGCACAATTAGTGGAGTAGAGCGAGAAGAATTCATATTGGAACTTACCTTGATGGTTGGGGATGGCTGCGGCAAAGATGTCTCTTTCCTTGCCGTGGGTTTGGGTGATTCATCCTCCTCCAATTGCAGCTTTGTGTCCTCTTCTTGACTTGATCTAGATGGTTGTGAATCAGTTCCAACCTGCTTACCACTTCTCAACGTGATTGAATTGGCGGTTTCAAATCTTCCTTTAGGATTAACAACGGTTGAACTAGGCAATCTGCCTTGTTCTCTGAATTGGCCCATGAATTCAGCCATTTGCCCCATTTGTTTCTTCAATTCGGCCACCTCTTTAGCTTGATTCTTTATGCTCTGTATGTCCTGCGTCAAAGAGGTTAGTACTTGAAGAATTTTATCATTTTCTAACAACGAACCTGAATTGGTTTGGGCCGAAATTGGTTGAGGTTGTGTGGCTGCATATGGCCTTGGAAACAACCTAGGGGCTTGTCTAAATTCGCCTTGTTGCTGTGCTTGTTGAGAGTCCCTCCACTTGAAGTTTGGATGATCTCTCCATCCCGGATTGTATGTGTTTGAGTATGGGTCGTGTCTTTGTTGGGTTTGGCCTTGAAAACCCACGGCTTGGGCAGTTTCCCACCCCCCATTCTCAATCAATTGAGGGCATTGATCGTTGAGATGTCCCTGCATAGAACACACTCCACATATGGCCGGCCCTTGTGCTTTGGTTCCATCCACAACCTGTGACAAAAGAAGAGTGAGATTAGCCATTTGAGATTGTAATTCTGAAATTGCATTTACCTCATTCACTTGTTGTTGCCGTGGCCCTTCTCTCTGTCCAACTCCTTCGTATTGTTGCGCATTCAAGGCTCGATTTGCAATTAGAGTCTTGGCAGCCACGGGTGTTTTGTCAACCAAAGCTCCTCCCGCTGAAGCATCAAGCATTTGTCTCTCAATGGGGAGAAGTCCTTCATAGAAATATTGGAGGAGAAGCTCTTCCTTCATTTGGTGTTGTGGACAAGAAGCAACAAGCGCCTTGAAACGCTCATAATAGGCTGGAAACGATTCCCCTTGGTTTTGTTGAATGCCACTTATCCTTTTCCTCAAGAGAATGACTCTTGAAGTTGGGAAAAATTTCTCTAAGAATGCGCGCTTCATGCTTTCCCATGAAGTAACGGTTCCAGGTGCTAGTTCGTAGAGCCAATCCTTAGCCCTTTCCAAAAGAGAGAATGGAAAGGCTTTCATCTTCAATATACTCCCATCAACATTGACAGGGGTCATGCTTGAACAAACCACTTCAAATTCCTTCAAGTGCTTGTTCGGATCTTCCATGGACAACCCGTGGAATTTGGGGATGTGGTGCAACAAGCTGGACTTCAATTCAAACTCATCAGTCTTGCCTTGAGCCGCCCTAGGATATTGAATGCATAAAGGGGTCGCATTGTCCAATCCCGAGGCTGAAAGTTCTTTGATTGTTCGGTTATCTGCAGCCATGTCGTGCTCCTCTTCCAAATCCTCTTCAATTTCAACTTCAGATTCGGAATTAGAACTTGAGCTAAGTAGATCAGGTTCTGGGTGCTTCCTCTTCCTTCTCAAATCTCGCTCAAAATCGTCGTTAAACTCCAAGATATGTGTGTGAACGGGTTGAGAACTTCGAGTCATACACTAGTACCTAAAACAAAGAAAACAAAACAAATCAGAAAACTAAGCAAAACAGAAACAAAAACAAGTTAAAATACACAGCAGAAACTAGGGAGATTAGCAAGTTTGCTAATCCCCGGCAACGGCGCCAAAATTTGATGTGAGAATTACTTGTCACTCAAATTAAAACCCTATCGACGTAGTATATGAAAGTAGGGATCGTTTTAGGCCGGGGATTAGAAGGGATGCTAATCTACACAAATTAGACTCTTAAAACAATAAACTGGACTTAAAACAATGAAAACAGGTACTATGATCAATTTGGACGAATTTTAACTCTAGACACCTTTAAACAACCGAACTTGACTCAAATAACTCAAAACAAACTCAAAACAGCAAATAGAATTCAATTAAACAGTTTCTGGACTCTAAAGACTCAAAACAAGCTAAATAGACCTCAAACACACAAAACAAGTTATCTAGACTCTAAACTAACACCTAAGATTGATTTGAACGAAATTAAGACTGAAATTGACTCAAAAGACTAAAAGACTCAAGATTTGACGAATTTAGACTATCTTAACACAAATTAAAAGCAAGGGATTGTTTGAAAACGGATTTAAACTTAAGCAAAACACAATTGTAAACTAGACTTAGTTTGGTACGAAATTGGTGATTTAAATGGGTGAATGGCTAGTTAGAAGGATCCTTATCCACACATAAACATATGCATACAACTTGATTCCCAGTTACTCTTTCGATAAACCATGAATGACAATGTTCCGAATTAATTGTATTGAACTAATCAATTCCCAGATTTCCCTAGATTCATTGAATTGAATGGATAACGCATCACAACCAAATTATTCTTTCTCAAACTCCCTAACTATGGAATACGCATGATAGAGACATTCAACAAAGATCATTAAGTTCAATGGAAATCATGAACATTGACAAGGCATTCATAACTATGGAAGACGCATGTTAATCCAGCCTAGGGTTTACTTAACATGATTGTGACTAGCAACCTTTACTACTTGTGAATATAAGTTCACAACGATTAGGTGAAATTCCCTTATATTCTAGCATCAAATTCATGCATGTAAACTAAGTATGCATCCTTAATCAACACAAAAGAACAAGTTCTTAATAAAACCGATAAGTAAACCACATTCACAATTTATGAAATCATAACTGGAGTAAATCAAATCATAAGAAACATATATTCATGGCTTCAAATTCCCCCTCTAACTAATAGGGGCTTAGTTCCTCATGATAGCAATTAAACAAAGAAAACTGAATTGAAACATTGAAAACAAGGATAGACAACACCTAAGAACGCTCCAGCAGTAGTCACGACTTAGAGTGGCACCTTCTCCTTCCTTCCTTGAATAGCTGCGGCACAAGAGGGGTTTTCTGGGTCTGTGTGGATGATATGGCACGGCAGGGGGTGAATTAGGTCAGAAACTATGGAGAATGGTGAAGGAAAGGGGCGGCAGAGAGTGGTGGATGATTTCTGGCGTGAATGGTGTATATGGAGGGTGGTGTGTACGGCAAAGGGTTGATTAGTATATATATAGGCACCAAAAACCCTAGGTGAATCAGATTAGGACTTCTAGAAAGCCAAATCCATCCAGAAATAGGCTCAAAACAATCAGATTTCCAATGGGAAAGGGCCTAAGGTGCGGCAGATTTGGATAAGGAGGGATAAGGCTTCTAGAAAGCCTTGCAAGGCAAGGAAATCAGGTTTTCTGGGAAGCTAGGTGCGGCAAGGCTTAGGGTTTCTAGAAACTTAATTTAAATGTCCCCCAATCAGAAAATAAACCCTCATTGTACCAGGAATTGAATTAGAAAAGGATTAGGATAGGATAAGGTTTGTTAAGATAAGATAAGGATTGGATAAGATAAGATAAGATAAGGTTGTTTGGATAATGTTTTGGATAATCCTCCTTCTTTTGAGCTGATTCCTAATCTTCAATGATTTGAATTTATTTCTCCAACCTTGAAACATATTCCCAACTCCATTTAAACTCCAAATTCGTCCATCTTCATGCCCATTGCTTGTGCTATCCATTCCAAGCCCAGATTTGCTCTAAAATGCTCCAAAATGCATCTTTTTGCCAACTTTGCTTCTAGGAGCTAAAAACACACGAAAATGACTTTAAACACTATACTAAGCAACAAATAGCTAAGCAAATGCAAGAAAACACACTAACTATGTAGCATAAATATGCTCCTATCATGACAGTGGTAGCCAATGCCGAGAATGAACTTGTTCCTACACGTATTCAAACCGGTTGGAGGGTGTGCATCGACTATAGGAAGCTAAATGCCACCACGAGGAAGGATCACTTCCCATTGCCATTTATTGACCAAATGCTTGAGAGGTTAGCGGGTTATGCTTTCTATTGTTTTCTTGATGGTTATTCTGGTTATAATCAAATTGTCATAGCACCCGAGGATCAAGAAAAAACTACTTTCACATGCCCCTTTGGTACTTTTGCATATCGTCGCATGCCTTTTGGTTTATGTAATGCACCTGCCACATTTCAAAGATGCATGATGAGCATATTTTCTGATTATGTTGAGAAAATAATTGAAGTTTTCATGGATGATTTTAGCGTTTTTGGTGACTCCTTTGATGGTTGCTTGCATAATCTTAGTTTGATTCTAAAACGTTGCGTTGAAACTAACCTTGTTCTCAATTGGGAAAAATGTCATTTCATGGTTAAGCAAGGCATAGTTCTAGGTCATATCATCTCTGAAAATGGCATTGAGGTTGATAAGTCAAAAATAGATCTTGTACGTCACTTACCCTCTCCGACTTCGGTTAGAGAGGTTCGTTCTTTTCTTGGCCATGCAGGTTTCTATCGTAGGTTTATCAAAGATTTCTCAAAGGTTGCACAACCTCTTTGCCGTCTCCTACAAAAAGAAGTGGCGTTTGAATTCACCAAGGAGTGCACGGCATCATTCAACCAACTCAAGGAGTTGTTGACCACGGCACCCATTATTGTTCCACCAGATTGGAGCCTACCTTTCGAGCTTATGTGTGATGCGTCCGATTATGCTTTAGGGGCTGTTTTGGGACAAAGAAAGGACAAGAGGCCGCATGTCATCTACTATGCCTCACGAACATTGAATGATGCCCAGTTGAACTATTCCACTACGGAAAAAGAACTTCTTGCCGTTGTTTTTGCTTTAGATAAGTTTAGATCATATCTAATTGGTACTAAAGTAATTGTGTTCACTGACCATGCAGCATTGAAGTACTTGCTCACCAAAAAGGAGGCCAAGCCACGGCTAATTCGCTGGATATTGCTACTTCAAGAGTTCGACATTGAGATTCGTGACAGGAAGGGAAGTGAAAACGTGGTGGCTGACCACCTCAGCCGAATGGTGCATAACGAGGAGTCTCTACCTATTTTGGAGACATTCCCTGATGAACAATTGCTGTCAATAAAGGTTAGTGAGCCTTGGTATGCTGATTTGGTGAACTTTTTGGTGTCAAAACGAATTCCAAGCAATTTCACTAGGCACCAACGTGATAAACTTAGACATGATGCACGGTTTTGTGTGTGGGATGATCCATATTTATGGAAATTTTTCCCTGATCAAATTGTACGTCGATGTGTGCACGATTCTGAATTTCATTCAATTCTGAGTTTTTGTCATACATATGCATGTGGAGGGCACTTTGGCACACAAAGAACAGCCCTCAAAGTGTTACAATGTGGATTCTATTGGCCTAGTATTTTTAAAGATGCTAGAACTTTTTGTTTAACATGTGATAAATGCCAAAGAATGGGTAATATTAGTGCAAAGGACCAAATGCCGCAGGTTCCTATCCTAAATGTTGAAATTTTTGATGTTTGGGGTATTGATTTTATGGGTCCTTTTCCGTCATCGCATGGTTTCATGTATATTTTGCTTGCGGTTGATTATGTGTCGAAGTGGGTGGAAGCAAGAGCCACCCGGACTAATGATTCTAAAGTGGTTGCAGATTTTATTAGAACTAACATATTTGCAAGGTTTGGCATGCCAAGAGTGATCATTAGTGATGGAGGGTCACACTTTTGCAACCGGACCATTGAGGCGTTATTGAGGAAATACAATGTCAACCATAAGGTTTCTACACCTTACCATCCTCAAACAAATGGCCAAGCCGAGGTTTCTAACCGAGAGATAAAGCAAATACTAGAAAAGACCGTTGGGCCCACAAGGAAGGATTGGAGTTTACGGCTAGATGATGCACTTTGGGCGTATCGTACGGCATACAAAACACCCATTGGGATGTCCCCCTTTCGGCTTGTCTATGGCAAGCCGTGCCATCTCCCCGTTGAGTTGGAGCACAAAGCTCATTGGGCCGTCAAGAAGTTTAACATGAACCTAGATGAAGCGGGCAGTCATAGGAAATTCCAATTGAATGAGCTTGATGAGATACGGCATGAGGCATACGAGAATGCGAGCATTTACAAGCAAAAGACCAAAGCTTTCCATGACAACATGATCCGTGGGAAATCATTCTCAATTGGGCAGAAAGTGCTATTGTTCAATTCCCGTTTACGATTGTTTCCCGGTAAGTTACGTTCTAAGTGGATTGGACCGTTTGTTATTACTAATGTTTTTGTTCATGGTGCAGTCCAAATCCGAAGCTTGAAAACGGGGCATGAATTCAAGGTGAACGGGCATCGTTTGAAGCCCTATTATGAGAACTTTGTGGAGCAAACCATGGATGACCTCTCCTTGGATGCCGTGGGCTCCAATCTGGAGTGATTGGGTTCTTTGTCCGGCTGTACGACGTTAAAGCAAGCGCTACTTGGGAGGCAACCCATGCATTCAACAAAGGAAGATCTAGGGAGCATTCCAATTCCAGATTTGCGTTCCTGAACCCTTCTCTTTGTTGTTGTTTTCGTTTCTGCCATGTTTAGTTCCTGTTTTGTTTGTTTGTTGTTTATTTGTGTTAGTTTATGCTTGAAACATTGAGGACAATGTTTGATTTAAGTGTGGGGGGGGGTAACCAACATGTTTTGATGCAAATTCGTAGGGTTTTATCACCCATAACTTCTAATGTTGTTCCTTGCTGTTTTTAAGTGTGTTTAAGTTGTTTTGGTGTGTTTTAGTGTGTTTTGACTCAAAAATCCGAAAATCCCGTAAAAATTTGAAAAATGGTTTTAAAAAAACCCAAAAAGAGTTGTTTTTGTGTGTTTGTTTGTGTCTTAGGTACCTTCCAACACAATGATGAGGATTCGGTTTGTAATTGCATGACTGTTAAAGAGAGTTGTAAACATGGATGAAAGTTTGATTTACTCTTTGGTTTATGCTTGGTTGTGGTTATAACTTATGAATTCACATGCAATCATAAAAGAAAAATCAGTTTTTGTAACATGCTTGAAGGAAGGAACTCAAACTAACGCTACAACCTTGTGAGACTTGAGCCTTAAACGTTCTTTTGGAGAGTTATAATCTGTGCATTTGTTGTTTTCTAAAGTCGTTGCATGATCTCATTATTCTTTGCTTGGTTGCTACTTAGAAGGCGTTTCATCATTTAGTTCCAAATACTAGAACTCATACCCGTTTCATTCAAAGCATGAAATTGATTAGCATAACACATAACAAGATGAAGTTGTTTAGTAAACCAAGAGCCAAATTGCCGTATCTCCCTATTTCATTGTGATTTGTAGGTTTTAACCCCATTGAGCCTTGTTTAGCCTATGTTCTTTGTTAACCCACATTATCCTCACCTAGCCTAGATTAGGACCATCCATACCTTTGTTCTTGAAGCATAGTAATGCATGACTCAATATGAATTCCTTTTGATCATTGTTTGGCAGAAAACAAGTGTGGGGGAAGTGAGTTTTGTTGTGGGTGTGCCAAAGTCTTGAATGAGGCACGGCAAAGAAAAGAAAAGAAAAGAAGAGAGAAAAGAAAAAAAAAAAAAGAAGAAAAATTCGTGGAAAATAGAAAGAAAAAAAGAAAAAGTTGTGAAAAGAATGAAAAAGGAGTTGAAAAGATGTGAAAAAGAGCTCACAAGTGTTGGTTGTTGAAGGAGGGGTCCAAAACATTGAATCCGGCCCTAATTGTTGCTTGAAACTTCCCTTGTGTTTAAAAGTTGATTTCTGCATGCTAAAGGGAATTCTAAGTGTCATATTCATTATTTTGCTTACTATTGCTTTAAGAACGTTTGTTTTTCCTACCCTTTCTTTGTTAGCCAATACCCCCAAGCCCCGTTACAACCCTTAACTTCAATCTTGAGTGTTGTGTGTTTCAATATGTGGAGTTTGGGATTGGTTTGAGCATATGGTGTCACTGGTTCTCGCATCTAAGTAGTAGCATTCCATTCATGAGATCATATCTAAACATGCTTATTAACTCCAGAAATTGCTTTCTTTGTTGTAAACATATGTGAGTGTTCGTTTTCATATTTACATCAATCTTCTCACATATACCTAGTGTAGGGTGTGTAGTCAGAAAATGTGTGTGAAAATAGAGTGCATATCTAGTAAGGAATTGAGGGAATTCTCTAAGGCATGTTACTGCATTCAAAACATCGTTTTAATTGGTTATTTGTGAACTAGTAAGTAGTGACTATGATTAAGTATGTGCTTAAGCGTAAAGATGACCAAAATCTGTGGGAATGATGATTTTTAACATGTCATGTGTATTGGAAATCCCTGAGACAATTGTTGGAAGGTTTAGCAAAAGCTAAGTGTGGGGGAATTTGATAGGAGCATATTTATGCACCTTAGTTAGCTTGTTCTTGTGCATTTATGTTGTTTTTCCTTAGTTAAAGTAGTCTTTTAAGCTAGTTTGATGTATTTTCAGGTTCTAAGGGCAAGTATGCAAAAAGAAGCAATTTGGAGCATTCTAGAGCATTTTCGGGCCAAGATTGGGTAGTGCAAGCATGGAGGCAAGTTGATGGACGAAATTGAAGATATAAAGGCTTGAAATCAGCTAAGAAGATGGAAGAAAGAAGTCAAAGATAAGAAGATAAGGAATCAGCTCAAAAGAAGGAGAATTATCCAAAACATTATCTAAAACAACCTTATCTTATCTTATCTTATCCAATCCTTACCTTATCTTACCTTATCTTATCCAATCTTATCCTAATCTTATCCTAACCTGTTTTCTTCAGTTTAGGGGACTTAAAACCTGATTTCTAGAAGTCTTATCCCTTGTCCTATAAAAGTGGCGCCCCAAATCCCTCTAGAAGCCCCAAAATCTGCCACAAAACACATTCTTTCTGGAAGCCTAAAAATCTGGCGCCTCCCTCCTTTCTAGAAGGTCTTTTCCTTGCCTTGCAAGGCTCCCTGCCTTATCCCTTTGTGCCGCGCCTTCTCACTCCCATTCCCTCTTGGATTCTGACTTATTAAGCCTTTTCCTTGTGGATTTGGGTTCTACAAATCCTTTTCAGAAATCAATTGGGCCAAAATCCTTTTTCCTAATGGATTCACAATTTCTGCCGCACCTAGGGTCCTAATTCCTTGTGCAATGCTGAGTCCAAGCCCTAATCTGATTACCCTAGGGTTTGTGGTGCCTATATATATAAGTTTAAAGGGTTGCCGCAGGTTACACACCCTCCATACACACCATTCTCGCCAGAAACTCTTCACCACTCTCTGCCGCACCTTTCCTTCACCATTCTCAATAATTTCTGACCCAATCCACTCCCTGCCGCACCATACATCCATCCTAGCCATTAACCCAGCCTTCTACACCATTCATAACCCCCTAAACCTGTCCCAAGACCTTGTGCCGCAGCAAAGAGGAGGAGAAGGAGCCCTGGGACGTGCATGCCATTCAAGTTTGAATTGCTGGAAGTTTTAGGTGTTTTCTTTCCTTTGATTTCAATGTTTAAATTCAATACTCTTTGTTCTGTGAGTATGAGGAACTAAACCCCCTCTGGCTAGGGGGGGATTCGAAACCATGTTTATGCTTGCTATATGATTTGATTACCTCTAATTGCGTTTCATAAGTTGTGAATTCAATTTACTTATCTATTTGAATTAAACTGATTTGTGTGTGTTGGTTGAGAGTGCACACTTAGTTGTCATGCATAAATCTAATGCTAGGATATAAGGAAGTTTCACCTAATTGTTACAGAATTATATTCACAAGTAGTAAAGGTTGTTGATCACAATCGCGTTAAGTAAATTCTTGGCATAAGTTTCATGCAATTCATAGTAACGAATGCCTCGTCAATGCTTATGGTTTTCATAGAACTTAATGATTCTTGCTTGTATCTCTATTATGCAATTCATGTAGGGAACTTGTGGGGAATGCTTTGGGTTGTCGTATGCAATCATCCAATTCAATAACGTTAGGAAAATCTGAGGGTTAATTAGTGCAATTCACAGTTAATCTGGGGCGTTGAGAATCCATGGTTTATTGAAAAGCAATTAGAAATCGTTTTGTATGCAAGTATGACATGTGTGGAGAAGAACCCCTTAGCTAGCCTTCCATCCATTGATTTAAACCAATTTCGTTTTACAATCTGTTTTGCTTTACAAAGTTTATGTTTTGTTTTCAATTTCGTCAAAACCAATTCCCCCTTTATTTTGAAGTGTCAAGTTAGTTAGAAATCAATTTAGTTTGTGTTTTTAAGTGTCTGGAGTCAAGTTATAAACTGTTTTCGTCCAAATTCTTCCCTAGTGCTCAAAACTGCCCAGAAAGTGTTTTAAGGCAGTTTTGAGTGTTTGTTTGCTGTTTTGAGTCTTTTGGTTTGTTTTAGTGTTTTAGAGTATAGTTTTGCATTCTTTGAGTCTAATTTAGTGTTTTAACTTTGTTTTAAGTTTTTGAGTCAGTTTTCAAGTGGTTTAGCAATCCCTCCTAATCCCCGGCCTAGAACGATCCCTGCTTACATACTTTGCTACAATTGATAAAAAGAGGGTTTAATTTGTGTGCTTATATATTTCGCATCAGTTATCTGCAGCCATGTCGTGCTCCTCTTCCAAATCCTCTTCAATTTCAACTTCAGATTCGGAATTAGAACTTGAACTAAGTAGATCAGGTTCTGGGTGCTTCCTCTTCCTTCTCAAATCTCGCTCAAAATCGTCGTTAAACTCCAAGATATGTGCATGAACGGGTTGAGAACTTCGAGTCATACACTAGTACCTAAAACAAAGAAAACAAAACAAATCAGAAAACTAAGCAAAACAGAAACAAAAACAAGTTAAAATGCACGGCAGAAACTAGGGAGATTAGCAAGTTTGCTAATCCCCGGCAACGGCGCCAAAATTTGATGTGAAAATTACTTGACACTCAAATTAAAACCCTATCGACGTAGTATATGAAAGTAGGGATCGTTTAAGGCCGGGGATTAGAAGGGATGCTAATCCACACAAATTAGACTCTAAAACAATAAACTGGACTTAAAACAATGAAAACAGGTACTATGATCAATTTGGACGAATTTTAACTCTAGACACCTTTAAACAACCTAACTTGACTCAAATAACTCAAAACAAACTCAAAACAGCAAATAGAATTCAATTAAACAGTTTCTGGACTCTAAAGACTCAAAACAAGCTAAATAGACCTAAAACACACAAAACAAGTTATCTAGATGATGTGATTAAAGTTAAGCACTCAAATTAAACCCTCTTGTTGTCAAATCGTAGTATAAATGCAAGTAGGGATCGTTCTAAACCGGGGATTAGGAGGGCTTGCTAAAACCTCTAAACTGACTTAAAATACAAAAACAAAGTTAAAAACGTTTGAAAAGACTCAAAGGACTCTAAATAGACTAGTAAGACTCAAAACAGGTTCAAAATACTCAAAACTGCTCAAAAACACTAATTGGACAGATTCTAGACACTAGAAACAACTTTGGACGAAAATTGAATTAAACTTGACTCAAAACACACAAAAACACAAACTAAGACAGATTCTAACTAATTAGACTCAAACAAGTGAAGGGGGATTGGTTTTAGAGTGAAACTAAGTTAAAACTAACACAGACTTTAAACTTGACAGATTTAGACGAAATTGGGTTTTTAGGATGGATGGTGAACTAGCTAGAGGTTTCCTTATCCACACATGACTTATATGCATATAACTTGACTTCCAGTTACGTTTTCATTGAATTACGAATGACAATGCCCCAGATTAACCGTGTCAATCACTAATTAACCCTCAGATTCTCCTAATTTCATTGAATTGGATGGACAACTCATCTAAAACCAAATTATTCTCATCAATTTCCCTACATGACATCATAATAGAGACACAATCAGAGATCATTACGCTCAATGAGAATCATAAGCATTGACGAGGCATTCATAACTATGACATCATGTTACTCACACCAAGAATTGAACTTAACACGATTGTTCCAGCAACCTTTACTACTTGTGAACATAAGTTTGTAACGATTATGTGAAACTTACTTATATCCTAGCATCAAATTTATGCATGCCAATTAAGTGTCGACCCTCAATCAACAAACAGAAATAAGTTCTAATTCAAACAGTTAAGCCAATTGCATTCATACTTCAAGAATCTGTAACTGAAATTTATCAAGTCATATCACACACAAAATCATGGTTTCAAAGTAGCCTCTAGCTAAAAAATGAGTTCAGCCTCTCATGATTACAGCAAAACAAAGGAAAACTAAATTAATCAACGAAAACATAAGGTAGAAGACACCTAAGAACGCCCAGCACTCCAGATTGGGTGCAACACGCTCCAAAGCTGCTCCTCCTCTCCTTGCAAGGCTGCGGCACAAGTGGTTTAGGGTTTATGAATGGTGTTTGGAATGGCTGAGATGTGTAGAGGTGTGTAGAATTCGTATGGATGGGTGGTGGTGTGCGGCAGGGCTTGAAAATATGTATATATAGCATGGCAAACCCTAGGGAAATCAGTTTAGGACTTGGACTTAGCAGAAAAATAGGATTAGGGTGCGGCAATTACTTTTGAAAAGGAATTGTGGTCCAATTAATTTCTGAAAAGGATTTGTAGAACCCAAATCCACAAGGAAAAGGCCTAACAATCAGAATCCAAGAGGGAAAGGGCCTGAAAACCCACGGCACAAAGGAATAATCGCAGGGAATGCCTTGCAAGGCAAGGAAAAAGGATTCTAGAAGGGAAGGAGACGCCAGATTTTTAGGCTTCTAGAAAGAATGTGTTTCTGGGCAGATTTTGGGGTTTCTAGAAGAGTTTGGGGCGCCACTTTTGTAGGGGAATGGATAGGACTTCTAGAAATCAGGTTTTAAGTCCCCTAAACTGAAGAAAACAGGTTAGGATAAGATTAGGATAAGATTCGATAAGATAAGATAAGATAGGATAAGGATTGGATAAGATAAGATAAGATAAGGTTGTTTTGGATAATGTTTTGGATAATTCTCCTTCTTTTGAGCTGATTCCTTATCTTCAATGATTTGAATTTATTTCTCCAACCTTGAAACATATTCCTAACTCCATTTGGACTCCAAATTCGTCCATCTTCATGCCCATTGCTTGTGCTATCCATTCCAAGCCCAGATTTGCTCTAAAATGCTCCAAAATGCATCTTTTTGCCAACTTTGCTTCTTGGACCTAAAAACACAAGAAAATGACTTTAAACACTATATTAAGCAACAACTAGCTAAACAAATGCAAGAAAACACACTAAATAAGTAGCATAAATATGCTCCTATCACTAGACTCAAAACTAACACCTAAGATTGATTTGAACGAAATTAAGACTCAAATTGACTCAAAAGACTAAGAGACTCAAGATTTGACGAATTTAGACTATCTTAACACAAATTAAAAGCAAGGGATTGTTTGAAAACGGATTTAAACTTAAGCAAAACAGAATTGTAAACTAGACTTAGTTTTGTACGAAATTGGTGATTTAAATGGGTGAATGGCTAGTTAGAGGAATCCTTATCCACACATAAACATATGCATACAACTTGATTCCCAATTACTCTTTCGATAAACCATGAATGACAATGTTCCGACTTAATTGTATTGAACTAATCAATTCCCAGATTTCCCTAGATTCATTGAATTGAATGGATAACGCATCACAACCAAATTATTCTTTCTCAAACTCCCTAACTATGGAATACGCATGATAGAGACATTCAACAAAGATCATTAAGTTCAATGGAAATCATGAACATTGACAAGGCATTCATAACTATGGAAGACGCATGTTAATCCAGCCTAGGGTTTACTTAACATGATTGTGACTAGCAACCTTTACTACTTGTGAATATAAGTTCATAACGATTAGGTGAAATTCCCTTATATTCTAGCATCAAATTCATGCATGTAAACTAAGTATGCATCCTTAATCAACACACAAGAACAAGTTCTTAATAAAACAGATAAGTAAACCACATTCACAATTTATGAAATCATAACTGGAGTAAATCAAATCATAAGAAACATATATTCATGGCTTCAAATTCCCCCTCTAACTAATAGGGGTTTAGTTCCTCATGATAGCAATTAAACAAAGAAAACTGAATTGAAACATTGAAAACAAAGATAGACAACACCTAAGAACGCTCCAGCAGTAGTCACGACTTAGAGTGGCACCTTCTCCTACCTTCCTTGAATAGCTGCGGCACAAGAGGGGTTTTCTGGGGTTGTGTGGATGATATGGCACGGCAGGGGGTGAATTAGGTCAGAAACTATGGAGAATGGTGAAGGAAAGGGGCGGCAGAGAGTGGTGGATGATTTCTGGCGTGAATGATGTATATGGAGGGTGGTGTGCACGGCAAAGGGTTGATTAATATATATATAGGCACCAAAAACCCTAGGTGAATCAGATTAGGACTTCTAGAAAGCCAAATCCATCCAGAAATAGGCTCAAAACAATCAGATTTCCAATGGGAAAGGGCCTAAGGTGCGGCAGACTTGGATAAGGAGGGATAAGGCTTCTAGAAAGCCTTGCAAGGCAAGGAAATCAGGTTTTCTGGAAGGCTAGGTGCGGCAAGGCTTAGGGTTTCTAGAAACTTAATTTAAATGTCCCCCAATCAGAAAATAAACCCTTATTGTACCAGGAATTGAATTAGAAAAGGATTAGGATAGGATAAGGTTTGTTAAGATAAGATAAGGGTTGGATAAGATAAGATAAGATAAGGTTGTTTGGATAATGTTTTGGATAATCCTCCTTCTTTTGAGCTGATTGCTTATCTTCAATGATTTGAATTTATTTCTCCAACCTTGAAACATATTCCTAACTCCATTTAGACTCCAAATTCGTCCATCTTCATGCCCATTGCTTGTGCTAACCATTCCAAGCCCAGATTTGCTCTAAAATGCTCCAAAATGCATCTTTTTGCCAACTTTGCTTCTTGGACCTAAAAACACACGAAAATGACTTTAAACACTATACTAAGCAACAAATAGCTAAGCAAATGCAAGAAAACACACTAACTAAGTAGCATAAATATGCTCCTATCACAATTCGTCCATCCATCTGATGCAAAATATATAAGCACACAAATTAAACCCTCTTTTTATCAATTGTAGCAAAGTATGTAAGTAGGGATCGTTCTAGGCCGGGGATCAGGAGGGATTTGGGGCGCCACTTTTATAAGACAAGGGATAAGACTTCTAGAAATCAGGTTTTAAGTCCCCTAAACTGAAGAAAACAGGTTAGGATAAGGTTAGGATAAGATTGGATAAGGTAAGGTAAGATAGGATAAGGATTGGATAAGATAAGATAAGATAAGGTTGTTTTGGATAATGTTTTGGATAATTCTCCTTCTTTTGAGCTGATTCCTTATCTTCTTTATCTTTGACTTCTTTCTTCCATCTTCTTAGCTGATTTCAAGCCTTTATATCTTCAATTTCGTCCATCAACTTGCCTCCATGGTTGCACTACCCCATCTTGGCCCAAAAATGCTCTAGAATGCTCCAAATTGCTTATTTTTTGCATACTTACCCTTAGAACCTGAAAATACATCAAACTAGCTTAAAAGACTACTTTAACTAAGGAAAAACAACATAAATGCACAAGAACAAGCTAACTAAGGTGCATAAATATGCTCCTATCAAATTCCCCCACACTTAGCTTTTGCAAGTCCTCGAGCAAAACGAAACAAAGTAAACAAAACGAAACAAAACAAGTATAACACAACCTAAACCTTCCAACAATTGTCTCAGGGATTTCCAATGCACATGATATGTTAAAAATCATCATTCCCACAGATTTTGGCCATCTTAACGCTTAAGCACATACTTATTCATAGTCACTACTTACTAGTTCACAAATAACCAATTAAAACGATGTTTTGAATGTAGTAACATGCCTTAGAGAATTCCCTCAATTCCTTACAAGATATGCACTCAATCTTCACTCAGATTTTCTAACTACACACCCTACACTAGTTATATGTGAGAAGATTGATGTAAATATGAAAACGAACACTCACATATGTGTATAACAAGAAAAGCAATTTCCGGAGTTAATAACATGTTTAGATATGATCTCATGAATGGAATGCTACTACTTAGATGCGAGAACCAGTGACACCATATGCTCAAACCACATTCAAACTCCACAAATTGAAACACACAACACTCAAGATTGAAGTATAGGGTTGTAACGGGGCTTGGGGAGTGTTGGCTAACAATGAAAGGATAGGAAAAACAAACGTTCTTAAAGCAACAGCCAGCAAAATAATGAAATCGAACTTAGAATTTCCTTTAGCCTGCAGAAATCAACTTTTAAACACAAAGGGAAGATTCAAGCAACAATTAGGGCCGGATTCAATGTTTTGGACCCCTCCTTCAACAAACAACACTTAAAAACTCTTTTTCACATCTTTTCAACTCCTTTTTCATTCTTTTCACAACTTTTTCTTTTTTTCTTTCTATTTTCCACGAATTTTTCTTCTTCTTTTTTTTTTTCTTTTCTCTCTTCTTTTCTTTTCTTTGCCGTGCCTCATTCAAGACTTTGGCACACCCACAACAAAACTCACTTCCCCCACACTTGTTTTCTGCCAAACAATGATCAAAAGGAATTCATATTGAGTCATGCATTACTATGCTTCAAGAACAAAGGTATGGATGGTCCTAATCTAGGCTAGGTGAGGATAATGTGGGTTAACAAAGAACATAGGCTAAACAAGGCTCAATGGGGTTAAAACCTACAAATCAAATGAACATGGGGTACGGCTATTTGGCTCTTGGTTTACTAAACAACTTCATCTTGTTATGTGTTATGCTAATCAATTTCATGCTTTGAATGAAATGGGTATGAGTTCTAGTATTTGGAACTAAATGATGAAACGCCTTCCAAGTAGCAACCAAGCAAAGAATGATGAGATCATGCAACGAGTTTAGAAAACAACAAATGCACAGATTTTTAACTCTCCAAATAAACGTTTAGGCTCAAGTCTCACAAGGTTGTAGCGTTAGTTTGAGTTCCTTCCTTCAAGCATGTTACAAAAACTGATTTTTCTTTTATGATTACATGTGAATTCATAAGTTATAACCACAACCAAGCATAAACCAAAGAGTAAATCAAACTTTCATCCATGTTTACAACTCTCTTTAACAGTCATGCAATTACAAACCGAATCCTCATCATTGTGTTGGAAGGTACCTAAGACACAAACAAACACACAAAAACAACTCTTTTTGGGTTTTTTTAAAACCATTTTTCAAATTTTTATGGGATTTTCGGATTTTTGAGTCGAAACACACTAAAACACACCAAAACAGCTTAAAAACACTTAAAAACAGCAAGGAACAACATTAGAAGTTATGGGTGATAAAACCCTACGAATTTGCATCAAAACATGTTGGTTACCCCCCCACACTTAAATCAAACATTGTCCTCAATGTTTCAAGCATAAACTAACACAAATAAACAACAAACAAAACAGGAACTAAACATGGCAGAAACGAAAACAACAACAAAGAGAAGGGTTTAGGAACGCAAATCTGGAATTGGAATGCTCCCTAGATCTTCCTTTGTTGAATGCACGGGTTGCCTCCCAAGTAGCGCTTGCTTTAACATCGTACAGCCGGACAAAGAACCCAATCACTCCAGATTGGAGCCAACGGCATCCAAGGAGAGGTCATCCACGGTTTGCTCCACAAAGTTCTCATAATAGGGCTTCAAACGATGCCCGTTCACCTTGAATTCATGCCCCGTTTTCAAGCTTCGGATTTGGACTGCACCATGAACAAAAACATTAGTAATAACAAACGGTCCAATCCACTTAGAACGTAACTTACCGGGAAACAATCGTAAACGGGAATTGAACAATAGCACTTTCTGCCCAATTGAGAATGATTTCCCACGGATCATGTTGTCATGGAAAGCTTTGGTCTTTTGCTTGTAAATGCTCGCATTCTCGTATGCCTCATGCCGTATCTCATCAAGCTCATTCAATTGGAATTTCCTATGACTGCCCGCTTCATCTAGGTTCATGTTAAACAAAAAGTTCTAGCATCTTTAAAAATACTAGGCCAATAGAATCCACATTGTAACACTTTGAGGGCTGTTCTTTGTGTGCCAAAGTGCCCTCCACATGCATATGTATGACAAAAACTCAGAATTGAATGAAATTCAGAATCGTGCACACATCGACGTACAATTTGATCAGGGAAAAATTTCCATAAATATGGATCATCCCACACATAAAACCATTCATCATGTCTAAGTTTATCACGTTGGTGCCTAGTGAAATTGCTTGGAATTCGTTTTGACACCAAAAAGTTCACCAAATCAGCATACCAAGGCTCACTAACCTTTATTGACAGCAATTGTTCATCAGGGAATGTCTCCAAAATAGGTAGAGACTCCTCGTTATGCACCATTCGGCTGAGGTGGTCAGCCACCACGTTTTCACTTCCCTTCCTGTCACGAATCTCAATGTCGAACTCTTGAAGTAGCAATATCCAACGAATTAGCCGTGGCTTGGCCTCCTTTTTGGTGAGCAAGTACTTCAATGCTGCATGGTCAGTGAACACAATTACTTTAGTACCAATTAGATATGATCTAAACTTATCTAAAGCAAAAACAACGGCAAGAAGTTCTTTTTCCGTAGTGGAATAGTTCAACTGGGCATCATTCAATGTTCGTGAGGCATAGTAGATGACATGCGGCCTCTTGTCCTTTCTTTGTCCCAAAACAACCCCTAAAGCATAATCGGACGCATCACACATAAGCTCGAAAGGTAGGCTCCAATCTAGTGGAACAATAATGGGTGCCGTGGTCAACAAGTCCTTGAGTTGGTTGAATGATGCCGTGCACTCCTTGGTGAATTCAAACGCCACTTCTTTTTGTAGGAGATGGCAAAGAGGTTGTGCAACCTTTGAGAAATCTTTGATAAACCTACGATAGAAACCTGCATGGCCAAGAAAAGAACGAACCTCTCTAACCGAAGTCGGAGAGGGTAAGTGACGTACAAGATCTATTTTTGACTTATCAACCTCAATGCCATTTTCAGAGATGATATGACCTAAAACTATGCCTTGCTTAACCATGAAATGACATTTTTCCCAATTGAGAACAAGGTTAGTTTCAACGCAACGTTTTAGAATCAAACTAAGATTATGCAAGAAACCATCAAAGGAGTCACCAAAAACGCTAAAATCATCCATGAAAACTTCAATCATTTTCTCAACATAATCAGAAAATATGCTCATCATGCATCTTTGAAATGTGGCAGGTGCATTACATAAACCAAAAGGCATGCCACGATATGCAAAAGTACCAAAGGGGCATGTGAAAGTAGTTTTTTCTTGATCCTCGGGTGCTATGACAATTTGATTATAACCAGAATAACCATCAAGAAAACAATAGAAAGCATAACCTGCTAACCTCTCAAGCATTTGGTCAATAAATGGCAGTGGGAAGTGATCCTTCCTTGTGGTGGCGTTTAGCTTCCTATAGTCGTGCACACCCTCCAACCGGTTTGAATGCGTGTAGGAACAAGTTCGTTCTCGGCATTGGCTACCACTGTCACACCAGATTTCTTTGGCACACATTGAACGGGTGAAACCCACCTACTATCCGAGATTGGATAGATCACTCCACAATCCAAAAGCTTGATTATCTCCTTCTTCACAACTTCCATCATCGGAGGGTTGAGACGGCGTTGAGCCTCTCGAGATGTTTTGGACCCCTCCTCTAGAAGTATGCGATGCATGCATGTGGTAGGGCTAATTCCCTTTATGTCAGCCAAAGTCCATCCAATTGCTGTTTTGTACTCCTTTAGCACCCTCACCAATTTGTTTTCCTCTTGTGCCGTGAGTGAGGATGAGATGATGACGGGCAACGTCTCATCTTCTCCCAAGAAAACGTACTTCAAGTGACTTGGCAAAGGCTTAAGTTCAAGTGTAGGTGGCTGCACAACTGAGGGAAGCATCTTATTAGCCGAAACTGAACTTAAAATTGGGTCAAAAAACTTACCAGATTGTGATGGCAGTGACTCAAGGGCAGCCACCATCTCAATGACATCCTCACTAGGGGGCACGGGAAAGGATGCTTCATGCATGCCGTGGGTTGCTTTTGTGGCTGTTTCAATGTTGTGCATGTCCCTTCCTTGTGCAATGGCCAATTCAAGTGCATCGTCCTTCAAATTGTCCAAATGGTCCTGTGCCAAAGAGTCAATTATATCAATAGCAAAACATGAATGATTCTCACTAGGGTACTTCATAGAATCAGAAAGATTGAAATTAATAACTTCCCCATCAAATTCCATCGTCAAAGTGCCATTAAACACATCAATCTTCGTGCGAGCAGTTTTCATGAATGGCCTTCCAAGGAGGATGGGCAATGGCGGGGAATGGTCCGATTCATCCATTTCAAGCACGTAGAAATCCGCCGGGAATATCAAGTGATTAACCTGCACCAAAACATCCTCCAAAACTCCCTTTGGATAGGCATTAGATCTATCGGCCAATTGTATGATAACACCATCGTTTTTCAACGCTCCTAGGTTCATAGATGCATAAATTGAATATGGCATGACATTTATAGATGCACCTAAGTCTAACATGGCAGATTCAAACCTAGAATTACCAATGACACACGGAATTGTAAAACTACCCGGATCTTTACATTTAGGGGGCAGTTTGCGTTGCAAGATGGCTGAGACATTTTCACCCACTTTTACAACCTCCTTGGTCGAAATCCTCCTCCTATTAGTGCAAAGTTCCTTCAAGAATTTGGCGTACCTGGGGACTTGCTTAATTGCATCCAAAAGGGGAATATTGACTTGAACTTTCCTAAACGTCTCAAGAATGTCCTTTTCTGCTTCTTCTTTCTTTGTTTGCTTGAACCTATTTGGAAAAGGCACATTCGAAGGAAAAACATTAGTAGGAACTGAATTTGACACGTTTTTACCTCTATTGGACAAATTGGATGGTTTAGGATCACTTAGGGCTTGCGGCAAAGGTGTTTCCACCTTTCCCGTGAGTGGGCTTTGCTCCTTCTCTTCAATTCTCAACTCGTCCTCCTCATTGGAACATGATTTGGATGGTTTAGGGTCAGATCCTACTTGCTTCCCACTTCGCAGACTCATGGCTTTTGCAGATTCGAATCCACCTTTTGGATTCACAACGGTTGAACTTGGCAACTTGCCTTGCTCTCGAAATTGCCCCATGAACTCGGCAATCTGTCCTACTTGCTTCTCCAACTCGTCCACCTTCTTGTCCCTAGTTTGCATACCCTGCGCCATAGAAGTTAGCAATTGAAAAATCTGATCATTATCAATTGAAGAACCTGATTTGTTTTGGGCAGGTTGTGCTTGGGCTTGAGTTGGTGCCAACGGCTTCTGATAGAAACCCGGGGGTTGTTGCCTAAATCCGCTTTGTTGTTGGCCTTGTTGGGGTTCTCGCCATTTGAAATTCGGATGATCACGCCACCTAGGGTTGTAGGTATTGGAAAAAGGATCACCACGTGGTTGGTATTGAGTGCCAAAACCCACGGCATTGAGTGTCTCCCACCCTCCATTCTCTATCAATTGTGGGCACTTATCTGTGGGATGTCCTTGCATGGAGCACACGCCACAAGAAGCTACATTTTGTACTTTTGGACCTTCCACCACCTGAGAAAGCAAAGTAGTAAGGTTAGCCATTTGATTTTGAAGTTCGGTTATGGCACTTACCTCATTGACTTGGTGTTGCCGTGGGATGCTCCTTTGCCCAACACCTTCGTATTGTTGAGCGTTCAACGCTCGATTGGCTATCAATGTCTTGGCTGCCGTGGGGGTCTTATCCACCAAGGCTCCTCCCGCTGAGGCATCTAGCATTTGACATTCGATTGGTAGAAGTCCCTCGTAGAAATATTGTAGGAGAAGTTCCTCCTTCATCTGATGCTGTGGACATTAAGCAACAAGAGATTTAAAACGTTCATAATAAGTAGGAAAAGATTCACCTGCTTCTTGTTGAATTCCACTTATCCTTTTTCGTAGGAGGATGACTCGAGAAGTTGGGAAAAACTTCTCCAAGAAAGCCCGTTTCATGCTCTCCCATGATGTGACAGTTCCGGGGGCCAATTCATACAACCAATCCTTTGCCTTTTCCAAGAGAGAAAAGGGGAAGGCCTTCATCATCAGAATACTTCCATCTACGTTGATTGGTGTCATGCTTGAACACCCCACCTCGAATTCCTTCAAATGCTTGTTTGGATCTTCCATGGACAGCCCATGGTACTTAGGAATGTGATGCAACAAGCTTGACTTCAATTCAAACTCATCAGTTTTGCCTTGAGCCGTCCTAGGGTATTGAATGCATAAGGGCACGGCATTGTCAAGTCCTCTGGCTGAAAGCTCTTTGATTGTACGATTGTCCACAGCCATGTCGTCCACTTCCTCTTCAAATTCAGATTCGGCCTCTGAACTTGCACTTGATTCACTGGGTTCTGGATTCTTCCTCTTTCGTCTTAACTCTCGCTCGAAATCTGCGTCAAAGTCCAGAATATGTTCACGAACTGGGTGAGAACTCCGAGTCATACACTAGTACCTAAACCAAGAAACAAAAACAAGGTCAGAATCTGATCTAATTAAACCAAACGAAAATAACAATCCAAGGGATTAGCACAGTTGCTAATCCCCGGCAACGGCGCCAAAAATTTGATGCAAAATATATAAGCACACAAATTAAACCCTCTTTTTATCAATTGTAGCAAAGTATGTAAGTAGGAATCGTTCTAGGCAGGGGATCAGGAGGGATTTGGGGCGCCACTTTTATAAGACAAGGGATAAGACTTCTAGAAATCAGGTTTTAAGTCCCCTAAACTGAAGAAAACAGGTTAGGATAAGGTTAGGATAAGATTGGATAAGGTAAGGTAAGATAGGATAAGGATTGGATAAGATAAGATAAGATAAGGTTGTTTTGGATAATGTTTTGGATAATTCTCCTTCTTTTGAGCTGATTCCTTATCTTCTTTATCTTTGACTTCTTTCTTCCATCTTCTTAGCTGATTTCAAGCCTTTATATCTTCAATTTCGTCCATCAACTTGCCTCCATGCTTGCACTACCCCATCTTGGCCCAAAAATGCTCTAGAATGGTCCAAATTGCTTATTTTTTGCATACTTACCCTTAGAACCTGAAAATACATCAAACTAGCTTAAAAGACTACTTTAACTAAGGAAAAACAACATAAATGCATAAGAACAAGCTAACTAAGGTGCATAAATATGCTCCTATCACCATCTTGCTCCATACTTGCCCAAAACTGCTCTAAAATGCTCCAAATTGCATCTTTTTGCCAACTTTGCTTCTAGGACCTATAAACACACGAAAATGACTTAAGACACTATAATAAACAACAAATAACTAAGTAATTGCAAGAAAACACACTAACTAAGTTGCATAAATATGCTTCTATCAAATTCCCCCACACTTAGCTTTTGCTAGTCCTCGAGCAAAACAAAACAAACAAAACAAAACCTAAACCTTCCAACGTTTGCCTCAGGGATTTCCAATGAAACATAACATGTTAAAAATCATTACTTACATAGATTTTAGTTATCCTTACTCTCGAGCACATACTTAATCAAAGTTACCACACACTAGCTCGCATCCAATCAATTAAAACAACATTTTGAATGTAGTAACATGCCTTAGAGAATCCCTCAATTCCTCACTAGATATGCACTCTTATTTTCACACAGATTTTCTAACTACACTCCCTATACTAGGTATATGTGAGAAGATTGATGTAAACATGAAAACTAATACTCACATATGTATTAACAAAGAAAGCAATTTCTGGAATGCATGTATATATATGATCTCATGAATGGAGTGCCACTACTTAGACGCGAGAACCAGGGATACCATATGCTCATACCAAATTCAAACTCCACATATTGAAACACATAACACTCAAGATTGAAGTATAGGGTTGTAACGGGGCTAAGGGTATTGGCTAACAAAGAAAGGTAAGGAAAACAAACGTTCTTAAAGCAATAGCAAGCAAAGTGATGAATATGACACTTAGAACTCCCTTTTTAAACGCAAAAAACAAACTTTGAACATAAAGGGGAAGATCACACATACTTAGGGCCGAATTCAACTTTTTGGACCCTTTCTTCAACAACCAACACTTGTGAGCTTTTCTCACTCATTTTGAACACTTTTCACACTTTTTCACGTACTTTTCTTTTTCTCACGAATTTTCTTCTTTTTTTCTTTTTTTTTTTCTTTTCTACCCGTGCCCTTCTGGATATTTTGGCACACAAAACCACTAAAAACCTTCCCCCACACTTATTTGCTGCCTAATAACAAACAAAGGGAATTCACTCTAGGTCATGCTTCACTACGCCTTAAGAACAAAGGTATGGATGGTCCTAATCTAGGCTAGGTAAGGATAATGTAGGCTAACAAAGAAAATAGGCTACATATGGCTCAAAGGGGCTAAACCTACAATACATATGCAAAGGGTTAGGCTTTTTGGCTCTGGTTTTAAACTAAACAACTTCATCTTTTTATTTGTTATGCTAATCAATTTCATGCTTTGAATGAAATGGGTATAAGTTCTAGTATTTGGATCTAAATAATGAAATGCATTCTAAGTAGCAACCAAGCAAAGAATGATGAGATCATGCAACGACTTTAGAAAACAACAAATACACAGATTTTTAACTCTCCAAAGAACGTATAGGCTCAAGTCTCTCAGGGTTGTAGCGTTATGTTGAGTTACTGATAGGAGCATATTTATGCTACTTAGTTAGTGTGTTTCCTTGCATTTGCTTAGCTATTTGTTGTTTAGTATAGTGTTTAAAGTCATTTTCGTGTGTTTTTAGGTCCAAGAATCAAAGTTGGCAAAAAGATGCATTTTGGAGCATTTTAGAGCAAATCTGGGCTTGGATTGGGTAGTGCAAGCATGGAGGCAAGTTGATGGACGCAATTGAAGATATAAAGGCTTGAAATCAGCTAAGAAGATGGAAGAAAGAAATTGAAGATAAAGAAGATAAGGAATCAGCTCAAAAGAAGGAGAATTATCCAAAACATTATCCAAAACAACCTTATCTTATCTTATCTTACCCAATCCTTATCTTATCTCACCTTATCTTATCCTAATCTTACCCTAACCTGTTTTCTTCAGTTTAGGGGACTTAAAACCTGATTTCTAGAAGTCCTATCCATTCCCCTACAAAAGTGGCGCCCCAAACTCTTCTAGAAACCCCAAAATCTGCCCAGAAACACATTCTTTCTAGAAGCCTAAAAATCTGGCGTCTCCTTCCCTTCTTGAATCCTTTTTCCTTGCCTTGCAAGGCATTCCCTGCCCTTATCCTATTGTGCCGCACCTTAGGCCCTTTCCCATTAGAAATCTGATTGTTTTGAACCTATTTCTGGATGGATTTGGCTTTCTAGAAGTCCTAATCTGATTCATCTAGGGTTTTTGGTGCCTATATATATATATATTTCTCCCCCCTTGCTGCAGACACCACCCTCCATATACATCATTCACGCCAGAAATCATCCACCACTCTCCGCCGCCCCTTTCCTTCACCATTCTCTATAGTTTCTGACCTAATTCACCCCCTGCCGTGCCATATCATCCACACAAACCCAGAAAACCCCTCTTGTGCCGCAGCTATTCAAGGAAGGAAGGAGAAGGTGCCACTCTAAGTCGTGACTACTGCTGGAGCGTTCTTAGGTGTTGTCTATCCTTGTTTTCAATGTTTCAATTCAGTTTTCTTTGTTTAATTGCTATCATGAGGAACTAAACCCCTATTAGTTAGAGGGGGAATTTGAAGCCATGAATATATGTTTCTTATGATTTGATTTACTCCAGTTATGATTTCATAAATTGTGAATGTGGTTTACTTATCTGTTTTATTAAGAACTTGTTCTTGTGTGTTGATTAAGGATGCATACTTAGTTTACATGCATGAATTTGATGCTAGAATATAAGGGAATTTCACCTAATCGTTATGAACTTATATTCACAAGTAGTAAAGGTTGCTAGTCACAATCATGTTAAGTAAACCCTAGGCTGGATTAACATGCGTCTTCCATAGTTATGAATGCCTTGTCAATGTTCATGATTTCCATTGAACTTAATGATCTTTGTTGAATGTCTCTATCATGCGTATTCCATAGTTAGGGAGTTTGAGAAAGAATAATTTGGTTGTGATGCGTTATCCATTCAATTCAATGAATCTAGGGAAATCTGGGAATTGATTAGTTCAATACAATTAATTCGGAACATTGTCATTCATGGTTTATCGAAAGAGTAACTGGGAATCAAGTTGTATGCATATGTTTATGTGTGGATAAGGATCCCTCTAACTAGCCATTCACCCATTCAAATCACCAATTTCGTGTTTTTTTAAGTTGTCTTTACAATTCTGTTTTGCTTAAGTTTAAATCCGTTTTCAAACAATCCCTTGCTTTTAATTTGTGTTAAGATAGTCTAAATTCGTCAAATCTTGAGTCTTTTAGTCTTTTGAGTCAATTTGAGTCTTAATTTCGTTCAAATCAATCTTAGGTGTTAGTTTAGAGTCTAGATAACTTGTTTTGTGTGTTTCAGGTCTATTTAGCTTGTTTTGAGTCTTTAGAGTCCAGAAACTGTTTAATTGAATTCTATTTGCTGTTTTGAGTTTGTTTTGAGTTATTTGAGTCAAGTTAGGTTGTTTAAAGGTGTCCAGAGTTAAAATTCGTCCAAATTGATCCCTAGTACTTGTTTTCATTGTTTTAAGTCCAGTTTATTGTTTTAAGAGTCTAATTTGTGTAGATTAGCATCCCTTCTAATCCCCGGCCTTAAACGATCCCTACTTTCATATACTACGTCGATAGGGTTTTAATTTGAGTGTCAAGTAATTCTCACATCAAATTTTGGCGCCGTTGCCGGGGATTAGAAGGGATGCTAATCTACACAAATTTACACTGACCATGCAGCTTTGAAGTATTTGTTCACCAAGAAAGAGGCCAAACCAAGACTCATTCGCTGGATGCTTCTTCTCCAAGAATTCGATATTGAAATCCGGGACAAGAAGGGGAGTGAAAACGTGGTGGCTGATCACTTGAGCCGTATGGTGCAAGAGGAGGATGCCGTGCCTATCCAAGAGACATTCCCAGATGAGCAGCTGCTGTCCATCAAGGTAAGTGAGCCATGGTATGCCGATGTAGTAAATTATTTGGTGTCTAAACACATTCCAAGAGAACTAAACAAGCACCAAAGTGATAAACTTAAAAAGGATGCACGTTCTTATGTTTGGGATGACCCATACTTGTGGAAATATTGCCCTGATCAGGTTCTACGTAGGTGTGTGCATGATTCTGAGTTTAATTCAATTTTAACTTTTTGTCACACCTATGCATGTGGAGGTCACTTTGGTACGCAAAGAACAGCACATAAAGTTTTAGAATGTGGATTTTATTGGCCTACTATCTTTAGAGATGCTAGAACTTTTTGTATGACTTGTGATAGATGTCAAAGAACGGGCAATATAGGTCCTAAACAACAAATGCCGCAACACCCCATATTTAGTGTTGAAATCTTTGATGTTTGGGGTATTGATTTCATGGGTCCTTTTCCTTCCTCACATGGTTTCCTTTATATTTTGCTTGCTGTGGATTATGTGTCGAAATGGGTGGAAGCAAAAGCCACCCGCACTAATGATTCTAAAGTGGTTGCAGATTTTGTTAGAACTAACATATTTGCTAGATTTGGAATGCCAAGAGTCCTAATCAGTGATGGGGGTTCCCATTTTTGCAATCGAACCATTGAGGCGCTGCTCAAGAAGTATAATGTCACGCATAAGGTTTCAACACCTTATCACCCTCAAACCAGTGGGCAAGCCGAGGTTTCAAATAGAGAAATCAAGCAGATTTTGGAGAAAACTGTAGGGCCAACTCGGACGGATTGGAGCTTGCGTTTGAATGATGCATTGTGGGCATATCGCACTGCCTATAAAACCCCAATTGGAATGTCCCCATTTCGGCTAGTCTATGGGAAACCATGTCATCTTCCCGTCGAGTTAGAACATCGTGCACATTGGGCTGTCAAAACATTCAACATGGACATTGATGCCGCAGGTCTTCATAGAAAGCTTCAATTGAATGAGCTAGAAGAAATTAGGAATGAAGCTTATGAGAATGCACGGATCTACAAGGAGAAAACAAAGGCATTTCATGACAAGATGATTCGTAGCAAGCTGTTCTCTATAGGGCAGAAAGTGTTACTTTTCAATTCTCGCCTTCGTCTATTTCCAGGTAAGTTGCGTTCTAAGTGGATTGGTCCTTTTGTGGTTACTAATGTTTTTCCTCATGGTGCAGTCCAAATTCAAAGTTTAAAAACGCAACAAGAATTCAAAGTGAATGGACATCGGTTGAAGCCATATTATGAGCACTTTGAAGAGCACATTACGGAGGACATATCCTTTAATGCCGTAGGCCTCATTGAAGAATAGAGAGAAGGTTCGTCCGGCTGGAAGACGTTAAAGCAAGCGCTTCTTGGGAGGCAACCCATGCAAATAAAGACGACCTAGGAACTCTCCGGCTCCAAAACCAGATTTGCGTTTCTAAACCCTACTCTTTATTGCTTTTCCTTTGCCATCTTGTTATGTTAGTTAGTTGTGTTGGTTGCTGTTTGCTTTCTGTGCGTCTATGTTTGAAACATTGAGGACAATGTTTGGTTTAAGTGTGGGGGGGTAACAAAGTGTTTTTTGCATGAAATTCGTGGGTTTTTATCACCTATCACTTTGAATGTTGTTTTCAGTGTTTTTAAGTGTTTTTAAGCTGTTTTTCAGTCTTTTAGTGTGTTTTGAAAAGAAAATCCGAAAATACCATAAAAATTTGAAAAATTGTTTTGAAAAACCCAAAAAGAGTTGTTTTTGTGTGTTTGTTTGTGTCTTAGGGTACCTTCCAACACAATGATGAGGATTTGGTTTTTAATTGCATAACTGTTAAAGAAAGTTACAAACATGGATGAAAGTTTGAATTGCTCTTTGGTATATGCTTGGTTGTAGTTGACATTCATGAATTCACATGTAATCACAAAAAGGATAAAATCAGTTTTTGTAACATGCTTGAAGGAAGTAACTCAAACTAACGCTACAACCCTGAGAGACTTGAGCTTAAAACGTTCTTTGGAGAGTTAAAAATCTGTGCATTCTTTGTTTTCTAAAGTCGTTGCATGATCTCATTATTCTTTGCTTGGTTGCTACTTAGAAGGCGTTTCATTATTTAGTTCCAAATACTAGAACTCATACCCGTTTTATTCAAAGCATGAAATTGATTAGCATAACACATAAACAAGATGAAGTTGTTTAGTTTAAAACCAGAGCCAAAAAGCCTAACCCTTTGCATATGTATTGTAGGTTTAACCCTTTTGAGCCTTGTTTAGCCTATGTTCTTTGTTTACCCACATTATCCTTACCTAGCCTAGATTAGGACCATCCTTACCCTTGTTCTTAAGGCGTAGCTAAGCATGACCTAAGAATGAATTCCCTTTGTTCGTTATTTGGGCGGCAAAACAAGTGTGGGGGAAGGGATTTATGTGTCTGATTGTGTGCCAACAAGACAAACGAGGGCATGGGTGAAGAAGCAAAAAGAAAAAGAAAAAAAAAAGAAGGAAAATTCGTGTGAAAAAGAAAAGAAGAAGAAAAGTTGTGAAAAAGTATGAAAAGTGTTCAAAATAAGTGAGATTAAAACTCACAAGTGTTGATTGTTGAAGAAGGGGTCCAAAAAGTTGAATTCGGCCCTAAAATATGTGTAATCTTCCCCTTTGTGTTCAAAGTGTGCGGCTGCATTCAAGAAAGGGAGTTCTAAGTGTCATATTCATTACTTTGCTTGCTATTGCTTTAAGAACGTTTGTTTTCCTTACCTTTCTTTGTTAGCCAATACCCCCTAGCCCCGTTATAACCCTATACTTCAATCTTGAGTGTTGTGTGTTTCAATATGTGGAGTTTGGGGTTGGTATGAGCATATGGTGTCCCTGGTTCTCGCGTCTAAGTAGTGGCATTCCATTCATGAGATCATATCTAAACATGCATTCCAGAAATTACTTTTCTTTGTTGATACATATGTGAGTATTAGTTTTCATATTTACATCAATATTCTCACATATAACTAGTGTAGGGAGTGTAGTCAGAAAATCTGAGCGAAGATTGAGTGCATATCTAGTAAGGAATTGAGGGATTCTCTAAGGCATGTTACTACATTCAAAATGTTGTTTTAATTGATTAAATGCGAGCTAATGTGTGGTAACTTTGATTAAGTATGTGCTCAAGGGTAGGGATAACTAAAATCTGTGGGAGTAATGATCTTTGGCATGTTATGTATCATTGAAGATCCCTGAGGTGAACGTTGGAAGGTTTAGGTTACGTTTGTTTGTTTTATTTTGCTCGAGGACTAGCAAAAGCTAAGTGTGGGGGAATTTGATAGGAGCATATTTATACTACTTAGTTAGTGTGTTTCCTTGCATTTGCTTAGCTATTTGTTGTTTAGTATAGTGTTTAAAGTCATTTTCGTGTGTTTTTAGGTCCAAGAAGCAAAGTTGGCAAAAAGATGCATTTTGGAGCATTTTAGAGCAAATCTGGGCTTGGATTGGGTAGTGCAAGCATGGAGGCAAGTTGATGGACGAAATTGAAGATATAAAGGCTTGAAATCAGCTAAGAATATGGAAGAAAGAAATTGAAGATAAAGAAGATAAGGAATCAGCTCAAAAGAAGGAGAATTATCCAAAACATTATCCAAAACAACCTTATCTTATCTTATCTTACCCAATCCTTATCTTATCTCACCTTATCTTATCCTAATCTTACCCTAACCTGTTTTCTTCAGTTTAGGGGACTTAAAACCTGATTTCTAGAAGTCCTATCCATTCCCCTACAAAAGTGGCGCCCCAAACTCTTCTAGAAACCCCAAAATCTGCCCAGAAACACATTCTTTCTAGAAGCCTAAAAATCTGGCGTCTCCTTCCCTTCTTGAATCCTTTTTCCTTGCCTTGCAAGGCATTCCCTGCCCTTATCCTATTGTGCCGCACCTTAGGCCCTTTCCCATTAGAAATCTGATTGTTTTGAACCTATTTCTGGATGGATTTGGCTTTCTAGAAGTCCTAATCTGATTCATCTAGGGTTTTTGGTGCCTATATATATATATTTCTCCCCCCTTGCTGCAGACACCACCCTCCATATACATCATTCACGCCAGAAATCATCCACAACTCTCCGCCGCCCCTTTCCTTCACCATTCTCTATAGTTTCTGACCTAATTCACCCCCTGCCGTGCCATATCATCCACACAAACCCAGAAAACCCCTCTTGTGCCGCAGCTATTCAAGGAAGGAAGGAGAAGGTGCCACTCTAAGTCGTGACTACTGCTGGAGCGTTCTTAGGTGTTGTCTATCCTTGTTTTCAATGTTTCAATTCAGTTTTCTTTGTTTAATTGCTATCATGAGGAACTAAACCCCTATTAGTTAGAGGGGGAATTTGAAGCCATGAATATATGTTTCTTATGATTTGATTTACTCCAGTTATGATTTCATAAATTGTGAATGTGGTTTACTTATCTGTTTTATTAAGAACTTGTTCTTGTGTGTTGATTAAGGATGCATACTTAGTTTACATGCATGAATTTGATGCTAGAATATAAGGGAATTTCACCTAATCGTTATGAACTTATATTCACAAGTAGTAAATGTTGCTAGTCACAATCATGTTAAGTAAACCCTAGGCTGGATTAACATGCGTCTTCCATAGTTATGAATGCCTTGTCAATGTTCATGATTTCCATTGAACTTAATGATCTTTGTTGAATGTCTCTATCATGCGTATTCCATAGTTAGGGAGTTTGAGAAAGAATAATTTGGTTGTGATGCGTTATCCATTCAATTCAATGAATCTAGGGAAATCTGGGAATTGATTAGTTCAATACAATTAATTCGGAACATTGTCATTCATGGTTTATCGAAAGAGTAACTGGGAATCAAGTTGTGTGCATATGTTTATGTGTGGATAAGGATCCCTCTAACTAGCCATTCACCCATTCAAATCACCAATTTCGTGTTTTTTTAAGTTGTCTTTACAATTCTGTTTTGCTTAAGTTTAAATCCGTTTTCAAACAATCCCTTGCTTTTAATTTGTGTTAAGATAGTCTAAATTCGTCAAATCTTGAGTCTTTTAGTCTTTTGAGTCAATTTGAGTCTTAATTTCGTTCAAATCAATCTTAGGTGTTAGTTTAGAGTCTAGATAACTTGTTTTGTGTGTTTCAGGTCTATTTAGCTTGTTTTGAGTCTTTAGAGTCCAGAAACTGTTTAATTGAATTCTATTTGCTGTTTTGAGTTTGTTTTGAGTTATTTGAGTCAAGTTAGGTTGTTTAAAGGTGTCCAGAGTTAAAATTCGTCCAAATTGATCCCTAGTACTTGTTTTCATTGTTTTAAGTCCAGTTTATTGTTTTAAGAGTCTAATTTGTGTAGATTAGCATCCCTTCTAATCCCCGGCCTTAAACGATCCCTACTTTCATATACTACGTCGATAGGGTTTTAATTTGAGTGTCAAGTAATTCTCACATCAGTTACTTCCTTCAAGCATGTTACAAAAACTAATTTTATCCTTTTTGTGATTACATGTGAATTCATGAATGTCAACTATAACCAAGCATAAACCAAAGAGCATATCAAACTTCAATCCATGCTTGTAACTTTCTTTAACAGTCATGCAATTAAAAACCAAATCCTCATCATTGTGTTGGAAGGTACCCTAAGACACAAACACACAAAAACGACTCTTTTTGGGTTTTCAAAACTTTTTCAAAATTTGTTTTCGTATTGTTTTTTCAAGACACATAAAAATACTTCAAAACACACTAAAAACACTCAAAACAGTGAAAAACAACCTTAGAAGTGATAGGTGATAAAAACCCACGAATTTTTCAATGAAAACACTTGTTTACCCCCCCACACTTAAACCAAACATTGTCTTCAATGTTTCAAACATAGACTCACACACAAGCAAGCAAACAACACAACTAACAAACATGACAAATATAGCAAAGTAAAAGCAATAAAGAGTAGAGTTTAGAAACGCAAATCTGGTTATGGAGCCGGAGAGTTCCTAGGTCTTCTTTATTTGCATGGGTTGCCTCCCAAGAAGCGCTTGCTTTAACGTCTTCCAGCCGCACGAACCTTCCATCTATTCTTCAATGGGGCCCACGGCATTAAGGGTTATGTCCTCCACAATGTGCTCTTCAAAGTGCTCATAGTAGGGCTTCAAACGATGGCCGTTCACCTTGAATTCGTGCCCCGTCTTCAAACTTTGGATTTGAACTGCACCATGAGAAAAAACATTAGTAATAACAAACGGTCCAATCCACCTAGAACGTAACTTACCTGGAAATAATCAAAGACGGGAATTGAAAAGTAGAACTTTCTGCCCCTTGGAGAACGTTTTGGTTCGAATCATCTTGTCATGAAAAGCCTTCGTCTTCTCTTTGTAAATTCGATCATTCTCGTAAGCATCATTCCTAATCTCCTCAAGCTCGTTCAATTGAAGCTTCCTATGAACTCCAGCGGCATCTATGTCCATATTGAAGGTTTTGACTGCCCAATGCGCCCTGTGTTCTAATTCAACGGGAAGATGGCATGGTTTCCCATAGATGAGTCGAAATGGGGACATCCCAAGGGGTGTTTTGTAGGCCGTACGATACGCCCACAGTGCGTCATTCAAGCGCAAACTCCAATCCTTCCTCGTTGGCCCAACTGTCTTCTCCAAAATCTGCTTGATTTCTCTATTTGAGACCTCGGCTTGCCCACTGGTTTGAGGATGATAAGGTGTTGCCACCTTATGCGTGACATTATATTTCTTGAGTAGCGCCTTAATGGTTCGATTGCAAAAGTGTGAACCCCCATCACTGATAAGAACTCTTGGCATTCCAAATCTAGCAAATATGTTAGTTCTAACAAAATCTGCATCCACTTTAGAATCATTAGTGCGGGTGGCTTTTGCTTCCACCCACTTCGAGACATAATCAACCGCAAGTAGAATATATGTAAAACCATGAGATGAAGGAAAAGGACCCATAAAATCAATACCCCAAACATCAAAAATTTCGACAGTAAAGATAGGGGTTTGCGGCATTTGGTCCTTTGGGCCTATATTTCCCATTCTTTGGCAACGATCACACGTCACACAAAAAGTTCTAGCATCCTTAAAGATCGTAGGCCAATAAAACCCACATTCTAACACTTTAAGGGCTGTGCGTTGTGTGCCAAAGTGTCCCCCGCATGCATAAGTGTGACAGAAAGTCAAAATTGAGTTAAACTCTGAATTATGCACACACCTACGTATAATCTGATCAGGGCAGTACTTCCACAAGTATGGATCATCCCAAACATAAAACCGTGCCTCTTTTTTCAATTTATCACCTTGTTGCTTGTTTAGGGTGCTTGGAACTTGTTTAGTAACCAAATAATTAACTAAATCGGCATACCATGGCATACTTACCTTATTGGTCAGCAGCTGCTCATCTGGAAACGTCTCAGGGATGGGAATTGGGTCTTCTTCTCGCACCAATCTGCTTAGGTGGTCAGCCACTACGTTTTCAACTCCTTTCTTGTCCCGGATTTTGATATCGAACTCTTGAAGTAGGAGCATCCATCGAATAAGCCTTGGTTTAGCCTCCTTCTTCGTAAGTAAGTATCTTAGAGCTGCATGATCAGAGTAAATAATGACTTTAGTACCAAGTAAATATGAACGAAACTTATCTAAAGCAAAGACAACGGCAAGAAGTTCTTTTTCCGTCGTAGAGCAGTTCAATTGAGCATCGTTCAAGGTCCTTGAGGCATAGTAGATGACGTGCAGATTTTTGTCCTTCCTCTGTCCTAAGACAGCCCCTAATGCATAGTCGGAAGCATCGCACATTAGCTCAAACGGAAGACTCCAATCTGGTGGCATAATGATTGGTGCCATGGTTAGCATCTCTTTGAGTTGGTTGAACGCCTTCTCACATTCCTCGTCAAACTTGAAAGCCACTTCCTTTTGAAGGAGACGGCACAAAGGTTGAGAAATCTTCGAAAAATCTTTGATGAATCGCCTATAAAATCCTGCATGTCCAAGAAAAGAACGAACCTCTCTAACCGAAGTAGGAGAGGGTAAGTAGCGTACAAGATCTATTTTTGATTTATCAACCTCAATTCCCCTTTCTGAAATGATATGCCCTAAAACTATGCCTTGTTTAACCATAAAGTGACACTTTTCCCAATTTAAAACAAGGTTGGTTTCAACACATCGTTTTAAGATAAATGTGAGATTTTCCAAACAACCATCAAACGAATCACCAAAGACGCTAAAATCATCCATGAATACCTCAATAATCTTCTCTACGAAATCTGAAAAGATACTTACCTTGCATCTTTGGAACGTGGGAGGTGCATTGCATAAACCAAATGGCATGCGACGATAAGCAAAGGTACCAAAGGGGCACGTGAAAGTGGTCTTTTCTTGGTCATCCGGAGCTATGACAATTTGATTATATCCCGAATACCCATCAAGAAAACAATAAAAAGAATGACCGGCTAACCTTTCAAGCATTTGATCAATGAACGGCAAAGGGAAGTGGTCCTTCCTTGTGGTGGCGTTGAGCTTCCTATAATCGATACACACTCTCCAACCTGTTTGGATACGGGTTGGTACAAGCTCATTCTCGGCATTCTCCACCACAGTAACTCCGGAATTCTTTGGAACAACTTGAACCGGTGAAACCCAACGGCCATCCGAAATTGGATAGATCACTCCACAATCGAGAAGCTTGATAATCTCCTTCTTCACAACTTCCATCATTGGAGGGTTGAGTCGGCGTTGAGCCTCTCGAGTTGGTTTAGCCCCCTCCTCTAGAAGAATGCGATGCATGCATGTTGTAGGGCTAATCCCCTTAATATCGGCCAATGTCCAACCAATGGCTGTTTTGTGCTCTTTCAACACCCGAATCAACTTCTCCTCTTCTGTTGCCGTGAGTGATGCAGAGACAATGACGGGCAACGTCTCTTCATCTCCTAAGAAGACGTACTTTAAATGATCCGGCAATGGCTTAAGTTCAAGAATAGGGGCCTGAATCACAGAGGGTAACAACGTATTAGTAGAAACGGGAATTGGAATTGGGTTAGGAGACGTACCATGATGTCGTGGCAATGAGTCTGATGTGAGAATTACTTGACACTCAAATTAAAACCCTATCGACGTAGTATATGAAAGTAGGGATCGTTTTAGGCCGGGGATTAGAAGGGATGCTAATCTACACAAATTACACTCTAAAACACTAAACTGGACTCTAGACAATGAAAACAGGTACTATGAATCAATCTGAACGAATTTTAACTCTAGACAACCTAAAACAACCTAACTTGACTCAAACAAACCAAAACAAACTTAAAACAATAAATAAAACTCAACTAGGCAGATTCTAGACACTAGAGACTCAAAACAGGCTAAATAGACTCAAAACAACAAAACTAACTTAAACAGACTCAAAACAGGTTCTAAGGGGTGAATTGGATGACTTTTGGACTAGTTAGACTCAAAACACTAAAAGGGGACAGATTTGGACGAATTTAAACAAACTAAGACTCAATTAAGAACTAGGGGGTTTTTTGGACGAATTAAGCAAAACTAAGCAGATTTAAGCAAACAAAGTAAATTGAAAGAGATAAAGGTGAATTCAGGGGTGAAAACTAGTTAGAGGGTTCTTCTCCACACATGAACATATGCATACGAATTGATTTCCAGTTATTCTTTCGATAAACCATGAATGACAATGCTTTGAATTAATTGTATTGCACTAATTAATTCCCAGATTTCCCTAAGTTCATTGAATTGAATGGATAACGCATCACAACCAAATTATTCTTATCAAGTTCCCTAACTATGGAATACGCATGATAGAGATACATATCAAAGATCATTAAGTTCCATGGAAATCATAAACATTGACAAGGCATTCATAACTATGGAATACGCATGTTACTCTTGCCTAGGATTTACTTAACACAATTGTGACTAGCAATCTTTACTACTTGTGAATATAAGTTCCTAACGATTAGGTGAAATTCCCTTATATCCTAGCATCAAATTCATGCATGCAAACTAAGTAGGCCTCCTTAATCAACACACAAGAACAAGTTCTTAATAAAACAGTTAAGCAAACCACATTCATAATTTATGAAATCATAACTGAAGGTAATCAATTCATATCAAACATATGTCCATGGCTTTGAATCCACCTCTAACTAAAACGAAATTAGTTCCACATGTTCAACATAATTGAAAAGCAAATTAAATTAAACATAGAAACGAAACAAGAGAAGAAAGAACTCCTCCCTCTCTAATGGAAGCCACGGCAAGGCCTTGTCTTCCCTTCTCTGCAGCAAAATATGGATTTCTGAATGTATATGGGGGTGTGGAATTCGTATGGATGGGTGGTGTCTGCGGCAGGGCTTGGGAATATGTATATATAGCATGGCAAACCCTAGGGAAATGATAGGAGCATATTTACATCACTTAGTTAGCTTGTTTCCTTGCATTTAGGTTGTTAGTTCTTAGTTATTTTAGTCTTTTAAGCCATTTTCGTGTGTTTTCAGGTTCTAAGGGCTAAAGGAGCAAGAAAGTGCATTTTGGTGCCTTTTGGAGCAGTTTTAGGCTTGGGATGGATTGCACATGCTTGGAGCTAAGTGGATGGACGAAATTGAAGATCAAATGAGCTTAGGATTGAATGAAGAATGAAGAGTTCAAAATTGGAAGCCAAAGTTTCTAAAGTTGGAAGTTTCTATTCTTGGAGGTTTCCATTCTTGAAAGTTTTTATTCTTGGCTTAAAAGTTTCCTAATCCTTCATCACCTATGTTCCAGCCATAAAAGGGTTCCAAAACATGTTAGGTTGCCTCATTACATGTTTCTAGAAGTCCTAGAACCTTTCCCTAACCTTGCCACATAAGTGCCTTTCCCTTTCTTTCCACAACCTTGCCGCACAAGGGATCCTCTTCTTACCTATTTTCTGACCCAAAATCACATTCCCTTTGTGTTCTATGCCTTGCTGCACAAGGAGGAGCCTTTCTTACTTATTTTGTGCCTCAAAACACATTCCTAAATCTGTCTTACAATTCTGCCGAATTTCCTTTCCTATTCTCTTTAATTCCTGCACCTTACTTGCCTATTTTCTGCCCAAAAATACTTTCCCTTTCTCTTACAAATCAATGCCACACCTTCTTTCCCTTTCTCTCTTAATTTCTGACCTTTAAAACACATTCCTTTTCTCTACTACATATTCTGCCGAATTTCACTTTCTTTCTCTTTGATTTTCTGATTCTTTCTTACCTATTAAATTGTGGAACCAAAATAGCTAAGTATTGAACCTTTCCTATTATTTTCTGATTGCCCTTCAACCCTAGCCCTATAAATAAAGCCATCCGCACCATTTAAATATCTCTCTCTCTGAACAGATTCTCTGCATCCATTCCATCCACCTATCTACCTATCCATCCTCTACCACCCATTACCACCCATTCTACACACCTTAACCCCTTGTGCCGCAGCAAAGGAGAAGGAAGGAGACCCCTGGACGTGCTTGCATTCAAGACGTTGGATTGCTGGAACGTTTCTAGGTGTAATCTATCTTTGTTTTCAATGTTTAATTTAATTTCTCTTTGTTTTGCTGTGACCATGAGGAACTAAACCCCTCTTGGCTAGGGGTGATTTCAAAGCCATGATTATGTATGCAAATTGAGTTGATAAATTCCAGTTATGAATTCGTGAGTTGTGAATGTAATTGGCTTAACTGTGGAATTGATAACTTATTTGTGTTTGTTGATTGAGGGTCGACACTTAATTGGCATGCATAAATATGATGCTAGAGTATAAGGGAGTTTCACATAATCGTTACAAACTTATATTCATGTGTAGTGAAGGTCGCTGGTCACGATCGCGTTAAGTTCAATTCCTAGCACGAGTATCATGATGTCATAGTTACAAGTGCTTTGTCAATGCTTATGATTTTCATTGAACGTAATGATCTTTGATTGTATCTCTATTATGATGTCATGTTGGGGACTTTTGAAGAATGCTTTGGGTTGTCGAATGATGTCATCCAATCCAATAATACAAGGAAAATCTGAGGGTTAATTAGTGATGTCACGGTTAATTTGGGGCATTGTCATTCATAATTCAATGAAGGAGTAACTGGAAATCGAGTCGTTTGCATACATGTCATGTGTGGAGAAAGAGCCTCTAGCTAGCCAGTCATCCATATTTTACCAAAATCGTCCAAATTCTGCTTTAGTTTATAATCTGTTTTCTTAAATTTAAATTCGTCCAAAACAAAACCCCCCTTTCACTTTCTTGTTTCAAAGTGTTTAAAATCTGTTTTGTTTGTGTATTTAAGTGTCTTGTGTCAAGTTAAAACCCAAATTCGTCCAAATTTGTGTTTAGAGTCCAAAACTGCCCAGTTTGTGTTTTTAGGCAGTTTTGAGTGTTTTTAGCCTATTTTGAGTCTTGTGAACCTGTTTTGAGTCTTTTAAGTTTAGTCTAGTGTTTTCAACTTTGTTTTTACGTTTTTGAGTCAGTTTAGAGGTTTTAGCAAGCCCTCCTAATCCCCGGTTTAGAACGATCCCTACTTGCATCTATACTACAATTGTCAACAAGAGGGTTTAATTTGAGTGCTGTTTTACATCGCACCAAATTTTTGGCGCCGTTGCCGGGGATTAGCAACTTTGCTAATCCCCCATTGTTTCCTTTGTTTTCTTTTTCGTGTCTTTTGTTTTAGTTGCTGACTTTGTTTCTGTTTGTGTTTCTGTTTGTGTCTTTTACTTTTGATATTTGATTTAGTTTTCTTTCTTTGATTTCAGGTACTTGAGGAGTAAGACATGGATTTTGCAAACATTCAAGCTCAATTGGCAAATCTTACTTCTCAATTGTCCCAGATTGCCGAAACAACCACATTGCACACTGCTCAAACTCATCAACGTCCTCAATTCACTGCAAATGGAGGTGCTTGGGGTTATCAAGGCCATAACCAATCAAGGGACAACCTGTTTTCCAACGCTTACAATTCCGATTGGAGAGATTATTCAGATTATAGGAGGGGGGAACCTCAACAATTTCAACAAGGTGGATATTGGCAGCAAGATGAGGAGTTCTATTCAAGACCTATGCAGCCACCACAGCCTCCCCCACAACAATTCCAATCGAATTCAAGTATGTCTATGAATTATAATGAAATTCTTGATGAATTAATTTCTTTGACGCAGGGCTCACACCAAGAAGAATATTCGCAGCCATCTGAGGAGTTCTATCAATGGCCATACGCACCACCACAGCCTTCACCACAATCGTCCCAACCACATTCAGGTTCGTCCATGGATAATGATCAAATTATTCAATTACTAACCACTTTGGCACAGGGGCAGCAGAATCAAGACCAAAGGATGAGCGAATTGAAGAATCAAATGGGAGAGATTTTGGAGTTCATGGTGCAGATTCAAGAGCAAAGTGAACTCTCCAACTCAACTATTGTAAATTCAATGGAAGATTTTGAAATCACCGAGGCTATCACTTTGGGAAGTGCTATAGAGGTTGAAGCTGACCCAGAACCGTCCAAACACAGCCTGAACGTGGATGAATTGCTGCTGCTAGAAGAAGAGGAGGAGGCCACACCCACGGCAAGGGAAGAACAACCCTTGCCGCAGCCTCCTAGAGTCCTTAGGCCGTCCAACTCTGGTAATATTGTTCCAAACTCAATTCATTCTAACATTATTCCACCGAATGCACCTTTTCCTCGCAGGTTTTTAATTCCCAAGAAAGATGAGAGTGAAAAAGACATTGTGGAAGCCATTCCACAGGTGCAAAATGATATTCCAATTCTTGGTGCAACAAATCAAGTTCCAGATTGTGTTGAAGTGTTCAAAGAACCTTGTACATCACGAAGAATGATTCAAGAGCAAGAAGCGGCTGGAGCATATGAAGAATGCATCAAAGAGGATGTTCATGAAACAACAAAGCCCAAAGAAGTCACAACCATCACATTCAACCTGGCCAAGTGCAAAGTTCCTGAAACATTCCAAGATGTGGTGTTTGCACCCACACTAGAATTTAAACCATTGCCGGATCACTTCAAGTATCACCTCCCATTCAAGGATCACCTACATGTCGTGGCCTCCAATGAAGCTTAATTGGAGGTATCGTCTGGCTGCAAGACGTAAAAGCAAGAGCTTCTTGGGAGGCAACCCATGCATTCAACAAAGGAGGACCTAGGAATCACTCCAATTCCAGATTTGCGTTCCTAAACCCTTCTCTTTGTTGTTGTTTCTATTCTGCCATGTTTAGTTTGTTTAGTTGCTGTGTGTTTGCTTTCTGTGAGTTTATGCTTGAAACATTGAGGACAATGTTTGATTTAAGTGTGGGGGGGGGCGGGGGTAACAAAGTGTTTTTGATGCAAATTCGTGGGATTCTACCTCCCATTACTTCTTAAGTTGTTTCTCACTGTTTTTAAGTGTTTTTAAGCTGTTTTGGAGTGTTTTAGTGTGTCTTGACATAAAAATCCGAAAATTTGATAAAAACTTGAAAAAAGTTGTTTTGAAAAACCCAAAAAGAGTTGTTTTTGTTGTTTTGGTGTGTTTGTGTCTTAGGTACCTTCCAACACAATGATTAGGATTTGGTTTTTAATTACATGACTGTTAAAGAGAGTTATAAACATGGATGAAAGTTTGATTTACTCTCTGGTCTTTGCTTGGTTATGGTTATAATTTATGAATTCACATGCAATCATAAAGGATAAAATCAGTTTTTGTAACATGCTTGAAGGAAGGAACTCAAATTAACGCTACAACCTTGTGAGACTTGAGCCTTAAACGTTCTTTTGGAGAGTTAATATTCTGTGCATTCTTGTTTTCTAAAGTCGTTGCATGATCTCATTATTCTTTGCTTGGTTGCTACTTAGAAGGCGTTTCATCATTTAGTTCCAAATACTAGAACTCATGCCCATTCCATTCAAAGCATGACATTGATTTGCATAACACACGATCAAGATGAAGTTGTGTAGTGACCACCACCACAGCCAAACAGCCGAACCCCCTATGTCATTTGTTTTGTAGGTTTAAACCCCGTTGAGCCTTGTTTAGCCTATGTTCTTTGTTAACCACATTCTCCTCACCTAGCCTAGATTAGGACCATCCATACCCTTGTTCTTAAAGCATAGTGAAGCATGACTTAAAACGAATTCCTTTTGATTGTCCTTTTGCAGAAAACAAGTGTGGGGGAAGGGATTTTGTGTGTGTGTGTGTGCCAAGGTCTTTAATAAGGCACGGGTTTGAATAAAAAAAAGAAGAAAAGAAAAATTCGTGGAAAAAATAGAAAGAAAAAGAAAAGGTTGTGAAAAGAATGAAAAAGAGTTGAAAAGTATGTGAAAGAGAGTTCTAAAGTGTTGTTTGTTGAAGAAAGGGTCCAAAACATTGAATTCGGCCCTTGAATGTGTAAATCTTCCCTTTTTGTTCAAAGTTAAATTTCTGCATTCAAAATTGAATTCTAAGTGTCAATTTCATTACTTTGCTTGTTATTCTTTAAGAACCTTTGTTTTCCATATCCTTTCTTTCTTAACCATTCCCCTTAGCCCCGTTTCAACCCTTAAAACTTCGTTCTTGGGTGTTGTATGTTTCAATATGTGGAGTTTGGAATGGGTATGAGCATATGGCATCACTGGTTCTCGCATCTAAGTAGTAGCATTCCGTTCATGAGATCATATTCATATATGCATTAATAACTCCAGAAAAGTGCTTTCTTTGTTGCAACATATGTGAGTATTAGTTTTCATGTTTACATCAATCTTCTCACATATACCTAGTGTAGGGTGTGTAGTCAGAAAACCTAAGTGAAAATAGAGTGCATATCTAGTAAGGAATTGAGGGAATTCTCTAAGGCATGTTACTACATTCAAAATGTTGTTTTAATTGATTAAATGCGAGCTAATGAATGGTGATCATGATTAAGTATGAATTCAAGGGTAAGGATGACTAAAATCTGTGCAAGTGATGATTTTTGACATGTCATGTGCATTGGAAATCCCTAAGGCAATTGTTGGAAGGTTTAGATTGAGTTTTGTTTCTTTTGTTTTGCTCGAGGACTAGCAAAAGCTAAGTGTGGGGGTATTTGATAGGAACATATTTACATCACTTAGTTAGCTTGTTTCCTTGCATTTAGGTTGTTAGTTCTTAGTTATTTTAGTCTATTAAGCCATTTTCGTGTGTTTTCAGGTTCCAAGAACTATAGGAGCAAGAAAGTGCATTTTGGTGCCTTTTGGAGCAGTTTTGGGCTTGGGATGGATTGCACATGCTTGGAGCTAAGTGGATGGACGAAATTGAAGATCAAATGAGCTTAGGATTGAATGAAGAATGAAGAGTTCAAAATTGGAAGCCAAAGTTTCTAAAGTTGGAATTTTCTATTCTTGGAGGTTTCCATTCTTGAAAGTTTCTATTCTTGGCTTAGAAGTTTCCTAATCCTTCCTCACCTATGTTCCAGCCAGAAAAGGGTTTCAAAACATGTTAGGTTGCCTCATTACATGTTTCTAGAAGTCCTAGTACCTTTCCCTAACCTTGCCACATATCTCCTTTCCCTTTTCTTCCAAAATCTGCCACATAAGTGCCTTTCCCTTTCTTTCCACAACCTTGCCGCACAAGGGATCCTCTTCTTACCTATTTTCTGACCCAAAATCACATTCCCTTTGTGTTCTATGCCTTGCTGCACAAGGAGGAGCCTTTCTTACTTATTTTGTGCCTCAAAACACATTCCTAAATCTGTCTTACAATTCTGCCGAATTTCCTTTCCTATTCTCTTTAATTCCTGCACCTTACTTGCCTATTTTCTGCCCAAAAATACTTCCCCTTTCTCTTACAAATCAATGCCACACCTTCTTTCCCTTTCTCTCTTAATTTCTGACCTTTAAAACACATTCCTTTTCTCTCCTACATATTCTGCCGAATTTTACTTTCTTATTCTCTTTGATTTTCTGATTCTTTCTTACCTATTAAATTGTGGAACCATAATAGCTAAGTATTGAACCTTTCCTATTATTTTCTGATTGCCTTTCAACCCTAGCCCTATAAATAAAGCCATCCGCAACATTTAAATCTCTCTCTTTCGCTGGACAGATTCTCTGCATCCATTCCATCCACCTATCTACCTATCCATCCTCTATCACCCAATCATCCATTCACGTCAGAAACCATTCACACACCTTTGCCGCAAGTCCCATTCATCCTAAACACATTCCTGACCCTAAAACACATCCCATACACCTCACCCATCTTTGTGCCGCAGCAAGGAGGAAGAAGGAAGGACTCTTGGATGTTCAAGCTTGATTGTTGGAGCATTCTAGGTGTAATTCGTTCTAAGTTTACAATGTTTAATCTCTTTTCCTTTCGTTTTGCTGTGAACATGAGGAACTAAGCCCTTTTGGCTAGGGGGCTATTCAAAGCCATGAACATACTTGCAATATGAATTGATTACCTTCAGTTGTGATTTCATAAGTTGTGAATTCAATTTGTTTAACTGCTTGATTGATAACTTATTTGTGTATGTTTATTAAGAGTCCACACTTAATTTGCATGCATGAATATGATGCTAGAATATAAGGGAGTTTCACCTAATAGTTACAAACTTATATTCACAAGTAGTGGAGGTCGCTTATAAACGATCGCGTTAAATGAATTCTTGGCAGGAGTTTCATGCTCATCATAGTAACGAATGCCTCGTCAATACTTATAGTTCTCATGATGCTTAATGATCTGTGATTGTATCTTTATTGTGCTGTTCACGTAAAGGACTTTTGAAGAATGCTTTGAATTGTTGTATGCGCTTTCCCATCCAATTCAATAACTTAAGGAGAACTTGAAGGTTAATTTAAGCGGACCTAATTAACCTGGGGTGTTGAGTTTCATGATTTATCGAAAGAACAACTGAAAATTGGTTTGTATGCAAGTGTGTCATGTGTGAAGAAGAACCCTCTAGCTAGCCCATCATCCATATTTTATCCAAATTCGTCCAAAATCTGTTTTAGTTTACAATCTGTTTGTTTTGTTTTCAAATTCGTCAGAATTAAATCCCCCTTTATTTTGAAGTGTTAGATTAGTTAAAATCTGTTTTAGTTTGTGATGTGAGAATTACTTGACACACAAATTAAACCCTATTGATGACAATTGTAGTAAAGATGCAAGTAGGGATCGTTCTAAACCGGGGATTAACTAGGGATGCTAATCAACACAAATAAGACTCAAAAACACTAAACTAGACTCTAATGACTCAAAACTAATTTAAAACACTAAAAACAGCAAGAAACAATAACAAAGACTCAAATCTAGACCTAACAAGTGATTTTGACGAAAATAGAACTTAAAAGACTCAAACAACTAAGAGAAAACAGGTTTTGACTCTAAAAACAAGTTTAAATGAAAGGGGGATTGTTTTTGACGAATTTAAACTTAAACAAACAAAATTGTAAAGACAACTTAAAAAAAGCACGAAATTGGTGATTTGAATGGGTGAATGGCTAGTTAGAGGGATCCTTATCCACACATAAACATATGCATACAACTTGATTCCCAGTTACTCTTTCGATAAACTATGAATGACAATGTTCCGAATTAATTGTATTGAACTAATTAATTCCCAGATTTCCCTAAGTTCATTGAATTGAATGGATAACGCATCACAACCAAATTATTCTTATCAAGTTCCCTAACTATGGAATACGCATGATAGAGATACATATCAAAGATCATTAAGTTCCATGGAAATCATAAACATTGACAAGGCATTCATAACTATGGAATACGCATGTTACTCCTGCCTAGGGTTTACTTAACACAATTGTGACTAGCAATCTTTACTACTTGTGAATATAAGTTCATAACGATTAGGTGAAATTCCCTTATATCCTAGCATCAAATTCATGCATGCAAATCAAGTGTCGACCCCCAACCCACATACATAAACAAGTTCTTAATAAGCACAGAAAAGTAAACCACATTCATAATTTATGAAATCGTAACTGGAGTGAATCAAATCATAAGAAACATATATTCATGGCTTCAAATTCCCCCTCTAACTAATAGGGGTTTAGTTCCTCATGACAGCAATTAAACAAAGAAAACTGAATTGAAACATTAAAAACAAAGATAGACAACACCTAAGAACGCTCCAGCAGTAGTCACGACTTAGAGTGGCACCTTCTCCTTCCTTGAATAGCTGCGGCACAAGAGGGGTTTCTAGGTCTGTGTGGATGATATGGCACGGCAGGGGGTAGTGGATGATTTCTGGCGTGAATGGTTGTGTATGGGGGGTGGTGTGCACGGCAAAGGATTGATTTGTATATATATAGGCACCAAAACCCTAGGTGAATCAGATTGGGACTTCTAGAAAACCAAATCCATTCAGAAATAGGCTCAAAACAATCAGATTTCCAATGGGAAAGGGCCTAAGGTGCGGCACAATAGGATAAGGCTTCTAGAAAGCCTTGCAAGGCAAGGAAACCAAGTTTTCTGAAAAGCTAGGTGCGGCAAGGACTTAGAGTTTCTAGAAACTCAATTTAAATATCCCCCAATCAGAAAATAAACCCTCATTGTACCAGGAATTGAATTAGAAAAGGATTAGGATAGGATAAGGTTTGTTAAGATAAGATAAGGATTGGATAAGATAAGATAAGATAAGGTTGTTTGGATAATGTTTTGGATAATCCTCCTTCTTTTGAGCTGATTCCTTATCTTCAATGATTTGAATTTATTTCTCCAACCTTGAAACATATTCCCAACTCCATTTAAACTCCAAATTCGTCCATCTTCATGCCCATTGCTTGTGCTATCCATTCCATGCCCAGATTTGCTCTAAAATGCTCCAAAATGCATCTTTTTGCCAACTTTGCTTCTTGGACCTAAAAACACACGAAAATGACTTTAAACACTATACTAAGCAACAAATAGCTAAGCAAATGCAAGGAAACACACTAACTAAGTAGCATAAATATGCTCCTATCAAATTCCCCCACACTTAGCTTTTGCTAGTCCTCAAGCAAAACAAAACAAACAAAACGTAACCTAAACCTTCCAACGTTCACCTCAGGGATCTTCAATGATACATAACATGCCAAAGATCATTACTCCCACAGATTTTAGTTATCCCTACCCTTGAGCACATACTTAATCAAAGTTACCACACATTAGCTCGCATTTAATCAATTAAAACAACATTTTGAATGTAGTAACATGCCTTAGAGAATCCCTCAATTCCTTACTAGATATGCACTCAATCACACAGATTTTCTGACTACACTCCCTACACTAGTTATATGTGAGAAGATTGATGTAAATATGAAAACTAATACTCACATATGTGTTTATAACAAAGAAAGCAATTTCTGGAATGCATGTATAGATATGATCTCATGAACGGAATGCTACTACTTAGATGCAAGAACCAGGGACACCATATGCTCATACCAATCCCAAACTCCACATATTGAAACACATAACACTCAAGATTGAAGTATAGGGTTATAACGGGGCTAGGGGGTATTGGCTAACAAAGAAAGGTAAGGAAAACAAACGTTCTTAAAGCAATAGAAAGCAAAGCAATGAATATGACACTTAGAACTCCCTTTCTTGAATGCAGCCGTACACTTTGAACACAAAGGGGAAGAAAACACATATTTAGGGCCAATTTCAACTTTTTGGACCCCTTCTTCAACAATCAACACTTGTGAGCTTGAATCTCACTTATTTTGAACACTTTTCATACTTTTTCACAACTTTTCTTTTTTTCTTTTCTTTTTCACACGAATTTTTCCTTCTTTTTTTTTTTCTTTTTCTTTTTTCTTCTTCTTCTACCCGTGCCCTCTTAATACTTTGTTGGCACACAATCAGACACATAAATCCCTTCCCCCACACTTGTTTTGCCGCCCAAATAACGAACAAAGGGAATTCATTCTTAGGTCATGCTTAGCTACGCCTTAAGAACAAGGGTAAGGATGGTCCTAATCTAGGCTAGGTAAGGATAATGTGGGTAAACAAAGAACATAGGCTAAACAAGGCTCAAATGGGTTAAACCTACAATACATATGCAAAGGGTTAGGCTTTTTGGCTCTGGTTTTAAACTAAACAACTTCATCTTGATTATGTGTTATGCTAATCAATTTCATGCTTTGAATGAAACGGGTATGAGTTCTAGTATTTGGAACTAAATAATGAAACGCCTTCTAAGTAGCAACCAAGCAAAGAATAATGAGATCATGCAACGACTTTAGAAAACAAAGAATGCACAGATTTTTAACTCTCCAAAGAACGTTTAAGGCTCAAGTCTCTCAGGGTTGTAGCGTTAGTTTGAGTTACTTCCTTCAAGCATGTTACAAAAACTGATTTTTTCTCTTTGTGATTACATGTGAATTCATGAATGTCAACTATAACCAAGCATAAACCAAAGAGTATATCAAACGTCAATCCAAGTTTATAACTTTCTTTAACAGTTATGCAATTAAAAACCAAATCCCCATCATTGTGTTGGAAGGTACCCTAAGACACAAACAAACACACAAAAACAACTCTTTTTGGGTTTTTCAAAACAATTTTTCAAATTTTTATGGTATTTTCGGAGTTTCTTTTCAAAACACACTAAAACACACCAAAACAGCTTAAAAACACTTAAAAACACTGAAAACAACATTCAAAGTGATAGGTGATAAAAACCCACGAATTTCATGCAAAAAAACACTTTGTTACCCCCCCACACTTAAATCAAACATTGTCCTCAATGTTTCAAACATATACTCGCAGAAAGCAAACAGCAATTAACACAACTAACTAACATAACAAGATGGCAAAGGAAAAGCAATAAAGAGTAGGGTTTAGAAACGCAAATCTGGTTTTGGAGCCGGAGAGTTCCTAGGTCGTCTTTATTTGCATGGGTTGCCTCCCAAGAAGCGCTTGCTTTAACGTCTTCCAGCCGGACGAACCTTCCCTCTATTCTTCAATGGGGCGCACGGCATTAAGGGATATATCCTCCGTAATGTGCTCTTCAAAGTGCTCATAATATGGCTTCAATCGATGTCCATTCACTTTGAATTCTTGTTGCGTTTTTAAACTTTGAATTTGGACTGCACCATGAGGAAAAACATTAGTAACCACAAAAGGACCAATCCACTTAGAACGCAACTTACCTGGAAATAGACGAAGGCGAGAATTGAAAAGTAACACTTTCTGCCCTATAGAGAACAGCTTGCTACGAATCATCTTGTCATGGAATGCCTTTGTTTTCTCCTTGTAGATCCGTGCATTCTCATAAGCTTCATTCCTAATTTCTTCTAGCTCATTCAATTGAAGCTTTCTATGAAGACCTGCGGCATCAATGTCCATGTTGAATGTTTTGACAGCCCAATGTGCACGATGTTCTAACTCGACGGGAAGATGACATGGTTTCCCATAGACTAGCCGAAATGGGGACATTCCAATTGGGGTTTTATAGGCAGTGCGATATGCCCACAATGCATCATTCAAACGCAAGCTCCAATCCTTCCGAGTTGGCCCTACAGTTTTCTCCAAAATCTGCTTGATTTCTCTATTTGAAACCTCGGCTTGGCCACTAGTTTGAGGGTGATAAGGTGTTGAAACCTTATGCGTGACATTATACTTCTGGAGTAGCGCCTCAATGGTTCGATTGCAAAAATGGGAACCCCCATCACTGATTAGGACTCTTGGCATTCCAAATCTAGCAAATATGTTAGTTCTAACAAAATCTGCAACCACTTTAGAATCATTAGTTCGAGTGGCTTTTGCTTCCACCCATTTCGACACATAATCCACAGCAAGCAAAATATAAAGGAAACCATGTGAGGAAGGGAAAGGACCCATGAAATCAATACCCCAAACATCAAAGATTTCAACACTAAATATGGGGTGTTGCGGCATTTGTTGTTTAGGACCTATATTGCCCGTTCTTTGACATCTATCACAAGTCATACAAAAAGTTCTAGCATCTCTAAAGATAGTAGGCCAATAAAATCCACATTCTAAAACTTTATGTGCTGTTCTTTGCGTACCAAAGTGACCTCCACATGCATAGGTGTGACAAAAAGTTAAAATTGAATTAAACTCAGAATCATGCACACACCTACGTAGAACTTGATCAGGGCAATATTTCCACAAGTATGGGTCATCCCAAACATAAGAACGTGCATCCTTTTTAAGTTTATCACTTTGGTGCTTGTTTAGCTCTCTTGGAATGTGTTTAGACACCAAATAATTTACTACATCAGCATACCATGGCTCACTTACCTTGATGGACAGCAGCTGCTCATCTGGGAATGTCTCTTGGATAGGCACGGCATCCTCCTCCTGCACCATACGGCTCAAGTGATCAGCCACCACGTTTTCACTCCCCTTCTTGTCCCGGATTTCAATATCGAACTCTTGGAGAAGAAGCATCCAGCGAATGAGTCTTGGTTTGGCCTCTTTCTTGGTGAACAAATACTTCAAAGCTGCATGGTCAGTGTAAATAATAACTTTAGTACCAAGTAGATAAGAACGAAACTTATCTAAAGCAAACACAACAGCAAGAAGTTCTTTTTCAGTGGTAGAGTAATTCAATTGTGCATCATTCAAGGTCCGAGATGCATAATAGATGACATGGGGCTTCTTGTCCTTCCTTTGTCCCAAAACAGCTCCTAATGCATAATCCGAAGCATCACACATAAGCTCAAAAGGAAGGCTCCAATCTGGTGGGACTATGATGGGGGCCGAAGTTAGCATCTCTTTGAGGTGTTTAAATGCCTTCTCACATTCCTCGTTGAAGTCAAAAGCCACATCTTTCTGGAGGAGACGGCAAAGAGGGTTTGAAATCTTTGAAAAGTCCTTGATGAATCGCCTATAGAATCCTGCATGTCCAAGAAAAGAACGAACCTCTCTAACCGAAGTAGGAGAGGGTAAGTAGCGTACAAGATCTATTTTTGATTTATCAACCTCAATTCCCCTTTCTGAAATGATATGACCTAAAACTATGCCTTGTTTTACCATAAAGTGACGTTTTTCCCAATTCAAAACAAGGTTAGTTTCGATGCAACGTTTTAGAATCAAAGTGAGATTATCTAAGCACCCATCAAACGAATCCCCAAAAACACTAAAATCATCCATGAATACCTCAATAATTTTCTCCACAAAATCTGAAAAGATACTTACCATGCATCTTTGAAAGGTGGCAGGTGCATTGCATAAACCGAATGGCATGCGACGATAGGCAAAGGTACCAAAGGGGCACGTGAAAGTGGTCTTTTCTTGGTCATCCGGAGCTATAACAATCTGATTATATCCAGAGTACCCATCAAGAAAACAATAAAAAGAATGACCGGCTAACCTTTCAAGCATTTGATCAATGAACGGCAAAGGGAAGTGGTCCTTCCTCGTGGTGGCGTTTAGCTTCCTATAGTCAATGCACACTCTCCAACCTGTTTGGATACGTGTGGGCACAAGTTCATTCTCGGCATTCTTCACCACAGTGACTCCGGATTTCTTTGGAACATATTGCACCGGTGAAACCCAACGGCTATCTGAGATTGGATAAATTACTCCACAATCAAGAAGCTTTATAATTTCCTTCTTCACAACTTCCATCATTGGAGGGTTGAGTCGGCGTTGAGCCTCTCGAGTTGGTTTAGCCCCCTCCTCTAGAAGTATGCGATGCATGCATGTTGTAGGGCAAATCCCCCTAATATCGGCCAATGTCCATCCAATGGCTGTTTTGTGCTCTTTCAACACCTGAATTAACTTTCCTTCCTCTGTTGCCGTGAGTGTGGAGGATACAATGACAGGCAATGTCTCGTTATCTCCCAAAAAGACGTACTTCAAATGATCCGGCAATGGTTTAAGCTCAAGTACGGGTGCCTGAATCACTGAGGGTAACAACTTGTTAGTAGAAATTGGAATTGAAATTGGTTTTGAAGGCTTACCATGGTGCTGAGGTAGTGACTCTAGGGCAGCCACCATCTCGGCCTCTTCTTCACTTATAGGCACGGCAATATTGGGTTTTTGCCCAATTCCTTGTGCAATTGTTGATTCAAGGGGATCCCTATCCAAGGAATCAAGGTAATCCTGCGCCAATTCATCAAATATATCAATAGCAAAACAAGAATGATTTTCTTTAGGAAATTTAATAGTTTCAGCAAGATTGAAATCAATAACTTCCCCATCAAATTCCATTGTCAACGTCCCTTTGAACACATCGATCTTGGTGCGGGCTGTTTTCATGAAAGGTCTCCCAAGGAGGATCGGCAAAGGGGTAGAATGGGGTGTATCCTCCATGTCAAGCACATAAAAATCCGCTGGAAAAATCAGATTTCCAACCTGCACCAAAACATCTTCCAAAACTCCTTTTGGATATGCATTAGAACGATCGGCTAATTGGATAATAACACCATCGTTTTTAAGCTCACCTAAGTTCATAGATGCATAAATAGAGTATGGCATGACATTTATAGATGCACCTAAGTCTAACATGGCAGATTCAAAACGAGTATTTCCAATAACACAAGGAATTGTAAAACTACCCGGATCTTTGCATTTAGGGGGTAATTTCCTTTGTAAAACAGCAGAGACATTCTCACTTACTTGAACCACTTCTTTGTTAGAAATCCTTCTCCTTGTTGTACAAAGTTCTTTCAAAAACTTAGCATACCTTGGGACTTGCTTTATTGCATCAAGGAGTGGGATATTGACTTGAACTTCCCGGAATGTCTCTAGAATGTCTTTTTCAGCATCCTCTTTCTTTGATTGCCGCAACCTGCCAGGAAAGGGCACACTTAGTGGAGTAGAGCTTGAAGAATTCATATTGGAACTTACCTTGATGGTTGAGGACGGTTTAGGAGTGGGGATTGGCTGCGGCAAGGATTGTGCATTCCTTGCCGTGGGTTTGGGTGCTTCATCCTCCTCCAATTGCAGCTTCTTGTCCTCTTCTTGACTTGATCTAGATGGTTGTGAATCAGTTCCAACCTGCTTACCACTTCTCAACGTGATTGCTTGGGCAGTTTCAAATCCTCCCTTAGGATTAACAACGGTTGAACTAGGCAACCTGCCTTGTTCTCGGAATTGGCCCATGAATTCAGCCATTTGACCCATTTGTTTCTTCAATTCATCCACCTCTTTAACTTGATTTTTTATGCTCTGCATGTCCTGCGTCAAAGAGGTTAGTGCTTGAAGAATTTTATCATTATTTAACGACGAACCTGAATTGGTTTGGGCCGAAGTTGGGTGAGGTTGTGGGGCTGCATACGGCCTTGGAAACATCCCAGGGGGCTGTCTAAATCCGCTTTGTGGCTGTGCTTGCTGAGAATCCCTCCACTTGAAGTTTGGATGATCTCTCCATCCCGGATTGTATGTGTTTGAGTATGGGTCGTGTCTTTGTTGGGTTTGGCCTTGGAAACCCACGGCTTGGGCAGTTTCCCAACCCCCATTCTCAATCAATTGAGGGCATTGATCGTTGAGATGTCCCTGCATAGAACACACTCCACATATGGCCGGCCCTTGTGCTTTGTTTCCATCCACAACCTGTGACAAAAGAAGAGTGAGATTAGCCATTTGAGATTGTAATTCTGAAATTGCATTTACCTCATTCACTTGTTGTTGCCGTGGCCCTTCTCTCTGTCCAACTCCTTCGTATTGTTGCGCATTCAAAGCTCGATTTGCAATTAGAGTCTTGGCAGCCACGGGTGTTTTGTCAACCAAAGCTCCTCCCGCTGAAGCATCAAGCATTTGTCTCTCAATGGGGAGAAGTCCTTCATAGAAATATTGGAGGAGAAGCTCTTCCTTCATTTGGTGTTGTGGACAAGAAGCAACAAGCGCCTTGAAACGCTCATAATAGGCTGGAAACGATTCCCCTTGGTTTTGTTGAATGCCACTTATCTTTTTCCTCAAGAGAATGACTCTTGAAGTTGGGAAAAATTTCTCTAAGAATGCGCGCTTCATGCTTTCCCACGAAGTAACGGTTCCAGGTGCTAGTTCGTAGAGCCAATCCTTAGCCTTTTCCAAAAGAGAGAATGGAAAGGCTTTCATCTTCAATATACTTCCATCAACAATGACAGGGGTCATGCTTGAACAAACCACTTCAAATTCCTTCAAGTGCTTGTTCGGATCTTCCATGGACAACCCGTGGAATTTGGGGATGTGGTGCAACAAGCTAGACTTCAATTCAAACTCATCAGTCTTGCCTTGAGCCGCCCTAGGATATTGAATGCATAAAGGGGTCGCATTGTCCAATCCCGAGGCTGAAAGTTCTTTGATTGTTCGGTTATCTGCAGCCATGTCGTGCTCCTCTTCCAAATCCTCTTCAATTTCAACTTCAGATTCGGAATTAGAACTTGAACTAAGTAGATCAGGTTCTGGGTGCTTCCTCTTCCTTATCAAATCTCGTTCAAAATCGTCGTTAAACTCCAAGATATGTGCGTGAACGGGTTGAGAGCTTCGAGTCATACACTAGTACCTAAAACAAAGAAAACAAAACAAATCAGAAAACTAAGCAAAACAGAAACAAAAACAAGTTAAAATACACGGCAGAAACTAGGGAGATTAGCAAGTTTGCTAATCCCCGGCAACGGCGCCAAAATTTGATGTGAGAATTACTTGACACACAAATTAAACCCTATTGATGACAATTGTAGTAAAGATGCAAGTAGGGATCGTTCTAAACCGGGGATTAACTAGGGATGCTAATCAACACAAATAAGACTCAAAAACACTAAACTAGACTCTAATGACTCAAAACTAATTTAAAACACTAAAAACAGCAAGAAACAATAACAAAGACTCAAATCTAGACCTAACAAGTGATTTTGACGAAAATAGAACTTAAAAGACTCAAACAACTAAGAGAAAACAGGTTTTGACTCTAAAAACAAGTTTAAATGAAAGGGGGATTGTTTTTGACGAATTTAAACTTAAACAAACAAAATTGTAAAGACAACTTAAAAAAAGCACGAAATTGGTGATTTGAATGGGTGAATGGCTAGTTAGAGGGATCCTTATCCACACATAAACATATGCATACAACTTGATTCCCAGTTACTCTTTCGATAAACTATGAATGACAATGTTCCGAATTAATTGTATTGAACTAATTAATTCCCAGATTTCCCTAAGTTCATTGAATTGAATGGATAACGCATCACAACCAAATTATTCTTATCAAGTTCCCTAACTATGGAATACGCATGATAGAGATACATATCAAAGATCATTAAGTTCCATGGAAATCATAAACATTGACAAGGCATTCATAACTATGGAATACGCATGTTACTCCTGCCTAGGGTTTACTTAACACAATTGTGACTAGCAATCTTTACTACTTGTGAATATAAGTTCATAACGATTAGGTGAAATTCCCTTATATCCTAGCATCAAATTCATGCATGCAAATCAAGTGTCGACCCCCAACCCACATACATAAACAAGTTCTTAATAAGCACAGAAAAGTAAACCACATTCATAATTTATGAAATCGTAACTGGAGTGAATCAAATCATAAGAAACATATATTCATGGCTTCAAATTCCCCCTCTAACTAATAGGGGTTTAGTTCCTCATGACAGCAATTAAACAAAGAAAACTGAATTGAAACATTAAAAACAAAGATAGACAACACCTAAGAACGCTCCAGCAGTAGTCACGACTTAGAGTGGCACCTTCTCCTTCCTTGAATAGCTGCGGCACAAGAGGGGTTTCTAGGTCTGTGTGGATGATATGGCACGGCAGGGGGTAGTGGATGATTTCTGGCGTGAATGGTTGTGTATGGGGGGTGGTGTGCACGGCAAAGGATTGATTTGTATATATATAGGCACCAAAACCCTAGGTGAATCAGATTGGGACTTCTAGAAAACCAAATCCATTCAGAAATAGGCTCAAAACAATCAGATTTCCAATGGGAAAGGGCCTAAGGTGCGGCACAATAGGATAAGGCTTCTAGAAAGCCTTGCAAGGCAAGGAAACCAAGTTTTCTGAAAAGCTAGGTGCGGCAAGGACTTAGAGTTTCTAGAAACTCAATTTAAATATCCCCCAATCAGAAAATAAACCCTCATGGTACCAGGAATTGAATTAGAAAAGGATTAGGATAGGATAAGGTTTGTTAAGATAAGATAAGGATTGGATAAGATAAGATAAGATAAGGTTGTTTGGATAATGTTTTGGATAATCCTCCTTCTTTTGAGCTGATTCCTTATCTTCAATGATTTGAATTTATTTCTCCAACCTTGAAACATATTCCCAACTCCATTTAAACTCCAAATTCGTCCATCTTCATGCCCATTGCTTGTGCTATCCATTCCATGCCCAGATTTGCTCTAAAATGCTCCAAAATGCATCTTTTTGCCAACTTTGCTTCTTGGACCTAAAAACACACGAAAATGACTTTAAACACTATACTAAGCAACAAATAGCTAAGCAAATGCAAGGAAACACACTAACTAAGTAGCATAAATATGCTCCTATCAGTTTGTGTTTTTGAGTGTTTTGAGTTAAGTTAAAACTTATTTTCGTCAAAAATTGTGTTTAGAGTCCAAAACTGCCCAGTTTGTGTTTTTAGGCAGTTTTGAGTGTTTTAAAGTTGTTTTGTTGTCCTAGAGTTTAGTCTTGCATTCTTTGAGTCTAGATTAGTGTTTTTAACTTTGTTTTGATGTTTTTGAGTCAGTTAAGAGGTTTTAGCAAGCCCTCCTAATCCCCGGTCCAGAACGATCCCTACTTGCATCTATACTACAATTGTCAACAAGAGGGTTTAATTTGTGTGCTGTTTTACATCGCATCAAAAACCCACGGCACAAAGGGATAAGGCAGGGAATGCCTTGCAAGGCAAGGAAAAAGGATTCTAGAAGGGAAGGAGACGCCAGATTTTTAGGCTTCTAGAAAGAATGTGTTTCTGGGCAGATTTTGGGGTTTCTAGAAGAGTTTGGGGCGCCACTTTTGTAGGGGAATGGATAGGACTTCTAGAAATCAGGTTTTAAGTCCCCTAAACTGAAGAAAACAGGTTAGGATAAGATTAGGATAAGATAAGGTAAGATAAGATAAGGATTGGGTAAGAGAAGTTAAGATAAGGTTGTTTGGATAATGTTTTGGATAATTCTCCTTCTTTTGAGCTGATTCCTTATCTTCTTTATCTTCAATTTCTTTCTTCCATCTTCTTAGCTGATTTCAAGCCTTTATATCTTCAATTTCGTCCATCAACTTGCCTCCATGCTTGCACTACCCAATCTTGGCCCAAAAATGATCTAGAATGCTCCAAATTGCTTCTTTTTGCCATCTTGACACTTTGAACCTACAAACACACGAAAATAGCTTAAAATACAAAATTAACTAAGAACTAACAACGTAAATGCATGAAAACAAGCTAACTAAGTCGCATAAATATGCTCCTATCAGAGTCAAAGGCAGCCACAATCTCGGATTGTTCTTCACTAGGTACGGCCAGATTGGGCTTCATTCCAATTCCTTGTGCAATTGTTGTTTCAAGGGGATCTTCATCCAATGAGTCAAGGAATTCCTGCGCCAATGAATCAAATGCATCAATAGAAAAACAAGAATGATCGTCTTTAGGATATTTAATAGTTTCAGAAAGATTGAAATCAATCACTTCCCCATCAAATTCCATTGTTAAAGTCCCCTTGAACACGTCGATCTTGGTGCGTGCTGTTTTCATGAAGGGCCTCCCAAGTAGGATCGGCAATGGGGTGATATTGGGCGACTCCTCCATCTCTAAAACATAGAAATCTGCTGGGAATATCAAGTTATCCACCTGCACAAAAACATCTTCCAAAACTCCTTTCGGATATGCGTTAGAACGATCGGCTAATTGAATTATAACACCATCGTTTTTAAGCTCTCCTAAATTCATAGATGCGAAAATTGAGTAAGGCATGACATTAATTGAAGCTCCTAAGTCTAACATAGCATGTTCAAACATAGTATTGCCAATAACGCAAGGAATTGTAAAACTACCCGGATCTTTGCATTTAGGGGGTAATTTCCTTTGTAAAACAGCAGAGACATTTTCACTTACCTGGACAACTTCTTTGTTCGAAATTCTCCTCCTTGTTGTACAAAGTTCTTTCAAAAACTTAGCGTACCTTGGAACTTGCTTAATTGCATCAAGGAGAGGTATATTGACTTGCACTTTCCTAAACGTTTCTAGAATGTCTTTCTCGTTCTCTTCCTTCTTTGATTGCCTAAACCTGCTAGGAAAGGGTGCATTTAGTGGAATAGAACTTGAAGAATTTGATTTTGGACTTACCTTGGGTGTAGGATACGGCATAGGTGCATTTGAAGGCTGCGGCATTGTTTCTTTCTTCCTTGCCGTGGCTTCCTCATTCCCTTCTTCTTGTTGCATCAGTTTGTTATCCTCTTGGTGGCCTTGTTGAGATACTTTCGAATGGTCTCCAAGTTCCTTACCACTTCTCAATATAATGGCTTTGGCGGATTCAAATCCTCCTTTTGGATTCACAATGGTTGAGCTAGGAAGTTTGCCTTGTTCTCGGAATTGTCCTATGAACTCCGCCATCTGCCCCATTTGTTTCTTTAAATCGTCCACCTCTTTAGCTTGATTCTTTATGCTCTGTATGTCCTGCGTCAAAGAGGTTAGTACTTGAAGAATTCTATCATTATCAACGGACGAACCTGATTTGGTTTGGGCAGGTTGTGCTTGGGGTTGTGTAGGCACGTATGGTTTTGAATAGAACCCTGGAGGTTGCTGCCTAAATCCACCTTGTTGTTGAGGTTGTTGAGGTTCCCTCCACTTGAAATTTGGATGATCTCTCCAGCCCGGATTGTATGTGTTGGAGTACGGATCATTGCGTGGCTGATTTTGGCTCCCAAAACCCATGGCATTGGCAGATTCCCAGCCTCCATTCTCAATCAATTGAGGGCATTGGTCAGTGAGATGTCCTTGCATAGAACACACGCCACAAACACTTGGTCCTTGTATCTTCATTCCTTCGGCCATCTGAGTCACAATCGAAGTAAGGTTAGCTAATTGAGTTTGAATGTCGGAATTGGAACTTACCTCATGGACTTGCTGCCGTGGGGACTCTCTTTGTCCAAGTCCCTCGTATTGTTGTGCATTCAATGCTCGGTTGGCAATTAGGGTCTTTGCAGCCGTGGGTGTTTTGTCAACCAATGCACCTCCCGCTGAAGCATCTAGCATTTGTTGCTCAATGGGAAGAAGTCCTTCATAGAAGTATTGAAGTAGAAGCTCTTCTTTCATTTGATGTTGAGGACATGAGGCGACAAGGGCTTTAAAACGCTCATAGTATGCTGGGAATGTCTATCCTTGGCTTTGTTGAATTCCACTAATTTTCTTCCTCAAGAGAATGACTCTCGAAGTGGGGAAGAACTTCTCTAAAAACGCCCTCTTCATGCTTTCCCAAGAAGTGACCGTTCCGGGTGCTAGTTCGTAAAGCCAATCTTTAGCCTTTTCCAAAAGAGAGAATGGAAAGGCCTTCATCATTAGAATGTTCCCATCGACATTGATGGGTGTCATGCTCGAACAAACCACTTCGAACTCCTTAAGATGCTTGTTTGGGTCTTCCATGGACATCCCATGGTATTTAGGAATGTGGTGCAACAAGCTTGACTTCAATTCGAACTCATCGGTCTTGCCTTGAGCAGCCGCGGGGTATTGAATGCAAAGGGGTGCGGCATTGGCCAACCCCGAGGCTGAAAGTTCCTTGATTGTACGATTATCCATAGCCATGGCTTGTTCTTCTTCTTCTTCAAATTCAGATTCGGCCTCTGAGCTTGAACTAGGTTCACTAGGTTCTGGATGCCTCCTCTTCCTTCTCAATGTTCGTTCAAAATCGTCGTCAAACTCCAAGATATGCTCACGAACTGTTTGAGAACTTCGAGTCATAAACTAGTACCTAAAACAAGAAAACAAAACAAAATCAGAAAACAAGGGATTAGCAAGTTTGCTAATCCCCGGCAACGGCGCCAAAATTTGATGTGAAAATTAACTTGACACACAAATTAAACCCTCTTTTTGACAGTTGTAGTATATGTATAAGTAGGGATCGTCCTGGACCGGGGATTAGGAGGGATTGCTAAACACTTGAAACTGACTCAAAAACGTAAAAACAAAGTTTAAAACACTAAACTAGACTCAAAGACTGCAAGACTAAATTGTAAAACACTAAAACAACTCAAAAGACTCAAAACAGCACAAAAACACTCAAAACTGCCTAAAAACACAAACTGGGCAGTTTTGGACTCTAAACACTACTTTGGACGAAAATAAGGTTTTAACTTGACTCAAGACACTTAAAAACACAAACCAAAACAGATTTTAACTAATCTAACACTTCAAAATAAAGGGGGATTTGTTTTTGACGAATTTAAAACTAAAAACAGAAACTTTGCATAGAAAACTTTAGAAAAACGATTTTGATGAATTAAGAAGGGTGAAAGGCTAGTTAGAGGGCCCTTCTCCACACATGAACATATGCATATAAATTGATTTCCAGTTATTCTTTCAACAAACCATGAATGACAATGCCCCAAATTAATTGTGTAGAACTAATTAATCATCAGATTTCCCTAGACTCATTGAATTGGAAGAAAAGCATACAACAACCCAAATCATTCTTTATTAAGCTCCCTAACTATGAAAAGCATGATAGAGACACAAAACAAAGATCATTAAGCTTTGTGAAAATCATAAGCATTGACAAGGCATTCGTGACTATGAAAAGCATGACACTCCTGCCAGGAATTTACTTAACGCGATCGTGACTAGCAACCTCCACTACTTGTAAATATAAGTTCATAACGATTAGGTGAAACTCCCTTATATTTTAGCATCAAATTCATGCATGCAAACTAAGTATGCATCCTTAATCAACACACAAGAACAAGTTCTTAATAAAACAGTTAAGCAAACCACATTCATAATTCATGAAATCATAACTGGAGGAAATCAATTCATATAAAACATATGTCCATGGCTTTGAATTCGCCTCTAACTATAAAGAAATTAGTTCCTCATGTTCGCAATCAAACAAATATAAATAAAATTAAACATTGAACAAAGATAGAAAACACCTAGAAAACGCTCCAGATTCCTTCCTTCCTTGCTTGCAGGTTGCGGCACAATGAGGTATAGCTGAATGGTAGTGCAGAGATGTGTGAATGAGAGATGATGGTGGTGTGAATGGTGCAGCAAATATGTGAATATATAGAGGGAGGGTGCGGCACAATTAGAAGGTGTAGGAAAAGGATTACAAAATGTAGTTTGTGTAGGAAAATAAAACACAATCCTAAGGGGAAAGGGTTTATGTAATCCTAGCAGGAAATAGGACATCTAGAAGACCAAAAACCAAAGGGAATTAGGCTAAAGGTGCGGCTGGATCATGCATCTAGAAGGCTTGGGTCGCCAGATTTTTAGGAACTTCTAGAAAGGGTGTTATTTGGCTGATTTTGGGGTTTCTAGAAGGGAATAGGTGCGGCACCTTTGTAGGAGGGGATAAGGTTCCTAGAAATCAGGTTTTTAGGTCTCCAAAACTGAAATTGAATCCCTTATGCAGCAGGAATTAAGTTAAGAAAGGATTAGGATAGGATAAGATAAGGCATGGTAAGATAAGATAAGGATAAGATAAGGTAGTTTGGATAATGTTTTGGATAATTCTTCTTCTTTGTAGCTGATTCCTTATCTTCTTTGACTTGAATTTATTTCTCCAACTCTTTTGCACATTCCTAGCCTCTCTTGAACTTCCAATTCGTCCATCCATCTTGCTCCATACTTGTGCTATCCATTCCAAGCCCAAAACTGCTCTAAAATGCTTGCATCTTTTTGCCAACTTTGCTTCTAGGACCTATAAACACACGAAAATGACTTAAGACACTATAATAAACAACAAATAACTAAGTAAATGCAAGAAAACACACTAACTAAGTCGCATAAATATGCTTTTATCAGTTGCATGATCTCAATGTTCTTTGCTTGGTTGCTACTCAGAAGGCGTTTCATCATTTAGTTCCAAATACTAGAACTCATACCCGTTCCATTCAAAGCATGACATTGATTTGCATAACACACGATCAAGATGAAGTTATTTAGTGAACCACCACAGCCAAACAGCCGTACCCCTTGTGTCATTTGTTTTGTAGGTTTAAACCCCCTTTGAGCCCTGTTTAGCCCATTTGCTTTGTGAACCACTTGATCCTCACATAGCCTAGATTAGGACCATCCATACCCTTGTTCTTAAAGGATAGTGAAGCATGAATTAGAATGAATTCCTTTTGATTGTCCTTTTGCAGAAAACAAGTGTGGGGGAAGGGATTTTGTGTGTGTGTGCGCCAAAGTGATAGGAGCATATTTATGCTACTTAGTTAGTGTGTTTCCTTGAATTTGCTTAGCTATTTGTTGCTTAGTATAGTGTTTAAAGTCATTTTCGTGTGTTTTTAGGTCCAAGAAGCAAAGTTGGCAAAAAGATGCATTTTGGAGCATTTTAGAGCAATTCTGGGCTTGGAATGGATAGCACAAGCAATGGGCATGAAGATGGACGAATTTGGAGTTTAAATGAAGTTGGGAATATGTTTCAAGGTTGGAGAAATAAATTCAAATCATTGAAGATAAGGAATCAGCTCAAAAGAAGGAGGATTATCCAAAACATTATCCAAACAACCTTATCTTATCTTATCTTATCCAACCCTTATCTTATCTTAACAAACCTTATCCTATCCTAATCCATTTCTAATTCAATTCCTGGTACAATGAGGGTTTATTTTCTGATTGGGGGACATTTAAATTAAGTTTCTAGAAACCCTAAGCCTTGCCGCACCTAGCTTTCCAGAAAACCTGATTTCCTTGCCTTGCAAGGCTTTCTAAAAGCCTTATCCCTCCTTATCCAAGTCTGCCGCACCTTAGGCCCTTTCCCATTGGGAATCTGATTGTTTTGAGCCTATTTCTGGATGGATTTGGCTTTCTAGAAGTCCTAATCTGATTCACCTAGGGTTTTTGGTGCCTATATATATACTAATCAACCCCCTGCCGTGCCATATCATCCACACAAACCCAGAAAACCCCTCTTGTGCCGCAGCTATTCAAGGAAGGAAGGAGAAGGTGCCACTCTAAGTCGTGACTACTGCTGGAGCGTTCTTAGGTGTTGTCTATCTTTGTTTTCAATGTTTCAATTCAGTTTTCTTTGTTTAATTGCTGTCATGAGGAACTAAACCCCTATTAGTTAGAGGGGGAATTTGAAGCCATGAATATATGTTTCTTATGATTTGATTTACTCCAGTTATGATTTCATAAATTGTGAATGTGGTTTGCTTATCTGTTTTATTAAGAACTTGTTCTTGTGTGTTGATTAAGGATGCATACTTAGTTTACATGCATGAATTTGATGCTAGGATATAAGGGAATTTCACCTAATCGTTATGAACTTATATTCACAAGTAGTAAAGGTTGCTAGTCACAATCATGTTAAGTAAACCCTAGGCTGGATTAACATGCGTCTTCCATAGTTATGAATGCCTTGTCAATGTTCATGATTTCCATTGAACTTAATGATCTTTGTTGAATGTCTCTATCATGCGTATTCCATAGTTAGGGAGTTTGAGAAAGAATAATTTGGTTGTGATGCGTTATCCATTCAATTCAATGAATCTAGGGAAATCTGGGAATTGATTAGTTCAATACAATTAATTCGGAACATTGTCATTCATAGTTTATCGAAAGAGTAAGTGGGAATCAAGTTGTATGCATATGTTTATGTGTGGATAAGGATCCCTCTAACTAGCCATTCACCCATTTAAATCACCAATTTCGTGCCTTTTTAAGTTGTCTTTACAATTCTGTTTTGTTTAAGTTTAAATCCGTTTTCAAACAATCCCTTGCTTTTAGTTTGTGTTAGTAAAGTCTAAATTCGTCAAATCTTGAGTCGCTTAGTCTTTTGAGTTATTTGAGTCAAGTTAGGTTGTTTAAAGGTGTCTAGAGTTAAAATTCGTCCAAATTGATCCCTAGTACTTGTTTTCATTGTTTTAAGTCCAGTTTATTGTTTTAAGAGTCTAATTTGTGTAGATTAGCATCCCTTCTAATCCCCGGCCTAAAACGATCCCTACTTTCATATACTACGTCGATAGGGTTTTAATTTGAGTGACAAGTAATTCTCACATCACAAAGTCTTTAATAAGGCACGGGGTTGAAAAAAAAAAAAAGAAAGAAAAAGAAAAGGTTGTGAAAATAATGAAAAAGAGTTGAAAAGTATGTGAAAGAGAGTTCTAAAGTGTTGTTTGTTGAAGAAAGGGTCCAAAACATTGAATTCGGCCCTAGAGTGTGTAAATCTTCCCTTTTGTGTTTTAAGTTGATTTCTGCATTCAAAGTGAATTCTAAGTGTTGATTTCATTGCTTTGCTTGCTATTCTTTAAGAATCCTTGTTTTCCATATCCTTTCTTCCTTACCCAACACCCCAAGCCCCGTTACAACCCTTTAACTTCAATCTTGGGTGTTGTGTGTTTCAATATATGGAGTTTGGAATTGGTATGAGCATATGGTGTCACTGGTTCTCGCATCTAAGTAGTAGCATTCCATTCATGAGATCATATCTAAACATGTTTATTAACTCCAGAAATTGCTCTCTTTGCTATAACATATGTGAGTGTTCGTTTTCATGTTTACATCAATCTTCTCACATATACCTAGTGTAGGGTGTGTAGTCAGAAAATGTGTGTGAAAATTGAGTGCATAACTTGTAAGGAATTGAGTGAATTCTCGAAGGCATGTTACTACATTCAAAACATCGTTTTAATTGGTTAAATGTGAACTAGTAAGTGGTGACTGTGATTAAGTATGTGCTCAGGTGTTAAGTTGACTAAAATCTGTGCGAATGATGATTTTTAACATGTCATGTGTATTGGAAATCCCTGAGGCAAATGTTGGAAGGTGTAGGTTGTGTTTTGTTTGTTTTCTTTTTTTTGTTTGTTTTGCTCGAGGACTAGCAAAAGCTAAGTGTGGGGGAATTTGATAGGAGCATATTTATGCGACTTAGTTGGCTTGTTCTTGTGCATTTATGTTGTGTTTTCTTAGTTATTTTAGTGTTTAAAGCCATTTTCGTGTGCTTTTAGGTCCTAAAGACAAAGTATGCAAGAAGATGCATTTTGGAGCAAAATTGGGCTTGGAATGGATATCACATGTTTGGAGCAAAAGGAATGGATGAAATTGAAGACTTGAAGATGTTAGGATTCCTAATCAAAGAAGGATTCCTAATCAACGAAGGATTCCTAATCAAAGATGGATTCCTAGAAGAATGAGGATTCCTACTCACATGAGGATTCCTACTCACATGAGGATTCCTACTCACATAAGGATTCCTACTCAAAGAAGGATTCCTACTTGAAGTAGGAAAGTTAAGCCAAGGTTTCCTATTTTGGTTTGCCTTTCCTAATCCTTAATGTTTCCAAATTCCAGCAACTTTGAAGGCTTCCCTTGCATTCTAGGACACAAATTGAAGGACCTAGACCACCTAAGAACCCTTGCCGCACCTCCTTATCCCTTTCCTCTTCCTTGCCGTGCAAGGGAGAGGGTTATTTCCTGTTTCCTTGCATTAAAACACATTCCTATTATGTTTTAAAGCCTTGCCGCAAATCCCTTGCACTTTCCCTTAGTTTTCTGATTTTGTTTCCTCTTTTTAGAGCTTTTGACTTAATTTCTGTTTACTAAAATAACCTAGGGTTTTAATTCCTGAAACCTTTAAAATAAACTTCCTTGTTGCAGCCACAAATCATCCATCCACACAACCTGTCTCGCCAGAATTCCTTCCCCAACCCTAGCCGCACCTATCCTTCACCATTCTCCATAGTTTCTGACCAAAAACACTCCCTGTCGCACCATACATCCATCCTAGCCAATAACCCAGCCATCTACACCACTCATAACTCCCAAAACTCACCAACAACCCTTGTGCCGCAGCAAAGAGGAAGGAGGAGAGCCCTTGGACGTGCTTGCCATTCGAGTTAGGATTGCAGGAACGTTTTAGGTGTAATCTTTCTTTTGTTTTCAATGTTTCAATTCAATAATCTTTGTTCTGTGAGTATGAGGAACTAAACCCCTCTTAGCTAGGGGGGGATTCGAAACCATGATTATACTTGCAATATGATTTGATTACATCCAGTTGTGATTCATAAGTTGTGAATTCAATTTACTTATCTGTTCATATTATAACTGATTTGTGTGTGTTGATTGAGGTGGCCAACTTAATTTGCATGCATGAATTTGATGCTAGAATATAAGGGAGTTTCACCTAATCGTTATGAACTTTATATTCACAAGTAGTGAAGGTTGCTAGTCACGATCGCGTTAAGTAAATTCTTGGCATAAGTATCATGCAATTCATAGTTACAAGTGCCTCGTCAATGCTTATGATTTTCATAGAACTTAATGATCTTTGCTTGTATCTCTATTATGCAATTCATGTAGGGAACTTGTGGGGAATGCTTTGGGTTGTCGAATGCAATCATCCAATTCAATAAAATTAGGAAAATCTGAGGGTTAATTAGTGCAATTCACGGTTAATCTGGGGTGTTGAGGATTCGTGGTTTATGGAAAGCAACTGGAAATCGTTTTGTATGCAAGTGTGTCATGTGTTGAGAAGAACCTCCTAGCTATCCCATCATCCATAGTTTTCACCCAATTTCGTGCAGATTTCATTAGTACTTTATGTTTCTTGTTTTGTTTTCAAATTCGTCAAAACCCAATCCCCCCTTTACTTGTTGAGTCATATTAGTTAGAAACTGTTTTAGTTTGTGTTTTTGGGTGTTTTGTCCAAAATTGTGTTTAGAGTCCAAAACTGCCCAGTTTGTGTTTTTAGGCAGTTTTGAGTGTTTTAAAGTTGTTTTAGTGTCCTAGAGTTTAGTTTTGCATTCTTTGAGTCTTGTTAAATGTTTTTAACTTTGTTTTTATGTTTTTGAGTCAGTTTAGAGGTTTTAGCAAGCCCTCCTAATCCCCGGTCCAGAACGATCCCTACTTGCATCTACACTACAATTGTCAACAAGAGGGTTTAATTTGTGTGCTGTTTTACATCGCATCAAATGGATATCACAAGATTGGAACAAGATGGATGGACGAATTTGAAGTTCAAGAGAGGCTAGGAATGTGCAAAAGAGTTGAAGAAATAAATCCAAGTAAAAGAAGATAAGGAATCAGCTACAAAGAAGGAGAATTATCCAAAACCTTATCTTATCCAACCTTATCTTACCTTATCTTATCTTATCCTATCCTAATCTTATCCTACCTTAATTCCAGCTACAAGGGGGACTCCTTTTCATATTAGGATGCCTAAAACCTGTTTTTAGGAGGCCTTTTTGTTCTAGAAACATGCCACAACACTCCTTTCTAGAAGCCTGACGTGATTAAAGTTAAGCACTCAAATTAAACCCTCTTGTTGTCAAATCGTAGTATAAATGCAAGTAGGGATCGTTCTAAACCGGGGATTAGGAGGGCTTGCTAAAACCTCTAAACTGACTTAAAATACAAAAACAAAGTTAAAAACGTTTGAAAAGACTCAAAGGACTCTAAATAGACTAGTAAGACTCAAAACAGGTTCAAAATACTCAAAACTGCTCAAAAACACTAATTGGACAGATTCTAGACACTAGACACAACTTTGGACGAAAATTGAATTAAACTTGACTCAAAACCCACAAAAACACAAACTAAGACAGATTCTAACTAATTAGACTCAAACAAGTGAAGGGGGATTGGTTTTAGAGTGAAACTAAGTTAAAACTAACACAGACTTTAAACTTGGCAGATTTAGACGAAATTGGGTTTTTAGGACGGATGGTGAACTAGCTAGAGGTTTCCTTATCCACACATGACTTATATGCATATAACTTGACTTCCAGTTACGTTTTCATTGAATTACGAATGACAATGCCCCAGATTAACCGTGTCAATCACTAATTAACCCTCAGATTCTCCTAATTTCATTGAATTGGACGGACAACTCATCTACAACCAAATTATTCTCATCAATTTCCCTACATGACATCATAATAGAGACACAATCAGAGATCATTACGCTCAATGAGAATCATAAGCATTGACGAGGCATTCATAACTATGACATCATGTTACTCACACCAAGAATTGAACTTAACACGATTGTTCCAGCAACCTTTACTACTTGTGAACATAAGTTTGTAACAATTATGTGAAACTTACTTATATCCTAGCATCAAATTTATGCATGCCAATTAAGTGTCGACCCTCAATCAACAAACAGAAATAAGTTCTAATTCAAACAGTTAAGCCAATTGCATTCATACTTCAAGAATCTGTAACTGAAATTTATCAAGTCATATCACACACAAAATCATGGTTTCAAAGTAGCCTCTAGCTAAAAAACGAGTTTAGCCTCTCATGATTACAGCAAAACAAAGGAAAACTAAATTAATCAACGAAAACATAAGGTAGAAGACACCTAAGAACGCCCAGCACTCCAGATTGGGTGCAACACGCTCCAAAGCTGCTCCTCCTCTCCTTGCAGGGCTGCGGCACAAGTGGTTTAGGGTTTATGAATGGTGTTTGGAATGGCTGAGATGTGTAGAGGTATGTAGAATTCGTATGGATGGGTGGTGGTGTGCGGCAGGGCTTGAAAATATGTATATATAGCATGGCAAACCCTTGGGAAATCAGTTTAGGACTTGGACTTAGCAGAAAAATAGGATTAGGGTGCGGCAATGACTTTTGAAAAGGAATTGTGGTCCAATTAATTTCTGAAAAGGATTTGTAGAACCCAAATCCACAAGGAAAAAGCCTAACAATCAGAATCCAAGAGGGAAAGGGCCTGAAAACCCACGGCACAAAGGAATAAGCGCAGGGAATGCCTTGCAAGGCAAGGAAAAAGGATTCTAGAAGGCAAGGAGACGGCAGATTTTTAGGCTTCTAGAAAGAATGTGTTTCTGGGCAGATTTTGGGGTTTCTAGAAGAGTTTGGGGCGCCACTTTTGTAGGGGAATGGATAGGACTTCTAGAAATCAGGTTTTAAGTCCCCTAAACTGAAGAAAACAGGTTAGGATAAGATTAGGATAAGATTGGATAAGGTAAGATAAGATAGGATAAGGATTGGATAAGATAAGATAAGATAAGGTTGTTTTGGATAATGTTTTGGATAATTCTCCTTCTTTTGAGCTGATTCCTTATCTTCAATGATTTGAATTTATTTCTCCAACCTTGAAACATATTCCTAACTCCATTTGGACTCCAAATTCGTCCATCTTCATGCCCATTGCTTGTGCTATCCATTCCAAGCCCAGATTTGCTCTAAAACGCTCCAAAATGCATCTTTTTGCCAACTTTGCTTCTTGGACCTAAAAACACACGAAAATGACTTTAAACACTATATTAAGCAACAACTAGCTAAACAAATGCAAGAAAACACACTAAATAAGTAGCATAAATATGCTCCTATCAAAGCCCTAAAAATCTGACGCCCCAACCTTTCTAGATGGCCTTTCCCATGTTGGTTTGGAGTCCTAAATCCTTTTCCTTGACAACCTAGGCCAAGTAATCCCTAGGCCTATAAATACACTATTTTGCTGCACCATTCAGACCACCACCCTCTACCATAAGTCACCTGCATCCATCCACCACACACTCATTGTGCCGCAGCTTTGCAAAGGAAGGAAGGAAGAAATCTGGAGCGTTTCTAGGTGTATTCTATCCTTTGTTTTTAATGTTTAATTTAAGTTTTCTTTGTTTGTTTGTGAACATGAGGAACTAATTTCTTTATAGTTAGAGGTGAATTTGAAGCCATGATTATATGTTATATATGAATTGATTACGTCCAGTTATTGTTTCTTAAGACTAGAATGTGATTTGCTTAACTGAGTTATTAAAACTTGTTTGTGTGTCTTAATTGGGGGTCGACACTTAATTTGCATGCATGAATTTGATGCTAGAGTATAAGGGAGTTTCACCTAATCGTTATGAACTTATATTCACAAGTAGTAAAGGTTGCTAGTCACAATCATGCTAAGTAAGTCATAGGCAAGAGTATCATGCTGTCATAGTTACGAATGCCTCGTCAACACTTATGATTTTCAAAGAACTTAATGACCTTTGATATGTTTTCTATCATGCTGACATAGTTAGGAGACTTGATAAGGATAATTTGGCTGTAATGCGTCTTCCATTCAATTCAATGAGTTAAGGAAAATCTAATGGTTAATTTTTGCTGTCACGGTTAACTTGGGGTGTTGTCATTCATGTCTAAAGGAATAATAACTGGAAATTGGTTCATATGCATATGTCATGTGTGGAGAAGGACCCTCTAACTAGCCTTTCACCCATCCAAAGCACCCAATTTCGTATCTTTGTTACTCTGTTGCTTTAATTTGCTTAGTTTTAGTTAATTTCGTCAAAAACCCAATCCCCTTTACTTTCTTGTGTCAACTTAGTTAGAATCTGTTTAATTTTGTGTCTTTTAGCATTTTGAGTCAAGTTAAAGTTAGAATTCGTCCAAATAACTCCCTAGTGTCTGTTTTGAGTCTATTTGGTTGTTTTAAGCTGTTTTGAGTCTTTTAAGTTTGTTTTAAGTCTTGTAAGTCTAGTTTAGTGTTTTAAAGTTTAATTAGTGTAGATTAGCATCCCTTCTAATCCCCGGCTAGAACAATCCCTACTTACACATACTACATTGATAGGGTTTAAGTTTGAGTGCAATTTAATTTCACATCACCGTCCAATTCAATGACATAAGGAAAATCTGTGGGTTAATTTAAGCGTACCTAATTAATCTGGGGTGTTGAGTTTCATGGTTTATCGAATGAACAACTAAAAATTGATTTGTATGCAAGTGTGTCATGTGTGGAGAAAACCTTCTAGCTAGCCCATTATCCATCCAATTCACCAATTTCTGTTTTGTTTTACTTTATTTTCGTCCAAAACCCAATCCCCCTTTACTTTGTTGTGTTAATTAGGTTAGAATCCATCCAATTTGTGTTTTTAAGTGTTTTGAGTCAACTTCAAGTTAATTTTCGTCCAAATAACTCCCTAGTGTCTGTTTTGAGTCTTTTTCGTTGTTTTAAGCTGTTTTGAGTCTTTTAAGTTTGTTCTTGTGAGTCTTGTTAAGTGTTTTTAACTTTGTTTTTATGTTTTTGAGTAAGTTTAGAGGTTTTAGCAAGCCCTCCTAATCCCCGGTCCAGAACGATCCCTACTTGCATCTATACTACAATTGTCAACAAGAGGGTTTAATTTGTGTGCTGTTTTATAGTACGGGCAGTTTGATGTGAGAATTACTTGACACACAAATTAAACCCTATTGATGACAATTGTAGTAAAGATGCAAGTAGGGATCATTCTAAACCGGGGATTAACTAGGGATGCTAATCAACACAAATAAGACTCAAAAACACTAAACTAGACTCTAATGACTCAAAACTAATTTAAAACACTAAAAACAGCAAGAAACAATAACAAAGACTCAAATCTAGACCTAACAAGTGATTTTGACGAAAATAGAACTTAAAAGACTCAAACAACTAAGAGAAAACAGGTTTTGACTCTAAAAACAAGTTTAAATGAAAGGGGGATTGTTTTTGACGAATTTAAACTTAAACAAACAAAATTGTAAAGACAACTTAAAAAGGCACGAAATTGGTGATTTGAATGGGTGAATGGCTAGTTAGAGGGATCCTTATCCACACATAAACATATGCATACAACTTGATTCCCAGTTACTCTTTCGATAAATCATGAATGACAATGTTCCGAATTAATTGTATTGAACTAATTAATTCCCAGATTCCCCTAAGTTCATTGAATTGAATGGATAACGCATCACAACCAAATTATTCTTATCAAGTTCCCTAACTATGGAATACGCATGATAGAGATACATATCAAAGATCATTAAGTTCCATGGAAATCATAAACATTGACAAGGCATTCATAACTATGGAATACGCATGTTAATCCAGCCTAGGGTTTACTTAACATGATTGTGACTAGCAACCTTTACTACTTGTGAATATAAGTTCATAACGATTAGGTGAAATTCCCTTATATCCTAGCATCAAATTCATGCATGCAAATCAAGTGTCGACCCCCAACCCACATACATAAACAAGTTCTTAATAAGCACAGAAAAGTAAACCACATTCATACTTTATGAAATCGTAACTGGAGTGAATCAAATCATAAGAAACATATATTCATGGCTTCAAATTCCCCCTCTAACTAATAGGGGTTTAGTTCCTCATGACAGCAATTAAACAAAGAAAACTAAATTGAAACATTGAAACCAAGGATAGACAACACCTAAGAACGCTCCAGCAGTAGTCACAACTTAGAGTGGCACCTTCTCCTTCCTTCCTTGAATAGCTGCGGCACAAGAGGGGTTTTCTGGGTTTGTGTGGATGATATGGCACGGCAGGGGGTGGTGGATGATTTCTGGCGTGAATGGTTGTGTATGTAGGGTGGTGTAGAATTCGTATGGATGGGTGGTGTGCACGGCAAAGGGTGTTTTAATATATATAGGCACCAAAAACCCTAAGTGAATCAGATTGGGACTTCTAGAAAACCAAATCCATCCAGAAATAGGCTCAAAACAATCAGATTTCCAATGGGAAAGGGCCTAAGGTGCGGCACAATAGGATAAGGTGGGATAAGGCTTCTAGAAAGCCTTGCAAGGCAAGGAAACCAAGTTTTCTGGAAAGCTAGGTGCGGCAAGGCTTAGAGTTTCTAGAAACTCAATTTAAATGTCCCCCAATCAGAAAATAAACCCTCATTGTACCAGGAATTGAATTAGAAAAGGATTAGGATAGGATAAGGTTTGTTAAGATAAGATAAGGATTGGATAAGATAAGATAAGATAAGGTTGTTTTGGATAATCCTCCTTCTTTTGAGCTGATTCCTTATCTTCAATGACTTGAATTTATTTCTCCAACCTTGAAACATATTCCCAACTCCATTTAAACTCCAAATTCGTCCATCTTCATGCCCATTGCTTGTGCTATCCATTCCAAGCCCAGATTTGCTCTAAAATGCTCCAAAATGCATCTTTTTGCCAACTTTGCTTCTTGGACCTAAAAACACACGAAAATGAGTTTAAACACTATACTAAGCAACAAATAGCTAAGCAAATGCAAGGAAACACACTAACTAAGTAGCATAAATATGCTCCTATCAAATTCCCCCACACTTAGCTTTTGCTAGTCCTCAAGCAAAACAAAACAAACAAAACATAACCTAAACCTTCCAACGTTCACCTCAGGGATCTTCAATGATACATAACATGCCAAAGATCATTACTCCCACAGATTTTAGTTATCCCTACCCTTGAGCACATACTTAATCAAAGTTACCACACATTAGCTCGCATTTAATCAATTAAAACAACATTTTGAATGTAGTAACATGCCTTAGAGAATCCCTCAATTCCTTACTAGATATGCACTCAATCACACAGATTTTCTGACTACACTCCCTACACTAGTTATATGTGAGAAGATTGATGTAAATATGAAAACTAATACTCACATATGTGTTTATGACAAAGAAAGCAATTTCTGGAATGCATGTATAGATATGATCTCATGAATGGAATGCTACTACTTAGATGCGAGAACCAGGGACACCATATGCTCATACCAATCCCAAACTCCACATATTGAAACACACAACACTCAAGATTGAAGTATAGGGTTATAACGGGGCTAAGGGGTATTGGCTAACAAAGAAAGGTAAGGAAAACAAACGTTCTTAAAGCAATAGCAAGCAAAGCAATGAATATGACACTTAGAACTCCCTTTCTTGAATGCAGCCGTACACTTTGAACACAAAGGGACAGAAAACACATATTTTAGGGCCAATTTCAACGTTTTGGACCCCTTCTTCAACAACCAACACTTGTGAGCTTGAATCTCACTTATTTTGAACACTTTTCATACTTTTTCACAACTTTTCTTTTTTGCTTTTCTTTTTCACACGAATTTTCTTCTTTTTTTTTTTTTCTTTTTCTTTTTTTTCTTTTTTTTTTTTTTCTTTTACCCGTGCCCTTGTTTGTCTTGTTGGCACACAATCAGACACATAAATCCCTTCCCCCGCACTTGTTTGCTGCCCAAATAACGAACAAAGGGAATTCATTCTTAGGTCATGCTCACTATGCCTTAAGAACAAGGGTAAGGATGGTCCTAATCTAGGCTAGGTAAGGATAATGTGGGTAAACAAAGAACATAGGCTAAACAAGGCTCAAAAGGGTTAAACCTACAATACATATGCAAAGGGTTAGGCTTTTTAGCTCTGGTTTTAAACTAAACAACTTCATCTTGAATATGTGTTATGCTAATCAATTTCATGCTTTGAATGAAACGGGTATGAGTTCTAGTATTTGGAACTAAATAATGAACGCCTTCTAAGTAGCAACCAAGCAAAGAATAATGAGATCATGCAACGACTTTAGAAAACAAAGAATGCACAGATTTTTAACTCTCCAAAGAACGTTAAAGGCTCAAGTCTCTCAGGGTTGTAGCGTTAGTTTGAGTTACTTCCTTCAAGCATGTTACAAAAACTGATTTTATCCTTTTTTGTGATTACATGTGAATTCATGAATGTCAACTATAACCAAGCATAAACCAAAGAGCAATTCAAACTTTCATCCATGTTTATAACTTTCTTTAACAGTTATGCAATTAAAAACCAAATCCTCATCATTGTGTTGGAAGGTACCCTAAGACACAAACAAACACACAAAAACAACTCTTTTTGGGTTTTTCAAAACAATTTTTCAAATTTTTATGGTATTTTTTTTATGGTATTTTCGGAGTTTCTTGTCAAAACACACTAAAAGACTGAAAAACAGCTTAAAAACACTTAAAAACACTGAAAACAACATTCAAAGTGATAGGTGATAAAAACCCACGAATTTCATGCAAAAAAAACACTTTGTTACCCCCCCACACTTAAACCAAACATTGTCCTCAATGTTTCAAACATAAACTCACAGAAAGCAAACAAATAACACAACTAACACACATAACAGATGGCAAAGGAAAAGCAATAAAGAGTAGGGTTTAGAAACGCAAATCTGGTTTTGGAGCCGGAGAGTTCCTAGGTCGTCTTTATGTGCATGGGTTGCCTCCCAAGAAGCGCTTGCTTTAACGTCTTCCAGCCGGACGAACCTTCCCTCTAGTCTTCAATGAGGCCTACGGCATTAAGGGATATATCCTCCGTAATGTGCTCTTCAAAGTGCTCATAGTATGGCTTCAATCGATGTCCATTCACTTTGAATTCTTGTTGCGTTTTTAAACTTTGAATTTGGACTGCACCATGAGGAAAAACATTAGTAACCACAAAAGGACCAATCCACTTAGAACGCAACTTACCTGGAAATAGACGAAGGCGAGAATTGAAAAGTAACACTTTCTGCCCTATAGAGAACAGCTTGCTACGAATCATCTTGTCATGGAATGCCTTTGTTTTCTCCTTGTAGATCCGTGCATTCTCATAAGCTTCATTCCTAATTTCTTCTAGCTCATTCAATTGAAGCTTTCTATGAAGACCTGCGGCATCAATGTCCATGTTGAATGTTTTGACAGCCCAATGTGCACGATGTTCTAACTCGACGGGAAGATGACATGGTTTCCCATAGACTAGCCGAAATGGGGACATTCCAATTGGGGTTTTATAGGCAGTGCGATATGCCCACAATGCATCATTCAAACGCAAGCTCCAATCCTTCCGAGTTGGCCCTACAGTTTTCTCCAAAATCTGCTTGATTTCTCTATTTGAAACCTCGGCTTGCCCACTGGTTTGAGGGTGATAAGGTGTTGAAACCTTATGCGTGACATTATACTTCTTGAGCAGCGCCTCAATGGTTCGATTGCAAAAATGGGAACCCCCATCACTGATTAGGACTCTTGGCATTCCAAATCTAGCAAATATGTTAGTTCTAACAAAATCTGCAACCACTTTAGAATCATTAGTGCGGGTGGCTTTTGCTTCCACCCATTTCGACACATAATCCACAGCAAGCAAAATATAAAGGAAACCATGTGAGGAAGGGAAAGGACCCATGAAATCAATACCCCAAACATCAAAGATTTCAACACTAAATATGGGGTGTTGCGGCATTTGTTGTTTAGGACCTATATTGCCCGTTCTTTGACATCTATCACAAGTCATACAAAAAGTTCTAGCATCTCTAAAGATAGTAGGCCAATAAAATCCACATTCTAAAACTTTATGTGCTGTTCTTTGCGTACCAAAGTGACCTCCACATGCATAGGTGTGACAAAAAGTTAAAATTGAATTAAACTCAGAATCATGCACACACCTACGTAGAACTTGATCAGGGCAATATTTCCACAAGTATGGGTCATCCCAAACATAAGAACGTGCATCCTTTTTAAGTTTATCACTTTGGTGCTTGTTTAGCTCTCTTGGAATATGTTTAGACACCAAATAATTTACTACATCAGCATACCATGGCTCACTTACCTTGATGGACAGCAGCTGCTCATCTGGGAATGTCTCTTGGATAAGCACGGCATCCTCCTCCTGCACCATACGGCTCAAGTGATCAGCCACCACGTTTTCACTCCCCTTCTTGTCCCGGATTTCAATATCGAACTCTTGGAGAAGAAGCATCCAGCGAATGAGTCTTGGTTTGGCCTCTTTCTTGGTGAACAAATACTTCAAAGCTGCATGGTCAGTGTAAATAATAACTTTAGTACCAAGTAGATAAGAACGAAACTTATCTAAAGCAAACACAACAGCAAGAAGTTCTTTTTCAGTGGTAGAGTAATTCAATTGTGCATCATTCAAGGTCCGAGATGCATAATAGATGACATGGGGCTTCTTGTCCTTCCTTTGTCCCAAAACAGCTCCTAATGCATAATCTGAAGCATCACACATAAGCTCAAAAGGAAGGCTCCAATCTGGTGGGACTATGATGGGGGCCGAAGTTAGCATCTCTTTGAGGTGTTTAAATGCCTTCTCACATTCCTCGTTGAAGTCAAAAGCCACATCTTTCTGGAGGAGACGGCAAAGAGGGTTTGAAATCTTTGAAAAGTCCTTGATGAATCGCCTATAGAATCCTGCATGTCCAAGAAAAGAACGAACCTCTCTAACCGAAGTAGGAGAGGGTAAGTAGCGTACAAGATCTATTTTTGATTTATCAACCTCAATTCCCCTTTCTGAAATGATATGACCTAAAACTATGCCTTGTATTACCATAAAGTGACATTTTTCCCAATTCAAAACAAGGTTAGTTTCAATGCAACGTTTTAGAATCAAAGTGAGATTATCTAAGCACCCATCAAACGAATCCCCAAAAACACTAAAATCATCCATGAATACCTCAATAATTTTCTCCACAAAATCTGAAAAGATACTTACCATGCATCTTTGAAAGGTGGCAGGTGCATTGCATAAACCGAATGGCATGCGACGATAGGCAAAGGTACCATAGGGGCACGTGAAAGTGGTCTTTTCTTGGTCATCCGGAGCTATAACAATCTGATTATATCCAGAGTACCCATCAAGAAAACAATAAAAAGAATGACCGGCTAACCTTTCAAGCATTTGATCAATGAACGGCAAAGGGAAGTGGTCCTTCCTCGTGGTGGCGTTTAGCTTCCTATAGTCAATGCACACTCTCCAACCTGTTTGGATACGTGTGGGCACAAGTTCATTCTCGGCATTCTTCACCACAGTGACTCCGGATTTCTTTGGAACACATTGCACTGGTGAAACCCAACGGCTATCTGAGATTGGATAAATTACTCCACAATCAAGAAGCTTTATAATCTCCTTCTTCACAACTTCCATCATTGGAGGGTTGAGTCGGCGTTGAGCCTCTCGAGTTGGTTTAGCCCCCTCCTCTAGAAGTATGCGATGCATGCATGTTGTAGGGCTAATCCCCCTAATATCGGCCAATGTCCATCCAATGGCTGTTTTGTGCTCTTTCAACACCTGAATTAACTTTCCTTCCTCTGTTGCTGTGAGTGTGGAGGATACAATGACGGGCAATGTCTCGTTATCTCCCAAAAAGACGTACTTCAAATGATCCGGCAATGGTTTAAGCTCAAGTACGGGTGCCTGAATCACTGAGGGTAACAACTTGTTAGTAGAAATTGGAATTGAAATTGGTTTTGAAGGCTTACCATGGTGCTGAGGTAGTGACTCTAGGGCAGCCACCATCTCGGCCTCTTCTTCACTTATAGGCACGGCAATATTGGGTTTTTGCCCAATTCCTTGTGCAATTGTTGATTCAAGGGGATCCCTATCCAAGGAATCAAGGTAATCCTGCGCCAATTCATCGAATATATCAATAGCAAAACAAGAATGATTTTCTTTAGGAAATTTAATAGTTTCAGCAAGATTGAAATCAATAACTTCCCCATCAAATTCCATTGTCAACGTCCCTTTGAACACATCGATCTTGGTGCGGGCTGTTTTCATGAAAGGTCTCCCAAGGAGGATCGGCAATGGGGTAGAATGGGGTGTATCCTCCATGTCAAGCACATAAAAATCCGCTGGAAAAATCAGATTTCCAACCTGCACCAAAACATCTTCCAAAACTCCTTTTGGATATGCATTAGAACGATCGGCTAATTGGATAATAACACCATCGTTTTTAAGCTCACCTAAATTCATAGATGCATAAACAGAATATGGCATGACATTTATAGATGCACCTAAGTCTAACATAGCATGTTCAAACTTAGTACTACCAATAACGCAAGGAATTGTAAAACTACCCGGATCTTTGCATTTAGGGGGTAATTTCCTTTGTAGAACAGCAGAGACATTCTCACTTACTTGAACCACTTCTTTGTGAGAAATCCTTCTCCTTGCTGTACAAAGCTCTTTCAAAAACTTAGCATACCTTGGGACCTGCTTTATTGCATCAAGGAGTGGGATATTGACTTGAACTTTCCGGAATGTCTCTAGAATGTCCTTTTCAGCATCCTCTTTCTTTGATTGCCGCAACCTGCCAGGAAAGGGCACAATTAGTGGAGTAGAGCTAGAAGAATTCATATTGGAACTTACCTTGATGGTTGGGGATGGCTGCGGCAAAGATGTCTCTTTCCTTGCCGTGGGTTTGGGTGATTCATCCTCCTCCAATTGCAGCTTTGTGTCCTCTTCTTGACTTGATCTAGATGGTTGTGAATCAGTTCCAACCTGCTTACCACTTCTCAACGTGATTGCATTGGCGGTTTCAAATCCTCCTTTCGGATTAACGACGGTTGAACTAGGCAATCTGCCTTGTTCTCTGAATTGGCCCATGAATTCAGCCATTTGCCCCATTTGTTTCTTCAATTCATCCACCTCTTTAACTTGATTTTTTATGCTCTGCATGTCCTGCGTCAAAGAGGTTAGTGCTTGAAGAATTTTATCATTATTTAACGACGAACCTGAATTGGTTTGGGCCGAAATTGGGTGAGGTTGTGGGGCTGCATACGGCTTTGGAAACATCCCAGGGGGCTGTCTAAATCCACTTTGTGGCTGTGCTTGCTGAGAATCCCTCCACTTGAAGTTTGGATGATCTCTCCATCCCGGATTGTATGTGTTTGAGTATGGGTCGTGTCTTTGTTGGGTTTGGCCTTGGAAACCTACGGCTTGGGCAGTTTCCCACCCCCCATTCTCAATCAATTGAGGGCATTGATCGTTGGGATGTCCCTGCATAGAACACACTCCACATATGGCCGGCCCTTGTGCTTTGGTTCCATCCACAACCTGTGACAAAAGAAGAGTGAGATTAGCCATTTGAGATTGTAATTCTGAAATTGCATTTACCTCATTCACTTGTTGTTGCCGTGGCCCTTCTCTCTGTCCAACTCCTTCGTATTGTTGCGCATTCAAGGCTCGATTTGCAATTAGAGTCTTGGCAGCCACGGGTGTTTTGTCAACCAAAGCTCCTCCCGCTGAAGCATCAAGCATTTGTCTTTCAATGGGGAGAAGTCCTTCATAGAAATATTGGAGGAGAAGCTCTTCCTTCATTTGGTGTTGTGGACAAGAAGCAACAAGCGCCTTGAAACGCTCATAATAGGCTGGAAACGATTCCCCTTGGTTTTGTTGAATGCCACTTATCTTTTTCCTCAAGAGAATGACTCTTGAAGTTGGGAAAAATTTCTCTAAGAATGCGCGCTTCATGCTTTCCCATGAAGTAACGGTTCCAGGTGCTAGTTCGTAGAGCCAATCCTTAGCCTTTTCCAAAAGAGAGAATGGAAAGGCTTTCATCTTCAATATACTTCCGTCAACATTGACAGGGGTCATGCTTGAACAAACCACTTCAAATTCCTTCAAGTGCTTGTTCGGATCTTCCATGGACAACCCGTGGAATTTGGGGATGTGGTGCAACAAGCTAGACTTCAATTCGAATTCGTCAGTCTTGCCTTCGGCTGCCCTAGGATACTGAATGCATAAAGGGGTCGCATTGTCCAATCCCGAGGCTGAAAGTTCTTTGATTGTTCGGTTATCTGCAGCCATGTCGTGCTCCTCTTCCAAATCCTCTTCAATTTCAACTTCAGATTCGGAATTAGAACTTGAACTAAGTGGATCAGGTTCTGGGTGCTTCCTCTTCCTTCTCAAATCTCGCTCAAAATCGTCGTTAAACTCCAAGATATGTGCGTGAACGGGTTGAGAACTTCGAGTCATACACTAGTACCTAAAACAAAGAAAACAAAACAAATCAGAAAACTAAGCAAAACAGAAACAAAAACAAGTTAAAATACACGGCAGAAACTAGGGAGATTAGCAAGTTTGCTAATCCCCGGCAACGGCGCCAAAATTTGATGTGAGAATTACTTGACACACAAATTAAACCCTATTGATGACAATTGTAGTAAAGATGCAAGTAGGGATCATTCTAAACCGGGGATTAACTAGGGATGCTAATCAACACAAATAAGACTCAAAAACACTAAACTAGACTCTAATGACTCAAAACTAATTTAAAACACTAAAAACAGCAAGAAACAATAACAAAGACTCAAATCTAGACCTAACAAGTGATTTTGACGAAAATAGAACTTAAAAGACTCAAACAACTAAGAGAAAACAGGTTTTGACTCTAAAAACAAGTTTAAATGAAAGGGGGATTGTTTTTGACGAATTTAAACTTAAACAAACAAAATTGTAAAGACAACTTAAAAAGGCACGAAATTGGTGATTTGAATGGGTGAATGGCTAGTTAGAGGGATCCTTATCCACACATAAACATATGCATACAACTTGATTCCCAGTTACTCTTTCGATAAATCATGAATGACAATGTTCCGAATTAATTGTATTGAACTAATTAATTCCCAGATTCCCCTAAGTTCATTGAATTGAATGGATAACGCATCACAACCAAATTATTCTTATCAAGTTCCCTAACTATGGAATACGCATGATAGAGATACATATCAAAGATCATTAAGTTCCATGGAAATCATAAACATTGACAAGGCATTCATAACTATGGAATACGCATGTTAATCCAGCCTAGGGTTTACTTAACATGATTGTGACTAGCAACCTTTACTACTTGTGAATATAAGTTCATAACGATTAGGTGAAATTCCCTTATATCCTAGCATCAAATTCATGCATGCAAATCAAGTGTCGACCCCCAACCCACATACATAAACAAGTTCTTAATAAGCACAGAAAAGTAAACCACATTCATACTTTATGAAATCGTAACTGGAGTGAATCAAATCATAAGAAACATATATTCATGGCTTCAAATTCCCCCTCTAACTAATAGGGGTTTAGTTCCTCATGACAGCAATTAAACAAAGAAAACTAAATTGAAACATTGAAACCAAGGATAGACAACACCTAAGAACGCTCCAGCAGTAGTCACAACTTAGAGTGGCACCTTCTCCTTCCTTCCTTGAATAGCTGCGGCACAAGAGGGGTTTTCTGGGTTTGTGTGGATGATATGGCACGGCAGGGGGTGGTGGATGATTTCTGGCGTGAATGGTTGTGTATGTAGGGTGGTGTAGAATTCGTATGGATGGGTGGTGTGCACGGCAAAGGGTGTTTTAATATATATAGGCACCAAAAACCCTAAGTGAATCAGATTGGGACTTCTAGAAAACCAAATCCATCCAGAAATAGGCTCAAAACAATCAGATTTCCAATGGGAAAGGGCCTAAGGTGCGGCACAATAGGATAAGGTGGGATAAGGCTTCTAGAAAGCCTTGCAAGGCAAGGAAACCAAGTTTTCTGGAAAGCTAGGTGCGGCAAGGCTTAGAGTTTCTAGAAACTCAATTTAAATGTCCCCCAATCAGAAAATAAACCCTCATTGTACCAGGAATTGAATTAGAAAAGGATTAGGATAGGATAAGGTTTGTTAAGATAAGATAAGGATTGGATAAGATAAGATAAGATAAGGTTGTTTTGGATAATGTTTTGGATAATCCTCCTTCTTTTGAGCTGATTCCTTATCTTCAATGACTTGAATTTGTTTCTCCAACCTTGAAACATATTCCCAACTCCATTTAAACTCCAAATTCGTCCATCTTCATGCCCATTGCTTGTGCTATCCATTCCAAGCCCAGATTTGCTCTAAAATGCTCCAAAATGCATCTTTTTGCCAACTTTGCTTCTTGGACCTAAAAACACACGAAAATGAGTTTAAACACTATACTAAGCAACAAATAGCTAAGCAAATGCAAGGAAACACACTAACTAAGTAGCATAAATATGCTCCTATCACAGTTTTCATGAATGGCCTTCCAAGAAGGATGGGCAATGAAGGAGAATGGTCTGACTCGTCCATTTCAAGCACGTAGAAGTCCGCTGGAAAGATTAAATGATTGACCTGCACTAAAACATCTTCCAAAACTCCCTTTGGATAGGCACTAGATCGATCGGCCAATTGTATAATCACGCCATCATTTTTCAACTCGCCTAAGCCCATAGATGCATAAATTGAATATGGCATGACATTTATAGATGCACCTAAGTCTAACATGGCAGATTCAAAACGAGTATTGCCAATAACACAAGGAATTGTAAAACTACCAGGATCCTTGCATTTTGGGGGCAGTTTGCGTTGCAAGATGGCTGAGACATTTTCACCTACCTTTACAACCTCCTTGGTCGAAATTCTCTTCCTGGTGGTACAAAGTTCTTTAAAAAACTTGGCATACCTTGGAACTTGCTTAATTGCATCCAAAAGTGGTATATTGACTTGAACTTTTCTTAATGTTTCCAAAATGTCTTTTTCAGCCTCCTCCTTCTTTGATTGCACAAACCTACGAGGAAAAGGTACATTTGGAGGAACAACATTAGAATTAACCAAAATTAGAACTTCCTTACCTGTGTTGGCCGAATGGGATGGTTTAGGTGGCTATGGCAAGGGTGGTGCTACCCTTGCCGTGGGTGTGCATTGCTCCTCTTCTTCAATTATCAACTCTTCAAACTCGTTGGAACGTGATTTGGAAGGTTGGGGATCAGATCCAACTTGTTTTCCATTTCGCAGACTCATGGCTTTGGCAGATTAGAATCCACCCTTTGGGTTGACAACGGTTGAACTAGGCAACTTGCCTTGCTCTCGGAATTGGCCCATGAACTCTGCAATCTGCCCTACTTGCTTCTCCAACTCATCCACCTTTTTGTCCCTAGTTTGCATACCCTGCACCATAGAAGTTAGTAATTGAAAAATCTGATCATTATCAATAGACGAACCTGATTTCGTTTAGGCAGGTTGTGCTTGGGGTTGTGTGGGTGCATATGGTTTTGAATAGAAACCCGGGGGTTGCTGCCTAAATGCAACTTGTTGTTGGTTTTGTTGGGGTTCTCGCCATTTGAAATTTGGATGATCTCTCCAACCTGGATTGTATGTGTTAGAGAAAGGATCACTTCTTGGTTGTTGATTCCCAAAACCTGATAGGAGCATATTTGTGCGATGATGCGGAATATATAAGCACACAAATTAAACCCTCTTTTTATCGATTGTAGCAAAGTATGTAAGTAGGGATCGTTCTAGGCCGGGGATTAGGAGGGATTGCTAAATCACTTGAAAACTGACTCAAAAATGTAAAAACAAAGTTAAAACACTAAATCTAGACTCAAAGAATGCAAAACTATACTCTAAAACACTAAAACAAACCAAAAGACTCAAAACAGCAAACAAACACTCAAAACTGCCTTAAAAACACAAACTGGCTGTTTTGGACTCTAAACATAATTTTGGACGAAAATAAGTTTTAACTTGACTCAAAACACTCAAAAACACAAACTAAATTGATTTCTAACTAAATTGACACTTCAAAATAAAGGGGGAATTGGTTTTGACGAATTTGAAAACAAAACATAAACTTTGTAAAACAAAACAGATTGTAAAACGAAATTGGTTAAAGTGAATGGATGAAAGGCTGGCTAAAGGGTTCTTCTCCACACATGTCATACTTGCATACAAAACGATTTCTAATTGCAATTCAATAAACCACGAATTCTCAACACTCCAAGTTAATTAGGTCCGCTTAAATTAACTTTCAGATTTCCCTTATGTCAATGAATTGGACGGAAAATGCACATCACAATCAAATTATTCTTCAAGAGTTCTCTATATGAAAGCGCATACTAGAGATACAATCAAAGATCATTACGTTCAATGGAAATCATAAGTATTGACGAGGCACTTGTAACTATGAAAGCGCATGATACTTATGCCAAGAATTTACTTAACACAATTGAGATCATCAACCTTTACTACTTGTGAATATAAAGTTGTAACGATTAGGTGAAACTTCCTTATATCCTAGCATTAGATTTATGCATGCAAACTAAGTTGGTGATAGGGGCATATTTATGCACCTTAGTTAGCTTGTTCTTGTGCATTTATGTTGTTTTTCCTTAGTTAAAGTAGTCTTTTAAGCTAGTTTGATGTATTTTCAGGTTCTAAGGGCAAGTATGCAAAAGGATGCATTTTGGAGCATTTTAGAGCAAATCTGGGCTTGGAATGGATAGCACAAGCAATGGGCATGAAGATGGACGAATTTGGAGTCCAAATGGAGTTAGGAATATGTTTCAAGGTTGGAGAAATAAATTCAAATCATTGAAGATAAGGAATCAGCTCAAAAGAAGGAGAATTATCCAAAACATTATCTAAAACAACCTTATCTTATCCAATCCTTATTTTATCTTATCCAATCCTTATCCTATCTTACCTTACCTTATCCAATCTTATCCTAATCTTATCCTAACCTGTTTTCTTCAGTTTAGGGGACTTAAAACCTGATTTCTAGAAGTCCTATCCCTTGTCCTATAAAAGTGGCGCCCCAAATCCTTCTAGAAACCTCAAAATCTGCCACAAAACACATTCCTTCTAGAACCTTGAAAATCTGGCGTCTCCTTCCCTTCTAGAATCTGATTTCCTTGCCTTGCAAGGCTTTCTAGAAGCCTTATCCCTCCTTACCCAAACCTGCCGCACCTTAGGCCCTTTCCCATTAGAAATCTGATTGTTTTGAACCTATTTCTGGATGGATTTGGCTTTCTAGAAGTCCTAATCTGATTCATCTAGGGTTTTTGGTGCCTATATATATATTTCTCCACCCTTTGCCGTGTACACCACCCTCCATATACATCATTCACGCCAGAAATCATCCACCACTCTCTGCCGCACCCATCCTTCACCATTCTCCATAGTTTCTGACCTAATTCACTCCCTGCCGCACCATACATCCATCCTAGCCAATAACCCAGCCTTCTACACCATTCATAACCCCCAAAATCTGTCCCAAGACCTTGTGCCGCAGCAAAGAGGAGGAGAAGAAGCCCTGGGACGTGCATGCCATTCAAGTTTGAATTGCTGGAAGTTTTAGGTGTTCTCTTTCCTTTGATTTCAATGTTTAAATTCAATACTCTTTGTTCTGTGAGTATGAGGAACTAAACCCCCTTGGCTAGGGGGTGATTCGAAACCATGTTTATGCTTGCTATATGACTTGATTACCTCTAATTGCGTTTCATAAGTTGTGAATTCAATTTACTTATCTATTTGAATTAAACTGATTTGTGTGTGTTGGTTGAGAGTGCACGCTTAAATCTAATGCTAGGATATAAGGAAGTTTCACCTAATTGTTACAGAATTATATTCACAAGTAGTAAAGGTTGTTGATCACAATCGCGTTAAGTAAATTCTTGGCATAAGTTTCATGCAATTCATAGTAACGAATGCCTCGTCAATGCTTATGGTTTTCATAGAACTTAATGATTCTTGCTTGTATCTCTATTATGCAATTCATGTAGGGAACTTGTGGGGAATGCTTTGGGTTGTCGTATGCAATCATCCAATTCAATAACGTTAGGAAAATCTGAGGGTTAATTAGTGCAATTCACAGTTAATCTGGGGCGTTGAGAATCCATGGTTTATTGAAAAGCAATTAGAAATCGTTTTGTATGCAAGTATGACATGTGTGGAGAAGAACCCCTTAGCTAGCCTTCCATCCATTAATTTAAACCAATTTCGTTTTACAATCTGTTTTGTTTTACAAAGTTTATGTTTTGTTTTCAATTTCGTCAAAACCAATTCCCCCTTTATTTTGAAGTGTCAAATTAGTTAGAAATCAATTTAGTTTGTGTTTTTAAGTGTCTTGAGTCAAGTTATAAACTGTTTTCGTCCAAAATCTTCCCTAGTGCTCAAAACTGCCCAGAAAGTGGTTTTAAGGCAGTTTTGAGTGTTTGTTTGCTGTTTTGAGTCTTTTGGTTTGTTTTAGTGTTTTAGAGTATAGTTTTGCATTCTTTGAGTCTAATTTAGTGTTTTAACTTTGTTTTAAGTTTTTGAGTCAGTTTTCAAGTGGTTTAGCAATCCCTCCTAATCCCCAGCCTAGAACGATCCCTGCTTACATACTTTGCTACAATTGATAAAAAGAGGGTTTAATTTGTGTGCTTATATATTTTGCATCAAATTTTTGGCGCCGTTGCCGGGGATTAGCAACTGTGCTAATCCCTTGGATTGTTATTTTCGTTTGGTTTAATTAGATCAGATTCTGACCTTGTTTTTGTTTCTTGTTTTAGGTACTAGTGTATGACTCGGAGTTCTCACCCAGTTCGTGAACATATTCTGGACTTTGACGCAGATTTCGAGCGAGAGTTAAGACGAAAGAGGAAGAATCCAGAACCCAGTGAATCAAGTGCAAGTTCAGAGGCCGAATCTGAATTTGAAGAGGAAGTGGACGACATGGCTGTGGACAATCGTACAATCAAAGAGCTTTCAGCCTCAGGACTTGACAATGCCGTGCCCTTATGCATTCAATACCCTAGGGCGGCTCAAGGCAAAACTGATGAGTTTGAATTGAAGTCAAGCTTGTTGCATCACATTCCTAAGTACCATGGGCTGTCCATGGAAGATCCAAACAAGCATTTGAAGGAATTCGAGGTGGTGTGCTCAAGCATGACACCAATCAACGTAGATGGAAGTATTCTGATGATGAAGGCCTTCCCCTTTTCTCTCTTGGAAAAGGCAAAGGATTGGTTGTATGAATTGGCCCCCGGAACTGTCACATCATGGGAGAGCATGAAACGGGCTTTCTTGGAGAAGTTTTTCCCAACTTCTCGAGTCATCCTCCTACGAAAAAGGATAAGTGGAATTCAACAAGAAGCAGGTGAATCTTTTCCTACTTATTATGAACGTTTTAAATCTCTTGTTGCTTCATGTCCACAGCATCAGATGAAGGAGGAACTTCTCCTACAATATTTCTACGAGGGACTTCTACCAATCGAACGTCAAATACTAGATGCCTCAGCGGGAGGAGCCTTGGTGGACAAGACCCCCACAGCAGCCAAGACATTGATAGCCAATCAAGCGTTGAACGCTCAACAATACGAAGGTGTTGGGCAAAGGAGCATCCCACGGCAACACCAAGTCAACGAGGTAAGTGCCATAACCGAACTTCAAAATCAAATGGCTAACCTTACTACTTTGCTTTCTCAGGTGGTGGAAGGTCCAAAAGTACAAAATGTCGCTTCTTGTGGCGTGTGCTCCATGCAAGGACATCCCACAGATAAGTGCCCACAATTGATAGAGAATGGAGGGTGGGAGACACTCAATGCCGTGGGTTTTGGCAATCAATACCAACCACGTGGTGATCCTTTTTCCAATACCTACAACCCTGGTGATGTGAGAATTACTTGACACTCAAATTAAAACCCTATCGACGTAGTATATGAAAGTAGGGATCGTTTAAGGCCGGGGATTAGAAGGGATGCTAATCTATACAAATTAAACTCTAAAACACTAAAACTGGACTCTAGACAATGAAAACAGGTACTATGGGTCAATCTGAACGAATTTTAACTCTAGACAACCTGACTTGACTCAAATAACACAAAACAAACTTAAAACAACAAATAAAACTCAACTAGGCAGATTCTAGACACTAGAGACTCAAAACAGGCTAAATAGACTCAAAACAGCAAAACTAACTTAAACAGACTCAAAACAGATTCTAAGGGGTGAATTGGATGACTTTTGGACTAGTTAGACTCAAAACACTAAAAGGGGACAGATTTGGATGAATTTAAACAAACTAAGACTCAATTAAGAACTAGGGGGGTTTTTTGGACGATTTAAGCAAAACTAAGCAGATTTAGGCAAAAAAAGTAAATTGAAAGAGATAAAGGTGAATTCAGGGGTGAAAACTAGTTAGAGGGTTCCTCTCCACACATGAACATATGCATACGAATTGATTTCCAGTTATTCTTTCGATAAACCATGAATGACAATGCTTCGAATTAATTGTATTGCACTAATTAATTCCCAGATTTCCCTAAGTTCATTGAATTGAATGGATAACGCATCACAACCAAATTATTCTTATCAAGTTCCCTAACTATGGAATACGCATGATAGAGATACATATCAAAGATCATTAAGTTCCATGGAAATCATAAACATTGACAAGGCATTCATAACTATGGAATACGCATGTTACTCTTGCCTAGGATTTACTTAACATGATTGTGACTAGCAATCTTTACTACTTGTGAATATAAGTTCATATCGATTAGGTGAAATTCCCTTATATCCTAGCATCAAATTCATGCATGTAAACTAAGTAGGCCTCCTTAATCAACACACAAGAACAAGTTCTTCATAAAACAGATAAGTAAATCACATTCACAATTTATGAAACAATAACTGAAGGTAATCAATTCATATCAAACATATGTCCATGGCTTTGAATCCACCTCTAACTAAAACGAAATTAGTTCCACATGTTCAACATAATTGAAAAGCAAGTTAAATTAAACATGAAACGAAACAAGAGAAGAAAGAACTCCTCCCTCTCCAATAGAAGCCACGGCAAGGCCTTGTCTTCCCTTCTCTGCAGCAAAATATGGATTTCTGAATGTATATGGGGGTGTAGAATTCGTATGGATGGGTGGTGGGCTGCGGCAAGGCTTGGAAATATGTATATATAGCATGGCAAACCCTAGGGGAATCAGTTTAGGACTTGGACTCAGCATAAGCAAGGGATTAGGACCCTAGGTGCGGCAGAATATGTAGGAAAAAGGATTATGGCCCAATTGATTTCTGAGAAGGATTTGTAGAACCCAAATCCACAAGAAAATAGGCTAACAAATCAGAATCTGAGAGGGAATGGGAGTGAGAAGGCACGGCACAAAGGGATAAGGCAGGGAGCCTTGCAAGGCAAGGAAAAAGGATTCTAGAAGGGAAGGAGACGCCAGATTTTTAGGCTTCTAGAAAGAATGTGTTTCTGGGCAGATTTTGGGGTTTCTAGATGAGTTTGGGGCGCTACTTTTGTAGGGGAATGGATAGGACTTCTAGAAATCAGGTTTTAAGTCCCCTAAACTGAAGAAAACAGGTTAGGATAAGATTAGGATAAGATAAGGTAAGATAAGATAAAGATTGGGTAAGATAAGATAAGATCAGGATTGTTTGGATAATGTTTTGGATAATTCTCCTTCTTTTGAGCTGATTCCTTATCTTCTTTATCTTCAATTTCTTTCTTCCATCTTCTTAGCTGATTTCAAGCCTTTATATCTTCAATTTCGTCCATCAACTTGCCTCCATGCTTGCACTACCCAATCTTGGCCCAAAAATGCTCTAGAATGCTCCAAATTGCATCTTTTTGCCATCTTGACACTTTGAACCTACAAACACACGAAAATAGCTTAAAATACTAAATTAACTAAGAACTAACAACGTAAATGCATGAAAACAAGCTAACTAAGTCGCATAAATATGCTCCTATCAAATTCCCCCACACTTAGCTTTTGCTAGTCCTCAAGCAAAACGAAACAAAACAAACGAAACAAACACCAAACAAACTAGACCTTCCAACTTTCAACTCAGGGATTTCCAACATACATGACATATTTAAGATCATCATAACCATAGCTTTTAGTCTTCCCCACCCTTTAGTACATACTTAACCACAGTCACCATCCATTAGCTCTCATCTAACCAATTAAAACAATGTTTTGAACGTAGTAACATGCCTTAGAGAATTCACTCAATTCCTCACTAGGTACACTCTTATTTTCACTCAGATTTTCTAACTACACTCCCTATACTAAGTATATGTGAGAAGATTGATGTAAACATGAAAACGAACACTCACATATGTTTATGACAAAGAAAGCAATTTCTGGAGTTAATAAACATGTTTAGATATGATCTCATGAATGGAATGCCACTACTTAGATGCGAGAACCAGGGATACCATATGCTCGTACCAATCCCAAACTCCACATATTGAAACACACAACACTCAAGATTGAAGTATAGGGTTGTAACGGGGCTAAGGGTATTGGCTAACAAAGAAACGTAAGGAAAACAAACGTTCTTAAAGCAAAAGCAAGCAAAGTAATGAATATGACACTTAGAACTCCCTTTCTTGAATGTAGCCGCACACTTTGGTACATAAGGGGAAGATTACACATATTTTAGGGCCGAATTCAACTTTTTGGACCCTTTCTTCAACATCCAACATTTGTGAGCTTATTCTCACTTATTTTGAACACTTTTCATACTTTTTTCACATACTTTTCGTTTTCTTTCTTTTGCACGAATTTGTCTTCTCTTTTTTTTTTTCTTTTCACCCGTGCCTCTTTTGTGACTTTGGCACATATAAACGCACAACTTTCTTTCCCCCACACTTGTTTGCTACCCAATAACGAACAAAGGGAATTCACTCTAAGTCATGCTTAGCTATGCCTTAAGAACAAGGGTAAGGATGGTCCTAATCTAGGCTAGGTAGGGATAATGTGGGTAAACAAAAAACATAGGCTAAACAAGGCTCAAAAGGGTTAAACCTACAAAACAAATAACATAGGAAGGTTCGGCTATTTGGCACTGGCTCACTACACAACTTCATCTTGTTTATGTGTTATGCTAATCAATTTCATGCTTTGAATGAAACAGGTATGAGTTCTAGTATTTGGAACTAAATAATGAAACGCCTTCTAAGTAGCAACCAAGCAAAGAATAATGAGATCATGCAACGACTTTAGAAAACAACAAATGCACAGATTTTTAACCCTCCAAAGAACGTTTTAAGCTCAAGTCTCTCAGGGTTGTAGCGTTAGTATGAGTTCCTTCCTTCAAGCATGTTACAAAAACTGATTTTTTCTCTTTTTGATTAAACATGAATTCATGAACTATAACCATAATCCAGCATAAACCAGAGAGCAATTCAAACCTCCGTCCATGTTTATAACTGTCCTCCATAGTCATGCAATTAAAAACCGAATCCTCATCATTGTGTTGGAAGGTACCCTAAGACACAAACAAACACACAAAAACAACTCTTTTTGGGTTTTTCAAAACAATTTTTCAAATTTTTATGGTATTTTCGGATTTTCTTTTCAAAACACACTAAAAGACTCCAAAACAGCTTAAAAACACTTAAAAACACTGAAAACAACATTCAAAGTGATAGGTGATAAAAACCCACGAATTTCATGCAAAAACACTTTGTTACCCCCCCCACACTTAAATCAAACATTCTCCTCAATGTTTCAAATATAAACTCACACACAAGCAAGCAAACAACACAACTAACACACATAACAGATATGGCAAAACAGAAGCAATAAAGAGAGAGAGTTTAAGAACGCAAATCTGGTTTTGGAGCTAGAATTCCATCGTTCTCTCGTTTGAACACATGGGTTGCCTCCCAAGAAGCGCTTGCTTTAACGTCTTCCAGCCGGACGATACTTCCATTTAAGTTCCCATGGTACCCATGGCATGCAGAGGTAGTTCTTCCACCACATGCTCCTCAAACAGCTCGTGCATTGGATCTTTGAATGGTAAGGGATAGTGATCCTTCCGGATTGTGGTATTGAACATCCTAAACTCATTGTAATCAGGCCCACCAGCTTGGGTTTGATTGGGAATCTGCACCATACAAGGTAACAACCTATTAGTTGAAATGAGAATCGAATCTGGAATAGATGGCTTACCCATGTACTGCAATGAAGTGGCAGCACTATGAACGTTCTTCCCCACGATATTTTCGACCAATTGGGGCATTTTGAGGGCAGTGGCTGTATGGTCCTTGTGCTCCACTCCAATTCCCTTGTTTTGTATGGTTCTTGATGTATCCTTTGTGCTTGAACGGTCCGGCCCTATCTTTTTTATTTTATCCATGGCAAAACAAGAACGAACAATGTTAGGATTCTCAACAGACTTAGAAACATTAAATTTGATCTTATCACCACCAAACTTCATAGTTAACGTTCCCTTGGCCACATCAATCTTGGTTTGGGCTGTTTTCATGAATGGTCGGCCAAGTAAGAGTGGTAATGGATGGGAATGGTCTGAATCCTCCATGTCAAGCACATAGAAATCTGCAGGAAAAATCAAGTGGTCTACCTGCACCAAAACATCTTCCAAAACTCCTTTTGGGTATGCATTAGATCGATCGGCTAATTGGATAATAACACCATCATTTTTAAGCTCTCCTAAATTCATAGATGCATAAACAGAATATGGCATGACATTTATAGATGCACCTAAGTCTAACATGGCAGATTCAAAACGAGTATTTCCAATAACACAAGGGATTGTAAAACTACCCGGATCTTTGCATTTAGGGGGTAATTTCCTTTGTAAAACAGCAGAGACATTCTCACTTACTTGAACCACTTCTTTGTTAGAAATCCTTCTCCTTGTTGTACAAAGCTCTTTCAAAAACTTAGCATACCTTGGGACTTGCTTTATTGCATCAAGGAGTGGGATATTGACTTGAACTTTCCGGAATGTCTCTAGAATGTCTTTTTTAGCATCCTCTTTCTTTGATTGCCGCAACCTGCCAGGAAAGGGCACAATTAGTGGGGTAGAGCTAGACGAATTCATATTGGAACTTACCTTGATGGTTGGGGATGGTTTAGAAGTGGGAATTGGCTGCGGCAAAGATGTCTCTTTCCTTGCCGTGGGTTTGGGTGATTCATCCTCCTCCAATTGCAGCTTCATGTCCTCTTCTTGACTTGATCTAGATGGTTGTGAATCAGTTCCAACCTGCTTACCACTTCTCAACGTGATTGCATTGGCGGTTTCAAATCCTCCTTTAGGATTAACAACGGTTGAACTAGGCAATCTGCCTTGTTCTCTGAATTGGCCCATGAATTCAGCCATTTGCCCCATTTGTTTCTTCAATTCGTCCACCTCTTTAGCTTGATTCTTTATGCTCTGTATGTCCTGCGTCAAAGAGGTTAGTACTTGAAGAATTTTATCATTATCTAACAACGAACCTGAATTGGTTTGGGCCGAAATTGGTTGAGGTTGTGTGGCTGCATATGGCCTTGGAAACATTCCAGGGGGCTGTCTAAATCCGCTTTGTGGCTGTGCTTGTTGAGAGTCCCTCCACTTGAAGTTTGGATGATCTCTCCATCCTGGATTGTATGTGTTTGAGTATGGGTCGTGTCTTTGTTGGGTTTGGCCTTGAAAACCCACGGCTTGGGCAGTTTCCCACCCCCCATTCTCAATCAATTGAGGGCATTGATCGTTGAGTCCTTGCATAGAACACACTCCACATATGGCCGGCCCTTGTGCTTTGGTTCCATCCACAACCTGTGACAAAAGAAGAGTGAGATTAGCCATTTGAGATTGTAATTCTGAAATTGCATTTACCTCATTCACTTGTTGTTGCCGTGGCCCTTCTCTCTGTCCAACTCCTTCGTATTGTTGAGCGTTCAACGCTCGATTAGCAATCAAGGTCTTTGCAGCCGTGGGGGTCTTGTCCACCAAGGCTCCTCCCGCTGAGGCATCTAACATTTGACGTTCGATTGGTAGAAGTCCCTCGTAAAAGTATTGTAGGAGAAGTTCCTCCTTCATCTGATGCTGTGGACATGAAGCAACAAGAGATTTAAAACGTTCATAATACGTAGGAAAAGACTCACCTTCTTCTTGCTGAATTCCACTTATCCTTTTTCGTATGGTGATGACTCGAGAAGTTGGGAAAAACTTCTCCAAGAAAGCCCGTTTCATGCTCTCCCACGATGTGACAGTCCCGGGAGCCAATTCATACAACCAATCCTTCGCCTTTTCCAAGAGAGAAAAGGGAAAGGCCTTCATCTTCAATATACTCCCATCAACATTGACAAGGGTCATGCTTGAACAAACCACTTCAAATTCCTTCAAGTGCTTGTTCGGATCTTCCATAGACAACCCGTGGAATTTGGGGATGTGGTGCAACAAGCTAGACTTCAATTCGAATTCGTCAGTCTTGCCCTCGGCTGCCCTAGGATATTGAATGCATAAAGGGCTTGCATTGTCCAATCCCGAGGCTGAAAGTTCCTTGATCGTTCGGCTATCTGCAGCCATGTCGTGCTCCTCTTCCAAATCCTCTTCAATTTCAACTTCAGATTCGGAATTAGAACTTGAACTAAGTAGACCAGGTTCTAGGTGCTTCCTCTTCCTTCTCAAATCTCGCTCAAAATCGTCGTTAAACTCCAAGATATGTGCGTGAACGGGTTGAGAACTTCGAGTCATACACTAGTACCTAAAAAAAAGAAAAGAAAACAAATCAGAAAACTAAGCAAAACAGAAACAAAAACAAGTTAAAATACACGGCAGAAACTAGGGAGATTAGCAAGTTTGCTAATCCCCGGCAACGGCGCCAAAATTTGATGTGAGAATTACTTGACACTCAAATTAAAACCCTATCGACGTAGTATATGAAAGTAGGGATCGTTTAAGGCCGGGGATTAGAAGGGATGCTAATCTATACAAATTAAACTCTAAAACACTAAAACTGGACTCTAGACAATGAAAACAGGTACTATGGGTCAATCTGAACGAATTTTAACTCTAGGCAACCTGACTTGACTCAAATAACACAAAACAAACTTAAAACAACAAATAAAACTCAACTAGGCAGATTCTAGACACTAGAGACTCAAAACAGGCTAAATAGACTCAAAACAGCAAAACTAACTTAAACAGACTCAAAACAGATTCTAAGGGGTGAATTGGATGACTTTTGGACTAGTTAGACTCAAAACACTAAAAGGGGACAGATTTTGACGAATTTAAACAAACTAAGACTCAATTAAGAACTAGGGGGGTTTTTTGGACGATTTAAGCAAAACTAAGCAGATTTAGGCAAACAAAGTAAATTGAAAGAGATAAAGGTGAATTCAGGGGTGAAAACTAGTTAGAGGGTTCCTCTCCACACATGAACATATGCATACGAATTGATTTCCAGTTATTCTTTCGATAAACCATGAATGACAATGCTTCGAATTAATTGTATTGCACTAATTAATTCCCAGATTTCCCCAAGTTCATTGAATTGAATGGATAACGCATCACAACCAAATTATTCTTATCAAGTTCCCTAACTATGGAATACGCATGATAGAGATACATATCAAAGATCATTAAGTTCCATGGAAATCATAAACATTGACAAGGCATTCATAACTATGGAATACGCATGTTACTCTTGCCTAGGATTTACTTAACATGATTGTGACTAGCAATCTTTACTACTTGTGAATATAAGTTCATATCGATTAGGTGAAATTCCCTTATATCCTAGCATCAAATTCATGCATGTAAACTAAGTAGGCCTCCTTAATCAACACACAAGAACAAGTTCTTCATAAAACAGATAAGTAAATCACATTCACAATTTATGAAACAATAACTGAAGGTAATCAATTCATATCAAACATATGTCCATGGCTTTGAATCCACCTCTAACTAAAACGAAATTAGTTCCACATGTTCAACATAATTGAAAAGCAAGTTAAATTAAACATGAAACGAAACAAGAGAAGAAAGAACTCCTCCCTCTCCAATGGAAGCCACGGCAAGGCCTTGTCTTCCCTTCTCTGCAGCAAAATATGGATTTCTGAATGTATATGGGGGTGTAGAATTCGTATGGATGGGTGGTGGGCTGCGGCAAGGCTTGGAAATATGTATATATAGCATGGCAAACCCTAGGGGAATCAGTTTAGGACTTGGACTCAGCATAAGCAAGGGATTAGGACCCTAGGTGCGGCAGAATATGTAGGAAAAAGGATTATGGCCCAATTGATTTCTGAGAAGGATTTGTAGAACCCAAATCCACAAGAAAATAGGCTAACAAATCAGAATCTGAGAGGGAATGGGAGTGAGAAGGCACGGCACAAAGGGATAAGGCAGGGAGCCTTGCAAGGCAAGGAAAAAGGATTCTAGAAGGGAAGGAGACGCCAGATTTTTAGGCTTCTAGAAAGAATGTGTTTCTGGGCAGATTTTGGGGTTTCTAGATGAGTTTGGGGCGCCACTTTTGTAGGGGAATGGATAGGACTTCTAGAAATCAGGTTTTAAGTCCCCTAAACTGAAGAAAACAGGTTAGGATAAGATTAGGATAAGATAAGGTAAGATAAGATAAGGATTGGGTAAGATAAGATAAGATAAGATCAGGATTGTTTGGATAATGTTTTGGATAATTCTCCTTCTTTTGAGCTGATTCCTTATCTTCTTTATCTTCAATTTCTTTCTTCCATCTTCTTAGCTGATTTCAAGCCTTTATATCTTCAATTTCGTCCATCAACTTGCCTCCATGCTTGCACTACCCAATCTTGGCCAAAAAATGCTCTAGAATGCTCCAAATTGCTTCTTTTTGCCATCTTGACACTTTGAACCTAAAACACACGAAAATAGCTTAAAATACTAAATTAACTAAGAACTAACAACGTAAATGCATGAAAACAAGCTAACTAAGTCGCATAAATATGCTCCTATCACCTGGGTGGCGTGATCATCCAAATTTCAAATGGCGAGAACCCCAACAAGGCCAACAACAAAGCGGATTTAGGCAACAACCCCCGGGTTTCTATCAGAAGCCGTTGGCACCAACTCAAGCCCAAGCACAACCTGCCCAAAACAAATCAGGTTCTTCAATTGATAATGATCAGATTTTTCAATTACTAACTTCTATGGCGCAGGGTATGCAAACTAGGGACAAGAAGGTGGACGAGTTGGAGAAGCAAGTAGGACAGATTGCCGAGTTCATGGGGCAATTTCGAGAGCAAGGCAAGTTGCCAAGTTCAACCGTTGTGAATCCAAAAGGTGGATTCGAATCTGCAAAAGCCATGAGTCTGCGAAGTGGGAAGCAAGTAGGATCTGACCCTAAACCATCCAAATCATGTTCCAATGAGGAGGACGAGTTGAGAATTGAAGAGAAGGAGCAAAGCCCACTCACGGGAAAGGTGGAAACACCTTTGCCGCAAGCCCTAAGTGATCCTAAACCATCCAATTTGTCCAATAGAGGTAAAAACGTGTCAAATTCAGTTCCTACTAATGTTTTTCCTTCGAATGTGCCTTTTCCAAATAGGTTCAAGCAAACAAAGAAAGAAGAAGCAGAAAAGGACATTCTTGAGACGTTTAGGAAAGTTCAAGTCAATATTCCCCTTTTGGATGCAATTAAGCAAGTCCCCAGGTACGCCAAGTTCTTGAAGGAACTTTGCACTAATAGGAGGAGGATTTCGACCAAGGAGGTTGTAAAAGTGGGTGAAAATGTCTCAGCCATCTTGCAACGCAAACTGCCCCCTAAATGCAAAGATCCGGGTAGTTTTACAATTCCGTGTGTCATTGGTAATTCTAGGTTTGAATCTGCCATGTTAGACTTAGGTGCATCTATAAATGTCATGCCATATTCAATTTATGCATCTATGAACCTAGGAGGGTTGAAAAACGATAGTGTTATCATACAATTGGCCGATAGATCTAATGCCTATCCAAAGGGAGTTTTGGAGGATGTTTTGGTGCAGGTTAATCACTTGATATTCCCGACGGATTTCTACGTGCTTGAAATGGATGAATCGGACCATTCCCCGTCATTGCCCATCCTCCTTGGAAGGCCATTCATGAAAACTGCTCGCACGAAGATTGATGTGTTTAATGGCACTTTGACGATGGAATTTGATGGGGAAGTTATTAATTTCAATCTTTCTGATTCTATGAAGTACCCTAGTGAGAATCATTCATGTTTTGCTATTGATATAATTGACTCTTTGGCACAGGACCATTTGGACAATTTGAAGGACGATGCACTTGAATTGGCCATTGCACAAGGAAGGGACATGCACAACATTGAAACAGCCACAAAAGCAACCCACGGCATGCATGAAGCATCCTTTGCCGTGCCCCCTAGTGAGGATGTCATTGAGATGGTGGCTGCCCTTGAGTCACTGCCATCACAATCTGGTAAGTTTTTGGACCCTTCAGTTTCGGCTAATAAGATGCTTCCCTCAGTTGTGCAGCCACCTACACTTGAACTTAAGCCTTTGCCGAGTCACTTGAAGTACGTTTTCTTGGGAGAAGATGAGAGGTTGCCCGTCATCATCTCATCCTCACTCACGGCACAAGAGGAAAACAAATTGGTGAGGGTGCTAAAGGAGTACAAAACAGCAATTGGATGGACTTTGGCCGACATAAAGGGAATTAGCCCTACCACGTGCATGCATCGCATACTTCTAGAGGAGGGGTCCAAAACATCTCGAGAGGCTCAACGCCGTCTCAACCCTCCGATGATGGAAGTTGTGAAGAAGGAGATAATCAAGCTTTTGGATTGTGGAGTGATCTATCCAATCTCGGATAGTAGGTGGGTTTCACCCGTTCAATGTGTGCCAAAGAAATCTGGTGTGACAGTGGTAGCCAATGCCGAGAACGAACTTGTTCCTACACGCATTCAAACCGGTTGGAGGGTGTGCATCGACTATAGGAAGCTAAACGCCACCACAAGGAAGGATCACTTCCCACTGCCATTTATTGACCAAATGCTTGAGAGGTTAGCAGGTTATGCTTTCTATTGTTTTCTTGATGGTTATTCTGGTTATAATCAAATTGTCATAGCACCCGAGGATCAAGAAAAAACTATTTTCACATGCCCCTTTGGTACTTTTGCATATCGTGGCATGCCTTTTGGTTTATGTAATGCACCTGCCACATTTCAAAGATGCATGATGAGCATATTTTCTGATTATGTTGAGAAAATAATTGAAGTTTTCATGGATGATTTTAGCGTTTTTGGTGACTCCTTTGATGGTTGCTTGCATAATCTTAGTTTGATTCTAAAACGTTGCGTTGAAACTAACCTTGTTCTCAATTGGGAAAAATGTCATTTCATGGTTAAGCAAGGCATAGTTCTAGGTCATATCATCTCTGAAAATGGCATTGAGGTTGATAAGTCAAAAATAGATCTTGTACGTCACTTACCCTCTCCAACTTCGGTTAGAGAGGTTCGTTCTTTTCTTGGCCATGCAGGTTTCTATCGTAGGTTTATCAAAGATTTCTCAAAGGTTGCACAACCTCTTTGCCGTCTCCTACAAAAAGAAGTGGCGTTTGAATTCACCAAGGAGTGCACGGCATCATTCAACCAACTCAAGGAGTTGTTGACCATGGCACCCATTATTGTTCCACCAGATTGGAGCTTACCTTTCGAGCTTATGTGTGATGCGTCCGATTATGCTTTAGGGGCTGTTTTGGGACAAAGAAAGGACAAGAGGCCGCATGTCATCTACTATGCCTCACGAACATTGAATGATGCCCAGTTGAACTATTCCACTACGGAAAAAGAACTTCTTGCCGTTGTTTTTGCTTTAGATAAGTTTAGATCATATCTAATTGGTACTAAAGTAATTGTGTTCACTGACCATGCAGCATTGAAGTACTTGCTCACCAAAAAGGAGGCCAAGCCACGGCTAATTCGTTGGATATTGCTACTTCAAGAGTTCGACATTGAGATTCGTGACAGGAAGGGAAGTGAAAACGTGGTGGCTGACCACCTCAGCCGAATGGTGCATAACGAGGAGTCTCTACCTATTTTGGAGACATTCCCTGATGAACAATTGCTGTCAATAAAGGTTAGTGAGCCTTGGTATGCTGATTTGGTGAACTTTTTGGTGTCAAAACGAATTCCAAGCAATTTCACTAGGCACCAACGTGATAAACTTAGACATGATGCACGGTTTTATGTGTGGGATGATCCATATTTATGGAAATTTTGCCCTGATCAAATTGTACGTCGATGTGTGCACGATTCTGAATTTCATTCAATTCTGAGTTTTTGTCATACATATGCATGTGGAGGGCACTTTGGCACACAAAGAACAGCCCTCAAAGTGTTACAATGTGGATTCTATTGGCCTAGTATTTTTAAAGATGCTAGAACTTTTTGTTTAACATGTGATAAATGCCAAAGAATGGGTAATATTAGTGCAAAGGACCAAATGCCGCAGGTTCCTATCCTAAATGTTGAAATTTTTGATGTTTGGGGTATTGATTGTATGGGTCCTTTTCCGTCATCGCATGGTTTCGTGTATATTTTGCTTGCGGTTGATTATGTGTCGAAGTGGGTGGAAGCAAGAGCCACCCGGACTAATGATTCTAAAGTGGTTGCAGATTTTATTAGAACTAACATATTTGCAAGGTTTGGCATGCCAAGAGTGATCATTAGTGATGGAGGGTCACACTTTTGCAACCGGACCATTGAGGCGTTATTGAGGAAATACAATGTCAACCATAAGGTTTCTACACCTTACCATCCTCAAACAAATGGCCAAGCCGAGGTTTCTAACCGAGAGATAAAGCAAATACTAGAAAAGACCGTTGGGCCCACAAGGAAGGATTGGAGTTTACGGCTAGATGATGCACTTTGGGCGTATCGTACGGCATACAAAACACCCATTGGGATGTCCCCCTTTCGGCTTGTCTATGGCAAGCCGTGCCATCTCCCCGTTGAGTTGGAGCACAAAGCTCATTGGGCCGTCAAGAAGTTTAACATGAACCTAGATGAAGCGGGCAGTCATAGGAAATTCCAATTGAATGAGCTTGATGAGATACGGCATGAGGCATACGAGAATGCGAGCATTTACAAGCAAAAGACCAAAGCTTTCCATGACAACATGATCCGTGGGAAATCATTCTCAATTGGGCAGAAAGTGCTATTGTTCAATTCCCGTTTACGATTGTTTCCCGGTAAGTTACGTTCTAAGTGGATTGGACCGTTTGTTATTACTAATGTTTTTGTTCATGGTGCAGTCCAAATCCGAAGCTTGAAAACGGGGCATGAATTCAAGGTGAACGGGTGATGTGAGAATTACTTGACACTCAAATTAAAACCCTATCGACGTAGTATATGAAAGTAGGGATCGTTTAAGGCCGGGGATTAGAAGGGATGCTAATCTACACAAATTACACTCTAAAACACTAAACTAGACTCTAGACAATGAAAACAGGTACTATGATCAATTTGGACGAATTTTAACTCTAGACACCTTTAAACAACCTAACTTGACTCAAATAACTCAAAACAAATTCAAAACAGCAAATAGAATTCAATCAAACAGTTTCTGGACTCTAAAGACTCAAAACAAGCTAAATAGACCTAAAACACACAAAACAAGTTATCTAGACTCTAAACTAACACCTAAGATTGATTTGAACGAAATTAAGACTCAAAAGACTAAAAGACTCAAGATTTGACGAATTTAGACCCTACTAACACAAATTAAAAGCAGGGGATTGGTTTTGAACGAATTTAAACTTAAACAAACAAAATTGTAAAGACAACTTAAAAAGGCACGAAATTGGTGATTTAAATGGGTGAATGGCTAGTTAGAGGGATCCTTATCCACACATAAACATATGCATACAACTTGATTCCCAGTTACTTTTTCGATTAACCATGAATGACAATGTTCCGAATTAATTGTATTGAACTAATCAATTCCCAGATTTCCCTAGATTCATTGAATTGAATGGATAACGCATCACAACCAAATTATTCTTTCTCAAACTCCCTAACTATGGAATACGCATGATAGAGACATTCAACAAAGATCATTAAGTTCAATGGAAATCATGAACATTGACAAGGCATTCACAACTATGGAAGACGCATGTTAATCCAGCCTAGGGTTTACTTAACATGATTGTGACTAGCAACCTTTACTACTTGTGAATATAAGTTCATAACGATTAGGTGAAATTCCCTTATATCCTAGCATCAAATTCATGCATGCAAACTAAGTATGCATCCTTAATCAACACACAAGAACAAGTTCTTAATAAAACAGTTAAGCAAACCACATTCACAATTTATGAAATCATAACTGGAGTAAATCAAATCATAAGAAACATATATTCATGGTTTCAAATTCCCCCTCTAACTAATAGGGGTTTAGTTCCTCATGATAGCAATTAAACAAAGAAAACTGAATTGAAACATTGAAAACAAGGATAGACAACACCTAAGAACGCTCCAGCAGTAGTCACGACTTAGAGTGGCACCTTCTCCTTCCTTCCTTGAATAGCTGCGGCACAAGAGGGGTTTTCTGGGTTTGCGTGGATGATATGGCACGGCAGGGGGTGAATTAGGTCAGAAACTATGGAGAATGGTGAAGGAAAGGGGCGGCAGAGAGTGGTGGATGATTTCTGGCGTGAATGATGTATATGGAGGGTGGTGTGTACGGCAAAGGGTTGATTAGTATATATATAGGCACCAAAAACCCTAGGTGAATCAGATTAGGACTTCTAGAAAGCCAAATCCATCCAGAAATAGGCTCAAAACAATCAGATTTCCAATGGGAAAGGGCCTAAGGTGCGGCAGATTTGGATAAGGAGGGATAAGGCTTCTAGAAAGCCTTGCAAGGCAAGGAAATCAGGTTTTCTGGAAGCTAGGTGCGGCAAGGCTTAGGTTTTCTAGAAACTTAATTTAAATGTCCCCCAATCAGAAAATAAACCCTCATTGTACCAGGAATTGAATTAGAAAAGGATTAGGATAAGATAAGATAAGATAAGGTTGTTTGGATAATGTTTTGGATAATCCTCCTTCTTTTGAGCTGATTCCTTATATTCAATGATTTGAATTTATTTCTCCAACCTTGAAACATATTCCCAACTCCATTTAAACTCCAAATTCGTCCATCTTCATGCCCATTGCTTGTGCTAACCATTCCAAGCCCAGATTTGCTCTAAAATGCTCCAAAATGCATCTTTTTGCCAACTTTGCTTCTTGGACCTAAAAACACACGAAAATGACTTTAAACACTATACTAAGCAACAAATAGCTAAGCAAATGCAAGGAAACACACTAACTAAGTAGCATAAATATGCTCCTATCAACGGGCATCGTTTGAAGCCCTATTATGAGAACTTTGTGGAGGAAACCGTGGATGACCTCTCCTTGGATGCCGTGGGCTCCAATCTGGAGTGATTGGGTTCTTTGTCCGGCTGTACGACGTTAAAGCAAGCGCTACTTGGGAGGCAACCCATGCATTCAACAAAGGAAGACCTAGGGAGCACTCCAATTCCAGATTTGCGTTCCTAAACCCTTCTCTTTGTTGTTGTTTTCGTTTCTGCCATGTTTAGTTCCTGTTTTGTTTGTTTGTTGTTTATTTGTGTGAGTTTATGCTTGAAACATTGAGGACAATGTTTGATTTAAGTGTGGGGGGGTAACCAACATGTTTTGATGCAAATTCGTAGGGTTTTATCACCCATAACTTCTAATGTTGTTCCTTGCTGTTTTTAAGTGTTTTTAAGCTGTTTTGGTGTGTTTTAGTGTGTTTTGACTCAAAAATCCGAAAATCCCATAAAAATTTGAAAAATGGTTTTAAAAAACCCAAAAAGAGTTGTTTTTGTGTGTTTGTTTGTGTCTTAGGTACCTTCCAACACAATGATGAGGATTCGGTTTGTAATTGCATGACTGTTAAAGAGAGTTGTAAACATGGATGAAAGTTTGATTTACTCTTTGGTTTATGCTTGGTTGTGGTTATAACTTATGAATTCACATGCAATCATAAAAGAAAAATCAGTTTTTGTAACATGCTTGAAGGAAGGAACTCAAACTAACGCTACAACCTTGTGAGACTTGAGCCTAAACGTTTATTTGGAGAGTTAAAAATCTGTGCATTTGTTGTTTTCTAAAATCGTTGCATGAGCTCATCATTCTTTGCTTGGTTGCTACTTGGAAGGCGTTTCATCATTTAGTTCCAAATACTAGAACTCATACCCGTTTCATTCAAAGCATGAAATTGATTAGCATAACACATAACAAGATGAAGTTGTTTAGTAAACCAAGAGCCAAATAGCCGTACCCCATGTTCATTTGATTTGTAGGTTTTAACCCCATTGAGCCTTGTTTAGCCTATGTTCTTTGTTAACCCACATTATCCTCACCTAAGATTAGGACCATCCATACCTTTGTTCTTGAAGCATAGTAACGCATGACTCAATATGAATTCCTTTTGATCATTGTTTGGCAGAAAACAAGTGTGGGGGAAGTGAGTTTTGTTGTGGGTGTGCCAAAGTCTTGAATGAGGCACGGCAAAGAAAAGAAAAGAAAAGAAAAAAAGAAAAAAAAAGAAGAAAAATTCGTAGAAAATAGAAGGAAAAAAAAAAGAAAAAGTTGTGAAAAAAAAATGAAAAAGGGGTTGAAAAGATGTGAAAAAGAGTTCTCAAGTGTTGTTTGTTGAAGGAAGGGTCCAAAACATTGAATCCGGCCCTAATTGTTGCTTGAATCTTCCCTTTGTGTTTAAAAGTTGATTTCTGCATGCTAAAGGGAATTCTAAGTGTCATATTCATTACTTTGCTTACTATTGCTTTAAGAACGTTTGTTTTCCTATCCTTTCATTGTTAGCCAACACTCCCCAAGCCCCGTTACAACCCTATACTTCAATCTTGAGTGTTGTGTGTTTCAATTTGTGGAGTTTGAATTTGGTATGAGCATATGGTGTCACTGGTTCTCACATCTAAGTAGTAGCGTTCCATTCATGAGATCATATCTATATATGCTTATTAACTCCAGAAATTGCTTTCTTTGTTATAAACATATGTGAGTGTTCGTTTTTATATTTACATCAATCTTCTCACATATAACTAGTGTAGGGTGTGTAGTTAGAAAATCTGAGTGAAGATTGAGTGCATATCTTGTAAGGAATTGAGGGAATTCTCTAAGGCATGTTACTATATTCAAAACATCGTTTTAATTGATTATTTGTGAACTAGTAAGTAGTGACTATGATTAAGTATGTGCTTAAGCGTAAAGATGGCCAAAATCTGTGGGAATGATGATTTTTTAACATATCATGTGCATTGGAAATCCCTGAGACAATTGTTGGAAGGTTTAGGTTGTGTTATACTTGTTTTGTTTCGTTTTGTTTTGCTCGAGGACTAGCAAAAGCTAAGTGTGGGGGAATTTGATAGGGGCATATTTATGCACCTTAGTTAGCTTGTTCTTGTGCATTTATGTTGTTTTTCCTTAGTTAAAGTAGTCTTTTAAGCTAGTTTGATGTATTTTCAGGTTCTAAGGGCAAGTATGCAAAAAGGATGCATTTTGGAGCATTTTAGAGCAAATCTGGGCTTGGAATGGATAGCACAAGCAATGGGCATGAAGATGGACGATTTTGGAGTCCAAATGGAGTTAGGAATATGTTTCAAGGTTGGAGAAATAAATTCAAATCATTGAAGATAAGGAATCAGCTCAAAAGAAGGAGAATTATCCAAAACATTATCTAAAACAACCTTATCTTATCTTATCTTATCCAATCCTTATCTTATCTTATCCAATCCTTATCCTATCTTACCTTACCTTATCCAATCTTATCCTAATCTTATCCTAACCTGTTTTCTTCAGTTTAGGGGACTTAAAACCTGATTTCTAGAAGTCCTATCCCTTGTCCTATAAAAGTGGCGCCCCAAATCCTTCTAGAAACCTCAAAATCTGCCACAAAACACATTCCTTCTAGAACCTTGAAAATCTGGCGTCTCCTTCCCTTCTAGAATCTGATTTCCTTGCCTTGCAAGGCTTTCTAGAAGCCTTATCCCTCCTTATCCAAACCTGCCGCACCTTAGGCCCTTTCCCATTAGAAATCTGATTGTTTTGAACCTATTTCTGGATGGATTTGGCTTTCTAGAAGTCCTAATCTGATTCATCTAGGGTTTTTGGTGCCTATATATATATTTCTCCACCCTTTGCCGTGTACACCACCCTCCATATACATCATTCACGCCAGAAATCATCCACCACTCTCTGCCGCACCCATCCTTCACCATTCTCCATAGTTTCTGACCTAATTCACTCCCTGCCGCATCATACATCCATCCTAGCCAATAACCCAGCCTTCTACACCATTCATAACCCCCAAAATCTGTCCCAAGACCTTGTGCCGCAGCAAAGAGGAGGAGAAGAAGCCCTGGGACGTGCATGCCATTCAAGTTTGAATTGCTGGAAGTTTTAGGTGTTCTCTTTCCTTTGATTTCAATGTTTAAATTCAATACTCTTTGTTTGTGAGTATGAGGAACTAAACCCCCTTGGCTAGGGGGTGATTCGAAACCATGTTTATGCTTGCTATATGACTTGATTACCTCTAATTGCGTTTCATAAGTTGTGAATTCAATTTACTTATCTATTTGAATTAAACTGATTTGTGTGTGTTGGTTGAGAGTGCACGCTTAATTGTCATGCATAAGTAGTAAAGGTTGCTACTCACAATCATGTTAAGTAAACCCTAGGCTGGATTAACATGCGTCTTCCATAGTTATGAATGCCTTGTCAATGTTCATGATTTCCATTGAACTTAATGATCTTTGTTGAATGTCTCTATCATGCGTATTCCATAGTTAGGGAGTTTGAGAAAGAATAATTTGGTTGTGATGCGTTATCCATTCAATTCAATGAATCTAGGGAAATCTGGGAATTGATTAGTTCAATACAATTAATTCGGAACATTGTCATTCATGGTTTATCGAAAGAGTAACTGGGAATCAAGTTGTATGCATATGTTTATGTGTGGATAAGGATCCTTCTAACTAGCCATTCACCCATTTAAATCACCAATTTCGTACCAAACTAAGTCTAGTTTACAATTCTGTTTTGCTTAAGTTTAAATCCGTTTTCAAACAATCCCTTGCTTTTAATTTGTGTTAAGATAGTCTAAATTCGTCAAATCTTGAGTCTTTTAGTCTTTTGAGTCAATTTGAGTCTTAATTTCGTTCAAATCAATCTTAGGTGTTAGTTTAGAGTCTAGATAACTTGTTTTGTGTGTTTTAGGTCTATTTAGCTTGTTTTGAGTCTTTAGAGTCCAGAAACTGTTTAATTGAATTCTATTTGCTGTTTTGAGTTTGTTTTGAGTTATTTGAGTCAAGTTAGGTTGTTTAAAGGTGTCTAGAGTTAAAATTCGTCCAAATTGATCATAGTACCTGTTTTCATTGTTTTAAGTCCAGTTTATTGTTTTAAGAGTCTAATTTGTGTAGATTAGCATCCCTTCTAATCCCCGGCCTAAAACGATCCCTACTTTCATATACTACGTCGATAGGGTTTTAATTTGAGTGACAAGTAATTCTCACATCACTAATGCTAGGATATAAGGAAGTTTCACCTAATTGTTACAGAATTATATTCACAAGTAGTAAAGGTTGTTGATCACAATCGCGTTAAGTAAATTCTTGGCATAAGTTTCATGCAATTCATAGTAACGAATGCCTCGTCAATGCTTATGGTTTCCATAGAACTTAATGATTCTTGCTTGTATCTCTATTATGCAATTCATGTAGGGAACTTGTGGGGAATGCTTTGGGTTGTCGTATGCAATCATCCAATTCAATAACGTTAGGAAAATCTGAGGGTTAATTAGTGCAATTCACAGTTAATCTGGGGCGTTGAGAATCCATGGTTTATTGAAAAGCAATTAGAAATCGTTTTGTATGCAAGTATGACATGTGTGGAGAAGAACCCCTTAGCTAGCCTTCCATCCATTAATTTAAACCAATTTCGTTTTACAATCTGTTTCGTTTTACAAAGTTTATGTTTTGTTTTCAATTTCGTCAAAACCAATTCCCCCTTTATTTTGAAGTGTCAAATTAGTTAGAAATCAATTTAGTTTGTGTTTTTAAGTGTCTTGAGTCAAGTTATAAACTGTTTTCGTCCAAAATCTTCCCTAGTGCTCAAAACTGCCCAGAAAGTGGTTTTAAGGCAGTTTTGAGTGTTTGTTTGCTGTTTTGAGTCTTTTGGTTTGTTTTAGTGTTTTAGAGTATAGTTTTGCATTCTTTGAGTCTAATTTAGTGTTTTAACTTTGTTTTAAGTTTTTGAGTCAGTTTTCAAGTGGTTTAGCAATCCCTCCTAATCCCCGGCCTAGAACGATCCCTGCTTACATACTTTGCTACAATTGATAAAAAGAGGGTTTAATTTGTGTGCTTATATATTTTGCATCAGTTGGCCACCTCAATCAACACACACAAATCAGTTTTAATATGAACAGATAAGTAAATTGAATTCACAATTTATGAATCGCAATTAGAGGTAATCAAGTCATATAGCAAGCATAAACATGGTTTCGAATCACCCCCTAGCCAAGGGGGTTTAGTTCCTCATACGTACAGAACAAAGAGTATTGAATTTAAACATTGAAATCAAAGGAAAGAAAACACCTAAAACTTCCAGCAATTCAAACTTGAATGGCATGCACGTCCCAGGGCTCCTTCTCCTCCTCTTTGCTGCGGCACAAGGTCTAGGGACAGATTTTGGGGGTTATGAATGGTGTAGAAGGCTGGGTTATTGGCTAGGATGGATGTATGGTGCGGCAGGGAGTGAATTAGGTCAGAAACTATGGAGAATGGTGAAGGATGGGTGCGGCAGAGAGTGGTGGATGATTTCTGGCGTGAATGATGTATATGGAGGTGTAGAATTCGTATGGATGGGTGGTGGTCTGCGGCAAGGCTTGGAAATATGTATATATAGCATGGCAAACCCTAGGGGAATCAGTTTAGGACTTGGACTCAGCATAAGCAAGGGATTAGGACCCTAGGTGCGGCAGAATATGTAGGAAAAAGGATTATGGCCCAATTGATTTCTGAGAAGGATTTGTAGAACCCAAATCCACAAGGAAAAGGCTTAATAAGTCAGAATCCAAGAGGGAATGGGAGTGAGAAGGCACGGCACAAAGGGATAAGGCAGGGAGCCTTGCAACGCAAGGAAAAGACCTTCTAGAAAGGAGGGAGGCGCCAGATTTTTAGGCTTCTAGAAAGAATGTGTTTCTGGGCAGATTTTGGGGTTTCTAGAAGAGTTTGGGGCGCCACTTTTGTAGGGGAATGGATAGGACTTCTAGAAATCAGGTTTTAAGTCCCCTAAACTGAAGAAAACAGGTTAGGATAAGATTAGGATAAGATAAGGTAAGATAAGATAAGGATTGGGTAAGATAAGATAAGATAAGGTTGTTTTGGATAATGTTTTGGATAATTCTCCTTCTTTTGAGCAGATTCCTTATCTTCTTTATTTTTGACTTCTTTCTTCCATCTTCTTTTGCACATTCCTAGCCTTTCTTGAACTTCAATTTCGTCCATCCATCTTGCTCCATACTTGCACTACCCAATCTTGGCCCAAAAATGCTCTAGATTGCTCCAAATTGCTCCTTTTTGCCATCTTGACACTTTGAACCTACAAACACA